>OX376650.1:7190968-8440968 GCA_947386135.1 Melanchra persicariae | reverse complement strand
TTATAAAATAAGGAAGTCGGTGTCGACTAAAGACTATCTACATTAAGTATTAAGTGTATAATATCACATGAGAAACAGTGGCTGTGTTGCCCTCGCTAGTGGTGGTACTCGTGGTGCGCGGGCGCAGTGTTGTGGACGACCGCGTTGAAACTGCAACACGAGGTAACATTGTAGCGACGTAATCAACTCGAGGAAGTGCTAAACGTATTGCATTCCAATGCTCAGATGTAAGCTTGTTATGAACTGTTTTCATTGAATACAATACATTAGTAAGGAGAGCGTTGGTAATTAAAATTGGGGTATTTTCTAGTTGCAGTATAACTTTCTTTTTGATATTGCTGAGAAAAGCTGAGGGCTTTACAAAATAACAAAATACAAGGAACTGACTCAGGTACATACAAAAGCCATAAATAGGTACCTCAACACATAATGAGGAGGTTTCAGTCACGAAGTTTCCTTTAATATAATTTTTTCGGAAAATCCAAGCTTTTTGAAACATCGGAATGCAACGTCACTTTCTGCATCAAAAGGTTTTCTTACCCATTATGGTCATCAGCGGTGTACGTGACCTTCCTGAAGGAACCGTCGGGCTGCAGCAGGGAGTACTCTCCCTTCACTACATCACCATCACGGACCTCATGTTGGGTCTTGTGGTCACCAGTGTGTGGGTCGGATACGGAGTACGAGTAGTCGTATTTGGGGTGTGCCTGAGGGAAAATAATGGATATTATTATCTGCTAAGTAACATTTTGAGGGCCTGAATAACTGTTACCACCACCATTGTTTTTAGTCTCTCAGGTGGTATTAACAATATACGAGTATCTAAATAGATATATGGCCTTTTGAATACTGGTGATAATTGGTATCGAGTTTCTTAAGTGCACCAAAAGTCTTAGTTAAACCATTCGTCATTTCATTATTTGCGATCCTATTTTCGATCTTTTTATGGAACAGGTCTATGTCGCAAACTAACAGCTGATTTGAAATTCCAATTGCTTTATTTCTTTCATGCATATGCAACGGATATGTAACGTAGTGTTTTCATTTTGGCAAGTATTTAGGCACTCCAAGATCTTAATCTATTATCACGCTTCGTTGCAGCGCAGAAACTCATTTTTCATGTTAAACAAGTTGTGTAAATTGTTACCAAAATTGATTTACAGCTCATGTCCTAATCTTTTATCTACGTTACTGGCCTGTTAGTGCTGGCTAGGAGATCGAGTTTGATCCCATTATTGTTGCAAACACTACAATGGTTTATACTGTCAAATGCCTTACGCAATTCAGTATTTGGGTCGACATCGGTCGGCAACGAATCCACATCTACCATTAAACGAGCGTGAGAGCACGAGCCACCAAGTTTATGCAAACAACAGTCCAATGGCCTGGATATCATGGCAGTCATTACGTCCCCAGCCTTAAGCGCGAATGTTGAAACCTCCCTGGGAACCGCTATGTTATCGCTCCTCTAGTCACGACCGGGATATACTTGGCTTTGCAAACCGTTATGTAATTCGAAGCGGATTACTTGAAATCATAGCCAGCGGCGGCGATTTATGACAGCTTATAGACTATCGACAAGAGATTAAACGGAGCTTTATGCTCGAGAGTTACGATCTTTATTTTTTTCAATTATTACACAATAGTTTATGGTCATTTAAACGCGTTTACGTATAATGAAGAAAGAAGATAGCGTGTGCATAGCTTAATGTTTTATTTGAAAGTAATGGTTAAGTTTAATTTTGTCTCGCAACAGCTATAAAAAGTTGTTACTTAGACTACGTATTATGGTTGCAAACAAAGCTATAACATGCTAAGCTTTGTAGATTGTAACGAGACTTTCTTAGATGAAGCTGAGACAAAATGTGCAAGTAATAAATATATATTTTAAGAACTACGGACAGTCGCAAGAATTGAAAAAGTGCTCGTTATTTGCGTGTTGTTTCTTAGACATGGTAGCTATTGATTTGCATGATTACGGCAACGCTCCGGGAGGAAACGAAATAATTACTTATATTTATTAGCTTGGTCCCATTTTGTGAGAAAATTGTCGCGATGATGTAAGTTAGAATTCCTGGGCACTGTGGGACTGTGTGACTGTGTCGTTGATAGGAATCGTAGCCCGGAAACAGCTTCGATTGTGTTGGATCGGGCATACAACACGCGCGGTTTATGCAAGCTATCAATTAGCTTGTTACTATTGTATTACGAAACCAAATAGGTAACACAGGCCTAGGGAAACAAAACCAGCTCTTGCTGCTCCACTTACCGACAAGATATTAGCAACAGTTTGTTTGCCAGTAACGTAACCGTTATAATTAATAGAAATTAGCGAGATCATGAATGTAATTCACGTATCGTGACGCTACTTCGTGATTACAAAAACGATAACTTTTATATGTTAAGTTTTAGTGTTGTTACAGTTTGTGCACCTTATACGGGTTATGCGTGTGTCGTCGTAATAGGCTCGGTAACAACATGCGTGAAGGCGGTGCCGTCATTTTTGGCGTCAAAATGTTAAGATGCGTTTTTCTTGATTTGTGTATCCTTGACCAATATTTACGTAGTTGATGTGTGAGAACGTTCCAGTTGGCGCGACAGTGAGTGCAGTGTTGTAACGATCGCGACTATTACTGTGTGCACATGCTCTTAATGCGAGTAACGGGGAACAATGCTCATTAGCCGAAGGTTAGTTTTTACGCTTTTGTTGTTTTGCTCGAGTTTTTTGATCTCATTTCATTTAATGTAGGTCACAAATGTTTGTTTTAATTGTTTTGCTTCATATAATTTCTCATGACTGAAATGCAATGGTTTGGTTTGGTTCTTGACAAGTACAGTTTTGTTATGACGTAGAACTGAATCATAATCTTTGTTATCAAAGATTATCCTTTGCTAATTTTTCTTTTCCTTTATAAAGCCATTTAGATATTTTGTTCTGCCCTCTCTCTTCCTACCAGTCTCCCATCGTAAACTCATGCAAGTCAACATGCGTATCTTCGTGTCCTTCGTAAAGCTTTTACGGCAAATAAACCACAGTTTCGTCTCCATACGCCTCTCCTGCATGCCTCTGGCTTATCTGCACGCCCTCGCGTCTCCTCTCCACATGTTATCTAAACATCACTTACATGGTAGTCGACATGCGTGTCTTCGTGTCCTCCGTAGTGTGCAACGGGCGCATACGCTACTGCTTCGTGTCCGTACGCCTCCCCTGCGTATTCGTGTCCTAGCGACACCACGCCGGCAGAGGCCAGCGCCAACGCACCAAGGATTACTGTAGCCTGTATACAGGGAAAGATAATATTTAGATTTGTAATATATCGATAAGTTATCAATGAGATAAAGGGAAAGAAACAATTACTGTACTGAGGCCCTAGACAAAGTGTCATTATACTCGTATTAACGATGGCAATTGTCGAAATGTCAAAATATAAGGGACTGATCACGTCACTTTTCCACCGTGTTTGTGAATCCCATACGTTTAGATATTTTGACCATCACCTTCGCCATGCTACTGCAGACAGAATGTTTATTTTTTCTAGCATCTGGGCGTTGAACATTAGATCACTGCAAAGATTGCTTTGATTTTTACATTGCAAGAAGATATTATTGACAGCGAAAGCTTGAGATAGTACTAGAATCAAACCAATTTCTTAGAACAGTTTCTAATCTAATTACAGTTATTGGCATTTTTAATTTATAGAATAACTATCACGGAAAGAAGACACTGTCGCTATAAACGATAACGATCTATTCACAGATAGTATCGTTATTTGTAATAACCCTTTATTTGCAGCGATGTTAAATTAGGGTAGTGTATCAAGAACTGTCACAGCACTAGATTATAGTGCAGTGACAGCCTTTCACTCGATAGGCGCTTTGAAATCTAGGTTTATTACATAGTAAATCTTCGACTTGATGGTATTAGTAATAAAGGAGCTAGTTAAATTGGACCAGAAAACAATCTATATAACACAAGAGCGCATTGATATGGGGAAAGGAAAATTGAAATCCATAAGACTTAGTTGCTTAAGTTTCCAATAACGTAGCTTTCGTCATTTTGATGTTCAGTTCAGTAAACAATAAAAATAAACGAAATTTCTAAAAATAATATCTCTAAAACTTAAGCAATAATAAAACATTTGATTGATTTAATGCTTTAAAGCGACATAAAAATATTTCGTAACTTAGGATTCAAGTTGCAAGCGAGTTGCAAAATTTGAATATACTACAACGTCGAATGCCATAGAACGTTATAGAATATAACTGATAATGTTCATGTATTGAGACATGAACATTACATATTTTAAATTTGAACGAGCAGTAGATAATTGAGACGGAGCGCTTAATCAACAAGAAGTTGCAAAAGCTGCGCACACGCAAATCACTTGCGTTGAAACGCGTGTTTCGTGCGGGTAATCTGATTGGATCCTGGCAGGACCAGAAGTTGTTTAAATTTGTATAACGAGGTGACGAAAGCTACTTCATTAAAATATAGGTTAGTTCCTGTTTATCGACTGATCTAGATTACTCATGACCAAAATCCTTTAGAGCAGTTTTCATTGGGAAAAAACCAGGAACCGATCCTGGGATATTTTTAAGCACACCTATGAACTAGGGACCACTAAGGAAAGGAATCTTGAACTGCTCCACTTCACAATCAGCAACGTCGCAAGTCCTTTCACAAAACAGGAGTAAACCACAGGATGCACTTACTCTAGCGATCATTTTCCGTTTGGATTAGGTTTGGCCCGACTGCACGATCACACACAACTGATGCCGAAGAGCGCAGCCTTCTACTTTTATATTAGTATACCGGCGAGATGCGATGCCGCGCGCTGCCTGCCTCTACGCAAGAATACGGTAGTTTGATAATGATACAGCAATTACGTAAAATTACGTAGCATGTTACGGTTCAAGGTGATCAGTTTATGGGTTTTTGACAATTGTTATTTGGTAATTAAAACTATTTTAAGTAAACACTCCTTTTGAAGAACCCTCTTTTTCGATTACAAGATGGTTCGCTCGTTCGTTGTGTCTAAGTTCAGTCATCTATTCACCAAGATAAAGTGTTATTAGAATTATATCACGTCTCTTAACATTGTTTTCTCTAGGATGAAGGAGATAAGTACGTGACCGCATATGCCTGCCAAAGTTACGTCGAACAAACATGTTTCAATATTCTCGCAAATGAAGATAGACGTCTTCGCATGTAGTTTCCAATTTTAGTTTAAGTATAAAATTTAATGAATATTATCTCATTTTAAGAAGCGTTTATTGTTATTATGGCAGACGCTAAGCATGTATCTATCTTATAGTTGGATGTTAGAGAGTTGATATGGAGATAAATATTATGTTGTATTTTAACAGTAAGGAACTCTGTGTCGAGTCTATTTTTAATTTTTACCACAGACAGTTTTACGAAAAAACACTATTTTCTTTATCTTTACCAACTGAAGACAACACCGATCGACTCCGTTTGTGAAGGCTAAATAAAATATCAATATCGGAACTAGAAGAGATGGAACGGAATTAGTAATCTGCCAATTATTTGAAGGCCGAAATTAAGCAATAATAATAATATGCTTATTTTGCTCTTTAACTTATTTTAATATGTATTAAGTTGGAAAGGCCACAACATTTGCTTTCGTGAGTGATTGAATGTGCATCGTGCATTTTATCAATGCATTCGGTAGCATACCTACTTCAAGTAGCGCTCTTTCATAGGCATGAAGACCGCTTCCGGATTGAAGTTGTGAATTTAAATTCGATGATTCATAGATTAGCGATGATCGTTCTTTCTAAAATATGCATCTAGACTTTCTTTGCACGTTTTTCGTGTATAGCACACCTAACCTGCCATATTTAACGAGTTATCAACTTATGTACGCGTTACGGTAAGATGGCGTCAATGATTTAACACCCGAAATGTGACTTTTTGTTGAAAAAAGAATTATGTATGCGCTAGAATTTTACGACTAATTAAATCTTTTAAAACTCAATTAGACTTTCTTGACGGGCCTACTGTTACCTAATCGCTTATAATAAAATATTAACACTTGCTACATTCTCACTCTCATCAAGGTACCTCGTTAACCTGTAATTACTAAGAATAAGTAGAGCGTTGCCATGCGCGAGAGCAACCAAAAGACATAATGTTTGCAATTCGACCTTGCTAGGGATTATAAAACAATGTATTATAGTTTTCGTCACTCTACATTAAGAAATTAACCGAATTCTCAGTGCTACCCGACGTTTTAAACGCATTTTAGTACGTAATTTTATATTTTATATACGATTTTATGTTCTCGATTGCAGATAAGCTCTTGCAGCGGCTTATGTGTAAGCTTTATAAAATAAGATGTAGTCTGTGGAACGTTGATCGTTAGATGAGCAGCATCATCCTACTTCAACGGTTAATAACATACATGAACATAAAATCTTCGTTATAATTTAATTCTAATTTTCATACGGGATGTTTAGCTTCTTGTGAAAATTGGTACCTTCTGGTAACTCGGAACTATTAGGTAATATTTTAGTTAAAAGATAAGTCACTTGCATCTTTTATATTTTATGCACCTACTGCTCATAGAGTCAAGCCAAGTTGAGCAATAAAAATAATGTTAATAGACAGATACAATTCTGAATCATGGTCACAAATAAAATGATTAATAGGTTATTATTAACAGATAATAAATAAGGTTCTAATCGAGTAATCAGGTAATCTATGAGAGTGGAGTAAGTTTAGTGGTTATTTGTTTATTGATTTATTCCCACATTTTTTTTATTGTACCTATTCAATATTGTTCTCTCGTTCTAGAGGCTTCAACTGCATGTTCTTTACCTAATTTTATATTAGAAAATGATCTGACTCATACATTAGATAGACAAAGGTTGCTTTAAAAAATCAAATTTAAAAAAAATAAACATAATAGGTACATATAATAATTCTGTTGCAATTTTAAAAGTTTTGATGAAGTCTGTACTAAATACGTCAGACGACTTTTCCACTGATGAAAATGGATTTCCTATAAGTTTGATCCCTTAACCTTGAATGAAGTGGTCAATTGGGTCCTGCTAGGGTTGCGGATTTTGTTCGAAAGAGTTACCGCGGCCCTGGAAAGCAAAGGGCACTAGGAGGAGCATGGATGGGTTTTAGTCAGTAAGAGTCTGACACTCCCTTCCGCTCTACCCAGAGCGGGAGGAGTAGTCATTTGATGATATCCCATCCATAAAAAAATGGTCATGTGGGTTGTACTGTAGAGATCTTTCATCAGGACCTTTTAAGAGGTTTACGAACTAGCCCTTAAGTTTGGTAATTCGAATTTTATAAAATTGACAGAAGTAAACCGGCTGTCAGGCCGCAGGCGTTTTATAATAATAATAAAAACTAGCAAAAAGTAAAGTAGCTCGATCCCGTCCCGCTCCGTCCCCGTTTGTAGTACCTATGTATGCAAGAAGAGGAAAATAATGATGTTACTACACCATAATTTTTCCTCTTCTTGCATACAAATACCTCCTATACCCATACCAAATTCCATACTCGCAAGTTTGACTTATTATTCAAGCTTGCTAAATCTTCGTTATAAGTTTTATACAGTATTTTTATTTTCTTTTTTGTCACGTTTCGTGTTTTCATATTTCAAATGAAGTAAGTTTTTATAATTTCGTGACTGTTTGCCACATATTCGTGAACTACATTTTCCATGTCATGATCATAACATCAAGATCTCTCGAAAAGTGTAAGTTACGTACATATTTTGAACCGCTTCCGTCATCTGATAAAATTATGATGTAATGTACTCCTAATACGTATGATAAATAAGTTACCTCTTTTAAATATTCGTAGTTACCTACTATTATTATCAGATAATTAAATGAAAAAGTATCACTAGCAATAATGATCTCACGATTTATATTGCCTTCACTGTGGTGGCAATTTTTTAACTAGCCAATTAGTATTTATTTCATAAATCTTTTTAACAAACGTAATTTAAAAAAGGGATGATCAGAAAATTTTGACTGGTATTTTCATTTATGCCACATTATTGGTTATTTTTTAAAATTAAAACTGATTTTGTAATTGGTGTCCTTATACGCTGTAAGTAGTATTTAAATAAAGTGAAAATTCCCTTCAAAGTATTGATTTATTCACAAAGTACCGTAAAAGATACGACACTTTTAAAATTATACTCGTGTCTCCAACAAAAATATTTAATATCTTTCAGACGACGCGCGACGGTACTAATTACTTGCGATGCAAAAAACTTGTTGTTTTTTCAAATGGAAGTAATTTTTAAAAGAAAACCTGAATCAAAATCGTTTTTTGTCTCATTACGTTTTAATAAGCTTGAATAGTGCAACTAATAAGCAATTAATGTTACTTAACATCACACATCGGATGCTTGAATTGTTGGAAGCGGTAACTGCGCCGGCGCAACGCAACGCCAATCTAACCATACCTGTTCACTTTCTGCCAACTTAATATTCGTACCATTTCCTGGATTCTCTTGATGCGTGAAAAAGTTTTTTTTTCTCTTGTAATAAATTCTTGATTAGGTTAATTTGTAAGTGGTTTTCATCCTTAATCTACAATTTACACGGGCTTTGCTTTTATGCATAATTTATCATCAATTAATTTTACTACGAGCATTAGATTTAGAATAAAGATCCATGAAAGCATGTTCAGCTAAGGCAAGTATAAAAATCCTCAGTTCCAAGCTATTGGCCGATATAACAAGTGTTGAAACTATCTAAATTATAATGTCTGTTGTAGTGTCAAATGTGTAAACTGGTTAATACATCGTGATATATTTATAGTTTTCAGTGCGTTCTACGACTTACACGAGTAGAGTAGAGGTACTTTACTGTAGAAGTCGTAGAACGCACTGAATAGTTCTGGTCTCAATGAACATTAAGACCACAACTATTCACTTCAAATAATGCAAAACTTCAGTAGAACTGAAGTTTTAAGATAACTTGTTGTATGTTTTTGGAGGACTCGAGAAATAACACTCGGATTATTCATAAGTATAAATAATAACAGTGTATTCATAGAAACTACCTAAATAAAAAGTTAATACATTTTCAGCGTGATACTAAAATTTAATGGTGGGCAGTGATGAAATGTGCAGGCGCGGAGTGGACGAGAGGACCGGCGTGGACGAGAGGACCGGCGTGAACGAGAGGGGCAGCGTGAACTACTGGTGCGGCGTGAACCACAGGGGCGGGGCTCGGTGGGGCCGCGTGCGCAGATGGCTCGGAGTTGCTCACGACGGCGTTGAAGCTACAATAGATAAATAAGTTATTACAATACATACAGCAATTTCATCTCTACGTAACCAAATTGCCTATTTACAGTTTTCAATACATTTCACTCATAGTGCTAAACTGATTTTACGAGTAAATTGCACCTTATTAAGTTAATGGCGATGGTATTGTTATGCAGTTGGCCAGTAATTTATTTACGCATTATACAACAAACATAACGAGCCGGGAATAGACATGTGTTCTTCACAATTCTAGCACTTGCAGCATTCGGTGTACCGATATTATCTGCGTTATCGACCGAGACAACACACAATTTAGATTAAAACTCTAATAGATAATATTTGTAAATGCTATTAGTCTCGCCAGCTCGGATTCATTAGTAATTTATATGTTGGATTGGCCTTAACATAGCCGATGGGTTACGAAACAAGACGGATCATCAACAAGATCATATGAATGGAATCGAAGCGCGTGTTACGATTTTGTTGTGTTACCATTTCCGTGAGTCGTGGCTGTTGGGAACAATTTATTCACTTAAGTCAATGTTATTAATGGAACTGAGTCAAAGTTTTATTATACAATGACACGATAAGAACGACATAATAAATGTATCAGAAACACACGTGTGTGTGCTTAGGCGATATTTTTGACATTTGACTTCTCATTTTACAGTAGGTACTTGAATTGATTTGAAAAACTGCACATAGGTAGTCAGTCTTCAACTAAAGCAGATGCAAGAAAAGAGCCAGCTTATGAAGACACGATGCAGTGTGGTGAATGCTTATGTGGCTATGAAAACACCAGCTCAATGACTGCAACAATCCTATGATGACAGTCGTTGCAGCAGATAGTATTGATAAAAAAAAACAATTGAGACAAAGCTAATGGTTACTTATGTCACTTTTGACGTCACCATCCAATTTAATTCAA
This sequence comes from Melanchra persicariae, assembly GCA_947386135.1. NCBI lineage: Eukaryota > Metazoa > Arthropoda > Insecta > Lepidoptera > Noctuidae > Melanchra > Melanchra persicariae. The sequence continues at coordinate 8,430,771 of OX376650.1, read as the reverse complement.
TACCCAGATGTGCCCTTGCATGGGTCAAAGAGTTGTTTGATTTTATTTATTAACCTAATTAGAAAATGTTAATTTTGTATCATTTTAATGTTTTGATCAAAATGCAAATGAGATACTCATTAATTAACCTTTGTATACGAGTATATCGTAAGGAAATCAGAAAAGTTAATATAATTCTTACCCGTTGTGGTCGTCAGCGGTGTACTCGACCTTGCGGACAGAGCCATCAGGCTGCAGCAGGGAGTATTCTCCCTTCACGACGTCACCATCGCGAGTCTCGTGCTGGGACTTGTGGTCGCCGGTGTGAGGGTCCTCAACAGAGTATGAGAACTCGTACTTAGCAGGAGCCTTGGAAAAAACATTAAGATATTGTAAATGTATGGATAAATAAGTTATCTGTCAGTTAGTAAGTAAGTGGGACACCGGAAAAGGCATACCTATAAATCTCTAAAGTGTGTTGTGTTGAAACAAACCACTTCAATTTAAATGCTGTTGCTATAAATTCTACACAGTGTTACTTACAATGTTAATTTTGAAGAAGTGATGTTTAAAACAATGATTAAATTGAAAGCAGTCAATATATCTTCTTTTCGCAAGATGATTATTTAATTGTTACACATACATAGTCGATTTAGTTGATAGGTACTTGATATAGGGCATTTACAGTGTATATGTTGATCAACATAATTTAATGATGTTTTTGATAAATAGACGATAAAACCAATCACAACTTGATAGATTGCTGTACATGTGTTGCAAAACTCTATAGTCTTGTAATAACTATTCTCTTACACAATATATATTTAATTGGGTTGTATCAATTGATCACAATTTTAATTGTAATTGTAAATTACTTACCTTTCACTTGCTTTGTATTTGTTTTGCACACGTGGTACAGTTTGATCGAGATTTTTCTTTGACTGATAATGTATAAAGTATCCTTGTACTAGCATTCCTAGATATTTTTTATTACTGGATATGAGCGGATACCGCAAGACAAATACAATTTTCCAAAAAAAAAGTTTAAACCCAAAACGCAATACATAATAAATTAAGGTGATTTCATTGTTAATAGCCGTAAGTACATTTAAATGCGTGAAGGCTCATTATTGGACACTTAAATAAAATTTATAATATTATTAATTGGTTTTGATATATTATGCTGTTGAAGACAATATGTGTGACTGCGTGTTAATGATAAACTTTTAAATTAAAATATCTTCTTATGGGAAAATGCAATAAAGTACCTCGTTAACATATTCTCGAGAAACCCTATATGGAAATGAAAACGAGTTTATTGTAATGTATGTCTGTGTTGAAAAGTAAAATCTTACTTAACTAAAGCGTGCCCATCTGTCCGAACATCATTAAAATAAAACGAATATAATTGTTTGGTTACCAGACGTATCTGACGTTACGTGATATAATATGATAATGTACTAGACACTAGGTAGTATAGCCATGTAGCGATTAAAATCGGGAATCTAATTACCCATACAATAAAAAGAGATCACGATTAAGATGCCTACTTTTGAAATAATCCATCCGGGCTTGTTGCCTATGGTGTGGAGTTAGAAATCTAGGTTTTTTTCTGTATTTAGAGTACTAGCTTTTGCCCGCGGCTCCACCCACGTGGATGTCGGTTATCACGTAAAAAATAGCCAGTAGCCTATATCCTCCTCCATATCCCAGGCTATATATCTACCAAATTTCATGACGATCCGTCCAGTCGTTTTAGCGTGAAAGCGTAACAGACTGACAGACAGACAGAGTTATTTTCGCATTCATGATATAAGTAGGGCTAGGGTCATCCTTATCCCTACTAAAATTACTACTACTATGGTTAGTAGTATTACTGACCCTTTTTTTTTTTTTTTTTTTTTTTTTTCCTGGATGGGAAATCATCAAATGACCCCTCCCGCTCTGGGTGGAGCGGCAGGGAGTGTCAGACTTCTACTGACTAAAACCCACCCATGCTCCTCTTAGTGCCTTTACGTTCCAGGGCCACGGTAACTCTTTCGAACAAATCCGCAACCCTGGTAGGCTCTGGCCTTAACGGGCCCCGACCCATGCTGACGACTGCTGGCTTGGCGCGCGTAGAACACAGCGCGCCGTCAACCCGGGCCTGTTCTGATCGGACGGCGAGCTACCCATTGCTCGCCGTCCACAGGCATCAGTCACTGCGCCATGCTCAGGAGCAACAGTTCCTGGGCGGCGCAGTGGCTGACGTTCAACAGGAGGGGGTGAAATGGGGCCATTACTGGCACTCCATTTCAGCCCCCTCCGGAGCCCGTTGTAGGGGCTCTACTGCGGCTGTTGCAGTAGCAGCAGCCGCAGTGGAACCGGCTTTGGCGGCGGAGGAAGCGGCGGCGGTGGCGGCGGTCGCGGCGGAGACGGCGGTGGCGGAGGGCTTTCTCCGATTGCCGGCTTTGGCGGGTGGGGCGCAGGCCTTACCCCCAGCCCAGTGGTCGGCCGGCTTGCCAGCTGCCGCACAGACTGCGCAGTGCGGCGCGGCGTCGCAGGAGCCGGCCCTGTGACCGGGCTGACCGCAGCGGAAACATAGACCGCTGCGGTCCACCTCCGAGGTGCATTGAGCTCCTACATGGTGGCCCACCTGGCACCGGAAGCACCTCAGAGGTCGGGGTTCCAGCAGTTTGACCTGCGCGGAAACCCAACCCACCAAAAACCTACGGCCCTCCGAGATGGTCTTGGCCGCCGACACGGGACAGCTCACCACAATGGTGCGCATGCCCGTGTTGTCAGGACGTAGGGTGCCTGCCTTCACCTCCTCTGCTGAGCACCCCCCCGTCCTAACGACGGCGGCCACCACCTCCGTCTCCGTGACGGAGTCGTCCAGGCCCAAGATGCGCATGTCGATGCGCTTGGTGGGCCTGGACACTCGGGCATCGTCCGCGCTTAGGGACGCCCTAAGCCTTTCGGCTAGAGCGTCCGCGGTTGGGCCGCTGGCTGCCCCGGGGATCTCCAGCATCCGGGCCCCAGTCATGGTGACCCGGAGCCGAAGGCCCCCCACGATGCCTAGCTCACCAAGGTTTATCGCCTCCTTCGCCTTGGTGAGCACGTCCGCGTACGTCACGCCCCTCTTCACCGCGTCCGGCTGTAGTGTAAGCACTACAGCCGCGGTTTTCGGGGGGCGGAGCGCAGCCGCGACGCTTCGCGCCTTCTGCCGCCGCTTCCTCTCTCGCCTCTTGGCCGCCCTGGCTGCCTTGCCCGCCTTCCTCTTCTCCCCGGCAACTTGCCATTCGGCTTGAGCCGGGGGAGGAGCTGAAGGCGAGGAAGCCGGGGGGAGCTGCTGCTCAGACGGCGCAGGAGCCTTCGCCGTCCGCGCAGCAACCCCACCCTTCCTCTTCCTTCCCGGGGCCGGGTCCGGTTTTCCCGGCACCGGCTTCGCGGGTGCCGGCCCGGACCCTTTGTCCTGGCCGGACGACCCCGGTGTGGCAGCCGCGGCGGCCGCGTACGACGCCGCCTTCCGGCCTGGAGCCTTCCCACTCGCCGCTAACGGGGGGCGCAGGACGATGCCCTCCAGGACGGAAAACCGCGCCTGGAAGGCAGCCATCTCCTGCCGCACCAGGTCCAGCACCTGGCCCTCCTGCGGCACGGGCTGGCTGTTCTCCCTGCTTCCCCCTTTAGGCGCCCCCTGTGGGCCGGCTCCCTGGAGCCTGGCAAGGTCTGCTCGGAGCCCCGCGTTCTCCCTCTGGAGACGCTCGGTGGCGGCAGCCAAGCGGGCGACCTCCGCCCGCAGGTTGGACATCTCGTCCACCGGAGGCCCACCTCGGTTAGCCTCCGCTGCCGCCAGGATGGAGGTCAGCGCTTCTCCTATGGCCCTGTTTTTAGAGGAGAGTTTCCTCTTCAGGGCCACATCGCGAAGCGCGGCCTCCACCACCTCCGCAAACCCGGCCCTCCGAAGCTCCTGTCCGGAGTCATCCGGCTCACCGCCGGAGGACTCCGAACCAGGGGCCCTGCGACCGCCCTCTGCGGGGGGTCGTCCGTCAGCGACGAGCTCCCGTATTACTGACCCTGACTAAGCTTTGAGTATGGGCTACTAGAAATACCGTTAATATTCTTAGTAGTTTTCCGGCCTAAATTAGCCAGTCTTCTACAGATTGTACTTCGGTGAGTGTGCCCAAGAACTCCATGACCTCATTCCCCCTTCTACCATCGGACTTCCAGACGCACTGCATCTTACCTACTGTAGCTATTCCACCAATTCGCACTAAGCTTTTCCAAACGTCTTTTATAATGCGCATAGCAAAGGAGTGGAACTCTCTGCCTGCGTCTGTGTTTCCAAAAGCTTACAACCCTAATCTCGTCAAAGTTAGAGTGAACAGGCTCCTTCTGGGTAAGCTCACTCCATCGTAGACTTAGTCTCTGTCATCTCTGACATTGACTAGGGTCAAGAGTAAACCCATACCTAACTAATAAAAAAAAAAACCTATGCTTGTTTTGATTTTATGATTTGTTTCCCATTTCCACAACAGGCAATTCGCAAGGCTGCTTTTTGAAAACCCAGATTGTTAAATTCCTCAGTAAAAAAAAATTCTACTCACATACTGTTCAGCTTGTTCGTGGTGTCCAATGGCAACTGGAGAGTATTGTTGAACCACGGGAGCATGATGGATGGCTGTAGGAGCCACATGTTGTACTAGAGGTGCAGCGTGAACAATCTGGCCACCATGTTGGAGGTACGCAGCCTGTTCGATCACTGGGGCAGCATGGTGCAGGATTGGCCCAGAGTGTTGCAAAATCTGACCAGAATGCTGCAAGATCTGACCACCGTGTTCCAAAACAGGAGTAAAGTGCTGCTGCTGTCCCAAGTGCTGCGAGGGCTCATCGTGTCGAACTATGCTTTGAGAAGAAACTGCTTGCCCATGTCCCTCTTCAATCAAACCGGCTTGACAGAAAGCCAGTAAGGCACTGATGACTGCGATCTGCAAATTACAATACATTATGAAATTGCCAAAAACTTTCTTTTTATTTTATTAAAAAGTTTCATCCTCACTTTGAAGTACATGTTGATTGTTGATGTGCTGTACTGAAGTGTGGTACTCGATTGATAAGGATGCTGGTAGGGTTGAAGTTTTTATACTTCGGAGGAAGCGGCGCGGCCACATGTCACCCGATACGAGAAACCGGCCCGATACACGACACCGCCACACACGATCACCTTTACACCTTATCTTACGTCATTGCGTTTTTCATTTTCGTTCAAGGTTAGGGTAAGGCTGTTTTCATAGGCTTCTTTCGTTTTAAGCTGCTCCTCTTGAGGTGAGGATCCAAAGCGCGAAGTTTCCATCATAATAACATAATAGCTAAGCAGTATGGAGTTTGTTTATTCCTGAAACATAAAGTATTTTTTAGCTGTGGCTAAGTAGTGTAATTAATTGCGAATGTCTGTGTATCCTGATAGCTAAGGCCTGGGGATATTTAAATCCAGAGAGAGGTAACTTCTAGACCTAACGTGCTCAGTCGTCGACCTCATCATCACTTACTATTAGTTGAGGTAGTGGTCAAACACGAACCTATCAAGAGCTTTGAGCATATTTAACAGATCTTTATAAGACTAGCGTGTTACCATATCGTATTTTTTCAATGCTATAGCGTCTGCATCACATGCATGACTTGCATTTATTAAATTCAAGATCTATTACGTTGAACTGCGTTATCACACCGAGGTATTTGAAAGAAAACCGGGTATTTTAGCTTGGTACTTAAACTGTTTTACTTCACAATAATTCGAAATGTATTGACGAAATCACGATTAGGTATGTAACAGAAATCACGTCCATCAACTTCAATTGCACGGAAATGGTCAGTTTCTAAAATTGGTGCAACACCTTAGGTTTTAGGAAATATCGTTTTAAAAATTTTACGTGCCAATTTAGCTGATGCAAGGCAAGTGCTAATGAGCATTAATCAGTCTATTCATTAAACGTTAACAAAAGGCTAATAAAGATTATCGGTACATAAATAGTTGAAAGGGAACTCGAGTGACCAGTGTAAACGAGTCTGAATAGTACCGTCGGTAAGAAAGTAGCGCTCTGGGTTGCACCGACTGATCCAGTAAACTCTTATGCAATGTAAGGCCTCTGATACACCGGGTGTGTCATCTTATACTGTTGATCGCAAATGCACGTAGTTTGACAAACAGATGCTTTCGTTCGCACTTTGGTGTATGCTGAAATGCCACGCTACTACATATGGAGCGCATCATCGAAATCGTTTCAGCGTCGGAAACAAGGAACTCAAGTTGAAGAATGTCTAAATGTAGTTACTTCAGACGGGTTGCATCCATACTTTGCATTCAATTAACGACGAACATTAATATCTATGATTGTTGATGGTGCATATGGTCCGACATCGTTTCTACAACTGAAAATCGATAGTGAATATCTATGTGCGACTTATCTAGGCGTATGATTCAGTAACTCGAGAACGATTCGCATTGGCATAGCACGCTCATGGATTCTACCCAACCAGCAAAAGTTAGTTGTATAGAAGACCATAGAACGTTTTGTAAAAACTAATCGGTGGTGATATAAAAGGCCTAAGAAGGTGCACCTACAAAGAAAGTGGCGCAATTATATCTCCATTCAGTTGTAAAGTGGAACTGTAGCGGTATCAGTTATGACAATTTTGGCCTATTACAGTTGATGTAACAGTAACGCAATCTCTGTTTGATGATATACAAGCCACCGTAACGCTACTAAAGTACCTTTTTATCATTCATTCATTCATTCATTTTACATTCGTTCACGCCGCTGCACTGTGTCAGTGTTTTTGAAGAGAAAAGATATAATAAAAGGAAGTACGAGGATATCGTGGTGAGTAAGATATTATTTTGTAATTAAATTATTCATCTCTTATGGGGAAAATGACGTGCGACTGTAATTTTACTGATAAACTATATACGGCTTTACGACAATATTTGAATGCCCCCCTCGAATTGTTGAGCTTTTACTAAAAGAATTATGAATTTTAAGTCATAAATATACTTCCAGCTTCCTGAACTCTACTATAGCACTCGTTATGACAGATTAAAACCACCATTACATGAAGTTAGGGTTCCTTTTGAACAAGGACAACCTTGTGCCACAAATATATGATGAATATTTTTTATTTAACTTATAAAAATAGCACGTTAGAAAATATAAGTTTATATATCAGCTCTTCTACGACGTCAGAGTCATACTTATGAGTTATTATTTATGAATACTCTTGAGTTTTTATTATGATAAACTTGCTGATTTTTCTTAATAGAATAATTATTGAGCTTTGGGAACAAAACCACTACCTACTTAGGTACTAGTCAATACAGTGTTTTTTTTTTCTTTTTCAGTGCAATATTAAGCAAAATGGTTGTCATCACGTAGTTCCTGGTTTTTATCTTCTGTTGAATAACAGCTAAAACAATCTGAAATACTGTCACACCTGGAATCATTGTCCATATTAAAATTATTCTCCATTTCTTCACTAACGCGAAATGTTTTTTGTACGGAACCATTTTCTATAATTTGGTCTCCAGCTTGGTTTTGACTATTACTAGTGATAGGAATGATTCTTGACGACGTTGCTGTTTCCTCATATTGTCTTTTCACTTCTCGTCTATAAGTCCCACTGCGTTTGAACCTTTTCCAAGCTTCTAAATCCATTTTTCGTTTTTTATAAAAATATTGGTTGTTTCATTAATTACGCTGAATCAAATGTCAATATTGTTGTAGAAGAGCGATAGAAATGCCTTTACAAAACTAAATTATCATTTAAAAGCATTGCTAGACTACCTTTATATAAAGTATTTATGTTTTAAATGAGACAGGATCTCCGTTATAGTACTATTGTGCAATAGAGGGACTATAACAGTTATAAAAAAACAATCCTGTTCTAAAAAAAGTGTCTTTGTGATAAGTTTATCACTACGACTATAATGAGCGTTAACAAACCTTTATATGACAATAAAGCTACATAAATGTTATTTGGAACTCCGCTTTATCACCTAATCACACTGTTGTAGAATTTTTGTCTCCATTATAGTACTCTGTACTGTAACGGCGATCTAAAAACCCACAATATCACAATATCGCCCTATTATTGAGTTTTCATCTCTATTAGAACGAAAGACCCATTATAGTTCGTTCAGAACCTTTATTGCGTAAATCAGGTGCATTAGGGTGACAGTAAACGCTGTTATAGAGTCCTATCGTTGTATACTAGTCACATTGGAGGTTTCTATAACGCCTGACTATAACAGCTATAAAAAGTCGTGAAGTAAACCTTTACATCAATGCGTAATAGGTCGTTTTTGCTGTATAAACTTATAGAGCCAAAATGTATTGTATAACGCTTTTATACAACAATCTGTCACCGCCAAAACCTTTATACATCGTTTACCCAGCTGTTTTGAGATATAAGGTTTGGTTATAGGGCAAAATTGCTGGTTGGGTATCTTATCTTCATCGCCCAATCAGATTCGCACTTTTTTTGCGTTTATCATATCCACATGCTTCCATATATTAGTTATTGTGGATACATGTTATGATACTCCATGCATTAGTTTTTTTAAAGAAATTTCATTTTTCATTTTTAAACATTTCGTAAAACACCCACTGTTTTACGAAATGTTTAAAAATGAAAAAAAAAAAATTGAACGAATCATATTGTTTTTTTAAAACCATATACTTTTATAGGGTTTCCTGTAATATATTACTAATTTCTGTATTTTGTTTTACAGAAGGTAAAGCTCATTAGTTGCAGAGAAGAGGGGGGATGGGAATGGTATTTATTTTCTTAAATAATTGCAAAACTATTTATTTATTCGAATTATTATTTATGCAAAAACATATTTAAAATTCGCACAATAAGTCCTTTCATTTGATATGTCACACGGCACGGTTAAAAACTTGTTTTGTTTTTTTTAATATCACCCTAGCGTAGCGTAGCTTCTGCTAGCGGCTTCGCGCGTGAAATAACACAAATCGTCGGAAAATAGCCCAAGGGAACATACTCCCGAGATAAAAACGTAGCCCATGTGATATCCCAGACTATACATTTATCTCTGTGCCAAATTTCATCAAGATCCGTTCAGCCGTTCCTGCGTGATTGAGTAACAGACATCCGTCCATTCATTCAAACTTTCGCATTTGTAATAGTAGTAAGACGTAACGCCTCCATGTTTTGGTCACGGAAGTACACAGTGGAATCAGATTAATAGATTTTGAAAAAATTGGCTTTCTTTCCGTCTATGTGACAGACAGAAAGACGGTCAGCCAGTACGCTAGATAGACAGACACACGAGTGATCTTATAAGGGTTCTGCTGTACATATACTCATTTGGAACCGTTTTCAGTTTTCGAAAGCTTTTTGCAGATACAGTTTATTTTCACTATAAAGTTAGAGTTATTAGGTTTTTCATAAATTCTTACAATTTTGGATCCGGTAGAAAAAAGTTCTGCTTATTTAAACAACTAATGAATTTGACCGGGCTTATAAACTTTCAATGTTCTTGGTGTATACCCAGCGCTACGACCGGTGTAGCGAGTCGTCGCAAGCGCACCGCATATTTCCCCGATCGACTCGCGTCTTGATCGTGACTCTTAGGTGGTTCTCGCGGCTTTCTGCGAAGGTCACGCGCATCATCTCTCATACGCACTCCGCGAAAACTTTAAACTACCACCATATTTTATGTAGATTCTTATTTTGGAGTGTAAAATTTTAAGCTGTCACGACTTCGAAACGATATTACGGAGATAGCAGCGTTTATATTAATGATGTGACCGTTGTGTAATAAGATTATTTATATTTTACAGTTACGCATCACTTAATCATTGTCGTATATTTCTTTATAGGTATTACGTGCATCACTGAGTATTATAATATCATTATTGTTAAATATGTATATCGCTGGTCACATTCCCACGCTCCTGATACTAAAATGCATATACAAGATGCGTCCTACATAATGATTGATGTTAGACTTCGTGGGCTAGAATCTCTAATACAAATCTGAAATCTTCGGGCAATCTATGTAATTTACGTGAACATAATAGAGATTTATCAAACATGATGAGTGCAATGACCTTGCAGTAATAACCATGACGGATCGTATCAATACTATTAAGCCTGGAATGCTAGTAAGTGTTCCAAGTGTATGAGTATCACGCAACAACATACGCGTTGAAATTATCTCCAATGTCATTGTTAACTTAATTCACCGTTCAGCTATGTTTCATCAAGGTAAATACAGGGTTATTCAAAACCGAAAATTGTTTTCCTATAAACAAGATTCGTCCCTTATTAAAAATACTTGACATATGAACCTGATTTCCCCGAACTTTGATTAAGGTACTTTGCATACATAAGGGCGCCATATAGGCATATAATAATGCCATTTAAGCTTCGATATATCGAAATAAGATGGTTTAATGTGATGAGTATTCAAAAGGGTCTCTGTTTCGTAACTCGCATCAATCACGAAGTTAATAAAACGAACGACACTCGATAATTCGACGGCAATCAAGTTCAATTTTGAACATAGATTTTGTAAGGAGATCTTAAAGCCAACCAACCCAATAATTAATATACATAAACTTATTGACACGTCTGTAATCTTAGTTGTTAAGTATTAAACTTAAAGGAGAGGAGTCTTAAATGTCAGCAGAGTACTTCAAACTATGATTTTATTATAATCTGCAATTATTAAATTTAGTATGATAGCTTAATATTCTCTGTACAGTAGAACGATATTGTTGCTTTCACAATTTCGCACGAATATTTAAAAATAATTTATTCAGAATGAATAATTTCAGATCATGAACATCAATGCTGATATTTCGTGTTGAACTTTCCTGAGTTTCAACTTATCGTGGGGACATAAATCCGATGTCAATTTTAAGCGTTCCTTCGTTGTTGCTACATCAAACCATTTACCGCATATTCGGATTAAAGTAAAAACGCAATATACTTGCCGCAAATTCTTGTAAGAGGAATAACTTTGAATTTCAGCACATTTCGGCTTCTTAAAATGTAAGATTTTAATGTGCAATACCTACGCTTCGTCGCATTTCTGTCACATAGCAAGTACGCAATAAAGGTATGTATTCAATTCAGTCGTTATGTAGTCAGCCGATATCGGTGTGATCTCAATTGCTAAATGTTTGAATATTAAATAGATAATATAGGGTTAGCCGGCTACCTATGTTGGGTTGCGCGGTTCGGTTGATACTGCTTGTAGTCTAGTTCCGCCAGTACATTGCTTTCACTCCTTATTTCGGCTCGGACATTGTATGGTAATATTGTGATATGCAATTCGGATGAGATCTCATATCTTCTCACGCTCCACTGGAGTTGTTACTGCAATTAACACTTTCAGCCCAATGCATGCAGTGTCGCAATGTGTTGTTTTGTCTATTACCATTTATAGTTCTACTACTGTTGTTCTTATTTCAGATTGTGCAAAAGAGGAAGAATGATTTTGATGTCTTTATAAATGTTCATAACATATATGCATTATTATTTATTAACTTACCAGCATTCATCTGCACATTCTGCACCAATGTTCTCAATTACGATGTCATGTTTGACAAGATTATGATAAATTAATATTATATGAAAAGGATCTATATTTCATATTATTTCCGACGATATTAAATTAGCAATCAAAAAGTGTTTCCTTTTAAGTAACACAAACTTCCTCTGCATTATGTTTTCATCATCGTCATCCGACGTGTCGTTGAAAGGTGACTTGACAAACCGGCTGCCCTGTTTATTAATCTTCATTAAAATTAACATTAAAATCATCTTTAATTGCAGTAGGTATACTTGTTGACATTGCCTTCTAAAAATAGAAGGTATTCGTAGGTACTAAAAGTCACTAAACTGGACAAGTTGGTCAGTGACCTCAATGTCAGATATCTAGCCTGTAAAGTTTAACAGAGGTTAAAAGATATAGAAGCTCTCTCAATGTCTTTGACTTTGTATGAATATAACGCAGTCTGATACATATAAATAGGTCAATCTTTAAGTACTCGCAAGTCTACAAACAGGTTAGGTGTGGGAAGTTTATGACTCATTACTTTAATCATAAATATACAACGTCAAACCTTCGTTCGGGCTATGTCCGTTACAAGTTTTTTTATCGTCATCGATATACTCTGGTCTGGAGTGGGCGCAGGAGTCTGTCAGACAATTACTGACTATACTTTTGATTCTGGCTTTCAGGAGTTGCAGTGGCTTGGGAATGTGTGGCGGGCTTGTCCCAAAAAAAAAATACTGACTACTATCACACGGTGTTTTGCAGATATTATTACCTTTGGCCGGGGCACTGGAGTGCTTGGTCATTTCATCACGCTCTTCCGGCCAGGTATTGATTGACCTACATGTATATGTCACAGCCAATTGGCTTAATCAGCCGTTTCGTTGGTTGCCTAGTCTTTTCATTTAAATATGCCAATTTTTCTGCGTCCTAAGTGACATCTTTTGTTCAATATCGTTTAATAACTTGCCCATGTCACTTATGTCGCTGATTAAACGGCACAATTGAATGAAAAAGCTAGACTTTTAATGAAACGGCGGATTCAGCTAATTGACTGCGACATATACATATTGGTTACCTTGGTTCTCCTGCCTCCTTTCAATCACGCAGGGAAAATACAAGCATAACCCTTTACTACCAAAGCTTTTTAAATTCAAAGCTTGTTGATCTCCGAGGTGCCTGGCTTTTATTTATTTATTTATAAAACTAAAAGCACTGGTAAAAAATGTACAAAGGAGGACTTTTATCGAAACTATATAATTTGGTTGACCTTTAAACATGCATTAAATTCATCTGGCACCTGGGTTTCTCTTAAAAGGAGAAAACTTGTCAAATTCTTGAAAGGGTGACCCGTAGTCGATAAGCATATTTAGTCATCGCCCATGCTGACCAACATATATTAAATTCCTTCATACGTATATAAAACGTAATCAATATGTATTAATTCCTTTGAAATGTTCCTGTCCTGCACGATGTCTCTATGATCTAAAGGATATACAAAGACAGGTCGTGTGAACAGGGCGCGGATAAGATGAAACGGTTTTTTTTAGTATTGATAGGCACGCGTTTGACCTCTCTCTCACCTGATGGTAAGCGATGATGTCGTCGATGATGGAGCTGTGGATACGGAACGATGGAGCACGCTTGCCTAGAAGTAACCTATTCACTCTTGACTTAAAGACTTCCGGGTTGCAGCTATCAGGAAACACAAATTCTGGCAGAGAATTCCACTCCTTAGCTGTACGCACAATAAATGTGTTCCCAAAACGTTTAGTGCATGTGGGTGGGATGTCCGGTGCACCATGTACCGGTGGCGCATCGCCGTACGTCTTGTGGTCCGATGATGGAATGGGCTTGTCGGAATTAAACTATGCAATTCCGTCGCACTCTCCCCTAAATGCAACCGGTAGAAAACCGACAGGCTTGCAACTCGGCGTCAAAGTACTTAGGCCTATATTCCAAAACGTAAACTGCAACCCAACTCGAACTCCAACATGAGCACTAATATGTCAATAAAAGCTTGCCTAATTGACGTTTTCGTACTCGAGAGATGAGCAAACAATGGAAAAACTTCAATTTATAACAAGCTCCGATGGAGTTGGAGTTCGAGTTGAGTTGGAGTTTACGTTTTGGAATATGGGCCTTGCGTCGCGGTCAAACTTCATACATTTACATCGGCGCGCCCGAAGCGCTTCGTATGTCAAGTCTGGGCTCTAGACAAGTGACAAGTGATTTCTGTCAGCGGTAGCGTAGCGAAGGCGATTGTCAATACGTCAAAAATGTATGGGATTGACAGATGCTATCGAAAAGTCACGTGATCAAATTCCTACATTCTGGCGATTCGACAGTCGCATTCGCTAATTGAATGACACATTGTCTAGGGCCTCTTAAAGCGGTGTAAAACAAAAGTAGGCGAAGCATTGCCTTTGTTTTTTTTGTGCTCGGTTGATGGCAATAGGGTTGTCTCTATCTGTTGGGACTTAAACATGACTAGCGAAATGGTGAACATATCACATAACGGGTGTAAGACACATTGGCACTCAAATGCGTACCAGCATAGATTTAGTAGGTATATGATTCTTGAATGTCTTCTGAATTTAACAATAATAAGGAAAAGCCAACGAAAAGGTCCAAAATCATGTACTGAATCTATGGTATGTATACGTTTTTGTGCCGTTTGTGTCTAAAACCTTGTATAAGTACAACTCCAGAACCTCTGCGGCGTAATATTCTATTACAAACGTCTAAACTAAGTATGGTTGTCTATAGTAAAATGTATTTCTGCAAAAATATTGACAAATTATGAGTTTCGACCAATATATAATAAAGATTGCCGACTAGATACTGTGAGTTTTCTGTGGCCTCAGAGCCCAATCACATTAACGATTACAATAGTGCACAAAAACTGACGTGTCGCTTGCTCGTTACTTACAACCAATAATGAGGCAACTAATTTTCTTCTGATGGCTGTTGCGACGATAAAGATTGATTGATAAATCGAATCACTCTATTGATACTTTTTATCCATAGTACTGGTGAGTGGGTTTATAACGTGTAACAGATTAAACGCAATACCTCTTAAGGGCCCCATATTAAAAGTTACCAAACCCGAAATCGCAAAAAAAAAGTCAGCTTCTTAGTAGGTACATTTTCTTGAGTTATGCGCACGTTTTATGGGGCATCGGCATCAAATAGATAACCACAAAAACATGGAAATTGAACATCATTGGTGAGGTGTGGTGGTTGACCCATCTGCGAACCCCTTCACAGCATACCGGCGTGATTTTATGTCATGAACTGCTGTAAATAATAAACAGTTATGCGATTTCAGCAATCCGGGGAGATTTGCTATCATTTATTGAAGAGTTCCGATGCCTATTTTCGAAGTTAGGAAAATAATATTCCAAACAAAAAAATAATCATCCAAATTGCTTGACAATTGGAGAAAATGTCGCTGAACAAACACTAAAAAAACAGCCGAAATGAAGACCTCCTCCTTTTTTGAAGTCGGTTTAAAAGCGAAAGTGAGTTTGTTCGCTCTCACGCCTAAATTGCAGAAGCGATTTTGAAGACTATGGGACTCTGGAGATGGTCAAACGCTACTTTGCAAAAAAAATTTTTAAGCGAGCGAAGTTACGAGATAAAGCTGGTAATTCAAAAAAGCACAAATTGACAAAGTTAGTGCACCGCAAATAAGACGAACAGGGCAATCAAATTCAGTAAACATCGTTAACGTCATATAAGATACCTACTATGCTACCAAAGAAAAGGTCATAAAGATATAGGTAGGTAATGATGACGTGCTGTGCTTTCCTGTTTCTCATAACATTACAAGAACAGTCTTGAAACACTTCCAGAGAAATTACTCGAAATGGTTATGTGAATAATCATTTCAATTAATACACACTACACATAGTAACACACACACACTACACATAGGAACGTTTGTGCATATTATTCTGTTAATTCACATTCATCTTTTTTAAGATAATTAATACAACAAACAAAAATGTACCTTGGCTTTACATGTTAATTTTCAGATTTGCTTTGAAACGTTATCTATCTTTTTAGAATATGTTTCCACATAAAGATAAATGAGAGAGAGAAAACGGTTTATTTTGTCATCATCTTTATTCGAAAAAGCTAAGCTATATACAATATGTTGCCCACACCGATCAGAAAAACTGTATACTCGCAGATTACATATATCTATGACAGGCCATTCATGAGATAGATTAACGCTATATGCGCTTATATTATGTACAGAAGATATAAAAATTGAATTATAACACTAATTTTATGGCTACAGTCTACTCGATCAAGTATTTTTAATTATAAACAACCTCTATTATTAGATGTCACGTTTCAATTGGCTATGGTGTGCCAAAAACGTCATTTTCAGATTTTGAACGACGCCATTTTGATTCTTGGCGGTTTCATATTCTAAACCTTCTAAACGTTCACATATAAGTTGTTGGTCATATCATCTACTGTTCTATTGCACTGTAAGGTATATTACTAAATATCATTAATGAGAACAGATGGAAGGCTACACACTCGACTACAAGAACACATTAAGACTAATATCACAGATTGGGTAAATATTCTTCTAATGGTGGTGGATCACTGGCGGCGAGTTGTGTACGACCGCGTTGAATCTGTAACACGAATAGAATGTTTAATCATAAAGTCACACGAATTGTTTTTAATATTGTTTAGAAGTGTTGTTTTTTTACATTTTACCCGTATCGCGGGAAACGGCTTGTTATTTGTATAATTTGGATTTAACAACAATAATTTTTGTTACGATCACCTCTCATTTAAAAATTATGACTATAAAATTTCATTTCTTACCCATTGTGGTGGTCAGCGGTGTAGGTGACCTTACGGAAAGAGCCATCAGGTTGCAGCAAAGAGTATTCTCCCTTCACGACGTCACCATCGCGGGTCTCGTGCTGGGACTTGTGGTCGCCGGTGTGAGGGTCCTCCACAGAGTACGAGTAGCCGTATTTGGGATGAGCCTGCAAGTTTGTAATATAATGAATTATAGTGACGCGATTGACTTGAGCACAGCAAAAAACGTAAGCAATCAATCAATTTCATGTTAAGTTGCCAGCAGCAGAAATTTGTCATAGGTCATTTGAAAGGGAACTTTGTGTTTGATTAGAATCTGGTTTATATATGAAACTTACGTATTCATCAACATAGTGGTCTTCGTGAGAAGGAGCGGCGTGGATGGCAGGGGCGGCGTGCACGGCGTGGAAGGCGGGAGCAGCGTGCACCGGGGCAGCGTGGACGATTGGGGCGGAGTGAGCGATGGGAGCGGCGTGTGCGATGGGAGCGGTGTGAACCACGGGAGCAGAGTAGTGGATAGGAGTCTCGTGGTGGACAGTCTGGTCGTGGCGGACGATGCTCTGAGAGGACACCGCCGGAGCGTGGTGGATGTAACCAGCCTGGCACACCGCCACCAGGGCGCACGCGAGCACGATCTGATGGAAAACAATCAGTGGTTTTAAGTTTCATCATTAATGTTTTGAAACCTTCGTGTAAAGACAATGGTTTATGATTGAATTTTGAGATGAAATTAGTTGTTATGTTTTGAATCGAAACCAAAGCCCTAATTTGAAACAGTCCAATCATTTTACAGAACACACAGAACTTTGAAAGTAGTAAGCTCTCAGCTGGCAATTGGACAAAGTAATCATAAATTACGTCGAGCGAAATTGTCCTAAAGATTATGTAAGTAGCCGCACTTAGCCTTTGAATGAAATAAAGCTTACTTTGGAGAACATTTTGCTTTAGACACAAATGCCTTGACTGGTATCGGTATGATAGTGCACTCTTTTTATATAACAAACAAAACATAAGCTGTGGTGTGGAGGGGGTCTATTCCCGACGATATTCGATCGGATCACAGTAATTGCTGCATTGCCAATCTGCTCGCTTTATCGAGTGTCGCAACGCTCGATATCGCTACAATATGTAGAGAAAATGGACGATAAGTGAGAGGCTCATATTGTTATAATTTTTTGCAATTGTTAAATCCGATAGTACAAGGTATCACGATCAGGTTTTGTTTTAGGTAATTAAGTGGGCGATGTAGAGCAGGTGTTTCGATGAATCAGAATATAAATATCTACACAGCTAGTCCCAGCATCATTTGTTCCTAACTTATATAGTTGCCATGTTAACCCATTGCATTGCGTTTCGTTTTAGTTTTAAATATTGCGTTTCGTTTTAGTTTTAAACAATGAATTGCTATGCCAAATTTTAATACGCAACTTTTCCCGAGAGCGCCGTTAAATTTGGGATTATTTGAACAGCGGCTAACTAAAATTCATTAGCTTAAATTTTGAAAATTACTTTGTCCATTGCTTAGGTTATTGCGGAGAACTCCGGAGAAGATGAAGATTCTAGAAATATTTTACTAAGGATAATTTTGGTTACGATAACCAATATATAAATAGATACGGGTGAAGGGAAGGATAGTAGAAAGCTCCTGTGATGACATATAAAAATAGGCTCTAGAAAACGCAAAATTTCATCAGCGGATACAATATTGGCGAACGGTCATAAAAGACATGTGCTGTCGAAATATCACGTGGTCAATCCCATTTTGGCAATTTCACAAGAGTTATCGTTTGATAGCATCTCACTTTGTCTAGAGCCTAATATATTTTTTTTATTTATCTCAGTCGCAATCCGTCAAATATCCTACTTTTTCATAAAATGTTGACAGATTGCGACTGAGATGCGAATGCGAACGTTGGGAAAAAAACAAATTCTCTCACGCGGTATCACCATCATCATCATCATCATATCAGCCGAAAGACGTCCACTGCTGGACATAGACCTCCCCCATGTGTCGCCACAACAACCGGTCCTGTACGTCTCACATCCATCGGTTACCCGCGACCCTCACCAGGTCATCGGTCCACCTTGTGGGAGGCCTTCCAATGCTGCGTCTTCCGGTACGCGGTCGCCTCTCCATACCTTTTCGGCCCCATCGACCATCTGTTCTGCGAGCAATGTGGGCACATTGCTCACATTGCTCGCACATTGCCCACTGCCACTTCCATTTGGCGATCCTTCGGGCTATGTCGGTAAACTTGGTTCTCTTGCGGATATCATCATTCCTGATTTGATTACGCAAGGATACTCCCACGCGGTATATGTAATAAATAAAAAGTCTAGATCGGAAGTTACGGGGTTATATTGTGATGATAAAACATCTTCGGTTTGGTTCGTCATTACTTAGGTACATCCTAGTATTGTTTCACAGTATTACCTAACGTTTTTAGGACTAATATTTTCCATCGTAAAAGTATGAAGTTAATTACAGGAGACATGATGTTTGATTAAATTGACGCAATGATCACCTGCAAGATACTTTGAGTACGTTGTATATACCTATTTGTTTAGTTCCTTTGATCACCTAATCAGATTCAAATGTTGTGTAAACAATCTTGATATTGTGTGGGACTGAGTACAAACCTTGATGAGAAGATTACCTATGGTTAAAAATAAATTTCAAAATTGGTTCAGTAGATCCAGAGATTACCTCCTAATGAAAACCTGGAAAAACTTCAATTTATAACAAGCTCCGATGGAGTTGGAGTTCGAGTTGAGTTGGAGTTTACGTTTTGGAATATGGGCCTTGCGTCGCGGTCAAACTTCATACATTTACATCGGCGCGCCCGAAGCGCTTCGTATGTCAAGTCTGGGCTCTAGACAAGTGACAAGTGATTTCTGTCAGCGGTAGCGTAGCGAAGGCGATTGTCAATACGTCAAAAATGTATGGGATTGACAGATGCTATCGAAAAGTCACGTGATCAAATTCCTACATTCTGGCGATTCGACAGTCGCATTCGCTAATTGAATGACACATTGTCTAGGGCCTCTTAAAGCGGTGTAAAACAAAAGTAGGCGAAGCATTGCCTTTGTTTTTTTTGTGCTCGGTTGATGGCAATAGGGTTGTCTCTATCTGTTGGGACTTAAACATGACTAGCGAAATGGTGAACATATCACATAACGGGTGTAAGACACATTGGCACTCAAATGCGTACCAGCATAGATTTAGTAGGTATATGATTCTTGAATGTCTTCTGAATTTAACAATAATAAGGAAAAGCCAACGAAAAGGTCCAAAATCATGTACTGAATCTATGGTATGTATACGTTTTTGTGCCGTTTGTGTCTAAAACCTTGTATAAGTACAACTCCAGAACCTCTGCGGCGTAATATTCTATTACAAACGTCTAAACTAAGTATGGTTGTCTATAGTAAAATGTATTTCTGCAAAAATATTGACAAATTATGAGTTTCGACCAATATATAATAAAGATTGCCGACTAGATACTGTGAGTTTTCTGTGGCCTCAGAGCCCAATCACATTAACGATTACAATAGTGCACAAAAACTGACGTGTCGCTTGCTCGTTACTTACAACCAATAATGAGGCAACTAATTTTCTTCTGATGGCTGTTGCGACGATAAAGATTGATTGATAAATCGAATCACTCTATTGATACTTTTTATCCATAGTACTGGTGAGTGGGTTTATAACGTGTAACAGATTAAACGCAATACCTCTTAAGGGCCCCATATTAAAAGTTACCAAACCCGAAATCGCAAAAAAAAAGTCAGCTTCTTAGTAGGTACATTTTCTTGAGTTATGCGCACGTTTTATGGGGCATCGGCATCAAATAGATAACCACAAAAACATGGAAATTGAACATCATTGGTGAGGTGTGGTGGTTGACCCATCTGCGAACCCCTTCACAGCATACCGGCGTGATTTTATGTCATGAACTGCTGTAAATAATAAACAGTTATGCGATTTCAGCAATCCGGGGAGATTTGCTATCATTTATTGAAGAGTTCCGATGCCTATTTTCGAAGTTAGGAAAATAATATTCCAAACAAAAAAATAATCATCCAAATTGCTTGACAATTGGAGAAAATGTCGCTGAACAAACACTAAAAAAACAGCCGAAATGAAGACCTCCTCCTTTTTTGAAGTCGGTTTAAAAGCGAAAGTGAGTTTGTTCGCTCTCACGCCTAAATTGCAGAAGCGATTTTGAAGACTATGGGACTCTGGAGATGGTCAAACGCTACTTTGCAAAAAAAATTTTTAAGCGAGCGAAGTTACGAGATAAAGCTGGTAATTCAAAAAAGCACAAATTGACAAAGTTAGTGCACCGCAAATAAGACGAACAGGGCAATCAAATTCAGTAAACATCGTTAACGTCATATAAGATACCTACTATGCTACCAAAGAAAAGGTCATAAAGATATAGGTAGGTAATGATGACGTGCTGTGCTTTCCTGTTTCTCATAACATTACAAGAACAGTCTTGAAACACTTCCAGAGAAATTACTCGAAATGGTTATGTGAATAATCATTTCAATTAATACACACTACACATAGTAACACACACACACTACACATAGGAACGTTTGTGCATATTATTCTGTTAATTCACATTCATCTTTTTTAAGATAATTAATACAACAAACAAAAATGTACCTTGGCTTTACATGTTAATTTTCAGATTTGCTTTGAAACGTTATCTATCTTTTTAGAATATGTTTCCACATAAAGATAAATGAGAGAGAGAAAACGGTTTATTTTGTCATCATCTTTATTCGAAAAAGCTAAGCTATATACAATATGTTGCCCACACCGATCAGAAAAACTGTATACTCGCAGATTACATATATCTATGACAGGCCATTCATGAGATAGATTAACGCTATATGCGCTTATATTATGTACAGAAGATATAAAAATTGAATTATAACACTAATTTTATGGCTACAGTCTACTCGATCAAGTATTTTTAATTATAAACAACCTCTATTATTAGATGTCACGTTTCAATTGGCTATGGTGTGCCAAAAACGTCATTTTCAGATTTTGAACGACGCCATTTTGATTCTTGGCGGTTTCATATTCTAAACCTTCTAAACGTTCACATATAAGTTGTTGGTCATATCATCTACTGTTCTATTGCACTGTAAGGTATATTACTAAATATCATTAATGAGAACAGATGGAAGGCTACACACTCGACTACAAGAACACATTAAGACTAATATCACAGATTGGGTAAATATTCTTCTAATGGTGGTGGATCACTGGCGGCGAGTTGTGTACGACCGCGTTGAATCTGTAACACGAATAGAATGTTTAATCATAAAGTCACACGAATTGTTTTTAATATTGTTTAGAAGTGTTGTTTTTTTACATTTTACCCGTATCGCGGGAAACGGCTTGTTATTTGTATAATTTGGATTTAACAACAATAATTTTTGTTACGATCACCTCTCATTTAAAAATTATGACTATAAAATTTCATTTCTTACCCATTGTGGTGGTCAGCGGTGTAGGTGACCTTACGGAAAGAGCCATCAGGTTGCAGCAAAGAGTATTCTCCCTTCACGACGTCACCATCGCGGGTCTCGTGCTGGGACTTGTGGTCGCCGGTGTGAGGGTCCTCCACAGAGTACGAGTAGCCGTATTTGGGATGAGCCTGCAAGTTTGTAATATAATGAATTATAGTGACGCGATTGACTTGAGCACAGCAAAAAACGTAAGCAATCAATCAATTTCATGTTAAGTTGCCAGCAGCAGAAATTTGTCATAGGTCATTTGAAAGGGAACTTTGTGTTTGATTAGAATCTGGTTTATATATGAAACTTACGTATTCATCAACATAGTGGTCTTCGTGAGAAGGAGCGGCGTGGATGGCAGGGGCGGCGTGCACGGCGTGGAAGGCGGGAGCAGCGTGCACCGGGGCAGCGTGGACGATTGGGGCGGAGTGAGCGATGGGAGCGGCGTGTGCGATGGGAGCGGTGTGAACCACGGGAGCAGAGTAGTGGATAGGAGTCTCGTGGTGGACAGTCTGGTCGTGGCGGACGATGCTCTGAGAGGACACCGCCGGAGCGTGGTGGATGTAACCAGCCTGGCACACCGCCACCAGGGCGCACGCGAGCACGATCTGATGGAAAACAATCAGTGGTTTTAAGTTTCATCATTAATGTTTTGAAACCTTCGTGTAAAGACAATGGTTTATGATTGAATTTTGAGATGAAATTAGTTGTTATGTTTTGAATCGAAACCAAAGCCCTAATTTGAAACAGTCCAATCATTTTACAGAACACACAGAACTTTGAAAGTAGTAAGCTCTCAGCTGGCAATTGGACAAAGTAATCATAAATTACGTCGAGCGAAATTGTCCTAAAGATTATGTAAGTAGCCGCACTTAGCCTTTGAATGAAATAAAGCTTACTTTGGAGAACATTTTGCTTTAGACACAAATGCCTTGACTGGTATCGGTATGATAGTGCACTCTTTTTATATAACAAACAAAACATAAGCTGTGGTGTGGAGGGGGTCTATTCCCGACGATATTCGATCGGATCACAGTAATTGCTGCATTGCCAATCTGCTCGCTTTATCGAGTGTCGCAACGCTCGATATCGCTACAATATGTAGAGAAAATGGACGATAAGTGAGAGGCTCATATTGTTATAATTTTTTGCAATTGTTAAATCCGATAGTACAAGGTATCACGATCAGGTTTTGTTTTAGGTAATTAAGTGGGCGATGTAGAGCAGGTGTTTCGATGAATCAGAATATAAATATCTACACAGCTAGTCCCAGCATCATTTGTTCCTAACTTATATAGTTGCCATGTTAACCCATTGCATTGCGTTTCGTTTTAGTTTTAAATATTGCGTTTCGTTTTAGTTTTAAACAATGAATTGCTATGCCAAATTTTAATACGCAACTTTTCCCGAGAGCGCCGTTAAATTTGGGATTATTTGAACAGCGGCTAACTAAAATTCATTAGCTTAAATTTTGAAAATTACTTTGTCCATTGCTTAGGTTATTGCGGAGAACTCCGGAGAAGATGAAGATTCTAGAAATATTTTACTAAGGATAATTTTGGTTACGATAACCAATATATAAATAGATACGGGTGAAGGGAAGGATAGTAGAAAGCTCCTGTGATGACATATAAAAATAGGCTCTAGAAAACGCAAAATTTCATCAGCGGATACAATATTGGCGAACGGTCATAAAAGACATGTGCTGTCGAAATATCACGTGGTCAATCCCATTTTGGCAATTTCACAAGAGTTATCGTTTGATAGCATCTCACTTTGTCTAGAGCCTAATATATTTTTTTTATTTATCTCAGTCGCAATCCGTCAAATATCCTACTTTTTCATAAAATGTTGACAGATTGCGACTGAGATGCGAATGCGAACGTTGGGAAAAAAACAAATTCTCTCACGCGGTATCACCATCATCATCATCATCATATCAGCCGAAAGACGTCCACTGCTGGACATAGACCTCCCCCATGTGTCGCCACAACAACCGGTCCTGTACGTCTCACATCCATCGGTTACCCGCGACCCTCACCAGGTCATCGGTCCACCTTGTGGGAGGCCTTCCAATGCTGCGTCTTCCGGTACGCGGTCGCCTCTCCATACCTTTTCGGCCCCATCGACCATCTGTTCTGCGAGCAATGTGGGCACATTGCTCACATTGCTCGCACATTGCCCACTGCCACTTCCATTTGGCGATCCTTCGGGCTATGTCGGTAAACTTGGTTCTCTTGCGGATATCATCATTCCTGATTTGATTACGCAAGGATACTCCCACGCGGTATATGTAATAAATAAAAAGTCTAGATCGGAAGTTACGGGGTTATATTGTGATGATAAAACATCTTCGGTTTGGTTCGTCATTACTTAGGTACATCCTAGTATTGTTTCACAGTATTACCTAACGTTTTTAGGACTAATATTTTCCATCGTAAAAGTATGAAGTTAATTACAGGAGACATGATGTTTGATTAAATTGACGCAATGATCACCTGCAAGATACTTTGAGTACGTTGTATATACCTATTTGTTTAGTTCCTTTGATCACCTAATCAGATTCAAATGTTGTGTAAACAATCTTGATATTGTGTGGGACTGAGTACAAACCTTGATGAGAAGATTACCTATGGTTAAAAATAAATTTCAAAATTGGTTCAGTAGATCCAGAGATTACCTCCTATTTTTTGTATAATAATTATGATAACCACATTCATGAGGAATGCTATAGTATACGGGAACGGAAAATTTCAATGGGAAGGAGAAAGACGCCTACAAAGTCACGAGTAAAAGCTAGTTGCCAAATAAACTTGCAATAGCGGCCATTGACCTACATTTTCTGACATTCTGAATTCCAAAATCAGAAAATAGATATAAAGAATCTATATCTATCGAGATCATTTACATTTTCTAGTAATGAACAACCAGACATAATTTATTTTTCGGTTACCTATGAAGAGATATAAGGGAAAGGTCAATGACCGTTATTAAAAATTTATCTGGCGTCGACCATATAGTCTGTACCCAGTGTGTCATTTAGTTTCGTGGGTATGGTTTTCGCACAGGAGAGGCGTTTTATAATGCGGTTTCTGAATTTTGTATCAGATGAATTACCTACCTAGTTCGGGAAGCCTTTTCATGAAACAGAAGTTTGGAAAGACAACATAATAATTAGGTTGGCTCTATGTTTGTGTTTATTCTGATTTTCAGACTAATTTGGTTTATTCCAGGGGGTGGGAGTACAATATGGATTATTCCTGAGTAAAAAATATGATTCTATTTAGTTCGTCAGTTAGATTATCAATAAATATTGGACACGTACTTCATCAAATCAAAGTTGAGGAGCTCGTAGCTAAATTATAACAGCCGCACAGGCCGTTTCAAGGTTAAGCAACGCTTGCCGAGGTTGGTCTATAGATGGGTGACCATCTTAACATACCGAGACTCCTCCGTGCCTCGGAAAGCACGTTAAGCCGTTGGTCCCGGCTGTCATTTGGAGATCTTTGGCAATCGTTACGGATTGTCAGAAGCCCAAAAAAAACCTGACACCAGTCTTGCCAAGAAGTACCGTGTTACCCAGTTTTGGAGGTCTGGTAGGCAGCCGCTCCACGTAAAATACTGGTATTCAGCTGAATCCGGTTTGACTGGTAGCCGACCCCAATATAGTTGGGAAAAAGGCTAGGCAGATGATGAACGCATCAAAGTTCAAAAGTGGAGGCTTGTGACGTCATGTTTAGATAAGAACCTCCTCCTTTTTTTGAAATCGGTTAAAAAGTGTAGTCACATGAGTTTTCAACGCACTGTGTCGTCTTCACTTTTTGTTTACGTGAAAAAAGAAAAAATTACGTATCCAATATTTTTGGCAAATCCATCTGATGGACTTATTATTTTTTTTAGTCATCTACCCTATTGCTCCCGTTGCGCCATCCTTAAGACAAATAAAAAAACACATTGTCTCTTAGACATTCGAATTATTATTTCATACAGAGTTACACACATCTCTAATCAATTAACATCATACGGAAATTCTTGGCTGAATTAATAGTTTCGCTGGCAGACGACTAATTTCTTAGATCATGCATTAAATTTCTTTAGTCTATTTCTAGCTTACGGAGATTGTTAATAAGGAAGTAGCAATTCTATTAAGGGTTCAGTGAGCACCAATAGCGTTGCTTTGTAAGTAACTGCCAACATTTATCAGTGAAGGCTCCAACAGCGAAAGTGCGGTTCCCTGTCGTTCTTGTTCTACTTTATACTAATTATTCCGAGATAAAGCGAGTTATACAAATATTTTACGAGTTATACAGGTATTACATAAAGACTGAGGGCGTACGAAAATTGGGAATAATTCAGTCTAATCGAGTTTGTATCACACTTCCTGACGTGAAAAGTAGGGCTTCGATTGGTGACTATGAATAATGTGTAGGTACGCGGTTTTGTCAGCGGCTAACTGGTCCGATGCTGTAATTTACAGAATTTCCTTAATTGACTATCAGTATTTAAAGTTGGAGAGTGTAAAGGAATGTACGTATTCGTAATCGTAATTAGTAGTTGCTGGTTCTAGTTCTGCAAGGTATTAACATCGGTCTCATTATCCAGTGTTTGCAGGCACTTCGATTTGTTATCACTTGTATCAACGTATTGAAACGAAATAACAGAAAATAATTCAGTCGACAATCTTCGAAAACTTTATGGTATCAAAGCAGAATGCACGCAGAGGCGTTACACTGCGTCAACCTATTTTAAAATCTGTGTAGGCCATGAGCAATGACCATAAAGTAGACCATAAAGTTACAAACTAGAAATGGCTCTTTCTTCACAATACAATCTCTCATCAACTTGGCGCAGACTAGAGGTTCTTTTTAACAAAACTATTAAATCAAGGTACAATAAAATAACGTCCATTATATAATTTAAGTCTACCATTGTTAGTTACGCGGGTGAAGCAGTGGGTAGCCACAGTACCAATAAATGTGAAGGGCATGACATGGGCGATGACAATGAATAGTAATTAAAGTATTAGAGAAACACGATCCGTTTTTACGATGATATTAAATAGCTATCTATATATAATATATTGAATAACCATATCTTATTAGAAACGAATAAATGACAATTTGTCGAGAGACAATTTGTTGAGAAGGTTTTGCGGTAAACTCCATAGAAGATGGCGGAACTCAAAATCAAGAAATCATAGCTCGCTAAAATTCTGGCCTGACATAATTGGAACAAAATGACGTGGCGGAGCATGGGAACTTTTCCCAAAAGTGGGACTATAATAGCGAACAGTAACAAAGACTAATTTCAGGGTTCGCTTCACTAAAAACAATTGATGATACCTAATGCTGCTAAGCAAGTATTTATCCAAAATAACATAGACCTTATGTGTGGGTACGAAAAAGTAGACAGTGATCAGTGTTGCGTGGGAGTTGACAGAATTATTTCGTGCAAAATTTCAGTATAGGCAACAATCATGAGATCATGACTCATCAAAACCAGATGGCAAGG
The DNA here is from genome assembly GCA_947386135.1 of Melanchra persicariae. NCBI lineage: Eukaryota > Metazoa > Arthropoda > Insecta > Lepidoptera > Noctuidae > Melanchra > Melanchra persicariae. The sequence goes on along the minus strand of OX376650.1, from coordinate 8,403,323 downwards.
CAGTGTAATAGCAGTGATTGATGCCTGTGCGAGCTGCGGATGGCGAGCAATGGGTAGCTCACCGTCCGATCCACGCCCGAGTCGACGGCGCGCTGTGTTCTACGCGCGCCGAAAGGAGAAGTCAGCATGGAAGACGGGGCCCGTTAGGGCCAGAGCCTGCCAGGGTTGCGGATTTTGTACGAAAAAGTTACCGCGGCCCTGGAACGCAAAAGGCACTAGGAGGAGCATGGATGGGTTTTAGTCAGTTAAAGTCTGACATTCCCTTTTGCTCTAGCAACCCAGAGCGGAAGGGGTCATTTGATAATTTCCCATCCTTAAAAAAAAGGGCAGTTTAATGTGTTTAATTTAAAATAGTCTGTAGCCGAAAGTGGTTTACACCATATTTTCTAAACATCTCTCAGCGAAGACGGCAATCATTTTGTTCTCAAAAAACAAAAACACAAATTCGTGCCACTCTGCCTCAAAAGTAAAAAACACTTTGTGAAACAGTCATTATAAGATGCAAAGCATTTTCAGACACATGCGTAAGTAGTCTGTGCAACATCTTGCATCAACTTAAATTTAAGAATCCAAATTAAAAGAGAATTCATTTTAAGGTCTTATAAAGGCAGAATACACTGGTCGCATTCATTCGGTGAGATAAATGATGCATATCTTCATTCTTTACTTGGCCTGTTTTTTCAAGATTCAATGGCTGTCCGAGAGATTTCGGTTTCGTAATATTAATTTATAGCTTCACTTCGCCAGCTTTCATGTGTGAGTAATTACCTATCTTGCGAATAAAATAACTGTATATGTTTTGCGAGTGAAAATATCAAATAAGTCCTGCTCGAAGCACGTCTTTGCAGATAATAGCTATACCTAAATAATTAGTTTTGTAGATACTTCTGTGAGCAATACCCAATTGATAATATTGTTTTAGAGGATCCTATGGGATTAAAAATCAAAGTAGCATGTAGAGCCCTCTATGAGGAATCGCAGACAGTTTGAAGCATATCGTTGGTGCTGCCATCTTACGGCTATCGTTGGTATCACCAACCGCGGTCAATATGATAGAAAGTTCACGTTTAAAAAAGGTGGTGTTGGCATCGCCAAAACAAGATGTAGTTACAAATTAATTCATAACAATTTATTTCATGGACATCAGAAAAGGATTTTTAACAATTTACAATCTATATGACTATTATCTTACAAAACTAATCAACAATGTAGTTACACAGTTCGCTCTAATTAAAAACCTACATAGTAAAACCTGGAATGGTAAAAAGAGGAGGCGACTTCAGAATCTTGATTTTGGTCTTCTTTGTCTACAGTTTGGTCTTTATTATCTGCAGGTTGTTCCTCAGGGGTAGAAGGCAAGTCATTTGCAGGTAAAACCTCAGCCTTTTCAACAACTGGTAATGGGATTTCATTGTCAATTTTGTCGTTTTCGGGAATTGGGGGTATAACTGAAACTATGGCTGGAACCACTTGAACAGTTTCTACTACTTCTGGTTTGGGTGACGGCGCCGCTTCCTTGACTTGTTCTTGTTCTATCAACATAACTTTGTCTCCTGAACCAATTACTAACATCTTGGGTTCTTCGGCAATGGCTGCTTCTTTTTCTTCGTGGACGGGTCGGCTATCATTGGTATTTTCTGGTCGTTCTACGTTTTGGTATTGATAGTTTTTGCCGGGGAAATAGTGATTGATTTTGATACCATGACCGACAGGGTAGAAGAACCTGGTGTGATCAGTCGTTGAAACTGCATGATCACCGTGCTTGTTCACAGTTTTGCTAACAACAGCATTGAATCTGAAAATGGAAAAAAGGTGATTTTTCTCAAGGGTAAGCTTTATTACTGAGTCCAAAATTATCATAGTAAAGGGGTTTTAAAATTATGTCTTGCAGAGTTTTACTTTATTCTTATTAATAATTGCGAGACGACATTGATATAAATGCAAATAATATGTTGGCAATTCCGAATCCAATTATCAAAATCGTATTTGTTTAGCGCAAAATTAATTACAAGCTTAAAACAGATTAAGTAGAACGAGTTTATGCAAGTTAGCTATATTTTAACCAACATCTTTGCAAATTTACAAACAAAAAAAAACGTGATTTATTGTTATGCTCATGGCCAGAACCAGGGTCATGGTGAGCTGGTGTATGATTGTTTAATTACCCGTTATGATCGTCGGCGTGGTACTGCACCTTCCGCAACGAACCGTCTGATTCCACAAGGCTGTATTCACCACGAACTCGATCCCCATCACGTGTCTCGTGGTGGTGCTTGTGGTCTCCGGTATTTTCATCCGAAACTGAATACTCGAACTCATACTTTGGGTATGCCTACAAGTTGAAATTACTAAGTGTCACATAATTAGGTAAGTATAAATTCATTATTAGCCCACACCTCGCTGTCAGTGCGACATTCCTTGTTAAGTAACTTGAGATCAGTATTGGTTAGGTAATTACAAATTCTAATGAGTATATGCATGAGTAGAGCAGAAATATGACACCGTTACTATGTCCCTTTCTCTGTATATTTCATGTATTTGGTCCTTGAGAGAGAAGTTTTTACTTACGTAAGAATCGTATTTGTATCCGAATGACTGGGAGTTAGGCGGGTGATACACTTTGACCATCTGCCATCCATGAGGATTTGCTTTGTGGAAATCTTTGTAACGTGTATCAGATTGATCAATGAACACTGCTTGGCTGACTCCCATGAAGTAAATGGAAAATAAAATCTGAAAAAAAAATTAAATGACTTACTTACAAAACAATAACATGGAAATTGGAAAGATATCACTACACTCTGTGTTGCAGTGAATGTTTAAAATATTCTAATAAATTTACAGTAAATCTATATTATTTTTGAAAAGTAGTGCTAGTGACTTTTTTTTATTAATTTAAAGGTATTTAAAAAAATATATTATTTTACCTTTCCAAACATATTGTAGCAGTTAATTTGAACTGTCGCTAACAAAATGTAATAGCAGACTGTTGATTAGAAAGAGAAATATAAACCATTTTATACTATTCCAATACTTATTACATAAATTTCGCCAAAATTGTATTATTGACATACTATTGTTAAATTACTATGCGTAAGAATATAGTAGACGTGTTCCCTACAACATTTTTAGTCAAGAAAATATAAAAATCAGTCTTATTTTCTTAATCAGACATTTCTCTCATGCGGTTTTCTTATACTCCATAAAGCATATTTAAAATAATATTGAAAATAGTTACTGAATAATAAAAATATGTATGCATAAAATTGAAGCATATCTACGTTAGTTTAGCCCGGAACTTTAAAGCTGTTATCGTATCATCTCAATCCGTACGATCAATGGAGGCTTTGAGTACATTATTCTTGGTATTGAGAGGAGGAAAGTTGGCTCGTTCGATAGTTTAGGGTAGGTACCTACTCGTATAAATAGTTTTACCTTCTTAAAGTTATGATCTCGCTTAAAATATTATGTCTCTATCTTTGAAGTTAATGTTTTATTAAGATAAGATACTTACAACTATAACTTCGAATAAACTTTATATCTAAGCAATGACATTCTTTTTTCAAAATGACTTATGTATTTATTTGTTACTGAGTTGGTTTTGTTTTATGCCATATTGCAATATTTATAACGATTAGGCTGTGTTGTTTTTTAATATGAGTTTCAACGTGGAATCCATGCTTCTCAAACAGCACGCAATATCAATGACGTGTAATGGAGTTTATACACTGCTGTCACACGAATAAATACGTTATTAATTCAATGGCTTTCATTTACCAGCGTCAGTTTTCATTTTGTTAGCGGTGCTACTTTTCGATGTCATTGATATTGCTGCCGTTTCGAACTTTTGTTCTAGGTCAGATCCCATATTCCAAAATAAGAAATTATAGTAGTGCTAAGGGAGTATATATTCCAAGATAAGAGTTTAACATGATTACGTCAACATACTTCCAATATGCATAACCCAAGACACAATTTCTCACTACTGACTGAGAATTTTCAGGCAACACATTGCGCAAGACATCTACATACCTATGTATGTAGGTCTAGTCTAGAGCTTTGATCCAACCATATCATTTAAACATCAACAAACTGAAATATGACCTCGTTTCTACCAAGAACATCTTATAAATTACTGAAATTTTGTTCGTCAAGTTTTCCTGTTATATTTCTCGTGTTGTAACAATACAACCACACTTATGGCACTTCTCGCTAACCTTAGCGCAAAAATTAGCTCAGTCAGTTATTGCGTAGTGGTCTGGCCACTTTAAGGTTTTAAAGAGCCAGAGGGCAAATACTTGGCGCGTTCTACTCGGATACATGGCCGTAACTGATTTTTTCTCCTTGCACTTAAAGTTTGCTCATGACCCATAAGGTTGAATGAAACAGGCTGCGAACCTTTGACCTCTTTTGGTGTGCACTTTTATTTTTACACAATTATTATCTACCACTTCTTCTTCTTTGATCATCAAAGGCTTGACTCTAGACATACGGTTTGTCTCATTTTATTTGCATGTACCTTTTAAATAATATTAGGAACAATTCAACTGTACCATTTACTCCAAGTTGACTCTATCACATAAAAATTTCACAAAAGAGAGAGGATTCTGTCGCTAGTACTATCTCACGGCATCGATACAATTCAATAGTCGCGAGGAATCTATTATTCGGGTGCACGTAGCAACATATTGTGTTTGCCAGCTTTAATCAATATAAAAGAATTAAATATAACAGGTGGAGATACTGGGATAGTCTCTTTATTTTAATCTAAAACACCAAGTTTTATATTAAAATAAAGAGACTATCCCAGTATACTTTGGCAATTCTTACTTTTAGCCTCATAGTTATAGGCTGCTAGCAATCAGGTGAGATAAAATGGCTTACATTGTCACACAATTTTGAAGTGAAATAATATTCAAACTTATCAACGAACTTATTCGTATATTTCATTAAATAAATAAATCAACATTCATTTTGGTCATAATGCTTAGTTGGTAAGTGGTCTAGTCTTAGTGGTGGTAGTAATGGGCAGGAGCGGCGGCCTTCACGAGGACTGGGGCAGCAGTGGGGGCTGAGTTGTGCACCACCGCGTTGAAGCCGTTGTGGTCGTCAGCGGTGTACTCGACGGTCCTGATGGAGCCATCGGCTTCATGGAAAGAGTAGGAGCCCTTCACAACATCACCGTCGCGGGACTCAGACTGGGACTTGTTGTCTCCGGAGTGACCGTCAGCAACGGAGTAGTTGTACTCGTATTTGGGGTAGGCGATCTCTTCGGGTTGAGCAATAACTTTGGCGACGGGAGCGGAGTGGTATGCTACGGCAGCGGGGGCAGCGTGGTAGGCGACCTGAGCGGGCGCGGCGTGGTAGGCGACCTGGGCGGGGGCGGCATGGTAGGTGACGGGGGCGGGGGCGGCGTGGTAGGTGACAGCAGCGGGCGCGGCGTGGTAGGCCACGGCAGGGGCAGCATGGTAGGCCACAGCGGGAGCGGCGACGGCGAGCTTGGCCACAGGGGCGGCGTGGAGCTGAGCCTGGTCGTGACGCACGATGCTCTGGGAAGAGACCGCAGCGGCAGACGAGTAGTGAGCGGGCGCGGCCAGGAGACCAGCCTGGGCCACAGCCACGCAAGCGCACAAAGCTACGATCTGAAAAAGTAAAATAACAAAGTTTAGTATCTGCATGTTCCTTTTATATCCACTGTTTTTACAACTGTTGTATAACCCGTTTTCTAAAACTTACTTTGGAGAACATTTTGGTTTATTCACTGATGTGATCGAGTTGAATGATGCATGTAGTGTCAGAGGTCTACTTTTTATACTGATAAATGCCTGTACGATCAGCTGATTGTAGTAAGTAGTGGAAGTTGTCAGTCGAGTTTACAGCGACCTTGCCTTGCCTTGTAGTTTGGCGAATCAATCCATTCACTAAAGCTTAGCGTAGTTGAATTACTATTCAAGTAGTGGGTATGCTAATTTTGATTTCACCTACGTCTACTTAAAAATTGGATCATGACTGGTATCGTTTTAACTAAAAAGTGATCTCATTTAAAATAATAAATGGTGTACGAGTATTTTGTGTTATTAAAGGCTAATTTTTTCACTTTAACTAAAGATGTTTTGTATACAAAAGCTCTCAAACCACCATTTTTATTCCCTATTTAAAAGTTGCCTGACTATTGCAAAATTGGCACTAAATTAAATATATCAATACTAGCTTCTACTAATGGCTTCACTTACGTGATAGTTAAAAATTCTCCCAAAGGAATCGAATCTAATTCGGGGACATGGTCTAACGTTCCCCGTTGTTACGACGAGGCGAGGTTACAAACAAACTCTCCTTCGCATTATATTAAGTACTGAGGGCCCAGCACGAATGTTTTGACGTAGGTATAGTGACGTTACCGTAAGTGAATTTTGAATATAAAAACTACAACCCCATAATATTTTGGTTTAATTTTATACAACATACACAATTTGTCTCAGACTTTTTCTTTGGCCTCAGCATTTACATTTAACGTGGCAAAGCGGCCAGTGTTCTGGGCACTTTTCCCGTTGACAGCGATGTGGACGTATTTTTCAATGCCCTATGAGTTCGTCCCCTCCCCTTTTTACTCCGTTTGTAGTAAGTTTTCTATTATTTATTTATTTATCTATAAGTTTTATGTATTTTTAAATAATAAAGATCATTTGTATCATACAAAAATATGAACACATGTAGTATCCAATTAAAATAAATAATATGTGCGAAACGAGTCGTAATAAAGTTATAGTAAAATTTTACGTAATGTACGCCAACTATACGTCAAAAACATTAGTATTAATACGGTCATCGCGTGTCTTATGTTTTGTAATTGTGTCTTTGAAGGCTGAAATGATGATGATGGTATTATTATTTTCATAAGCATTGATTGCTTATGAACCTCCTATTCAAAAGATTATCTTATAAAATCCTACCTCATTAATAATCATTATTAATATATACTTAATATGGTACTTCCGTTACTGATAAGTACCTGAGTGATTGAGTGACTGACAGACAATTAACGCACAGCGAAACTACTATTCGTAGAAATCTGAAATTTGGCTAAGACAGGATTTCCCGAAATGCCTACGGGAACAGGAAAAACCGAGACATGCGCGTACGAAGTCGCGGGCAAAACCTAGTAATATTATAAATGGGAAAGTCAGTTTGTTTGTTTATTAATTTGTTACGTTTTGAAGCCTAATCGTTGAATCAATTGTGACGAATTTTGGCACAAAGATAACTGGGACCTTGGAGACAATTGTTTTTTTTTTGTGAAAATCGATATTTACGCGAACGAACTCGCGGAAAAAGCATTTTTAATATATGTAACTTTTGTGTCGTATATAAGCTTAGGAAAAGACAAAGCTTTATTAACGGGAAATAGAAGCATTTTGCTGAAACTGCCGGTTTCAAAGCTGTACTTTTCTACACTGTATTATGAACGCACGTGCCTTGAAATTTTGAAATGTTATGTAATTGAATCTGAGTTTGGCTTTGGCTAAACTTCTAAAGCATTGCACTAAAAGCAGGATACCTACCAGGCATACCTTGATAAGACTTCGTTATGAAACGGTTCAGTTAATGTTTGGCGTCGCGAAACCATAACTATTTGACCCACCCGTAAGGTCACTGTAAGCCTGTTCTACAACTCATGCATGAACGTGTACCAACCGGCGACTAGTATATAATCTAGATCTATCACTTCAAATCTATCATTCATTGTTTGATCACACAAGTGAAACAATCAATCTAATCAAAATGTTCGCTAAGGTAAATTAAATTAGTTATTAAATTCATTTAAATTGTTATATTTAACAAAAAATAATCGAAAAATAATTATAATTTTCAGATCGTTGCTTTGTGCGCTTTCGTGGCTGTGGCCCAGGCCGGTCTCCTGGCCGCGCCCGCTCACTACTCGTCTGCCGCGGCTGTCTCCTCCCAGAACATCGTGCGTCACGACCAGCCTGCCCAGCACGCGGCGGTCGCCTACCACGCCGCCCCGGCTGCCTACACCTACCACGCTGCCCCCGCCGCCGTTGCCTACACCGCTGCTCCTGCCCGTTACTCCTCGGCTGCTTCCGTCTCCTCCCAAAACATCGTGCGTCACGACCAGCCTACCCAACACGTAGCCGTTGCCGCTCCCGTCGCCTACCACACTGCCCCAGCTGCCTACGCCTACCACGCCGCTCCTGCCCCTGTTGCCTACCACGCCGCTCCCGTCGTCGCCCACGCCGCTGAGTTCGACGTAAGTTATCATGTAAACAAAAACAGTAGGTACATGAAGAAAATCGATTCTCTTTGTTGTACAATTAACAAATTTTTATAATTTTTGGTTTCAGGCTCACCCCAAATACGAGTACAACTACTCAGTAGCTGACGGCCACACCGGCGATAACAAGTCCCAGCAGGAGTCCCGCGACGGTGATGTCGTGAAGGGCTCGTACTCGTTCCACGAGGCTGACGGCTCCGTCAGGACCGTGGAGTACTCCGCCGACGACCACAGCGGCTTCAACGCGGTGGTGCACAACTCCGCCCCCACGGCCGCCCCCGTGCACGCCGCGCCCGGTCACTACTACCACCACTGAAGCTCCCTTGCTAGTCATGTATCGCGCTCACCAAAACAATGTTGATTAATATTATTTATTATGCAATATACGAATAAGTTCGATGTATATTATGTTTTGATATTATTTATTCCTGAACACAAATGATATACCTAAAAGAAATATTTTACGGACAAAAATTTAGATGAGATTTAAATGAGTACGACTGTGTGCATGAAATTTAAGGCCATTTTGTAGCGAAAATAATTATTCTTTAAATCGGTTTTTGGCGTAAGTGGTTGAAGTTCCAAGTCGAGTTTAGACCGGTTCTTGATGGCATTCCTTTCTTTGTCATGATTACGTATGGGTTTGAAATAACTTTATAAAACGTCAGCAGTATCGCCAGCCACCATACACAAAAACTGAGCTTGAAGCTGCCTACAGAAAAATTATAGTAACTCTCGGTTTGGGTTAAGTTCTACCTAATATTATCTCTATGTTGATTATTTAGGATTGGCCTCAGTCTGTATCAGTCCAATTCTTTCCTTCTATTGATTGCTCTTTGAAAAAAGTTCGAAGGTCTGAGCAGTAGGCCACAATAACAAGGATTACAATACCTAAACAGAACTCAAACAAGAACAGTAATAGTAACTGACGGTGTGCTTGGCTTGATCAATAAATTAATGAAAATAATATAGAAGTCAGAATTCGTGGCCCCGACAGCACATCTGTAACGGTGAGAATCGAACTCACTCCCTCTCCCTCGCCAGGCCGACGCCTAGCCGTTGAGCTGTTGATCTCAAACAGTACAGCGATTTATTATTAGCAGCCGACGTCTAGTACTAATACGCTGTCTTTATTAATTAGGTCGGTAAATGGATTCTGTGTTAATGACTTGAGCTCGGTAAACTTTGACGTTGAATATGGGTAAAGTGTAATAATAGCTCAATTTTTACTTCGTTTCCTCGTCATCGCTCATGGGTTTGTACCTGTTTTTCCAAAATGAGGTAAAGAACCCATAAAATGCTATGCTGCAGAAGTCTCATCGTGGAAACTTAAGTGTACATGATGTGAGTTTTTAATCCATTCAAACAAGGAGAAATGACAGTTCTTTCAGACATTTCAATCTAAGGCTTCTTTCACACAAACCACAACTACACCACAACCACAACACGTGGAGGGCGCTAATTTGTAAAAAAATAATAGTTAAATTCACACGGACCACATTTTGCCCTCATTATCGATCGCGTGTGTGATACTGACCACATCGCAGTCACGTCTCAACCACAACGCAACTACCTGCGACACCGAAAACTAGCAGTCGGCCACATCCACATTTTGTAGGTACCACATCGCAACCGCAAGAAGCCGTAGCAACACTATTCATACGTAACCACAGTTTGACCACCTTTTGTTGCAACGACGCGACGGTGTGGTGTGGTTGTGGTACGTGTGAAACTGGCCTAAGTTTTCAGGGTTTGATGTTTATAGATTAGAACGGCTGGCTAGCCATCATAAGCAAGAAGACGTCCTCTGCTGGACATAGGCCAGGCGTGTTTACTTATATAGGTTCTATGCTTCTCGTATCTAGATGTGTGAAGCAAGGACCGATCGATAGCCTCTGGAGGTTCTAGACAAGTGACAGTCTGTCTGGAGAAGGAGTCATCTGCAAAGCGGCTGGAAGTGTGACGCAGAGTACGAAGGAGAAGAGAAGTAGTAGTGCGACATGGTTTACTTCTCGGGACGAAGTGCTCAAAGCGATCACGAAGGTGTTGAGGAGAATTAAAAACAGCCAAACGTCAAAAATGAATGGGATAGGTACACACAGTGTTAAAAACATTAAACGAAACATACTTATGTGCCAGTGAACACTGAGTTTATTACCTACTCCGCGCTCCGTGTCGAAGTTGCAGTAGACTGCGACACGCTGACAGACAGACAACCAATCGCATTACGACCTTCTAAAGACACGTGATACTCATACACACAGCCGTATATCTAACTCTTTCATCATGAACCAAAGAGAAAGAGCGCGATATAAAATGCGATATAAAATATGTATAATGGTTCACCTAAGCTTTAGTACACTGTGGTTTTCTTGTGCCTCATCTTTGGTAAAATTACAAAAGATTAAAGTGGATTTGAAAAATAAAAAATATTTTATACCAATTCCACCCATCATGCTTGTCTAGAGCGAAGCGGGGAGAGGGCCACGAACCTGGAACCTATAATTCAATGTTGACGCAATAGTTTACACTGATTTACAGCTTCATGTTAGCCAATTTGTCGACAGACATTTTTCCATTACATTGACGTAAAACTGCAGTATATATGGGAACAAAAATAGCCGAACTATATAAACCGGGAGACGTCAGAATAAGATCAAAGATAGCGTTGTGTGAGATGGACATCGACCAACTTTGATAGACCTGTGACCTACATCAGCGAAACGAAAAATCATATTTTCAAAGTAAATGTTGGTCTGGTTAGTTTGTTAATGAAATTTCCATTTACCAAAAATATGGTGAAGTGCATGCACACACTGGTAAGTTGACCAGAATGGAGCTTGGTGTTGGGTATATGAGTTCTATAGAGGAATCTATTTATCCATCTATTTATAATTGCCTTAAATCAAATAACTTACTTAATTTTATTACGACAAAAATTGTTTTAACTGTGGTTTCAACACACTTAATTCTGTAGCTTTACATAGCGCTTCAAACACAAATTTTATCAGAAAATTGCGAAAATGTATGTCTTTTTTTTTTTTTTTTTTTTTTTTTAAGCGATATCATTATATAAATGAACTTTAGAAATTAAAAATCAATTGTAATAAATCACAACGTATAATGAGATCAGTAAACAAATTATTATCATAACTGCTATACAATATTTAGACAACGGATTGATTTGCGATGTAAATATTTTATAGTTTATACCGGGAACATTACATTACCCAGCTGTTGCGAACAAAACAAGCGTTGTGCAGATGATGAACACTGAAAATAGACATTCAACATAATTTTTACATCTGAAACATAAAATCAGCTGGTACTTGTCCTAACGACTCGTCTTGAGATCGCTCATGCACTGTCGTAAAACAATCTGATATTTTTGTTCTCGTTATCCAAACATCCTGTTATAATTTATGTAGTGCAGCGGCGCATGAAACGCCTCAATATACCTAAATCTCACAATTTGGAGCACCGCGGCCCGGTGTGCGCCCGCGCCTCCCATCGTTATGGCTCAAAGTGCGTTATTTATTTATTTTTATCAACAACCTGATCTTCCGCGCGTCTCACCTTAGTATCAATATAGACAGCGGTTTGAAGACACGACCACTTTAGCACGATTGACAACACGGTCAATGCGTTTAACATTCCGCGCTCTCTCGTACCACATGGATTTCGGTTGCTACGACAAGGATTCGGGGGAAGTGGAGTGCTACCTCGAAATACGTAAATACATTTTCACTAAACGCTATCAACGGTGATTTATAGCTTTCTTATTGTTGTGGAACATCGCATTGTAATTGATATTTTTAGTTGGAATCAGTGTAGTTTTTGGGTCGTGTAAACAGCTGGACTCTTCTGACAGTAAGTTAGTCGGTATGTCAGCGCAGTCCGCGATTGTTACTCGTGTAAAACGCTGTTATTACGAATTTATTGCTCCTCCCTCCGATATAACAATAACATAATAACACAGTAGGGTGCTCGGCCTCCCAAAATGCGCACGGAGCTAAGAACGATAAGCACTAGGCGTGACAACGTTCCCAGTCGTGAGTAAACACTGAACTTAGTGCGCTTGCGGTCTCCACTAAATAAATAAGCTCTAATTTTGAACATTTGAATATTTTAGATTGCGATACGGGTACTTCTTGCGCTATCACGATACAAATGCGTAAGTACCTTGACGTAAGAGTGAAGCTTGCAAGGAGGCTTAACAAAATAATTCGCGCTTTCGTCGCAACTTATTAACCGATGTTAAGTTTTACGACATTATTGTATTTTCTTAAATACGTGTGTATTTGTAAGATTGAAGTTACGTGGTCTCAATCGTGATAATGGAACATAATTATGTAGGTATCAGTGATTTTGGTGATCGTATAATTAATTGAGAAAATGTTTTGTGTGTGACAGCGAATCCAGACTCGGTGGGATGTATAGAGCGATTTGCAACGTTTCTATCTTTCTTGCTAGTGATCATCACCTTCCCGTTTTCACTGTTCGAATGTTGCAAGGTACGTACTGTTAAATAAATAACAACATTCTCTACTTTGATGCAAATTGTCAGTCATCGCATCATATATTAATTGGTTCTGAGATTAATCTTTCGGAAAGCGTGTTTGCAAATCTCGATATTAATCTGTGTGAGAATAAGTAAATAGTATTTGCTGCAAAACCGTTTATATTCTACTGATTTATCTTATTCAGTAAATGCTTGAATTATTATTTTATCTTCTAAAGCAATTTTTTTTTAAACCTGCATTTTCCCTAAGGGTAGAACACAAGCAACACAGAGTTCTTTCTTATTTCCTTTCTTTTTTTAAATACTCTCTTGTGTTGTTTTGGGTAGGTCCTGTGAGGTTTTAGTTTATATAAACTTCATTTCCAGGTAGTCCAAGAGTTCGAACGGGCCGTCATATTTCGGCTTGGTCGGGTGAGAAAGGGAGGTGCAAGAGGACCTGGGCTGTTCTTCGTGCTTCCTTGTATAGATACCTATAGGAAAGTGGACTTGCGGACTGTCTCCTTTGACGTGCCTCCACAGGAAGTAAGTGTACCATAAGTTTAATACTTTTCTGTTTAATAAGTTTGACTTTTAATGATTTTTTTTACAGTTATAGCTTAACTTTTTAAAGTCAATGGTGAATGAGAGTTTGCTTTGTATCGCTTATATTTTTCTGTTTATACTTTTGGAAATCTAGTCCTAATTGTTTCTGGTAATTTCGGCTAAAAACCTCATGGTCATTTAACAAAGTTTTTTTTGCCAATAGGTAGCTTTCGACAGTAAATTCATCAATTGCTGGGTATATAACTCTGGGCGGGCAAAGCTTTATGTAATAGTGCTCAATTTATTCATCAGCTTTTATGTAACTTCAACGATATAGATTTCGTTACATGAAATACGTGTTACTGAATGTACCGGATTCCTTTTTTGCAAGATTGAATCCGGCCGGTGATTTAACCTATTTTGTTTATTTTAAAATTTTGAACAGTTTATTGTAGGTTTTAGAATTTACTTTTGTGAAAAAATATTCAGTTTTTGACAAAAGCCACCACAGTTCACCCACCGCAGCATACCTAAGCTCTGGTATTGTATTTTGGTCCTCAGTTCAGACAGCAAAAAAAGTCATGTAAACAAACACCTTGATCTCGAAAACATCAATCGCAGATATTAGAATAAATCGGACATTTGGTCATAATATTTTGATATCGTCCATTAAATACAATCATGTCTGGCACCGCCACATGTTTCTGACTGCACGTAAAAACCATGGCATGACCAAGAGCTCCGGTCAGTGGCTTTCAGAATACAAAATAAACATGCCAATGCTTAAAATAAATATACCCACGAATTTATTTAGTACATCTTTCAGCAATATTTATGTAATGACCGCAGTTTGTTTAGAGTTTTTGTAATAAAAATGTCTCTTAACATTGATTGAATGGAGTTATTTGCATTTTTGTTTACGTAGCTATGCATTGAGGAAGCGTTTGCGAATTAGTAGTTCTAATTAGTTCGCTACAGACGTCATTACCGTATAACAATGCGTTGCGTTACCAGGTATTCCCAAAATTGTAGTCAAATAACGAGTTTCAGTTTATTTTGGACTAGCACTTCGCCCGCGACTTCGTCCGCGTGGGGATAGTAGGTACTCCACAAACTGCAACGCCCCTATACATATCCCCTTATAAAGGTTAGTTTTGGAAAATTAAGCACAACGATTCTCATCATTGGTTCAGCGCAACTGTTCACCCCGTTCAGCCCGTCAGGGGTTGATTATGCAAAAATTGTTAGGTACATGATCTGTTTCAATTATCCCACTTTTAGTTTATTCATAGAATTCTGACGTAAATTGAAGCAAGCTATAATTTCCTCCCCTAAAAACTTATTCACCCCTGCTTCACCCCTTATTATGTATGTACCTAGTTGATTTTCGAAAAATCCAAACATTTGATATTCTTATTGTTTTATCGAAAACATTGAAATGCCGTGGTGTTTCAACTTCATCGGACCAAGCATTGATACGATTCTCCCCAGTTCGCTCAAGCCGCGACATTTTTCTTACTCCGAGCATGTTTATTACCGTCGTAACTTTTGAACGACAGGTCCGATTTGAATGATTTAAAGTGTAATTTACACGGACATAATCAACCTTAATTATCAAACCATTTAAATGGATAAGGATTAATATCATGGTACTATAATCACCATTTTTTATTTCACCATGGGATTTGCTTGACTAATATTAACAAAAAGCGGTCATGGTGACTTATCCATAATAGTTAGACATATGGTATCACGGACTTTTTTGTAGATAATGATGACCTCTATAAAACTGTAGTACATCACTTTGCTCTATTGTCAATAGATTCCGCAGCGTACGCGATATAAGGATTTTTTCTCACACCTTGGGTCACATTATCGAAGTTTTCATACGGATCCCTAACTTTTTTGAAATATTCTATAGCCTATGACCATCACCGATAATTTAGGATTCTACTGGTGAAAGAATTTTTCAAATCGGTCCAGTAGTTTCGGAGCCTATTCATTTCAAACAAACAAACAAATCTTTCCTCTTTATAATATTAGTGTAGATTATTAAAACCATTTAAAACAGACATGCTGTGTCCAGCTCAAATAATTTGGTTTAAGGGAATAAGTATGATGCTGAAGACGATGGCATAAATTAATATTACCCACTCAAATATAACAGAAGGTGTAGTAGGTGTGTATTCTAAAATCCAATATGTATCTCCTTGTCTACAAATAGTGTCTGATTACGAGGTCGATTCCCAGACAATTGGTTTACAAGAAACGTTTGTTTTACATGTCGTAAAAGTTTGATTGATAGTTTACAGCCACATCAATTAATCGTAAGCCAACTGAATGGCGGCAAACAACTGGGTTAACGATTTTCAATACCAATGCCATACCAGAGCTAGTTTTGTAGCAGCCACGTGGCACCATTATTTACGTTATTGTTCAAGCAAAATGTTAAACATGTGCTAGAAATATGCGAGAAAAGTACGTGGAATTAGTTTTATATCTAACATCCGATGCCAATGAAACTTCGAATTGTGATTGTTTTTGTTGCTGCTGATAAAATATTGCTGTAAGAAGAAATGCAATGCATTGAACGGAAAACTTACAATACCCTGAGAATTCTAATGATATTTTTCCGGGAAATATAAACAAGATTTTTTTTTTTAAACCTTGCCTCACACTTGCATTTTCTCCTGTATCGTGGGTGCGTTTACAAACATACAAACTACACATACACAAACAGCTAGACCCGAAACAACTATCTGTAGGCCATGCAAATATTTATTTGTTCCGTGCGGGAATCGAACCCACGACATGCAGCGCAGCAGTCAATCGCTCAACCACTGCGCCAACCGAGTCGTCAAAAGATGAAAAATCAGAGGGTTTGTAATTAACACAAGGGGTAATTGATAAATAAATAAATATAAATAAATAAATCAATACAATACAACCAAATATCGGTGCCAACGTTTAACCAAATGGACAGATCAGAAGAAGAACACAAAACGATTATTAAAAAAACTGCATGGAAAGGAGTATCAGACTCTTACTGACTAAAACCCATCCGTGTTCCTCCTAATGCCCTTTGCGTTCCAGGGCCACGTGACTCTTTCTAAACTGCGTCTACATAAAGGCAGGCACTCAAAACACTCGCTCGTCACCAAGACACTAGGAAGCGGTGACGAGCGGGCGTTTTGGGGGACTGTCTTTATCTTTTCGTACATCTTTGAAGATCAAAAAGGCACTAAGCCTAATTTGAATAAATTACTTTTGATTTTGACTGAAAACGGCCTCATTATAAATCAAAAATTTCCGAGTCACCAATCCATTGCACATCGATTCTGTAACAACTCAAAATCCATAACATTTGTCGGTCTGCTTTATTTCAGTCGCCATCATAATTCTCTCATGTTATGAAATTCTGCAATCAACATTGTTAGTTTTGCACTTAATATATCGAGTAAACTGACTTCCATGTGTAAGTCATCATTATCATCGTTTATTTATAGCAGGCCGTTGAAGTCGCTCCAATTAGCGTTGTTCAGAAAAAAATCTCATGCCGTTTAAATGTAAACTAATATTGTAGAGAAGTAAAATTGTTTGTCTGTTTGTAGGAGGTAATCCATGGGATTACTAATCCGATTTATAAAAATCCTCTAGGGATACAAAACTACATTACCACTGTATAAGTTCATGTTTTCATCTGCAACCAGCTCCTGCTCGCATACAAGTTGGATTTCATTGCGGACTACGGAGGTATAATGTGATCAATCGCCCGATCGAGCCCCGCAATGTAATTAAAATTGCATGATTGCAGGTGGATTCGTAGCCTTAGGCTAGGCTTTTTACTCTGGATATTACACGGTTTTTTAGGAGGGACCATGGAAGCGAAGCCGTGGGAAAAACCCAGTTTCAATATATGGTAAATTTCATGAAGGATGCAAGACAGTTTGTTTAAACTTGTCCATTGTTCTGAGGAGAACAGACGGGCTCTGTGACCTGAAAACGTTCTGTTTGCCGGTTGAATTAACGACGATTAGACGGTGTAATGAGAATTAGGGCATTGAACATTCTCCAGTAACGTGATAATTAGTGGTTCGTACTGGTTTATTATTCACTAGCTTCTGCCAACGGCTTCGCCCACGTGAATGTCGGAAATTATCACAAGGGAACATACTTCCTGAATAAAATAAGCCTATGTGCTATTCCAGGCTGTAATCTATGTCTGTGCCTAATTTCATCTAGATCCACACAGCAGTTCTGGCGTGATTGATGAACAAACATACATCTATCCATCCAAACTTTCGCATTTATAAAAGTATAATAGCTTTTGCCCGCGGTTCCGCCCGCTTGAATATCGGTTTTCGAGAAAAAAAAGTAAATCACATCCCAGGCTATTATATCTGCCAAGTTACATGACGATCCGTACTAATGTTAAAGTGTTTAACCTATTTTATTTGATTTTTTTGGTGACATTTAATTTAAGCGTTTTTTTCATTGTTTTACAAAATATTTTGTGAAAAATGTGTTTTCTTCTATTTTTTTACGCTACAAATTGGCTAGTCGTTTTAGCGTGAAAGCGTAACAAACAAACAAATTCGCTGTAAAATATTAGTTAGTATAGGATAGTTAGGATAACATGTATTCTTTTATCTAGCCAAGTTTTCGAAAAAAATAATGTACAATGAGTCCTAGTAGACAAAAAAAAAACATTACAAAGTATAAAATATTTTTAATATCGGAAGTCGGTGTTTTCGATGGTTGTTTCTTCTTGTTTTAACACCGACGTGCGAAATTAAAGTTAAGAGGTACTTTCAATTGTTTTTTTTATTTCGAAGTCAGTTGTATTTATTTGTAAACAAAAATATTTTTCACTTTTTAACAACACCACTGGAAAGACAGGAAAGCAAAATACATACGCAATTTACTTGGGTGACATGTTTTTTCCAGCCCTTTCATTTAAAAACCAAACTACTAAACCGATTTTGATGAAACTATGGGACCAATCGAAAAGTAGGTATATCCTTTCCAATAAAAAAAATCAAATTGGTTCATGAATGACGGAGTTATGAGGTAACAAACATAAAAAAAATACAACCAAATTGAGAACCTCCTCCTTTTTTTGAAGTCGGTTAAAATGAATTAGGCCATTGCATTGTGAACACAGCCTACTTTTTGTAGTGTTCAGCTGATATTTTGGATTAAGAATGAACTAGATTTTTTATGAAAGTCTAAATCATAAATATTACACTTCAATGCAACATGCGTCTACAGCATTGCTTACACAAATAACATAAGATTTACGACTGGCCTTGCTAAGGAGAATGCAGACTACTTTGTGAATCATCTTCAATTAAATATTTTGGATCAGTCTTTATATATATTCGTTGTTCTGCTGTCGGTTTGCGGTATTAATTATTACAATTAGGTAACGCAGCAACGTAAACCAAATGCGAAGCCTGCTCAGACAATTGACTCTGTGATCATAAGGCAACTGCTAATTATGAAAACTTTTGTAGTTAGCTTTACTAAATTATTTTTTTTGTACAATTCCAAATATCAAATATGATACGGTATTTAGAAATGCACGAAACAAAATTTTAGTAAAGTTATGTACAAAATTGTGTTGTTTATGTCGAAAGCAATACTAGTAAAATTAGCAGCCCAGCCAATGATATTCTAGTAAACAGCAGTGCGATTCTGTAAACATGTCGAAGTGAACACTCGGGCGGGGTGCGCGACGGGTGAGTTGTCAAACCATACAAATAAGATAGAATCGATAGAACGACAGTTCACCCGGCGTCGTTCACTCCGCCCAGGTTCACACCGTGAGATGTCGACAGAATCGACCGGCAGATATGTTATGAGCGCGCGCTAGTGGGGACTCGAATACATCTTAATTGGGTCGTATAGTTTTAAAAAATATATCATCGTGTGTTTTTGGAAGAATCTCTTTTGCACCATTGGTACGTTTAGTGAAATGTAAAATGAACGAAAAGTGTGTGGTGTAGGTATGTGTGTTGCCGCTGCTGCGCGGAAAACTTTTTTTGGTTGCTTTGTGCGTGTATAACGTATCTATTTACTAGAATATCATTGAGCCCAGTTGTCAATATGAATGATCAATTAATTCTTATCAAAAGGGCTTCTTACACTGATGTTATTGGCACAGAATTAATATTGCTTTGTTTATAAATCATGATGATTTACACATTAACGTCAGCCCTGTCTCTCTCAAGAACCTATTTTTGATTGTTCACCTACCTGATACTATACTTTTACTTTGCAAGATGCACATTCAGCTTATCGATTAGAACTACAAATACCCTCCTTCAATATAAATGGCGGTCGTCAAATAAACCATGTCAGAGGCCCTTGAGGCGGTTTAGAAACTCTGACACTAGGGTGTGTGGGGCCGTTAGACCTTACTGCCCACACGATAAGAAGAAGAATATAAATTAAACTCATCATCAAGTTATTTTAAAGGCACGCCTCAGCTGCTAGTTACTAGTGTGGCTCATCAAATTAAATACTTACGTAAATACGTATTACTAATACCTGGATAGCTCATACTGTGGTAAAAATCTAAGTCATAACATAACTGACTGAATTGGCAGAGGGCTTGGCTGTCTTCAGGCCCAGAAATTCTATCGACAACAACGATTGATGAAATATAAAAAAAAATGTATGTTATTGCCGTGCGGTATCAAAATCACACGAAGTGTAACAGAATAATTGTAATATCTCTACTCATAATTAAAAACAACTTTTGCCATAGTAAAAGTTAAGTTACAACCACGCCGAAATCACAAAAAAAATCAGCTGTTCAGTACATTTTGTCGAGTTATGCGCGCATAAATGTATGGGGCAGTCGATTATTTTTTCGCGATTTCAGTGTTGGTCCTTTAGTGAAAGTTGTTCATAATGATGAGCACAATGACCCCTTAAGAGGTATTGCGTTTATTCTGTTACACGTTCTTTAAGTGATTGGCGTCTTATATTGTGACGTTTCGACAATCGATTTCGCTAATATAATGTCACTTGTGCACGACCTGCGACGTTGATCGATTGGTGTGTGCTTTGGCTGATCGAAGAAAGAAATAGAAACTATCGATCGACGCCGACTAATCCGTTCTACCATAGATAAATGGCATCGATCGACGATCGATCAATTGGTGTGGTAGCATCCTAAGTAACGTTGTGACTCATGGTAGCTATGTTAACCCTTTTCCTGTTGTGATCACATGGTTCTGACTCATTATTATGCTTCAACTTCCTTTGTATCTTTTAGGAAGCCATTAAAAGTGCATCTGAGAAAGGTATCTCGTAGGTGACACAAGTCGGTAGTATTGATTTCCTTCGTTGTAATATTTTAATCAATATCGATCAGCCGCTCACCCACCAATTTTACGACGGACGGACGCCGTCCGTCGTAAAATTGGTGGGTGAGCGGTGTTTTCCCACGACATTTGAACTTGGTAAATGTCATCCCCAAGTAGCTGCCTCGTGCCTTTCAGATGTAATTAAATCCTCTCAGTCGAGTTAACACGTTCCTTTGCGATTTAGTACCAATTTGCTACCAAGTGAAGGGTTATTGACATTTTGCTACCAAATGAAGCAGTTAGAAATGATAAGGCTGAATATCAGACACTTGTAAATTATGTTCTAGTAGCTTTGCCTGCGGCTCCGCCCGTATGGTTGTTGGTTATCGCGTCGGCGATCGATCGGATGTCGGTGTCAGGTATATCCCAGGCAAAATATCTGTCAAATTTTATGACTGTCGGTTGTTGTAAGCGTAACAGACAGGCCGAGTTACTTTTGCATTTATAATATTAGTACGTAAGGAAGTAGGGATAAGTGGATCATGTTCTTCCGTTACACTTTTATGATTTACGTTACATATTATGCGAGTTATTGTGTTCGTGATTATGTTGTTTGTGTACTTCGGTTGCCAAGCCGTTTAGATTTAAAGCAAAGTTAACATAGCCTGTGTGAATATCAATCAATAGTGAATATCAATGGACGGGTATCCTAATAAAATAATTAATTCAATATTTCAGGTTCTGACGCGAGATTCTGTAACAGTTGCGGTGGATGCTGTGGTCTACTACCGGATCAAAGAACCTTTGAATGCTGTTGTTCGGGTGGCTGATTACAGGTACGATCTTTATCTCTATGTACTAATACTACAACATCAAAATGCTTAGTCAGAGCAATTTATTCCAGCTCTATTATGTTTTTGTTTTCAGACATTTCAGAACTCTTCCCAAATTCTTTTTGTTTCTGATTAATTACTGTTTGAATAGCTATTACATTTATTTCGATAGTGGTCTTTCCACCTGCATTCTTGAGATTTGTTAAAATTATTTAATCCAAAACATGAAGACTTTCCAGGTACCTGTTATCTAGTTTTGATAATCCTTTGATAAGAGGGTCAACTCAATACTAATATTTTTTAACAACGTTCGCATTCGCAATTCGGTCTAAAACAGTCAAAAAAGTCTACATTTTCATAAATTTTTGATAGTTTGCTACTGAGATACGAACACGAACGTTGCTGCTTGAAAATTAGCAGAATTGGCACTCAATGAAAAAAGTATTTGTCTGTAAAAACTGTTAAGCGGCAAAATAAAAAAATAGCTCAAATAGATCAGTTCAAACCTTATTTTGATTTCCAGTGCATCAACGCGTCTTCTAGCAGCAACGACCCTCCGCAATGTCCTTGGCATGCGAGACTTGGCCCAGCTCCTGTCAGATAGAGAAGCAATAAGTCACATGATGCAAGCCAGCCTTGATGAAGCGACTGATCCTTGGGGAGTTGAAGTGGAGAGGGTCGAAATGTAAGCCAGTATTTGAATACCTTACGAATGAATCACGTCAAAGTCATATGTATTTCTCCTTTAAAAGAGAACTTGAATGTACCAGTAGCAGTAGTTCATAAAGTCACCGAAAAAATGTCACTTGACCTCCATCTCATCTAGCTGTCCATGCCATATTTAATTCCCGAATAATCCTTATTCCTCAGATTCAATTATTCCCTTTTCAAGAAGGAATACATATGTCTCAAATACTGACTTCCATTTCCAGTCTCTCATTTTGACTTCCCAAGGAGCTATTCTCAGTAATAGCATGAGGGTGAAATTTTTGTTTTGCCACTAAAAATTACAAATCCACTCCAAGCCAAGTGAGCTTATTATCGTACCTACTGAGAATTAACAATAGGAAATATTCATGCATTTTTTTTATTTACAAAATGAAATACTTATTAGCTTGAGAAAGCACTTATGAAATCATTTTTAAAATAACTTCATCGGTGATGAAGTTATAAAGCTTCAAAGTTGACAATTAGAAAGAGGAGTCTGATATGAACTTTGACGTCCAAGTGCACGATGCCTATACAGCTGGCATACAAAACAGCGTTTTCGCGAGAGGGAGAGATGTATTAGTTTGGTTTTTCAAATTTTGATTCTATCTTCACTGTTAGTGAAACATTTTTGTATATTTTGAGATAAACTGTGTAGGTTACAAATATTTTTCATGCATATTCCCTATTGTCGACTAAAGGTTTGCCCTTTTAAAATCATGGAGGAGACGGTAATGTATTATCTAGTTCTAAATATCTAAAAGCAGCCTAGATCGGACCCCTAAATCAATTTCAGTATAATTCAAGTCGTTTGCCTTCTAAGCATGTATACTGTTTGAATGTTTCCAGAAAGGATGTGAGACTGCCTGTGCAGTTGCAAAGAGCCATGGCTGCAGAAGCCGAGGCCGATCGTGAAGCTCGAGCCAAGATCATTGCGGCAGAAGGAGAAATTAAAGCGTCTAAAGCCTTAAAGGAGGCTTCACTTGTGATGATGGATAACCCTATGGCGCTTCAGGTAAATAATTAACCTTGCAAAGACACAAATGCAAGATCAAACTTAAGTAGGATAATTTACATAGCTATAGCAGAATTTAGATACAGATTTCTCAGATTAAATAAATTAATAGATTGTACTTCACAGAAGACATCATAATAAAGTCGGTGGAAACTGAGTAATAACTGGATTAAATTGTCTAATATTATGACAAGTAGCAGTTCATAATTACCTTCATCATAATCAGGAAGAAAATATCCACTCTTGAACAGTGGTAAAATCAGCACTTATGAGCTCTTTTTTTTTCTCATACCAAATCTGAAGTCTTTTGAAACTTCTTTTGAAAGTCTTTGAAAAGTCCATTGCCATATTAGAAGTTCTTAATTAACCCATGTCTATCCATTTCAGTTGCGGTACCTCCAGTCACTCAGTTCGATATCGGCGGAGAAAAACTCAACAATCATTTTTCCATTTCCGATGGATTTCCTGAAAACCTTCATGGGTGTACCAAGTCCAAGCTCACACCACCAAGTTAACCAAGTCAGTTCATATGACGTTGCAACCACTACAGACCAAATTAATTCATGTCCAGTATAATTTTAATTAAATTATAGAAAATATGTTTTCTTTCATTTGTTTCCCAAATCGAGCTTTACTTTCAAAGAAATAACTATATTAATTTATAGTCCTATTCCATTTAATATTCTATTAGCTTTTGCTCGTGACTTCGTACGCGCATATCCGTTTTTACCGTTCCCGTAGGTATTTCAGGAAATCCTCTCTTATTGCTCCCCTACACCAAGGAACCTACATGCTAAATTTCAGCTCTCTACGATCATTAGTTTCGGCTGTGCGTTGTATGCCAGTCACTCAGTAACGGAAGAATTACTGAGTGACTGAGTGTTAATTTTATATTATACTAGCGACCCGCCCCGGCTTCACACGGATGCAATGCTGATACTAAATATACTAGACAGAATGTCTATATACAACGTTCACAGCTTTTTTGTCATTAGACAATACAAACATGATTTTTTTAGAGGTTACTCTTGAATGAGCGACCGCTATGTCCCTGCATTTTAATTCATTTAAATTACATGCTGTGAAGGGCCATAATGATCTAAATGCACAATGTATTTAAGGTACTTAATTAGATAAGGATTAATGTGCTGTAATGCTTAAATTCGCTTCGTAAATAAGCCATAAAAATGGTTATTGTGGGTTATCCCTAAGAGATATACATATACCATCGCGGACTTTTTTGTAGAAGGAGAGACCGAAGAGACTTTTTTAAGGTTTACAATACTGTAGTACATTAATTTGATCTATCTCGTAGGGTTCAGCCAGCGTTTGCAATGTAAGCGCAAAAAAATGTGTTTATTTACGACATCACAATACAAACCTCTAAAATTATCAGTGTTTCTCTATTATATTATGCATGTGTTATACATATAAACCTTCCACTTAAATCACTCTATCTATTAAAAGAACCGCATCAAAATCCGTTGCGTAGTTTTAAAGAGCTAAGCATACATAGGGACAGACTTTGTTTTACACTATGTATTGATTGATGATTGCTTAACAACTTTGTACGATACACCATGCAATTAGGTTATAGGTAGCATACTTTTTATGTCAGTTGTTAGCCGATCCCAAGTAAAGGACATCAGCAATTTATTTTCTTTCCTAGATTTTTTTTTTTCATTTGAATCTCTCTATTTTTTTGTGGTTCTATTAACTGTATTCTATAGAAAGATTAATTTTGTAGTTTAACAAGATTCACCCATGAGTCAGAATGTAACATTAATACAAAATATTTATCGAACTTATTCGTATATTGCATAATAAATAAATTAATAATCAACATTGTTTTGGTGAGCGTGGTACATGACTAGTGAGCTTCAGTGGTGGTAGTAGTGAGCGGGCGCGGCGTGCACGGGGGCGGCCGTGGGGGCGGAGTTGTGCACCACCGCGTTGAAGCCGCTGTTGTCGTCGGCGGAGTACTCCACGGTCCTGACGGAGCCGTCAGCCTCGTGGAACGAGTACGAGCCCTTCACGACATCACCGTCGCGTGACTCCTGCTGGGACTTGTTGTCGCCGGTGTGGCCGTCAGCTACTGAGTAGTTGTACTCGTATTTGGGGTGCAACTGTGATCACAAATAAATTAATTGGATTCAAAATTATGGGATAGGAAATATTCATATATGTATAGAAATGACTAGATTACTTACGTCGAACTCTTCAGTGCGGGCAACAACAGGGGTGGCGTGGTAAGCAACAGGGGCAGGAGCAGCGTGGTAGGCAACGGCGGCGGGGGCAGCGTGGTAAGCGTAGGCAGCCGGGGCGGTGTGGTAGGCGACCGCCGCGTGTTGGGCAGGCTGGTCGTGACGCACGATGTTCTGGGAGGAGACAGCCGCAGCAGAGGAGTAGTGTACAGGCGCGGTCAGCAGACCAGCCTGGGACGCCGCCACCAAACCACACAGAGCTACGATCTGGAAATAGAGATTTGATTAAGCACAAGACAAAATATATTAGTATTGCTCACTACTTAGGATCTCTTTAAATCTATTGCCTTACTTTAGCGAACATGTTGGTTAGATATTTTTAGTAATGAGATCAACAACTGAATGATACATTTGGTTGACAGCGATTAGTTTATATACTACTTTGAGTTAGATATACACGCATGTGTAAGAAGTTGCAGAACAACCTCTGAGTAACCTTATACTAGGTGACATAGATTTGCGAATAAAACCATTCACTTGGGACAGGTTGCTGGCTCGTCAGAAGTGACAATGCAATTCCTATGAGGTTAAAAAAAGGGTTTTTTTCATAATGTATAAAAAAGCTGCTCAGTTCAGAAAACCATGTGAATAAACACGTTTCCAAAGCTTTGTTTTATCTTTTTTAGGTTTTACTTTAGATTTTTTTAGGTTTTACTTTTTAGAATACTTTGTCAATTTATTACTAGTTCTAGTAAAAAATTATAAACGGAGAGCTTGAACACATTTTCACTATCTGCTCTTTAACGCAATTTCGACGGTGCATTGGGTTGTGTTGATAAGGGCAAACATACACTTACAACACACCCTTTGTTTTCTGCACTTGTAGGATGTGTAAGACGTATTATCGTACAGTATCTAAACTAGTATACAACACTCGTAGTTCTATCTCAGATATAGCGCTATCACTGCTAGTATAATTCCTTTTTTTCGAATATTTTCGACGCAAATGCACTAGTATTACTTGTGTGCCTATAAACTGAAATAGTGTTTTTTTAACTTACTGTAAGCTATGTACCTATTGTGAAACTGCTCAATTGGTTGCAAGGGTTGCATCTAAGAAAATCCTGTGTTCTATTTCTAGGTGGAGCAAAGAGTTATTGGGAATTTTCATAAGGTATTTTGCAGTAGCCCGGAATTCCGGTGGTGTAACACCTCAAAACCTAGAAAAGTACGTTCGACCGTTGGCCCTACCTACACCCAGGGCCGCGTCCCATCCGACTACCAGAGTAAAGCAACAGAAGGCGCTCCTGTGTGTGCGCACACACTTGTGAACTATAATATAAACTGCATATTTAGCTTATTCCCATGGAGATTCAAAGTCAAAGTCAAAGCATTTATTTCAATTAAACCATTTACAGGCATTTTTGAATTGTCAAGGTCAGTCAGTCAAAGAGGTGAAGCTATTTGCACGTTCCAAAGCGTAGATCTCTATGGAGAAGAACGTGCAAGAAACTCCATGGACACTCTTTTAAATCAATTAATTATTAAAAAGTTGTGGTTACATTGTTCTTGTTGAAAATATTCATAAAGGTATGTGAGAACGGTGTAGGTGATACAATGCAAAATTAGTTGAGTCTATACAATGAAAAATCTATGTTCTTACAATATTCAGCGGGTCTCACAACTACTAAAAATAAAAAATAAATAAATTAATTAATTAATTTGTGCGCCCTAGTGGCTGTGGAGCAGGACCAGCATTGAGCAAAGCATTTTTATTTTCAATGTAATCCCCTAAATTATGCTGATTCAGCAGCGTAATCGGAATTGGGTTAGGAATCGGTATTGATAAGAACTGAAAGCGGCGCTTGCTTTAATAAATTTTGTTAACATTGTTCGTGTGCTGTTTCTTGCTGAATGTTTTAGTAATCATAATAAACGATGCCAGGTATTACTTCAGGAATTTCAAGTATAATTTATGAATATAATTTAGATGTTTGTTGCAGCGCTGTTTATTCTGCACGTGAAATGCATGATCGATCGGTACATCAATAAGCTTTATCCGAATTGTTACTCCAATTCTTCGATGGGATAACATTTGGTAATTTTATTACAAATGGTTGTGAGTCATTCTTAAATTAGAGGTATACTAAAACTGCCCACGCTGTACGTATATGTTTATACATACATACATTGTCTACTATGGTATTTTTAGAACTCCGTAGCAAAATGTTTTCGTTTATTCTAACTTTATTTGTCTGTACTTCAGTCACAGCTGCTTGGAATTGCTTTGTATGGGCTTTATTGTTTAGTGGTCTATAGATAACTTCCTGAGTAACATTTCAGGTTACCTTATTTATTCTTTATAGGTCTATCTTGATCTTTTCGTTACGATACTATTGGAGCCCAGGAAGTGGCTACGTTAATAGTATTAGAGGCATTTTCAGATCATAGTGGGTACAGGAGAGAGGACATTTGAAACACTCCAGCAGATGCGACATAGTTTGATCAGGAGCATCGCAATCGTACTGTGTTTTAAATGGACTGATGATCCCCAATTTAGCACAGTTATATTTTCAGCGACCTACTTCATTACTCAATCGGTTCAGAGCTTTCCATACAGGCTATTTATTTTTCATTATTGATAGCAACCTGCAAACCGGCAGTAACTTTCTCTAATAAAAAGGGTTGAGACCAGCACGTCGATTCTGTAAAATTCAAACAACAACTCGCATTTCAAGTCGTTATTCACTCTCACTTCGCATAAGGTTCAAAATGACCTTGATTTTGCATTCTGTAAGCATCACCTAGGCACTTGCGAAGTGAAGTGAGCTCCAAAGCGACCAACACTGTACTAGTGACTACCACACTCAACAAAATCTAAGTCGGGATTTATCGTTTTTTCATTTTACCAGTTTTTGACACAGATTTTTAGCTATTACGATGTTTAAATTAAAATTTCTTATTTTAAGGAATTTAAGGCAGCTAATAAGTAAAAAAAAAACAGAAAACTCTAAATTCGTGCCGTGAATATAATCTATGCTTACCTTACGAAAAGAAATGACTGACAGATAATATCATAAGTAATCTGTGGACAATATTTTCATTTATTGCCGTTGACGTTTAAAAGTTCGTTGCATTCACAGAGTACTTTTGGTTGCATTGTTTTGTTTACGTTCTGTTTGTTTTTTGATCGATCAGTGCCGGTAATAATAGTGAAATAATCATGAAGTAAGTTTATATTTCTGGTTGTGAATTTCAAAAATAATATGAATTAAAGAAGTGTTTATTTTGTTTTCTAATCCATCAATAATGTTTCAGTCCAAATGAGACACGTTCTTTTCATCCATCGTCGGCTTAAGTAGGTAGGCACTTATTCACTTTATAACTTTAAAAACTTTATTTAAACACTATTTAACTATGATTTATTCTATTTTCACTCATAAAATAGATGCTTTTAATTTGACACTTTGAATCGCGTTCGAGTGCAAAGTGAACGTCGAAGTGACAGGGGAATTACCTTATAGAATGCCACTTTTTACGTCATCTCATACTTTATCTGTCAAAATCTCGAGGTAAATTTAGTTCAACTCGCAAACACGCTCGCAATAGTAGCGCTAGTGTAGATTCGAATTATCAACCGAGTTTTAGAATGCCAATCAAGAAACTCACAGCGGATTCAGATTCGAAGTTTAGAATGAAGTCTTACAGAATCACACTGCTGCAGTGCGACTCTGTAAACATGTCGAAGTGAACACTTGGGCGGGGTGCACGCCGACGGTTGAGTTGTCAAACCATACAAATAAGATGGAATGACAGCTCAGTTGTCGTTCACTCCGCCTAGGTGAACACCGTGAGATGTCGACAGAATCAACCTGCTGTTTCAGTTCATAGTTTATTTATAATTATTATAAACTTTGATAGAACATAGAAGTCACAGAGTGAAAGATGAGAAGGACTTGTTTCTGAATATAAGTATGCCTAATTTCTTTTTATATTTATGTGTCCATATTGTCAAGGAGGTTTCTTTGAGATCAATAAAATTTAAACATATTTGTCTAGATATTTTATTTGATAAATAATTTTTGTTTGTTCTAATGGTGGTAGTAATGGGCTGGGGCAGCAACGTAGGCAGGAGCGGCCTTCACGAGTACAGGGGCAGCCGTGGGAGCGGTGTTGTGCACCACCGCGTTGAAACCACTGTGGTCGTCGGCGGAGTATTCCACGGTTCTGACGGAGCCGTCGGCCTCGTGGAACGAGTACGAGCCCTTCACGACATCACCGTCGCGGGACTCCTGCTGGGACTTGTTGTCGCCGGTGTGGCCGTCAGCTACTGAGTAGTTGTACTCGTATTTGGGGTGAGCCTGAATTAAAAAAGATAATAATGAGGAAAGATAACCAAATTACAAAATATACAGTTTAGGGTATGACAACTTACGTCGAACTCAGCAGCGTGGGCGACGACGGCGGGAGCGGCGTGGTAGGCAACAGGGGCAGGAGCGGCGTGGTAGGCGTAGGCAGCTGGGGCAGCGTGGTAAGCGACGGGGGCGGCGACAGCTACGTGCTTGGCTTGCTGGTCGTGACGCACGATGTTTTGAGAAGAAACAGCAGCAGCAGAGGAGTAATGGGCAGGAGCGGCGTGGTAGGCAACGGCGGCGGGAGCAGCGTGGTAGGCGTAGGCAGCCGGGGCGGCGTGGTAGGCGATCGCCGCGTGCTGGGCGGGCTGGTCGTGACGCACGATGTTCTGGGAGGAGACAGCCGCAGCAGAGGAGTAGTGTACGGGTGCGGTCAGCAGACCAGCCTGGCACACCGCCACCAAACCACACAGAGCTACGATCTGGAAATAGAGATTTTCTTAACTTAGTATACTAGTAAAATGCGTATCTATTGCTTAATAATGAATTAATGCTACAAAAACTAAATCATATTTAATAGAGTATTACAAAAAATTTATAAAAAAAGATTGCCTTACTTTGGAGAACATATTGTTTGACTTGTGATCTAACAATGAGTGATACATTTCGGCTAATACACTTAGTTTATATAGTAGTCGATAGTTGTACAAGTTCATTATTGCAAGTTGTAAAACGAGCTTACGGTGACCTTACTCTGGGTCACATAGTTTCGCTACTTAGGCATTCACTAATTGGCAAACAATTTTATGAAGTGAAAAGTTTATGTCTTGCTATTTGCACTCACTGTTTTGAGATGAAACTGTGTCACAAAAAGTTTGAGATTGAATATAATTTAAAATTATTTTACTTTGAAAACTAGAAATATCTTCAGACCGTGAAGTTTTGAATAAACAGAAAAATGGGATATTTTGATTCTGTTGCCCTAATAACTTCCCCGACGACTATTTATAAATAGGTATGGTCCTAAAGACTTTTTTTTATTATTGATAGGCACGCGTTTGACCACTATCTCACCTGATGGTAAGCGATGATGTGGTCGAAGATGGAGCACGCTTGCCTAGAAGTAACCTATTCACTCTTGACTTAAAGACTCCCAGTTTGTAGCTATCAGGAAACACAGACTGGCAGGGAATTCCACTCCTTAGCTGTACGCACAATGAATGTGTTTCCAAAACATTTTGTGCGTGTGGGTGGGATTTCCACCATGTACCGGTGGCGCATCGCCGTAGGTACGTCTTGTGGTCCGATAATGGAACGGGCTTGGAGGAATCAAACTTTGCAATTCCGTTGCACACTCTCTAAAATGCAACCGATAGAAAACCGACAGGCTAGCCACCCGGCGTCGATGCTCGAGACTTCGGAGCTTTGACTCGACGAGCCTATCATTGCCGATGATCCTCTTGGCTCGTTTCTCAATTGACTCAAGGGCACCAAGCTGGTATCTGGCAGACTTAAATTATACATTTATTTAGAATTAACTGTCTCAATTATTATGACAAATCAGTTTGACGGCACGGTTAGCGCAGTGGTTGAGCGTTTGGCTGCTGCGCCGCGTGTCGTGGGCAGATGAAT
Organism: Melanchra persicariae; assembly: GCA_947386135.1. Classification (NCBI taxonomy): domain Eukaryota; kingdom Metazoa; phylum Arthropoda; class Insecta; order Lepidoptera; family Noctuidae; genus Melanchra; species Melanchra persicariae. The sequence continues at coordinate 8,371,929 of OX376650.1, read as the reverse complement.
GATATACTTACTGTCCGATTGGTTCCATAGAAATTTCATCAAAATCGGTTCAGTAGCTTGGGATTTAAATCAAAATAGCTGTATATAGACCCTTTTAGGGCATTTTATTCATTTTCATCCTTTAACGTATTTGTAAATCGGACACGAGATTTTGTGGGGGAGTGGAGGGATTCCTGGCTAAATAACAGCGGCATGAGTCGATTCTCAATATAAAGCTACACTTACTGAAATCAGCTCATGGATAGGTGACTCATAGAAAGTACGTTACGCCATTGATACCGGCTGTCATTTGCGGATCCTTGACAGTGATCCGTGACACTAGTTTTATCAAGGAGGATGCCCCTTGACAAAACCTGTGTCAGATTTTAACGACCTCCACAATCCAGTAACTGCAGTTAATGGATTGTGGAGGTCAAATAGGCAGTCGTTCTATATAAAATATGTATATGAAGCAGACTTCAACATAGTTGGGAAAGGGTAGGCCGATCGATAGATCATAGACAACGTTGATGCTATAAAATAAAGAAACCGACTACAACATAGTTGAGAAAAGAGTAGGTTGACTATCATCAATATCTAGCGTACTTGCCATCTGGGGCCCGCTTCATCTATTTCATCTTTCCATCCTGTACCCTGTATTATATCGACCTGTTGTTGAGTTTAATGTTTAAACCCTTAATATCCAAACCGGTGGCCGTTGATACCTTTTTCACAAAATAGATTTTTAGGCTTTTTTACCTTACTTGCTTATATGCGATATTTTAGTATTTGAAAAGTCAACTGGTTCCACTATACAGTTACTTACTTGCCTCCGAAAAAAGTCTACTAAGATTTACCAGCAAAAATAAAAAAAGCATCTACCATTGTCTGTTTAACAGTGTCCTATATTTATCACTTTGAATTTCGTGCACATCACGGCACTGTAGAACAGAGCCATCGAGTAGCTTACACCATCCGTCAAGCACTAGACGAGTACTATTTTCTGGACGAGTTATATGCCTTCGACCGTGTATAGCATAAGAGCTTCCTGTGACCATCAGAATGACTGGCCAAAATTACCGATCAGCTTTAAAATATGACTAAAATGTATTTGCTACTATTTGATACCATTGTTTAAATAATTGTTACCTAATTAACAACAACATAAAAAAGAATATTAGACATTTTTTGTTTACTATTTTTTTGAAGTTTACTACAGAAAGTGAAGTGATTCTTTTTTCAATTCTTTGTAGGGTAAAAATATGGAAAAAAAATTTGCACAGCATTTTTTTGTACTGTAGTGTGTAAAAAATATAAGTTTTCTGCTGAGGTGCCCTTTTAGTTTTTTTTTTATATAAGTGGCTATTAAGGCTATGACCATTATCGTGTACAGTTTCTATGAGTGGTTTAATAAAGTAAAATCAATAATATCTAATATCTGTTTTTTAATAAATAGTTGTTTTGGCTTAGTGGTGGTAGTAGTGAGCAGGGGCAGCAACGTAGGCAGGAGCGGCCTTCACGAGGACAGGGGCGGCCGTGGGAGCGGAGTTGTGCACCACCGCGTTGAAGCCGCTGTGGTCGTCAGCGGAGTACTCCACGGTCCTGACGGAGCCGTCGGCCTCGTGGAACGAGTACGAGCCCTTCACGACATCACCGTCGCGGGACTCCTGCTGGGACTTGTTGTCGCCGGTGTGGCTGTCAGCTACTGAGTAGTTGTACTCGTATTTGGGGTGAGCCTGAAACAAAAAATTATAAAAATTCATCATTATAGCAAGACCAATTTTGTAATTTGGCAATTTGATAATGATAGATGATTTCTTTATTTTTTGACGACATAGTTGTCATAGTGATTGAGCGATTGGTTGCTGCGCTGCGTGTCGTGGGTTCGATTCCCGCTCGGAACAAATATTTTTATGGCCTGCAGACAGTTGTTCCGGGGTCTGGCTGTATGTATATGAGTTTGTATGTCTGTAAACGCATCCACGATACAGGAGAAAATCCTAGTGAGTGGCAACGTTTAAAAAATATTCTTACAAATTATATTGTTTAGGGTATGACAACTTACATCAAACTCAGCAGCGTGGGCGACGATGGGAGCAGCGTGGTAGGCAACCGGGGCGGGAGCGGCGTGGTAGGCGTAGGCAGCGGGGGCAGCGTGGTAGGCGACGGGGGCGGCGATGGTTACGTGCTTGGCTTGCTGGTCGTGACGCACGATGTTTTGAGAAGAAACAGCAGCAGCAGAGGAGTAATGGGCAGGAGCAGCGTGGTAGGCAACAGCAGCAGGGGCAGCTTGGTAGGCGTAGGCAGCCGGGGCGGCGTGGTAGGCGATCGCCGCGTGCTGGGCAGGCTGGTCGTGACGCACGATGTTCTGGGAGGAGACAGCCGCGGCAGAGGAGTAGTGCACGGGTGCGGTCAGCAGACCAGCCTGGCACGCCGCCACCAAACCACACAGAACTACGATCTGAAAATAACGATTTTTTTAACTTAATATGCTTGAAAAGTGCGTTTTAATAAATGAATGCTTATCAAAATTATTCATATTAAAAGAGTAATATAAAAGTTTAAAAATAGACTGCCTTACTTTGGAGAACATATTGTTTGACTTGTGATCTAACACTGAGTGATACATTTCGGCTAATAGATTTAGTTTATATAGTATTCTATAGTCGATCAAGTTCATTATTGCAAGTTGTAAAACAAGCTTACGGTGACCTTGCTCTGGGTCACATAGTTTCGCGACGCAGGACATTCACTATTTGGCAAATAATTTTTTTACAAGTAAAAGTTTATGTGCAAAACAGTGACTACGAATAACATTCGTAGTCACTGTTTTGAGACGATAATTTTTCTCCCACTTTTACAGTTGTACATTTCAGATTTAAAAAGTAAATATGAAAACTACGGAAGTTGTTTGTTGAGGTCAGTGCCAGCCTGTAGGTCTTTTGGTAGTGGAATTGTCATTTGGTAGTCGTACTTCGCATATCGGTACATCGCGCAGTTAGGTAGGCACCGACCTCCAAAAATAGTTTTCATATCCCTCAATTTTTTGTTATTAATTAGATAAATTATAGTTTTAAAGTCACTTACATTTTTAACTGACTTCTTTTTTTATTCTTAAATTTTTAAATTTCAGTGTAATTGAAACTAAAATTAAAAAAAAATAATAACTGCTTATCCCTCCGTCATGATCTACTATGATAAATAAAGTGACGAAGCATTTTGATGTTGCCTTTAACGATTACCTGAGATTACTTTTTAAATTGCTAAGCCACTTTTTGACATTTTCACTGTTCCCACTGTTCCCTAAGTTGGACTCTAAGTAGTCCAACTAAAAATATCTTTTGCAATGCAACAAATAGTTTTTGACGCGTGTACAAACATACAAACTTGCAAATATACATACAACCACTAATAAAGTTTGGCACACGTGTTTAGGAGCTGATATAGACACATGTACAAAAACTGTGCAATTCTGACTATAACCACAGATTACTATAACACGGGTCGAATTGATAACCTCCTTCATGAGGAACTGCAGTGCGATTCTTTAAACATGTCGAAGTGAACACCCGGGCGGGGCTACGACGGGTGAGTTGTCAAACCATAAAAATAAGATGGAATGACAGCCGGTCGATTCTGTCGACATCTCACGGTGTTCACCGAGGCGAAGTGAACGACAATAGAGCTGTCATTCCATCTTATTTGTATGGTTTGACAACTCACCTGTCGTGCGCCCCGCCCGGGTGTTCACTTCGACATGTTTACAGAATCGCACTGCTGTTCTGTTGTCGTTTACTCCGCCTAGGTGAACACCGTGAGATGTCGACAGAATCGACCGGCTGTTATGTTTTCAATCTTCATGCATGGGTATATGTATATTTGTTTGTGAGTTCATTTATTCCACCATGACTACTTAACCGATTGCCATAGGCCAGTGAACATTTAAAAAGTAATAAGAGGGTGGTCATTATACATGAAAAAACACAGATATGATTTTTTATGAATATTTTAACTACGCATACTATCATCGCATCGTCTTGAACTCTAGACCTCCCTTAGTGTACAAAAAATGTATTAAATGTCCATTCATTCACTTATAATTAAGTATTGTTCGTTTCAGAGCCTGTTTCCTTCTTAGTGACAGTCTCAATCAAAATCTAAGGTGATTTTGTAAAATCACACCTGCCCTGTCTAAAAACTGTCTAAAAAAATGAAAAACGTATTGTGTCTATAAACTGAAAAACAACTTTTTATTGCAGTTGGGGGACCTTCAAACTGAATGTTCTAGAGAACTGTGCCCCAACTGCTATGAAATAGTTTTCAATTCGTAACCGACTTCAAAAAAAAAGTACAACCGATTTGAGAACCTCCTCCTTTTTAGGGTTCCGTACCCAAAGGGTAAATCAGAGGGTCCCGTTTACCCTTTGGGTACTACTATTACTAAGACTTCGCTGTCCGTCTGTCACCAGGCTGTATCTCATGAACCGTGATAGTTACACAGTTGAATTTTTCACAGATGATGTATTTATGTTGCTGCTATAAGAACAAATACTAAAGAAACAGAATAATATAAATATTAAAGGATCCCATACAACAAACGTGATTTTTGCTCGATATTGAAAACGGGAACAGGTAGACGCTTGAAATATTCACATAATATTTAGTAATAATTATATTCTCTTTAAAAATAAATAATTAAAATTAACAAAACTCTATTTTTAATCTTATTTGTTGTACACCTACCACAGTGTAATCTTTTAACCCTAAGGTTGACTGGTACACTATTGTACATAAAGTATAAATAAATAAATAAAATTAAAATAAAACAAATATTTAAGGGCTCCCATACAATAAACGCGACGTGCATTTTTTGCCGTTTTTTATAGATAACGGTACCCTTCGTGCGCGAGTGTAATATTTTTTATTTTATGTTTGTTACCTCATATCTCCGTCATTTACGAACCTCTTATTTTATGTGAAAGGATATACTTTCCGATTGGTTCTTTAGCATCAAAATCGCTTTTGTAGTTTGGTTTTTAAATCAAAATTGCTGGGAAAATATGTCATGCGAGTTTTGCTTTCCTGTGACGGTCCAGTGGTATTGTTAAGTGTGGGGTACCACTAAAAACTGAAAAATAAAAAACTTTTTCACAAAAAAAAACAGACTTCCAAAAAAAAAATACTACGAAGTACAAAATAACTTTAATTTTGGAAGTCGGTATTAAATTACGAAGAAACAACCAAAAACACCGACTTAGAAGTTATTTTGTACTTTGTAGTGTTTTTTAACCGACTTCCAAAAAGAGAGAGAGAGAAGCGGCGGTTTTATATACTAGTGATTTTCTTTTAAGTGAAACAAAATCCAACTGAAAGCTGTTGCTGAAATCTTGTTGCTGTTGTTGTGCAGATTGAGTTTTACATTGTATGGTACACCTACTACATTTTCATTTATTTGCGTCCCACAATGTAAATAAAGTATTATATAAAAGAAACGATTTCAGTTTCATCCTATGTCGTATTTGTGAAGCGAGCACGGTTTTTTTTCTTTCATTCACAGTGTTGCAGTGGAGATATTCATGGTGAAATAATAACAGCCTCATGGGTTGATCTTCAAGGTCAAGCGACACTTGCTAAAGCTGGTCCATGGATGGGTGACCATCCATTAAATACCAAGAAGGAGTCTTGATTGAGTGCCTCAGTTACTGGATTGTGGAGGTCAGATATGCAGTCGCTCTTTAGAAAATATTTATAATCAGTTGTATCCGGCTAGATAAAAACAGCCGCACGGGTCGATCTTTAAGGTTAAGCAACGCTTGCCGAGGTTGCTCTGTGGATGGGTGACCATCTTAACATACCGAGACTCCTCCGTGCCTCGGAAAGCACGTGAAGCCTTTGGTCCCGGCTGTCATTTGTAGATCTTTGGCAGTCGTTACGGATAGCCAGAACATCTCTCTGACACCAGTCTTGCCAAGGAGAACCGTGTTACCCAGATAAAAAGTTTCCTCAGTTTATCACTGACTTCTACTTGAAAAGTGCATCAAACCGTCATAAGCTTGCCATAAGTGAGGGATGCGAAACTACAACACTGTATTTTGCTCTAATAAGTACTGGCAAATGTTAGTTTTCTGCTACAGTGCCCGTTTTGCATCCTGTTTTGTGGCTTAGTGTAGTTTGATTTTTTTTTCATTTAGCTGGCCTCTAAAGTTTTACTCATTGATCATGTAGTCTTTTTCATGGTTTAGTAAAAAAAATATTTTCTTATGTCACTTTTGTTTAATAAATAGTTGTTTTGGCTTAGTGGTGGTAGTAGTGGGCCGGGGCAGCAACGTAGGCAGGAGCGGCCTTCACGAGGACAGGGGCGGCTGTAGGAGCGGTGTTGTGCACCACCGCGTTGAAGCCGCTGTGGTCGTCAGCGGAGTACTCCACGGTCCTGACGGAGCCGTCGGCCTCGTGGAACGAGTACGAGCCCTTCACGACATCCCCGTCGCGGGACTCCTGCTGGGACTTGTTGTCGCCGGTGTGGCCGTCAGCGACCGAGTAGTTGTATTCGTATTTGGGGTGAGCCTGAAGTAAAAAAGATAATAATGAGGTCGTGATTAAAGAAAGATAACCAAATTACAAAATGTACAGTTTAAGGTATGACAACTTACGTCGAACTCAGCAGCGTGGGCGACGGCGGGAGCGGCGTGGTAGGCAACAGGGGCAGGAGCGGCGTGGTAGGCGTAGGCAGCGGGGGCAGCGTGGTAGGCGACGGGGGCGGCGACAGCTACGTGCTGGGCTGGCTGGTCGTGACGCACGATGTTTTGAGAAGAAACAGCAGCAGCAGCGGAGTAATGGGCAGGAGCGGCGTGGTAGGCAACGGCGGCGGGGGCAGCGTGGTAGGCGTAGGCAGCCGGGGCGGCGTGGTAGGCGACCGCTGCGTGCTGGGCAGGCTGGTCGTGACGCACTATGTTCTGGGAGGAGACAGCTGCGGCAGAGGAGTAGTGCACGGGCGCGGTCAGCAGACCAGCCTGGCACGCCGCCACCAAACCACACAGAGCTATGATCTGGAAAGTGAAGAAATATTGAATTTTATTTACTGGTAAATGTGGGTTTATGAAAATCAAATACTGAATATAAATTATTAACATTTTTATAAATTTAAAATAAAATACGAAAAATAGATTGCCTTACTTTGGAGAACATATTGTTTGACTTGTGATCTAACAATGAGTGATACATTTTGGCTAATACGTTTAGTTTATATACTAGTCGCTAGTTGTTCAATAAAGCAAGTTGTAGAACGAGCTTACGACGACCTTACTCTGGGTCACATAGTTTCGCAGCTCATTATACCGTTCACTAATTGGCAAACTTTTATTGGTAAGAGTTCAAGCTATTCTTTTACATTTCAATTAAATAATGCTTATGCTAGTTTAGGATCGTAGGTCAAGGTTACAAGACGCGTTTAAAACGCTTTCAGATCATCGTGTGACACACATTCTAGGTCCTTGTGATCATCGGAAAATCTAAAAGTAAGTATTCGTGCTTAACACTTCCTTCTTTGACAAATTTTTCACTATTCAAGCAGCTCGTTTGTCACCATCTTTTTCCGCTCTTCTCTCAATGATATTTTTGATGTTTATTAGTATACTAATAACTGGTTTTGTATTTTATATCACTATGTCTAATTAGAATTATACAGGGTTACTGGTAATTCGACGTATATCCGTCAGGGGCTCATAAGGGGGCCAAAATGCAACAAATTGAACCCCCCATATGTATGGCCGAAATTCAATAGTTTTCGAGATATTTGAATTTTAAGGGTTTTTCGAAATTTACCCAAAATTTGACATTTAATTCCAAATAAAAAAACCTACATAACCATTTAAGGGTACCATTAAAAATGATGTTGTAGCTGGCACTTCAATTAAGCTATGGGCATCATTAAAACTACTTAATTTAACAAAATAATTAAAATAATGACCGAAGTAAGAATAATATCTTACCAATATTTTCATTTTACGCTTCAAAAATGTTGTCTCGTCAAAAAAAATTCTATGACATTAATCGTACAAATAACTAAAACAACTTGCCTATTCAGTAGGCTTTCCAAAAAGGTATAAAAGTCAATTTTAAAATACATAATTCGTGGCATGGCATGTCTTTGAACCGGCGCGGGGAGAGAAATCATCTGTGTTCTTAGTTTATCATCCTCGCTAAAACAACCGATTTTACTGGCGAAATTCTTCCTGATGGGGCGAGGTGTGCGGGCGGGGGAGTACACGGCGTTTGCTGCGCTCGCGTCGCCTTCCTTAGTACAGTTCGCGTCAAATAACTATGCCCCTCTGAAGTTAGCCATTTGCAAAGATCGCGTAGGTGCAGTCACGTAGACGGGAGCAAGCGGGACGCAAGCATGCATCGAACGTAAACGAGCGACTGAGACATAAAATCGCGCCGTCATAATCCCCGCCCGCGCATGTGCAGTTGCAGTTTGTTCGTTTTTTACAGTTCGTGTCAAATAACTGTGCCCCTCTGAAGTTGGCTACGAGTGGCTGCGTAGTAGTCAAAATTATGAACAAACTGCAACTGCGCATGCGCGGGGCGGGGATTATGACGGCGCGATTTTATGTCTCAGTCGCTCGTTTACGTTCGATGCATGCTTGCGTCCCGCTTGCTCCCGTCTACGTGACTGCACCTACGCGATCTTTGCAAATGGCTAACTTCAGAGGGGCATAGTTATTTGACGCGAACTGTACTAAGGAAGGCGACGCGAGCGCAGCAAACGCCGTGTACTCCCCGGCCCGCACACCTCGCCCCATCAGGAAGAATTTCGCCAGTAAAATCGGTTGTTTTAGCGAGGATGATAAACTAAGAACACAGATGATTTCTCTCCCCGCGCCGGTTCAAAGACATGCCATGCCACGAATTATGTATTTTAAAATTGACTTTTATACCTTTTTGGAAAGCCTACTGAATAGGCAAGTTGTTTTAGTTATTTGTACGATTAATGTCATAGAATTTTTTTTGACGAGACAACATTTTTGAAGCGTAAAATGAAAATATTGGTAAGATATTATTCTTACTTCGGTCATTATTTTAATTATTTTGTTAAATTAAGTAGTTTTAATGATGCCCATAGCTTAATTGAAGTGCCAGCTACAACATCATTTTTAATGGTACCCTTGAATGGGTATGTGGGTTCTTTTATTTGGAATTAAATGTCAAATTTTGGGTAAATTTCGAAAAACCCTTAAAATTCAAATATCTCGAAAACTATTGAATTTCGGCCATACATATGGGGGGTTCAATTTGTTGCATTTTGGCCCCCTTATCAGCCCTTGACGGATATACGTCGAATTACCAGTAACCCTGTATAGAACGTTTGTACACTGACAACCCTAAATATCTACTTTCGTTCATTTCATCCAAAGGTAGTCTGTAGCCTTGTGCGATAAGGCCACCCATCGTACACATGTTTTTATAAATGTTTGTCCTGTTCTTGTTCTTATTATGATGTATACAATAAAGTATGATCATCATCATCATCATATCAGCCGAGAAACGTCCACTGCTGGAGGTCTTCTCGAAGTAGCGCCACAACAACCGGTCCTGTGCGTTCCGCATCCATCGGCTACCAGCGATTCTCACCAAGTAATAACTTGACCAATAGGATCAATAGGTCTACCTTGTGGGACATAAGAGCCTCGCACAGCGGAGCTTGTCATTGAGATAAGATTAGGTTATGTTTGAGGTGGCTATTTTAAGACGTCGACGCTGCCATTATGCGAAATGTCCGACCATTTTATGAAATAGCCACAGGTGCTGGCGCTTTAAACTGTGGCGTTAAAAAAAAATCCGAGTAGTCCGAGTGGATTCGAATTATGTGGATTCGATTCTTTCGCGTTTATAATAGTAAGAGAGATAGGTAGACGTAGTTTTTAGGGTTCCGAATATTCGTAAAAAACGGAACCCTTCATCACTCAGGTGTCGTTTTGTCTGTCCGTCTGTCACAGCCAATTTTTTCCGAACCCACAGGATCGATTCTGTTGCAATTTGGTACACATATGAACTTTTGTGAAACGAACCCAGGAAGCGTTACGAAAGAAAAAATGAGTATGAGACCATTGCGGGAAAAACTAGAAAATTTCTTAAACTACCGTGTGACATATCACGTAAAAGATCTTATTGTGAGGGTCTTAATATGTTTATTTCATAATTTTAAAACAAACAGTTGTGAAGTTATTCAAGTAATTAGATGAAAAATTTCCTCCCCTTTCTCCGAAACTATTGAGCCCAAAATTTTGAAAAAAACAATGCAGATTATAGTTCTTTACCTATACATTACAGGAAAACTTAGAAAAAGTCTATAGTCTTCAAATCACATGTTATAAAAATGAGATACGTTCGGAACCCTCTGCACGCGAGTCGGACTCGCACTTGGCCAGTTTTTTCGCTCAGAATTTTAGAGTAGGTTTTATTTTTCTTTACTAATATCCTTATAAAAGAAATGTCACTCAAAAATAAAAGGTTTTATGGCTCTTGCTGCTGAAAAACCTATTGTAGATTCATATTCAGTTCTGTATCAGTAACATCGAAATGTTTCATCAAAAAAAAATCGTATTCCAAAAACCAGCTCTCTACTCCTATTAGCTGCCGCGTATTTTTCGAGGTTTAAAATAACTTTCCTTTTACTTTTCGATAGTCGTTATGCAAGATTTGAAGTCCAGTGACATCATTTCTTACCATAAGTCGATGGGAGTGACTGCAATTTAAACTTATGTCACTGGTGCTAGGTCATGCAAAAGTTTCACAAATATTTTAGCACATTTGTGCTGTAGAATTTTCTTGATTGTATTTTTTTTGCACTGTTAGCGGGGAGTTTGTGAGTCTGTTTTGTAAGATGACAACAACGCACTAGGGTATGTAAACATACAACTATCATAACTTGACACTTTTTAAGGCAGGGGGATTTTTTTTCCCAACATATTTCACAGTTCTAAAATCAATTACAACGTTACCATTAGGTATTCTATTGTTTTAAAGACATATCAATCATTCATTAAATATTCAATTGTGATAAAAAAATATAATACCTATGTTCTACGCATAATGCCTACCAACCCATGACAATTCTGGCATATTTTTTCGATTTCTAAATTGTTATGCCTGTTATAGGGAAGTTTGGGTCTTTAACTTATAATAGTGTAAGTTCATGCCTTCTCCCTTAGGAAAACTTGAAGGGTGAAACTTATTGTTAGTGGTCAAATTGTAGCCTGCGTAGCCAGTTTTCTATGTCTTTTGGAGAGGCGAGTTTTTGATAGATCATCAGTCAGTGATAACATCGACCTATTTAAGGTAGCTAGACAAATTAAACTTATTAGTTTGATTGATTAGTCCGTTAACAATCTCTTATCCTAATATTTTTTTTATTGAGACTGAAGCACGAAAATACGACGTAACGCTTTGAGAAAAGATAGGTATTGCCCAGCTTTCTTTGTCGTCTTAGCCCATAGTATTTGGGGGCACAGCCGTGTCCCCACACGGCTGTGCCCCCAAATACTATGGGGTCAATTCAATTAAAATTATATGTGACTTGTATTAAAGTTTATTATAAATAAATAATATTTTTTGGTCTAGTGGTGGTAGTACTGAGCGGGAGCAACGTAAACTGAAGCAGCCTTGACATGCACTGGGGCGGCCGTGGGGGCGGAGTTGTGCACCACCGCGTTGAAGCCGCTGTGGTCGTCGGCGGAGTACTCCACGGTCCTGACGGAGCCGTCGGCCTCGTGGAACGAGTACGAGCCCTTCACGACATCACCGTCGCGGGACTCCTGCTGGGACTTGTTGTCGCCGGTGTGGCCGTCGGCTACTGAGTAGTTGTACTCGTATTTGGGGTGAGCCTGTGAACAAAAGTAAATAAAATGAGTTTGTGATAAAATAAAGACGTTTCATTTGCTTCATGTAGTATACTAGATGGATGATAACTTACGTCGAACTCAGTAGTGTGGGTGACAACGGGAGTGGCGTGGTAGGCAACAGGGGCAGGAGCAGCGTGGTAGGCGTAGGCAGCGGGGGCAGCGTGGTAGGCGACCGCCGCGTGCTGAGCAGGCTGCTCGTGACGCACGATGTTCTGGGAGGAGACAGCCGCGGCAGAGGAGTAGTGCACGGGCGCGGTCAGCAGACCAGCCTGGCACGCTGTCACCAAGCCACACAGAGCTACGATCTAAAAGAAATTAATTTTATTAATATCTTTTATCCCAGTCCCCAATTTTTTTTCTATTTTGGAGCGAGCTTTTGAACCTCCAGTAAATGATTTTTAAGTAAAGTTTTTTTGTGTACTTACTTTGGAAAACATTTTGGTAAAGCTGTTCGTGTGATCAAACTCTTATAATGATACATTTATATTCGAATATTTAGTTTTTATACCAGTTGACAATTAATCGAACGTAGGCTGTAGAGGTTGTTAGACGAGATTACTGCAACCTTATGCTAGGTCACAAATTTTGCGAGTCAACCCATTCACCGAAAGGTTTCAAAAGATTCTAATGTAGATTAAATTTTTTTAGAACTCTCGTAGGAGCAACTAATACGAATGTCACAATGGCTGTTTTCCTTACCATTTAATTTTTCGTTTTTTCCTAATTATTTGTTTAATTTCAACATGAATCAGTAGTCACATTTTAGTACTATATTTTTTCACTAGCTGTTGCCCGCGACTTTGTACGCGCATATCCCGTAGGAATTCCCGTTCCCGTAGGTATTCACGTTCCCGTAATAATTCCCGTTCCCGTAGGAATTCCCGTTTCTCGTATAGCCGTACAACCTTCGTCATAAATGTAGCTATCATCATAGCATCGCCGTCGCACGCACGTTCGATGCGTTTCGGCGGCCACGGGTTCGATTCAATAGTTATGTTGAATTATTTTAATTTTATATTATCTCCAAAACGGTGAGTCCAAATAACATGCTGTAAAAGACAAATTTTATCTTCATAAAATGATCTTGATGATGAAGTTACTTTGCTTATAAGGATTATATATATATGCCTGCCTAATAATAATGCTAAAAACCACCTTTAATTTTTCAATTATTTATGGCTTATTTATGAGAGATAGATATGCTATCGCGGACCGCGGTCTTTTTTGTAGATCTACTAAAAACCCATAGTTTTGTAGAACATGGTACTTACGTATTTAGCCATTACCGCAGCGCACGCGGATACAGCCGTTCTATGGCGCTTTTTCTTCCGACTTACTTTACAAATATGAATATTTAAGGCTAACCAAGAGCGTAATACTACAAATAAAGTTGGGAAAAGGCTAGGCAGATGATGATATTGTAATTTTTTAACATTTCAATAAATAAATGAAAATAGTAGCGTATTGTTCCGGAGACACGAACTTCATCACAATGTCGTAGGTATGGAGGAGTACTGCCTTCGCAAAGCTAGCTTTGACAGGAGGGAACGATGAGGAAAATACTTAGCTTATTAAATAGGGACTTACCAGCTTAAAGTACATATATATAATGTGTAAGTATTTCTTTTGAGGATATAAATAAATAGTGTTGCTTTTCTGCAAAGAAAGGAACGGCATGTCCTTTATATCTCTCTTGTATTAACTTTAATAGATCTCTTTTAAATAACTTATTCGCACGCCATGTTTTTCCAACCAAAACCTAGAAAAAAAAGAAAGAAAAAGAGTTTATTTGCGCCATGCATGACGCATACCAAAAAAAAAACAAAATTAGAAAAGTTATGAAAGTTATGAAGATATGCGTCACATTCGCGCAAAACGGCCATTACTGAGACTCGTGTACGAGACAGATGCACAGAGCTGGTTTTCAGTGACAGCCGGCGTTGACAGAATGACGTCGATCGGAGCTGCATAAAAACTAATTAAAACGAAATAAATAAGTATTTAACGTGTCTGGTTTCGTACTGTATAAACTGAAAAGGGTGGTAGTTTGTTTTATTTTATCGATAAAATTATTCCATCTGTGGGGTCTAAACCCAACGCCCGCTAAACGGCAGCCATTTTTGTGTTTCAGTGGACTTTTTTTAGGAGTGCATACTAAAAGCACTGTAACTTTGGTATTAAAAGTCTAATTACCGGAAAAAAAATAACTTTAAATAACTGAAGAGTATTAAAAATAGAAATAATAATTCAAAAAAATAAATAAATGCTGTCTTACATTGTTTTACGTCAAAATTAAGATATTTTATTTTAGTTTTTCAAAGTTAATAGTTATTACAAAATATGCCCAACTACTATTTTTTATCTACTCGTGTAAACAGATGGTTTTATCAAAAAACTCAATTTTAAGACAATTGGTTTAAGAGATATTGTTGTCTTTTACTAGTAGCTTATGATTGTAGGGTACTTTTAACAACACTATAATGTACTATTTTATTTTGTATTTCCTTCACATTTGACAACACACAAAGGTCTCACAATGATTAGCTGTGTCGCTCATTTACGTTAAGTATCCGTGTTTGGTTCCCAGAAGTTCAGTTCAGTTGTCTACCAAATAACTGAATAAATTGGCAGTTCATGAAACGCATTACCAAGCGTTTCCTCGACACTGCTGTCAAACACCGCATACCCCTTATCGCATTTCCGCCCGATGCGAACCCTCCCGCATCTCCCATCGCCGACCGAGGCACACCCTCGTCACTCTCTCTCACTCATGACTCCAACAACCTCCTCCAAGAGAGCCGTAAAGAAACAAGCACACTGCGCAAAACACGACCGCCGCGCCGCCCCGTCAATGTCCGCCCCGATACTTGCTCGAGCCGCCCGCGCCGCTGAGCCTGTAGTCTTAAATTCCTCAAGTCGTATTAACAAAATTATTATGTAATTTTGCGGTCCACATATTTTTGCACTAAAAATTAAATGTACTTTGTTTGGTATAATGGCACTTATATTAAAACACAAAAATGGATCTACATCCCTTTTAAATTATTTAGTTAAATCGCAGAATGATTATGAAGTAACCAACATAATTTTGTCAAGGCGGTTAGACACTGGTGGGTATTTGATATTTTGCAACTGTCGAAACTTGCTCCAATTTGAACGAGAGTAATTTATAATTTAAGAGAGCTATCGGCATTATGACACGCATTATGCCTAAGATCAACGGAATGTGTTCTGATAAAATTCGTTTAATTAACTAATAATGTGGTGGATAATTTCTGTTACTGAATCAAGTCATGTGCTCGGTACTTTTTTTTTTGCTTAGGATATTCGTGATTACAGTTCTTTTTACTCGTACTCGTATTTTGAATAAATAATAATAATAATACATTTTTATTTGACAAAATGTACACTTTTACAGGTGACACTTATTTAGGAAACTAATAAGTAAGTACTAAAGTTAATAAGGATTGTAAAGTAGGATCTTAGTGGCTTATTATGATAGTTTAAATGTGTAGAATCTGAAGAAGGTAATATGTCATCCGATAATCCAAAAGTAAATATAAATAAAACATAATCTTAGATTCAAATTAATTTGTATTTAGCACAAAGATAACAACATACACAACTAAAACTATGCCAATATTGCCACTTTAGTGGTGGTAGTACTGGATAGCAGGGGCAGCCTTAACGAGGAGGGGAGCAGCCTTAACGTGAACGGGCGCGGCTGTGGGAGCGGTGTTGTGCACCACCGCGTTGAAGCCATGGTGGTCATCAGCGGTGTACTCCACAGTCCTGACGGAACCATCAGCTTCATGGAAGGAGTAAGAGCCTTTCACGACATCACCATCGCGAGACTCCTGCTGGGACTTGTTGTCGCCGGAGTGGCCGTCAGCAACCGAGTATGAGTACTCATACTTGGGGTAGGCGACCTCTTCTTGTTGAGCGACAAGTTTGGTGATAGGGGCAGCATGGTAGGCCACGGGGGCAGGCGCAGCATGGTAGGCAACGGGGGCAGGGGCGGCGTGATAGGCAACCTTGACAGGGGCTGCGTGGTAGGCGACAGGGGCAGGAGCCGCGTGGTAGGCAACGTGAGCAGGGGCGGCATGGTAGGCAACGGGGGCAGAGTGGTAGGCAACAGGGGCGGCGGCAACGGCTAGCTTGGCCACAGGGGCGGCGTGAAGTTGAGCCTGGTCGTGACGCACAATGCTCTGGGATGAGACAGCTTCAGCAGGGGAGTAGTGAGCGGGCGCGGCCAGGAGACCAGCCTGGGCCACAGCCACGAAAGCGCATAAAGCTACTACCTGGAAAATGAATAAAGAAAAGTTTGTAGCTAAATACTATGTAAACAAGAAATATATTTTTTTAAGTTAGAAATCATTATTATTAGAAATTATTATTATTAGAAATTATTAGTTTTTTTTTTCACTTGGAACTTACTTTGGAGAACATGTTGTTTCTTTTGTGATCACAAGGTGATATGATAAACCAAATCTCGAAGCTTAACTATTTATAATACAGATGATTGCGTATTAACAAATTCTAGAGTAAGTAGTGGAAGTTGTCAAACAAGCTATGAGCGACCTTGCTTCGGGTTATTTATATGGTAACACTAATCAATCCGTTCACTGAAGGTACATCGGTGATTGCAAGAAATTTCACAAGTCGAGTGTCATTTATTTATGTCAAGCAGGTATGAAAAGCAGCTGACGTCCTTTGGCAGGTATCATAATGATAATATTTTTTTTTATATTCATTTTCATTATTATTTAAGTAAGGGTGTTTTATTTATTTGTTTTGATTAGCTTGGCAAATAGCTTTAATACCCACAAACAAAGCTTAGTTTGCTCTTTAAATATGTGTATGATTTAATTTAATCTGCTTTTACAGTCATTCGGAAAATAATCAAACGGAAAACTCATTAACGTTGTGCTAGTGTAAATGAATTGAACCAACTTTCATGGCACTTGTTAGAAACATATAAAACTATATTAAGCATGACTAGATATTATATCACCCGAATTATCAAGCTTTGAACGTTAGGATATTATTATGGATTCTTTACAGTGTATGCATTTCCTTTTAATATGGTATGCAAGGACAGGGTTTGATAAAAATGCACAGGAAAACAAGTCTAGGTTAGGTTACGACAAATTTCATGATAACATAAGTTTTCGTTTTCACATTACTTTTTGGAATATTTATCAAGTAATAGTAAAATGGACAGTGGAAATAACTACGGTTCTTGCTATTTACTAATAGATAGGTAATCCATAATTCAGTTTGGAAAAATTGACTATTTTAGATTACACACAGAACCACAGTTATCAGCAATAGTTAAGATATCATATCATTTATCATACGTGAACATTGTAGGTCGCCGATTTTTCTCAAGAAGTATGATACTACTACCATTTCACAACAATTATGGTGACTTAAGCCTTTTTGATCAGAGGGTTCGCCGATGTACCGTTGATTTGTTCTCTTGGTAAAATAATATTATGAACAAACGACACAACCTGAGGGTATTTGTCTATACCGTAAAGTTACAACGGTTGCTACCTCACCTCATATTCCTGACCTCACACCTCTTGCAGGGCAACAAAGCTCAGCCGCCCATGCTCTTAGAAAGATAAGACAGTTAACAGATGTAGAAACCGCACGTTTGGTCTATTTTACTTACTTACAGCATTATGTCGTACGGTACTTTGCTGTGTATGTATCCATATTTATAATATATTATAAAAGAGAGCCGTCAAAGCCCTATAATCTGCGTCGTCGCCACGATTTTATTAGAAAGCGAATTATATCCCCTATTTTTCCTTCCTTTGGTGGACTATTGGAGAGTAGCCCCCAGGAACGGATCCATACGACAGAGTCACATCTCATCTGGCAACTAGCGTTTCGCATGTACTTTTACTGGGTTAACTGGGATGTGAAAAATATTCGAAACCATCAGTGAGTTCAAAAATATTATCTCCTAGGATACTAAGCTATTTGAGAATCAGTTGAGTTAATACTATGTACAGAAGTGATCCTGAAGTGCTCCTGCTTTTAGTAGAACTATAATTCTTGACTTAAAACATTATTTCTGACCAGCAAGATCCCCTAATGTTGTAATAGGAGTAAGGCTTACTAGATTTCACACAATAGTCATAGTCGATAGTCGTCCGTCAAGAACGATTTTAAGAAAGTTATACTTGTTTGTTTGGCAGTGACATTGTGTAATCTGTACCAAATGTATATTAACATGTAACTGGTTACCTATCAAATAGTGCTTTATGGGGTAGCTTTTCAACGACTTAAAAAAAAAATGATTCAACAAATAGTTCTCAGACTTATTCGTATATTGCAATAAATAATAAACGATCAAAATTGTTTTAGTGACCACGATACATGACTAGTGACCATCTTTTAATGGTGGTAGTATTGAGCAGGGGCAGCAACGTAGGCAGGAGCGGCCTTCACGAGGACAGGGGCGGCTGTAGGAGCGGTGTTGTGCACCACCGCGTTGAAGCCGCTGTGGTCGTCGGCGGAGTACTCCACGGTCCTGACGGAGCCGTCGGCCTCGTGGAACGAGTACGAGCCCTTCACGACATCACCATCGCGAGACTCCTGCTGGGATTTGTTGTCGCCGGTGTGGCTGTCAGCTACTGAGTAGTTGTACTCGTATTTGGGGTGAGCCTGAAACCAAAAATAATACAAAATGAGTTCATTATGCAATACATCAAAATTATAACATCTATTGTTTCATCATCATCATCATCATCATATCAGCCGAAAGACGTCCACTGCTGGACATAGGCCTCCCCTAAGTGTCGCCACAAAAACCGGTCCTGTGCGTCTCGCATCCATCGGTTACCCGCTCATATATCATTAGGTACATCTATTGTTTAGGATATGATAACTTACGTCAAACTCAGCAGCGTGGGCGACGACGGGAGCGGTGTGGTAGGCAGCGGGGGCAGCGTGATAGGCGACGGGGGCGACGACGGCTACGTGTTTGGCTGGCTGGTCGTGACGCACGATGTTTTGAGAAGAAACAGCAGCAGCAGCGTGGTAGGCGTAGGCAGCCGGGGCGGTGTGGTAGGCGACCGCCGCGTGCTGGGCAGGCTGGTCGTGACGCACGATGTTCTGGGAGGAGACAGCCGCGGCAGACGAATAGTGAGCGGGCGCGGCCAGGAGACCAGCCTGGGCCACAGCCACGAAAGCGCACAAAGCTACGATCTAAATGAAAATTTCATTAGTATTTCTTGGTAATTTTTGGGTCACGTATAAATCGATCATTAAAATGTTTAGTAAGTTCTAATTTTATTGTGATTTTTAGAGATCAATGTACTTACGTTAGAGAACATTTTGTTGATCACTGTACTGTGTTCAATCAGCGACTGATACCTAGGATAAATGTTCTATATTTTTATACTAACTCATTTTACTATGATGTAGTGCGATTAAACCTAAACGGCCTTGCCTCCGGTCGTAATATTAAGACAACTGTGACTGTGACAAGTACAGCGCATTCACTATTACCTATATTATGACGTAGGTACTTTCATTATTAGGCGTACATATTAATTTGGGATATTATTGCTATTGAAGCTACAAAGTCTGCCCTATATGACACCAAGAATACAAAACAAGTGTGACAAATCATTTTACATTTATTATTCGTAGATGATACAAAATTAAGATTTTACACGATCTGATGAACCCTGGTTATATTCCTGGTTTCGCTCCTGAAAAGGGTTTTTGAATATGTTAGACCTTTAATAATAACTGATTATATTAGTACAACAACGTGTTAAAATATGCTATTGCAATGATACCAATAAAAAATCCAAGTTGGTTTAAAAAAATATATTTAATCCATTGTACGCTTTTAGAAATCACTTCAGAAAAGCAGAAATATGCTTAAAATATACACATTCGTCATTATTTATTTTGAAAGTGAAGGTAGTATACTATGACCTAATTAATGCAATATTATTCATATTTTTTTTTATCTAAAAAGAAGTATCTTTCGAATTGGATTCGTCACTTATTACTAATAAAATCACTTATACCTACTTGTTTTAACAATAAGTGCTGTGTACTGCACTAAAATCAAAACAAGGCTTTGTTTAATATTCTAAAGGAAATCGACAGGAATAGTTCACACATCGAAGAATATCGTATCCCATGATCATTGTATAGTAGACAATTGTATTTTGTCGACTGTATGGCATTAATACATACATATCATAACAAAATTTCTCCACAATAACGAAGCCAGGAATGGGCCAGAAACTGATCAAATACTTAAAAAAAAGTAGCGAAGTTCCAGTCCTGCTACACATTGGTAAATAGCCATTGTCTCATTTCGACACATGTTTAGAATTTTATTTAGTGCATACAAAACAAATGTTCTCAATATTGTTTACATAATTATTTGTTTTGAAGTTGTAATTGCAATGTGTTGATAAACAAAATTAGGTATTGACAATGAGTGTCACAGGTTAGTACAGGGTCCCGAGATTGTTCAAAATCAAAATAATTATAAAAAAAAATGACTGTCAAAAAACCCGACCGCTAAAAACGACTATAAAGTTTCAAACAAGCCACTTTTCAAGCAGTCTGATGCAGTTGTTTGTTGATCAAGTTAGCTGTAATAAAATCTATTTTAGGGAATTAACCCAATTACGAATCGTCCCGTTTATAATACAGAAGTAGAGTAAAACACAATGAAATATTATATTAATATTATTATTGATCATGGTACGGACTCAAAATTATCAAAAATTTCAATTCTTAACTTTAAAATTAGCTGACAATACAATGGCTTATGTTTAACTTACCACCAGATATAGTAACATTTAGGAGACAAAAATAGTAAATGATCACCAAAATTAAACACGCATATTAATTTAAAATTATAACCAAAATTTTAACGTCTCGCTATCCTATTTAAGCAAAATGACTCCAAATAAATCATTGTTAACCCAAAAGTAGTAAATGATCACCAAAATCATACCAGCATTTTAATGTAAAATTAAAATCAAAGTTTTTACATCTTGCTATCCTGTTTAAGCAAAGTAATGTCAAACAAATCATTGTTAATCCAAAACTTTTAAGTAAATGTAAAGCTTTATTTTAATTTATAAGCTTTCTTTCATTTTTTTTGGCAGCTATTGTTTGGTGTTTGGAGTTAAAAAAGTGTGAAATAAATAACTTTTTCCAAAAAAATATTCGAGAAGTAGCGCTCACCGGCCGCTGCCGCGGCACCGCTCGCTTCGCTCGCTCGGCTCGCGCGCGGTTGGTCACAATTCTAACCTAACCTAACCTATTTTATCCAGTTTGTAACCCCAAGCCTACATTTTATGGCAATCACAGTAGTTTATTTAGGCAAAAATAGCGCATTAATTTGCTCGCCAAGATTTGGTGATCATTTACTACATTTGGTGTTCGAATACAATTTGAGGTGCAGTCGTGAATTAAATAGCTAGTACTATTGTAATTTTAGACTGGTGTCAAATATATATTTTTGGTAAAAGTACTAAGGGTATCAAAGCATTTTATGGTGGTCATTATATTTAATCCCTAATAACAAATTAAACGCAGTACCTCTTATGGGGTCATTGTACTCATCATTATGAACAACTTTTACTATGGCGCCAAACCCGAAATCGCGAAAAGCAGCTGTTGAGTACATTTTGTCGAGATATGCTCACTCTGTATGGGGCAGACGACTTTTTTTTCGCGATTTCGGTGTTGGTCCCTCCCACAGTAAAAGTTGTTCATAATCATAAGTACAATGACCCCATAAGAAGTATTGCGTTTATTCTGTTTCACGTTGTATTAGAAACTACAAGGCGTCATTTGAAATTATCGATAAACTTACATAATAGGTAGGTACCTATGCAGTTTTCTTAAACCAGAAACCCCAAAAAAATAACTCCGTTTCATTAATGCAATATCGGGCTCATTTGCTTTGCTTACATAAATAAAATTTGGGTAACAGCTGACTTTATTTGCTATTTTAGGTTCTATGTTTTGTTTCCATACTCACAGCCATATTCATAAAAAAATATAACCAATACTTTTTAAATACTGAAATTCTTTATTCAAAATTTTCTATGGAAAATTTGTAGTCAGAATCTCTGTTATGGTGTATTAAATGTGTAATGCTTGAAAAGTTTTATGAATAAGCCTGTAAATGTTAAAATTCTAAGGTTAAATCACAACTTGTCAACAGGTTGGAATTTTGAGAAGAGGCTTCAAAGGCAGGATCGTATACTTGAAGCAATAGGAAAATGTTTTCTGGTGACTGTAAAAACTTTTCAACACACTACATTCGGATAAGTACTTTGGAAAAATAGTATGATTAGTTGGAAAACTGACCATTTACGTCATTTTTTTATAAAAAAAAAACAATTTTAAGATGACAGTCGTTGCAGTTTCTCTTTAGGATATACTTCAAGACAAACCGATGTTAAAATACGTCAAACGACATTACGTAGTGATAAATATTTATATGTATTATTCACGTTTTTTTGTTCAAAATGTAATTGACACAATGTTGCGAACTTCAAAAATAGACAGTTTTGTTTTCTTCATGACAGGTGTCATTCAAAAATAGGAAGGGTGAACCTTTCAACTTTCATACTAAAAGAATAATTCGAAACCGCATCAACTGATTTCATCAAAATATAAGTATTTTTTTTTTATATAATTAACAATCACGCACTTGAACAACACGTGTTCGGATTCTTATTCGTAATTTTCCTTATAAACTGTAATACCTCGTAATTAAAACAAACATAAAATCAAGAGCGATTCCTTAGAACTCGCCTACATTATAAACCTTGTACAAAAATTTAAAAAAGCAAGAGTTACTTAACTCTATTTCTCTTTGTATTGCCTTTTATTGCTGTCTCATATCTCCGGCATTTCTACACTGAATTCAATGATTTTTTCCAAGAACTTACTTAGTCTGATGAACTCAGGATCAGATGATAAAATTTGGAGACAGAATATTATCTCCTCAATGGACGGGCTTCAAGTAATGGCACGTAAACGCACATCTCCTTAGGGGTAGAAATGTTAAAACCGAAGAAAAACATAAATGTTTAAAGTTTAGTCTAATGCGGGCATACATGTTCAAGTAATTCGATCAAACAGTTTTATAAAATTGCCATGTACGAGTATGTAGGAAAATGAGTTGTCGAATGGCCAAATGGGAATTAATATGAAATTTCGTATTTGTATTTGATAAAATAGTTTGAACCAGCCTGTTTGATCAAGTTACTTGAACGTGTATGGGCCGCATTTCATTTAAGTCTAACCAGATGCAGAACGAGAGAGTGATGTCATTTTATTGATATGAGGCAGATTATAACAATGTATTTTATGTTTCATCAACACCAATAATATGTAAAACTTTCCTGAAGACACATCGTTAGAAGCCGCTAGTATTGTACAAAACTAAACAAGAGTCACAGTACTTTAGCCCAAAGTTAATTGTTACGTTTGAGAATCATTAACTCTTTGTCTTGGCACATAAAACTATAAAATATCATGTGAGTGGGGCAAAACATACAAACAATTCTATTAAATCTATACAAATTATATTAAGATAAATATTCAAAAATGTAGGATAGATGAGCGCGGCCGATAATTACCTTTCCTGTGAAGCTTGACTGGGAATAGCATGGTGTTCTTACTCTGATCTTGGTAGGCTTGCGGCATGTAAGCCTGTGGCTTTAGTGGCCTGCCAAAGTGTTCAGGGTATGCGTGCGCGTAGGCTGGCACCTTCGGAGGCACCTGCCCTGGGCTGTATACCCTCGCAATGTTCAGGTGCAGTCTATGAAACTTGGGGTGCGACGAGTAGCGCTTTGATTTCTCCTGCACGGGTAGATCGGTTTCTAGGCTGCAATATTTTTTGAAATATCAGTAACTATACTAAAAGTTTAAACAGTTTTCAGATGGAAGGTTTTGGGAAAAAGATCACTTTCCCGATTTTTTTTGTTCGAATTTCATTTTACCGAAAACTATTGACCGATATCTTTTTTGCTAAATGCATTATTTAACATATTTTTAGATCATCGAAGTATCCTGAGTCATAGGTATTATTTTACCGAACTTTATTTTGCCGATTTACAAAATCATTATTTGCTAAATAATGGCCGAATCCTTTTTTGAACTTTATCAGTTGCCAAATGATTTATTTGCCTTATTTTCACCACACCGAAACAACATTTTACGGAATATTATTTGCTCACAAATATATAGGGTGTAAGGAGTTTCCCTAACACCCTATAGTAGGATAATGAATGTTCTAAAACATAATACTTCGAACAAAAATGTTATTTCGGCTAAGTGTAACTTCGGTAAAAAGTTTTTCGACCAAATGAAACGTCGGACTAACGAAAAAAATTGAATTGATAATAGGTCAGCTGATACAGTGGCAGACGTGACTTCGATGAAGTAAAAAAAACGAAACGATAATAGTTGACAAGTTTTAGGTGAAATGAAATCAATTTTAGGTCAAATATTTTTCGAACTTATGATAGGTAACCAAGTTTTTGACTGACAGAGGTTGATAGTCATAACTTATGCATACGCGGCAGAAAACATGAATGAGTGAGTAATGTTCACTCAAACTTATTTTTATTCAAGACCAAATTCTGCCACTAATTCTACAAACATCATTGTTTACGTCCAGTAACAGGTGTAAATGTTCAGCTGAATCTTGTTTGAGTAGGAGCCGACCCCAATATAGGTGGGAAAAGGCTAGGCATTTGATGATGAACAGGTGTAAATTTTAAAGAAAATGTTGTCGAGCAATATGGAATTTATCAATTTAATAAGAGAGCAACCACTGGTCACAAAAATATGAATAATACATATTATGTATATAATTAACGAATGTTTTTTTACTTACGAATTGGGGTTTAAAACGTAATGCTCTTTGCTTGAAGTCAAAGGCTTGAGCTTGTTATCAGAAGTAAGATCAATCGATGGCATTTCCGTCGTCGTCGTCGACGTCTTTGTTGTCGTCGTCAATGATTCGAAATCTAGGTTAATTCCAATTGGTTTATCGTAGTTATTGACCTGAAATTATACAGTACAGTATGTTACTTTTTTTTTTATAAAATTATCAAAGTTCAATACCAGATACATATTAAACTGTATTTATATTTTTTTAAATACGTTGCTCCACACTAGAATAGAATTTCGCCTGTATGATTTACAAACATATAAACTCACATACACTAACAGCCTGACACGGAACAACTATCTGTAGGTTATACAAATATTTGTTCCGTGCGGGAATCGAACCCGCGACACATAGCGCAGCAGTCAATCGTTCAACCACTGCGCTTTAGATAATATTTAATAAAAGTAATAATATTACCGGTTTTTTTTTAACATTTGTTTCTGACATTATTCTATACACAGCATTGTGGCCTGGACTTCGAATGGCTGATGGATTAGCTTTCGGGTTATTATCCGGGGCATAGCATTTCTTATCCGTAGCATCTGTACGGGGCTCCAAGTGGGATTTGCCATTTTGTCTGGATTTTTTATTCCCTAACCATTCAGTTGATTCTACAGGAGGACTACTGTGCGTGGGCGTAGGATTCGTGGATTCCCTTATTCCTCCACGTAGTGGGGCGTACTGTAACGTTCCAAATATACTATTTGGGTGCGCAGATCTCACAGATCGCGATTTTGAACTGGTACTGTGCTCATCGACTTTGACGTATTTTAAGATCATTGGAAATATAACGTGCCTCCTTAATGGTTCTGCAGGTGGTGCAAGCTTTTGTTCACTTAGGAGCTCTGATAATAACATCTGGTAGTCAGCAGCACATATCGTTATTAATGCTATTGTTATCACCTGCAAATTTAAAACTATAATTTAATTTAAAAAATGCATAAATTGCGGACGAACTCCTGCAGATTGATGGAAAACCGGTCCTTAGGTCTAGGGGTCTTCAGAAACTGTTTGACTCCGTCATACTCGAGGGGAAAACGCCACAGGCATGGAACAGAGGTGTGGTGGTATTCTTCTTTAAGAAGGGCGACAATGCCTTGCTTAAGAATTACAGGCCCATCTCACTTCTGAGCTATGTCTACAAGTTGTTTTCCAGAGTCATCACGAACCGTCTCGCGAACAGGTTTGACGATTTCCAGCCTCCCGAACAAGCCGGATTCCGAAAAAAGTTCAACACCGTAGACCTATACATACGCTGCGGCAGGTGATCTGCCCCTTTGCTTGGCGTTTGTGGTCTACAAGAAAGCCTTTGTCGATCGAGACTTGGGCTGTACTGCAGTCTCTCCACCGGTGCTAGATCGACTATTGGTTCATAGAGATAATATCACTCCGACTTCAGGATCAGACCTTAAAACCTATCCTCCTGCAGCGGGGTAGGCGGGGGTGTGATGCAGGGAGACGTGATTACTCCGAAACTGTTGTGAACTGTACATTACTCACTATTCACCAATGACGACACACTAACATCACTCACCTTCGGTTTGCCGACGATATAGTCGTTATGGCTGGGACTATGGAGGACCTCAGTACAATGTTCGATGACCTCTGTAGAGCTTCCGAAAGAGTGGGTCTTAAAATAAACATGGAAAAAACTCAGGTCATGGTTAACAGCCATGTAGCACCAACTCCTAACAAGATCGGACATTCTACACTCGAAGTTATAGACGAGTACGTCTACCTTAGACAAACGGTCCAGTTAGGTAGGGCTAACTTCGAGGAAGAGGTCAACCGTCGAACACGACTCGGCTGGGCGGCGCGTTCAGAAAGTTGTTTGGTATCTTCTCGTCTTACATACCACAGTGTCTCAAGACGAAAGTCATGTTGTGTCAGTGCGTGTTGTCAGTGATGAATTATGGAATCGAAACGTGCTCGCTCACAATGGGCCTCATCAGAAGGCTTAAAGTCACTCAAAGAGCAATGGAGAGAGCAATGCTCGGAGTTTCCTTGCGTGATTGAATCAGGTTCGAGACCAATCGTAAGTCCGTAGGTGATATGGAGTAGAAAACGCCCGACACTAAGGCCGAAACTACGGATTTCGGGCTTAGAGAGTACGCCCCCTAGAATGATGATATCCGCAAGAGAACCAAGGTTACCGACATAGCCCGAAGGATCGCCAAACTAAAGTGGGCAGAGCACATTGCTCGCAGAACAGACGGACGATGGGGCCGAAAAGTTCTGGAGTGGCAACCGCGTACTGGAAGACGCAGCGTTGGAAGGCCTTGCACAAGGTAGACGGATGACCTTGTGAGGGTCGCGGGTAGCCCATGGATGCGAAACGGGCAGGAATGGTTGCTGTGGCGACACTTGGGGGAGGCCTATGTCCAGCAGTGGACGTTTTTCTGCTGATACAATGATGGTGATGATAATGATGAATTTAAAAAAATCTTTGAGACATGCAGGCCCATATTCCAAAACGTAAACTCGAACTCCAAATCCAACATGAGCAATGTCAATGTCACCTAAAGCGCGCAAGGTGACTTTTGTCACCAGCTAATGTTATTTTAAAGAGTAGCCATTGCTTTAATACTACGCAGTATTTTCACATGCCGTGAATTACTAATTAACGTTTTCGTACTCGAGAGATGAGTAAACAAATGCAAAAACTTCAATTTATGACAAGCTCAGCTGGAGTTGGATTTTAGGTGAGTTGGAGTTTACGTTTAGGAAAATGGGCCTATAATATGTATTATATAGTAATTATTTTTATATTTTTACAAATTTTTATACGCCAGGCAAATTAGCTTTGAACCTTGTAAAAATTCCTAACTGTGTTCTTATTTTTTTTTTTTGTAAAATTAGAACACAGTAAGGAATTACCAACGCCTTAGGAGGCTCTCGTAAGGCCGCTGGATCAAGGGCTTGATTCAGAAAGCAGTACTTCTGGACACGGCTCGCATTGTTAGGAGGTTTCTCTCTCTGGAGCCCTGACCGGTAGCCGGTGCCGGTGGGCCACTATTTTCTATTTTTTAATGATACCTAATGTGCCCAAGAGACTGTTAGCATTGCCACTTTCAATGGCAATGCTTTGTCTCTCAAATTAAGCCCAGCTCTTGAGTCACGGGAAGTGTCAACTAGCCGTTTCGAAACGGTTTGAAAATATAGTTCCCAATAAAGTTACTATATTCACGCCGCTTGAGGTTTTCCGCAGCCGCAGCGGCATCGCCAGTACAACACGATGAACTAGGAAGATGGGATGGCGCAAGAGTATCGACACAGGTTGCGTCCCATACTAAAGGCCTACCCATCTTCCATAGAAACAAAAACATGCCGTCCGGTCTTTTGCCATCGTCACGTACCAAGCCATTGGGTTCTAATTCGGCTGGAACACCGACGGTGACGAGAGCTCGCCGGATACTGTCGTTTAAATTAACGTGTCGGGCAAAACGGCCCGCACTGCGGCTATAAGAAAGGCCGTGGTGTCCGATGCTGCTGACAACTTCACTACAGTGACAGCGATCAGGAGAACGACATGGGGCTCCTAAACGTAAAGAAGCAGCGGAAAGTGGTGTCGTCGAACAAAGAGCCTAGGTTCGACGACGGTAGTGCAAGAAGCCAAAGACCCGACTCCCATTTTCCCACAGCCAGCAAGCGCGCACGCTCAGCAGTAGTAGCAGACGTAGTCAGTACGTTGTTCTGAACTTCTATGCAGACCGGCTCTTCCCACTGCCTCTGGGAAGATGATTTATCAGGTAGGTCAGTATTCGGGCAAGCGAGTTGCCAGGCATCGATAGCATTGCTGAAGCTCGGTACATCAAAATCAAGGTCATCTAAAACAGATTTGACTTCGCCTCCGAAGGTTTCGTCGTCAAGATACCAAACGATAAATTAAGAATTTAGTTTTCGAACAACTGGGCGAATGGCTAAACTAAAAATCACTGGCCCGAGGAGATCACCTTGTTGACAGCCAACAGCAGATTCCAAAAGGTTGTCCCGATACAGTAATTTGGATGGGTGTTTGTAGCATTGCCAAAGGAAACCATAAATTTGGGGTAATTCTTTTTTAGTTTTTGCCAACAAGGTGTCCCAATTTACTGAATTGAAGGCGATCTTTATGTTAACCTTCAGGATGACCACACTTTTCCCAGAATTTAGGTAGGTCGACAAAGCGTGTACGGCAGCCTCACAGCCCCCTTTAGAGCCGTGACCTAACTGCAGGGGCTGAAATTTTTCCGAAACAGCCACGCCAAAAAACACAGCAATTACAGCAAATCTTGGCGATAAGTGGTTCCTACGGCAATGGAACGAATACCGCCATCCTTTTCATGCAGCGCTCATAAATTGACATTGTACTGAATGTCGATGATGGCTTTGTTCACCTTGCCGGAGAGTATTAGGTTAATCAGAGCCGTGAGCTCCTTCAAGAGCAACTCACCAGCTTCCCCGGTGCCAGAACAGAGTAGGTCCTTTAAATGCTGAGGACTTAGGCCGTCGAGGCCACCAGCGGAGCCACTCCGGAATGAGCAAACGGCTGTGATTAACTGTTTACAAAAATTAATAAACGGAATAAAAAATTAAACATTTTCCATAACTGGGTCATTCTGACTGAAACAAAAAAGCATTTATGTTTATTTCAATAAAATGTAGAAAAATAAAGCTATCTCTCATTTTTGTTTTAAATTATGCAAAAAATAGGTAAAAATTTATTTTGATAAAATTAAACACTTCCTTCCACAACCCTCAGAATTGTAGTTAAAAAATTAGTAAGCACGAAATTTTGGATTATTTTGGAAAATGTTTATTTTTCCAACCTACTTGTAAAACTCAACCTCTTTTACAAAGCTCCAAACTGACAAAAAATGTTACCTGCAAACATTCCAGTTAACATTTTTTTCCATCGAGTTATTATCGAAATTAGGTGTTATAATTAAAAAAAAGCACACCCGGGTGTTAACTATTTGCCGGATACATTTTAACATACATCTCCACCTGTACTTCAAAGCATAATTTCAGCATAATTTGACTGGACTTAAGCTCTGTAGGTTCGGAGATACGGTTCCATAAACCCTTTTATAAACTAAAAAAAATGCTAAAAATTATGAAAAAAAGTTGAACCCTCAAAATAAGTCCTTTCATTTGATATGTCACACGACACAGTTTTCGTTTTAGGGTCTGTGTTTGGGTTTACGGAAGTTCATATCTGTACCTTATTTTAACAAAGTGCCTGTGACAGACAAACAAACACGAGCGATCCGTTTCTTATACGGATGTCAGAAACCCCAAAAGGTCTACAATTTCTTAAATATTGTTTACCTTGTAAAACATCGTGTCTTTTGGCGCGTAAAGTAAAAACTATTTCACTTTAAAATATCCATTCAAGAAAAAAAAAGGTTTCCACGTACACATAAATATCTCTATATTATTCAATTATTTCTAGACAAAAGCACTTTTCCCGACACTATACACATTTCTTTTTTTACAAGTTATTCACAAGATGAAAGCGTATCGACTCTTTTCAGTACACGAGTCGTCTGAGAGCGGCGCCTGTTGACAGACTCGATTGTCTTTGTTTATTAGAAGAATGTTTTCATTCACATTCAATGATATCAGTAGATGGACTATTATTGCAAGTACTTCCATTGTTTATGCTTTCTCAAAGGGAAGTCATTACGTCACCGTAGCATATTGCGGAATCTTTAAAATGACAAGCGGTTCTCAAATAAACATTGATTGACTAGTTAAAAAACTAATCTATGTCTTGTATCTCAGTCATTCATGTTTATAAAATGCGCAGTAACTGAGAAAGAAAACGGCATAATTATCCACTATAATAAAAAAAACCACGCAAAGCA
Source organism: Melanchra persicariae (assembly GCA_947386135.1). NCBI lineage: Eukaryota > Metazoa > Arthropoda > Insecta > Lepidoptera > Noctuidae > Melanchra > Melanchra persicariae. The sequence goes on along the minus strand of OX376650.1, from coordinate 8,341,228 downwards.
TTCTAAACGAATAATATTTTACATGTTAATTTAATTAAAACTACAGATTTTTTATGTTTTTTCTTTAAGTGTTTGTAAGTTTTTTCACAGAAGACAAATAATTTTATTTGTGTTTGGAAAACACTTATTTTTACTGTGTTTTTTTCTGTGTGTTTTGTACACGTGTTTTGTTCTTTCATCGAAAATGTTGCTGTCGTCAAAATACGCTCGCCTTTGATTTGCATCATGTTATTGCGTTATGATATACACACAAGTGCAAACACCTATTGTCTCTGATTAATCTTGTGTTCACCAGTTACTAAAACAAACCTTTACGATTTATAAATACATTTCTTTTCCGTTATCTTCATACTATTATATAATGCACAACTTTAATTTGTTTATTCACACATAAATTAACCGTAGGTCGCGATCAAACAGATTTTGTGTTTATATTCTAGAGTCTAGCTAGAAGGAAATAAACCCGGTTAAAAGTTTTTCACGATAAAACGACTTCCAAAAAAACACTAGAAAGTACAAAATAAATTTAATTTTTAACACCGACTTAAACTAAAATTAAAGTTATTTTGTACTTTGTATTGTTTTTTTTGGAAGTCGGTTTTATTTTGTGAAAAAGTTTTTATGTATCACTTTTTAGTGGTACCCTCCGTGGTCGAGTGGTTTAGGCGTTTGCCTTGTGACCCGGTGGTCGTGGGTTCGATTCCCACGGGAAGCCTACTTTGTAAAGTTGTTTCCAGTTTGGCTAGGACATTGCAGGCTTGAATCACCTGATTGTCTGATAAAAAGATGACGCCGTGCTTCGGAAGGCACGAATAAGCTGGTGGTCTCGGCCGCCAAATGGCGGTCGTCAAACCATGTCAGAGGCCCTTTTTTTTTCAATGATGGGAAATCATCAAATGACCCCTTCCGTTCTGGGTGGAACGGGAGGGAGTGTCAGACTCTTACTGACTAAAACCCTTCCATGCTTCTCCTAGCGCCTTTTTATCGCTCGCCGTCCGCAGACCCGCACCTAAGCTACGGTGGCCGGTAATCGCCCTGCGACTCCCGACGCCCGGGGCGTCTCCCTATGTTGCGCCGGCTGGGGCGTGAGCGTTGTCTCTCCCTCACGCGGCCCGCCTCCTCCTTCACTAGCATTACTGCTTCGCAGAAGGAGGTGACGGCTTCCATGCCTCCTCGCTCCGGACCATGGATAAAACCAGGTCCGGACGCGAGAGGTCGCCGCCGCCGATCATCTCGACGAGGACACGGTGGTGCTCCGCCTAAGCGGGGCAACCTCCACCGTATGCTCCACCGTGTCCTCCGGGCATGTCAGAGGCCCTTGAGGTGATATAGAAACTCTGACACTAGGGCGTGTGGGGGGTCGTTAGACCTTACTGTCCACACGAAGAAGAAGAAGAAGTCGTACCCTACACTTAATACCACTGGTAATACCCAGGAAAGCAAAATACGCAATTTACGAATACAAAACACTGCAGACGAGGCCGTCAAAGAATTTCGGCGGTTAATTTATAACAAGATACATTTTTTAAATGTTTCGAAAGCTGGTTCACCCGAATACACAAATGCATTGGGGTTGGAGGGGAGTATTTTGAATAGCTTTAAATAAACTTTGTTCATATTCTAACTATTTTTCATTACACTTACAATTTTGGAACAGCCCACGTAAGTATAGATAAGTTGTTAACACGGCTACAGCGTGGGCCGAAAGCTCGAGGCAAAAAGTGACAATTTAAGATACAACCTTATAGCGTTTTAACTTAGTTTTTGAGCATTTTTTTGCCAATTTTCCAGGCCCTCTTTAATTAATTAATCGTTAATAATAACGTGTCTTTGAATTAAACATGTAGGTATATATCGATAAATAGGGTGACCAAATCGGACATATACAACTTTGTTTCGCTCCAATTTCAATTTATAGTAAAATTTTGCAGTTTTGTGGTGTCCAAGTTTTAGTTATTTTGGTTACGACATAAGATTTGCTAAAAAAATACTGTTGAAAAGAAGAGCATTCTTTACTGATCCACAAAATGTCCACTTCGACACACTAATTATGTGGAGTTATCTTATTATTCTTCTTTAAAGAGCCCACATGGCAAGTGCTGCTGTTACTGCGACTGGTGATCACTACCGTTTTAAGTTTAATCTGTAGAAATAAGAAAGCCGCTGGTTCTAATGAGAAAGTGCCACAAGCCATGTATCATGCATGATAAACAAGTTGGAATTCGGGACAATTAATCGAAAATTCTTCATGTAATTATCTAAAAGGACGTATTGTGGTATATTTTAAACACTAAAATCAGAATATTTATAATTATAGTAAATGTAATAATTAGTACATGGGATTTTAAAATATTAAAAAAACACTACCAAAAGTTAAGATTGGCAATGTTGTTCAACCAATCAAAATCGCAAGTATTATGTATGATATATTATGTAGTATTATGTATGGTATATATGATATATTCATGGAAAAATATCTGGACATTTTTGTTTAAAAAAAATATCGAAAAATTTTAAAGTTGTATAATAATAAACCATTTATTTTCAGGTTACAAAGACCCATAGATAAATACCTTAACCTACTATACCTATAATAACAATCAATCTATCGGGTTTCGCCACCCTCTATTTACCCTGCTATATATTTACTTATTTTTTTCTGTCTCTTTCTATTTTGCCAATCAGTTATGTAAATTTATGCAGATTTACATAGTCTCAGAGTCACTAATTCGTTGCGTTGGGAGGGCATCCAAATGCGTTGTGCCAACGCTGTTCCGACGTAATTCTGTCATGTTGGTGATTTAATTAAAGTCGAAGTCAAAGCATTAATTTCAAATAAACCATTTCAGGTACTTTTGAATTGTTAAAGTCAGTCAGCCAAAAACATGAAGTTATTTGCACGATCCAAAGTGTAGATCTCTATGGAGAAGAACGTGCAAAAACCTCCACGAACACTCTTAAACCATTTTATGATTTACAAAAATTATGGTTACATTATCCTTGTTGCTTTTACAACGTGTAACAGAGTAAACGCAATACCTCTTAAGGGGTCATTGTACTCATCATTATGAACAACTTTTACTATGGGACCAACTACGAAATCGCGAAAAAAAAATCAGCTGTTAGTATATTTCGTCGAGTTGCGCCCAGTACAATGACCCCTTAAGAGGTATTGCGTTTATTCTGTTATACGTCGTATATGTGAGAACAATGTAAAGAAAGAAAAAACTTTAAATTTTAATTCAAACTGCTGGAATTCATATTTTGTTTCAGGTTCTGAATTCATATTTTGTTTCAGGTTCTGTTAGTATTATTTTTTATTTACTCTTTTAGAGCATATACCGGTAGTCCAGTAACTTCTACATAAATATGAAAGTACACCCGAGATTTCATTCCATGCAATATATTGAGTCAAAACTTTGAACATTTCAGTAAAAGCATTACACAGACTATCAAATCCGGGTTGCAACAATACACATCGTCAGTGCCTGATGTCTGAAAAGTCAATATCGCTACTGCTTATTCTTGACTCCATACAATGTAAGACCATACTCGTGAATGCATTGTAACATATTTTAAAATGAATAGGTACCGTAATCAGTGACGCGAACTGCTTATTAATGTGTCGGCCCTGACCTTTAACTGGGTCATAAAACCTTTCGGTATTAATATTACTATTGATAACCAATTTTTTTTTAAGTTAGTTAGTATGTAAGTACGGGTCACAACTTGCAACTGAATTTTAAAACAGGTAAGCTACGTGACATCATTCTAAATCTAATATGGCGGACTCTTAAAGATTTCAAACCATATTTTTTTTTAGCGAAATCATCGTGACAAAAACTAACGTATCGCCAGCAACGAACAACGTCAAACAAATTCTCGTCGCGGTATCAGTGTTTTTCGTGCGATTTAAATTTGAACATTTACAACAGCCCAAATATCAACCATTGGGCCGTTGCCCATTAGAAAAAACGCTCGTCTGATCAAAGGATCCTCTCTTTTCAATGGATATCGATATTTCGAGGTTTGTGCAACATTACAATACCAATCCACAATACCTCTATGCTGACGTCATCATCACTTTTCCTTATCGTGATCATGAGCTCACGAGCAGCAAGTTAACAGTCAGCCAGTACCTTCGGCTTCTACGGGTAGGATACCTGTCCAGGCCACCAGCATGCAGCAGACGCGCATTTCTGTCCGGTATCCTCAGCCCCTATCATAACCCTCAACCTCATTAGCGGCCTTGGCACAGCACACTGCATCTTCGGCCAGTCACATGAAGAGCTTTGAAGAACCTTTCCTGGCCGACGGCAGCGCCAGAAGTCAAGCCATTACGTCGCTCAGCACCGCTCCGACCCATTGGAGCCAGACTCATCCACAATCGACCTCCAGAGGGGAGTAAAGTAGCGGAATCACGCACCACAAAAACTAACGTAGTGACATCTATACCGCCAGCAACGAACTACGTCAAACAAATCCTGTATTGAGGTATCAGAATTTTCCGTGCGATTTGACCATATACAACAGCCCTAATATCAACCATCGGGCAGTTGTTGTGTCTGGTGGGAAACAGTTGCCCACCAGACACAACACCCATCTAGTGGAGAGATCCTCCTTTTCTAAAGAGGTTTGCGGTACCTACTAATCACCCTGTTCCGCAAACCTCTATAATATTCACCTCTATGATATGAGTAGCAATCAATTGATAAGTTTTGCTGGGAGGAATACGAAAAATTAAAAAACCGGCCAAGTGCGAGTCGGACTCGCGCTCAAAGGGTTTACCATTTTCTATAAAAAAAACCGGCAAACCCTACTTAAAAAAACCCCTACTTAAAACGTGATAGCTAGACAGTTGAAAATTTCAACTGTCTAGCTATCACGTTTCATGAGATACAGCCTGCTGACAGACAGACGGACAGACAGACAGACGGACAGCGGAGTCTAAGTAATAGGGTCCTGTTTTTACCCTTTGGGTACGAAACCCTAAAAAAGCTTGTTTTTAATACTGTTTTTGTTTCATGGTATGTAGGTAATTTTGTGCATTACTAACAACAAGTTACTCCAGTTGATTGTGTTAACGTGTTTGTAGATAAAGATCTAAAGAAGTCGTTGCCCCAAAAACCACGTTATAGACAGATTTATCGTAAATAGGTAAGCTACCTACTCAACTAACCTGTTTTGAAAGGAAGAAGATGCCTTAGAAAATTTCTCACGATAACTATAGTGTTATAATATAAAAACATTAAATAATATTATGACGATCTTACACAAAGAACACTATTCAATATCTTTTATCCTTCAGTGTGGGAATATTTCTACCTACGTTGATTTTATTTGCTTATATTAACTGTATGGTGCACTCGTCTTGTGTACCTATTGAACTACGTGAGGTTCGAGTGCTCATAACTTGTTTAAAGATCTCTCACTTATGTTGAGACACACTTTTGGGCACACTTCCAGTCGACAGCGATGCGAAAAAAATTTTTGACGGGTTAACTACGTTATTTTTATTTTTAGTGTATACAGTTAGTCAAGTATTTATTAAAACAACTGATAGTATTTATTCATAAATAAAATATCTAACTGCGAGAACATCTTCTTGTTTTGTGAATTAATGAATCGTCTTCATTGTATAATGTTAAGTTCGTAGACCGCATCTTGAGGTCACGGTGAGTCGATCCATGACATTAAAACCGTGCATAAACGTACTACTCGGAAGATGACGTAAGATATATTATATTTCATTACGATAGATTGGTACTTATTTGAATATTTTTCAGTAGAAACGTAATGTAACCATTTTCATACAGAAAAACTCTTGATTATAAACTATTTAACGTTAAAGTGACGTTTAACAGTTTATTCACTCAAGAGAGAGATATTGTTTGAGATTTAACATTTCCTATAATTGTGTGTCGCAAATTCTAAAATTTTTATTCATTTTTCGATGTAATACATTAAATCTATTTACTTAATTATTATTTAAATGTAATTATTGGGCAGTCAATAATAGTGATCTAAGAAGAATATGAGTGTGTACCCATATTCCTCTAAGATTCATGTTTTAAAGTTGCAAATTAAAATAAATGATTGTTCTAACACATTGGTAGGTTAATATGAATATTATTAGATTAAGAAAGAGTTTGAATAAAACTTTGAAGTCGCTCCGTGACCCGTCGACCTTGTCTCACCCAAAATTCAAACGCAAGGTATAAAAACCGATTGCAGCATGTGCAATATATCATTTGTATCTCAAAGAATCATATCAATATGTTCTCTAAAGTGAGTTCTAAAAATAAAATAAGAATATTTAGTTTTTATGTTCGTATAAGTTCCATGCTAAAAATACCTTGTGTTGTAGATCGTAGCCCTGAGCGCTGTGTTGGCGGTGTCAGCAGCTGGTTTGCTGCCCGCGGCGCACTACTCCTCGGCCGGTGCCGTCTCCTCGCAGAGCATTGTGCGCCACGATGAGACTCAGCCCGCCGCCCACGTGGCTCACCTGGCCTCCCCCGTCCACTATGCCGCTGCCCCCGCCCAAATCCACTACGCTGCTCCCGCTCCCATCCACTACGCTGCTCCCGTCGCCAAGGTGATTGCTCCCGTCCAGAAGGTGCTCGTCTCTGCCCACGCTGAGGAATACGTAAGTACAAAAGATGCTTAATTCTGGTTATGGCAGAATTATCACTAAACTTCTCCCTATATGAATCTCACCATTATCGTGTTTGTTAACAGGCCCACCCCAAATACGACTTCTCGTACTCCGTGGCTGACGGACACACCGGCGACAACAAGTCCCAGCAAGAGTCTCGCGACGGCGACGCTGTGCACGGCGAGTACTCGCTGGTGGAGGCTGACGGCTCCGTTCGTCGCGTGCAGTACACCGCTGACGACCACAACGGCTTCAACGCGGTGGTGTCAAACTCCGCGCCTGCCCACCACGCACCCGCGCACGCTGCGCACGCCCCCGTGCTCCTCGCTCACCACCACTAAGAGCGCATTTAGTCCGAGAAACAATATCGTAGAGATTATTTATTTATAATAAAATAAGCAAGTTGTACAAAACTGTTTTATTTTCTCTGCCAAAGTTGTAAAGTCAACGCAAAATTTACCCGACGCGATGATAAGCATAGGTGCAGGAAAGGTTTTAAAACAAACAAACAATAGGGTATTCATCATCTGCCTAGCCTTTTCCCAACTATATTGGGGTCGGCTCCCAGTCAAACCGGATTCAGCTGAATAGGGTATTGTACTTATAAAATATAATGAGCCCGTTACATAGATTTTCAAAAAACATGGCCACGTATTTTTTTAAATTTTCACGAAAACAAAAAATAAAGACCATACAGAGCGTTGAAAACACGCGTGACGTCACTATGGTGGTACAATTTTTACCTGCAACGTAATGTCACGCGTGCTTTATGAGATTTATTGGCGATGCAGTTTTACCATTTTGTAGTTTGATTATTTTCTGCATTTCTCAAGATATGGAGGAACATTAAGGAGAATTAAAGCATAAAATAATAGTTGCCTGAAAAGTCACAAATAAGTACAGTGTCTGTCAATCAGCACAACTATGGCATAAAACAGGATTACCGTTGGACTCTTTCTAATATTAAAAGGGGCTGCTCGGGTACTTTCCGTCCGGTTTGATAATCACATCAGCCCATGAAGCTGATGTCAAAAAGTGTACCTAGAATAGTTTGCGATTGAATGTTTCTACAACTTTTAGGGTTCCGTACCGTTCCGTTTAGGAACTGCACCGTTCCGAACAGACAGACAAACGGACAGTGGAGGCTGTCCATTTGTCTGTCTGTCTGTCTGCGCGTCTGTCTATCGGTCTGTCACCAGGCTGTAATCTCATGAACCGTAGCTAGACAGTTGAAATTTTCACAAATGATGTATTTCTGTTGTCGTTATAACAGCAAATACGAAAAAAACTGAATAAAATAAATATTTAAGTGGGCTCCCATAAACAAACGTGCCGTTGATTTATAGATGGAATGGAGAATGGTACGGAATCCTTCGTGCGCGAGTCCGAGTCGCACTTAGCCAGTTTTAGGATGGGATATCATCAAATGACTCCTTCCGCTCCTGGCGGGAAAGATTTTACCATAGAGTAGTTGTAGTTTGCAGTTATTATTTATGTATTTCTGAATCGAACTTTTTTTTTTTTTTAAAGCCATGGATGAGGTCTATGATGGAGCGAGCATGCCCAGAAGATGCCTTAAGGCACTGGTACTCCCACGCGTCGACGAAACACAGCAGGCTGCTTGACGCCGAACTCTGGTGGAAGGGTGGTCGCGAACAAGGCGGGCGTAAGCCCAACCACCGCAAGGGAAGGATTGGCCATTCTTATAAGGTGTTAGGTGAGACTATCCAGGATGCGCCGAGCACTCGGTTTAGTTCAGTGCCTGATGGAACACATTGCGCTACACGAGGAGGCATCCTTCATGCATCCAAATTTTTTTTAAATCTTTTTATTTTTTTAAAGGCCATTGTAAAAAGATACTCATGAATCAACACGTGACTAAGAAACCTTTACCATAGTCACTAGTTTTTTATAAAACAAATAGATAATTATTACAATAGAACGGACACTTCATGATTACGAAAACATTTTGAAATGTAATTCATTTCGGTCTTATTCCCCAGCGCCATTAGTTTTTGTTCCAAGTTGACGTTTTGAATAGGCAAAGGGTATTGTGTGCACTTTAGAGCCGCCATTAATCTTAAAACGAGCTCTAAAATGTGCACCTTAATTATAAAACTCAGAACTCGTGGCGTAGTAGTTTTGGCTGGAAGAGATAATAATATACCTATTATTGATGATTGGAAATTTTCTGTAAACTCGGAAAATTCAGTTATTTTAAATAATTAAGTCTGGAGGCTCATTAAATAAAAAAAAACAATGTGGAACTGGAAATATTCACGTAAACGTTAATATATTTATTTATTTATTTAAACTTTATGTACAATAGTGGTACATGGGCGGACTTAATGCAACAAGGCATTCACTACCAGTCAACCTTTGGGTTAAAAAGACTACACTGTGTACCCAATCCCAACCAACCCTTGAGGATCACCAACGACAATAATAGTCCTGATAATACTTTATCATAATTCATTTGCCTAGCCTTTTCCCAAGTACATATATTGGGATCGGCTCCTAGTCAAACTGGATTCAGCTGAATAACAGTATTTTACATAGAGCGGTTGCCTACCAGACCTCTACAAACCATTATCTGGGTAACACGTTACTTCTTGGCGAACTGGCGTCAGATTTTCTGGCAGACAATCCGTAACGACTGCCAAAAATCTACAAATGACAGCCAGGACCAACGGTTTAACGTGCTCTCCGAGGCATGGAGGAGTCTCGGTATGTAAAGATGGTCACCCATCCACAGACCGACCTCGGCAAACGTTGCTTAACCTTGAAGATCGACCCGTACAACTGTTATAACTTGGCCACAAGCTCCTCTTTATAATACATCGTACTTTATCATAATCATACAAATTCAAAACAAGTTTCATTGAACTTTCTTAAATTGTGTTGATGACTTCTACTTATGAGTTCAGCGATCTCATAAAGCACATATCGCCGTAACCACAGACAGCGTGTCGCAATATTACTAGACCATCTTCACGTTTTGTGCCGCAAACTTATGAATGAGTGAATCATCTTCATTCATTACATAATGGTAAGTTTGAAGATCACATCTTGAGGTCACGGTGAACGATCCGTATCATTAAAAATAATATGTAACATAAAGTAAATATAGCTGAATATGGATAGTTAAACTATTTGGTCTAATATGGTTGTTTTTTTTTTCAAAATACATATTTTTAAAACTCTAAAGTAACTAAATTCTAAGTATAACTATGAATACACTTAAATGAAAAAAAAGAGACCCATAACTAAAACTAAATAACTCTAAAATATGGCGCTGAATAATTCGTCCACATCGCTGTGTGTTTTCTGTAAAGAAAATCGTTATTAAACACTATATTGGTATATTGTTTAATAATTATTTTTTACAACAAATGTTTTTCCCAAGGTTATTTCTAGTAAAACACTTTGATCTTTACTATGCAAATTGCTAATTTAAGTTAGGCCAAAATGGCGCAATTAGAACAAGCAATATCTGTCATAATACATCACTACAACAACTAGACTAGAAGAAATTGTGCAATAAATTACCAAATGGTTTCCTACGGTTAATGTTTCTTATTAATATAACATGTTTGGTAGGTACGTACTGAGAAAGCTTCCAAAATGATCTATGAAGTCACATCGTGACCCGTCGACCTTGTCGCGCCCAAAAAATTGAGCGCAACATATATAAGTCGATCTTAACACACGTTGTGCATCAGTAGTGTGTCAGATATTCATAACAACATGTTCTCTAAAGTGAGTTAAAAAAATATTTTCAAAAAATATGTGAATATCTATCGTGTTCTAAGAGGCCTGTGTTAACTATGTTGTGTGTTGTAGATCGTAGCCCTGAGCGCGGTGTTGGCGGTGTCAGCAGCTGGTCTACTGCCCGCGGCGCACTACTCCTCGGCCGGTGCCGTCTCCTCCCAGAGCATCGTGCGCCATGATGAGACTCAGCCCGCCGCCCACGTGGCTCACCTGGCTGCCCCAGTCCACTACGCCGCCCCTGCCCCCGTCCACTACGCCGCCCCCGCCCCCGTCCATTACGCTGCTGCCCCCGCCCAAGTCCACTACGCCGCTCCCGCTCCCATCCACTACGCTGCTCCTGTTGCCAAGGTGATCGCACCCGCCCAGAAGGTGCTCGTCTCTGCCCAGGCTGAGGAATACGTAAGTACAATAGACGCTTTATGCTTGTGACAACGCATTCTTACGACATTGTTACCTTGAAGTATCTGACCTTTGACATGTTTGATAACAGGCTCACCCCAAATACGACTTCTCTTACTCCGTGGCTGACGGACACACCGGCGACAACAAGTCCCAGCAGGAGTCTCGCGACGGCGACGCTGTGCACGGCGAGTACTCGCTGGTGGAAGCTGACGGCTCCGTGCGTCGCGTGCAGTACACCGCTGACGACCACAACGGCTTCAACGCGGTGGTGTCCAACTCCGCGCCTGCGCACCACGCGCCCGCTCACGCTGCTCACGCCCCCGTGCTCCTCGCTCACCACCACTAAGAGCCTCTCTAGTCCTAGAAGCGATGCCCAAGAGGTCGTGTAAAACGCGACTCGTTGTATATAGTATTAAGTAATTTATAATAAAAATGCAAGTTTTCTAAAACAAAACTGTCTGTTTATTACTCCGTTCACTCCTGATTATGGCTATTAGAATACACGTACTCGTATAGGGAATTTCACTAAAACTGTACGCACTATGAAAGTTTTTCCAAACCGATTTGTACCCATCTATCTATCAAACAAAATAAAAAGGAGTAAATGTTTTTGGATTGATAGAAAAATTTTATTTCCCAATATTGGGTACCTCCAATATTTCCGAGCTCGACGCGCACATCATAAATAAACTGTTTTTAAAAAGTTTTTCTATGCTTAAAAAAACGTCGAAGTATAGAGTACTAATGTTTCCTGCAAGGTTTAAAGCTCTTGGATTAATTTGTTGGTTGGGCAACCATCGGACGTCGGTTTTTATTTCTTATTTTCTACAAATAGTGATAAATAACAAACCACAGAGCAATGAATAAGTGAAGAGTAAACTGAAACTTAAAGTTATCAAAAGATACTTAGATGTTAAATAATAATTTGATGAGAAATATTATAAAAAAAAGAACTGCGTTTCTGTAAAACGGCGGATTTGTACAAATAAAAGGATCTTCGATACCGATTCTAGTAAAGGTATTTGAATTTTTAAAGTGTGCGTGGATGGCCGAACCCAAAACTAAGTAACTAAATTATCCTGTGTGTGTGTTAAATTGTCCTGTGTGTTTATCCTGTTCTTGTAATGAGGTGTACAATAAAGTATAAATAAATAAATTATTGAAGTATATCGAAAAACACTGAAAGAGCTCATAATTAACAAAGTAGTTTTAAAATTTCCAAAAAAAAACAACTGATAAATTTTTCAAAGATCAATCAACATTGGGCCCGAGAATCTACACCGAATCATTTAATTTTTGAAAAAATATCACTTACGGTTTAGATAGGTAGGTTTAAATCCCATGTCAAGAAATGTGCATAGCCATGTGGTGCCAATTAAGAAATTGATGTCGTATCCAATTTCATTCAGCATTGTTAATTTTCGTGTTGCTAATAATGTTATGTGTGCATTAGTTGTTCATCTAAAAAAATAATAACCGTCCAGATTATTACGGAAGTCATTTTCAACAGTTGTAATTGTTTCGTTGTTTGTTTTTCGTCGTTTCTTTGTTTACGAAATAATATTTCATCCAATTTTTCACACAAGTCATCAATTAAATGACTAATGATTATGCTACCTTTGTACAGTCAAATTATTGCTCCCCTTTATAGATCAAATTTAGTGTTGATGTCATCTTCGATTTTCATTTTCAGTCTACTTTCTAGAAAATTCTAACGACGTAATTATTTTGTATGTACATGTTAGTCAATAACTCGAAATCTTGTAAAGTTTACTTAGCCGTGATAGTTTTGCTTTGAATTTAGTTATATGTACTACTATCGTGTTTACTTTTCATTAGCCTAAGGATTATTTTTACTTATTTTTTCTCCTTCAAGCCTTCAATTATCAAGTATTTCGCAAACAGATCTCTGAATCCAAAAATGATTGTAGCCAACCCCTAATATTTTTAAAAGATTGAACGACATCCCACAAGATGGAAAATATGACTAAGGAAAACATACCCTCTACATGTACGGCAGGTACGGGTTTTATTTAACAATTTGGTCGACGTCATTAATTATTACAACCCTATCAAATTACAGCTTCAGAACATCAATACGAGTAGTTTCTTAGTGATATCGTGGACCGACGGACGGACGTAACAAAACTATTACATAACTTAAGAACTTTAAAAAGTAGGAAGAAGGTCTCCAGTAGCCAGTATACTATTGTAGTGCATAAACAATGAAATAACGACTAAGTCGTTATTTGATTGTTTTTTTCAATCCCATCAGTTATTGAAAAAAAATAAGTAGGTATACCATTATTTCGTAAAAAAAAATATGAAGAACTGAAGTATTTGAATCTTTTTATCGCTAGTAATCGAATCACCAGAGAGCGCAACAGCATTTCTATGGCCATGGTTTTGTTTAGAGTTAAGGCAATGGAGATGTCTGAAAGTTGATTTCATTATATTTTGAATTTCTAATAGCCCTATTTCGGAAATCTGTGACCATAAGCCATTTCATAAGTCTAAATGTAATTGAGTGTTTTATGGTACTAACTTATCCTGTTGTTTCACTATACACTTGGCAATTATATAAATCCTAATACCTACTGTATTATTTTTACCAACGTCCAAATCGATCACCTGCTGTCGTAAATTTAGGGTAGTTTTTCTTATACAGTACGGTAAGTAATCAAAAAAGGACAAATTTAATTTGCTTGCTTTAATACAAATAAATAATCACTATTTACAATAAGTCGCGTTCGATACGAACTCTTGGGAATCGTTTCTAAGACTAGAGACGCACTCAGTGGTGGTGAGCGAGGAGCACGGGGGCGTGCGCAGCGTGCGCGGGCGCGTGGTGCGCAGGCGCGGAGTTGGACACCACCGCGTTGAAGCCGTTGTGGTCGTCAGCGGTGTACTGCACGCGACGCACGGAGCCGTCAGCCTCCACCAGCGAGTACTCGCCGTGCACAGCGTCACCGTCGCGGGACTCCTGCTGGGACTTGTTGTCGCCGGTGTGTCCGTCAGCCACGGAGTAAGAGAAGTCGTATTTGGGGTGAGCCTGTTATCAAACATGTCAAAGGTCAGATACATCAAGGTAACAATGTCATAGGAATGTGTTGTCACAAGCATAAAGCGTCTATTGTACTTACGTATTCCTCAGCCTGGGCAGAGACGAGCACCTTCTGGGCGGGTGCGATCACCTTGGCAACGGGAGCAGCGTAGTGGATGGGAGCGGGAGCAGCGTAGTGGACTTGGGCGGGGGCAGCAGCGTAATGGACGGGGGCGGGGGCGGCGTAGTGGACGGGGGCGGCGTAGTGGACTGGGGCAGCCAGGTGAGCCACGTGGGCGGCGGGCTGAGTCTCATCATGGCGCACGATGCTCTGGGAGGAGACGGCACCGGCCGAGGAGTAGTGCGCCGCGGGCAGCAGACCAGCTGCTGACACCGCCAACACCGCGCTCAAGGCTACGATCTACAACACAAAAAATATTCTTAGTCACGTCACTTTTATGTAACTCCAACACTTTAAGTTTAGTTTTGTTTGTAATCACTTTATCGAACGAACACTTACTTTAGAGAACATATTGATGTGTTTATGTGAGGTGCACAACTGATGCATTGTATGAGTTAAGAGCCGTTTATATAGTAGTGGAACATTGGGTGTGACAAGGTCGACAGGCCAAAGTTGTTCTAAAGTTTAAAGCTCGTCAGCATTCAATGTGATATGACTAATTGTTAATGCCCGATATGAGTATTGGATTTAAAACTATTTGCTTTAGCAAATTGGTTTACGATTTTGTTTGGTGTTTGATTGCATTTATTGCTTGTATTGTAGCTTATGTAAAGTGCTTTTAAATTGCTGAATTTTACAAAGCTCTATGAAGATTGTCGATTTGGTCATTAGAAATAATTGCTACCAATAAATTGTTTTATTTATATCGGCGTTGGCGGCTTTGGAGTTATTTGGATGATTTTGTGGTTTAAGAAATTAAGATGATGCGTTAGTTGAGAATAAATAGATAATTTATTTATTTAAGTTATGAGTATGTTTACAACAAGTCCTTAACAACGGGCATAGGAATGTAAATAACATAGGCAATTTTCTACATTTTCGTTAGAAATCAATGATGATGTTCTTCAACGTGCTTTGTGGTTTGCTTGACGTCAGCGGAAAATCTGGAATAGATAAAAACAGTAAATATTGAGCCGTCTGTTTGTAAAAGGAAGTATTGGAGAAATGTATAAAATAATTGAAGAATTTACTAAAACTGCAACTTACTGTAACTTTTACAGTAATAAATCTTTTAAACACGATACGATGTTCAGTCGTTTACATTAAACTTAAATCACTTGCTAGCACTTTGAACAATTGGTTTATTACTGCTTTATATTGAATTTACATACTACGTCAAACAGTCACTTAACAGAGTTTTCTTTACAGTACACTACTTGCAATACTTAAAAGACTTTTTTACAAAAGGAACACATAAATATCTTACCCGGCGTGCTTATCAGCAACATATTCAACGGTGCGGATGGAACCATCAGCCTCATGCAGGCTGTACACTCCCTTCACCTTGTGTCCATCACGGTGCTCATGCTGGTACTTGTGGTCACCGGTGTGAGGATCCTTGACCTGGTACTCGAACTCGTACTTAGCGGGGCCCTGGAAAATAGAAAAATAATTTTGTTACTAATAACTGTTTATAATCCAAAAGCCAATGAATTATATTTATGTTATTTTTGTGTTTACGTGAGCCATTTATAAAAGAAACTCATAATAGTTATTAATCATATAGATAAATATATGATAACAGACAACATACAGATAATATTAGTACTGAAACGTGAAATATTTCTGATACTCACAGTAGATTGGTCATCGAAGTCCTTCGGGGGCTGAGCGGGCACGTCGTGGCGAGAAATGTGCTGGGAAGAGATAGCGTGCTTCTGTTCGTGTTGGTGAGATTCTTCCTTCTTGTGAGCGCTCTGCACGTATTGAGCAACGGGGACCACTTTCACGGGAGCAACGACCTTAGCGACTACTGGGGCTTCCTCTACCTTCTCTACCACAGGGATGATCCTTAGGTAATGCTCATTTTTGTGCTCAACCTTCTTAGGTTCGACCTTCAGTTCCTTCTTGGGTTCAGCTTTGTGTTCGACTTTATGTTCAACTTTATGCTCGACTTTATGCTCAACATGGTGCTCAACTTTGTGCTCGACTTTGTGTTCCTTCTTGGGCTCAACTTTCTGTTCCTTTTTGGGCTCAACTTTGTGTTCCTTCTTGGGTTCGACTTTGTGTTCAACCTTGTGCTCTACTTTGTGCTCAGCCTTGTGCTCGTGTCCGTGATGTTCGGCCTTATGCTCGGTCTTGTGTTCTTCATGACCTTGATGTTCTTGATGTCCATGTTGCACTGTGTGTTCATGGTGAACCTCGTGTTCGTGATGGATTTCATGTCCGTGGTGTTCCTCATGTTCTTTGTGCTCTTCATGCCCGTGGTAGTCACTTAATCCCTTGTGTTCTTCATGTCCATGGTGCTCGTGGTGGTCGTCATGATGGTTGTCGAAGTGGACAATGCTTTGCGAGGAGTAAGCGTGTTCCGCAGCTTGGCAAGCGCCTAGAAAGACGATGAGAGCAACGACCTGTGAATGAAACAATAGAAGTTGTTTGGTTTTACTTACAAGTTAGAAATGCTACTTTGGATATCGTTAAAATGTATTGTTTTGATATATCTTGAAGTTATAATTTTCTTACTTTTATGAACATATTGAGTTATTTGTTCCAGTTGTGTCTGAACTTCTGAAGTCCCTTGGTTGACTGATGTTGAAGTAAAATTGATTGTCCAATTTATACTTTTTAATGTGTAACCTGATCATATCAAAGGCTTTGCGAAGCCGGTTTTTAGTAATTTGCTCCAGAAAATGGCATTTTGGTGAATGAAGGACAGTCACTTTCGTCTTGCAGATATTTTTGGAAATTCAAGACTTGCATTGTACCGTAGGTCGTCAGGGCGTGTTATTTAATAAATTATGTTGGGCCGTGGTTGACCGCGTAAGGAACCGGTTTAATTTTTCGGTCAGTCTGTACAATGTCAGCGGCGATTATTCAACATACATCAGGCGCTTTGATTCACGATCATGAATATTAATGAACTTTACTGGTTCAGTGATAAATGCAATGCGGACAAATTGATCGAGATTTTGATTTTACTTGTATTGTTGAGTAATAAGTTATATTTATTTTAACGTCAATAATGCTGTAATTATAAATGAAATTGAAAAGAATGAAGGGATTGGAATCTAACATGTTTGAACATGTTATACACGTCAGCTGTACATCATGCAAATATGCATTGATTTAAACTTTGACCCAAAAGTCACTTAAGCTCGACTACAGTGCTGGCTATGACCGTTTGTAAACCTTCAAAAAGCAAGATACTATATTCGTTTCTCTCCTTCTATCTCGCAAATTTGCTCTTAAAACTGGCCTCTTCCTGGCCCGTTTTAAGTGTAATTTTAGGTCTACAAAAAAGAAAGCATTTAAAACGAGACTATCGTAAATCTCAATTACATCGATCGATGAAAATATTCTTTAACAATGTGAATTTTAAATCTGCTAAGCAGTAGGTACACTAATGCATACGGTTATAATTTTCATATATACATAATCCACCTGTACATGACAAGGGAAACACATATTATTCATAGAGAATATGTTAGCAGTAAAATTCAATTATTTGCAACTTGTTATCTAGCAGACTCCATTATGCCATCAAAAACAGGCAAACTCAAGCATATAAATATAAACCAAACTCAATATAAGCTTTCAGGCATAAAAGGCGTGCCAGGATTTGTTTGAAAGAGTCACCGCGGCTCTGGAACGCAAAGGGCATTAGGAGGGACACGGATGGGTTTTAGTCTGTAATAGTCTGACACTCCCTTCCGCTTCGCCTAGAGCGAAAGGAACCAATTGATGAGATCCCATAAAACTAAAACAAAATAGGGATAAAAGACGTATCACCAAAACTAGAATCTGTATACGATAGGACTGTGACTCGAACCCACAAGTCATAAACTAGTGTCATCATAGTAAACTCAGCAAACAGTTTCGAAATCAATAACAAAAAATGCACCCATTCACGATCATGTAAAAAAGATCAGCTATTACCCCACTCACAAAATTTGAGGATTTCACGATGTCTCAATCACAAATAGTTGATTTATGAGGATCTGCGTGATTCATAATCGTAGCCTTCGTTGAAGAAGAGTACCTACTTAGGTACGTGCTACAGAATCACATTCATTAATTTTATCGTCGTCGTGTAGACTTTCGTATTGGGCCATTTCCATGTATTAACTTACATAAATAATTTTGTTATTTACCTACCGCATGCACCTTGCACGCATTTTTTCTTGGAATCAAGTTCAAAACCTTGCGAAAACTGTATCAAGTTTCTTCATATATAAGGTATAATCAGTTCCGAATAACAGACACACTTCTTGTCATTAAGCAAGTACAGACACTTCTTGTCATTAAGTGGCTTTCGTCATTAAGTACACGAAAACATTAATTTTTCAAAATGATTTTTAAGGTAAAGTTTAATACCGATTGGGTTATTTTACCTAGTTTTATTCAAAATTCTTTGTTCTAAATTTGTTTTCAATTATTTAATTTGTAAGTACCATTAAATTAAATTGCAGGTCATATGCATCACTGTTGCCCTCGCTGTGGTCAGAGCGCGGCCTCAAGACGGTCACGATCACCACCAAGGTTACGGTCACGCTATCTCATCACAAAGTATCGTACTGCACCAAACTCACGAGGGCAAGCACGAGCCCGCCCACCACGAGGAGCACCACGAAGAGCACCACGAGGAGAAACATGAAGAGCAGCACAAGCAACACGAGGAGCACCACGGTCACGCCTCCTCATCACAGAGCATCAAGCAGCACCATGGACACGCCACCGAGAAACACGTCGAGTACTATGTATGATAACAATCCAATCATAAATCGAATTTAGCTTTGTCGAATTCAGAATGATGCTGCTAACCGTCACTTGTCTTGCAGTCTCATCCCAAGTACGAGTTCGCGTACAAAGTGGAGGACCCTCACACCGGTGACAAGAAGTCTCAGCACGAGGCGCGCGATGGCGACGTTGTGAAGGGCGTGTACAGCCTGCACGAGGCTGATGGCACCATCAGGGTCGTTGAATACTACGCTGACAAGAAGAACGGGTAAGTGGAAAATATACCTAATCTTTAAACATTGGTGTTTAATGACCTGGCTACTGAGGCATTTTTGTTCATTAGAATGTAACAGATTCATGTTTATTATAGTATAAATGTTTGTTAAATATATCGAGTCAGCCTTCTCGGCAAGCTTCGTTGAGGCAGTCAAGTTTCAAAGTCAAAGTCAAAGTCAAAGTCAAAGCATTTATTTCAATTAGACCATTTACAGGCACTTTTGAATTGTCAAGGTCGGTCGGTCAAAAAGATGAAGCTATTTGCACGTTCCAAAGCGTAGATCTCTATGGAGAAGAACGTACAAGAAACTCCATGGACACTCTTTTAAAAATAATAATTTGTTACAAAATTATGGTTACATCATTCATATTGAAATTATACATATATGTGAGAACGATGTAAAAGACGTGCAGGATAAAAGAGTCCGGAGTAAAAAAGCAACAATTAAAGAACATGACGCATACGCTAGCATCATTCGGCTCAACCATTTTTAAGGGAGCCAAATGATCCAACGCATGCGCCACCATCAGCCAGACTTTTGAGTGAGAATGACATCCCCAATCGCCAGGGTACATTCCAAGTCAAAGACCTGCCCAAAATGATCATTATAGTTCAAAGGTACCACAGTACTCACACATGTGCATGAAATTATACAACACTAAATAAGTTGAGTCTATACAATGAAAAAGATTTGCATTCTTACAATCTTCAGCCGGTCCAACAATGTTACGAAATGCTAACAGATTATTTTGAGTCCTTAGTGGTTACTTAGTGGCGTTGTGGAGCAGGACCAGCATTGAGCCAAGCATTTTTATCTTCAATATACTCCCCTAACTTATAATATGCTTGCCTGCATAGTGTGCGTTTAATACAAGATTTAAATTTTGTTTCATTCAGTTCTAATATACGGGGAGGTATTTTATTATAACATTTTAAACAGTACCCCATGAAAGATGTTGCTACTTTAGCAAGTCTGAAACCTGGTTGAACTAATTGGTTCCTATTTCTAGTGACATAGTTATGTCTGTCACCTCGTTTACTAAAAAGATGCAGATTCTTTCTAACGTACATGATATTTTCATAGATATATTGACAAGGCACCGTCATGATGTTAATTTCTTTAAACAGTTCCCTTAGAGAATCGCGCCGGCGGAGATTGTAAATGGATCTGATGGCTCTTTTCTGCAGAATGAAAATAGACTCAATGTCAGCAGCCCGTCCCCATAGTAAGATACCGTAAGACATTATACTATGAAAGTAACTAAAATAGACTAGTCTCGCGGTTTCAACATCTGTAAATTGGCGGATTTTCCTAACAGCATATGCTGCCGAACTTAGCCTTCCTGCAAGAGATGTCAAATGAGGGCCCCATTGTAGCCTTGAGTCAAGCGTAATCCCCAGGAAAACTGTTTCATTGACGAATTTCAGTTTCTCCCTGTTCAATACTATGTCACAATCACTACTTTTGACATTTGGTAAAGTAAATCGAATGCACTTCGTTTTTTTTCCATTTAATACTAAATTATTAGCAGTGAACCAATCATGTACCTGCATTAGGGCGTTATTTATATCGTCAAGATTGTTAACATGTCTATTTATTTTAAAAATTAAAGATGTGTCGTCAGCAAATAACACCATATTAAGTTTATTTTGTAAAATATAGGGCAAATCATTTATATAAACTAGAAACAAAAAAGGACCTAAAATTGAGCCCTGAGGTACCCCCATTTTAACGTTTAATCCTGTTGAATTGTTGCCGTTTATATGAACTAGCTGCTGTCTATCATTCAAATACGATTTTACTAAGTTCAAGGCTGTTTTGCCTAGTCCGTAATGCTTCAGTTTCAGGAGTAATGTTTCATGGCTTACACAATCAAACGCCTTCGACAGGTCGCAGAAGATACCTATGGCATCTTGCGCCTCTTCCCACGCATTATAGATATGTTTTAGTAACGTTACACCAGCGTCAGTTGTACAACGTCCCCTGGTGAAACCGTATTGTTTATCGTGTAAGATGTTATTCGCGTTAAAGTGACTGAGCATTTGATTAAGCATTACCTTTTCAAACACCTTGCTAAAAACTGGCAATACAGATACGGGTCTATAGTTATTGGTATCTTTACTGTCCCCGGATTTGAATAAAGGAATTACCTTACTGTATTTCATCAGGTCCGGGAAAACCCCTTGATCCACACACAGATTGAATATAAAAGCTAAATACGGCGGTTTACAATAAAATTCTCAGATCCACTTTACCGAGATTGTGTCGGTTTTAATGATTCCACAAATCTACATTGTACAGTTGCGTGGACACCCGAAACACAAAAGTGCACCGATCTTACATCAATATGTCCTCTAGGAATTAATTTGCGAATATTGATTTATTTAAGGATTACCAACGAGTGTTACAAAAAGATAATAAAAACTTTACAAAATATAAAAAATAGATATACCTTAACATTATGTTATAATTCACACTCAATTAAAGGCAGCCATAGCTTATACATAACCGAGCGTACACGGCTTTAACTAATGAAGGTAAGAATATATGAAAACAGTAAATAAATATTGAGGCTATAAACTGAAACATCTTATGAACTTTTGTTGCACTGAACTGAAAATGACAACTGTTACAGTTTAATGACACAATAAAATCATGTATCACGAAGAAATGGTCACGTCATATTCAGAGAATGGGCCTCCCACAAGATGGACTGATGACCTGGTGAGGGTCACTGGTAGCCGATGGATGCGAGACGCATAGGACCGGTTATTGTGGCGACACTTGGGGGAGGCCTATGTCCAGCAGTGGCCGTTTTCGGCTAATATTATGATGATGGTATTCAGAGGGCGATGGACAATCAATGGTATCTAATTAACAAAACAAGACGAAAGAGTAGACTAAAAGATGAAGTGACGATTTCTTTCGTACAGCCGGACACTTATGGCCCCAACGGGCAAAAGATAGAGCCACCTGGAACAGTTTGGAGGAGGCTTTCACCGCAATAGGCGGCCCTTAATTAAACCTAAAAATACTAACCTTAGTAAAGAAAACTCTTGA
Organism: Melanchra persicariae; assembly: GCA_947386135.1. Taxonomy (NCBI): domain Eukaryota; kingdom Metazoa; phylum Arthropoda; class Insecta; order Lepidoptera; family Noctuidae; genus Melanchra; species Melanchra persicariae. Next base: position 8,319,101 of record OX376650.1, on the reverse strand, counting down.
GTCGTGGGGTCCGAGTGCTCAATACTTGTTTAAAGATCTGTCAAGATGCTTAGTTGACACTTCGCGTGACCCTAGGGCTGGCTTTTACCTCGGACAAAGGATAAGCATTGCCATACAACGTGGCAATGCTGCCAGCCTTTTGGGTACATTACCAGTGGCCTGCGATGCGGAGGAATTTTTCGACGCCATGTTTTAGATTACTTTTAGTTTTAGTTGAGTCTTTTATTTAAGTGTGTGTATATAGTTTCCTTTATAATAAAGCTTACCTACCTTAGTAAAGTAGAATAAACTAAAAAATCCCTATTTATTTCCATACTTATATTAAAAATGCGAAAGTAACTCTGTCTGTCTGTCTCTCTGTTACGCTTTCACGCTAAAACGACTGAACGGATCGTCATGAAATTTGGCTTATATATAGCCTGGGATATGGAGAAGGACATAGGCTAATTTTTTACGCGATAACCGACATCCGCGCGGGCGGAGCCGCTGGCAAAAGCTAGTAAATAAATAAGTCCATAACACAAAATGTTTTATAAAAACCATAAAATGTAAGGCATAAAATAAAGCTAATCAATATCATTGTCAACAGGTTCCACGCCAATGTGAAACACGAGGGTCAAGCCAAGCACGACGTCCTTGAACACCATCATCATCACTGACAACACTCTCACGACACCTATTTGAGTATGAATAGCTTGGAAAAACGCATATATTTGAATATCGATTAAACTGTTTATTTTTATGATTAAGTCATGTGATACCTACACTAAGGATATTGTTGTTGAGATATTGTTACACTTTTAGTTATAATGTAAATAAATTGGAATTAATAAAAAATCTTGTTTAATTGACCCTCATATTGTTCTGCTATTAAAAGAACATACAGCTATTGTGTCCGTGTCAATCGGTACTTATTTTGTATGTCACAAACAGTTTAAAAGGTTTAGGTTTAGGGTAGGCAAGAAGATTAGAGGGTACATGGTTCTACAGCGGTATCCGCGATTAAATCCTGTCCTTCTCAGTTGCGGAGAACAACGCCTTCGCACGAATAACGCGTTGGAGGGATGGCATCATCGTTTGAAAGTGAAAATTCCGAAACATCCAAGTTTATTCTGGTTTATACAAAAGTCTAAAAATGAAGCCAACCATTTTGATGCCACAATAAAAAACAGCCTATTTGGGAGTCAAAAAAGAAGGCTTAACCAAGACATTTATTTTAATAAAAATATAAAAAAAGTGTAGACAGATCTGAAAAATGGTGAAATAACAGTTATTGAATTTTTGACTTAAATTACTTCATTTGACTCAATGTGATTTGACTATATTTCTTTTATTTTTTAACGTGCGGGGATAATGATAACAATTAATGTTTTTTCGTGGAGGTTACCTACAAAGAGTGCTTTTGTACAAATTGCCGCTCCGAAATAAGAAAAAGGGTACAGAATGTATCACAAAAAAAAAGAAACCGACTTCCAAAAAACACGACAAAGTTCAAAATAACTTTAATTTCGGAAGTCGGTGTTTTTGGTTGCTTCTTCGTTATTTGACACCGACTTCCGAAATTAAAGTTTTTTTGAACTTTGTCGTGTTTTTTGGAAGTCGGTTTCTTTTTTTTGTAAAAAAGTTTTCACTTTTTAGTGGTACTCCACACCTAACAACACCACTGGAAAGTCACAGGAAAGCAAAAATACGCAATTTCGTATACATGGATGATTTTTTCACATATTTTTTCCAGCTATTTGGATTTAATAACCAAACTGGTACTGAACCGATTTTGATAAAAATTCAATGGGACCATTTGGGAAGTATACCCTTTCCAACAAAAAAAAAATTTTTCAAATCGATGGTAAGCGACGGAGTTATGCCCGAACAAACATAAAAAAAAAGTACAAACATCCGAATTGAGAACCTCCTCCTTTTTAGAAGTCGGTTAAAAATAATGTTTATCAAAGTTTTTTATTTTTCCGTTCTGCGATATGGAGAAGAAAGAGGGTTGCTCAAACCTAAGCGGGTTTAGATGGGATTACATTGCTGTTTACAATATAATCAATAGTAGGTATCTCACTTATTAGTTTTGTAAAAAGGACTGATTTAACTTAAAAAGTACTTGAATTGTGGAAAACAAAAAAACTTAAGCAACAATAATATTGATTTTTATTACGAAGTAGATAGTTGTAGTTTTTGTTTCTGATTAATATTAGAAAGTAATACATTGGTCTGTAACATTACATCTATAATTTCACTTAAATAAAATACGATTTCTATTTTAATTTTCCGTACAAAAGAACAACTTAGTGCACGAGTCATTTTTACGCATGATTATCATCTTTAACGTAGGTACATAAAAATATGATTATATCATTTTACAAAAGTATCTTTTGTAATTTTACGTCAAGTACATTTGATTCGAGTAAGCTGCATCAATATCCAAGATATATGCATCATCGACGCTTCTTTGTCATACGATGGCTTTTTTATAAATTGTTATTTCAGAGACATTGGTTCATGACCATTCCAAAAAGGACCTACCAATTGACTATCCAGAGTGGAATAAATTGCTCACACTTTGCAGTTTTTGGTAGTGTAGCAGAAAATATTTCAGCTATTTCACGTGAGCACATAAATTAGACGGAACCGCGTGTTTTGCGTGGTTGCAAACGTGGAAATCATAAAACCGTGGTGATGAGATATTAGACATCTCTGTTACATCTCGATGCAGTATGATTTTTTTTGTTTTTATGTATGCTGCAGTTAACCTCGATCACGCCTGATGGAAAGTGATAGATGAGGTTAATTTTATTATAAGATTATAACAGACAGTGATAGGCTCAGACAATGTTCTCTAACATTGAGTGAAATATAATACAAAGCTAGCTCTTCATTCCCTCCGATTTAACTCAGAATCAGCCGGTCGATTCTGTCAACATCTCACGGTGTAAACCTAGGCGGAGTGAACAACAAGTGAGCTGTCGTTGTATCTTATTTGTATGATTGACAACTCACCCGTCGTGCACCCCGCCCAAGTGTTCACTTCGATATGTTCACAGAATCGCACTAAAGTAGTACCTATTATCGTTCTGTCTTGATAACTGCTCCTTTGGTCTCGCGGCTGCTGAGGTTGGGGTCCTGGATTCGATTCCCAGGTCGGGCAAAAAGTGTAATTAGGTTTATCGTATAGTGCACATACTTGTGCAATATTATGTCCCACGCCGATGGCTATTCTCCATTGAGGGGATCCGCTTTTGGCCGAACTCGGACAGGAAGACTATTATTATCTTTCTGTCATTTTCTCAATTTCAAAGTAGAGAGAGCTGAAGTAACCGACATAGCCCGAAGGATCAACAAACTGAAGTGGCAGTGGGCATGGCACATTGCTCGCATAACAAATGATCGATGGGACCGAAAAGTTCTGAAGAGGCGACCGTGTACCGGAAGACAGAGCGTTGGAAGGCCTCCCACTAGGTGAACCGATTGATCTGGTGAGAGTCGCGGGTAGCCAATGGGTGCGAGACGCACAGGACCGGTTGTTATGGCAACACTTGAGGGAGGCTTATGTCCAGCAGTGGACGTCTTTCGGTTGATATGATGAAAGTAGAGACAAAACTTAATTACCGAGCATGACGAAAGCACTAAGCCAATCAGAAACGAAAAGGATTGTGTCTGCTATGGTGCTAATAACATTTATTTAATAGTAAATTTCGGCATATAGGCTAATTATATTTAAAGTTTTTCGAATAAGTTAATTTATTTGAAATTAGAACACACTTGGTTTTACTATGGTCGACACCAGATAAATTTGCAATAACGGTCACTGACCCATCAATATTTATTGACATACTTAATTCCGAAAACAGAAATAATTACATAAAGCTGTTCCGCATCTTCCGTGTTTCTTTACTTTTTGATGATGAAAATGAAAAACGATTCATAATTTATTGTCCGGGCGTCTACGAAGAGGTATTAAGGAAAGGGCAATGTGCTTGATTTCATCTGTCGCCTACCATAGTTGACGACAATGCAACTGCCTTTCATGACATTTTTGTGAAAAGGAAAACTATTAAGATTTTCAGTAAAGTTATTTAATACAACATAGTAGTGGCAACAACTAACATTAAAATAACAATCCTTATGTAAATCTTAAGCCAAGAAGTATATCACAGAATCAATGGTGGTGGTGGTGTTCAGGAACAATGTGTTTAGTATGACCCTCAAACTTCACGTTGGCGTTGAATCTGTGAATGAAAAAGGTGTCATTGAACCGTTTATGCACATCATTTTATGAAAAAATGTGATGTTCTTATTATTTTTATGTAACGCAAGGACTCACCCAGTCTTCTTGTCAGCGTGGTACTCGACGATCCTGACGGAGCCGTCGGGCTGGTGCAGGCTGTACACGCCCTTCACGACGTCACCGTCGCGTGCCTCGTGCTGAGACTTCTTGTCGCCGGTGTGAGGGTCCACTACCTTGTACGCGAATTCGTACTTGGGATGAGCCTGTATCAAAATGATGACGTCCTCAATGAATAAGCAAAAGGAAATATAAAATCTTGATAGGAAAATAATCATACATAGTACTCGACGTGTTTTTCAGTGGCGTGTCCGTGGTGCTGCTTGATGCTCTGTGATGAGGAGGCGTGACCGTGGTGTTCCTCGTGATGATGCTCCTCGTGTTGCTTGTGCTGCTCTTCATGTTTCTCCTCGTGGTGCTCTTCGTGGTGCTCCTCGTGGTGGGCGGGCTCGTGCTTGCCCTCGTGAGTTTGGTGCAGTACGATGCTCTGTGATGAGATAGCGTGACCGTGGCCATGGTGCTGGTCATGGCCTTCTTGTGGCCGCGCGGCAACCACAGCCAGGAGAGTGGCGACTAGAGCAACCTGTATGAAATATGCAGTTTTAGATTTGAAGCACTTCAATTGATTATATACACTTCACTGTATTCATTTTTATAACTTTTAATCTTATCCACTTTTTACACACATCTTGATAGCTAAGAAAAACAGAGTCAATACCTTAAAGAACATGATAATGTTGGTAATTGTAGTTCCTTTTGAAACACAATTGTAACTGATACGGTAGGTATGGAAGGCCTGTCCTTTTATATGAAATACACGAACGAAAATTAAAACCAACTGAACTGGTTTTTTCACCAATAACATAATTTTGGTTGGCAGTGTGATAATTATTAGCAACCTTGATGAATGGTTCCCTTTCTCAAAATATTTTAAGAAAGCAGTTATATTTACACAACAAATAACAATTTGTTGTAGTGCTCTTTTTGAATTTAACTAATTTGATCTAATTTTGAACTGTCCTCCTAAAACTATAGGGATGGTTAGCTCAACAGTTTTAATACCGTGAGATTTTTACAAAATTCGAAGCAGATTCGTATGCTTAGAATAGGGTAGCCAGATTAATTTATTGTTACACTGACAATGGCTTGTCTTTTGCCAAATTATTCCGGTTGCATACCAAGAGATACACTAACTTAGCATAGTTTAGTTCGCATGCTTCGATGGTTGACGTAATTTTTCATATTAACTTAGCTTTCGGTCTGAATTACCTCAGCTTTGTCAGCTTAACTTATAGTAACTGCAACCAGCTTAAGTACAAACGCAATACATTTTACACTTCCGAAATTAAAAAAGAGGTACTTTTAAACTTAGTGAATTTATTTATTACACAATTTACAAAACGCATTATAATAATGTAACAGCATCAGTTCTTTAAATATACACTAATGAAAACGCTTCAGTAATGATGATGATGAGGCACGATGTGGTGTGTGCTGTGCTTCACGTCCGCGTGGAAGCTGGGAACAAAAGAAACATTATTATAATTACTGAAGTAGATGAAACCTTGAAAACTGTGATATAAATCCAACTGTAGCTGTTAGTACACTTACCCGCTATGATGGTCTGCATGGTAGTGCACATCCCTGACGGAGCCGTCAGGTTCGTGCAGCGAGTAGTGTCCCTTGACGACGTCACCATCGCGGTGCTCGTGCTGCGACTTGTGGTCGCCCGTATGAGAGTCCTCTACCTTGTACTCGAACTCGTACTTAGGGTGAGTCTGCAAAAAAGTGGAAGCTTAGTAAAATTGATTTGTAGTTAATTTAGGCTATTTGGTAATGATAGGTAGTGCTACTGACATAGTAGTCATGATGACCATGTCCGTGGTGTACTATCTCATGGTGTCCGTCGTGTCGGTGGATGTACTGGGAGGAGTGTCCGTGAGCGGAGACTACAGCAACCGCTACAGACAACACGCAGAGTATCTGAAAGAGTTACAACATTCAGTTTGTTTTTTTCAAACAATCTCGTTTTAGACTGATAATGTGTGTGTGTGAGTCTTTACCTACCTTGCAAAACATCTTGTTGTTACTTTTGAAACCAAGTACAATGGTAAACTGATACGTTATTTCTAAAACTTCGGTCTTTTATATGATTCAAAATAATACATTCAAGGTAGTATTGATTTCTCTCAATTAAGTTGCGTACGGTAAGAGAGTTACGCTTTGGCAGTAATTGTCTCATAAAAGACATAATTTTAGTTTTTATTTGCATGTTATTAGATCATTTTTACATATTCGTTTTTATAGGTACCTTAGATTATTTACGGTCATTAAGCATTGCCATGCATGAATCTGCAGCTGACAATCAATAGCCACAATACATGTTTACTGAAGTTTAGTCATAATCACTATATCTTTTGAGTCTTAATAGATCCTTTTTTATATTTTTTGTCAATGTTGTGTTTGCCCGTAATCGGCATATATATTAGAATATTACCATAAAACTCAATGTATCTATGTCCATATATGTGCTGTGGGTGAACCTTAAATAAATAAATAAATAAATTATTTCATAGTTTGAATCATAAGCATAACATATATTATGAACTTACGAATTTAGATTTTTTGATGATTTGAAACTAGAAATTTATCGTTCACAATCATCGCAATTTTCGTAAGTAACATTTTCTGAAAAATCAAGCATACGGAGTCATCATAATTTTTTAACAAGTACACTTCTTACAGGTGTTTGTGTAATCAAGTACAATATCATTATCTTTATTTTTTTTTAAATAAATTTTAATCTGTAGACTCAGGGTTTCGGAGATAAGAAGGTGGGGGAGAATAATATTTTTTAATATTTGTGTTTACGTTACGCGTCCGTTTTTGGGTTACTGAAGTTCACATGTGCAGCAAATTTCAACTAATTTCGAACCTTTATTGGCTATGACAGACAAACAGACAGCCAGACACACAGACACACGACTGATCCTACAAGGATCCTGTTTTTTCTTATGGATGTTCGGAAGCCTAAAAACCAAATTCATATTTTTGGATATAAAACTCGGAATCACCCATTGGGACCCAGGGTATTGACCATTACTTTCATATCCTTAGCTTTGACTTAGCTTTAAGCCCGTTGACGTTTAGTCCTATTTCTATACTGACGTTAAAATTTTAATCAAGATTGTTTGTAAGATTTGAATCATTGGCTGTTTTAAAACTGTTATCACACGCCTCAATTGTTTTTCTTACGGTTGACGAATGTCAACAATGTCGGTTGAAGAATGTCAGTAGAAGTACGTAGAGAAGCCATAAGAATTTATGGCTTCTCTACGTACTTCTACTACGTATTTGGCGTTCAAACCGGATTTGGCAAGGAAGACGTCACAATAAACCAGGCAATACTAGGTATAGTTCTTCTAGGTAGTAGATACTCGCGGTACACTGAGGCTACCACGTTATTTGAAATAACTCTTGACGTTTCCATATACCTCCTATTTACTCCAGAAACTGTAACTGGTTTAAAATGTTTTGCTAAGCATTTATCATTCAAAGTCAAAGTCAAAGCATTTATTTCAAATAAACCATTCGTTCTAAGTAATTAGTGCACAGTTATCATTAATTAAATATAATTCGACCTATGTGTACCATAAGTCTAATAAAACAATATTATGCATGTCAATATGAATTAAAATCAAATTGTTTTCAAAATAGAAAACGTATCGTAGGCTGTATGAATTACAATCATGGCCTTATTGACAGTTTGACATTACTGCAATTTTTCGATTGTTGGTTTACTTCACCTGACTCTTGGTTTTGCTACTCTTGAGTTACGTGCGGATTGCTTTTTTAAGATATTTATAACGACGTATGCAGGGAAATGGATAACGCGTTTGTTAAGCATTTAGTTCTTCCGTGTAATTGTTTTTTACTGTGAGAAAAAATACAGTGTAGACTTATTTCTCAAAAAGTATATTTTGTTTACATAATAGTCAACATTTTTTTATCTGAAAGGAGGGCTATACAACATCGATATTGTAACTGCTTAGTGGGACGACGAACAGTTGGTACCTGTGCCCATACTATGTATGTCAATAATATGATACTTAGCATGGGCCCGATACCAATCCAATATCTATCCACCTGTGAGTTTCTGAATGATATAATATTTTAGTTGTGATTAATGATAAATAAAAGATTTTAATGCTTTTTTAATCATTAACCTAGACTTAACCTATATTTTCAACCGACTTCTATAAAAGGAGGAGGTTCTCAATTCGGATGTTTGTATTTTTTTTTTATGTTTGTTCGCGCATAACTCCGTCGCTTGCCAACCGATTTGATTTTTTTTTGTTGGAAAGGGTATACTTCCCAAATGGACCCATTGAAATTTTATCAAAATCGGTTCAGTAGTTTGGTTTTTAAATCCAAATAGCTGGAAAAAATATGTGCATGCACACGAAATTGCGTATTTTTGCTTTCCTGTGACTTTCCAGTGGTGTTGTTAGGTGTGGGGTACCACTAAAAAGTGAAAAATAAAAAACTTTTTCACAAAAAAAAAAAGAAACCGACTTCCAGAAAACACTACAAAGTTCAAAATAACTTTAATTTCGGAAGTCAAATAACGAAGAAGCAACCAAAAACACCGACTACCGAAATTAAAGTTATTTTGAACTTTGTAGTGTTTTTTTGGAAGTCGGTTTCTTTTTAGAAGAAAATGTTTGAAACTAATTCCTTCCTAGTTTTTTGATAATTATTGTAATTGTAATGGGAATACTACTATTTGTAGTACAATTTGGGACATAATTAACTGTTGTTCATTTCAAGCATTCAACTGCTGATGTAGGTACTATTATTAATGTTCTGGCGATACGTAAGGTATATCAGAGTATGTAACTGTACACCTACACTACTGATCAACGAGTTTCAAGTACTCCAAAATATTCTACTCGAATTTTGCTCCACTAAACTCTATCCTTGACCACTCATCCAATCAATTTCTTGAGTCAATTTGATAACAAATGACTGTTAGAGTAATTGTACATAGATATGCTTTAAAAATGGGAAAATATTTGATTTGTCACTGGAAGTGTGGATCCAAAAATTGTTTAACATTCGCTATAAAATCATGCCACAAACAAGACTTTCAATGATCATGATCAAATAATCTTTAAGACTTTAATAAATAATAAAATAATCTTTAAGATTATTTAAGACTTTTATCGTCATCGTTTTGTAGTTGTCTAGTCGAGATTGGAAAACTTCTCGTTTTAAAGTGTAAAAATAAAAACATATTATTATTAGTTTTCTCTTTTATTTCAGTATATTAACAAAATTTTATTTACAGCTTAAACAGATCCTTACTAATAAGTTATATCACAGACTTAATGATGATGTTGGTGTTCAGGAACAATGTGTTCGGCGTGACCCACGTACTTTACGTTGGCGTTAAATCTGTGAAAACAAAAGCGGATAGTAAGACACAGTTGTAATAAAACTTGTTGCTAAATATATAATTAAATCGTTTGTATTCTAACCCAGTCTTTTTGTCAGCTTGGTATTCAACAATCCTGATGGTGCCATCAGGTTGATGCAGGCTGTACACGCCCTTCACGACGTGACCATCACGAGTTTCGTGCTGAGACTTTTTGTCGCCGGTGTGAGGGTCCTCCACTTTGTACGCGAACTCGTATTTGGGGTGAGACTGTGGGTAAGACATGTACTGGTTAGCAATATATTTCCTAGAAATAGTAAACAAAATTATGTACTGTGAATGAAATAACATCATACATAGTACTCGACGTGTTTCTCGGTGGCGTGTCCGTGGTGCTGCTTGATGCTCTGTGATGAGGAGGCGTGACCGTGGTGGTGCTCGTGACCATGTCCCTCTTGTGGCCGCGCGGCGACCACAGCCAGGAGGGTAGCGACAAGAGCAAGCTGTATGAAATAAAAACACTTCTCCGTTTAGCTTTACTTCACTTCACAATAGATCCCTGTTTTAGCACAATAAATTAAATTACAGAAACGTGTTATGATATTATAACTACCTTAAGGGACATGATTAAGTTTGTGGATGTGGTTCCTTTGAATGCACAGTTGCAATTGATCTTGAAGGAACCAAATATCTGCTTTTATATTAAAAAATGTACAGTCGAATAATAAATAATCCAGTTTTTTTTTAAGTGTAAATTAAGCATACCGAACTTGTTCTTTCACCAACACTTGATTTAAGTTTACGACGCGATTTGTATCCTTGAAAACTGCTCTCAACAGTCTGTGGTCCTCTCTCTGAAGATATACAAAGAAAAGTGATTTCTTACAGAGGTTCATATTATAGTACAGGAATTCAAAGAATGATGTTTAAGCAGATGTTCATTTAAATGTGTGAGAGTGATAAGTGTTGAGTGTATTATTTTGTTGTGCAATGAAGATAGAAAAACAACCAATGTAATATAAATGTAGTGTCTTGAAATTTTTACTTTTCAATGCTCTGAAAGCTACGATGCATCCCTAGTGAGATAAAAAAGGAAAACAAACAGCCTTTGTTTTCAAATGTGTTTATTTTGAGGATTAAAACACTTAAAACATACAGATGGCTTATAATTAAATTTAAGTTCACTAAATAACATTGACAACAGCTTTATTTTCAGTAATGGTGATGATGAGGCACGATGTGGTGTGTGCTGTGCTTCACGTCCGCGTGGAAGCTAGGGATAAAAGGAAACATTATTGTAGTATACAGTCTTCCATTTTTGGTGGCATAAATCCAACTGTAGCTGTCAGTACACTCACCCGCTGTGATGGTCTGCATGGTAGTGCACATCCCTGACGGAGCCGTCCGGTTGGTGCAGCGAGTAGTGTCCCTTGACGACGTCACCGTCGCGGTGCTCGTGCTGCGACTTGTGGTCGCCCGTGTGAGAGTCCTCCACCTTGTACTCGAACTCGTACTTAGGGTGAGTCTGCAAAAAAGTGGAAGCTTAGTAAAATTGATTTGTAGTTAATTTAGGCTATTTGGTAATGATAGGTAGTGCTACTGACATAGTAGTCATGATGACCATGTTCGTGGTGTACTATCTCATGGTGTCCGTCGTATCGGTGAATGTACTGGGACGAGTGACCGTGGGCGGAGACCATCGCCACCGCCACTGATAGCGCGCAGACCAGCTGAGGACAAACAAGATAGCGTGTTATAATTTCGACTATGTAATCATAAGATTTCTAGAAGGACACACACAGACAGGGTATGGTATTATCTTCTGTGGTACCAAGTAATAATGTCTCTTTAATTACCTTGAAGAACATCTTTTTGTTATTGTTGAGAGTATGTCCAAGAATGAACTGATACATAACTTCTAAACTTCACGTCTTTTATATGACTTAAAGTAATTATTACATTCAAGGTAGTATTGATTTCTCTCAATTAAGTCGCAAACGATAAGAGTACGCTTTGACGATAACTGTTTCGTAAAAGATATAATTTTAGATTTTGTTTGCATGATATTTGATCGTTCCTTGGATTATCACTAAATTGTCATTCTACTAGAGGATTAGGTATTTAAAATTACGTAGATCATTTGAAGTAAAGTATTGATGTGCTTGAATCTGCAGAATTGCAGATGTCATAATCAATAGCAACACGTTTACTGAAGTTGATTCAAATCACTCAATAATCTTATTTAAAAATGTGCTATATAATTTTATATGATGTACTAATAAAGTATGTATTTATATCGTAAATCATAAAGTATGATAATAATGTGAACTTAGGAATTTATTCGTAGGTTGTTCAATTCTGTATATTTTAAACTAGCTTTTGTCCTCGGCTCCGCCCGCGTCTAAGTCGGTTATCGCGTAAAAAAGTAGCCTATGTCCTTTTCCATACTCCAGGCTATATATCAGAAAAATTTCATGACGATCTGTTCAGCCGTTTTAGCGAGAAAGCGTAACAGACAGACAGAGTTACTTTCGCATTAAAATATAAGTATGGAGTAGGGAAGTATATAGGGATTCATTTATTGTTATGATCATCGCAATTTTAACCCCGACGCAAAAACGACGGGGTGTTATAAGTTTGACGTGTCATGGTGTGTGTGTGTATGTGTATCTGTCTGAGGCATCGTAGCTCCATGTTGATGTTGGTTTTGAAACGTGAATTAGTCAAGAGTGGTCTTAGCTATGTTTGATGAAACTCGGTCCAAAGTCGGGGGTTTTTTAAATTTATAATTTATATTTTCGTAACAAACATTTACTGAAAAAATATAAGGGCCGGCCATAAAATACTTTATTTATTTATTTATTTATTTATTTGGAAACTCAACAGCTTATTATTAATTTACATGAGTTATGAAAATTCACCTCACCATCAATGAACAGCAAATGCAGTTGCGTCATAGTTACTAGCATCTTACGAGTCTGCACACACTGAACAGTGATAGCGAGATGATGACAATTATCTCTTAAACCAATTACAGAGTTTCACGGCATTGATAAAACTAATTTAACTAGAAAGTGGTTTGTCCACACTAATTCAAATTTACATTTACGCGTAATTACCCATGTAAATAATATGGTTAAATTAATTAAAGAAAGAAAAAAAAAAAAAACCAAGTACTGTTAAATCTAACATTGAGAATATGTTTTAGAAACTTATATATATAACCCTCAATAGAATAAACGCAATATCCCCCAAGGGTACCCAGTACCCGTCACCACGAACAACCCCCACCATGAGACCAACACAGAAATCGAAATCGCGAGAAAAACATACACACTTATGCTACCTACTACCTCGACAAAATATACCGAACAGCTGATTTATCCCTCGCGACACTGGGGTCGGTCCCATAGCGAAGACTGCCCACAATGACGAGCACAATAACCCCCCAGGAGACACCGCGCTCACTCTGCTACACATTGAACATAACTACATTTTAAGAATGAGTTATGGCACAATTTATGAATTTACTCACTAAACAAATCATTTACCAAACAATATCTGCTTGACTTGTCTCCTGTATGATTGCTTGGATAAATGAAATATATCGACATTTTCAAAACTCTCAGAGTAGATGCGAGGCAGTCGAGTCATAACAGCATTTCTCCCGTATTTTGTGCGGCAGCCAGGGATACTGAACAATTTTGTATGTCTGGTACGTGTTTTTGGAGCACAGAAATCTATACATGATGGCAGATCGCTGCTGTCCAAACGACCTCGCAGTATGTCAAAGAGCAAAAGCATATCCAACATCTTGCGCCTATCTACAAGGGAAGCATATCATAATGTTTGCAGTCTCTAGCATAAGAATCATGACGTTTACGGGATTTGAAGTTTAGAAATTTTATGAACTTTTTCTGCAGACTTTCGATTCTCTTAGTATACACCTCGTATTGGGGTGACCAGATTGGGCTACAGTACTCCAAAATACTACGCACATATGCAAAGTATATAGTCTTTAGACTGTGACAATTCCTAAAAGGCTTACAAGTACGCATTACAAAACCAAGGTTACGACAGGCTCTACTGGTGATGGTATCAATATGTTGGTTAAAGAGCAACTTGGAATCTAACATTACACCAAGATCTCTGACGACATCAACCCTATCGATCGCATTGTTATTAAATCCATAGGGATACTTAGTTGGGTATTTGGAACGGCTAAAGCTAATGCACTGACATTTCGAGACATTAACAGTGATATTATTTTGTTGATAATACCTGAATAAGGCATCAAGATCACGCTGTATCAGTTCACACTCAGGTACGGATTTTACACACATGTATATTTTCATGTCATCAGCGTACATGAGATGTTTCGCGGATTTGAAACACGACTGAATGTCACACAGGTATGCGCAGTAAAATAGAGGACCCAATAAAGATCCCTGGGGAACACCAGAGGGGATGTTTACGAAGTCAGATTTAAAACCTCCCATAACCACAGCCTGTAAAAAGCCGAATACGCTACTATTATTACGTTGGTGTTGACAGTCGGTGGCGTGGCACGACCGTGCCTCATGGTCCTGCGCCTAATCTCTCCCCGCTGTTTCTTGTTGCAGTCCCATTGGACTATGAGATTACCTAAAGAAACAGGAAGTCTATCTGTGTTTCCGAACACACTTTTGCTTGGCTAATCTCCGCTGTGATTGAACAGCTTGATCAAAATAAACCGGCACAATTCTACTGTTTCCAATGAAGGGATACACGACTGCTGATGAACCTACCTCTCTGGTATGATACCGATATAATAAATGCTTGGTACACCATAGTACTTGTTTTTGTACCCACATAATTGATCAATGAATTTGCAACTCTAAGATAGAATCTAACATCATTTTGTTCCAGGGCCTTCCTTTGAACAAATTACAATCCGCGAAGCTCAATCCCTGACCATTCTTATCGATCATTATCTTTACACTCTTTTGAGCGTATTGCTAATCTATGTACCCGTGCGCCCTATGGTTCGGCTATACAAAAAGCTTGTATTATGCTCTTCAAGTCCAATATAATAACACCTTTTTTTTTTTTTTTTTTTTTTTTTTTTATTGGATGGGAAATCATCAAATGACCCCTCCCGCTCTGGGTGGAGCGGCAGGGAGTGTCAGACTTCTACTGACTAAAACCCACCCATGCTCCTCTTAGTGCCTTTACGTTCCAGGGCCACGGTAACTCTTTCGAACAAATCCGCAACCCTGGTAGGCTCTGGCCTTAACGGGCCCCGACCCATGCTGACGACTGCTGGCTTGGCGCGCGTAGAACACAGCGCGCCGTCAACCCGGGCCTGTTCTGATCGGACGGCGAGCTACCCATTGCTCGCCGTCCACAGGCATCAGTCACTGCGCCGTGCTCAGGAGCATCAGTTCCTGGGCGGCGCAGTGGCTGACGTTCAACAGGAGGGGGTGAAATGGGGCCATTACTGGCACTCCATTTCAGCCCCCTCCGGAGCCCGTTGTAGGGGCTCTACTGCGGCTGTTGCAGTAGCAGCAGCCGCAGTGGAACCGGCTTTGGCGGCGGAGGAAGCGACGGCGGTGGCGGCGGTCGCGGCAGAGACGGCGGTGGCGGAGGGCTTTCTCCGATTTCCGGCTTTGGCGGGTGGGGCGCAGACCCTACCCCCAGCCCAGTGGTCGGCCGGCTTGCCAGCTGCCGCACAGACTGCGCAGTGCGGCGCGGCGTCGCAGGAGCCGGCGCTGTGACCGGGCTGACCGCAGCGGAAACATAGACCGCTGCGGTCCACCTCCGAGGTGCATTGTGCTCCTACATGGTGGCCCACCTGGCACCGGAAGCACTTCAGAGGTCGGGGTTCCAGCAGTTTGACCTGCGCGGAAACCCAACCCACCAAAAACCTACGGCCCTCCGAGATGGTCTTGGCCGCCGACACGGGACAGCTCACCACAATGGTGCGCATGCCCGTGTTGTCAGGACGTAGGGTGCCCGCCTTCACCTCCTCTGCTGAGCACCCCCCCGTCCTAACGACGGCGGCCACCACCTCCGCCTCCGTGACGGAGTCGTCCAGGCCCAAGATGCGCATGTCGATGCGCTTGGTGGGCCTGGACACTCGGGCATCGTCCGCGCTTAGGGACGCCCTAAGCCTTTCGGCTAGAGCGTCCGCGGTTGGGCCGCTGGCTGCCCCGGGGATCTCCAGCATCCGGGCCCCAGTCATGGTGACCCGGAGCCGAAGGCCCCCCACGATGCCCAGCTCACCAAGGTTCACCGCCTCCTTCGCCTTGGTGAGCACGTCCGCGTACGTCACGCCCCTCTTCGCCGCGTCCGGCTGCAGCGTCAGAACTACAGCCGCGGTTTTCGGGGGGCGCAGCGCAGCCGCGACGCTTCGCGCCTTCTGCCGCCGCTTCCTCTCCCGCCTCTTGGCCGCCCTGGCTGCCTTTCCCGCCTTCCTCTTCTCCCCGGCCACTTGCCATTCGGCTTGAGCCGGGGGAGGAGCTGAAGGCGAGGAAGCTGGGGGGAGCTGCTGCTCAGACGGCGCAGGAGCCTTCGCCGTCCGCGCAGCAACCCCACCCTTCTTCTTCCTTCCCGGGGCCGGGTCCGGTATTCCCGGCACCGGCTTCGCGGGTGCCGGCCCGGACCCTTTGCCCTGGCTGGACGACCCCGGTGTGGCAGCCACGGCGGCCGCATACGACGCCTTTTTCTGGTCTGGGGGGGCCTTCCCACTCGCCGCTAACGGGGGGCGCAGGACAATGCCCTCCGGGACGGAGAACCGCGCCTGGAAGGCTGCCATCTCCTGCCGCACGAGGTCCAGCACCTGGCTCTCCTGCGGCACGGGCTGGCCGTCCTTCTTGCGCCCCCCTTGCGGCGCCCCCTGTGGGCCGTCTCCCCGGAGCCTGGCCAGGTCTGCGCGGAGCCCCTCGTTCTCCTTTCGGAGACGCTCCGTGGCGGCAGCCAAGCGGGCGACCTCCGCCCGCAGCTCGGACATCTCGTCCGGCGGAGGCCCACCTTTGGTAACCTCCGCTGCCGCCAGAATGGAGGCCATCGCCTCGCTTATGGCCTTGTTTTTAGAGGAAAGTTTCCTCTTCAAGGCCACATCGCGAAGCGCGGCCTCCACCACCTCCGCAAACCCGGCCCTCCGGTCATCCGGCTCGCCGCCGGAGGACTCCAAGCCTTGAGCCCCACGAACGCCATCTTCGGGGGGTCGTCCAGCATCCTTGGAGGCAAGGACTCTGCCCTTGCCTCCCTCTCGGCCCTTACCCCGCCTGCTGGTGGGGATCTTCCGGGCCGAGGCAACCTCTTCGCTGCAAGACGACCCCCGGTCGTCTTCCGGCCTAGGCCGCTTGCGGAAGGACCTCGAGTCCTCCGCTGCAGTCCCTGCCCCCTCGGGTTCAGAGCTCGCCGAGCTCACTGTCACCAGGTCGTCGGAGTCCAACTCGGACTCCGACTCTGCACCCGCGCGACGCTCAGGCGAGCCCTTCTCCCAATGTAGCGCTCTTCTACCCGCGCTCCGCCCGGCCGACACTTTGTCGGGCGAGCTAAAATCGAAACCGATCAATTCCGCGAAGGATGTTCCGGATCGGGGGCCTCCTCGGCCCTTGTTGCCATCGGCAATCGGTTGGTGGACAGCCCTGTTGCCCCCCCCAGAATACGAGGGGCTTGACGCACGAGGCGTGGCGGATTCTCGGACCGCTGTGCAGTCCGTACCGCCCTGGGGTAGTTTTTGTTTATTATATTATTATATTCATTTATTTCAGACATTGTCCATACATTAGAAATACATTTAATACATTTAAATCAAAATCAAATAAAAACATTTTTAAAATTAAATAAAAACCATTAAATTAAATAAGAATAACATAAACAGCACAAACACGAAAAATAATTACAAAATGTCAAACATACAATTACAAAAAATAAAATAACGTATAATACACCCATGTCAAAAGTTATGTGGAGAAGCGCTAACATGAAGCTGCATCCACCTTCTTATCAGGCACAGGTCCCACCGCTCGTACAACACCTTCAGGAGGCTGTTCGAGCTGCTTCGAAGGCGAGTTAATAGTGAAGCGCTCCGCTTCCAAATGATCGCAAAGAAATCATCCGTCCGCTCTTCAGCAAACATAGTCGAAGCACTACAAAACCGCGGAAGCCCTAACAGTATCCTGAAGGCATTGTTGTACTGCACGCGCAGTGCGCTGTATGCCCGCTGCGTGAAGTTGGTCCACAGGCTGCACGTGTAAAACGACTGGCAATATGCCTTAAATAATGTCACCTTTACAGGTACCTTTACTGTTTAGCAGGCCTGTCCATAATTTCCTTTTTGAGGGTGCGGTCCCTATCTCCCCTCCTCTCCCCCTCTCTCTCAGTGCTTGCTCGCTGCCCTCACAGTCACGTCTGATGATCAGACGCGTACCAGAGAGCAGCGAGCAAGCCAATGAGACGCACACCGTCCGAGGACCCGAACACTGCTCAAGTCTCCGAACGGTGTGCCCCTCTTGTGTCTCTCTTGGTCTGGTCTCTCACTTGGGACCTTCCGGCATGAGTGGCTCTACCGGCAAAGCCCCCAAGATCTCTGAGACACGCAAGCCCCACCACGACGGCAACGTGGAGACACGGTTGGTGGGGAATATAATAACACCTTCAGAGTTAATTATGTTGGGGCTACCGCGCTTTCGCCGTGCATCGGGGATGTTCGCGGAGTATGGCGTGCCTGATTTTTACGCTCTTATGCTGACTCGCTCGAATAGCATCCCTATGCGCGATAGCTCCAACAGTTTCGTGGCTATCGTCGCGGACAGAATGGATCGACCATAGATTTATACTTCTATGGAATGGACAGCCCAATGATGTGGCACTGGATGACCACTCATCGTGCGTTATTAACATATTATGTGAAGTAAGATCTCTTTTTGCATTTAAAGTATATTTGTATGTGTGTATCTTTTTGTTTTGTGTATGTATGTATGTGTATACAAAATTGTAATGTTTTTAAATATGGACTTGGTCTGAATTTTTTTTTAATATTATTATTTCGTTTATTCATTTTCATTTACTTTTCAATTACATTTTTAATATTTAAAAAAAAAAACAAAAAAAACATTAAAATAGTAGTCCGCCGGTATTTCCCTGGAGCCCTAATCCAGAGAAAGGAACCTCCTGATTATACGAGACAGCTTCAACAGGTGGTCGTCGAAGCTTTTAGCTATCAGGCCCGTGGCCGTAACGAAAATCGGCACAATGACAGCCGAGACCACATCACATTTCGACAACCTCGTGTGGTAAGTCGAGATACTTCGGTTACGACAGCGACCACTTCTGCATGTACCTTATGCAAACACTAATTATAGGCGTAATGCATACTTTCAGAGAGCCAGTCGCACTTTCAACGAAATTTGTTATGAACAAGGCATTGACCTTTTCTGCACCAATGCAAACACGCTAAGGAGGCTCTTAGCAAAGCCATTTTTTGTACATGAGGCACATGTCTACACTTGAACCGTTTGCTGTCCAGATAAGCTTAAGATTTGAACAAATTAGCATAACATTAAACCAACCACCAACCAACCAACCAACAAACAACCAACCAACCAACTTTGAGGTTATAACTAAATTGAATAGAATTGATATGTTACTTAGACTATGAAGTAGTAATAATTTTGTAGTAGTCTGTGGAAGCTTGTAATTAGCAATTTAGTTATAATGAAAAAAAGACTAATATCATTATAATGACAATAACATTATTCTTGTCATTATAATGATATTAGTCTGTAAGTCTTCCGTCTTCACTCAATTCGTTTCTCTTTCTCAGCTGTCACGAGATTCATCGAGATTCATGTGGGATGGTAACATCGATTATTGTTATTTTTCGGCGCGTTTATCGGTCTATCGCGAATATATCCAGCGTATTGGCAACCATAGTCCTTAACAGTGATGATAGACCGATATTATTATTATTGTCTTATAAAGACCATTGCTGTAAACCGCCAGAGCATCAGCTCTGGCGGTGTTCACAACAAAAATTCTTAATTTACAGACGCAATCATCCTCTGAATCCCAATTAGTATTTTAAATACGAATATAAATTTGTTTGTTTTTACTACTTAAACAATTGTTTGGGACAAAAACAAATTTATCACATGCCACAGTGGTATGTAGACATAATTATCCAATGTGGAGCTTTCCCACCTGTTTGCCATAGATTTTAAGATGCTGTTGGGGCTGGCGCGTACCCTCCGCACATTATAGTGTGAAAGCAATTAATTTTACCCTCTGCGAATATATCAGAAGCACTGCAGTACCGCGGCAACCCCATATAAATACCAAAAAGAAACAAAAACTGATCAAATGATAATTAACAGAGGACCAATAATTTGACGATACGGTTGGCGCAGTGGTTGAGCGATTGGCTGCGGTGCTGCGTGTCGCGGGTTCGATTCCCGCACGGAACAAATATTTGCATGGCCTACAGATAGTTGATCCGGGTCTGGCTGTTTGTGTATGTGAGTTTGTATGTTTGTAAACGCACCCACGATACAGGAGAAATTCCTAGTGTGGGGCAACGATTTATAAAAAAAAAGAAATAAAAAAGAATTCCACTAATTTTGAAGTAACGTTCGCATTCTCTCCAACACAGATAATTAAGCTTTCTACATCTACATAATTTTATCGTCGAAGAAATAGTCAAGATGGGATAATTTTTATTCCTCAAGCGCAATAAATAACATAAGATTAATGTAATAATGTTTTATTTCAGTATCATAACAAAATTATATTTACAGCTTTAACAAATCCTTATTAACAAGTAATATCACAAAGTTACTGATGGTGGTGGTGTTCAGGAACAATGTGTTTGGCGTGACCCACGTATTTTACGTTAGCGTTAAATCTGTGAAAAAGAAAACATAATTATAATCAGACTCTTTTCTTTGAATGAGCGTTACAGCCGAGTCCCAACTTGAATACTTTTGTGCTTACCCAGTTTTCTTATCAGCGTGGTACTCAACAATCCTGACGGTACCATCAGGCTGGTGCAGACTGTACACGCCCTTCACGACGTGACCATCACGAGATTCGTGCTGAGACTTCTTGTCACCGGTGTGAGGGTCCTCTACTTTGTACGCGAACTCGTACTTGGGATGAGACTGTAAAATAAGTTTCGTAACGGTTAGTGACGTCATTCATAGGATGAAAAAGCCAAATTCTCTATGATTGGAGAGGAACGTTATCGTACATAGTACTCGACGTGTTTCTCGGTGGCGTGTCCGTGGTGCTGCTTGATGCTCTGTGATGAGGAGGCGTGACCGTGGTGGTGCTCGTGACCATGTCCCTCTTGTGGCCGCGCGGCGACCACAGCCAGGAGGGTAGCGACCAGAGCAACCTGTATGAAATAAATACGTTTTTCCGTTTAGCTTTAATTCACTTCACACTGGATTCCTAATTTTTGTAAAATCAATTATATATTATAACTACCTTAAGAGACATGATTAAGTTTGTGTGTGTTGCTGCTTTGAAAGCACAGTTGTAATTGATGTTGAAGGGACCAAGTCTGTCTTTTTATATTAAAAATATTCACCCGAATAATGAACGATCCAGTTGCGTTCATTACATTAAACCGAACTTGTTCTTTCACCAACACTTGATTTAAGTTCATGGTGCGATTTTAGCATCCTTGAATAATACTAAGCCTTTCTCTGGAAATATAAGAAAGTCGTTACCTATATTTAAAGGCGTTTTTTTAGTGATCTAGGTATAAAGAGAAGAAGATGATGTTTAAGGAGAAGAAAGCTGTCCTAAATCGACATAATATCGTGACCCTTTCTTTTCCAGTAATGAAAAACGATTCATAATTTACTGTCCGGGTACCCTTTTTTATGGATAGGAAATCATCAAATGACTCCTGCCACTCTGGGTGGAGCGGGAGGGAGTGTAAGACTCTTACTGGCTAAAACCCATCCGTGCTCCTCGTAGTGCGTCCGGGTACCCGGATGCACTACGAGGAGCACGAATGGGTTACGAAGGGATATTAAGGAAAGGTCAATGTACTATATTCCATTTTTTGGCGCCTACCATAGTCCCAGTAGTTCCGGCTGTTCATTGATATGTCATTCACTTTAGGTGATATTAAACAATATTTTGTTTTATACTCTTTTTATTTTTAGAATACATTTACAAAACTTATACCTATTTTAATTAGATAATATAGTTACGTGTAAAGCTTTTGTTTGTTTTCAGTAATGGTGAAGATGAGGCACGATGTGGTGTGTGCTGTGCTTCACGTCCGCGTGGAAGCTGGGGAGAAATTAAACATTATTATAATTACTGAAGTAGATGAAAACTTGAACACTGTGATATTATAAATCCAAATGTAGCCTCACCCGCTGTGATGGTCTGCATGGTAGTGCACATCCCTGACGGAGCCGTCCGGTTGGTGCAGCGAGTAGTGTCCCTTGACGACGTCACCGTCGCGGTGCTCGTGCTGCGACTTGTGGTCGCCCGTGTGAGAGTCCTCCACCTTGTACTCGAACTCGTACTTAGGGTGAGTCTGCAAAAAAGTGGAAGCTTAGTAAAATTGATTTGTACTTAATTTAGGCTATTTGGTAATGATAGGTACTACTGACATAGTAGTCATGATGACCATGTCCGTGGTGTACTATCTCATGGTGTCCGTCGTGTCGGTGGATGTACTGGGAGGAGTGTCCGTGAGCGGAGACTACAGCAACCGCTACAGATAACACGCAGAGTATCTGAAAAAGTTACAACATTGTGTAATCATTTTGGCCAATCACATTTTTATAGGGTTCCGTACCCAAAGGGTAAAAACGGGACCCTATTAAGTACCTACCAAGACTTCGCTGTCCATCTGTCTGTCTGTCCATCTGTATGTCTGTCTGTCTGTCACCAGGCTGTATCTCATGAACCGTAATAGCTAGACAGTTGAAATTTTCAAAGATGATGGATTTCTATAACATAGATATTAAAGTGGGGCGAGATTTTTTTATAAATAATAATATACGGAAGCCTTTGTGCACGAGTCCGATTCGTACTTGGCCGGTTTTTTAAAAACAGACTCATTTTGACTATTTATGGCTTCTGTTGTACGTTGTTATAGTATTATCTCTTTACCTACCTTAAAGAACATCTTGTTGTTATTTTTGAAACTAAGTCCAAAAGTGAACTGATACACAACATCTAAACGTTCCGTCTTTTATATGACTTTAAATAATACATTCAAGGTAGTATTGATTTCTCTCAATTAAATCACATACGATAAGAGTGCCACGTTTTGACCGTAAATGTTTCGTAAAAGCTATTCAAAACATCATAAACTTTTTGTGTGCATGCTATTAGATCATTCGTTATTCACCACACTAGCACACTAGATATAGTAGGCTTTATTGACATACTTGAAGATCGAAATATAAAAAAACACTTATTAAGTTTTGAACAAAACTAATAGTAATATTATATTTTTCCCTCTAATGCGCCACAAAAAAGTTGTCCAATGTACGATAACATTATTTTCATCTCAAATATACTGATTGCACATCAAATTAACCAGAGCGTACAAACGTATTACTCACTCATATACTTAACAAAATTATGTCGTGGCCATAATAATTATGGCCACGACATAATAATTATTATCATAGAATTGATCACTTCATGATGCGGCAAACCATTTCATGAAATGGTTGAATTTCGTGACACAATACCCACATCATGGTTATGTGTGGTCTGGCCAGATCAACAAATAACTCAGCATTTTTTTAGGATGGGAAATCATCAAATGATTCCTTCCGTTCTGGGTGGAGCGGGAGGGAGTGTCAGACTCTTACTGACTAAAACCCATCCGTCTTCCTCCTTTGCCCTTATGCCCTTTGCTTTCCAGGGCCGCGGTGACTCTTGTGAACAAATTCCAGGGCTACTTCATGTTATGGTCAAACATTAATGATCATATCGTAAAATACATTATCCATCTTTAAAGGCATTGCTAATATCAGTCTGTTTTTATGATGCTTCATGGCGGCGGACGATTTATTTCCATAAAAAGCTACTAAATAATGCGCCAGCTGAAGAAAAAAAGCCATTTCATGATCTGGCTGAGGTGAGGTTAGGTTTGAAGGAACTTAGGGCACCCCGATGTGTGAGAGATGTGAGATTCCTTTAAGCCCGGTAGACAGAAATGACGGAGCCCCGCTACGCGGCCGTCGCACAAATCAGGTTTGAAGTTGTCATTTCATGATGAGGCCAGGCATTTCATGATATGACCAAACGTGGATTGATATATAATCAAACGTTGACGTTTAAACGATGTTGTCAGTTTTCGTTGGCCATTTCATTTAAATACAACCATTCCATGAAATTTTCGGCCACATCATTTAATGACCAATTCTATGATATGGTCACGACAGATAAAATAGACTTTCAGTTAAATAAATCTCCACCGCCAAAATAGAAGTTTTGTTTTAACAAAAATGTCAAAGTCTGAACAAAGTCTATTATTTCTAGTTATTATTAGATTGTATTTTTTTGTTTTTTAAACAACGAAGACTTTTTGATTTAGGTACAGTTAAATAATAGCCTTTTTAATACGCTTTTTAATGTGCTATTATAATTATGATGTACTTATTTCAGCTGCCCAGCATGACATTTGGAGTTCTAACCAAAGTGTTGATCAGGGACGTGCCCGGGATGTGGAAGGACCGTGGTCTGACACATCCGGGTCACCGACCAGTCCGTGTTTGGTTGTTTTTGTTAGCCAATCGTTGGAGCTCGTGGCTAAAAAATAACAACCACACGGGTCGTTCTTCAAGGTTGAGCAACGCTTGCCATGGTTGGTCTGTGGATTGGTGGCCATCTTAATATACCGAGACTCCTCGGTGCCTCGAAAAGCACGTTAAGCCGATCTCTAGCAGACTGACTCCAGTCTTGCCAAGAACTAACGTGTTACCCAGTTAATGGGTTGTGGAGGTCTGGTAGGCAGCCGGCCCACGTAAAATACTGGTATTCAGCTGAATTTGGTTTGACTGGAAGCTGACCTCAATATTGTTGGAAAAAAGGCTAGACAGATGAAGTAACTTATGATTCCGTAATTAATATTATATTGATATTGACGTTTAACTAAAATAAACATTATTTCAAAGGCGTAGATATTGGTTGTCATTTGCTATTAGATAATTGTTGATACAAGTGAGGCGTTTGGTGTTAAAAATGGTGTACAGTCGCCAGCACATCCAGCTACAACAATCTGTCTTCTTTAAAAGATTTTCAACTATATCGCTACCTACAACATTAGGTTCAAGGTTAATTGGAAAAATTTGACAGTTTCGGGTAGCTTGTTTAATAATTGTTAATTCAGTATCATAACAAAATTATCTTTACATTTTTAATTTAATCCTTATTCAAAAGTTATATCACAGTATTAATGATGGTGGTGGACCCTCGTACTTTACGCTGTCATTGAATCTGTGAAGAAATAATTGAATAATAAGTGTCACATTTCTAATCAAACTTCTTGCTGATTCTAAAGATAAATACTATGCGTTGGTACCCAGTTTTCTTGTCACCGTGGTATTCAACAACCCCATCGGGCTGGGGCAGACTGTACTCGCCCTTCACGACGTGACCATCACGTGCTTCGTGCTGAGATTTCTTGTCGCCGGTGTGAGGGTCCTCGACTTTGTACGCGAATTCGTATTTTAAGGTGAGACTGTAGGTGAGACAAGTGATGGTTAGCAAAATATTTCCTACAAGTACTCGTAGAAATCAAAATTCTATAAAGTGGTTGAAATACATAATACATAGTAGTCGACGTGTTTCTCGGTGGCGTGTCCGTGGTGCTGCTTAATGCTCTGTGATGAGGAGGCGTGACCGTGGTGGTGCTCGTGACCATGACCCTCTTGTGGCCGCGCGGCAACCACAACCAGGAGGGTTGTGACGAGAGCAATCTATATGAAATACACACAATTTCCCTTTTAGCTTTAATGCACTTTATGCTATAGGTACTTATATATTTAATTTTTTTGAAAAATAATTTAAAATAGGTAGCAGGTCTGTAGGAATTTTTAACTCAAACAACATGAGTAAGTTTGTGAATGTGGTTCCTTTAAAAGCACGGGTGCTATTGATGTTGATAGAATCTAGCAAGTACATCCCTTTATATAATAAAAATGTACAGTCGAATAATAAATGATTCAGTTTTTTGTTATAGTGTAATTAAAGCACACCGAACTCGTTTTCTTACCAAAACTTGATTTAAGTTCATGATGAAATTTTTGAATCCTTGAAAACTTCTCTCAACAGTTGTCCTTTCTCTGAAGATTACCAGAGAATAGGGAATTCTTCTCATATTGTGGTACAGGACTTTAAAGAATGATCATCATATCAGCCGAAAGACGTTCACTGCTGGACATAGGACTCCCGCAAATCCCCCAGGGTTTTCCAAAGGATAATGTTTAAGCAGAACTTCATATAAATAGAAGTGTTTAATGTGTTATTTTGTGCAACGAAGATTCACATTATAGCAATGAAATATAAATATGTTGTATCTTGAAATTTTTACTTGTTAATGCTCTGAAAGCTACGATGCATCGCTATGATGAAAAAAAAAACAATACCTACTTGTTTTAAATGTGTTTATTATTTTTTAGAACAAAAACACTAAATACACATAGCTTTTAAAAAAAATAATTTTAGTTCACTAGATAACATTGACATTTTTAGTAATGGTGATGATGAGGCACGATGTGGTGTGTGCTGTACTTCACGTCCGCGTGGAAGCTGGGGAGAAATTAAACATTATTATAATTACTGAAGTAGATGAAACCTTGAAAACTGTGATATAAATCCAACTGTAGCTGTTAGTACACTTACCCGCTGTGATGGTCTGCATGGTAGTGCACATCCCTGACGGAGCCGTCCGGTTGGTGCAGCGAGTAGTGTCCCTTGACGACGTCACCGTCGCGGTGCTCGTGCTGCGACTTGTGGTCGCCCGTATGAGAGTCCTCTACCTTGTACTCGAACTCGTACTTAGGGTGAGTCTGCAAAAAAGTGGAAGCTTAGTAAAATGGCTTTGTACTCCATTTAGGCTATTAAGTATTGATAAGTACTGTTATTATTACTGACATAGTAGTCATGATGACCATGTCCGTGGTGTACTATCTCATGGTGTCCGTCGTGTCGGTGGATGTATTGGGACGAGTGTCCGTGGGCGGATACCATCGCCACCGCCACTGATAGCGCGCAGACCAGCTGGGAACAAATACGATAGTGTGTCATAATTTTGACTGAACATCAGTTGTATAAAAGATATATGTTGTATATGATATATCTTTTCAAGATAATATCAATATCTCTGTATCTTGTAAATACAAGATACAGAGATATTGATATTATCTTCTGTGGTTATAAGTTTTACTGTCTCATTACTTACCTTGAAGAACATATTGTTTTTGTTATTGTGTAGACTACGTTCAAGAATGAACTGATTTATAACTTCTAAATTTCACGTCTTTTATATGACTTAAACTATTTAATTCAAGGTAGTATTGATTTCTCTCAATTAAGTCACACATACGAAGGCGTGTTACGCTTTGACAATGAATGTTTCGTAAAAGTTATTAAATACATTATTTTAGTTTTTCTTTGCATGAAGTTAGATCATTCGTTAATAACCTCTCCTTGATCGTTGAGTGTGTTCACATACCTTTTTGAAGCTGTGAAGGAAACTTAAATAAAATATACCAAATCGCCATTTTAATCTTTACTTATTTTGTATCATCATTTTTATTTACTTAAGTAGAAATATTGCACATTGAGTGAAGCATCCAGTGTTTTACAAAGGGACCATGATTTGCATTTTAGTAATCACGATCCTTTTGTTTACGGATGGGAAATCATCAAATAACCTTTTCCGCTCTACCTACGTGTCAGTCCCGGTTTTGCGGCAGAGAGGAGAGGAGGATTGGTTTTATTCAACACATCTCTCCTTTCTGCTTTGGTGGAAACCGGGCCTCATACTGACTAAAACCCATCCATGCTCCTCCTAGTGTCCTCTGCGTTCCAGCGCCGCGGCAACTCTTTCAAACAAAATTCGCAACCCTGGTAGGCTCTGGACCAACGGGCTCCGTCTACTACGCTGACATTCTTTGAAGCGCGCGTGGAACACAATGCGCCATCGACCCGGGCCTGGCTTTGATCGACGAACTTCTGAATGGATCTTGATGGAAGAAGTACACAGAAGTATATATTTTAGTCTGAAATAACACAAACAATTCATTTTATCCCGGGAGTACGTTCCCTTGGGATAATTTTCGACATTTACGCGGGCGGAGCAGCGGGCGGTAGCTAGATTAAACCTAAAAAGAGTCAAAATACTTAACTTTCTGAACATTTTGCATGAAAGTATCTGAAAATTTATTATCCAAGCAGTGTAGTACACTGCGTTGAGATAGGCAAATATCAAGCAAGATACATTTTGAACGATTTCTAGGATTTGTTTCAGTTAAAGTAGTTCATAGTGACATGTACAAGTCATCTTTTTCATGTTTCAATTATTTCGAATATTTGCAGTACAAAATAGAGGAGACTTATCAGTCGGCTGAAAGAAAACTTATGATCAAATATCTAATACTAGCTTCTACCAGCGGCTTCGCCCACATGAAATTCGAATACTATCCCAAGGGAATCCTATTGCCTATTCCAGGACATAGTCTGCATCATAGTTTGCCGCCCCTTCTCACTCTTTGAAAAGTTAAATTTCAGAAAATTCCAAACGGTAGGTTTAAAGATTCATAAAAAAAGCAACAACAATGTTTACTTTAGGCTAAATGTAACACATCGAGTTCATCAATAATTTAAATATTGGGTGTTTCAAATTTTTTTTTAAGACAAAGGTGTTTGACAAACTTTGATGCGTCGTATTCGTTTTTTTACAGCCCCAAAAGATGATATCTTTTGGGGCTGCAAAAAACGAATAATGACCACTTTTATTATTTACTTACACCACTATTAATTAGCATTGAGTTTAAAGTACGTTGCCCTGAGGAATATGATTCTTCCATAGAAAATTTAGAATCCCACAAATCGTCTTTTGGGGGTAGTTGTGAAAATGAATAATGACGATCTTTGTTATTTACTTTGGTTTTTATTCGCAACAAGTTTCAAGTACATTGGCCCGAAGAATAAGATTTTTCGTACAAACTTTCACTCTTTCAAAAATGCTTTCTTATCGGATACCTACATCATTTAAGGAATAATTCTTCTAAATTTCTAGTCCTCACGAGCAGCGGTTTAGGCTGTGCGTTGATCCATCAGTCAAGAGAAAGCACACATACAGACAAGGCGGAGCCGCGGGCAAAAGCTAATATTAATCAAAAACCAGTTAAGGATCGCGCGCGTCAACATCCGTCAAGCTTTTCCCGCATTTAATATAATAATTATATAATATTATATATAATTATTATATCAAATGCGGGAAAGGCTTGCGTTATGGTAATAATAGAGTTTTAAAACGCGTGAATCGGTTGACTCACTAGTGAGTCGGTGGTGTTCAACGACATTTTCAATACGATTCACCGATGTGTCAGACGCGCTTGAAAGGTTATGATAGATTTCATAGAGAAAAAAACAATATTTGTTTTCATAACAGTGTTTTTCAGAATAATAACAAAATTACAGCAGATTTAACAAGTCTTTACAAATAAATAAATTATATCACAATCAATTATTGGTGGTGGTGTTCGGGGACGACGTGCTTGGCATGACCCTCGTACTTCACGTTGGCGTTGAATCTGTAAGAGAAAGGAGAATGTAAGTCAAACTCCACAGAAAGTAGGAAATGTTTCGTCTAGTTTTTGATTTATCTTTTTCACTCACCCGCTCTTCTTGTCAGCATGGTACTCCACAATCCTGATAGTACCATCGGGTTGATGCAGGCTGTACACGCCCTTCACGACGTGACCATCACGAGCTTCGTGCTGAGACTTCTTATCGCCGGTGTGAGAGTCCTCCACTTTGTACGCGAATTCGTATTTAGGATGAGACTGTGGGTAAGACAAAAGCGGTTAGCAAAATTTTTCAAAGAATTTGTAGGCAAAATTTTATACTGTGGTTGAAACATCATCATACATAGTACTCGACGTGTTTTTCGGTGGCGTGTCCGTGGTGCTGCTTGATGCTCTGTGATGAGGAGGCGTGACCGTGATGGTGTTTGTGATCATGACCCTCTTGTGGCCGCGCAGCGACTACAGCCAGGAGGATAGCAACTAAAACAACCTGGATGAAACAACGATTTATATATTGTAGAATTATTGAAATTGTCAATATTGTAGTAGTCTTTATTCATCTTGTTTAAACGTTTCACATGTTGTATTATTTCGAACTTAAAAAACCACTTTTAATACCTTGAGGGACATAATTAAATTTTTAAAAGCGGTTCCTTTGAAAGCACAGGAGCAATTGATATTGATGGAAACAAATCTGTCCTTTTATGTGAAAAATATTTACACCTGAATTATGTGTGTTCCAGTTTTGTGTTGCTGCGTGTAAATTAAAACAAACCGAACTTGTTCTTTCACCAACACTTGATTTAAGTTCACGATGCGATTTCCATCCTTGAATACTATTGTCAACAGTTTGCCTTTCTCTGAACATAGGTATCAAGAAAGTTGTAATATTTTAAAGTTTTTTAAGCGTAGGGTCACATGGTAGGTACCTGCAGTGATGATAACGCTGTTCTAAATCTACAAGATACCTGGAATCTCCATGATAATGTAGTCAGTGATTCAAAAAAAAATCTTTTTAATTTCTTTATTCTAAAAACATCGCGGTATTAAACAACAGTATTTTAGCTCACTAGATAACATTAACAAGAACTCAGTTTTTTTCAGTAATGGTGATGATGAGGCACGATGTGGTGTGTGCTGTGCTTCACGTCCGCGTGGAAGCTATGGAGAAAAGAAATAATGATTATAATAACTGAAGTAGATCAAAAGTTGAAAACTGTGATTTAAATCCAACTTTAACTGTATCGACACTCTGCCAGGGTGCGGATTTTGTTCGAAAGAGTTACCGCGGCCCTGGAAAGCAAAGAGCACTACGAGGAGGACACGGATGAGAATCAGTCAGTAAGAGTCTGACACTCCCTTTCGCTCCGCCCAGAGCGGGAGGAGTCATTTGATGATTTCCCATCCAAAGAAAAAAAAAAGCTGTAACGACACTTACCCGCTGTGATGGTCTGCATGGTAGTGCACATCCCTGACGGAGCCGTCAGGTTCATGCAGCGAGTAGTGTCCCTTGACGACGTCACCGTCGCGGTGCTCGTGCTGCGACTTGTGGTCGCCCGTGTGAGAGTCCTCCACCTTGTACTCGAACTCGTACTTAGGGTGAGTCTGCAAAAAAGTGGAAGCTTAGTAAAATAGCTTTGTAGTTTATTTAGGCTATTTGGTAATGATAGGTAGGTACTGTTATTATTACTGACATAGTAGTCATGATGACCATGTCCGTGGTGTACTATCTCATGGTGTCCATCGTGTCGGTGGATGTACTGAGACGAGTGTCCGTGAGCGGAGACCATAGCCACCGCCACTGATAGTGCGCAAACCAGCTGAGAACAAATTCACAAAATATGACAAAAAAGTTGCATGTAGGGATTTCTGAAATGGGTTGACAAACTCTACTTTTGAATCTTTAACAATAGAAGACAAAGCTTAATCAATATTTTAATAGAATCTATACCTTGAAGAACATTTTATGATAGTTGTTGAGATCAGTGAGTTTAAACAAAGTCAAAGAGTGAACTGATACATAGTTTCTGAACCTCACGACTTTTATATGACTTAAAATTATACCGTCAAGGTAGTGTTGATTTCACTTTAAATCATATCAGCAGTTATTTATTATGGGTTTCTCGTTTTGACAATTACATTGGTCTATTCAGTAAACGTTAGATGCAATTAGTTTTTTCACCAATAAAAGAAAGATTTGTTACCAATGCGAATTTAATAATTGATCAAAGGCTTATGATAATTCAACAAGTATTCATCTTATTGATGTATTTAAACACGTTTTTCGCCATTTTTAACCTACTTCATTAGCCTATCGCTTTATTCCTTATATTTGGCACGTCGTCGAATATTTACGAAATTAAACTTTTTATTTTAAACTGAAACATAAAAATACAACGAAGTCGAAAGGTTAAATTTTTCAAAGGTTTTTAATTGTTTAACTTCGTGTGTTTTTAATTCAAATTCACAGCATTAATGTAAACCATGCTGTAGAAGTGAAAAATTTTTACAATGGGGTTGACGTATCCGCGTGGATAAAAACCCCTAATTAATAAAGAATAAAAAAAAAAAAAAAAGAAGTGAATTTTAAGTTAAAATAAACTTAATCTTATGTGATTTTTAACCGACTTCAAAAAAAGGAGGAGGTTCATTATTCGGTTGTATTTTTTTATGAACCGACTTGAAAAACCTTCTTTTAAATATATGAAAGCATACTTACTTTCTGATTGGTCCCATAGAAATTTCATCGAAATCGGTTTAGTAATTTGGTTTTTTAAATCCAAATAGCTTGAAAAATATGTCATCCAAGTAAACGAAATTGCGTATTTTGCTTTCCTATGACTTTCCAGTTGTTGTTAGGTGTGAGGTACTACTATAAAGTGAAAAATAAAAATGTAAAATTACGAAGAAACAACCAAAAACATCAACTTCCGAAATGAAAGTTATTTTGTACTTTGTCGTGTTTTTTTATGTGGCAGTCGGTCTAATTTTTTTTGTAAATTTTTTTTTTATGATAATAGGTACTAAGTAGCTTATTTAGCTGGTTTTTAGGGTTCCGTAGCTAGCAATGAATCCTTATACTTTTACCATGTCCGTCTGTCTGTCTGTATGTCTGTTCGCGGTTTCGCTCAGAGACACTTAGCGCTAGAAACTTGGAATTTGGTATGGGTCACGCCGATAAAGTGGTAAAATAAAATTTTGAAAACAATATTTTTTGGAGTACCTACCTACACGTAAAATGGAGATGATTTTTTTTCATCGTTTGTCCCATGGTGTGGGGGTCGTTAGATAAGTCGTTTAAAAATATTGAGGGTGTACTAAAACCATTTTTCCATCCAAGAATCCGTTTGCGTTATATTAAGCTTTAAAGTCTTAATTTTTATTAGAGTTAAGTGCCCTCCCTGCTTGCTAAACAGTGGTTTTTGGAGGCGTGATAAAATTCATGATAGTAGCGTAAATAACGAATTTAAAAACTATCACAGCTAAGTAGCCTTTACAAGTTAACGAGTAATAGTCGATCAACCTATAGTATATTTACTAGGCAATTGTGACGTGTAACTACGGAACCCTACACTGCGCATGGCCCGACACGCACTTGCCCGGTTTTTAAATTGTCATGTAAGAAATTATGCAACAACGGTTCTATAAGTTCTCAATAAATGCAAGTTAGCTTTTTTTTTCACTTTTGAAGAGGTCGTCAAAGCCTTCTACTTTGTACATGACTTCGCATGACAGTAAATCCTTTGGATAGTACTAAATTACCTAAGTAGACATTCATGTTAACTAAAGTTTAATAATTGTAATGATACCTAACGTAAGGGCATATTACACGGAGAGATTTGGCGAGATCTTTCCCCTGCTGTGGGACAGTACTGTGACCTCCTTGGCTGCAAGTCACTGGCAGACAAGTTAGTCGTTGGAACTTTAGAAGCGTCTGACAGAAATATAAATACTATTTGAATTTAGAATGTGAAAATATTGATTGTTTTTATATAGCAAACTTGAATTAGCTTTCTTCTAAGGCCCAAAATAATTACGAGGTAAAATCCCAATTCGTGTTTTATTTATTAAAATTAGTATGTGATGAGGTCTGCTAGCGTCACAGTACTAGAGATGGGCTTAAGCGTTAAAAAATAATAACACTGCTAAATGCTAATGCTAACAATAATTAACACTTCAAATTAGCAGTTATTTTTAGCAATTGTTAAATTTAATCACAGACAGGTTGTTAACATAATTAATTCTCATTTCCTTCATACTTTTCACAACTTAGGACTGTCAACTTTTTCTGTTGGCGTATGTATCTAAAATAAGAATCAATTTATTTGCAACAATTTCTTTTTTTGTCTGTTTTTATTAGTATTCGTAATTTTTGTTTATTAATATTATTTATTTTTGTTTCTTTTTCTATTCTTTTGGTTTTTTTTTGTGAGTTGTGACTGCTAGATTTAACAACTGTTTCAGAATTTATTTAACAGGTGTTGACACTAAAAAAATATAGCAGTGTTAATTTAGCAGCTTATTAATTTTAGACCCATCCCTACACAGTACCTATAGGCTAAATAAAAAATCCTAGTATCGCATATTCTTGACTTCTTTTTCAGAGGCCTGCAAGACTTTTCTCTATGCTGGGAACATAGTTATATATTGGTATTGAAAACCCTGCGTGTCCACGCCAAGAAGATTGCTGCTAGAATAGTTCCATGGTTGTAGGATTCCATACGTTTTATCACTTCCAAGACAAATTGCATTGAAAAGTAGATAAATCTTATTCTCAAATACTATTTTATATACTTACTGGTAATTGTGTAACAACTCAATATTTTCAGAAACGTAATTATTTTGCTTGAAGAAGTACTTTCGTCTCCATGATTTTCCTGCCCTTGTCCCATGTAACTTGGGGTCATCACAACACGTTTTCTTCTTCCTTTCAATCCTGCCAACCGTCTCGATTTTCCTTCATATCACTTCTCACTCAATACATCCATGTTTTCTTTGGTCTTTCTCCGCCTCTCCATCCGTTCACATTCATATTCTTTTTGTACCATGCGTTTCATCCCTCTACTAAAATTGCTTCGTTAAAAAACAAATTTAAAATTCCGCTTCCATTAAACCTCCGTTTGCATAACCGCCTCTAAATCCGCTTCAGCTAATGGCCTCCGTCACATTCATAGTTTGTTGGACCTACTTCGCTATGCTCCATTATTTATACATGGCCTTTGACTTAGCTGCTATAATGTCACGAGAGACAAAGTGCCTTCAGACTGACTAGTCCTTTATTTTGTTTGATAGGTTTCAATAATTGATAAAGAAGATAAAGAAATACAACAGCAATGCTTGTTTATTGTTTTTATGGATGGGAAATAAAATGACTTCTTCCGCTCTAGGTGGAGAGGAAGGGAGTGTCAGGCTCTTCACAACAGCAATGCTTAGGACCGCTTTGTTAAGGTATACAAAAGATTGCATGCAGTGCGTCAACTAGTGTGGCGTTATAGTCTCCTCTTTGATTTGAATTATGTGTGTTGAATCATACATTTGTAGCTATCATTTTACAGATTCTGCTGGATAACGCATTTACTTGCGACACAAACTGAAATCATCCGTTTGTGCTATTTTATACATGTTTGTTTTAATTAGATTGTTGTGTACGTAATTATTACTATGTACAAAACAAAGAAAAGAAGTAACATGGAATTGTTTTGTTTGTAATTAATTATTTATTATGAAATTTAATTTTAAAACAATAGTATGTAACAATAGTCAATATTAACAATTAGAGATAAATAATGCGTTTCAGTAATGGTGATGATGAGGCACAATGTGGTGTGTGCTGTGCTTTACGTCCGCGTGGAAGCTGGGGAGAAAAACAATCGATTAAAATCAGTTTTATAAAATCGTGGTCCTCATTATGTAACGATTACACGCGCTACATTAATACGTGTTTTTTATTTTTCAGGAAAATATGACCGAGATTAGAAATACAACTACAAAATGTACACATACCCGCTGTGATGGTCTGCATGGTAGTGCACATCCCTGACGGAGCCGTCCGGTTGGTGCAGCGAGTAGTGTCCCTTGACGACGTCACCGTCGCGGTGCTCGTGCTGCGACTTGTGGTCGCCCGTGTGAGAGTCCTCCACCTTGTACTCGAACTCGTACTTAGGGTGAGTCTGCAAAAGAATAATATGTAAGATTAGAAATGTAAGTACTGATTTTAAAATATGATTCATTAGGTGAGCCCAGATACTGACGTAGTAGTCATGATGACCATGTCCGTGGTGTACTATTTCGTGGTGTCCGTCGTGTCTGTGGATGTATTGTGACGAGTGTCCGTATGCGGAGACTACTGCGACGGCGACAGATAGCAAGTAGAGCACCTGTAAATTAAATACAATACAATTAAATATTAAATTAAGGTTAAAAAAAATTACAGCAAGTTGTTATTATATCATTGCAGTTCCGAAAAAATTGGTAATACATTCGTACAGTATTTTTGCAATACGAATCTACCATAGATCACTTATCTATTTATTAGTGATAAATATCCAGTAGATTTATTTAGCTTCGTCAAAACTTGACTATTACTAAGGGCTGATATTTTATGTAACAGATTGATTATTATTATACAAAAGCTTTTAAACGGTCATATTGTGCTTCAGATAAAGTTATTGTTATTCTGGATATTGAAAAAACAGCCGTAAGTCTAACTAATAAATAGAGATTGTACCTTGAACAGCATGTTATTTTAATTGTTTATAGTAGACGCCTTGTTACTTATTTGAAACTATGTCCAGGAGTGAACTGATACATAATTTCTAAATCTCATGTCTTTTATATGACTTGAAATAATACATTCAAGGTAGTATTGATTTCACTCATAATAGTTATGGCTGCTAAATTGTTATAACTGTTGCGCTGTGACAATTATTACGTGTTTCGTAAAAGTATAACGGTGATGTTGTTTTTACTCGCATAGCAGATAAATCATTACAAAACACAGGCTGTGATTCTTGAAAATCGAATAAGGGTATTAAAAAGAGAGGCCCTTAGCCTGGTGCCAGAATAGGCCAGTATAGGCCTACACAATGGGCCCCCAATTTATGAAATAATAGCTTTTGCTCGCGACTTCGTACGTGCATATACCGTTTTTTCCTGTTCCCGTAAAAATTTGCTATTCCCGTATAGCCTAGCCTTCCTCATGAATGTGGTTATCATATTATTATACAAAAAGAATTTTCCAAATCCGACTGGTACTTCCAGAGATTAGCACGTTCAAACAAACAATCTCCGAAGTTCTTCATCAGATCTTCACCAAATTGAAATGGAACCAGTCCGGGCAAATACTCTTCCAAACAAAAAATAATCATCAAAATCGCTTGACAATTGGCGAAAACATCGCTGAACAAACAGACCAAAATAAATACAGTCGAGTTGAAAACCTCCTTCTTTTTTTTGAAGTCGGTTAAAAATATTTACTGATATTTGTTTGTAGCATTTGTAGAATAGATCGAGTTTTATAAGTAGGTCAGTAAATTAAACAATTTAATTCGCACAACTATCCCTTTTTTTACTGTATTTTTTTATTTTGTACTGAAAGCTAAAAGTTAACTGCTTTCTTTTCATTAAATTACGTACTTACTTAATTAAATATTGCTAACCTACAAAATTAGGTAATTTATTTTAGCGCAAGTTATTGTTATCAGTTTTTTTTTTTGCTATTTTTTAATAGCGATTCAGGCAAAAATGTAACACTAATAAATTGGGTTCGGGAAGTTGCGCGGTATCTTCTCGTCTCACATACCACAGTGTCTCAAGACGAAAGTCTATGACCAGTGCGTGTTGCCAGTGATGACCTATGGACTCGAAACGTGGTCGCTCACAATGGGCCTCATCAGAAGGCTTAAAGTCACCCAAAGGGCAATGGAGGGGGCAATGCTCGGAGTTTCCTTGCGTGATCGAATCAGGAATGGTGATATCCGCAAGAGAACCAAGGTTACCGACATAGCCCGAAGGATCGCCAAATTGAAGTGGCAGTGGGCAGGGCACATTGCTCGCAGAACAGATGGTCGATGGGGCCGAAAAGTTCTGGAGTGGCGACCGCGTACCGGAAGATGCAGCGTTGGAAGGCCTCCCACAAGGTGGACCGATGACCTGGTGAGGGTCGCGGGTAACCGATGGATGCGAGACGCACAGGACCGGTTGTTGTGGCGACACTTGGGGGAGGCCTATGTCCAGCAGTGGACGTCTTTCGGCTGATATGATGATGATGAATAAATTGGGTTTAATTATTTTTTATTTATTGGCCAAGCCTGACTGAAGGTATTATAAAAAATCAAGCAAACTTTTCAAAATTTTTGGCAGGTCATTTTGGTAGTTTGGTCTTGCTTAATTCATGAAAAAATTGTTGGTAATTTGGTTAAGTCCCACTCTTGACGCATTGACGAATTCTTTACTTTTTATATTTTTTATATTAAATTTTGTGTAAATGCTATTTTACGATTTTTTTTTTAATTTAGTAAAAGTCAGGTTATTTTCAAGTTCATATTAACATTTATTCTAATATTAAAACATAACAATTTTACTAACTATAATTCAATGTCATTCATAACAATAAATGTCACATATCAATGGTGGTGATGGTGTTCAGGAACAATGTGCTTGGCGTGACCCTCACGCCTCACATTGGCGTTGAATCTGTGAATAAATAAATTACCATCAATAAAACTACATAGTTCATGTGCAACATTCAAGTCTTGATGATGCTCGGTATGCTCACCCGCTCTTCTTGTCCGCGTGGTACTCGACGATCCTGACGGTTCCATCAGCCTCATGCAGGCTGTACACACCCTTCACGACATCGCCGTCGCGAGATTCATGTTGAGACTTCTTGTCACCGGTGTGAGGGTCCTCCACTTTGTACTCGAACTCGTATTTAGGATGAGACTGCAAGACAAATGACGGTTAGGCAACGTCATTTTAAATTTAAATAAGCTACTAAACGCAGAGTCAATTATTTAAATTCCAAATAAGCTTAGTTTTGTTTTGTTTATGATTGAAGTGTCATCATACATAGTACTCGACGTGTTTTTCGGTGGCGTGTCCATGGTGCTGCTTGATGCTCTGTGATGAGGAGGCGTGACCGTGGTGGTGGTGATAGTGGTCTTGTGCTGCAACCGCTGCCATAGCTACTGTGATGAGGAGGATCTGTGTGAATTAAAAGGTAACTTTATGTCTATTTTTATTTGATGACGTGTAAATATTTGACGCCAGTGTGAAAGTAAAACTTACTTTAGTGAACATTTTTTTAATTTTTTGATGTTTACTGTGTAAATTCTAAAGGAAAACTGATAATCTGGTAATGCGTGACCTATGCTTTTATACGGTTACATTATTTACCAAAAAATATTGACTTAATACTGGTGACAAGTTTCTTAATTAAGAATAACCAGTTTGTTTGTACAACTGATACTTTGTGATATAATTTTTTCATTCTTTCTTATCGTCTTAACGACCCTGATTAATTATGGCGCCAGCTTTTAAATAACTTCAAATTGGTAATTGGGACAATAATCTAATGTCTGAGGATCGTGGTCAGCATCAGGTTTTCATCTGGAGTGGATGATCTGCCTCCACCAGTTTCTATCTAACGCGTCTTTTACGACCATGTAGAATTTGGAGGATGACGAATCATTCACTTGATCGGTCCTTGTTGGTGAACAACGATCGGAGTGTTAAATACGGCTAAAAAGTAAGCTAGATACTACTTTACGGTTCTGCGATATAAAAATAGACGTAAAATATAACGAAGTCACAGAAGATTGCTCGCACAAAAAGATTAAACTGTGTCAAGTATAACAAGCTAAGTCCAGTTAAACTCTTATTTCTGTATGGTGTCGAACGTAAAAGAATATCATTATCCCATCACTTCCCATGGGTGTTATAAGAGGCGACTAAGGAACTCATCAGAGAATGGGTAGCAGCATTCTCTGTACTTACATTGCAACATCAAGTGACTACTTATCTGATATCAAATCAGAAAAGCAGTTACTCCCTGTTAATTACTAGTAGTCAGATGCATTTGGTCAGTCCAGTAGTTTCGGAGCCTATTAATTTCAAACAAACATACAAACAAACAAATCTTTCCTCTTTATTATAAAATTAAGTGTAGAAAACACAAACTTAACAAAAACATTTTTTTTTTTTTTTATTTATTGTTGATTTAACAGCGTAAGTCTGCTCAGTGGTAGTGATGGTAATGATGAAGATGATGAAGATGATGAGTGATGTGCTTCACGTCTGCGTGGAAACTGTGGACAACAGAAATGCATTGGTTTTAAATAACTTTTAAATACGCAAATAGCTCTGTAGATTCCAATGGACAACTTCTAAGTAGAAATTGAAGAGTTGCCACCAAAACAGCGATGTGTACATTGATATTAGCAGATCGAATTAAGGACAAGATCGTTTATAATCTACTAGAATGAAAAACAGTTTTTTACCCGTGGACTTATTTAAAAAGCGCTACGCACGAAACACCGCGACGGCAAATTGACAAAACAGGCTCTACAATACCTTCCCCCTATCCAACAAGAGGCTACCGCTTAAGCTGTAGCGTGGCGAAGGCGATTTACAAAATTCATGGGATTGACAAACGCTTTGAAAATGTCACGTGATCAATTCTTTACATTTTAGCATTTCGACATTCGCATTCGCTGATAGAATGGTCTATAGGCTCAGCAGTGCGATTCTGTAAACATGTCGAAGTGAACACTTGGGCGGGTGCACGACGGGTGAGTTGTCAAACCATACAAATAAAATGGAATGACAGCTTAGTTGTCGTTCACTCCGCCTGGGTGAACACCGTGCGCGGATGTCGACAGAATCGACCGGCTGAGTGCCAATTCTACTCATTTTTGAGCGGTTGGCGCAGTGGTTGAGCGAATGACTTCTGCGCTACGTATCGCGGGCTCAATTCCACACGGAACAAATATTTGAATGGCCTACAGATAGTTGTTCCGGGTCTGGCTGTTTGTGTATGTGAGTTTGTATGTTTGTAAACGCACCCACGATACAGGAGAAATTCCTAAAGTGGGGCAACGTTTAAAAAAAAATCTGTCGAAAATGTATTGTAATTGAAGCTTTTTTGACAGTTGCGAATGCAAATTTTGCTTGAGAAATAGTAGAATAAAATTGGCCCTCTGGTCAAATGACAAAGATCATAGTAGAGTCTCTATCTGTCTGTAGTCTGCTCACCCAGTTTTCTTATTAGCATGGTAGTGGACATGTCTGATGGTGCCATCAGGTTCTTTGAACGAGTAGTGTCCCTTTACACTGTCCCCGTCGCGGTGCTCATGATGTTGCTTGTGATCTCCGGAGTGAGGGTTCTTTACTTCATACTTGAACTCGTACTTTGGATGCGTCTGGAGGTAAATGTTATAATTAGTGTTTTATTTTCAAATCTTGACTACCTAATAAGTAGGTATTTTAAAGCATTTCATGTTGGTAGATTTTTACCAAAGATCACATCGCCTAAAATTTTACAAATCACTAACAATTTTAATTGCTTACAAGATATTCAACCTAATAGATATTACGGTAGCTTGTGACTGATAATTTAGACACGGTCGGTTTTTGTAAATTACTCTGTTTAAAACACGTTCGGCAGAACAACATTTATAAGTTTACGTCTATTTTAAAACCTTTTGTATTCAGCGCTTAATGGGTCTTCATTAAGCGCTGAATGAATTCCACTTTGAGATGCTGTTTAAGTCCTTTAATGCTTTGTTGCCTTAACATTTGCAAACATCGTAAGTTTATTTAATTTAAACAGAACGATCGAAACCAATTACATTATTTAAACACAATCAGAATTATACAGCACAGAGCACTAAGATAAAGTTATGTAAAAAAAAATTGAACAATAATATCGATACCTACACATAGTCGTACATTCACCTCACAACATTTCATATTCTGACAGTATCCATTCTTCCGCAAACGTATCAAATTCGGTGTTCTTGTCTAAGAGAGCATTAAGCGCAGAGAGTGTTTGAGGTATGGGTAATTTGGAGTCCTAAGCAACTGTACGACATGTAGGAACTGCTAGGAGCCGGTGGTTCCTGCCACGAATGTAGTTATTCAGTACAGATGCCAGTACATTAATTACTGTCAAATTATCCAATCAACCTTGAACCTAAAGCTTAAGCGATAAAGTTGAAAATCTATTAAAGTTATTTGGGAGATTGTTGTAGCTTGATGTGATGATGTGCTGGCGTCTGTACATTATTTCAGAAAAGGTTTTGTAGGTCAGTTATGATTAACCTCGCGAGATTGTAAACTTTTTTTTCTCGGTAAGACTCAGATACCCAGATTTTAACAATCTAGCGAGATTTAAATAAACTCACGTTGTTTGCAATTATCCGATAAATCACAGTCAGAAGGTTGATTTCTGTAACGTGCCTAAATATCGATACGTGTAAAGCCTGTGTAACTAACATAGTAATCGACGTGGTGGTGATGATGTCCATGATGGTGATCGTCGTGGACGTGGACAAGGTGGTGGTGACCATCGTGCTTCTTGAAGTATTGGGAAGAATGACCGTATTCCGCTGAGACCACTGCTGTGACTGCTAGTATGCAAAACACCTGTAAGAAATATTAATTATGATAGTAGTAACAATGCAAATGAGATTGAAAATGGTAATTATTATAATAAGGGAAAAACCGGAACAATAATTAAGGGCTAAAAAGATAACAACACAGGTATTCAAATAGTAACAATGAAAAACCATGTAATTGGGCCAGTACACACAATGATAAAACCGTACCAGTAGATGTAACACTTCTTTTAATAATTTCTATTCAACCTGGCAATGCTGCCAGTGTTCGTGCACTTCAGTCATTGACACAACACAACACGTGAACGATTGTTTTGATGCACAATAAGTTTTAATGCTGTCTGAATTTCCCTTTTATACGCACTTTTACGAATCATTATTATCAGTACCTATGTCGAAGTTATTTATCACTCCATATTACAAATAAGTGAATTGTCATATAAAAAAATACATATTAATAATTTAAAATGTACCTACCTTATAAAACATTTTGTGCTGAAAGTCAGTAACGAACTAAATGCTTGTCGGTAAAGCACAAGACTTATATAAAAAACAAAAGCAATAAATGTGATATTGGTTTCAATCGAATTGATCATGGATAGCAATTAACATTATTACGACGATTTCGTTCGCAACGACTGTTTGCAACCGTTTGCGTTTGTAAAAATGTGCCTATTTGGATTACTAAATGCAGACATGTAACAGTAAATTCGTTATTAGATAAAATTAATGAATTCATAGACAGCGAATCATTGTTCGAATTGTATCTAATCGTACGACGATTACTTACGAACCTTATTTTGGGCTGGATGTGATGCGGTGTGTCCCCAGGAACTAAAAGACTTCGATCACTTATCTTTTCCGTTACACTATAAACTGTTGGTAAGGTTTGTTAGAAAAATTAATTGACTGGCGTAGGAAGTAAATTAATTTTTCATTTCCTTGAAATAGGAATATTTTATGGAATGCACATTTCCTTCACTGGCGTTTTGCGGCTACTCGATAATGCGTGCCCGCGTCGAGTGGCCCGCGTTATTACATATTGTAGGTATTTAAAAAAAAACTCTGTATAGTGCACATTAAAAAAAAAGGTTATTTTATATTATGTTTTTTTTTTTCTAAAACGTTACTTATTATTATTATTCAAGTATGCATTTAGTTTATTTACTCACGTCCGTGTGTCACTGCGGGGTGCCCACTGAAAAAAATTCCTCCTTTCCTTTCCTTTCGAACCGATAGCATCTCATTCTTCATCATGTTTATTCCTGTCATACGTAATCCTAACTAATGTTGTAAGTACGAAAGTAAGTTTGTTGT
The DNA here is from genome assembly GCA_947386135.1 of Melanchra persicariae. Lineage (NCBI taxonomy): Eukaryota > Metazoa > Arthropoda > Insecta > Lepidoptera > Noctuidae > Melanchra > Melanchra persicariae. Next base: position 8,275,652 of record OX376650.1, on the reverse strand, counting down.
TTGTTAGGCGCACAAACAATACACTCACACTGTACCAGTTTTGATGAATTTTGGTACAGACATAGAAACCTTGGAGGCGGTTACTGATCATTTTGAACGCGAGCGTAGCCAGGGGCAAAAGCTAGACATTTTCAAAATTAAAACCACGTAATACCGATTAAATTATTAAAAATATTTATTTACTAATCAACATAATTATTATTTTTATTTATGTAACCAATAAAATCAATGATGGTGGTGATGTTCAGGAACAATGTGCTTGGCATGACCTTCACGTCTCACGTTAGCGTTGAATCTGTGAAAATGAAAAAAGTTAATGGGTTTATCGCAATGGTAAAACAGTTTCGCACAGTAGTCTTTTTTTCTGCATCAATCCACTCACCCGCTCTTCTTGTCAGCGTGGTATTCGACAATCCTGACGGTTCCGTCAGCATCGTGCAGGCTGTACACGCCCTTCACGACGTCGCCGTCGCGAGATTCATGCTGAGATTTCTTGTCACCAGTGTGAGGGTCCTCCACTTTGTACGCGAACTCGTACTTGGGATGAGACTGTTAAACGAAAAGGTTAGATATATCGATGTTGATATAAAATTGTTAACTACCTTGGCCTAATTCGATATTCATTATAATAATAAAAAAATATTCAACAGTTTTATACATAGTACTCGACGTGTTTTTCGGTGGCGTGTCCGTGGTGCTGCTTAATGCTCTGTGATGAGGAGGCGTGACCGTGATGTTCCTCGTGATGGTGCTCTTCGTGCTGCTTGTGCTGCTCTTCATGTTTCTCCTCGTGGTGCTCCTCGTGCTGCTTGTGGTGCTCTTCATGTTTCTCCTCGTGGTGTGCGGGCTCGTGCTTGCTCTCGTGAGTTTGGTGCAGTACGATGCTCTGTGACGAGATAGCGTGACCGTGACCGTGATGGCGGTCGTGACCGTCTTGAGGCCGCGCGGCGACCACAGCAAGAAGGGCAGCGAGAAGGTAAATCTGTGAAGTTTCAGACTGGTTATAAAATTGCGGCTTTTAAATATTAGTAATGAGAAAAAAAATTGTCCATTCCATTAATGTTATCATTGCTGTTTAGAAAAGCTACCATCCAAACCTAGTCACGTTTATGTAGAAGAAACTTACTTTCGTGTACATTGTGAAGCTAGTAAAGCTGTTGATACTATAATAAATGAACAGAAACTGATAATGTGTTAAGTTAATCGTAGTCTTTTATATTGTGAGTTCAGGTATGTGAGCTGATTTTACGCAATATTTTGAGCGAGAAAAGTTCAACCACTTTGTTACCTTTTCAAGTTAATGAAGAAAGAGTTAACGAGAAAGTACGACCTTCACAAGGACTTACTTAATTTTTCAATTTGAAGTCCCAGTGTCATAGATTCTCGCATGCAGTACTTTGTAGAAAGTCTTACAACAATTTAGATGTGCAACGATGCTACAAGTATAAGACCGGTCGATGTTGCGACGCCCTCTTCCATTTGAAATGATTATGATCATGGACAATTGAAGTCCATGTTTCAAAGACGATTCACTAACGTTAAAGATACTATACCGACTGTAAACTGGCCACCGGTACTATCTCAATTTTGAGAACTTTACAGGATGAAGAAAAATCTTGTTAGGAACCTTTTCTGTAGCATCTGATTAATTGTATCAAAATATGTCGTTTTTAAACATTTTTATTACACATTGTTAAAAACATAAAAAGCATTATATGCTTCCTTCTAATATAAAAACGAGTCAGGAAATATCTTGTTTCCACTGCGCGTCAAAGATAGTACAAGTTGAATGAAGTTGATTCTGGTGCCAAATTTGGAGTTTGAAATAGTATAAAATGGTATTGAATAGTGAAATTTTCAAAATATTGAGATAGGACCGGTTGCCAGTTCACAGTCGATTCAAAACATTTGTAATAGGCTCTCTGTTAGCAAAGTCGTGTGAGTAGGTAGTATGTTTTTAAAATGTTTTTTCAATGTATCGTATATGACTAAGTATTGGGTTCCAAAAGGGTTTTACTTTAGTACCCAATTACCAATGTAGTAGCAACGAATCTCTTTGAATAACTCATTCAATTGGTGTATCTTATTGCTATTATGAATAGACACCTATGTCACCTAGTAAAATCATCATCATCATCATCATCATATCAGCCGAAAGACGTCCACTGCTGGACATAGGCCTCCCCCAAGTGTCGCCACAACAACCGGTCCTGTGCGTCTCGCATCCATCGGTTACCCACGACCCTCACCAGGTCATCGGTCCACCTTGTGGGAGGCCTTCCAACGCTGCGTCTTCCGGTACGCGGTCGCCACGCCAAAACTTTTCGGCCCCATCGACCATCTGTTCTACCAAGGTTACCGACATAGCCCGAAGGATCGCCAAATTGAAGTGGCAGTGGGCAGGGCACATTGCTCGCAGAATCTAGTAAAATGTTGGTGCCCAATTAATCACTTAATTAGGTCATTAACGATCAGTAGTGTTCTTCTTTAAAGTAAGTACTTAATTAAACCTCTGATAACATGCTATGGTAGACACCATTTAATGTGCAATAACGGTTATTGACCCACATATACATATTAACTTCATTGTTCATTAATTTTCTCACTTGTTTATTAACTTTCTTAATATCAAAAACAGAAATAAAGCTGTCCTGAATCGACTTCTGTCGTGATCCTTTACGTTCTCTGGTAATGAAAAACGGTTCATAAATTAATTGTTCGGGTATCTACGAAGGGATATTAGAGAAAGGTCAATGTACTTTATTGCAAGATTATCTGGCGCCTATCATACATTATGATAATGGCTGAAATCAAAATTGCTATAACATGTGTCGATCGATAAGAAAACATTAGTGATTGCATCGCTAACATATCAGTCACGTGCTGCGGACTTTGGTAGGAAGCCCTGTTTTTCAATGGGGCTAATCGATTGGTACTCCCTGACAAATAGATACATTGCTGGTCCAGTAGTTATTAAGATGCCAATCGTCTCGTTCTTGGCAGCACCTGAAAGTGGCCAATGTTGGTAAATCATCTTGAAGAATAAACCTTTGATACATTTTTTGATAGGTAGTATTGATACCTTCAAAAAGGTATAGTTCATTTTCAAAAATGAGAACGACAACGAATAATTAGTATCTGATCTACTGGTAGTCGGAATGGATTTTAGGAAAATGTTTTTGGAAATTTGATTTCAGTAAGGAAGTAAAAAAATACAAACATTTCAAAAAATGCCACTATCATAAAATAAATTAAAATTCTATAATTATGTAGTCCTCTTAACCGTATCCGGCGACAGCGACCCAGACTAGTTCTCTTTCCTTACGTGAGCTCTCTGATGACTGGCAAAGCCAAATTTGGTCTTGAAAACCCGGTCACACCGTGTACAGAAGAGCTGATTAGCGACGTTGTATGTGTAGTTGTATGATAGCCCTGGGCGATTTTTGTGTATTTGGCGTTTCTTGTCAAGTTCTTCAAGACGATTGGTTTCAAAGCATTTAGTTGCTTTGTAGACTGAAGTGCGCCATCTTCCTCGGTTTCCGGCAAGCTCTTGCCACCTGTCAACGGGTATGCCACAAGTCGTAAGGTGACGTTTGAGAACGTCTTTGTAGCGCAGGTATTGCTCACCCTGTGCACGTTTTCCTAAGGCAAGCTCTGAGTAGAAACGGTTTTAGGTAGTCTGTTGGTATCCATGCGTTGTATATGACCACACCATCTCATTTGGATTCTTATCAAAAGCCCCTCACTGGAATGTATGTCTAAAATATGTAAAGTACCTAATTCTGTCGTAGTTTCATAGTATGCAACAGTGAAACAATATATTTTTCTGTGTCATGTATTGAAAACAACTCTGCAGACTACAGCATAAATTCAAGTTCTTAAAACTTAACAGACAGATGTGTTGCTGGGGAGTTTGTTGCACCACTTCTTATTCTCAACTGCGAATATATAAAACACTAGGAAGTGGTGACGGGCGGGCGTTTTGGGGAACTGTCTTAATGTAGAACTTTGATTTTCAAAAAGTTCAGCACTCAGCCTTATTTGAATAGATTACTTTTGAAATTTGAATTATTATTTGTTGTTCATTTACTATTTTATTCAACCATGCTTAGGCTTCAATCTTCTTATGTCAGCACAAGATTTGAATAAGTCCATTCATCGTAGACCACTATAAATTGAATATGTAATCCAGTCATTCAAAATATAAAAGGGGTCTTTTGTTCTTGACAGATTTTTGCAGGTTGGTATCCTGGTGAAACACCAAACAACAAGGAAGTCGCAAATTAGAACTTTCCTTGGTCTCGAGACAAGTGAGATTCTGTCAACGGTAGCGTGGCGAAGGCGATTGTCAATACGTCAAAAATGTATGGGATTGACAGATGCTATCGAAATGTTACGTGATCAAATTCCTACATTTTGGCATTTCGACAGTCGCATTCGCTTATTAAATGGTACATTGTCTAGGGCCTCTTGACCTTTTGCTAGTCAGAACCTAGTCTGTCCTAACTATATTCTATCGCGCTACGCTAGATACAAGATTTACTGTTTTCAGATAATAATATCTAGCTAAATGTATTGATACACAAAGTTTGACACACACAATACCTAAGTATTGTGTGTGTCAAACTTTGTGTATCAATACCTGGGCATTTTCTTTAAAGATTTTTTGTCGGGAAAAAAATAACAAAAATATATTCAAAACAACTTTATTTCAAACATATTTACAACAACGCAAACATTCAACAATCTTATGAGATAAGTTTAATTAACAGTAGATTAGTAATAAGATCAGTGATGATACTGATGTTCAGGAACAATGTGCTTGGCGTGACCTTCCCTCTTTACGTTAGCATTGAATCTGCAACAATAGAAATCATAGCGTTAAAAATAAACAGAAATGGAAACTAATCAATTGTGGTAACAGTTTAGCTTAAAATAAGATAAGTAGAAAGTGAAGAGAAAACGATTAGTGTAGTTAGTAAGAATGATGAAACTAACTTACGAAGAAGATAGAGAAGCTAACAAAAAAAATGGTAATGACACTTACCCGCTCTTCTTGTCAGAGTGGTACTCCACAATCCTGACGGTGCCATCAGCCTCGTGCAGGCTGTAAACGCCCTTCACGACGTCACCGTCGCGGGACTCATGCTGAGACTTCTTGTCACCAGTGTGAGGGTCCTCCACTTTGTAAGCGAACTCGTATTTAGGATGTGACTGTAATATAAACGCAAGAGTTAGCTATAGATACTCGGCCAAACTAATTGCAACAACTTATTTTTTTTTTAAAGTTGACTTACATGGTATTCGACGTGTTTCTCGGTCGCTTTACCATGGTGCTGCTTGATGCTCTGTGATGAGAAAGCATGTTTCTGTTCATGGTCCTTATGTTGTGGTTCAGCAACCACCATCGCAATGATTGCAGCGACTAGGAAAATCTGAAAGATAAGATAAACATTTAGATGAACCGATCCTAAGAAATTACTTGAAATGCTCATTTTATAACAATATTAACCAAATATTATTTACCTTGGTGTACATGATAATTGGTTCTTTACTCTTGAAGTTACAAAAAGCAACTGATAATTTTTGAAGGCAAATTATGTCTTTTTATATCCAAAGTGCAAGTAAGGATTGAATGAATTTTTCGTAATTGTAATATTAACCAGTTTAACTCGTACACTCGAAGTGTTATGTGACATACTTTGTGTTTGAGCTGTTTTACTTTATATGGTCCTTATTGTAATTAATTATTGTTCTTTTCTTTTTAAAATCAGAAAATATTTAGGAGCATCATCTAATCCATGGCATCTATTTAAACGTTTCATTGTATAGATTTCCTATCTTACCGTTGGTGTATAGAATAATTCAATTATTATTTACTAGCCATACTCCCGGGATAAATAGTATCCTATGTTTTATTCCAGACTATAATCTACCTCTGTGCTAAATTTCATCAAGATCTGTTCAGCAGTTCTGACGTGATTGAGTAACATCCATCCATTCATCCATCCTTAATATCCAAACATTCAAATTTATAATATTAGTATAGATCCATAAGTTATTATAAATGCCAATTAAACCAAAATTATTACAAAACAGGATTTTATTAAAATCAAATATCAAACATAACAAATCAAAAAACAATGTATACTATGTCAAACTATTCAAATTTACAATAAAATAAGTTAATGGTGCTTATGCGGTACTAAATGGTGAACGCTGTGCTTCACATCCGCGTGGAAACTGAAAAGAAATGAAGACACTGTTAGCTCAGCTGTGAATAAGTCCAGGCAACGATTTATTTGTAAGTCAGTGGTAGAATGTACGTTGAGATCCTTAGGGCTTTAGTGAGAAGACCAAATGTGAGAATAATTAAAGAGGATAATAATCTCCTGTCGCTCTAGATTTCAGCCCGTCTAGTGAGTTAAAATACTAAAATTGTTGAAGAAGACTACAAAAAAAAGCTGCTAGTACTAATTCTGTAATAGTTAATCTCTGGGTCTGTACACAAGCAGGCACTACTAAACACGTGCTGGACCTTCTTACTTATACTTGCTAAAAACCAACCCGTTAAGGTCAGATATTTACTAAATTGATACTAGTTTCTTACCCAGTCTTCTTGTCGGCGTGGTAGTGAATATGCCTGGATCCACCATCAGGTTCATGCAGAGAGTACTCTCCCTTGACACTGTCACCATCGCGGTGTTCATGATGAGACTTGTGGTCACCGGTGTGATGGCTCTTCACCTCATAGTCGAACTTGTACTTGGGATGCGTCTGGAAGTTTCGTGTTTATTATAAGTTTTATACTAATAAAATAATGACATACAAGATGGCTTCCCACTATTTGATAAGAGCAGCAACCTAACGACATTTGTAAGTACAGAGGCTTAAATACTGGTGCGTTGTCATCTCAGTGATGAAGCTACAACGTCTCACAAGGCATGTGTGTTTGAGCTTTGTGTTATAAATACATCTGAACTCAAACCGAAGCTGAAGAGTCTCGTAAAGCCAACCTCTTAAAAGCGGAATACAGCTTCGCTAACTGACGCTATGGTGGAAACCCTTTTTTATGGATGGGAAATCATCAAATATGAATCTTGCCGCTCTGGGTGGAGCGGGAAGGAGTGACTAAACTCTTCCTGACCAAAACCCATCCGTGCTCCTCGTAGTGCCTTTTGCTTTCCAGGGCCGCGGTATCTCTTTCGAACAAAATCCGCAACCCTGGCAGGCATGGCGGAAACCCTCCTTTAGACAAGTAATACGCTTTTATATTTTTTTTATTGAGGAATGGGCTTGCTATTGGCCTGATAAAAAGCGATAGATGAGGTGTATGATGGAGCGAGCAACTCCAGAAGATGTCTGTTTAATCTTGCTTTGAAGGCAGACGGGTTATATGTGAAAGGGAACACAGACGCCTAAATCGCCGAACCGATTTCGACAAAATTTGGTACAGAGATGGGAGACGGTTCTACTACGACTTGACGTGAGCGTAACCATCATCATCAGCCTAGCCTTTTCCCAACTTTATTGGGGTCGGCTCCCGGTCAAACCAAATTCAACTGAATACCAGTGTTTTACTTGGAGCCGCTGCCTACCAGACCTCCACAACCCATTAACTAAACCCATTAAACACGGTACTTCTTGGTAAGACTGGCAGGAAAAACATAGTTTTTAAATTTCTTGATTTTAGTAAAATAATTATTATTACTCACATAGTAGTCGACGTGGTGATGATGATGGTGCTTGTCCGTTATTTCCACTTTAACAGGATGGTCGTCATGTTTAGAAATGTGTATGTGAGAGTGACCATCATCAGCTGTCACTGCTACAATAGCCATCATTGCTATCACTGCTAAAATGCACACCTGTAGCAAAAATAAAAATAATTAACTCTTGTTAAATTGCACCCTATGGTCACTTTGGTCGTTTGAAATAGAATTTACCTTAGAAATCATTTTTGGTTTTTGATTTTTTGTCTTGATCTCACTAAACTCAGTAGTGAACTGGTAAATACTCAGAAAATCCCAACTTTTATATTCAAAACAAAGTTACTATTGTTGCAAAAAGTTACTCTAAATTTTTATATGACGACAGAATGTGCAACGTTTGAATATTGTGCGACTTTTAAAATGTTTCGTAAAATACATTCACACGCATGCATACTGCATAAGCATATTGCGAATTTGCCATCGTTGCAGGAAAAAATGGTTATTCAATTGATTTAAAATTAACGGAGGACTACATACCTACATGTCACACGCAACACAGATATATACGTAAGTTTATATGTAAATATCGTAAATAAGATATTGTAGTTAATATACGAGTGTTTAATACAGAGCAATACTCAGAAGTACTGTATTAGACAGTAAATTGAGATATAGATATATTATATAGATATATATATTAGAGATAAGTGGCCAAGAAGTGGGCAGTTTTTTGGTCCTTATTTAGATTTTCTTAACATTGACCCGTATTCCAAAACATAAAATCCAACTCAACTCGAACTACAACTCCAGCACAAAAATGTCAATAAAAGCTTGTTGACGTTTTCATACTCGAGAGATGAGCAAACAAATGCAAAAACTTCAATTATGACAGGCTCCGATGGAGGTGTGCAAAACCATACGCCTTGTAGTGACCAAGATTGTAAATAGTAGGTATATAATACTTTTAGCTGCAAATATTATGACTTTCCGACTGCGTTTTGCAAAATGTACAGGTACTAACTATGAACAATATGGTCACCTTACAAATTTTTCTCTTATAGAAAGTAGAAAATATATTTTCCCCACCCCCCTGATCCGGACATTCACACCCTCACCGTTACAGGTCGAGAGGTGATCGCAGCCGTTTGCTCCTTCCGGAGTGGCTCTGCTGGCGGCCTCGATGGCCTAAGTCCTCAGCATCTTAAGGATATTTTTGTTCAGGCGCCGGGGAAGCTGGTGAGTTGCTTTTGAGGGAGCTTACGGCTATGGTCAACCTTATGCTCTCCGGTAAGGTAAACGAGGCCGTCATCGACGTCTTGTACGGGGCCAATTTATGTGCACTACGCAAGAGGGATGGCGGCATTCGTCCCATTGCCGTGGGCACTACTTACCGTCGTATGGTAGCCAAGATTTGTTGTAAATTTTTTGGTGAGGTCGTTTCGGATAAATTCCAGCCCCTGCAGCTTGGTTACGGCTCCAAAGGGGGCTGTGAGGCTGCCGTACACGCACTGTCGACCTACCTAAATTCTGGCAAACGAGAGGTCATCCTGAAGGTTGACATCAAAAATGCATTTAATTCTGTAAACAGGGACACCTTGCTGGCAGAAACTAAAAAAGAAATACCTCAAATCTTCAGTTTTCTCTGGCCATCAAAATTACTATACCGTGACAACCTTTTGGAATCAGCTGTTGGCTGTCAACAAGGTGACCCCCTCGGGCCAGTGATCTTTAGTTTAGCTATTCACCCAATTATTCGACAGCTAAATCCTAAATTTAATGTTTGGTACCTTGAGGATGGAACTCTTGGAGGCGACGTAGACACGGTATTAAATGACCTAAAATTTTGAAAAAATCATTTCCGTTCCATAGGACTTGATCTAAACTTTTCCAAATGCAAAATATTCTTATCTGACAATACTAATAAACTACTCACACTTCCAAAATTTAACACAATAGCCCCTGAAATCAAAATTATGGACAAAAGCTCTCTTCGTCTCCTTGGGTCCCCAATCTTTGAGAATTCTTTTCCAAATTTCGTTGAAGAAAAAATCCAAGATTTTAATAAAGTTTCGGAAAGATTGTTCCAAATTAACATGCATTCAGCAATCACCCTAATCCGTTATTGCTGTTTCGGCCCAAAATTAATATATTTCCTTCGTGCTTCCCATTTATGAAAGCACCCCCACCTTTTGGAGAAAATGGACCAAATCATCAAGCATACACTTACTTTAATTTTAAATGTGGCCATGGACGACCGAGCTTGGGCACAAGCAACTCTTCCCATCCGTATGGGAGGCCTTGGCGTCCGCAAAATTACCAGTATTAGTTTACCGGCTTTTATATGTTCGGTTCACGGCACTGATAAATTAATCAGGAATATTCTAGCTTCCACACTGATTGGTTTTGATGTGCCGTGCTTCACCGAGGCTGTGGAGGCCTGGAGACTCGCTTGCCCGAATTCAAATCCGCCCGACTATCCTTCAACCCAGAGACGGTGGGATGAGCCGCTCTGCAGAGAAATTCAGGCAAACCTTATTGCTACATCATCTACATCTACATCATCTACTACTGCAGAGCGTGCGCGTCTGCTAGCTGTGGGTGAGTGGGAGTCGGGTCTCTGGCTTCACGCACTACCATTCAAACCAGTCGTCAAACATTGGCACCTTGTTCGACGACACTACTTTCCACCTCGCTGCCTGCCTGCGTCTTGGCGCTCCTTGTTGTTCTCCTCATCGCTGCCACTGTGGCGAAGTTGTCAACAGCCTCGGACACCACGGCCTGTCATGCAGCCGTAGCGCGAGCCGCATATCGCGGCACGCGAATATTAACGACATCATCCGACGAGCTCTTGTCACCGTCGGCGTTCCGGCTGTATTAGAACCCAGTGGCCTGGCACGCGACGATGGCAAGCGACCGGACGGTATGTCTTTATTTCCGTGGAAGATGGGTAGGCCTTTAGTGTGGGACGCTACTTGTGTCGATACTCTTGCGCCATATCATCTTCCTAGCTCTTCGTGCTGTGCTGGTGCTGCCCCTGCGGCTGCGGAGAACCTCAAGTGGCGGAAATATAACAACCTCGTTGGTAGTTATATTTTCGAGCCGTTTGGGGTTGAAACTCTCGGGTCGTGGGGTCCGAGTGCTCATGCGTTATTTAAAGAACTTGCTAAACGCTTAGTTGACACTTCGCGTGACCCAAGGGCTGGCTTTTACCTTGGACAAAGGATTAGCATTGCCATACAACGTGGCAATGCCGCCAGTCTTTTGGGCACTCTTCCAGTCGACAGCGATGCGGATGAATTTTTTGACGCCATCTTTTAGGGTTAACTTAGTTAGGATATTTGATTTTTATTATTAGTGCTGTCTCTTTTCTCTTAAAGTATGACATTTTGAAGAACGGACGATATGCTACAAATTAGTTAAGAAATAGTTAAAAATCTTATTCAAATTAGCGTTAATCTCTATGAGCTTGAGCCCAGTCAATAAAGCCGAAAATATTGGGCGTCTGAACTGAGACTTCAGACGTTTTAGAATTCAACTTTTATTTACTTCTTAACAATTTACTTTTGTGTAATTATTTCTTTTTAACTAATTCACACAGGTATCAAAGTAAAATCTGTTAAAGTCGTATTTATGTATTTCTTCAGATAAATTCATGTTTTGCAGATTCCTCAGTACAGACAATAATGAAGTGAGGGCCCTAAATATACCGCCATAAATCTGTAATATCATATTCTACAGATTTGGGAATTTCTTAATTTATTTAAGAAATTCTTAAATAAGTAGTAGTACTTAGCCTATGCCACTTTATACACGCGTCTGGATTGTGAGCCTAAGTTATTTAATCATAACAGTTTAATTTCACTTTTAAGAAATTTGTGGCCCATTGCTTTAAGTTTTTACTATTTTTAACTAATTTTCCTGTAAGTCTTATTTCGTTTCGCAAGGGTTCAAAAAATGGGCCCTCAATCCAGATGTACACCCAAAGGAGTTGGAGTTCGAGTTGAGTTGGAGTTTACGTTATAGAATTTGGGCCATTGTCTATCCAACATTACGGATTCGGTGTTTGTTGTCTATCCAACATTATGGATTCAGTGTTTGTGATCGTCTAAAACATGCCAAAATCATGAGAACCATTTTAAAATCTTATTCATTTCTTTTCCTGGTCAGTGTTTTTTTTTATCTAATAGGTTTAGCTAGTGCCACAGTCGTGGCTAACGCGGCAATGTAAAATTCAATATCCAGAGGGCCAATTCTACTAATTTTTAAGCAACGTTCGCATTTGCATCCATGAGGCAAAAGCCTCAATTTCAAACAGCGCCTAAAAGACTTTGCTATCAACCGCAGCTCTCCTGTCCACGGTTTGCCCTGCAAGTATATACCTGCCATAATTATTATTGTTGTCTTGTCTTTTCGTTACCTGTTCATTAAATTAACTATTCAGGTTTTTTAGGTTAATTAAATCTCACCAAAACCAATCTACATTTTTTTTAATAAACCGTGCATTTTACCAGAGAAAAAAACGTTAGGTACTAAGGCACTCCACCATTGAGTAGTTTTCTACCAATAAGTGTAAGTCCACACAACAGCATCTGAATAGCTATCATTGTATGTACGTACGAGTTTGCAGCTACATGTTGTTGGCTAACGAGACAAACATTCAAAGTATCTAATGCACTAGGCACCCATAAATAATATAAACATGAAACCAGAAGGTTAGACCGATATTTTTAGAAAAGCATTTTATATAATGAAAAATAAGGTACTAAAAAAATCTTCACTAAGAAAGTAAATTAAAAAAACTTTAATTGTAAAAAATTGGGGATTCGGCCTGTACCTGCTTGTTTTTATGTAGCTAGAAGCTGCACCTAGTTTGGGATCCGCAAGAAAGTGTTTATTAAGAAGTACCTAAGTAATTCATCATCTTTCTGTCCTGGCCATACGAGTACATGGGGTTGGTGCAACACGGTGCACTGACTTCTTCCATTGGCTCCTGTCAATCGCAACGATATTATCGTTACTAATTGTCTATAATGCCCCGTAACATGATTTATGTAAAACTCGAGTTTAACCTAGCGCTGTTATCTAAGTGGAAGTAAAAACCCAATACATTGCATGATCAAATTGATCAATCATTCTCGGACAGGATTTATTTTGGTATTTTATTTTTGTATAAAAATAAGTTATCAGAATAATCTCACTAAAACAGGCACCACTAACATGATTTCTTTTAGGGAAGTCAATAAATTGAGACTTATCAATTAGGTATGTGTATTTTAAAAATTATAATTACCTAGTACTTTATTGAATTGGTTCACAACAGAATATACATTTCACTATAAATTTGGGCAGTGCAACGGATTGCCTTAAAAGTGATCTTGTTCTGAACTTTTTAGCCTGATCTCTTTACAATGGCTTTCTTAATAAATTCCTATTGTTGGTGTAGGCACGAGTACAACAACGAACTAAAAAAGAGGAAAATATCTTCAAACATGTTTTTGCAACATTTCGCCAGAACCGTATCACACACTACGATAACAAAGCTTCTGTAATAAATTCCTCAATGGTGATGATGATGAGCCGCGATTTGTTTTATGTGCGTTTTGTGTTCTCGGAGTGATGTCCGTCGCGGTGCTCATGCTGCTCCTTGTGGTCACCGGTATAATCGTCATCCACCGCGTACTCAAGCTCATACTTAGGGCAGGTCTAGAAGATCACATGTTAGTCTTTAGATAAATGTCCATGCATAAAAATATCCGTGGTTTGATCAGTGCATGAGATTACCTGAAAGGTGATTTTGTTCGGTTCTTTTTTTTAATATATGCTGTAGCGTTATGATGACAAAAGAAATGAAACACTCATTACGCTTCAAATACGTATAATTTTGGTTAAAGAAAAAAATACTAAATTTGATGATAAAAAAATAGGAAAATTAGTTTATAAAAGTACAGAAAAAATAGGTATTGTGTGTTGTCGTGACCGTTAATCTTATAAAACGAAGATCTATCTTACTATACGAAAATCATTACATTTTTAATTTGAGAACGTTAATAAATTTACTAGACCGAATATCGCGGATTTTAAAAAATACGGTTGCAACTCGTTTTATTTTAAACCCGGTAAGGCCGGTTTCCTAAAGGATTAGAAACTCGTAATGATTTGTTCGCTCACAAGGAAAAAAAGAAACGTTATTACATTAGTTTTAAAAGCGTACGATAAATGTCTTTTCACTCCCGAAGTGGAGACAACCGACGTCAACCCAAAAATGGGTATCGAAAAAAGAAAAAAATATACTCGGGTGAATATTTTTAGGTAAACCTCCCCGTCGTCCTCCTGACGACGGCAATGGGGCGCCTCTCCCGCAGTATCCTCTGGGGATATAGCCTTCCCTGCTACTGGCTTCTGGGGTGGCAGCCTGGGAACCTCGCCCGCTTAATCAGCAATTTACAATCACCAGACCATAAAACCGGTGATCCGGCTTCTATGACAAAGAATGAACTAATTAAAACCCAATTCACAAAAAGTCAATGAAACCTATAAATCACGAATAAAGATTGCAGAGAATTTAAAAGAAACTTACCAAGAGTTGTTCATAAGTTGTGCATGGACATATGTACCATGGCTTTAAGCTCAATTGGCTAAATCTCACACCATAATTTTTATTTATTATTTCTCCGAATAAAACATGATTTCAGGGTCGCTGACAAAACACAAGTCAAGAACAAACGTCCACTTTTTTCCATGTCAAAAAAAAAGAATGACATTCAAAAAAATCTACTGTACGTGATTTGAAAAAATAATCAAGGAGTTTCGCGTTTCAAACAGAAAAAATAACAAGACATTTAAAACCTCCACCTATTTCTTGGAGTGATTTGAGGAATTATGTAGTGACCACACTGCAATGCCTATTAATAATATAATATAATAGGCAGATATGAATACAGAAACGAAAAAAAAAGGTTGCAAACATTTAATTGCAACATTTTGCCATGACATTTTTCAACATTTTTCTTACACACTACGTTAACAAAGTTTTAGTAATAAATTTCTCAATGGTGATGATGATGAGGCACAATGTGTTTAATGTGCGTTTTGTAGCCACTCTCGGAGTGATGTCCATCGCGGTGCTCATGCTGTTCCTTGTGGTCACCGGTATGGTCGTCATCCACTTTGTACTCGAACTTGTACTTGGGGTGGGTCTGGAAAAAACATTGATATTATTAAGTGCTTCTTTGTAAGTTCGTAGTTAGTTGGTTTAAGGTTGATGAAAATGAAGCAGAGGGTGTCATGTCGCCTCATAGATGAATAATGTTCGTTGTTCTATTTAAATAAATATCAATCGCTGCATGTATGAAAGATAGAGACTTGAGAACTTTTCTACCGATTTAGTTTTTTTGTGTTTGTGTTCAGGTTTGTCTAAAAGCATTATATCGGAAAATCCACCCGTACAGAGCCGGAGACGGTAGCTAATTTTGCATATAAATTCGATCAGGTTTGAGCTTAGCGAAAAAAATGTAATATAAATGCATTCAAATTCAATGGCTAAGACTGTACCTAGTGTTTAGAATCTAGAAAAAGTACCTATAATTCTAATAGCGTAAAATGTTTGACTGCAGGTTTGAGCAGCTCATTGAAGGATAATTTAATTTCTAAATTTTCCAGTTTCAGTGGCTAAAACTGTAGTGTTCATAGTCTAGACAAAGTGATATTCTATCATCGATAAAGATTGTTCGACAAACAATCTCGATCAAAGAATCTCGTGACATTCAGAAGCACATGTCACACATTTTGAATTTTCTGCAATCGATATAGCTGATGTCATGCACATTGTCTGAGCCTTTTTGTTAGCATAACTGACAAGGTTCACTTTTGTTTTGTTCATTCGAGTATGAGTATTAATAGTTATTCATAACTTACGTAATAGTCAACATGGTGATGTCCGTGATGATCTTTGAACTCCACCTTGGTGTGGTGACCATCGTGTTTGTGGATGTGCTGAGATGAGAAGCCGTGGTGTTCCGCTGTCACAGCTGCCAACACCAACAGGGCTAAGATGCAAATGACCTGTAAAGAGTAAATTCATTATTTCAAGGAAACATTGGTGAAGATTGCCAATGATGATAATGATGATCAAAAGTCAACTCTCGTTCATCTTTGATCAATAAAATATGCACACTAGACATTAAACGATGTTATGTTTAGAAACGGGAAACCAACTGAAATAGAAACTATGGAAGAAAATTACGATGCGCCAAAAGAAAATAAATGGCATAAGGGCAAGA
Source organism: Melanchra persicariae (assembly GCA_947386135.1). NCBI lineage: Eukaryota > Metazoa > Arthropoda > Insecta > Lepidoptera > Noctuidae > Melanchra > Melanchra persicariae. The sequence continues at coordinate 8,259,661 of OX376650.1, read as the reverse complement.
GAAAAATGATTATGAAAGAGATGATATTTTTATATTTATGCAAGTTTGTACAATTGCACTAGAAAAGAAAAAAATTGTGATAAAATCCGGAAATTAATTGAATATGTTTAAAAAGAAGTTCAGTTGTACTTTCAAACTTTTTTTAGTAAGCTTTTATACTAAATGTTTTTTTTTACCTTGAAAGACATTTTGAATTGTTTTGTGTGGTTGGATTGTTGTAACTATGTTCACTAATGAACTGATGCATAGTCCGAAAAAAACGTTGCTTTTATATTGAAAACAATACAACCAAGGTAACATTGATTTCACTTTGAATGGGCACTAAAAAATAATTACGATATTATAATATGGATTGTTTCGTAAAAGTGTACTTTTACGTGTACGCCTACATTAATTGCTCAACGTGACAACGGAAATGCGTAACAACTTTATGGGTGTTCGCAGCCGTATTAACAGAGCAATAAAATACTGTTACAAATAACATTGTACGGCCTATTTTGCGATCACAACAATCATCTTAAACATGCCATTCTACCATTAAACTAACCTACATATTTATTATGTACTAGTTGTCCCCCGCGGCTTCGCTCCCGTCAACTGGCTACCTACTCACCTACCCTACACCTACCCTACACCTACCCTACACCTACCCTACACCTACCCTACACCTACCCTACACCTACCCTTTTTTCCATCCATAAAAAAGGTGTTAATTTGCATCGTAGATACCGAAAGATGTCGTCGGTTTCAGGGCGTGCGTAACAATGGTTGTATTATTCAAATAAGTGGGTAAACAAATCACATTCGTCATCATACCTATGTCACCGTCTCATGTGTAAAGATTGTATGCCATTTCTAACAAAGGCAGGTGATCGGAAAAACAGGATTCTCTTACCCTAAACCCCTTTCACTATTTCAGATTGTATTATTATACCAGTGCTTGTTGATGTTGAGATAAATACAGATTTGAGACAAATAAAGAACTTACCAGCGAGTGTCATTTCTTCATAATAGTTTAGAAAAGTCTGCTATAATTAAAAAATAAATAAAAGTCCCGTTTTGACAGCAGGATACAACAAAGAGATTTATTTCATGTCTCTTTCATACTTACAAGTAAAGTAATGTGGTATCCTGCTGTCAAAACGGGCCTTTTATTTTTGATAACTTTAAACTATTTTGTAGGAATTAATGGTAAAAAGGATGATGAAGGACGTGTCATTTCGATACATTTTAGACTTTTTGATCGTTCGTTATGCTGATGAAATGTCACATTGACTACAGCCTCCTGTTAAAAAGCCGCCTTTGACGCTGGCGTGGCTCTAGTCGACCAAGATATTTAGATAACCGGCCAATCGTGGCAATTCCTCACTTTGGAGTAAGATCTGAGTCGCTTCCCGCATTCCATTCAGTCATTCAGGCTGGGGTACATTTACCTATTATTTTTGTACGGACGTTTGATATATTCTATTTACTTAAAATGATAAATTATAATACTATCTCTGTACGATAGCGATACAAGAAAGCCAATCTACAAGTGATGTAAATTGTAATACCAGTGGGGAAATTCCTGCAAATTAAAGAAAGTCGCGGTGGCCAAGTCTATTTTGCCACCATTTCAATTTGTGGCCAGTTTTTGCAGGTTTTTAATTAAAGACTCGCAATTTTGTTTAGTATTAATTAATTTTTTTTTTGTGGATGGGAAATCATCAAATGACCCCTCCCGCTCTGGGTGGAGCGGCAGGGAGTGTCAGACTTCTACTGACTAAAACCCACCCATGCTCCTCCTAGTGCCTTTTACGTTTCAGGGCCGCGGTAACTCTTTCGAACAAAATCCGCAACAAGGCCAGAACTACCATATTAATTTTAGTAAAATAATTCAAAAGTTCCTCAACCGATAATTTTTTTCGTGGAACATATTCCTTTTCGGTGATCCAAATGAGTTGGAGGGAAGAGCATCCTTTGCTGATCCACACAAGATCCTTTAATACACTTTGCCTAACTAATCAGGTGAATTTTAAATGCTAAAAGCAGAATATTTTTAATAACGTTAAATCAACAAAAAAAAATGAGAAAATTTGATGAAAACACGGCCAAAAGGTATTATTTACCACACAAAATTACAAAGCCTTTATAGGGTGAATTTTTCAAGTACCATGCGTGGATGGCCAATTCCGACACTATGAGGAATCAGGACACCGAAAGGAGTCTCGAGTCCGATGTTTGTGAAAACTAAATTGCTTCATTGGATTTAGGAAACATTGGTATTCCAAGCCAGGAATTGAACCGGGTGATATTGAAGAAAAAAACACACCTTGTATTATTCCACCATCCGAAAGTGTCGCATATAAGAAATAATTTTAATTATAATAATAATTATGATTTTCAAAAAAATAATAACAACTGTTAGTTATTTCTAAAATCTATGATGCATTTTCAGTTTTCATCAACATCAGGCCCAAAAATCTACAACTGCATCATTGAATTTTTGAAAAAATATTAGTTAAGGTTTAAGTTGGTAGGTTTAGTCAGAGTTAGAATACCGATTTTTCACCATGATATTTGTTGCCGAATAAATAAAATCGCATTCTAAAGTTGTAACCTATCTGGTTTGGCAACCCTGTATAATAGAACTGAAACAAGGCAGTGAAACAGAAATCTGGGGTAAATGCTTATTTTTTTGTCATTATATAAGATATGATTTCAAGTTTCTCTAGTAACATTGAGCTGCTCCCAACTTCGCATCTCTATGATCTAGTCTTCCACATAACAGACATGAGGTGAGATTATGATTCAAGATTGGGGCATGGTTCAATTACAAATTCATTGTTTGTAACTTACTAAATAAAAAAAATAGTATTGCAAGAAGGCATACACAAAATCAAACGCTAAAGATAATATATAATAAGTAGATTACAAGGCCATTACATATATCTCCTATCTTATCTCATCTCATTGCCATTTATCATATTCATACTGTCAATATTCTTATTTGAAAGCTATTTGAAAAATGGTTTGTACCATTTTATGCTTAATGGTCATCATAAGCCAACAGCATTCCATTGCTGGACATGACTTTAACCATCGCACGCCATTTATGTCGAATCTCGACAACTCTCATTTAGCTAAAAGATTTGATTTTGTTTGCTACGCGTTCAGGCCAAAATCGCCGAACCAATATTGATAAATTTTAGTACAGAGATAGATAAGTCCCTAAAATAACGTAGAAAAGGATTTTAACCATGAATTATGATGAAAATGATGAAAATCTTTTGAAAATTATGTTTTATTTTTAATAATAATTGATGATGAATAATAAATAATAATTTACATAATCTCTTATTGGCGTTAACAAGCAACAATAACAATAGTAATATGTAATATCAATAATGATGGAGGAGATCTTTGCTCAGCAGTGGGAAGACATCGTTGGTTGAAAATTATCAGTAATAATGATAGTGATGATCGGGAACAATGTGGTCTACGTGCACAGAGTAGTCGGTTTTAGAGTGATCACCATCGCGGTGCTCGTGGTGGTACTTGTGATCACCGGTGTGGTCGTCATCCACCTTGTACTCGAAATCGTACTTGGGGTGTGCCTGAAAGAAAATATTATTTATTTGAGCATGTGTGAAAAAACTCGGGACGTTATGGTGCCGTCTTTCATGGCGAGACTTTTATTTGTATCGTAGACTAGCCAACTCCTAAAGTATGACCTCAATCACGCAGACTAGTAGCTATGTTGTGCTGGCTCAAAACTCAACCATGTTTTTGAACTAGAAGTCAACCTTTCGTCGGGGTTGCTAGGTGGGTAGCAGTTATGAACAAAAAAGGTCTACTATGGGCTTACATGATAGTCGACGTGATGTTCATGGTGGTCGTCATGTTTGTGGTGGTGGTCATCGTGTCCGAAATCGTCGTCACCGTGTCCTAAATAATGGTCATCGTGTTTGAAATGGTAGTCACTATGTCCAGAATGGTGGTCATCGTATCCGTGATGGTGGTCATCGTGCTCATGATCTCCGAACTGCACAACCTCGTGGTGACCATCGTGCTTGTGGATGTACTGGGATGAGTAAGCATGTTCCGCAGATGCTGCTGCTACAACAGCTAATGCCATAAAAACCTATAAATAAATAGAAACATAATGAAAACTAATCAGTGTTTGTATCCTTGAACTGACTTCAGTAGCAAACAAATTATGTAGTCTTCTAATCAAGGCGAGATTAATAAGAGTAGAATTTACCTTGAAATGCATTTTTAATATTGTTCTACTTAAATTTTATTTTGTTCTGCTTGTACTTGAAGGCACTAAGTCTGTTAGTGGACTGGATGTATCACCAAAACAAATCGTGGCTTTTATATATTAAAAACTAAAGTTATCAAGGTAATAGTACCTTGATCACTGTAGTTTCACTTGAATATTTGGCAGTTAAAATGATTGTCGATAAAATTAATATTTGTGTTGATTTCGTAAAAAAAGGCATTGATATATTGATTGTGGTACACCTACGCACTCGTAAACAAGCGTTGGCCGAAAAAGAACGGAAACGCACCATTTTAAACAGTTATTAAAAATGTATTCGTATTATAAAATTTAATTAGGACGTAAATCTTTTTGAAAAATTATTGTGAACCACCAACTTCTACTCGGCGTGGCCTTCACAGGAGTGGCCCCGATTCGATTCACTTGGAATTCGGAAGACGTAGATTTAAGTTTAAATAGGCGAAATTCCTATCGGTCTTCCCCAGACGCAGGTTTCGCGTGAGAGTTAATTCTAAAATAGTTAAGTAAAAGGCTGTGCCATGCTAGGGCTATCCAAAACCACTCTCTTTTTATGGACATGGTATAATGTAAATTAGTGCATAAATAAAATAATAAAACTAAAATTAAACAAACAAAAATTTGAAAAAAGGTACCTAAAGTAAAATGGATTTGATTTTCATATTAAGGAGAAAGCTGTCGTAACCTTAAATGAAATTACCTATACCTATGACATTGCAATCAGTTTTTAACTAAGGGTTAGTATATTGGATTTTAATGACGTAGAGTTTTTGTCCAAAAAATTTGTTTAAAGAAATTCACAACACAATAATAAGAAAGAAAAAAAAGAAAGAAAACACGTTTATTCTGCCACAAATGACGCTCAAAAAACACAAAATTAAAATAAAATATCTTTAACAACAAAAATTTATTATTAAAAACCTATTGCACTGTAATAATAGAGTTTAAATGGGTTAAAAATCTAAAGTAGTTAAAATGAACTATGTATAACTATGAGAACTATTCTTTGGAGATCCGCGTCAGGAGAAAAAGAACCTCCGCGCGGTATACACCACGAAACTCTTGCCTGCAGGCATTGGGATGTCTGTAGGCTCGAAGCGTAGTGACTCTTGCGACTCCCAAAATCAGCAGACGATATTGGAGGCCTCGCTTCACGTTCATAAGTTGCTGGCCAGAGTCCTGAAGTAAACTGAGGGTATACCAGTACCAGTTTCATTCACTCTACCAGAGTTTGAATTCACTCCACCAGAGTTTGGATTCACTCCACCAGAGTTTGCATTCACACCACCAGAGTTTGCATTCATACCACCAGAGTTTGCATTCACTCCACCAGAGTTTGCATTCACTCCACCAGAGTTTGCATTCACTCCACCAGAGTTTAGATTCACTCCACCAGAGTTTGCATTCACACCACCAGAGTTTGCATTCACACCACCAGAGTTTGCATTCACTCCACCAGAGTTTGCATTCACTCCACCAGAGTTTGCATTCACTCCACCAGAGTTTGCATTCACTCCACCAGAGTTTGCATTCACACCACCAGAGTTTGCATTCACACCACCAGAGTTTGCATTCACACCACCAGAGTTTGCATTCACTCCACCAGAGTTTGCATTCACTCCACCAGAGTTTGCATTCACTCCACCAGAGTTTGCATTAACTCCACCAGAGTTTGGATTCACTCCACCAGAGTTTGCATTCACACCACCAGAGTTTGCATTCACACCACCAGAGTTTGCATTCACACCACCAGAGTTTGCATTCACTCCACCAGAGTTTGGATTCACTCCACCAGAGTTTGCATTCACACCACCAGAGTTTGCATTCACTCCACCAGAGTTTGCATTCACTCCACCAGAGTTTGCATTCACTCCACCAGAGTTTGCATTCACTCTACCAGAGTTTTCACGGTGAGAGGTTTACAGATTCGACTAGCTGATCGTGTTCAGTTGAATTGGCAAAATTTGCATTCAGAGCAAGGGTTATGAAATTAGTGATAGCTCCAATTACACCTTGGTCGTTAAAAGAATACTCGAATTCCGGCTCTAAGTGCATTACACTGGTCATAACATTGGAATAAGGGCTTACGACTAGTAATTTGAATGAAGTCAAGTACTTGAAGCTGAACTAGATTGTCCGAAGACGGCCACTGGACCCCGTTAATTTTTACCCGACTGTGCCATGCAAAGCAGGAGAATGACCAAGTAAATAGACACATTACGTGTTTATTTACTTGCTCGTTTACCCGAATTCCATAGCAATGAGCTTTGAGAAAACGACTAAGTGTAAGTGTTCTTATGAAGATAAAAACTATGTAGTAGCAAAAATTGGGTTATGGCACGAAACTGTACAAAAATAAATGGCCCGTTTACACGACATAAAAGTGCGTTAAATAGTTATTGTATTTACGTGTCCCATGGAAAGGGACGATTAGATATTTATTTAATACATAGACTTTTAGTAGTGTCACGTGCTAGATTCCCGATAAAAATACAGAACTTATGATAGTTATGGTTTCTACGTTTGTATATTCTGTTATTTATATGGTGTACAAATGTATTGTGTATTGTATCAATTCATTTATTTTTTATGTACACATAGCAAAACAATAAGAAATTGCATTATACTATACGAGTCCTAAAAGTAGCTATCTATCTCACCACGACAGTTGTATTAAGTAACTTTACGCTTATGTTAGATTGTCCAGTTATGACACCGAAATCACTTTTTCATTGCGTGACTACAGCAATCTTAATTGTATCAATTAAGAAGCGTGCAGCTTAACAGTCACGCAGGAAATAACATGTTTGCAGAACACATTTTTGCACTAGCACAAAAAACTGATGCAGGTCCGATGAAATAAAACTGCCGTGCAGTGTTTTCTGAATCAAGCAATGACAAAAGATGTTTAATTGGAACTCGCACAAGACATTAAAAAGTAGTTTGTTGATAAACGTTTAATGTAAACCTGTTGTTAGAAAAACAACTATTTCGGTGTGAACAACCAGATTTTGATGGATTACATTTTCAAAGAAAGCTATTTATCACCAGCTTTTACCCGCGACTTAGTATGAATATTTTCTGTGCAATTTCCTTAACATTTCTTTTCGTAAGAACCTTCTACAAAGTATTAGAAAACTTAATAAAAAAGATAAATGAAATCGGTAGTCGTTCTCAAGTTATGGCGTGAACAAGGGAAACAGGGATTCAGATTCGTATGTAAACGTAGATAATATTCAGTAGCGTCTAAAATAAAATATGAATTCAAAAAGAAGCGTAACGAACTGGCTGACACGGCCAGCCATAAAAACTTCCCAATTACTACTGCAACCTTACTCGTAACTGGCAAAATGTGTTTACTTAAATTTTTGTGTAACCCTTCGGGGATGTGATATGAACAACTATCGCTTCATAATTATGCTCTAAATACTAAGTTTTTTTTTCTTGCTCGGCTAAAATGTTGTACAGTCAACAGCATATCAAGTTACTATATACTGTCAAATTCATTCGATTTTGAACTTAACAAGCAACATTTTAAGGTTTTAAAATCTTTTGGAGAAATTTGACAGTTTAGTATAACCTGATGTGCGGTTGACTGTACCTAATGGTGTACCTTTTGCATACAAAACACAATAGGTAAGTAATACTGTTATTTAGGTTTTTGTCCCTTTGAGTCTCCATGATAACTTTTGCGACAAAGTCATTACTTCATTAGGAAACATATTTTTCGATCTACTTGAAGTGTTTGTTTTTTGAAATCTATTTATAATAGAGCTATACTGTGTAATAGAGTAGATTGCATATTTTAATTTAATATTATCTTTTGGAGGAGCAGAAGCGTGAGTAGGTAAAAAATATTATATAGTCTTATTTGGGAAAACATTTATTTACACATGAAAAATAACAAAACAGATTTAAAGAAGTAACAACATTTTGTAAGTCAGTGATGATGGTGATGATGCACGATGTGGTGGACGCTGTGCTTTACATCCGCGTGGAAACTGTAACGACAATACACAATTTAGACGAGAAAGGAGAATCACGTTATAGGAACAAACAAAATCTTGACAGTGTTTGAACTATAGTCTACACGTTTTCATAGAAATATTTTTACCAATTGAGTGGGTAAAGGGAGCATTTACATGCAGTCAACGAGACGGTTTTTTAAAGCGATGTAATTTTTCGATTGCAAAAGCAACGGACGCTACTATACTATCAAAAGTTGTGACCTAAAAAAAAAAAAAAAAAAACCAGTCAGTCAGTTTTATCATGAACCCGTTGTTAAAAAGAGATGGAGCTATTTGTCCTGCTTAGCTCCATCTTTCTCTCACATCGTTAACATGATGATATTGGCACGTTACATCAGGTGCTGGTCTTTCTAAATAATAACTGCATTGTGGTGAAGAAATGTTGCAGGAAGCTTACCCGGAATGCTTGTCAGCATGGTAGTGAACGTGTCTGCTGGAACCGTCAGGTTCATGCAGAGAGTAGTGTCCCTTGACGCTGTCACCATCGCGGTGCTCATGCTGTTCCTTGTGGTCCTTGGTGTGAGGGTCCTTCACTTCATACTTGAACTCGTACTTAGGATGCGTCTGGAGGTAATCGTTATGATTAGCGTTTTGTTTTTCTACTGTTCTACTTTGTGTTGGATATCAAATAATCAGCTGGTGACCACACTAATGATGAGTGCACACTAAAATACTGTGATCTGTCGGCGTCTTAAATTTCAAGATACGTTGCTATCATAGAGACAAACTTAAAAATCCACCCACTACCCGAACCCCGAATACAGCAATGCTGCTTAGGCAGAAATAGGTAAGGTGCTAGACCTTTCTAAGACGAGCTCCTTCACAAAAAGCTCTAATATTTCGGGATAAAGGATTGTGAGCGTTACTTACAAAGTAGTCGTAGTGATGATGTCCGTGATGGTCTTTGAATTCCACTTTGTGTGCGTGACCCTCGTGTTTGTGGATGTGCTGCGAGGAGTGAGCGTGTTCTGCTGTCACTACTGCTAGAGCACATACTGTCATGGCTAACACCAACACCTGAAATAGCAAAAAGATAAATGTAGATATTTTGTAACAGGTTGATGATTCCATTTTTAAGGGTGAAGATGAAAAATTGTGTTATTTGAACTTATATTTTAAGATGGAATAGAAAAAAAAGTAGAAAAAGAGAATCTTAGATATAAAGTTTTATGCCGGGCGATTAAAAAATGCTGCATCCATGCAAAGATCACCTTAGAAACCATCTTGTATTAATCCGATGTAGGTATGTAAGATCAAAGGTATTGTAGTAAACTGGTACATAGTTTAAAAAAATCTCGGCTTTTATAGTGAAAAGTAAAACTACCAAGGTAATAACGATTTCACTTTGAATTTTTGGTACTAAAAACGTTTGCGACAGTTCGATATGCATAATAATCGAATAACTGCAAAACTGTCGCAAAACTGCACGTTTACGATAATTTTATTAATTGTAAAACTATAAAAGACGGAATCTTTGATTTTGTTATTATAATAATGTGTTTTAAGAAAACAATTATTTGCAGCACATAAAACATACTTATTGATGTTTGTTGAACTATTGAAGTAAACAGAGTTTATAACATACGCAATGTATAAGATAACATCTCTTATATAACCGTTAAGTGCTTCTAGACGTGTTATTTCATTGGTCCCAAGGGAACGTACGATCTGGAATAAAAGGTATGCCTCTTGTGTCCTAATCCAAGCCGTAGTCTACCCGTGTCTGCCAGGATTGCGGATTTTGTTCGAAAGAGTCACCGCGGCCCTAGAACGCAAAGGGCACTAGGAGGAGCTCGGATGGGTTTTAGTCAGTAAGAGTCTCACACTCCCTCTTGCTCCACCCAGAGCGAGAGACTCATTTGATGATTTCCCATCCAAAAACCCGTGTGCCCAGCTTCGTCCAATTTTGCTTCGTTCAGCCCTTGCAGCGTGTCCGATTTATTCACATCTATTAATAGGGTAGTACGATGGTTAGTTGGTTGGATCGGGCTAAGTTATGACGCAAATAGTAGGATATCATCCGCCTCCTACAAGCGCTTTCCCAGGTTCGTCTAGAAATATGTGTTTTTGTTTTTTTTTTACGGGTCGTAAATAAGAATTACTAATGGCCCACATAAAAGGAGCGCAGTTTATCCTCGCAGACGGTTTGCACTGCCAGGGTTGCGGAATTTGTTCAAAAGAGTCACTGCGGCCCTGCAACACTGTTAGTAAGAGTCAGACACTCCCTTCCGCCTCGTCCAGAGCGGAAGAAGGTATTTGATGATCCTTAAAAAAAAGACGGATTGCAAAATAAAAGCGGCTGTTATAATTCTGCAACAATTTTGTCTAAAGCAGAAAACATCCAGATTTAAATGCCTCTCTGCCTGCCTATATAGAATGTTTCAGAAGTGCGTTGTCATATTTAAGGGCCGTTTGGGGCTGAAACACAAGGGCCATGGGGTCCGAGTGCTCATCGAGTTTTTCGTGAAATTAGCAAACAGTTACGACTAGGTATCTGTTAAGAATAAGCCAGCCCTCTGATCACGTCAACAGTCGACACTCTTGACGTGATCAAAGAGCTTGCCTTTTCTTTGGCCAACGAATCGGCAATGCCATTTAACGTGGCAATGTGGCCAGTGGGCCACTGGACACTGTTCCCGTTGACAGCGATGCATTGGACGAATTTTTCGATGCATTTGAGTTCCTCCCCTCCCCTTTTTACCACGCTTGTATATTCATGTATATTTTTACTAGCTTGTATAAACTATCTATAGGTTTTTATGTATTTGTAAATAATAAAGGTCAAAAAAAATAAAATCTGAAATCTAAATAAAAAAATATTTAAAGGTCTGATGTAAGTACCTACAGTAAAGAAACAATAGCAAAATAAAAAAAATGAATTTTTCAAATAATTATAATTATAACTTCTCATTTGTTAATAATATGTTACACGGTAAGTACAGTTTGAAAAACTCTGTTTTAAGTTTTCTAATTTGTCTCTAAAAGTGACCCCTATGCTCAAAATGTATTTCTTTGCGTAACACATCTGTGTTTCGGTCACAGAAGTTCTTATGTGTACCAAATTTCAACAGAATCTGTCCAGTAGATTTGGAGAACATTGGCTGTGACAGAAGGACAGACACACAGCCACCCAGACAACAGAGTGATCCTATATGGGTTCCGATTTTCAGGAATGTTCGGAACCTTAAAAATGCCAAACAAATCACTTCAAGCGGTCTGATGCAGTTGGTGGCATCAAATCTGTGTCTGAACTGTAATAGGAGGTTGGGGAAAAAGTTTCTTCGCATTTTTTAAGAAAATTCAAAACAATTTTTAATATAGTTTATTTACATTTAACTAAAGTATGTAGGTACCATTTTGTTCGATAACTTTTTGCCATCTTGTAGGTAGGGACATGATCCCATTGCTATAGAATTTTGGGACCTCTGATCAAAATACCGCGACAGGTGGTTTTGGCAGTCCTCTCGTGATGTTAACCTGACACTGCCTAAAGAATTCTGAAGACCGAAACAGGTGGAAATCTGAAGGTGCAAAGTCAGGACTATGCGGCGGATGCAGTAACACCTCTCAGCCAAACTCTCTTAATTTTTGCTGAGTGGCTAAAGATGTGTGTGGTCTAGCGTTATCATGATGAAAAACCACACACCTTCTGTTGATTAATTCCGGCCACTTTCTCTCAACTTCTTGCTTTAATATCATCAGTTGTTCGCAGTAGAGTCCAGAATTGTTGATCCTGCCTGGTGGTAACAACTCATTATGAATAATGCCCTTCCCATTCCACCACACACACAGCATCACCTTGTTGCGAGTTAACCCGGGATTCGCCACAGTCTGTGAAGCATGACCGGCCTTTGACCACGACCTTTTTCGCACGTTCTTGTCGTACGTGATCCACTTTTCATCACCAGTTATCAGATTCTTCAAAAATGGTTCGGTTTCATTACGTCGTAATAAAGATTCACAAATGAGTACACGGTTCATTAGGTTTCTTTCAGTGAGCTCGTGAGGTACTCAAATATCGAGCTTTTTGTATACCCAGTATTTTTCAAATTTCAAATTCCCAATTCTTCAGCTACGTCGTAACTACTGATATCTTGCTAATTATATTAGTTAGAAATAGTATTCATTTGTTATAATGATCAATATTGTTAACTGATAAAATAATATTTAAACTAATTGTTAATAGTTATAATGTTCAAGATTTCTTTGGTCTAACCATCACTTGATATAATTCACGACCGTAATTTATACCAAATCTACATTCGATTTGAATGTAAATTTGTTTTAAATTACGGTGGTGACCAAGGAAAGTCGACCAGGCGCCAGGCACATCAACATGGACAGGTTAGGTTCGAAAGGGATGACGGGAGCTAGAGTGGGTGAGCAAAGTAAGCGAACTAAGCTCCCGTACCATCTCTCCTCGTACCATGATTTTAATCGTCGTACCACTTTTACCATGCAGGCAGAAATAAGGGCCCGGACAGCGGGGTTTCATTGTCGTCACGACCGTAACGTGAGCCGAATTTACATCCCACTCAATCATACATATAAAATGATGTCTGGAATGTCATAAGATTTTATAGCAATAGATGATTATTTCAATCGAAACTATATCAATCGTTAGTATATTAAAAATAATTATACCATTACGCAAAAGTTAAAAATTCGCGCATTTTTAACTTTTGCGTGTTGGTATAATTATTTTTAAAATAATCATCTATTGCTATAAAATCTTGCAAACACAATGCTTGCAAAAATTTCCAAATGTGAAACATTTTATCGATTCATAAAAAAAGAGATGTATTTAAAAAAGTTCTGCTACAAGGCACGATTTTTTGTTGATTTTAATTGCACAGTCGTATGAGAGTCCAGTTTCTAGTACTGACAAGGGGGCGCGCGGCCAGGACGCTGTGAACAAAATATAAGGCGTCTGGCCGCGCGCCCGCGACGCTCAGTATATTTCATTCCTTTGACGCGTACATTATATCTTGTCCAGAGCCCTGGCCGCGCGCCCTGGCTGCGGGAGAGCGCGAGAGAGAGTTAGTTCTCGAATTGAAGACACCTAGATTATAGCTTGATTATCTTTTTGAGTGAATAGACATTATCGCTCTTAAATTTCTTCTATAATATACTCGTATACTGTCTGTAAAATTTTGTCAAAAATATATGTGAATTAAAAACACTCCTTTTTTTGGGCAGTCGTGTAATAAAAACATATTTATTAAAACATAAAACAACATCATAAAATGACAATAACAGGAACAGTGATAAGAGTCAACAACAATATAAAGCTTAATGATGATGATGAGGCACGATATGGTGCGTGCTGTGCTTCACTTCGGCGTGGAAACTAAGAAAAAAAGAAAACATAGTTATTGTAAATGTTGATATTGCTAAGCCGGGATCATGAGGTATTCAATTTTTTTTTATTTAACCTCGTGTTATCAACTAAGTTGGAGTAAAAGGTGATTCGTGATAGTTGGTGCGGGGCGTAATGTAACATGTTACAAAGCGAGCTTTCCTGCAGTCAGTGGCCCTACCATGACGTGTTAAAGCGTGAGTCGTTCAAGCGAGGAGGGATGGAGCTATATAGGATGTATAGCTCCATCCCTCCTTCTCTCTCGAACAACTCACGCTTTAACACGTCATGGTACGGCCGCAGTACGTGGAAACTAGCGGAAACATTCGTATGCTACATGCGTATGTGTTTGGTTTTACGCGTTAAGAATTTTACTAATTAAGATTTGTGTCACTTTTATAGCAGTATTATAATGGTCAGAACCTAGCAAAAGCTTAATCTTAGGTCACCCATCTTTAAATATCACTAAGAAAATAAAAATAAAAAACGGATTCTTCTGTCTATGTTCCAAAAAATAAAAACTTTTAACTTACTCTAATCGTAATTCAAAATACTGACCCAGAGTGTTTGTCAGCATGGTAGTGGACATGTCTGTCAGTACCGTCAGGGTCTTGCAGAGAGTAGTGACCCTTGACACTGTCGTCGTGACGATGCTCGTGCTGTGACTTGTGGTCACCGGTGTGAGGGTTCTTCACCTTGTATTCGAACTCGTACTTAGGATGCGTCTGGAAGTAAAGTTTAGTGGTTTGTCACATTATTGAAAATGTTAGACCTTGTCGAACATTGTCTCAAAGTTTTTTCATGCTTAGGTTAATGAGTAGTTGCAAGATCAGGGCTTAAACCACCAACTCTTATAGCAGTATTACTTTAATATTACTTCCAGTGAGAAAGAGACGGAGCTATACGTCCTGTATAGCTCCGTCTCTTTCCCACTGGAAGTAATATTGCTTTAAGAGTTGGTGGTTAGGCCCCAGTAGAGGCTTTACACAACCATGATAATAATCTATCAGAGGGCTAATAATTCTACTAATTAGTATAATTGGCGCTTTTTTATAACGATTGTCGAAAATTGCAACTGTTAGTGGGATGAAACACATATGACTTCGGTAGCGCATGTCAAACTTATACAATTTTGGACTTAAGAGCGTTTACGCGGTACGGCTTTTCATACAATCTTTCAAATCCTTATTCTTCAAAATGAATGAACCGATTTTAACGAAACTTGGTATGCATACGCTAGATATCCAGGTCTTAATAGTTATCAGAAAACATTTTTGAAAAAGATTTTAGAGGGAGAGAGAGATCGATTTTAAGTTTTCTATAGAAAGTGAAAAATCACTATATCCTTCCCCCTGAACCCTTTTTCAAAAATGTTTTCTTATAACTTTCTAGACCTGGATATCTAACGTAGGCATACCAAGTTTCGTTAAAATCGGTTCATTCGTTTTGAAGAATAAGGATTTGAAAGTTTGTATGAAATGACATACGGCGTACACGCTCTTAAAGCCAATTGTTTTCCTTAATAGAATGTCACTTGTCTAGAGCCAATTCTCCTAATTTTTAAGCAACATTCGCTTTCGTATGTCAGTCGCAATCTGTCAAAAATGTATGGAAATTGAGGCTTTTTTGACATATTGCGGCTGAGATGCAAATGCGAACGTTGCTTAAAAATGTGTAAAATTGGCCCTCTGATATTATGGTAGGCGCTAGATAAACTTGCAATAAAGTACATTGACCTTTCTCTAATATTCCTTCTTAGATACCCGAGCAATAAATTATTAACCGATTTTCATTATAGAGAACGTAAAGGATCACGATAGAAGTCAACTCAGGACGGCTTTATGTCGTTATTTCTATTTCTGATATTAAGAAAGTCAATAAATGTATGTAGTCACTGACCGTTATTGCACATTTATGTAGTGTCCACCATAGTTTTACTAACGTAGAAGTCATGGTCATGATGTCCGTGTTTATCTTTAAATTCCACTTTCGTGTGATGATCGTCGTGTTTGTGGATGTACTGAGATGAGTGACCTTCTTCTGCTAACACGGTCATTACAGCACATACTGCTAGCACACACAACACCTGGAATTAAGAAGTGTTATTTTTTAATAATTGTAATAATGGTTTTGCAGGTCTTTCATCGAGTCCCATCACTTTGAAACTCGAGTGATGACACGATTTATTTTGGAGTTCTTGGTAGAAAATGACAATAAGTAATATTTTCTAAAGTATAAAAATCTTTAAAAAAAACACAACTTTTTTTTATTTTGTAAATACCTTATAAATCATTTTTTTTAGTTTATTGTACCGTACAAATGGTTGCAAGTTTATAATTGAACTGATGTTTAGCTACAAACGATTTGGGCTTTTATAGTTAAAATTAAACTAAAGTCACAAGTGATGTAATATTATTGATTTTATTAAGAACCATTAGCAATTAACAAAAGTTTACAACATTTTATAACGATTTCGAAAATGTCTAATTGTAGCGTGTGTAGTTAAAACTACATCACTTTCGCGTAGTAAACCGTCGATTCCGTGTTAGTATATTGACGAGCACTTACGAAATCGAATCTTAAGCTGGGTACTGACCGGTTACGGGCCGTAATGTCGCAGCGAGCATGTTATGTTACCCCGTGTTCTAAAATCCGTGTAAAACAAAACACATACGCATGTACGAGTGCATGTTCGTGCTCGTTTCCACGTACTGCCTGCATGAATGCTCGCTTTGTAACATATTAAGGTGGGTCCACATTACTGACATTTCGCCGAAACTAACACCGTGACATCCCGGTGGACTTGTTACGGATAGTGTGGACGGGTAGAGGTTTCCATCGGATCGGATCCCGATGCTGGGGGTCTACTCTCTAAGCCCGAAGTCCGTACTTTCTGCCTTCGTGTCGGGCGTTTTCTACTCCGTATAGATACGGAGGATACTTTTGTTAATTGCTCGACACTAAGGCCGAAACTACTGACATCTTCTTTGAAATTTTGCTGAATTTGATTGGTCCAAAACAGGACACCCAATCGGACGTCCTTTGAAAAATACCGACTTTGGATGGATCGGCCCGTGACCCGTGTCATTTGACCGTGACAAAACTAAAAAAACCGTCCACATTTATGACTGGCAGTACGTGGGTACAATGTTCAGGTGTACTTTCTGATTGAAATATTTTGCATGGGAGTATGAGACGGATAAATGTTCGTAACAAATCCTGTCAACACTATCGGTACAGACACCCGACTTTGTCACGACACGGTTTTCGGTTCGGCGAAATGTCACTAATGTGGATCCACCTATTTAATTAATTTCGCCTCGTAACCCCGGTCAGTAGGTACCCACCTTTAGAGTTCTTGATTAGACTGTTTTCTTTGAAGATTTCGTTGCTGATTTTAACACTTTTAAAGTTTATTCCACGTTGTTAAATACTTTGGAAGGTACCTAATATTGAAAAATGCCTCATATTATAATTGTAGCTAAAAATTACAAATTAAATGTTCCTTTTTTGTGAATTAATCTTGTACAATCAGTTCCGTGTTCGTTTATTATAATATTTGTATTTAATAATTACCATTTTGTATCACTAACATTTTATCTAACTGCTGAATAAAGAGCCAGCAGGGCCAGCTCTGAAAATTAGGGCACCCCGACATGGATAGGTTAGGTTCGAATTGGATGACGGGAGCTAGAGTGAGTGAGCCAAACGAGCGAACGTAAATTGTAGAGCACGGAGGTGCTTATCTGAAACTTAAACTTTTATCAAGTACTACCAAATTTACAAATAACTTAAACAAGTTTCTACGAAACATGAAGAGTAATAATTGTATCTATATTTCATATTGATGTCGATGCTCTCAGATCACACTACAGTTCCTAAAAATAAATATTTTCCCCTCAGACCCTTGACAAGTGCAGATTTTTCAAGCTTTGCAGGATAGAAAACGTACACTCGACGCACCCTTTGCATAGTCCCTTAAGGAATGTTTAGACAGATAATAATATTACTTTCCTCCATGGTTCAGACGTAGCCGCTAGTATTGAAGCACTGGTTGGCATGAATAGAGCGCCTGCCTTTTTTGTATGCGGTGACCTACCGCCTTACCACTCGCGTCCCGCTTGTACGTAACATATGGCTTCAGAAGCGGCCTAAGTGACATTCCGGCATTTAATTTTACATTTTATTTAAACACTACAAGAAAAACGTAGTCATTACTGGACTTAAGCAAACAACACGGGCAAAACCAGTGCTGGCAAGTCTGAAGGACTAGCGCCTGCAACTGTTTTCGTGTGCCTTTAATTACAAATGGATAGTCAACAATGTATAACAATGAAAAAACACGCGCATGTGTGACGTTATAATAACGTCAGTTTTGTATGGGTATTACTTTTGTTTCAACAGTGAGTTGAGGTCATCATGCTTCCGGATGAATTCATAAATACAAGAAGCATTTAATTTCAGAAACTGGCTTATTCCTTTTGTGTAGCCGTCGAACTAATTATTTAATTTATCAATAAGTGCACAAAGATTATTATGATTTATTAATTTAGCATTAAGATATTCGTTTGTGATTATTACCTCATTTGCTATTTCTTAACAGCCAGACACTATTTTTAACTGGCACCACTCATTCTTTACACGGGTGCACACTGCACATCATTCATTTACTAATGTCACTCCTGCCAAAACATGCCAATTTGTGTGCAATATCAAAATAATTTAAGAATGTAGAGGTTTTTCATTTTTTGGCTAGATGTTCAAAATTTTGCTGAAAACTGCATCTAAATCCATTGTGTATTTTAGAAGATATAAGTGGTCAACAGATACCACACGTGATTTTAATTTGTACTATCTTATCCTAAGTTATATTTTAATGTAATGCGTAAGTGAATTTGTTTGTAACACTTTTGCGTCTCAATCGCTGAACAGATTTTCATGAATTTTGGCAAAAAGAAAAATGAGAAAATCTAATGCACGCGATGCCACGTACAGATATTAGTTTATAAATAAGTAAAGAGGCTCAATGTATCCGTTAGAAGATCAAAACATCTATATATTTATTGCTCACTCAGATCTCTCCTTATAGTGAGTATTCAAACATAACTTGCAAAGTTTTGGTGTTCAAAATCCGTTAGGTTTTTTCTGTGAGAATTTGTATTGGATCTTGTATTTTTTTAATCATTCAAGCACGAATATTGTATGAAATGTAAGAAAAAAAAACAAAGAGCAATTTTCTTAAAAATATTATAATAATACTATAAAGTAACAAAACATTGTAAATACACCCAAATTACTCGTAATAACAGAAAAAAAAACAACATTCATTGGTAAAACAACATTCACTGTATAAAAAAGTTACAAAACCAAAATATTTTTAGAAAAGTTCAAAAAATTCAGGTTGGTCTTGTTCTTCATGTTCAAAATTGTCAAATTGTTGTTCAAATTGTGGTTCGTCATGTTTGTGATGTTCCTTTTTTTTGTGATGTTCAGGTTTTTTATGATGTTCATGTTTTTTCGGGACGAGGTGATGAGTGCTGTGTTTTACATCCGCGTGGAAACTGGAAACACCAAAAAAAAAAATTAAATGCGGTACAACCATTTACTGTCATTTACTAGTTGCCTGATGCATAACCGGTATGTTTTCATTTCACAGACATAGCTGACCAGCGGTCTTCAAATTTTTACTTCGCGGCAGATAAAAGTGGCCAGATATAGTTGCGGCCAGCAGGACTTACTTTCCCGAACAAACTCCCTTCATGGAAAGCCCTTTTCTTACTAGCTAAATCAGGAACCGAACTACTACGGTTCATCCTTCCGAGGCCCTAATTTCAATTTATTATGGGTTAGCGCAACATGCCTTCTATATCCATAATATCTCTATTAGTCGCCATCTCAGTAATCCAAACTAATACGATAACTTTTCTAAAAGATATGTTAGATAATATAATGTTGTGCAATGCTCACCCAGTTTTCTTATCAGCATGGTAGTGAACATGTCTGATAGTGCCATCAGGTTCTTTGAACGAGTAGTGTCCCTTGACGCCATCACCATCTCGGTGTTCGCTATGTTCCTTGTGGTCACCGGTGTGAGGGTCCTTCACTTCATACTTGTACTCGTACTTAGGATGAGCCTAGAAGTATACGTCACCATTAGTACTTTATTAATTATATCCACATGTCAGATTATCGGACACGATAGCCAATCTTATAATGGCGACTAGTCGACACCTCATAAAATAAATACAGATGCAAATCCCCTTTTGTCACTTTTACAGTCCGATGGGATGGCAATCCTTTAAGATATTTGGTGTAGAATCAATTACTTAAAGAGCTCTCCAAGGCAAAGGTGTGACGTGACACTTCCATCACCTCGCTATGAGACATTTCTGGTGCAAACTCTTCAGGTGACCCTGACAGCTGTTAAAATTGCGAGACAGTAAAAAATACCTAATATAAATAAGTAAGCTACTAACATAGTAGTCATAGTGATGATGTCCGTGATGGTCTTTGAATTCCACCTTCGTGTGGTGACCTTCGTGTTTATGGATGTGCTGCGAGGAGTGACCGTACTCTGCAGTCACTGCCGCTACAGCACATACTGCCAACACGCACAATACCTGGAAATAGTGAAAAGTAATTGGATTACTTAGTGACGAATTTAACTACAGCTTTGTCATACTGGCTCGGGGTACACCGTGAACCCAAAAGTTTAACCATTGTTTCTGCTTCGTTAACACTGCAAGTGACAAAGAGCTTCTGAGAGGAAGGTCCCTTGACAATCATCAAACGTCTAACTCTCTGACTGCCAAATTAGTTTTACCATACGAGTTGAGGGTAGGTTAGAAAATCCGTTAGGCACACAAAATTTTTGGAATGCTCAATTTCACCCAAATTAAAATACCTTTGAACACATTTCGTATTTTCACACTGTTCCACGTTTGTAAGTAAACTGATACATAAACACGAACGATCGTGTCTTTTATACAAAATACAAAATTTAGTAATCAATGTAAAAATATTAATTTGTAAGATAGGCCGTAACATTTTTAGTACACACGACAAATGTTTGCAATGATTTCGAAAAGCCATTTCTACTCATGAACGACGCCACGGTAGTTATTGGCTCCGGACAATGAAATTATGCAAATATTTTTGTAACCAAGCATTTTTGTAAATGGTTGTAGTATAAACATGTAGTGCTGCTGCATTGCAATGTGGATCGTCCTTATAATGGAACAGCTCTATGGCAAAATATTGTGAAACATGAATAGTATAACAAAATTTAAATTCAAATCCAATTTTTTTTTTGGTTTGTTTTATTTTTTTGCTTTTTTGTTATTTTAATTTTGTACATTCTTGATGTTTGAATGTAATTGTGATCTGATGAGTCTTTTTTCCGAAGGATGGGAAATGACCAAATGACTCCCGCTCCGGGTGGAGCGGGAGGGAGTGTCATACTCTTACTGACTAAAACCCATCCGTGTTAATCTTAATACCCTTTGCGTTCCAAAACAAATTCCATAAAGTCTGATGAGTCTACAGCTACACAGTCGATATCAGTTTGTTGCGTTCCAAACGCTTTTAAAATATTTAACTTAAACATTCCATACAGCCGATTGAGGAGCTCGTGGATAAATTATAACAGCCGCACAGGCCGATCTCCAAGATTAAGCAACGCTTGCCGAGGTTAGTCTGTGGATGGGTGACCATCTTAACATACTGAGACTCCTCCGTGCCTCGGAAAGCACGTTAAGCCGTTGGGCCCGGCTGTCAACTGGAGATCTTTGGCAGTCGTTACGGATTGTCAGAAGCCAGAAAATCTGACACCAGTCTTGACAAGAAGTACCGCGTTACCTAGTTACTAGTTAGTTAATGGGTTGTGGAGGTCTGGTAGGCAGCCGCTCCACACTAAAATACTGGTATTCAGCTGAATCCGGTTTGACTGGAAGCCGACCTCAATATAGTTGGGAAAAGGCTAGGCAGATGATAATTCAATACAGCCGATTGCATTACAACACACTGGTGGAAACAAACGAGATAATTACTGGATATCGTCTCATGTAAAAAGTAGTAGTATTAAAGACAGAAAACCAATTTCAACATTGTAAAGAGGCTAAGCTGATTGACATAAAAAACGAATTAATAATTTGAAATAAGCAGGATGTACAGTAAATAGTATTTATACGGTTTACTTAAAAACAAAAACTGTTCAACAAAATAGTAAAAAGGTTGCTTCACAATCACGTTTATTTTAACATCACAAACAAATCATATTTACAAATAAAATAACAACAATGCCAACAGATTATGTACTATAAGTCGGTAACAATAAGACTAGAAAATCTGGAATCAGTGATGGTGGTGGTGTTCAGGAACGGTGTGTTTGGCGTGACCCTCGCGTTTGACGTTGGCGTTGAATCTGCAAGAAATAGAGATAAATCAGTGTGAGTTACTTTTATAAGAATAAATGTAGGTATATTGTCTAATTATAACATCACCGGAAAAAGGCAAACTTCAGAAGATTATAAAACATCTTGAGAGATTGTAAAATCTCGATAAATTGTCAACTGTGGAATACTTTTTAACGCAGCAAGATATTTTATAAATCTTACGGAGTTTGCAAATAGCCGGTGACATAATTATATAAGATGTATGGGTACTGGTTCTTCTTTAACAATGGCAATGTGCACTCACCCGCTCTTCTTGTCAGCGTGGTACTCCACGATCCTAACGGTGCCATCAGCTTCGTGCAGGCTGTACACACCCTTCACGACGTCACCATCGCGGGACTCGTGTTGGTACTTCTTGTCTCCGGTGTGTGGGTCTTCTACCTTGTACTCGTACTCGTATTTAGGATGAGACTGTAGAACAAGTGACGGTTAGTAACAATCGTTCCTAATTTAAATAAGCTTAGCTGTTATTATTATGATAGGAACGTCATCATACATAGTACTCGACGTGTTTCTCGGTGGCGTGTCCGTGGTGCTGCTTGATGCTCTGTGATGACGAGGCGTGACCGTGGTGGTGGTGGTGGTGGTCTTGTGCGGCTACCGCTGCCACTGCCACCGTGATGAGAAGGATCTATTGAAATAACAAAGTTTAGATATAACTTGTAGTATTAATCGACTAATTTCAACTTCTAGTATTTCATATATGGAGACTGCAAAGATTTCTTGTTATGTTAAGAAGTAAAAAATACCTTGGTGAACATTTCGATATGTTTTTTAAGGTTTGTTCGCTCTTAAAGTTGAGTGATGACTGATATTTCCAAAAAGTAATTCGGGGTTTTATATACTCACAACCACAATTCAAGTTTTGAATAAATAAGTAAGTACTGCAGTATTTTATTCATACAAGTCTGTTCCCAAACCTGTTGAGATTACGTACAAAGTAGCCACTGCTTTTGGGTTTTGTTATCTTTTGCTCAATACGCGTGCCGTTAATAAAGTGCTGAATTTATTATTCGAATTTATCAGGGTTTGCGATTAATAAATACCTAATAAAAAATTTAAAAACTAAAATCCTAAACTGGTGAAGATTGCCTTCCATTTCTACATTTGCTTCAGATAAGTATCATCATCATCATCATATCAGCTGAAAGACGTCCACTGCTGGACATGGGCCTTTCCCAGATGGGGGAGTGGTTTGCCATAATCGCCACGCTTGGCAGGCGGGTTGGCGATCGCAGTGTAGCTGTAGCAATGTACCTACAGAGAATGCTGCTGCCCATTCTCTGGTGAGTCCCTTATTCGCCTCTTACGACACCCACGGAAAGTGATGGGATGGTGCTATTGGATATTCATTATGGGATATTCTTTTACGTCCGACACCATACGGAACTCCAACACCATAAGGAACTCCGACAAATGAAAAGTATCCTATCATTTGAATAGTCAGTACCTACAAAAGTGTCAGTTTTTCATTGTGAAGTGTGGCATGTAAACGTCAAGTAAATTAAGGACCTACTCTAAATATAATTAGTTTTTATGGTCCTGAAAATCATTGGCAATAATATTATCATTGAGTTTTTCTCCAGAGGATAAGAGATCACGTAGAATAGACTCTCTATTGTACACCAACACTCTATATTGTACACCGTAAGAAATTATGTTAGGGGGATAGAAGGGAGCAACGAAAGGGCAGCGTTGTAGTTCGCGCAAGACGATCAGCGATATGCGATCTTTTACAGGCAACTTTTTAGCCTCATGTTATTTTTAGGTACTTATCCTAAAAAAATGATTTTTAAGTTTTTGGCCAGTATCAGTTGCACGTGAAACGGATAATATCAATTTGTCAACTTGCTTTCTTGCTCTTCACGAGTTCAAGGTTACTCAACCTCTGAGCAAGTGAGCACTGTACGTAAGGAGCAGGTTTTGTACTAACTCGTAACTTTAATGGTGAAAAATTTACTACATCGAGAACTTGATATTGTGCTCGGTATAAAACATTGAATTTTATTCGTTGAATTATCAGTTATCACTCAACTTTAACCGAGTAAACGTAAAGACAAATATGTTCACAAAGGTAATATTCAGTATAATAAAATGAACTATTTTATTAATAATAAAAATAAACCTGAAATATCAATTTTACATTTCGCCTCATTTCAACAGATCCTCCTCATCACGGTGGCAGTGGCAGCGGTCGCCGCACAAGACCACCACCAACATCAGCACGGTCACGCCTCCTCATCACAGAGCATCAAGCAGCACCACGGACACGCCACCGAGAAACACGTCGAGTACTATGTATGAAACCCATGAATATATTTTTTTTTATAATAATGTATGTTAACGTTTTTAGTCCTTGTATAAAATTTTGGATATTGAAACGGAATATTTTTCTTATCATCACTTGTCTTGCAGTCTCATCCCAAGTACGAGTTCGCGTACAAAGTGGAGGACCCTCACACCGGCGACAAGAAGTCTCAGCACGAAGCTCGTGATGGTCACGTCGTGAAGGGAGAGTACAGCCTGCACCAGCCCGATGGCACCATCAGGGTTGTTGAGTACCACGCAGACAAGAAGACTGGGTGAGCGTTAAAAATATTCAATTTTAGACTCTGCTGCAAAGTTTCTTGTAAGGAATGTGCCTAATTTATTCTTTGTCGTTTTTCCAGATTCAACGCCAACGTAAAGTATGTGGGTCACGCTAAACACGTTGTTCCTGAACACCATCATCATCATTGATTCTAGAATTATAAATCTTATTGTTATGTTATAAGATATGACTGTTGTTATTGATACTTAATTGTGATACATTGTTAAATGAAAAGAGAATCATAATTTCTTAATTACTTATAGTAATTAAGAAATTATGATTCTCTTTTTATTTCTTCGCTGAATCACTGATAAACCATACATTTGCACAAAAACGTGCCCCACACTAGGAATTACTCCTGTATCGTAGGTACGTTTGCAAACATATAATATAAACTCATACACAAACAGCTACAACCAGAACAACTATCTGAAGGCCATACAAATATTTGATCCGTGTGGGAATCGAACCCACGACGCGTAGCGCAGCAGCCAATGACTCAACCACTGTACCAATCGTGTTTATTTTAGTACATGGAGGACTTGTGTTATCAGTGTAATTAAAAGTTTAATTTTTTGTTCTATGTCTTTCTGTTACGTTTTCAGGGCTAAACTGCTGAAATAGAGATTATCTATCTCTTGAACCTTGAGTACATACGATAGGTACTTATTACCTTGACATAATTTACGAATTTCATGCGACAGAAACTAGTAAATATTAGGGAGCAGCCGATTACATATACTCGTTACACCTAATGGGGTTAGGCGCAACCCAAAAAACCGGAAAAGTGCGAGTCGAACTCGCGCACGAAGGGTTCCGTACTATAAAAAAACGCAAAAAATCACGTTTGTTGTATGGGAGCCCCAGTTAAATATTTATTTTATTCTGTTTTAGTAGGTATTACTTTGTTATTATAGCGGCAACAGAAATACATCATCTGTGAAAATTTCAACTGTCTAGCTATCACGGTTCATGAGATACAGTCTGATGACAGACAGACAGACGGACAGACAGACAGATAGATGGACAGACGGACAGACAGACAGCGGAGTCTTAGTAATAGGGTCCCATTTTTAACCTACGGAACACCAAAAAAGCAAATTCCGGGAAAAAGATAAAGATGTTTCCTCAAATAAAATAGTAAGGGTATGTGACACTACGTAGATTAGGTACGGCATTACATACAAACATCTACGACTAATAAGTATAGATAGCTCTTTCATGCAAGAAGTCGGCGCAATTAGGTATATAACATCCTTATTGGTAATTATGTTAGAGCCGTTTGGGTTTAAAATACTAAGGCCATGGGTGTGCTCATCGAGTGTTTAGGGTTCCAAACATTCGTAAGAAACGGAACCCTTACTTACAGGATCACTCGGATGTCTGTCTGTTTGTCACAGCCAATTTCATACAAAACTACAGAAACGATTCTGTTGAAATGTGATACACATAATATCTGTGACTGAAACACGAACGGATTGCAAAAACAATTTTGAGTAGGTACCTAACGGGAGTCACTTTTGGGGGACAAAATTGAAAACGTTTAAAATCCAGAAGACAAGTGCTTTGTTTTGTGCTCATATTTTACCGTGACGATGCCCACAGGACCCCTGAATACTGAACACATTGAAAAAAATATGCCATTCTTCGACATGTGCATAGTTTCAATATTGATAAAGATTATGTAAATAGACATTAGTAAAGTGAATGCCAACGAAACATGAAAGATTTAATCTGTGGTATATTCATTTAAATCTACACTACAAATAAACATACAACTAAAAATAAAAAACTAAAAATCCTAACTAAGTTAACCCTAAAAAATGGCGTCAAAAAATTCATCCGCATCGCTGTCGACTGGAAGTGTGCCCAAAAGACTGGCGGATTGTCACGTCGTATGGCAATATGTATATATTCTTCTAGTTGTTTTTTAAACTAGAATCTTGGTTATGCAGGTACAGAATTTTTTGAAGGTGCACGTCTTTTGTAATCAAGCCAAAGTGACGGCCCTCCGAGATATTAAAAAAACGGCCAAGGGCGTGTCGGGCCACGCAAAGGATAGGATTTCCGTATTCCTAAATTATACTTTTGAGTCTGTTTTTAGCCATTTTCAATGTAATTTTAAATTTTCATGAACATTTTTTAATCTTTTCGAAAACTTGTAAAGCCTACTCAGCCGTGAAACTTTTCCTATATGCATTATTTATACATCTTAAAACAATGGTTTATTTACTGTCATGCATACGTTTTATACATCTTAAAACAATGGTTTATTTAATAGAGTCTTTAAAGAAGTACTTTTTTATAGCTTAATGTTTCGTTAACAGTTATCTGAATAGAAAAATGATTTTTAAGCAACCCCTAATAATTTTCAGAGACTTATCTAACGGCTACACGACGGAATACATGACAAAAATATACCATCCCGCTTTACCAGTTTGTGAGGCACCTTCCGTACAAATATTTTCCAGTTTTTTATGATACCTACAACTTTGCTGGTATGATTAAGATGTATATTCGTTATGTAGGTACGTGACGTGATTCAGTCAAATTACAGCTTCACAGCATCAATAAGTAAAACCACGGACACAGGGACGGATGGATTTTGATATAATTTATATGGAACCAATCGGAACGTCACTAAATTTCACATAAAAGAAGAATTTTTCAAATCGGTTCATAAATGACGGAGTTATGAGGTAGCAAACATAAAAAAACACAACCGAATTGAGAACCTCCTTCTTTTGTTGAAGACACGCACGAGTACACCGCAAATACAGGATGACTGGCAATTGAGTGCGTTCCTCGCAAATCAGCTATAATGTACATTCAGCTACATTTCAGGGTTATATTAGAGCTGACTCACAACGATTTTGATCCCCAAAACCATATCCATGTTATGTTTATTTTCGAGTAAGCGAAAGTTTTAAGAAATAAATTTTCTGCCTCACGATCAAAAAATACAAATGATGAGAAATACACCTCTCTGGTAAGTCAAATTGATACTTTTAGGATAGATCATAAATAAATGAATCCTTCAAATTAACAAAAGAAATCATCAAATGAATTTCCAGAGAGATTTCTCTCGCAAGAGTGAATGTTTATTTTGACTGGAATGACAGAAAAAATCAGGATCTGTCGAACCTGGTGAAGTTGCAGGCCAATTATAGCTTGCGTTTATTTAGGAAACGTTTATCTCAAACTTGAATTTACTAGTAAGAATCGCGATGCACGGCTTGTGGCTCTGTAATTATTTACTAGACTAATAAGTGATTAAAATTTTTGTTGATGGCAAATAATTAATTCTCTGAACATGGTAGCGATGTGGGATTTTCAAAGAGGAATGGAATTACTCCTCCTCATTAATAGTCGAAGTGGTTGTAGGGGTCTCAATTAAAGTAGGTAATCAATGTTTTTTTCTTAAAAATCTTATATTCAAAAAAATATAGTACGAATCAACAATAGTTGGTATGCATCTAATTAACAATGAGGTCGGACTTGAAGAATCAGTGATGATGATGATGTTCAGGAACAATATGTTTGGCGTGACCGACGTACTTCACGTTGGCGTTGAATCTATCAAAACAATATACCATATTAAGTAAAATGTACTCAAAATTATCATTATTACCGTTAATACGGTGTTAAGTTCATGTTCTTCAGCTCACTTACCCAGTTTTCTTGTCAGCGTGGTACTTGACAATCCTGATGGTACCATCGGGCTGGTGCAGGCTGTACTCTCCCTTCACGACATGACCATCACGAGATTCATGCTGGGATTTCTTGTCTCCGGTGTGAGAGTCCTCTACTTTGTATGCGAACTCGTACTTAGGATGAGACTGTAAGACAATCAATATTGAGCAAAACCATTCCTAACAGAGAGAATAAATAAAATTGTGTGATTGGAATGTTCTTATACATAGTACTCGACGTGTTTCTCGGTGGCGTGTCCGTGGTGCTGCTTGATGCTCTGTGATGAGGAGGCGTGACCGTGGTGGTGGTGGTGATGGTCTTGTGCAGCGACTGCTGCCACTGCGACCGTGATAAGGAGGATCTATAGAAACAACAAGAAATTTAAAAGTGGGTGTCCATAACAGACATTTCGTCTGACTTGATATTTCTCATTTTATTGTTTTGAGTTTTACCTTTGTGAACATTTTGTTTTTCTTTACGTTTAGTTGAGTAAAAAGTTGAATGATAACTGGTAATTAAATAAAAAAGTTCAGTGCTTTTATACGAAGCCTGAAATCAAGTTTAAAGTTGACAATATATTTTGTTATTTCAAGCAAATTTCGTTCGAAACTTGCTGGTCGATGCGAATTACGAACGCGTATTGATTAAAAGCTTGGTATCCTTGACAAAGTTAGTTAAGATTTAAATTACCCAATAAAAGTAATTTCTTTCTTCATTTAGCAAAAGCAATGATAAAGAATTCTACATGACGGTATGTTTAGCTCTTAAGTGTGGTAAATTAAGACAAAATAATCCAAAATTTAAAGATTTATGTCACTTTTCATGTTAGCGATGAAAAATAACGAATACCCGAGATAAATGATGAATGACATTATTTGTTTTTTAAGTAGGTTGTAAATAAAATTTTTACATGTCAATCTTTGTGGTCGTTTTAAAAACGGCATTTTATAAATATTTTCTTTTGTACATACGTAAGTTAGCCCCTCGATGGTACTTACTTAAGGTAGAAAACTTAATGAGGGTTCCGAACATCCGTAAAAAACGGAACCCTTGTAGGATTACTCGGGTAGGCACCCGAGTAATCCTATAAGGGTTCCGTTTTTTACGGATGTTCGGAACCCTCATCGACAGACGTTCGTCCGTCTGTCACAGCCAAATTTCTACAAATCTACTGCACCGATTACATTGAAATTTGGAACACATATGAACTTCTAAAACCCCAAACATTGAGGGTCACTTTTGGGAGACAAACTAGAGAAAAAAGACTTTCAAACTGTACCGTTTGATATATAAAATAAAAGGGCTTATTGTGAGAATTCTAATTCTATTTTTTTATTATGTTAAAAAATTGTTGTAAAATGTTATGAGAAGTTGTAAATGTAAAATAAATAGTTTTTAATTTATATCTGAAATCAGATGAAAAATTACAAAAAACAAGGAGAAAGGCGGGGTTTTCTCCGAAAAGACTGAGTCAAACCTTTACATATAAATTACAGGGAAACCTAAAAGAAGTCTATAGTGTTAAAATAACATGTTACAAAAATGAGATTCGACGGAACCCGTCGCACGCGGGTCCGGTTCGCAATTGGCCAGTTTTTTGACGTAAGGGTAACCTAACTCACCCTTGCACGGTTAACATAATACAATCTCAGAATTAAAGTTATTACTGTTAGATATGATAAATATCTAACAGTATTAAGGAGGAGGTCGCGGCTAAATTATAACAGCCGTGTGGCTGTTATAATTTAGCCGCGACCTGACCCGGATCAATCTTCAAGATTAAGCAACGCTTGCCGAGGTTAGTCAGTGTATGGGTGACCATCTTAACATATCAAGATTCATCCGTGCCTCGGAAAACACGTTAAGCTGTTGGTCTCGGCTGTCATTTGTAGATCTTTGGCAGTCGTTACGGATTGTCAGAAGCCAAAAAATCTGACATCAGTCTTGCGAAGAAGTACCGTGTTACCCGGTTATTGGGTTGTGAAGGTCTGATAGGCAGCCGCTCCACGCAAAATGCTGGTATTCAGCTGAATCCAGTTTGACTGGGAGCCAACCCCAACATAGTTGGGAAAAAGGTTAGGCAGATCACTCTTAGATATTATAAAGTGACTGTTCATTTTATAACAATGATTATCTTAAAAATATTTTGGTTCAATATATTCAGCACTAAAAAGTTATCTTACATCCTGCAAGGCCAACTGGCTTTAAATCAGAGCACTTACAAATTCAGCAAGTTCGGTGATTAACTTGCTTTGTAATAAAAATGTGAGTTTGAGCTTTTTATCTCAAACTTGCTTTTTCGGTTCATATAAAATCTCGAATTTATTTTCATCAACATCAGTTTATAACCAGCCTTACAAGCAAACAAACACACAAAACAGCTATCATGTTTATCAAGGTGATTATTTATTATTAAAATTTGCAGTTGATTAAATAACAAACATACATGTAAAGATGTATAGAAACACGTGTATTTTTGGATTGATTATAATTTATAGTAAAAAATATGTAGTTATGCTCCAATAAATTGTATTTTTAACAGATCCTCCTTATTGCTGCTGTTGTTGCGGTTACCGCCGCGCGGCCACAAGAGGGTCATGGTCACGAGCACCACCACGGTCACGCCTCCTCATCACAGAGCATCAAGCAGCACCACGGACACGCCACCGAGAAACACGTCGAGTACTATGTACGATGACGTTCCTGTCCAATCATAAAGAATATGGCGTTTTCATCCTATGAATGACGTTACTAACCGTTACGAAACTTGTTTTATAGTCTCATCCCAAGTACGAGTTCGCGTACAAAGTTGAGGACCCTCACACCGGTGACAAGAAGTCTCAGCATGAATCTCGTGATGGTCACGTAGTGAAGGGCGTGTACAGCCTGCACCAGCCCGATGGCACCATCAGAATCGTCGAGTACCACGCCGACAAGAAGACTGGGTAAGTGTACATGAGCATTCAATTTTGGACTCTGAATCTTTTATTCAAAGAAATGTGTCTCTTATAACCTTTTTGTTTTCACAGATTCAACGCCAACGTCAAGTACGTCGGTCACGCCAAACACATCGTTCCTGAACATCATCATCACCACTGATTCTTTAAATCCACCTCATTGTTATTGTTGTTGTGTTCATGTTGCTTACTATTGTTGATTTGTATAATAACGTATTATGATCTGTAAATATAGATGAGTAAGAAGTATTTTTCTAGTTTAAACTATATTCTGGGATGCATGAAGGAGCCTCCTCGTGAAGCGCAGTTTGTTCCATCTGACACTCAACTGAACCGAGCGCTTGGCGCATCCTGGACAGTCTCACCTAACAACTTATAAGACTGACCAATCCATCCCTTGCGGTGGTAGGGCTAACGCCCGCCTGGTTCGCGACCACCCTCCCACCGGAGTTCGGCGTCAAGCAGCCTGCTGTGTTTCGTCGACGCGTGGAAGTACCAGTGCCTCAGGGCATCTTCTGGGCACGCTCGCTTTCATCGTGGACCTCATCTATCGCTTTCCATCAGGCGTGATCGAGGTCAAGAGCTAGCCCATTCATAAATAAAAAAAATATATATATTACCTACCTGTGATACCAATCTTAGAAAGAAAGAAAAAGACTTTATTTGCGCCAAGCATGACGCATACCAAAAATAAACAAAATTACAATAGTTATGCAAGTTAGGAAGATATGCGTCACATTCGCGCAAAACGGCCGTCGCTCAGCATAATGCTGAAACAAAGACATCATGGGTCATGGGTCATGTGCAAGACAGAGCCACAGCGCTGATTTTCAGCGACAGCTGGCGTTGACAGAATGACGTCGATCGGAACAGTTTATAAAGTAAAACGAAATAAATGAAATCTTCCAACTTCTGATAATTGGGTTATTTTTTTTTTTAAGAAGACCACATCATCGCTTACCATCAGGTGAGATAGTGGTCAAGCTCGTGCATACCAATAATAAAAAGTAAAAAAATATCCTTTTACACTTATGCTCAGTCGCACTGTTTTTTCTTGCTTTTAGAAAATAGTGTTACGTTTAATTTTATGTGTCTTGATTTTTTTTTCTGTATGCTTACAAAAATGTCGTAATGTTGGAAAGCATCGTATCAAAGTTACTTTCTAATATTTTTTAAACAATGTTTATAATAAATTAAAACACATTTTATCAGAATCGATAGGAACAGTTTATTCAGTACAAAAGTTAAATAAATCATAGTAAAATTAACTTATTACAACAATATTATCACAGGATAACTATTAACATTACATTATTACGAAATAAGTTATTTACATTAATGTTTATGATGGTGCTTCTTCGGCACTATGTGGTGTGTGCTGTGCTTGACGTCCGCGTGGAAACTGGAAAATACAAAAAAAATATTAAAACTTTTCCAACAACCATAACACTTGATACATTTACTTCATGAAAAGAAAACTGTTTCTCGTATCTATTTTTTTTATTGAATAATATCTCTCTAAAAATGTCCAATAATTTGCTTCCCAAACTGAAATCACTGCATAATCAACCACAAGAGCACTGGTCACTTATCGATCGTTAGACCATAGTTAAAGTGACATTCGAACTAAATATATACTACTACATCTAGATCATAGATTTGTAGTTTTTTTCCTAACAAGATCATAATGTTCCTACTACTATCGTTCGCCACTTTTTCTTACAACATACCCACTATGCTTGTCGGCATGGTATTTAACATATCTGCCTGAACCATGTGGCTCATGCAGTTCATAGTAGCCTTTAACACTGTCTCCATCGCGGTGCTCGTGATGCGACTTCCTGTCACCGGTGTGGTGGTCCTCCACTTTGTAACCGTATTCGTATTTAGGATGAGCCTACAAAATAAATGAATGTATTGGTTAGTGTGAAAGTAAAGACGTCCACATACAGTTCAGCAGCTGATACCGTGATCAAACGAACTAAGTAGTTCACTTTCTTACAATAAAAATGGACAGGTACCTACTCCCTAATTGTTGTCGGTGTCTCATTTGCCAAGTGTAACTAACGACAGAAATGTATTGAAAACCAACTGGTAAAAATGATTATATTTAGTCCGTCAGTTAGATCTAAAAATTATGGACACGTATTTTTTGCTTTATCAAATCAATAAAAAAAGACGAAGATAAAACGTATCAAAGATCAGGAGTGGGGGCTTGTGATGTCACGTGTCGGTAATAAGTGTAATTACACATGACGTCACACGAGTTTTCAACGGGACTGATATGAAGATTCGAATTTATTGCGAGAGTTACGCCAGTTCGAAAACACGTTGTCGCGAACGCGCTAATTCGAAAGACTGTTTGACTGGTACGCTAGTACGAATATATTGGTATCGAAATCCACTGCTGCGAATAGCATTATTCCAATCTGAATTTGTCTGGGGATCGAACTAGCGACTCAGTGATTACCAAGAACTTAAGTGCGAACCACTTAAGTTCTTGGTAATCACTGAGTCGCTACGATAAAACTGAGTCTGAGCTAGTTGCCTATACCACTAAGTATAAAATATCGTTCAGGGTCAAAACGTCCAATTCTTAAAATTTCCAACTCCCAAAATGTCCAATCTTTGAACCTAACATCAAAGCACTTTAAAGTTGCCTAAAAGGCGTAGTTGGAGCATAAGCGAGTCAGGGTGCCCAAATTCCCGAGCTCGCTTCGCTTGCTCGTGCATCCAAAGTTCTCCTAAAGACTGTAGTAACATTGCCTTTTGTACATACCTACATGTGATCAGTATGCCTTTTAGGCAACTTTAAATTATTAACGTACCAATCAAACAGTTTTTCGAATCAGCGTGTCCGCGACAACGTCATTCGATGTAGCGGTTTTCGGCTCTATGTGTTTTCGAAGTGACGTACCACTCGTAAAGTTTTTCGAAATAGCGTGCGTCGCAATAATTGAGTCTTCATATCACTCCCGTTTTCAACGCACTGTATCGTTTTAATTTCTTGTTTCACATGAAAAATGAAAAAATACGGTCTATAATTTTTTGGAAATCTATCTGACGGACTAATTCAATTTTTTTGTCATCTATCCCTTTTGTTGATTCCATTGTATTATATCTTTGTTCTTTGATATACTCACATAGTAGTCGACATGTTTCTCATGCTTGTGTTCTTTCTTTTTGTGTTCTTCTTTTTTGTGCACTTCTGGTTTATGTTCTCCGTGTTTATGAACAGTTTTTGTCGGAGCTTCATGTTTGTGCACATGGATGTACACTTTTTGATGAGGACCATCGTGTCGGTGGATGTGTTGCGACGAGAATGCGTGTTTGTAAATAGTTACAGCATCGGTGAGTATAGCCAATAGAGTTAGGGCACACACCATCTGAAATTGTAGTAGATTTTAATAAATGACTTTGGAATACTGGTTTAATATTACAAAGGTAAGATGAAGATTTTCATGTATAACTGGGCGCATCGATTAACATATTATTATGTAATATTTTACACACACTGCACCATAAAATTTCGACTGTCAAGTCCACTTAATTTTATTATATAATTACCTACCTTGAACACCATGTTTTACTAAAAAGTTGTTGTTTTATCTAAATACAAAAATAAACTGATACATTCTTTCTAAAATCATTGTCTTTTATATTAAACCAATAACGCAAATGTAATCAAAGCGCAAGAGTGATTTCATTAGGAGTAACTAACAAGTGAAATTATGCACGAAATATTCTCAAGTGATTGTAAGAGTATTTCGTAAAAGTATTAAATTGACATGCCAATGATTGCAAGTCTAAATTGAATTGAAATGTTTGTTGAGTTTATTTTATTACCAAAGTTTTTGCATATTAAATTATGGCAATATAAAGTTAGTTTTTTAAAGTTATTTCTATATTGCTAAACAATGTGTGTATATTTGTTTTATTGTTTTGATTCGAGCCCGTGTTGATGAATTTAGATCTAGCGTCGAGTAACACGAGTAGCACAGATATGTTTAAATCTATTTTTCAACACATTTGCTCAAAAAATGCATTTACGAAGCATGTATGCATCGTTCGAAAGTTCAAAATTATGCACCACACAATGGAGCGTACGGCAAAGTAGGTACTCTCACTTAAGTACATATTTTACCGCTAACTCCGTTGTATAGCGCCGTGCGTATTCTTTACGGTTTTTTTTTAATTTCCATAAAAATTAATAAGAATCCCACCAAGGAGTTTCACATCACGAGAATAATATAAGCTGAATGATCGAACCGATTCGAACCTCCTTGGAAGTGCTTTTGCTGTATACGTTTGTCTCGTTTTAATATTAAAGAGAAAATGAGAGAAGATAAATAAAAATAAATGAAAGACTTGTTTCTAATTTTCACCACGCGCATGTGGCGCCCTTTGCAAATTCGCGCCATTTTCATATTAGAAACGTCAAAGATTGTTGCGACTTTCCCACTGATTTCTAAATACATTTTTTTTTATTTGATTACTTATTGTACTGTTTTCTCGCAAATGTGTCGAAAAACGTTGTATGACACACGTGCGAATTTGGTTTTTACAAACTCGTAACTATGGTAAGCCCTCGACTTCGTCTCGTGCTTACATATTTGTCTACTCGTTTGTAAAAACCAACTTACCGCACTAATATCATAATAGTAGTTTATGCAACGACCATATAAAAAGGGTTATTAAAACACGAGTGTGGGTTTATCACACGAGGCGTAGCCGAGTGTGATAATAGCATCACACGAGTGTTTTAATACCTAATTATATGCCGTTGCATACACTATTTTATCTTCACTCATACAGTTGAAATAAAATAAGTGGAAAAATAGTTAATTCCAATATGGCGGATATTCTCATTGCGTATTCGAATGACTGCGCAGCGCGCTCAAACATAGACAAAGATAAAAGGTGGCTCATTGACTTAAGTCAATGAGCCCGCGCCAAAAATTAAAAAGAAAAAGTGTGCTATAAAAATTAAAAAGTTATTTTATGATGCAGTTGTTTAAAAATCGAAGGAAAATGTTGAACTGTAATGGATTTTTTTTTTAATTTTACCTATCCACGAAAAAAAAGTATGTATTTATGCATTCGTTTTTGAACTCATATTTGGAACATTACGTTGTGAGTGTACATAAATAACTATTACTGGTGGGCAGGTATTGAAATAACGAATTCGATGGTGTGCGTAACTAAAATCACAATGTTTGAGTTTAAAAACTGGTTTTTGTAAGAATTTTTCGAAGTTTTCGTTTCCTTTTATTGATATAAATATATGTCTAAGTCAACTGGATTAATCAGGCGTTTCATTAGCTGCCTAGTCTTTTCATCAAACGGTGCAGATTAATCAGCAGCCTAAATGACATCCAGCCAATGCATCTAATACAACATTTGAACGGGCTTGCAAATGCTTTATTTAATATATATGAAAAAGAGGTAGAGGTGGTCATATCATGCAATGTCCACCATAAACCAAACCATACTATTGTAGTCTTTGACCAAACCTTATCGCAGACAATTTATGTCTGTAGGGTTAAAAGGAACCTATAATGAATGGTATGACAAGAAGTAAGTTCGCTCGGTTCGCTCGCTCACTCTAGCTCACGGCCGTCACCCCTTTCGAACCTAACCTATCCATGTTGATGGGAACCAAGCAATTTGCCTAGTTGTTCAATTATTGCCGAGATATTATTTAAGCAACTTATTAAACGGTTAGGCTAATTAAATGGCTGATCAATTCAGTTACTTAAGAGGGCGCCGACCAAACATCGACCGCGCAGTGGCGCCCTCATCGTTTTTTTTTTTTTGAGTTTTAAATTGTTCAGTTTTATTATAATCACTAAAACGGATAAAAGTGGCCACTATTTTCCGTTTTAGTGATTATAATAAAACTGAACAATTTAAAACTACCGTTTATAATAATATTAACGTATAATCTTGTGGAGCATTTCTAAAATAAAAGAAATAACCAAACAAACGATGAGGGCGCCACTGCGCGGTCGAAGTTTGGTCGGCGCCCTCTTAAGACAACTCCATATATAATTGTAATCAGGCTAACATATTTATAATCACAATATTCAGTGACATCGATAAAGTTGATTCAAGAAGATTAAAATTAAAACAAAATCTTAAGTTTTCTAATAGGTATATTTACAAATTAATAGGATTATAATAATCAACAATCTAGGAGGTAACAATAAACAATCTGTAAGCTAATCAATGATGGTGGTGGTGTTCAGGAACAATGTGTTTGGCGTGACCCTCGTACTTTACGTTGGCGTTGAATCTGTGAAAAATAATTATAATTAGGCACGTTTCTCAGAAAACTATACAGATGAATCCGAAATTAAAAGCTTTTATACACTTACCCAGTCTTCTTGTCAGCGTGGTACTCGACAACTCTGATGGTGCCATCGGGCTGGTGTAGGCTGTACACGCCCTTCACGACGTGACCATCACGAGTTTCGTGCTGAGACTTCTTGTCGCCGGTGTGAGGGTCCTCTACTTTGTACGCGAACTCGTATTTGGGATGAGACTGCGAGATAAGTGAAGATTAGTAACGTCATACTAAATTTGAAAAACCAAATTCTATATTTTGATTAGATAGGAACATTATCATACATAGTACTCGACGTGTTTCTCGGTGGCGTGTCCGTGGTGCTGCTTGATGCTCTGTGATGAGGAGGCGTGACCGTGGTGGTGCTCGTGACCATGTCCCTCTTGTGGCCGCGCGGCGGCAATCGCAACGACAGCAGCAACTAGGATGATCTGTGCACAACAAGATTAGGCTTAAGAAATTACACTTTCAGGAAACATAACTATTGCATGTATTTGTGCATTTTATTCTAATTGCAAAAATGTCTAATTGTTGGCGTCTGCGGGTTATGTTTTGTTATTTTGAAAAATAATAGGTACCTTGTACATTTTGATGATTTGTATTCTTGACTCTTGGAGTACTGAATGGTAACTGATACTACCCCAACTCATTATTTTCTTTTTATACAGTTAGCTAAAGGGTCTGTGAGACAGATTTTTGCAATCCGATCAAAAAATCTCAACCAGTTCGCCACATATATCTTATTTCGGAAAGCAGAGCTGACCTTCAGTCAATAATTTAACTTAATAAGATTAATTAAGTAACTACTTTCTATATGGAACGATATTAATTGATATTCACTGGTTAAAATTAAGCATAAGAGGGATAGGAACCGTACAGTTGCAAAACGTTTTGTTTCTAGTTTCCCAAAATATCTTTGAAAATCAGTTTAGAAGCTACCCTATATGCTGTAAAAAAAGATTGACCGTATTTGAAAATATTAAGTTTTTCTTTTTGGTGACAGGGGTTTATTATACATTATGTAACAGAATAAACGCAATAGCTTTTAAGGGCTCATTGTAATCATCATTACGAACAACTTTTACTATGGGACCATTCGAAATTGCGAAAAAAGATCAAAAAGCTGAAAGCTGTTTAATTATTACATTTTGTCGAGTTACGTTTCTCGATTTCAGTGTTGCGTTTATTCTATTAGACGTTGGAGAATAGAGATTTCGATTTCTTTGGGTGGTTCTATTATTAATCCAACAACATACTATAATAATATTGTTAAAAAAGTCAGTCTTACCAAATCTATAAAAAAGATCTGTATGGATTTGAGGAATTGTAACAACACTTAAAGTCAAGAGTGAATCGGTTACTTCTAGGCAGGAGTGCTCCATCTTCGACCACATCATCACTACCACCAGGAGAGACAGTGTTCAGGCGCGTGCCTATCAAAAAAAAAATTAAGGAGAGTTAGTGGATGACTGCGATGCTAGTATTCCACGTGCTTGGTGCCATATAAATTATTAATGTAAACAACGTTCCACCTGTTGGCGGATGTCTTTTACAATTTGTAATCTTTCTTATAGACGTTCTCTAGCAAAACCTTCGCAATATGGTCTTGTCTGACAGTAGTTTGTCACTGTCTGAAATGGTCTTGATTGTACTGAGATGCGAATTCGAACGGTTTAAAAATTAGTAGGCTCTGGTTATTTTGGAAATAATACTTGTTCAGAACGCCCCCAGCCCCATCAACTTCCTCAGCAGTGGCTTGCATAGGTCCTTGATGGTGCAGAGCCTCTAACATAGTGACAGCCAAAACATTCTAGAATTTTGACAAAAACGTCACTTTGTCTAGAGCCTAGACAAAGGACTAGAACTGGACTTAGGTTACTTCGCGTGCTCCATCTTTGGCCACAACATCGCTTACTATCAGGTGAGATAGTGGTCAAGCGCGTGCCTATTAATTAAGAAAAAATTAAAAAAAACAACGGGTTGCACTCCGGGAGTGCCGGCAGAAGTGATAATTTGAACATTAACGTTGTGCATTTTTGAATATTTTGGAATGGTTTGGGAATAATTTCGCACGAATTGCTTTATTTATCGGTATAAAAGTATTATCATAGATGTTGTTAAATACAATATTCATTTATTGCGCTATCGTACACAAACATGACAATTTATAATACAAGTTACATTATCCGTCTTACGAATTTTCGATTAGGTCACGTGTCCTGACGTTTAATATTAACCCATCTCAATTTTTTTTTCTCGCTGATTACAAGTTACAATGAATTTATGAGCGTGTACGCCGTATGTCATTTCATACAAACTTTCAAGTCCTTATTCTTAAAAATAAATGAACCGATTTTAACGAAACTTGGTATGCGTACGCTAGATATCCAGGTCTAAATAGTTAGCAGAAAACAGTTTCGAAAAAGAGTTAACAAAGTGTCTTATCCTATCAATGACAATCTACGGAGCCTTAGACGAATGAAAATCTCAGTGTGACCCAGTTACGCAACTGGGTCGACACTGTGATTTTTCGTTCGTCTAAAGACTATAAATTTATTGACTTAATTCGAAAAAGAGACCCCTCTTTTTCGAATTAAGTCAACCAATTTATCATCCTCAGCTGGTTGTGTCTCATTGATCATTGAACCAACTTCCGTTGAACAATAGGTTGTCACGACTTTGCTTATGTGAATTCTTTAACAGTTTTCAAAACATGTGACATAAAGCTCTATAAAAAGTGATATTTTATCGGCGACAAAGCTTGAAAAATGTCCAATAAGGTTTCCGATTGTTTACGTCATCACGTGTCATTTCGGTAACGCATGTCAATCACATCATGTACATTTTAGATTATTTGACGATAATTATCGAAAATATTTTATCACTTTGTCCATCGCCTTATACACACAACGCTGATACAGTTATTTATTATATAGTTCTTTCGAAAAAAAGTAAATATTTAAATTACTTATAGTTTTTGTCCGCTCGCGACTTTGCTCAAAGATCTCTTCATGAGGCGCCCCTCATGAAGAGATCTTTAAGTAAAGTCGTTTAAATCGTTTAACATTGTTGGATAGGGTCTTCAAAAACATTAGGGGTTGGTTCAAACCACTGTTCTATTCTGATTCATTTTATATTTCGTAATATGGGATGGGTGCTGTTTTCATGATTGTGGGGGCAACTACGAAACCCAATACTGTGTATGGCCCGACACGTTGTTGGCCAGTTTTTTTCTTTGTGACTTTGTTCTATTGATGACATGAATTTAGGTCAATGTTCTCTGTTTGAGACTGCCTTAATACACCAAAGTACATTATTCCAAGTAGTTAGTAAAATGTTTATCAGGCAAATTGATAGGAAAGTATAAATAGGGGTAAATAAAATTTAGGAAGAAGACCAATGTAGGTGTAAGGAATACTATTCCAGGGGTATGGTAAAATCTTCAGCAGGTAAATAAAACTTTGAAAGAAAACCAGTGTAGGTGTGATTCAATAGGTACTTAATTAATTTAATATGTACAACACACAGCTAAGACAAAATAATCAACAATTAATATCTACATAGGGGTTCAACAATTAAGACTAAACAATCAGGTTCGTAGAATAAATCAGTGATGGTGGTTGTATTCAGGAACAATGTGTTTAGCGTGACCCTCGTACTTGACGTTGGCGTTGAATCTGGTAAAACAAAAAAAGAATTAAAGACAATTTGTCTAGGCACAATAATCCGTCCAGCTTGATTCAGATTGTATGAGAATGCAAACTTACCCAGTTTTCTTGTCAGCGTGGTACTCGACAATCCTGATGGAGCCATCGGGCTGGTGCAGACTGTACACGCCTTTCACAACGTGACCATCACGAGATTCATGCTGAGACTTCTTGTCGCCGGTGTGAGGGTCCTCTACTTTGTACGCGAACTCGTACTTGGGATGAGACTGTAAAACAAGTGACGAGACGGTTAGCAACGTCGTTCTGAATTTGAAAACACCAAATTCTATATTTTGATTAAATAATAACGTTATCATACATAGTACTCGACGTGCTTCTCGGTGGCGTGTCCGTGGTGCTGCTTGATGCTCTGTGATGAAGAGGCGTGACCGTGGTGGTGCTCGTGACCATGTCCCTCTTGTGGCCGCGCGGTGGCAACAGCAACGACAGCAACAACTAAGAAGATCTGTACACAACAAGATTAGATGCTGAAATTATACATTCAGGAAATATTTATATGTTGCATGTTTTGGGTAATTTCTTCTAACTGCAATTATGTTTACGGGTTATTTTTGAATTATAATTCTGAAAATAATACCTTGTACATTTTGTTGATTTGTATTCTTGTCTCTTTGAGTATTGAATGGTGACTGATAATACCTCAACTCGTAATTTTCTTTTTATACAGTTCACTAAAAGGGTCTGTAAGACTGATTTTTGCAATCCGATCAAAAACATAACCCGTTCGCCGCATATGTCTCATTTCGAAAAGCAAAGCTGACCTTCAGTCAATAACTTAACTAAGTTAATTAGGTAACTACTTTTATATTTTATAACTATACTATTTATATAACTACTTTTATATTTTATATTTTATATCGTAGGTATGTATTATTATAATGATCAATGAGACACAACCAGCTGAGGATGATAAATTGGTTGACTTAATTCGAAAAAGAGGGGTCTCTTTTTCGAATTAAGTCAATAAATTTATAGTCTTTAGACGAACGAAAAATCACAGTGTCGACCCAGTTGGGTATTTGGGACCCAGTTGGGATTTTCGTTCGTCTAAGGCTCCGTAGATTGTCATTGACAAGGTAAGACATTTTGTTTGCACAAAACATGGTATAGGTGTTATCAAGAATACAGATCTAAAGCAAACTAAGCATGCAAACTTACTTAGGTACTAAAAATACTTATATTTAAAAAAAAACCGATAAAATACTGATTAACTTATTATGGAAATTATAACGTTGAGCACAGTTCTACAAGCAAGCTGATGGAAGTCTTAAGAGCGTTTACGCGGTACGGCTTTTCATACAGACTTTCAAATCCTTATTCTTCAAAATGAATGAACCGATTTTATCGAAACTTGGTATTCATACGCTAGCTATCCAGGTCTAAATAGACTTTATCAGAAAACATTTTTGAAAAAGATTTCAGAGGGAGAGAGAGAGGGATTTTATTTTTTCTATAGAAAGTGAAAAATCACTATATCCTTCCCCCTGAACTCTTTTTCAAAAATGTTTTCTCTAAACTATTTAGACCTGGATATCTAGCGTATGCATACTTTGTTTCGTTAAAATCGGTTCATTTATTTTGAAGAATAAGGACTTCTAAGTTTGTATGAAATGACATACGGCGTACACGCTCTTAAATTCATTGTAACTTGTAATCAGCGAGAAACAAAAATTGGGATGGGTAAAAAATGTTAAACGTCAGGACACGTGACTTGATCGAAAATTCGTAAGATGTATTATAAATTGCCATGTTTGTGTACGATAGCGCAATAAATGAATATTGTATTTAACCACAATATGATAATACTTTTATACCTATAAATAAAGCAATTCGTGAGAAATTATTCCCAAACCAATTCTAAAATATTCAAAAATGCACGACGTTAATGTTCAAATTATCACTTCTGCCGGCACTCCCGGAGTGCAACCCTTTGTTTTTTTTTTTATTAATAGGCACGCGCTTGACCACAATCTCACCTGATGGTAAGCGATGATGTGGCCAAAGATGGAGCACGCGAAGTAGCCTAAGTCCAGTTCTAGTCCAGTGTCTAGATTTAAGACAAAGTGACGTTTTTGTCAAAATTCTAGAATGTTTTGGCTGTCACTATGTTAGAGGCTCTGCACCATCAAGGACCTATGCAAGCCACTGCTGAGGAAGTTGATGGGGCTCTCAGTGGGTAGGTACTGAACAAGTCTTATTTCCAAAATAACCAGAGCCTTCTAATTTTTAAGCATCCTTCGAATTCGCATCTCAGTACAATCAAGACCATTTCAGACAGTGACAAACTACTGTCAGACATGATCATATTGCGGAGGTTTTGCTAGAGAACGTCTATAAGAAAGTTTACAAATTATAAAAGTAATATAAATTGGTAATGTTATATAACGTAAAGAACGTTCCGCCAACTTGGTGGAACGTTGTTTTCATTCATAATTTATGGCATCGCAGTCATCCACCAACTCTCCCATTTACTTTAAGTGTTATTACAATTCCTCAAATCCATACAGTTCTTTTTTATCGATTTGGTAAGACTGTCTTTTTTAACAATATAGTATGTTGTTGGATTATTAATAAAACAGCCCAAAGATATCGAAATCCCCATTCTCAAAAGTCTAATAGAATAAACGCAACACTGAAATCGCGAAACGTAACTCGAAAAAATGTACTAAACAGCTGATTCTTTTTTCGCAATTTCGAATGGTACTATGGGAGTAAAAGTTCTTCCTAATGATGATTACAATGAGCCCTTAAAGGCTATTGCGTTTATTCTGTTACACAATGTATAAACCCCTGTCACCAAAAA
Organism: Melanchra persicariae; assembly: GCA_947386135.1. Lineage (NCBI taxonomy): Eukaryota > Metazoa > Arthropoda > Insecta > Lepidoptera > Noctuidae > Melanchra > Melanchra persicariae. The sequence continues at coordinate 8,215,422 of OX376650.1, read as the reverse complement.
GAAAAACTTTATATTTTCAAACACGGTCAATCTTTTTCAAATTGATAGACTGATTTTAAAAGATATTTTGGTAAACTAGAAATAAAACGTTTTGCAACTGTACGGTTCCTTTCCCTCTTATGCTTAATTTTAACTAGTAAATATCAATTAATATCGTTCCATACAGAAAGTAGTTACTTAATTAATCTTATTAAGTTAAATTATTGACTGAAGGTCAGCTCTGCTTTCCGAAATAAGATATATGTGGCGAACTGGTTGAGATTTTTTGATCGGAATTCACTTGAAGCTCACTCTTCACCAAAGTTTTTTCGGTGAAATGTTTACTGAACAGATTGGCTGGTTCTAAGACTGTAATGATGAAAGTTGCATTGATACTTTTATTTTTAGTTTTTTAGTCTGTGATCTGTGAGTGTCCGTGACATCAAAGGCGTTAACAACATACCAGCGAGCGGTTCGTTATTTTATTGATGGCCTTTTTGGCTCCGTACAGGCATTTTTACTAGTAATTAGTTTCTTTGTCATTTATTTTTAGATGCGTCTAAAGAACTGAGAGCCAATTCTACTAATTTTGACAGCTTTCTTGTCAGATTGTGACTAAGATGCGAATGCGAACGTTACTTAAAGAATTGGCCCTCTGGTCTTGACACAAAAAGATTTACTTTATTGAGTTAGAAGGAATCTGACAGATGTCAACTTGACGTAACACCAAATACATGATTCTGGTTCTCGCCAAAATATTTCAGTAGGTATCATCTAATCGTTGAAGATATTGATTTCTGGAATTATAACAACACATAAATATTAATACCTACCAACAAAAATAATTACTAGTACCTACGATCCACCAAACATGTGGGATATTATCCCACATGTTTGGTGGATCGTTGTTAAAAAAAAAAACGTGATCGTTCATTAAAACTCATTTGTTTTTACTTCTTGCCCTCAAAACTCACAGCCTTTGGCACTTGGCTTTGTCTGATAAAAATGCCGTGCTCCCCGTATACATGCATAAAATCACAGCTTTTTTCTATTGGGGTAGGCAGAAACTACAAAATTAATTGCTAGGATCCGAGTACACTCCTTTTGCTTCATTTACAATCATCATTCATCTAGTCATCTTGGAAAAGACTTTATCAGAACCTACCTACTGAACCGAATCAACTTCCTCAGCACTGGCTTAATAACTTCATAACGAAAGCCTCTAACATTTACTTAATCTATCAGTGATATCGATTGTCAAAGTCAAAAATGTTTGGATGATATCTGTCAATAACAGAAAAAACCTAATAATTTTAGATTTTTGTCAAGATTTTCTAGAACCAAGCTTTCCACATAAAGCAAGTCAGCGTCATTTCGCATGTTTCCGTCAAAGGACCTGCTGTCACTTTTTCCTCATCGACTTCAAAGAACTTTGGAGTTTCTTTGTGTTCGTCAAACTGTGCCAAACGATATTATTGTATACCTATGTTACGGCTATAGATGGGTGTGAATATAAACTTAAGAATAGCCGGCTAAACTTAGTTTTAGCCGGCTACAACTAGTTCTAACCTAACTTCAAAACACTTTAAAGTTCCTATTTCTGTGTGGTTTAAAAAAATAACCACGAAGGGGATGGCGGGGTTTGTGTTCGCTCGCTTCGCTTGCTCACTAGACACCGCCATACCCTTCTAACCTAACCTATCCGAGTCGGGGTGCCCAATGACGGGCTAAACTTAGTTTATGTTTACACCCACCTTTAGCCGTAACATATATATCAATGACAATCTGGAGTGCCTTTAACGAACAAAAAATCACAAAACCGACTAATTTGGGTTTCTTTATGAAACTCATACTTCCATACTAAGCTTAATCAGCGACCTAAATGACCAGCCTATGGACCTATGGATATTTTTACCGAGGTAGTATGTTCTCTAGGAACAATAAAACACTATTAACGAAGCTGCGAACGGCAAGCAACCTTTTAAATAGTTAAAAAGGATTCATAATCTCATTCTAGCATATTCAGCTGGTTATGACACATTGTTTATCTGGGCTACCTCAATTGTTAGGTAGTTAGGTCTTCATAAGCATTATGTAAAGCACTTTATTATAGGTACCTAGGTATTCTTTATAATTTTCATCACATGTGTGACGATTGGCTCTAGACAAAGTTACATTCTTACAGCGATTATGCTTGACAAACTCTCAATTTGTTTAGGATTGATCACGTGTAATTTTGAAAGCGCGAGTCAAAGACAAACGTTTTAAACTTTTAGGTGATCGTTACCGCTGATGACTTTGTTTGACCACTATAGTGTTCTAGGTTTATTTGTTTATGTACTTGAAACTCGAAGTAACTCCTTTTTTGGTGAGTACCTATGTGTGGTGTAATACAACCCAAAGCCACCAAAAATATTATTCCATGGGTTTGGTAAAATCTTGATCAGGTAAATAAAACTTTGAAAGAAAACCAATGTAGGTGTGATTCAATAGGTAGTTAATTAATTTAATATGTACAACACACAGCTAAGACACAACAATCAACAATTATAAGCTACATAGGGGTTCAACAATTAAGACTAAACAATCAGGTTCGTAGAATAAATCAGTGATGGTGGTGGTGTTCAGGAACAATGTGTTTGGCGTGACCCTCGTACTTGACGTTAGCGTTGAATCTGGTAAAACAAAACAAAAAATAAAGACATGTCCAGGCATAATAATCCGTCCAGTTTGATTCTGATTGTTTGAGTATGCAAAATTACCCAGTTTTCTTGTCAGCGTGGTACTCGACAATCCTGATTCTGCCATCGGGCTGGTGCAGGCTGTACACGCCCTTTACGACGTGACCATCACGAGCTTCGTGCTGAGACTTCTTGTCGCCGGTGTGAGGGTCCTCCACTTTGTACGCGAACTCGTACTTGGGATGAGACTGTAAGACGAGTGACGGTTAGCAACGTGAATTTGAAAAAGCCAAAATTCTATGTTTTGATGAGATAGTGAACATTATCATACATAGTACTCGACGTGTTTCTCGGTGGCGTGTCCGTGGTGCTGCTTGATGCTCTGTGATGAGGAGGCGTGACCGTGGTGGTGCTCGTGACCATGTCCCTCTTGTGGCCGCGCGGCGGTAACCGCAACGACAGCAGCGACTAGGAAGATCTGTTTAAGGTAATTTATGATTTTTAGCATTTCTATTTTTGGAACTTCTAAAAAGATATTGTTTTTTTATGATATCAGATAACTTTAAATAGTTATGATATGAGCATGAATATGCAAGTTTTTACGATATTAATAATTTGAATATTTTAATAATAAAGATTGTTTAATGTTGTGAGTATACCTTGTACATTTTTGTGATCTTGATTCTTTACTCTACCAATACTGAATGACGACTGATAGTATCCCAATACTTAACATTTCTTTTTATACACTTAAATTAATTAAAGGGTTTGTGTTCGAAAATGTTTGCAATACACCAAAACTTTGAAACCAGTTTACGTAGAGTTATTCAAACTCTTATTTCGGAAAGTTGGTCTGACCTTGATATTATTACATTAATTTACTTCATTCTTTATAGCAGGACATTGATATTCATAAAAATCACTTAGGTATGCGGACTGTTTATTGTACCCTAAAATACATTTCTCCTTTCTTCATCAAGATTACCTACAGGAAAAAAAAGTCTCTATGGTGTCTTAAAAATAAACTTGTCAAAATACAAACGATTGCCAAAAAACACTACAAAGTAAAAGATAACTTAAATTTCGGAAGTCGATGTTAAAACACGAAAAAAATAACCAAAAACACCGACTTCCGAATTTTTGTTTTGGAAGACTGTTGTATTTTATTTGTAAGAAAGTTTCTCATTTTTCACGTTTTAGTTTTGGACAGTTTGTATTGTACAAAACAATATGGATAGTATTGTGAAATCAAAACAATACAAAATTTGAGTGGGAACATTATTAACAATATTCGAACTAAGGCGTTCACTTACATGAGATTAAAATCTAAGAAAAATCAATTATTATTATAAACATTTATTATCAAAATATTAAGTACAACAAACGATAAGTACTTATTGTTATTGACATGTATATTTAATGTTTCTTCTACGAGTAGTAAGAGTAACCAAATGCAACGATTTTATTATATAATCTGTTTACGTTAAATATTAGTCAAAACTTCCAAATGTAATTTTTTTGTAGAAAGAATGTCTATGTCACTCATATAAAACGTGTATTTAATACTTCATTCAGTCAGTTTCTTTATTCTATATGGCAAACTTGTATGTCAAGTTTACAACGTAGGTATTGCTCAAATCTGTATCGCAGACCCTTTACTGTGTATAAAAAAGAAAAAATGCAAAAAGAGCTTATCAGTCACTGTTTAATACTCCAAGAGAAAATACTACAAACAATCAAAATGTACAAGGTATAACTTTCAACATCAACCAAAAACAAAATGTTAAACCTTTCTTATTAATTTTGATAACAATTATTCAATTTTTGTCCCGTAGATCATCCTAATCGCTGCTGTGGTCGCGATAGCTGCTGCGCGGCCGCAAGAAGGCCACGGTCACGACCACAACCACGGTCACGGTCACGCTATCTCGTCACAGAGCATTGTGCTGCACCAAACTCACGAGAACAAGCATGAGCCCGCACACCACAAGGGGCACCACGAAGAGCACCACGAGGAGAAACATGAAGAGTTGCACAAGCTACACGAGGAGCACCATCACGAGGAACACCACGGTCACGCCTCCTCATCACAGAGCATCAAGCAGCACCACGGACACGCCACCGAGAAACACGTCGAGTACTATGTATGCTAACGTTTCAGTCAAAGTTTCGACTTTTATTTATTTAAAATAGGGGATATTTTTCTAACCTTGTCACTTATTTAACAGTCTCATCCCAAGTACGAGTTCGCGTACAAAGTGGAGGACCCTCACACCGGCGACAAGAAGTCTCAGCACGAAGCTCGTGATGGTCACGTCGTGAAGGGCGTGTACAGTCTGCACCAGCCCGATGGCACCATCAGGGTTGTTGAGTACCACGCTGACAAGAAAACTGGGTAAGTGTGCACTCTCTTTCAACTCCATCTAAGCCTGGCTATCACGATGGTGAAAGTAATGACCTGCTTAATGTTTTATTTGTCTTTACAGATTCAACGCCAATGTGAAGTACATCGGTCACGCTGAACACATTGTTCCTGAACATCATCATCATCACTGAATATTCCACAGATCTCATCCTTGAAAAACTTTATTGTTGAAACCTTATGTCTAATTGTTGATTATTATTTTATATGCTGTGTGTTGTACTTATTAAATTAATTAGTGAATTTTACCTTAATATTTTATCTGTTTTCCTTTAATTTTTTTTTACCTTTAATTTTTGTGTTTAACGTTTTCCCTAATAGTAGTTGTTTTTATGTTAAACATTATTAATGTTTAACATAAAAACAACTACTATTAGGTAAAACTTGCCATAAAATTACTATGCATCTGGAACTAAGTTTCAGATGCTTATGTCAGCTAATTAAAAATAAGTAGAACTAATTTTAAAGCAACTTTCGCAAAAAACACTCCAATCTCCATACAAAAAAAAAGTAGAACTAATTTTAGAGCAACTTTCGCAAAAAACACTCCAATCTCCATACAAAAAAAAAGTAGAACTAATTTTAAAGCAACTTTCGCAAAAAACACTCCAATCTCCATACAAAAAAAGTAGAACTAATTTTAGAGCAACTTTCGCAAAAAACACTCTAATCTCCATACACTATTCCAGTTGCTGTAGCAACTGGAAAAAAATATGGTAATTGGAGTGTTTTTTCTCCACACTTCAACGGTGCGAATAGCTGCTCCCAATATTGCCGCATTGGCGTGTTAGTCCTGGAAATTACCATTTTGGTGTATTAGCTTCCGCTTTGATTCTTTATACCTTTTAATGTTGTGTAATTAGTTCTTTATTTAGCAAACTTCTTGTTGTCTAACGACCTTCTGTATGATATTAATAATGAATGTGGCAATACTGATTTACCTGAACATATACTGATACGTAAAACACATCAGCGAATAACTGCAGCAGCTCTTAATTCACTGAAGCAGCGCTCGTCGCTATGAGGCGAGACGACTTGTCTCAAATGTGACAATTCGATTTCAGTCACAATCTGTCAAAAATTAAGGGAAATTGAAGTGTTTTTGACCAATTGCGAATGGGATGCCAAAGCTAACGTTGCTATAAAATTATTAGAATTAGCCCTCAGTTGTCTGCTTTAAACAGCTACAAATAAATATAAAAAAGCTTCTTTATTCAGTTATAAGTCTTGTACTACTGTGAATAATTTTGAAAGTTTATGAAAATCGATCATAAATATTTCATTGTTTGCAGATAGTTCTTAGTGTGGTGTTAAATATTTGCTAAAATCTATTATTGACACATTTAAGTGTAGTATTAGAGGATCTCGAATATTTTTAGAGGCAAACGAACAAGATAAATTATATGAGGATAAACACGCTTTTATTATTTACCAAAATTGATCACAAATGCTTTAGTGCATTTAGGAAATATGTCGATAGCCATTCATCCTTATTAACTTGGTGATGCGATTTGCATGAAGTTCATTCGTATGTAGGTGCTTTCGTCAAGTTAATAATATTACCATTATCGAATACATTGAATTGTTACAAAAAGGCTATGAGCATGCTATAATGCCAAAGACAAATCATGATGATGGAAAAGACTACCCAGTATCCACCTGGTAAGTGACAGTTGAAAAAGACCCAAAAATTTCTGGTCGACAATAACACTGCACAAAATAATCGATGAAATACAGGTGAGGCCGCCCAAAATTTAATAGAAAACACAGTCTAGAAAGAAGACAGGATTTTCGATATCAGACCATTACTTCCAGCGATCTACACAACCTACATAATTATAAAAAAACCTGTGTAGTCATTTCTCATATTATCCATTCTCGTTACTCCACACATCCATCTCAACATTCTCATCTCCGCTACACGCAATCTGTTTTTATTCATCCTTTTCATAGCTCAACAATCTGATCTAAACAGTACGACAGGTCTTATCACGGACTTATAGAGTTTCCCCTTTCAATTGAGTATTTACTTTTAATCCGTGTACGTGTACTTACTTTAATCCATGGGTCGCAAGTTATTCAAGTGACCTGTCGCCATTTCATCCATCTTGAGATGATTCGGTGCATTACACCTCGGCCAATATCGTAATCCTCCTGGACAAGCGACCCGAGGTATTGAAAGTTAAAATAGATAGGTATAGGCGTTACGGTGGTGATGGTGTGGTGGCTCGAAGGATCGCCAAATTGAAGTGGCAGTGGGCAGGGCACATTGCTCGCAGGGTCGATGGGGCCGAAAAGTTTTGGAGTGGCGACCGCGTACTGGAAGACGCAGCGTTGGAAGGCCTCTCACAAGGTGGAACGATGATCTGGTGAGGGTCCCAGATAACCGATGGATGCGAGACGCACAGGATCGGTTGTTGTGGCGACACTTGGGGGAGGCCTATGTCCAGCAGTGGACGTTTTTCGGCTGATATGATGATGAGGCGTTACGGTGAGAACTAATAGGGCTGGAGAGACCACCAAAATCGAAGAACAGGCATTATTTATGTTTTGGTCGTGCTCAATTCCAAGCCGACACTCTCCAGTCCTTGCCACCATGTCTTCAATCTGCTCTGGACCTCTAGGCCGCTTTCGGCAACCAGCACAATGTCATCATTCCAGCCCTCTTACAGTTTTTAACCGACTTACATCCTTCTCCTTCCTCTCTCTGGATCTAGCAAGATGGTACAGGTATTTTGGCCACTTGGACTGTCCATTGTGTCTTAAAATTTATCCTGAGCTTTTTGCTCTCGCTCTTGCCACGGCATTCTTTGCTTTTTTTGTGAGTATGATATTATATCAGCTTTACAACTAACGCTTTCAAGTTCTACACTCCGCCATTCCTTTAATTTCTTGTTAATATTTCAAAAATTACTGTATTTCTGTCGACCACCAACATTATATCCCTCTCTATTATGCCCCTTTCTTTTGTTTTTCCCAAAATATCCTTCGCTGCGTGCCTGATACACCCATCTCATTCCAGGTTTTATTGACACTTCAATCATTCATGTCTCCCATTTCTATCATTTTGCTTACTACTCGCTCTCTTAATTCCTTCCCACAATGATTTTTCTCGAAATCATTAAAAAATCTGATTTAGTTAAAAACCTTTATTTTGAATATATTGCAAAAACCTTTATTTTTTTATGATTTACCTATCTGGTAAATAAAAAAAAATAAAGGTTTTTGCAATATATTCGATTATTATTATATTACTAACTCGACGAAAGCACCTATAAACGAATGAACTTCATGAAAATGGCATCATTAAGTTAATTATGATGAATGGCTATCGACATATTTCATAAATGCACTTGAGTCTGCAAAGCGAGTCGTGTCCACGACCATTTAGCTGATTTCTTATAATGGCAATACTATTATATCTGTCAAACGGAATGTCACAAATTCTGTTGTAACCTCGTAGAATTCCGGTTATTGTTGAATTTTTTTATTTTATAATGCCAAAGCCTATAAATAGTGTCAGGAGCATGTTTTTTACAATGATTAATAAATATAATCATGTAACGATTGAATCTGACAACGTGATAATGGAAAAACGACGAATTTTGGATGAAATCGTTTCAACATCAGGTAGGTTACCATAACAATTTGATACTTTTAGCTCGATTATCCAATTTTATTTATTTTTTAACCGACTTCTAAAAAAGGAGGAGGTTCTCAATTCGGAAGTTTGTATTTTTTTTATTTTATGTTTGTTCGAGCATAACTCCGTCGCTTGCCAACCGATTTGAAAAATTAGAGATTAGAGTAGAGTAGAGTATACTTCCCAAATGGTCCTGAAATTTTATCAAAATCGGTTCAGTAGTTTGGTTTTTAAATCCAAATATCTGGAAAAAATATGTGGAAAAATCATCCATGTATACGAAATTGCGTATTTTTGTTTTCCTGTGACTTTCCAGTGGTGTTGTTAGGTGAGGGGTACCACTAAAAAGTGAAAAATAAAAAACTATTTCACAAAAAAAAAAGAAACCGACTTCCAAAAAAACTACAAAGTTCAAAGTAACTTTAATTTCGGAAGTCAGTGTTTTTGGTGGTACGACTTTCCATTGACGTCCGTCGAATTGAGGGTGGTAGGACGGTGGGGGGAGGGGGGGAGGGGTACTACCCCCCCTTAAAAGGAAAAGTTGCGGAGCCCCCCATCTCTCATTTTGTGGTTCATTTCCCTCATTTTTTTATTATCTCAATAAATCATAAGTGTAAAAAACCAGGGGGACCCCTTGGGGGGTTCTCCTCTACGAAGGGGGGACTGATTCAGAGGGATTTATGTATCTATTTTGAGACCGCAACGTCTCCGGCGCTGCGGGAAGAGCAGCCTCTACGCCCTTGCGTAACAAATCGCAGGCATTCATATTTTTTTTAATTTATCCCAAATATTTTTTTATGTACAAAACTCAAGTATCAACCAAGTTTTCCGCGTACTATATCAGTGTTGACACCTGTAAGGTTTTTTTAATTTGCCGCCTTTTTTATGGGACACGACTCGCTTGACAGACTCTAAAGCATTTTTGTGATCAATTTAGGTAAAAGAACATCGCGATTCAGAGCTATTGAATCCTCTGAGTAACGGTCTTCCTGTAATGCAAAAACAATATTTTAGCATGCAAGTTCAGCAATCAAGATCTTATAGACGTCAGCCCTGCACGTCATCAGATATTTATACCTATCTCTACAATTTTTTAACCACCAATTGAAATTAATTACATACTGAACTCATTTTATTCATAATATGATAAGCTCCATGACATGCCCATTGACAGTTTTTTTGTCAAAGTATATTTAGGGTAATTTGTAAAATTATAAAAAGGTTGCTGAGATTCAATAATTAATTTAATATGTACAACACACAGCTAAGAATATAATAATCAACAATTAGACGTAAAATTTCAACAATTAGGTTTTTCAACGATGAGATCTGTGGAATATTCAATGGTGATGATGATGCTCAGGAACAATGTGTTCAGCGTGACCGATGTACTTGACATTAGCGTTGAATCTGTATAGACAAATAAAACATTAAGCAGGTCATTACTTACACCATCGTGATAGCCAGACTAAAACTGAGTTGAAAGAGTGTGCACACTTACCCAGTTTTCTTGTCTGCGTGGTACTCAACAATTCTGATGGTGCCATCGGGCTGGTGTAGGCTGTACACGCCCTTCACGACGTGACCATCACGAGATTCATGCTGAGACTTCTTGTCACCGGTGTGAGGGTCTTCTACTTTGTACGCGAAGTCGTATTTGGGATGAGACTGTAAGACAAGTGACGGTTAGCAACCTACTCCTTTAAGGATATAAGCGTAATTCTATATTAGTTAGAAACGACATCATACATAGTATTCGACGTGTTTCTCGGTGGCGTGTCCGTGGTGCTGCTTGATGCTCTGTGATGAGGAGGCGTGACCGTGGTGTTCCTCGTGATGGTGCTCCTCGTGTTGATTGTGCTGCTCTTGATGTTTCTTCTCGTGGTGCTCTTCGTGGTGCTCCTCGTGGTGTGCGGGCTCGTGCTTGCTCTCGTGAGTTTGGTGCAGTACGATGCTCTGTGACGAGATAGCGTGACCGTGACCGTGGTGGTGGTCGTGACCGTGGCCATCTTGCGGCCGCGCAGCGGCTATCGCGAGCACAGCAGTGGTTAGGATGATCTACGAGGCAATAATAAGAAAATTAGTAAAAAATTAGGTGCAACTGTTTATATTAACAGATTGTTGTTTAGTTTCTTTATTTTCTGCTGTGTTTTGATAAGTGTGGAAAGTTATACCTTGTACATATTGATGTTGTTTGTATTCTTTACTCTTAAAGTATTGAACAGTAACTGGTAACCACTTTGAAAAAAAAAACTGTTTTATACACGTTAAAGGGTCTGTGATACAGTTTTGCGTAATATTTTGTACACTTGACAGACCAGTTTACCACAATTAATAAATAAACTGACCTTGAGTGCAGTATGAAATTCACGTAAATTAATCCTTTCATTCTTTCACGGAGGACATTGACATTTCATTCAAATAAAAGTTTTAAGAAACTCTCATTGCGCACAAATCGTTTCATTAGGGTATTTGGAGAGTGGCACCCTATCAGCGCGAGCGTGACAAATAATATTTTTAACCGGTCAAACTTCGCCGTCACACCGTTTGTCGGCCGATTAACGCGTTTTAAAACTCTTTTATTACTATAATTGAGTTTTAAAACGCGTAAATTTTAAATTAAAAAAACGTGTATTTTATTTACGCGGATTTTGTTCGAAAGAGTCACCGCGGCCCTAGAACGCAAAGGGCACTAGGAGGAGCATGGGTGGGTTTTAGTCAGTAAAAGTCTGACACTCCCTGCCCTCCACCCAGAGCGGGAGGGTTCATTTGATGATTTCCGATCCTCAAAAAAAAAAAATGTATTACTATAATGCAAGGTATATTATATGATTTTGAAGTTTGACATGTCGGGAGCTTCATAACAATCTCCTCGCTACTCCATGCGCTTCCGAAATATATCGTGGTCGGTATTTTAGACTTTTGACAATCGTTGCATAATGGTAAAGTTGTGGTGTCGATTTTTATATGGAAATTGTTCAGTTTGTCTCTTTTAACTATTTTTTGTTTCACATTTTTTTTTATTGTTTACCTTTTTTTTTTACTCGAAATTGTTGTATTGAGGGACAGAGCGAGTCAGTCCCAACACAAGTATTGTTAATTACTTACTGGGACTGCCTCAATTTTATGTGTAATTGTAATAATTTGGAGCACAATAAATTTTATTATTATTTTATTATAATGGCAATCAAAGTGTCAATTATTATTCTACAAATTTTTAAGCATCATTCGCATCTCTTTTGCAACCTTAAAAAACAAACAAACATCCGAATTGAGAACATCCTCCTTTTTTAGAAGTCGGTTAAAAATGTATGGAAATTAAGGGTTTTTTGACAGATTCCAACCCGACGAGATGCGAATGCAAACGTTGCTTAAAAAGTAGTAGAATTGGCCTTACTTGTTTTTTCGACTCATCTTTATTCATCATCATCATTTGCCTAGCCTTTTTTCCCAACTGTATTGGGGTCGGCTAACAGTCAAACCGGTTTCAGATCTCCAAATGACAGCCAGGACCAACGGCTTAACGTGCTTTCCGAGGCTGGGAGGAGTCTGGATATGTTAAGATGGTCACCCATCCACAGACCAACCTCGGCAAGCGTTGCTTAACCTTGAAGCTGCCTTCGCGGGTTCACGTCTACTCAATCATATTTTGTCACGATATTGATGAGAATTGTCACGAACTCGTATGTGTTTCATCATACGGACCTGTCTACACAACAACAGACTAAATACGGATGTTAATAGTTTTTTAATGTGTCATGGTTCTTTACTTTATTTGTTTTGATTTCTATAGCTTCAAAGTTTTTTTCTTAGTCAATCAAAATAAAAGCTACCTATGAAAAATACCTGGCAAATAGAGGCTGTTCTTCAGTTCCTTCGCTTTATCCTACTGGGAAAACAGGTGCATTCTTTTATTTTGAGCAGCTGCTAACCGTGTCAAGATAGTCAGCAAATGTACAAATATTTACTACCAATATTATTTTACTTATACTCATACAACCGTTTCTCACTCATTAACACGTGTACTCATAAACTGCCGCATATCACACTCACACTTAACTATAGACATACTCTCTCACACTCACTCATTCACCTAGCATAACACACAAAGAGAGGATCAGACCACAAATTACGAAGCCATAAATGAAGATCATATTTCATAGTTTTGTAAAATGCTAGCATTTAAGTAACATATATTAACTAATGTAATTCGAGGGGATTGGCGCTGTAAGCCGAAATATAGGTTCCTCCTAGTTGCTGAACTAGGAGGAACACACAAAAGTTTTAGCATCTGGAGCCGTCAAAACTTTACTTCAAAACTTTTGTGTACATAATACTGTTTATAGCATTTATTTGTAAAATATATTAAGTACTTTAAAAAAGAAATAAATTTATTTTTATTATTATTATATTCTTTTGAATTTTTAGTAAACAGGGTGTTAACTTACATAACTTATCCACAAGTATCAAATGAACCTTCAAATTTGTATTTCAATGTTACAATTCACCCAATATATAATATGTCGTGGCATTCAACAATGGTACTGCGATCATTGAATTACAGTTAGGTATCAAACCATTAAATAAGAGTAATGACGATGTGCATGTTATGCATCAGATTAAGTTAAGTTTTTAAGGGTTGTGCATAAACCATTATTTTTTTGCCCATCTCCAAATATATTTGGAGGATTCAGTTTTCTCTTCTTCCATATTACTCCTCTAGTAGTCGCCATATCTGTGTCACTGACACCCTCTTTCTAGCTATTTCATCTTTCATAGAGTCCATCCATCGTTACTTTCTTCTTCACGATTCATCTTATAGCCATCCTTAAATAATAAATTAAACCTTTCCTCACAGTTTTTTCTCCACATGTTTATTAATTATACACTTTACATTTTTTGGTCTCATGTTAATTTTACCAAGTTTAAACAGTCACCCTGACTTGGCCTGTAAACACATCACCTGCTCAACAATAGGTTAATCTAAGAACCAGTCCTTGGATAGTGCTACTATTGTAGGTATGTGTATAGCGTTGTCTGTGGTATACGAGTTCATATTATACATTTCGTGAGTACACTAGCTTAGCTCGAGGATGCTCGTGAACTTTAGTAACACTAAAATAGAAGTCTGACTTCTATTTCAGAGTTACTTAAGTCCACGAGCTCCTTTAGGCCGAGTTCTTCCGAACTTTCTTCACGCCGTAAGTTTTTCTTTATCCTCAGTTTTAATGTCTGTGTCCCAATCCCGAGCTGCGGCATTTGTTCTACAAAGGGTACACAAAAGTTAACGTTGTATACATTACGGAAATATAATTTTCTAGACTCCTGAGCGTGTTACAGGAGCCATTCATAAATACATTTTGTTTAGAAATTTACATTTATATCAATACTTTATATGTTACAAGTACAGCTAAAGTACCTAGTGACTAGTAATAGGCTCGGAAAAAGCTTAATCATGAACGAATCCACGTTTTCTTAGTTAAACAGCGGCTTTGGTAATGAACTGTTCACTGCCACAGTGCAGTTTTTGAGCCATTGATTTGTTCAATAACTATACTATGAAATCTGTCTTGCCACTTTAGATTTTTTTTGGAGATTATTCGCTAGATCAAGTCCTATTCTGTAAAAATCTTAATGCGAAAACTTAGATGAAGTGAACTCACAAAGATTGACTGTCTTGAATCAATTTGAAAAAACTGTATTGAATCAATCTCTAGGCATTACAAGAATCCTGCCAGGGTTGCGGATTTTGTTCGAAAGAGTCACCGCGGCCCTGGAACGCAAAGGGCACTAGGAGGAGCACGGATGGGTTAGAGTCAGTAAGAGTCTGACACTCCCTTCTACTCTACCCAGAGCGGAAGGGGTCATTTGATGATTTCCATTCCAAAAAAAAAAAGCATTGATTGCTCACTAAAATACTGGTGTTTAGCTAAATCCGGTTTGACTGGGAGCCGACCGACAATGTAATTGGGAAAGGGCAATGCAGACGATGAATATTCATCAAGATTTAAATAAAACGGTAAGAGTTTTTGAATTTTGACTAGAGAAACTGACAAACTCTCGGAATATTGAACGTTATAAAAATAATATCTTTAGGACTTTTCGTAGCTACTATTATCGTTCATTCATAATAATATATTACTCGTAATAGTTAAAAAAAGCTTTTAAAAAAAAAGGAGAATCAGGCAATAGTTTCATAGAGTTCAAAATTCAATAGAATAAAGTAAAGGTAAAGGAAACCGCATAGTGTAAATATACGGTATTATGATAGAGTCACAGCACGGAGCAATGAAAGAAACATGGTATTAGAAACAAAAGTAACTACATAGGTACGAGAATAAATATATTGGCTTCAATAATTATTTACAACAACATTGTGAGTTACAAATAACAACAATAACTGCTTAGACATTAAGTTCAACAATAGTTAGCTTAGTTAACAACCAGAATCAGTGATGGTGATGATGTTCAGGAACAATGTGTTCAGCGTGACCGATGTACTTTACATTAGCGTTGAATCTGCAGAGAAAATAAATTATTAATTAAGAAGGTCATTACTTAAAAGTCATGATAGCCCGGCTTAGATTGAGTTTTTATTTTATTTTATTTTATTTTATTTGATTTGGGAAAACAAACAATCGTACATTGTATTTATACATCAATATGGTTTAAACTATATATAAATGTACAATCCATGACGTTTCCACATCTTACTTATGTAGGATACAATGCAGACACATGCAGTTAATATATGTATGTATACTTAACTAAAAAATAAAAAAAAACTAATCCTCAAATACATGATTAACTGATTAATATTTATTACTTAAACTATTTACTCTGACTCAGAAACCAGAAGGCTTTTAATTATTTCTTTCTGAAATAAAATTTTTGTTAGGTTAAATATGTCTATAAGATTAAAGTGATTATTGTATATAGTGACTAATCTCTGCAGAGGAGCCCTCCGGCCCGCATTTGTACGACAGGGGGTCGTGGCAAACAACGGGTAAGAGCGAACCTCTCGTCTCATAACCGCTCTCGGCACAAAGTAACATATATCGTTAATTAGTTCTGAGCAATCGAATCTACTATGCACTAGTCCATGAAGCATCATGGCTTGGAGCAACTGGCGCCTTGAACGCAGAGGCAGTAATTTAAATTTAGCTATTGCATCTTCATAAGAGAGGTGCTTCAGACGACATTTATACTGCATATTTTTGAGAAATTTACGCTGCACTCGTTCTAATGCATTATCATATTTGGCGTAATATGGGTCCCAGATCATGCAGGCATATTCGAGCTGAGGGCGTACCAAGGTGTTATACAGATACATATAAGTTAATGGCCTTTTAAAATCTGAAGCAGCCCTCATCACAAAGTTATGCATTTGGAAAGCTTTAGTGACGATCTTATCGATATGCAGATGTAAATGCAGTTTACTATCAAGAAGGATACCCAAGTCACAAATACTTGTTTCTCTTGCTAAAATTTCGTTGCACAGCGAATAATTGTACGAAACTATTTTTTGCTATTTTGTAAAATTAATATACTTACATTTAGGAATACTTAATTTAAGTTTATTTCTGTGACAATATTCGGTTAACCTATTTAGGTCCTCTTGAAGAAGGTAACAATCATTTATAGTGTTGATTTTTTGATAAATTTTAAGGTCGTCAGCATACAACAGAAAATGACTATGAAGGAAACAGTTACCAATATCATTGAATTGAGTTGAAAGAGAGTGCACACTTACCCAGTTTTCTTGTCAGCGTGGTACTCAACAACCCTGATGGTGCCATCGGGCTGGTGCAGACTGTAAACGCCCTTCACAACGTGACCATCACGAGCTTCGTGCTGAGACTTCTTGTCGCCGGTGTGAGGGTCCTCCACTTTGTACGCGAACTCGTATTTGGGATGAGACTGTAAAATAATTGACAATTAGAAAAATATTCCCTATTTTGAATAACCAAAATTACACTATGATAGAAACGTCATCGTACATAATACTCGACGTGTTTCTCGGTGGCGTGTCCATGGTGCTGCTTGATGCTCTGTGATGAGGAGGCGTGACCGTGGTGTTCCTCGTGATGGTGCGCCTCGTGTTGCTTGTGCTGCTCTTCATGTTTCTCCTCGTGGTGCTCTTCGTGGTGCTCCTCGTGGTGTGCGGGCTTGTGCTTGCTCTCGTGAGTTTGATGCAGCACAATGCTCTGCGACGAGATAGCGTGACCGTGACCGTGATTGTGGTCGTGGCCATGGCCTTCTTGAGGCCGCGCAGCGGCTATTGCGAACAAAGCGGCAACTAGGATGATCTATGATCCAAAAATAAGAAAATGATTAGAACATTGCATCTGTTTATTTTAAAAAGTTGGTGTTTAGTATTATTTTAGTTGCGTTTTGATAGGTGTAAAAAGTACTACCTTGTACATATTGATAGTTTGTATTCTTTGCTCTTGGAGTATTGAACAGTGACTGATAACCACTTTGGAAATATTTTCTGTTTTATACACATTAAAAGGCCTGTGATACAGTTTTGCGTAATACGTTGTATACCTGACAGACCAGTTTGCCATAAAAAGGAGTAAACCGACCTTGACTAAACTGTTAAATCCACGTTTATTGACTCCTTATTTTCTTTTGCGGAGGACATTAACATTCATTCAGTAAAATAGTTTTAAGAAACACACATTGCACACATACCTATGAAGAACTAAGTTTCATTTGGCTATTTGGAACAAATAACATTTGCTTGGGCCATAAGGCTTACCTACATTTATGCTGCGTGTCATAAATGATCAATATTAATTTTAAACTTATTAACAGTCGTTATTATTTGCATTCCCTTCCGAAATATAATTATCTTGATCAATCCCAATATTTATGACTTTCGACAACCGTTATTGCTGATAGAATGTCACTAAACTTTATCTAGAGACACGTCTTCGATAACAGTCAGTTATTGTTTTCGACTCGTCTTTGTTTTCAGTAACTTTGTAATGACAAGATGAGAATTAATTACGAATACAAAACAACAACTCAATGCAGCACATAATAGTTCTGCAGGGTGGAGCGTGTGGAGCGTGTTCTGCAGGGTGGAGATTCAAAAAAATCTTGAATCTTGGTTTACTTTGCAAAAAGTTGCAATTTTTTGTTGTTTGCCACGCTAGAAAAATAAAAATATTGTAACCTTCTTTTGGTTACCTAAAAGTAGGTTACAACAATACGAGTTCCGTACATTTGTACAAATTGTTTAAAATAGTAGCTATTTGGCTTATTTTCGGCACTTTTATTATTTATTGTTTTAATTTAGTTGTTAAGTTTACACATTTGCGTTTGTTTCAAACTGCAGTAGAGGGCTTAAAGTAGGTCCGAATATTTTATTATTATATTCATTGTGTTGCTTACGACCAAATGCATCACAATGAAAATTATAATAAATTTTCACAACTATTTTACTTAGCGAAAATCTAATCCGATCATCGGTCCGATGACTCCCACTCACTTTCCTCACGATCCCAACCAAAATTCCGATGTTCTCGATGTGGCGTTACTAAAGAATGTAAACCTCCGTTTACAATCTATAGAGACGCTACACGAGCTCAATTCCGACCACCGTCCAGTGATCATGCACCTAGGCTCCCGCTTGGGTCAGCTCGATCCCGACCAGCCTCCCTCGTTTCAAGTGTCGTCTCACCTGGACACCATCCCCGACCATTCGTCTCAGTCCCTGACACGACGGCGGGGTAAAAAAATTAAGTTACAATAAAACTAGGTACTCCAAAGGTTCTTGAATCCAGTGTAAAATTAACCCTCTTATTTGCTTCTGACCTGTACAGTTTCACCTTAACATTAAAATTAAATGAAAATCGGTTAGGTAGCAAACCATGTGGTTCAAGAGCTGGCCAAGGGAGCATCATAAAATGCGCTAGTACTCCAAAAAGCAGCGCCAAAGGTAAGCTGCAGAACATCGTGTGGTTGTAGTCAGCAAGAGTCTGATAGACCGCTACGCCCACCCTGGGGTGGAAGATATCCATGAAGATTCCTACTCGTTAAGGACGGGTCAATCATCTACTTTTATATCATCATTATTTAGGATTTCAAGACGCCAGGCGATGCTCTACCGGTACATCGTGGATATTCCACCCACACGCAATAACGTTTTGGGAATACTTTTATCGTGTGTAACAGTTTTTTTGCTGATAGATACAACCAGAGAGTCTTCCAAGCCAAGAGTGAATAGGTTCTAGGCAAACGTGCTCATCGTCGGCCACATCATCACTTCGCAATAAAATCATGGTCAAACTCGAACCGATCTATCATCCAAAAATAAAATGTTTTGCCCTTCTCGGAATATGTTTGGTATGTCTGCAGTACGATTCTGTAAACATGTCGAAGTGAAAACTTAGACGAATTGAACGACAATTGAGCTGGTAAACTATAAAAACAAGATGGAATGATAGCTCACTTGTCGTTCACTCCACCTAAGTGTACACGGTGAGATGTCGACAGAATAGACCGGCTGACGTCTTCGTCCTCACTTCTCTAAGTTCTCTATTCTCTCTCAATTGTCATCTCTGTAGTCACCCCCTTTCCCTAACCAACCTTACTTAATTAATGAACATATTACTCATGACTTTTCTTATGAGACTTTTTTAAGTTTAATAGCAGTATCTGTTCGACAAAGAGTACTGTCATGTATTTTTAAGTTTTTGTCAGTCACCTTGTCTTTGCTTGTACGCACATTACCTTCTCTAAGTTAAAGATAAGGCTTACTTCTTGATGAGTGTTATCTGCCGTAATTGTGTACCGTTATGTATGTGGTAAGTATAACAGTTTATAGTATACATTAACTGGGCAATCTAGCTTAGCTCATGGCAAATCGTAGATCGACTTTGGTAACACTAAAATATTTTTTTTTAAACTTTATTTTTGTCGTTGGACATCCATCTTCCTCAAGTTAGATTAAAGTGTCCATGTCCAGGACTGCGCCACCAGTACCACACCGGGTACACTAGTCTGTTCACGTTGTAAACGTTACGCCCAAAGACTGAAAACACTCATTGAGCAAATAACAGCTGAAAACGCGTTGTGGCTACTTCAAATCTGCCACATCGCGAATTTTGCGTAGTGTTACATCTTGTAAACGGCCACAACGAATTATAGTAATGAAGAAATGCCATGACGCTTCCTGAGCCAAACTGATGTATTGTAAATGTATTATTGATTCGCTTGAAAGGAGCCTCATCAAGAATAAATCCTTGTTTTCTTATTAAAGAACGGTAATAAACTGTTCACTGTCACGGTAGCTGATGTTGCAATTTGGAGTCATTGATTTGTTCAATCAGTGAATTGTCATGCGTGTGGATATATATTAGAGAAAAAACAATACCTAAAGACATTTATTTACACCGATTCGAAAAGGAAAGACATGTCAATAATATAAAAAAAAATCAATTCTAAACGAAGTTACGACACGTCAAAGTGGCCTTTAAAATTTCTTTGGTTATATATCGCTAGATCAAGTCTTATACTGTAGATCTTGATCTTTATTTACCAAAGAAGTTCTAAGACTTGTCTAAGAACTTCTTTGGTAATACTTCGCTAGATCAAGTATTATCAATATTATAATATATTAATCTCTTCCGCTATTGAGGCATTAAGTGACTGACAGACAACGCACAGCCAAAACTACAGGTTGTAGACAGCTGAAATTTGGCATGTAGGTTC
This sequence comes from Melanchra persicariae, assembly GCA_947386135.1. NCBI lineage: Eukaryota > Metazoa > Arthropoda > Insecta > Lepidoptera > Noctuidae > Melanchra > Melanchra persicariae. The sequence goes on along the minus strand of OX376650.1, from coordinate 8,194,973 downwards.
CTTGGAGAGTGTAGGTTAGTATTTTCCGAACTATGGGAACGAAAAAAAACGAGATATGCGCGTACGAAGTTGCTGATAAAAGCTATACTGTATTTAACTCACTGTTAAAACTTGATGTAAAAGTTCTTGGGTAATTCTTCGCTAGATCAAGTATTCTCATTATAATATTTAAACCTCTTCCGATATTGAGTAATTGAGTGACTGATAGACAACGCACTGCCGAAGTAACTACTTCTTGGAGAGTGTAGAAGAGCACTAAAAGAGGATTTTCCGAAATTCCTACTTATTGTGATGGGGTTACAGTCACAGCATGATGCAATGCAAGAAACGTAGTAAAAGAAACAAAAGTTTTATATAGGTATGAGACTGAGACTTAATTTATTGACTTCAATTATTATTTACAACAACATTGTGAGTTACAAATAACAACAATAACTGCTTAGAAATTAGGTTCAACAATAGTTAGCTTAGTTAACGGCCAGAATCAGTGATGGTGATGATGTTCAGGAACAATGTGTTCAGCGTGACCGATGTACTTTACATTGGCGTTGAATCTGTAAAGAACAACAAAACATTATAAATGATGGTAATTACTTTGAATATCGTTACAGCTAGGCATGAATTTGAAATTGCACACTTACCCGGTTTTCTTGTCAGCATGGTACTCAACCACCCTGATGGTGCCATCGGGCTGGTGCAGGCTGTAAACGCCCTTCACGACGTGACCATCACGAGCTTCATGCTGAGACTTCTTGTCGCCGGTGTGAGGGTCCTCCACTTTGTACGCGAACTCGTATTTAGGATGAGACTGCAAGACAAGTGACGGTTAGCACCTTAATCCTTAATGGATATAAGCGTAATTCTATATTAGCTAGAAATGTCATCATACATAGTACTCGACGTGTTTCTCGGTGGCGTGTCCGTGGTGCTGCTTGATGCTCTGTGATGATGAGGCGTGACCGTGGTGTTCCTCGTGATGCTTGTGCTGCTCTTCATGTTTCTCCTCGTGGTGCTCTTCGTGGTGTGCGGGCTCGTGCTTGCCCTCGTGAGTTTGGTGCAATACGATGCTCTGTGACGAGATAGCGTGACCGTGACCGTGGTGGTGGTCATGACCGTGGCCTTCTTGCGGCCGCGCAGCGACAACCGCGACCACAGCAGCGACTAGGATGATCTACGTTATAAAAAGAAGAAAATTTATTAGCCTAAGCATTAGGTGTAACTGTTTTATAAACTATTTTATAAAATTGGCGTTCAGTTTTTTTTTTAATTTGCGTTTTGATGGCTTTAGAAAGTTATACCTTGTACATATTGATAGCTTGTTTTCTTTACTCTTGGAGTATTGAATGGTGACTGATAACCGCTTTGGAAATAATATCTCTTTTTATACACATTAAAGGGTCTGTGATACAGTTTTGCGTAATACGTTGTCCACCTGACAGACCAGTTTACCATAAAAATAACTGACCTTGAGTAAAGTATTAAAACCACATTAATTGGCTGTTTACTTTCTTTTTCGGAGGACATTGACATTCATTGAATTAATAGTTACTTTTAGTACGAGATACGGGGTTAAGAAATATAAATTATAGGTACCTTTATCTGTTATTTGACGCTGACAAAGATTATTGTTAGATAATTACGTAGATTTATAAAAATTGCAAATAGCTTACCTAGTTCAATTCGGGACTCAAACTGTTCCATAATATTAACTTTTTATCAACTTCCCCGAATTGAAAGTTATAGGATGTGTCGAGGAGAATATTCCACGAGGAATTGGAAAAATATATTATTATGTTTTCGCTTTAATATAACTATGAAGTTGCCAGATATAAACAAGAAGAATAATTTGGAAGTTGTGGACAACACATACCGCATATGTGTGCTATATACATGTTATGTTGTTCACAACTTATTGCTGACAACGACATGTGCATAGGTAGTCATGCCAGTTTTTGTTATTGTATTTGTTGTTGTCTTGAATTATAACCGAATAGATTTAACTTTGTAACCATAGGTATCTTCTGCGGAATTGATCCCGAAGTTGGCCACGTTAATAATTCAAATGTCTATTTATTTGTTAAAAGAAATTACTTTTTATTATTATTTTATATTATTGAAATTAAGGCATGTATTTAACGCGGCGACAAACTAACCTGTTATAGGGTTTTAAAAATAATTAAGATGGGTAGCAAAAATAATAGGTTGGCAGCTACAGTGAAGTAGCATTTTAAGTATAAAGTAGCAGCTTTATATAGAGTTGTAAGCTCTGTTTAAATTTAAATTGGCAGTGGTTCTAGTATAAATAAATAAATATTTTTGGGTGGTTTAAAAAAAAATAACCACGAATGGGATGGCGGGGTCTGTTCGCTCGCTTCGCTCGCTCACTTGACCCCGCCATTCCCTTCTAACCTAACCTGTCCGAGTCGGGGTGCCCCAAGTCCCGAGCTCGCTTCGCTCGCTCTTACACCAATTAAAACACATAAACGTATGACATCCCACTGTTAATATTAGCCGCCAAGTCATTATTTTTTGTAACCAATTAGTTAGTCGCCTAATAAGTTGTTATTCGCCTCAAAAATAATTAGTCATTTTGAAATGATATGGCTCGTACTATCTTTGTTTTTATCAACAAAATTAAAACTAGCAAATATTTATTTGTAGTTTTATGGTTTGTATTATCTTGGACCCAGTCTCGAACTGCCTCGATCAATTAATTTACCAACTAACCTAAACTACTTAAAATTAAATCATGAGGATCATGATGCCAGTTTCAACGTGTAACAGAATGAACGACATACCTGAAAAGAGATCAATTATCTCATCATTATGAGCAGTTTTTGCTATAGGACCGACCCAAAAACAAAAATCAGCTGTTCAGTACTTTTTGTCGAGTTATGCACAATGTCCCATAATAAAAGTTTTTCATAATAATGAGTACCTAGTACCTACAGTGAACCCTTTTAGGTATGTCGTTCATTCTGTATTTCTGTTACGTTATATGCAGCTTTCAAGATTATTTCACAATCTTATAGAGTCATTACTAGACCTAACGGTGAATTTAACTTGATCTGCACAAGCTTTGCATTACGTGTCCTGAAATGGTTTTTTAGGGCTATGCCCTAGCTCAAAGATGGCAAACCTTTATTGGTAACCGTGCCACTGCCAATATAAAAGAGGTTATGATGTGCCACCAAAGTATCTTGATTTAGTGATTTTATGGTCAAATATCACTAGCCTATTCATTAATCTCTTTATTAGCAATCGGAACACAAATTCGTAAACCAACTTTATGCTAAGACTTTTATGTTTGTTGTGACCTGGCACGCGACGATGGCAAGCGACCGGACGGTATGTCTTTATTTCCGTGGAAGATGGGTAGGCCTTTAGTGTGGGACGCTACTTGTGTCGATACTCTTGCGCCATCCCATCTTCCTAGCTCTTCGTGCTGTGCTGGTGCTGCCCCTGCGGCTGCGGAGAACCTCAAGTGGCGGAAATATAACAACCTCGTTGGTAGTTATATTTTCGAGCCGTTTGGGGTTGAAACTCTCGGGTCGTGGGGTCCGAGTGCTCATACGTTATTTAAAGAACTTGCTAAACGCTTAGATGACACTTCGCGTGACCCAAGGGCTGGCTTTTACCTTGGACAAAGGATAAGCATTGCCATACAACGTGGCAATGCCGCCAGTCTTTTGGGCACACTTCCAGTCGACAGCGACGCGGAAGAATTTTTTGACGCCATCTTTTAGGGTTAACTTAGTTAGGATATTTGATTTTTATTATTAGTGCTGTCTCTATTAAATACCAATAAAAAAATTATGTTTGTTTATATCGAAATAAAAATAACTTTTGGATGTTGCATATTACCTAAATGAGCATATTACCAGAATGATTTTCCCGCTTGTCATCATTAGCACGCGTGCCATAGGTTCGCCATCCCTGCCCTAGCTAGTGTATGTAATCTGCCATATTAATATTTCGTTGTGTATAGTGTAATCTGTGACATAATTATGTGGACTCATGATTATGTATGTTGTGGCAAAATTAACGTTTACCCAATGTACGAGTTAGTGCATTTATATTTTGGAGACTTAAGAATAGTAGTATTAATTACAAATGACAGACGGAACCAACGCTTTAATATTTCGCTTTCTAGGCGCGGGAGTCATCTGCGGACCGAACTCGGTAAGCACTGGCAACCTTAAAGATCAATAAAATTCGTGCTGCTATTATTACTTAGCCACAAGCTCTTCTTATAAAAGCTTTCATACTTGTCTATACTTATATAAAAATTGTATATGTACAAAAAATTGGATTCTTGTTCTTGTCTTCAAAAATCCCAAAAGTCAAAGTCAAAAGTAATGTATTCAAATTAGGCTGAGAGCCAACACTTTTTGAGCGTCAAATTTAGCATAAAGACATTCCACCACCACTCGTCACCACTTCCTAGTGTTTTAGCTGGTAAGAAGAAGTGGCGCAACAAACTCCCCAACACATCTTAATCATACGTTTAGGAGAACTTGAATTTATACAATAGTATGCAAAGTAATGGAATAAACACAGGAAAAAAAAACAATGAAGATCATAAAATTTAATATTATTAACTACTTGTTAGTCAGGTAGTTTCCCGAAATAGGAAAATCTGAAAGGAGCTTTTGTCTCTAGGATTATTTATGAACTTTGAATTTTATTTCATAAAGAAAATTAACAAAAAAATAAACAAATGAAAATAAACTAAACCAAAAACAAACTAAAATATAACATCAAAAAATTCGTTTTCAACGCTGTCAACTGATAATTATGCCCGAGAGAGGTGGCATTGCCACGTTGTTTCTGTGACATTATTATTTATCAATTTTATCGCCCGTTTGACCACAAACTATCCCGATTGAAAACGACGATGTGGTCGACGATGTGTGCTTGATCATCAAATTAATTCTTCCGCTCTGGGTGGAGCGGAAGGGAGTGTCAGACACTTACTGGAGAAAACCCATCTGTGTTCCTTTTCATTCCCTTTGCGCTCCAGGGCCGTGGTGACTCTTTCGAACAAATTCTGCAACCCTGGCAGGATGTGTGCTGTAAGAAATCTATTCCCTCTTGACGTAAAGACCCCCATGCTGTTAGTATCAGGAAACACAGACTCTGGCAGGGAATTCAATTTCTAAAAAAAATTCTCAAATTCTTTTCTGTAGTAGTGGTAATACTCGTACGTACATAGATACGTTAAACATTTTTTACAAGCTTGAAAACGCCTATTATCCGGCCCTTATACCGATTTACTGAAAATGAGTGGATGGAACATTTTTATTTGTTCCAAACTCCTCTATTAGTCGTCATCCTCATCATTTTCATCATCAAACCAGACGAAAGACATCCACTGCTGGACATAGGCCTCCCCCAAGTAGGGGGAGGTTTGACATAATCGCCACGCTTGGCAGACGCGTTGGCGATCGCATTGTAGCTGTTGCAATGCTGCTGCTCATTCTCTGGTAAGTACTGTAAACGCCTCTTACGCCACCCACGAGAAGAGTGATGGGATGGTGCTATTCTTTTACGTCCGACATCATACATCATCCTCGACGTCGATATAAAGTACGCACAAAATCTTGTTATTCAAAAAAACTTTAATGTAATGTAAATCGGGCTGGTTTCCGCAACTCTACGACTTAGCGCGTATTTTGCGTGCAGGTGGGACAAATGTGTCACTCGATCCGCCCCACTTCCCAAGGAAGGCCAGCAACGCCTTGGTAATACTATCTCACAGAGGGTATCTGGGTTTCCGAAAAACTTAGCCCTGTAATCCGCCACTACCGGGCAGCTTAGAAGCAGATGTGCTGCTGCCTCATACTCCTCCATGCAGGCTCTGCGGAGTGGGCTGTCAGTGACTCCTTCAAAAACAAAACAATGCTTACATTCCCCACCAAACGTGTCTCCACGTTGCCGTCGTGGTGGGGCTTGCGTGTCTCAGTGATCTTGGGGGCTTTGCCGGTGAGACCAGATCAAGAGAGACACAAGAGGGGCACACCGTTCGGAGACTTGAGCAGTGTTCGGGTCCTCGGACGGTGTGCGTCTCATTGGCTTGCTCGCTGCTCTCTGGTACGCGTCTGATCATCAGACGTGACTGTGAGGGCAGCGAGCAAGCAGTGAGAGAGAGGGAGAGAGGAGGGGAGAAAGGGACCGCACCCTCAAAAAGGAAAGCATGGACAGTACTGAAAGAGATAACGTACCCCAGGGCGGTCCGGACTGCACAGCAGTTCGGGAATCCGCCACGCCTCGCGCGTCAAGCCCCTCGTATTCTGGGGGGGGGGCAACAGTGCTGTCCACATTCCGCATGCCAAGGGCATCAGTGGCCGAGGAGGCCCCCGATCCAATGACATGATCGGATTCGATTTTGGCTCGTCCGACAAAGCGTCGGTCGGGCGGAGCGCGGCAAGAGGCGCGTTGTATTGGAGGAGGGGCTCGCTTGAGCGACACGCGGGTGTAGAGTCGGAGTCCGAGCTGGACTCCGACGACCTGGTGACGGTGAGCTCGGCGAGCTCTGGACTCGAGGGGGCGGGGGCTGCTGCGGAGGACTCCAGGTCCTTCCGCAAGCGGCCCAGAACAGAGGAAGACCGGGGGTCGTCCGGCAGCGAGGAGGTAGCCTCGGCTCGCAAGATCCCCACCAGCAGGTGGGGCAAGGGCCGAGAGGGAGGCAAGGGGAGATTGCCCGCCTCCAAGATGGCTGGCCAGCGAGCCGAGGAGCTCGTCGCTGACGGACGACCCCCCGTAGAGGGCGGTCGCGGGGCTCCTGGTTCGGAGTCCTCCGGCGGTGAGCCGGATGACTCCGGACAGGAGCGGGTTCGGAGGGCCGGGTCCGGCTGAGGTGGTGGAGGCCGCGCTTCGCGATGTGGCCTTGAAGAGGAAGCTTTCCTCTAAGAACAAGGCCATGGGCGAGGCGATGGCCTCCATTCTGGCGGCAGCGGAGGCTACCAAAGGTGGGCCTCCGCCGGACGAGATGACCGAGCTGCGGGCGGAGGTCGCCCGCTTGCCTGCCGCCACGGAGCGTCTCCGAAAGGAGAACGAGGGGCTCCGCGCAGACCTGGCCAGGCTCCGGGGAGCCGGCCCGCCACCGGCGAGTGGGAAGGCCCCCCCAGGCAAGAAAAAGGCGGCGTCGTACGCGGCCGCCGTGGCTGCCACACCGGGGTCGTCCGGCCAGGACAAAGGGTCCGGGCCGGCACCCGCGAAGCCGGTGCCGGGAATACCGGACCCGGCCCCGGGAAGGAAGAGGAAGGGTGGGGTGGCTGCACGGACGGCAAAGGCTCCTGCGCCAGCCGTGCAGCAGCTCCCCCCGGCTTCCTCGCCTTCTGAACCTCCCCCGGCTCAAGCCGAATGGCAAGTGGCCGGGGAGAAGAAGAGGGCGGGAAAGGCAGCCAGGGCGGCAAAGAGGCGGGAGATAAGGCGGCGGCAGTGAGCGCGAGGCGTCGCGGCTGCGCTCCGCGCCCCGAAGACCGCGGCTGTAGTTTTAACGCTGCAGCCGGACGCGGTGAAGAGGGGCGTGACGTATGCCAACACGCTCACCAACGGCCGAGGCCGACGGCTTAGGGCGTCCTTGGGCGCGGATGACGTCCGAGTGTCCAGGCCCACGAAGTGCATAGATATGCGCATCTTGGGCCTGGACGACTCCGTCACGGAGGAGGAGGTGTTGGCCGCCATCGTCAGGACGGGGGGGTGCTCTGCAGAGGAGGTGAAGGCGGGCACCATCCGTCCTGACAACACGGGCATGCGAACCGTAGTGGTGAGCTGCCCCGTGTCGGCGGCCAAGAAAATCTCAGAGGGCCGAAGGCTCTTGGTGGGCTGGGTCTCCGCGCAGGTGAAACTGCTGGAGCCCAGACCTCTGAGGTGCTTCCGTTGCCAAGTTGGCAACCATGTCGGAGCACTCTGCACCTCGGAGGTGGACCGCAGTGACCACTGCTTCCGCTGTGGTCAGCCTGGTCACAGGGCCGGCTCGTGCGACGCCGCGCCGCACTGCTTCGCATGTGCGGCAGCTGGCAAGCCGGCCGATCACTGGGCTGGGGGCAAAGCCTGCGGTCCACCCGCCAGGGCCGGGACGAGGAAAAAACCCTCCTCCACCGCCGCCGCCGCCGCCGTCGCTTCCGCCGCAACCGCCGCCACCGTCGCCGCCGCTGCAACTGCTCGGGAGGGGGCTAGAATGGAGTGCCAGTAATGGCCCCATTCCGCCTCCTCCAGACGTACGTTAGTCGCTGCGCCTCTCAGGAACTGACGCTCCTGGGCAAGGCGCAGTGACTGACGCCTGCGGACAGCGAGCAATGGGTAGCTCGCTGTCCGATCAGGTCAGGCCAGAGTCGACGGCGCGTTTCACTCCAAACGCGCCGTCAGCAACGAGCAGTCAGCAACGGAGACGGGGCCCGCCAGGGCCAGAGCCTGCCAGGGTTGCGGAATATGTTCGAAAGAGTTACCGCGGCCCTGGGAAAAAAGGCACTAGGAGGACTAAGGGTGGGTTTTAGTCAGTAAAAGTCTGACACTCCCTGTCGCTCCACCCAGAGTGGGAGGAGTCATTTGATGATTTCCCATCCTATAAAAAAAAAAAAAACGCTTACATTTGCTTTTTGAAAAACAACATTGATAGTAAATCTGGCCGCTAAAATTGTACCATTGAAATTCAATCATGTAATATGGCTGCTTTGGTGGATTTCAATAGCTGTATTTCTAAAAGTAGTTAAAAAATAATAATTGTTAAAGAAGAAATATTTAGTTTCTATCGAGTTTCCTCCGTGCCTCGGAAAGCACGTTAAGCCGTTAAGTAGATCTTTGGCAGTCGTTACGGAATGTCAGAAGAAAGAAAATCTGACTCCAGTCTTGCCCAGAATTAGCGTGTTACCCAGTTAATGGGTTCTGGAGGTCTGGTAGGCAGCCGCTCTATGTAAAATACTGGTATTCAGTTGAATCCGGTTTGACTGGAAGCCGACCCCAATATAGTTGGGAAAAGGCTATACATAAATATTTCTTCTTTTCATCAACATCAGTTTGCCGATGATGATGAAAAGAAGAAATATTTTTATGTCTTCCACCTTATACAACATCTTTAAACTCTTCCTAACGATTTCAAATGATATAGAATAGTGAATGGAACCTAAGAACATAAACAAAAAGTAAGTAGGTGTGAGACTATATTACATTGACTTCATTATTATTTACAAAACATTGTGAGATACAGATAACAACAATAACAGCTTAGACATTAGGTTCAACATTACGTAAAGTTAGAGCCGAATTTGGAATCAGTGATGACGATGATGTTCAGGAACAATGTGTTCAGCGTGACCGATGTACTTTACATTGGCGTTGAATCTGTAATAAAAAATAAATCGTTTAGGAGGTCATTATTCATATGAAAATCTTTAAATTATAAATTAGGGTTGGAAGAATTTGCAAACTTACCCAGTTTTCTTGTCAGCGTGGTACTCAACAACCCTGATGGTGCCATCGGGCTGGTGCAGGCTGTACACGCCCTTCACGACGTGACCATCACGAGCTTCGTGCTGAGACTTCTTGTCGCCGGTGTGAGGGTCCTCCACTTTGTACGCGAACTCGTATTTGGGATGAGACTGTAAAATAATTGACAATTAGAAAAATATTCCCTATTTTGAATAAGCAAAATTACACTATGATAGAAACGTCATCGTACATAGTACTCGACGTGTTTCTCGGTGGCGTGTCCGTGGTGCTGCTTGATGCTCTGTGATGAGGAGGCGTGACCGTGCTGTTCCTCGTGATGGTGCTCCTCGTGTTGCTTGTGCTGCTCTTCATGTTTCTCCTCGTGGTGCTCTTCGTGGTGCTCCTCGTGGTGTGCGGGCTTGTGCTTGCTCTCGTGAGTTTGGTGCAGCACAATGCTCTGTGACGAGATAGCGTGACCGTGACCGTGATGGTGGTCGTGGCCATGGCCTTCTTGCGGCCGCGCAGCGGCTAATGCGATCACAGCGGCAACTAGGATGATCTGTATAACAAAAATTAGATTATTAATTAATTTCAGCTGTTTCAGATACCATTATCGGGTTTTTGTTATTTTTACAATTATTTTGTTAGATGTTGAAAATTATACCTTATACATTTTGATGTAATTTGAATGTGTCTTTTACTCGTGCAGTATCGAATAGTGACTGATAACCTCTTTGGACATAATTTTTCTTTTTATATACATTAAAGGGTGTCTGATACAGTTTTGCGCAATACGTTGTACACCTGACAGACCAGTTTGGTATAAAAAGTAAAACTGACCTTGAGTATGTTTTCAGTCTACGTTAATTCCTGCATATAAAAGAAAGTATTATTGTGCAGAACATTGATATTCATCCAATTTTGAAGTTATGTAACGAAGTTTTTAACCTGCATCTCAAGGCTTGGTTTTATGTTGGCTTTTTTTTTTGAATTAGGTCTTTTTTGGTAACGATCAATAATTTTCAATTTTATTTATGTAAAAGTAAAGTAAAAGTAAGCAATATATGTCGTTTTTGTAAAGAGTTTAATGATAGAATAAAATCTCTTAAATCCAAATATGAATAGACCAGCACTTTATTTATAATTTTAACATAACACGACAAGACATTATAGGCATCACATGGTTAGACTCCCAGTACGTTGAACAATCTATGTATGCCTCCTATTATGGTTAACGTTGGTCTGAGGAGCAAAAATATAGGATAGTTCGTCGTGTTGTTCAGGAGCATCTGTTTTACAGTAGAAAAACTTACACACATGAAATTGTGTGCTTTGTTTTTCACTTGTAGTACCTATACCCTTTTTTTTTGTTTGGATGGGAAATCACCAAATTACTCCTTCCACTCTGACTAAAACCCATCCGTGCTCCTCCTAGTGCCTTTTGCGTTCCAGGGCCGCGGTGACTTTTTCGAACAAAATCCGCAACCCTGAAAGGCTCTGGTCCTAACCGGCCTCGTCTACTATTCTGACAACTCTTTGAGGCGCGTGGAACACAACGCGCCTTCGACCCAGGCCTGGTTTTGATCGGACGGCGAGCCACAACGTATACCCAAAGCTTTCTGCCTGAGAGAAATTTGAAGGGTACAAGGATGGTTAGTATCGATACAGATAATTTTATACCTATGTATATCGATACCTGAAGTATCAGTTAATGTTAGGGACATGAACCCAAAATGCCAAAGTGAACCTTACAGCGATTACTTAAAGTGGCATTTATAAATAATCTAAAATGTCGCTTACGTTAATTGATACTTCTGGTTTCGATATCTCATATTTCATAAGTGTTGACAAATGCAGACAGAGTGGAGAGACAGAGTGTTGACTTCAGTTTACTGCGAACATTGGAAATAGATTTCAATGCATGCAGTTTTGAAAATATTTAGTTTTCCGAAACCCAATCGCCCTAATGAATCGTTTGCTATATCAATACCATGACTGTGATCACGTTCGCCTGTTTATCAAAAAATACTCCCAGGCTCAAGTTCCGGCTGTAGTGGTAATGTCGCTGTCATTCAATTTGTGTAAAGTTGATAGGATGTCTTGTGCAAGTAAATCTCATGATAAAATATTTGTTAGAGTTACATACCATTTACTTTCTTGGAAATTTTGCGTACACACTACACACGTTTTATACTCCCTATATTGACTGGCCTGTTGGTCTAGTGGTTAGTGACCCTGACTGCAAAGCCGGAGGTCGTGGGTTCGATTCCCACCCAGGACAAACTTTGTGTGATGAGCATTATTGTTTGTTCTGTGTCTGGGTGTAATTTATCTATAATATGTATGTATTTACAAATTATATAAGTATGTATATCAGTTGTCTGGTTACCATAACACAAGCTCTGCTTAGCTTGGGATCAGATGGCCGTGTGTGAGTTGTCCCAAGATATTATTATTATTATTATTATATTGGGTATGAAACGAAAGAGTTTGAAGAGTAGAAAACATTACCCTTATTTTAATACGGCTGCTACATAAAAGCTTGTTTCAAAGTCAAATTTATTAAATAGCCAAGCTACATGTTTCAGAATTACAATGTTAACCAAAGACACGTTTTCCTATTGACTGATGATACACACTTAATTCTTTATCTCAAAAACGACGGAATCGTTTTTGATGAAACTTCAGTGTTCTGTTAGACTATATCTAGTCTAACTATAAAAAAAATCTGTAATCTGACCAATAATTTTTGAGATACCTATACGTGGACAAACAAACATAATCTAAATACACACTTATGAAATTTGGCACATATGTTTAGAAGCAGGTTCAATTTTGACAATATAACATGTAAATTGGTCAAATTGATAACCTTATTTTTTTGAAGTCGGTTAAAAAAGTATGAAAACACGCCTCAAGTTGCAGGGCTTAAAATTGCGATTTTTGCAGGAAATCGTATTAAGCGTGATCGTATTAAGCAGGTTTCTACTACATAAATTAATGTTTTTTTATTTACGATTAGTTAGAAATCCTAGTAGCAATCCTGGGATCCCGGGATTTTATGTTAAATAAAAATATTCTCAGAAGGTGCCTCCTCCTCCTCCTTATTTATTTTAAGTAAATATGCATCCAATTATCCGATCTCTAGTGATGACTCAAGACTCGTAAATAAACTTGAGTTGCTGAAATTTTATAGATAAGCTGCAGCGCGCGGCTTCACCCGGTTCAAAGTTGAAAATGATCCCAAGAGAACATGCTCCCAGGATGAAAAGTATACTATGTCCTATTACAGAAAATGGTCTAACCCTGTGACAAGTTTCATCAAAATCAGCACAGCCTTTGATACGTGAAGAGACAAACAAACAAACTCACTTTCCCATTTAAAATATTAGTTAGAATTTTACTGTTTCAAGAATCTAATGTTTCATTGTTATAAGTGTTATTGGTGATACTTCATAACGTACGTGCTAAGTATCTAAAGAAATTAAAAGCATCGGTTGTGCCTGTAATGTCTCAGGAGCCAATAAAACACACTTATAAGCACTCAGGTGGATATAGGGTATGCAAGATACAGAACACGTGTGCTCCCGGCTACGGCTGGTGAATGAATGACGCGCCACCACAATCGTGCATACACTACAGTGCCGATGTTCTATTTTTAACCGACTTCAAAAAGGAGGAGGTTATATGTTCCATTGTATGTATTTTTTTATGTACTTATGTATTCACCGACTTCTCTTCTAATTGTGGACCAACTTTCAAAATTCATTTTTTGCTCAGAGAAGAGTATTTTCCCGGACTGGTCCCATTCCAATTTGGTGAAGATCTGATAAGGAACTTTGGAGGTAGGCAACGGAACATTTCAATAGATGATAACAAATCACCCGGGATTGCTGAAATAACCAACAAAAGTTTATAACCTAACATAACGATCACGCCGGTACGCTGTGAAGAGGTACGCAGAAGCATACAAGTCAGCCTGAATTTCCATGTTTTGGGCATAGGTACTTTATTGTTTAATAAGTTTAATAACCAATCTTCATGTTTTTTTTTGCGTTGGGTTAAGTTATGGCTATATTGCATTTGCATTGGACATTGAACTTACAAAGTGACCAGTTAAAATCAATAAAATCTAGGAAAGTGACATTGTTAGGTCCTATGTCAGTCCCAAAGCAAAGTACCTAGATATTTAAACTATGAATTGGTCTGGACTTGGACTGTGAAGGCACATAGCGCAACCTCTCATTATGGAAATAATGTCAATTCAGCTGTGTTTACCACTAAAAAGTGAAAAATAGTTTTTTTTTTATATATAACATATCTACAACCGACTTCCAAATAAAAAAACACTTAAAAGTATAAAATAACTTAGGAAGTTAGTTGTTTTTTTTGTAAATATGTTTTTTTTTAGATACTATATACCGACAAGTTTTTTTTTTCTCATAGGAAAGTGTCGCTGTCTTTGTTTTTGCTGTTATTAATGACTCTTCATAATCCAAGAGCTACTATGGTGCTCGTAGTTTTCGTCATCTCTAAGTGTATGTGCACACTACGAAAATAAATCGTTGCGACTTTTAAAGTACGAAATAAAATTGCAAACGACAATAATTCCTACGTGCACTACGATTTATTATCGCCTGCGAAGTAGCAGAGCCAAAAGCAGGGCCAAGACAGTCACTGTGTCATAGATAACTATACGTTACTGGGTCCATCCTTTGACAGCAGTAAGACATTCTAAAGGATTTTTTTACGTACGGTATATCTTCGTGAATATGATAAAAAATTTACCGCTGCGCTTGCGATTTTTTTCGCAATGTGCGAAGCTAGTACCGCCTCATACGATACAAAATATACGTATGATTTTGCATCTGCGAAAATAAATCGCAAATGATTTATTTTCGCAGTGCGCGGATTGTAGTACATTTCTGTTGTTCACAGATTAACGAATTTTCTTCGCAACAATTTATTTTCGTAGTGCGCGCTTACCCTAAGAATCACATGTCTTATACAAGGTGATTCGGTTTGATTTATGTTTGGCTCTTTTCCATCCTTTAAGGGATGTTACAAAAGTAACTTTGGCATATTGATGAATGCTCTTTACGACATATGTGGCATGCTTTGCTAAAAAACTCCACCTATGTAGATAGTTACACAAATGCAATCATAATTTTGTTTCTTCGTTGAAGAGCGTTGGTAAAATCTGTCACGGTTGCTGTTAACGGATTTGTAATTCGTAAATAACATTTATTAAATCGTTATAATTATCATCTCCTAATTTGGGATATTTTTCATAATTTCGTCCATCATATTATAGGTAGGAGGAGAGACACTTTTAAAAATATTCATTGTTCGCTGACATGGCGTGAGAGAATATTCTATTATTTAAAATAATCAGAAATAACTTTAAAGTAGCTTCAATGTGGTAATTTGGTGTAACAAATTTCGTAAATTATAATACTGATCAAAAGCGTAGAAGAAGTATTTTTATTATAGGCATCTGCTGTGTAAATTATGTAGGTAAAGTCAGAGCAAAATGCTAGACACCCAGAAATACAAACAGTAAGTAATTACACGAATAAATATATTGGCTTCAATAATTATTTACATTAACAATGTGACATACAAATAACAATTATAACTGCTTAGACATTAGGTTTAACAATAGTTAACGACCAGACTTAAAATCAGTGGTGATGATGATGTTCAGGAACAATGTGTTTAGCGTGACCCACGTACTTTACGTTGGCGTTGAATCTGTAAAGAATAAAATATTTAAATAGGCATTCATTGAAATATCTTTAAAACTTAGATTTGAATGTGTAACTACACTTACCCAGTTTTCTTGTCAGCGTGGTATTCAACAATCCTGATGGTGCCATCGGGCTGGTGCAGACTGTACACGCCCTTCACGACGTGGCCATCACGAGCTTCGTGCTGAGACTTCTTGTCGCCTGTGTGAGGGTCCTCCACTTTGTATGCAAACTCGTATTTGGGATGAGACTGAAAAAAGGTGACGTTTAGAAAATATTCCCTATTTGAATAATCAAAATTCTATACTATGACAGAAACGCCATCATACATAGTACTCGACGTGTTTCTCAGTGGCGTGTCCGTGGTGCTGCTTGATGCTCTGTGATGAGGAGGCGTGACCGTGGTGTTCCTCGTTATGATGTTCCTCGTGTTGCTTGTGCTGCTCTTCATGTTTCTCCTCGTGGTGCTCTTCGTGGTGCTCCTCGTGGTGTGCGGGCTCGTGCTTGCTCTCGTGAGTTTGGTGCAGTACGATGCTCTGTGACGAGATAGCGTGACCGTGACCGTGATGGTGGTCGTGACCATGACTTTCTTGGGGCCGCGCATTGGCTATCACGACGGCTACAGTGGCGACTAAGAGGATCTGCGAAATGTAAAATATGTTATTTAGTTGTGAAAAAGAAGTCGTTTGAATTTGGTGTAATGATTTTAATGTTTTTCATCAGAATACGTATGACTATGCTAACTCTGTCGGCTTGATAAAGCTATTAATAGAACAACTGTTGCCAACTGTACCTTGAACATTTTGATGGATTACGTTTCTTACTCTTGTAAAATCAAGCTATAACTAATATTTAAAGCCACATGTTTTTTCTTTTTATACAAATCAAAGGTGTAGTATGCACTACCAGTTTTCGTAAGTCGTTCAAAAACGCTAAAACCCGTTTGGCAAAAATTTTATGAAATCACCTGATCAAGAAAGTTACGAGATAATATAATAATTCACGTAAGTAATGAAACTTTACTCAAGGTTAGCGTATTAACCAAAATCTTTCAACTGATTGGGGGTTTAAACTTATTGCAAAAGATTGTGTCTCTGTCCCTTCAACATTTATAAAAAGAAAATTGTGAACTGAGGGATTATCAGTCACTGTTCAGTACTCCAAGAGTAAAGAATACAAACCTTTATCATGTACAAGGTATGTGCTTTTAAAAAACCCATAAAGATAATAAAACTAGAATCAAACAAGAAATGAATTGTTATTATTAGAAAAGTCTGGCTAAATATTAATTTGAAAAATTCGCTTGGCCTCGTATAATTACGGAATTCTTTTTTATTTAGTTTCGAGTTATTTGAAAAAATCCCTGATTTAAAAAAAAAAAAAACATCTTTCACTATCCTGCGATAGTTTGACTTATCCTACAAGAATTGTGTTAAAAATGTTTTTACAATTTCAGCAAAGTCATATCAATAATATATTTTTAATTTACACAGATTATCCTTATCGCCGTTTTAGTCGCGATTGCCGCTGCGCGGCCGCAAGAAGGCCATGGCCACGACCACCATCACGGTCACGGTCACGCTATCTCGTCACAGAGCATCGTACTGCACCAAACTCACGAGAGCAAACACGAGCCCGCACACCACGAGGAGCACCACCAAGAGCACCACGAGGAGAAACATGAAGAGCAGTACAAGCAACAAGAGGAGTACCATCACGAGGAACAGCACGGTCACGCCTCCTCATCACAGAGCATCAAGCAGCACCACGGACACGCCACCGAGAAACACGTCGAGTACTATGTATGATGACGTTTCTAACATAGTGTAATTTTGCTTATTTAAAATAGGGAATATTTTTCTAATTGTCAATTATTTTGCAGTCTCATCCTAAATACGAGTTCGCGTACAAAGTGGAGGACCCTCACACCGGCGACAAGAAGTCTCAGCACGAGGCGCGCGATGGCGACGTCGTGAAGGGCGTGTACAGTCTGCACCAGCCCGACGGCTCCGTCAGGATCGTCGAGTACCACGCTGACAAGAAGACTGGGTACGTTTGGCAAAATTAGTCTGTTGGTAATTATGTAGTAATAAAATCCTAGAAACATATTCACTCTGTATTTACTCATTGTATTTTCTGTCTACAGATTCAACGCCAACGTAAAGTTCGAGGGTCACGCCGTACACATTGTTCCTGAACATCATCATCATCACTGAACCATACGAATTGTAAACTGACTGCGGAAGAACTTTGTTGAAACATAATTATACTTTAAGATTGTTGATAAATGAGCCTCAAAGAATGTATTATTTATTATGTTAATATATTTTACTACCTAATATTTTGTATTTTTATCCTTCTGTAAACGTTGACGTAAAAAATATTATATTACTCTATATACTCAAACTTCGACGGGCTTCGGGTATGTAGAGTAATCTTGGTAAACCTTTATCCATCACCATTTATTAGGCGAGACGAAGTCACAGTCATATTCATAAAACGTTTAAACCATTATTTAGCTGAAATACTGATAAACAGATTCTAAATTCAGAATTTTCTATGGAGAATTTGAATTTGGAATTTTTATAAACAGTATTTTAACTAGGTCATAGTAAAAAAAGTTTTTTTTTATGAATAAGCCTGCTTGTATTCTAAGCCTGCTTGTGTAGTAACAATAAAATAAAAATTACGCGTAATCTTCGCATAAAAACTGTTATTTTTTACGTTTTATATTTGAAAAGCATCTGTTAAAAAGTTTCTCAGTGTGTTAGAATATTTTGACTTCATCGTAAATAATGGCTTTTCTTAACGAAGAAAGAGTTTTTTAAGGAATCAATCGTGTCGCGTCGTTTAGTATAGAGTATAGAGTATAGAGTTATTCCAGTAAAGAGCGATCAAGGGATCGCTCTTTACTGGAATAACTCTATAGATTATGATTTATGTGGGTATTTTGGATAATAGAAACTCATCTCAGACAAGTTACATTAAAATTTTTTGACCAACTTAACAGTTTGTACTGTCCAATAAATTCCTGATTAGCTACAAATTAACAGCCTAATTTCTAAAAAATCAAATCATATTATTAGTTAAACACTGATGAGCAGATTTTTAATTCGGGTTTAAATACAGTGGAGACTCGATTAACTGGACCAAATTGATGTAGTAAATAAGAATAATTGAATGCATAAGCAAAGCGATTTTAGCATTGAAGGTTTACTTAAGAAATATAAGTTATATTTAAAACTACATAGATATTTGACTGCAGCTGGCAATTCGGATAATCGCGGATCCATGAAGTGTTTACTGTAGCTGGAACTCAAACGTTGATTGGCAGAGAATGCATACAGGCCTACGCATTCTATAGATAAATGCAACAAATCTGCTAATCAGTACTACTACAGTCTGCTAGTCATAAGGTTTTTTTTTTATATACAAGGCTTTTAATCATTTATAACAAATGACTACAAACCAAGACGGCCTGCTTTTATTTCATTGCATACTATAAAGAAAGAAAGAAAGAAAAATTTATTGCCAGCACAAACTACGAACCAAGCAACAACCAACATAGCTATATATATGGACTACGCAACGGAAGAGCTGTTTGTACTTACGTTACCGTACATAATTGGCAAGTTTGGCCATTTGCAGATTAATTTGTAAGAGTGTCTTAAAAGTTTATATCTAAAATAATAGTAGTTTATGCAACGACCATATAAAAAGGGTTATTAAAACACGAGTGTGGGTTTATCACGCGAGGCGTAGCCGAGTGTGATAATAGCATCACACGAGTGTTTTAATACCTAATTATATGCCGTTGCATACACTATTTTATCTTCACTCATACAGTTGAAATAAAATAAGTGGAAAAATAGTTAATTCCAATATGGCGGATATTCTCATTGCGTATTCGAATGACTGCGCAGCGCGCTCAAACATAGACAAAGATAAAAGCTGGCTCATTGACTTAAGTCAATCAGCCCGCGCCAAAAATTAAAAAGAAAAAGTGTGCTTTAAAAATTAAAAAGTTATTTTATGATGCAGTTGTTTAAAAATCGAAGGAAAATGTTGAACTGTAATGGTTTTTTTTTTAAATTTTACCTATCCACGAAAAAAAAGTATGTATTTATGCATTCGGTTTTGAACTCATATTTGGAACATTACGTTGTGAGTGTAGATAAAATATTTTATATGTTTTAGAATCTCTAAAGAGCTAAGGTTGATAATACGCCATGTAACTCGACGTCAATGGATGCTATGGTGACGTCTATGATGCTTATTGATCAGTTTGGTCACATTCATGTTTATAAATCATGGATCCATTCCATGGTTGATAACTGATCAATGAAATCGTGAAATGTACTCGGTTTCTCTGCTCACGATTAGATCGGTTTTCAGAATGTATCTCTCTAAAGAATTTAACAATTACTATTCACATATATAGAAACAATAAAATAAATAAATACTCGTATATCATAATCTAAGTCCAACATCAGGTAGCATGTATGTGTTTTAGTGAGTGCATGTTACAATAAAGACTGTGCTAAATACTTTCTTAGCTTTACTTGAAATATTTTAACAGATTTTGTATTTATTTTTTACGTATTAATCATATTTTCTCGGAGTTTCCCTGCGTGATCGAATCAGAAATGACGATATCCACAAGAGAACAAAGGTTACCGATATAGCCCGAAGGATCGCCAAATTGAAGTGGCAGTGGGCAAAGCACATTGCTCGCAGAACTGATGGTCGATGGGGCCGAAAAGTTTTGGAGTGGCGACCGCGTACCGGAAGACGCAGCGTTGGAAGGCCTCCCACAAGGTGGACCGATGATCTGGTGAGGGTCGCGGGTAGCCGATGGATGCGAGACGCACAGGACCGGTTGTTGTGGCGACACTTGGGGGAGGCCTATGTCCAGCAGTGGACGTCTTTCGGCTGATATGATGATGGTGATCCAGTGGTATGGTTGATGGTTATATTATGGGATGGTTATACTTGACTTTTTTGAAAGGCTGACTGGTAGAGAATGCCTATGGCATTAAGTCCGTCTCTGTACATTTGCGTGCGTCAAGTGTTAATTAAATAAATATTTGATATGAAGATAATTTGAACTCTGAAACAAAAGTTCTAAAGCACGGTTAGAAAATATACAGAAAAAGGGGAGAAATTCTCAGTTTCATTGCAAGAATAATTTTGGCTACACAGAAAGAAATGATGGTTTTACAATATGTGGTATATATTATAAATATACAATAATCAGATGGTATAAAGAATGAACAACAAAAACTTATGCTATTAAACGGTGACCTTCTTCTTTTATTGTATTATAGAAGTATTCATAAATTAAAAGTGTATCATTAGGTACTTTTTTTCCTGAATACATTATGTTTTTTACACAACGCTAAAGTTACTCTAAAAACGAATGAATGAGACAACTGCATTATTAAACATAAAAATGAATCAGTATTAGAAGTAAAGTTTCACGAAAGTAACTTGCCGTGACTGCATTTAATTGAATTAATGTCAATGCACTAAGAAAGTCACTCGAGTTTAATTACTGCAGTAAAAAGATGTAAGTACTTAAGGTCAGCTGTAGGTTCTTGCCAAAAACTGACACGTTGAAACTGGTTGGGTGCGAAAAAGTGTTGCGTAAAACTGTATCAGTGTCGCTTTTATAGTTTGTATAAAAACGAAAAATATGTACTGGGGTATTATCAGTCACATTCTGGGACTCTTGGAGTAAAGAATAACATTCAAAATGATTAAGGTACTTAATTACCACTGTATTTTGTATGAACAATACATTCGCCAAAATGCAGATTTTAATAAAATCAATAAAAAAATATATTTCATAGTACATTGTGATTAAGCATTTTTTTCAATAGAAATCATTAATCATTTATTAATAAAATATTATTATACACAGATCATCCTAGTCGCTGCTGTGGTCGCGGTTGTCGCTGCGCGGCCGCAAGAAGGCCATGGCCACGACCATCACCACGGTCACGGTCACGCTATCTCGTCACAGAGCATCGTACTGCACCAAACTCATGAGAGCAAGCACGAGCCCGCACATCACGAGGAGCACCACGAAGAGCACCACGAGGAGAAACATGAAGAGCAGCACAAGCAAGAAGAGGAGAACCATCACGAGGAACACCACGGTCACGCCTCCTCATCACAGAGCATCAAGCAGCACCACGGACACGCCACCGAGAAACACGTCGAGTACTATGTATGTACCATGTAACTTAAGTGTTAAATATGTTAATTTAATTTATTATTAGCAGAAGCGTAATTAACTCTTAAACATTTGATACAGGCTCACCCTAAGTACGAGTTCGCGTACAAGGTAGTGGACCCTCACACCGGTGACAAGAAGTCTCAGCACGAGGCGCGCGATGGCGACGTCGTGAAGGGCGTGTACAGCCTGCACCAACCCGACGGCTCCGTCAGGATCGTCGAGTACCATGCCGACAAAAAGACTGGGTAAGAAAGAAATCATACTAATTGATGGTAATTAAAACAAACAATAGATTGATTTTAGTTACTTACTGATTTTTCTGTATCTACAGATTCAACGCTAACGTTAAGTTCGAGGGTCACGCCGTACACATTGTTCCTGAACATCATCACCATCACTAAACAACTGAACTATTCAAAACAATTGTTGAATTTTATATTTTAAGATTGTTGATTCTATAGATCCTCAAAAAATGTGATATATTATGAATATTTAAATAAATGCGGTTATACCACCTTATTAATATGACGGAATATCAGAATGGGCAGCGGAGCGGTCTTTATGATAGTCATCCATCATGGGCGTGTTATAGAAGAAACGTTGAAATAATAGCACGTTTGTGATTCATAACAGTCCCTCGTTTCATTCGATTACATTTGTAAACAAAATATACGGTAAAACACAAGATGAAACTAGATTACGAGCCAATAGGTTAGCACGCGTGCACTTCTTACGCTGTCTGTCAAAAGAATGCCAGCTGTCACGGCGTAGACGCAAACTTGCTACCCTATTCGGGGTTACCCGCTCATATTTTATAAATCGTCATTTATATTCGACCAATTGAAATAAATCACCATTTTAATTTTGAATTTAACAATTACTATTCAACCAAATAACACAATCAGTCTCTCATCTTAAATCTTGGATTTACTTTTAATTTAGTTGCGCGCCGTCACGGCCGTCCTGCATCTTCACACGTCCTCGTGTGTATTGCTCTCATCTTCACTATCGACGGTCAAACATAAAGACACAATGATTAACATTATTCTCCACTCGGTCACCCTGACCCATATTTAAAGCAATACTTATAAGGCACCTAAATCTGATTATTTATCATTTTCAATACAAGTGATAACCAAATATCTCAGATAACACATTGAATCTTACATAGTACTCAGTGCCACCACAGCAAGTTAGTGCCAACCAAGCTGCTCGATGTCATACAGTTTGGTTGGCGCCACACAGGCTCGTCAATACCACACAGGCTAGTCAGTGCCACACAGGCTAGTCAATGCCACACAGGCTAGTCAATGCCACACAAGCGAATCAATGCCACACAGTCTAGTCAATGCCACACAGGTCAGTCAATGCTACTCAGACTAGTCAATGCCACACAGGTCAGTCAATGCCACACAGGCTAGTCAATGCCACACAAGCGAATCAATGCCACACAGGTCAGCTAATGCTACTCAGACTTGTCAATGCCACACAGGCTAGTCAACGCCACACAGGCCAGTCAACGCCACACAGGCCAGTCAACGCCACACAGGCCAGTCAACGCCACACTGGCTATTGCCACACAGGCTGGTGCCACATAGGCTATTGCCACACAGGCTAATGCCACAAAGGCTATTGCCACACAGGCTGGTACCACACAGGCTAATGCCACACAGACTGGTGCCACACAGGCTAGTACCACACAGGCTGGTGCCACACAGGCTAGTACCACACAGACTTGTGCCACACAGGCTAGTGCCACACAGGCTTGCGCCACACAGGCTATTGCCACACAGGCTGATGCCACACAGCCTATTGCCACACAGGCTTGCGCCACACAGGCTATTGCCACACAGGCTGATGCCACACAGCCTATTGCCACACAGACTGGTGCCACACAGGCTAGTGAAACACAGGCTATTGCCACACAGGCTAGTGCCACACAGGCTAGTGCCACACAGGCTAGTGCCACACAGGCTAGTGCCACACAGGCTAGTGCCACACAGGCTATTGCCACACAGGCTATCGCCACACAGGCTATCGCCACACAGGCTATCGCCACACAGGCTATCGCCACACAGGCTATCGCCACACAGGCTATCGCCACACAGGCTAGTGCCACACAGGCTATTGCCACACAGGCTCTTGCCACACAGGCTATTGCCACACAGGCTATTGCCACACAGGCTATTGCCACACAGGCTGGTGCCACACAGGCTAGTGCCACACAGGCTAGTGCCACACAGGCTATTGCCACACAGGCTGTTGCCACACAGGCTCTTGCCACACAGGCTCTTGCCACACAGGCTCTTGCCACACAGGCTCTTGCCACACAGGCTCTTGCCACACAGGCTATTGCCACACAGGCTATTGCCACACAGGCTATTATGACCAATGGTTAATATTAGCAAAGGCCTTCACAGTAAACAAGTAAATCCAGCTGCACAACTCACCTGCGCCGTTATCGGCACATTCTGATTCTACACTATTAGTAGGCCTTCAAACCTATGTAACTCCAATGGAACGTAGCAATCTGGCATAGATCGTATTCGATCATGTGCATACTTATAGGTTCTACTCTATTATTAGAGCCTTCAGTAAATGCCTATCGCCACGTGTTTGTTACTCATGGGGTGCGGTCAGACCTATTGGCACCACCTGAGGTGCGTTCAAGAGCTTCGAGTATGAGTAGACAAGCTATTCTTAACAAGATTTCGTTTCATTATCATTGTCTTCGACTAAGACATCTAATACTCGAGAATACTTAGTGATCGGGAATCTTCCTCAATCTTGCACAATCATGAAGAGTTAAGCGCCTTTAGTCGGTATCTATCTAGGTATATAACCCTTCGATGATCCTTCGATGATCCTTAAATGGACCGTTTAATTCAAGATTTTACGTACCTAATCTGGTTTCACTCATAATCTTCTAATAACACGAAATCGTTAACGGAAACCTTAATCTTTAGCTGCTTATGTACAATCAAAATGAGCTTTACCTTATACCACGCATCGTTTTAAACCCTGTAATGAAATCTCAGGGACCTCATCTAATCGACTCCAGTACCTACATAACCAAACATCAATTATGGGTCTCGCAGTTTCTTAAATCAAACGCTCTACAGATGAAGTCTAACATTTTTGACGCATTATTTGCTGTCGTTGAAATCTACGGCAATTGTCTACAAACTAGTGTTGGTCAGTCAGTTAGCCGTTTGAGAGTTCAAGAGCGGCTGTATATGACCTAATTAAAACAAATGCGGTTTGATTCAAGATTCGTGATTACCAAGTCCAAAAACCGGTAAAAGTCACCAAACTCACAATAATTTGAATAAAGAAAATCAAAGACCAGGTATCTCATCACAGTCGCTATCATATCATAGCACAACACAACACAATTACTACACTCGCTCTTCCTCATGGGAATAATATCAAGTAAGTTTTATTTTGTACGACAAAGAGCTACCGCAACCCTGTTACAGACTCCTTCGTCTGTATCACTCTGGGATACTGCTACGATACTCTAGTACAGTCACTGACACACAGAACTCAGAACCTGTTCACATAAACTAAATTGCCACTAACTCATCATCTACTTCACAACGTCTATTGGTACTTTGCCTCGGGTGACTTCTTCTCCATAAAGAGATTTTAAAACATGCCGACCGATAAGCTATGCACATTGGAGCTTCCAAAAAGATACAATGTTTGCGTTAAACGTTCATGTGAAGGAGCTACGTTCACGAATTACTCTACGTTAATCTTCGAACATCACGGTCATAACTGCACTGTTCAATTTGAATTAATAAATCTTATTTTAATCTCACCCGTATTAACTCACATACCGGGTAGGCAAACCAGTAGTGAGAATGGAAAAATCTATTTAGAAATTTTAATAGCATGATTTCTCTATGCCTGTAAACCTTTAATCATTGTCATTAAAATCAAGTTGCTGTTCATGATGGTTTACTTACTATCGAAATAACTAACTGTTGGAAAACGTACGTAAATGTAAACGTATGTAAGGGAAACTGTCGCCGACATACGCCGTACATAAGCCTGGGTCCAATTTTTCACCAAAAACGTAAGTCGGAACATAACCTTGTGCCAACCTTGCCATGCACTATCTCATTCTAAAGTTCGCACTGAACAAAATGTTGGAAACTATTACCGCCAATGGGAAAACTAAGTACTCGCTTTGTATTAAGTATGTCAAAATAACCTTGCACTATCAAACCAACCACTGAATACATATAAAGAATTTGGAAGCTTTTAAACTCACAATACAAATAAAATGGGAGCGACTCACCCAGTTCCAGACACCTTTGAACGTTTTTACACCCCACAGATGTTGACAAGATGCTCGGCTACTGCAGTCTGCAAACTGGTTGCTGACCTTTGGTTTGTCACGCTCAGAACTGCTCAGAAGTTGCAGCTGCTCGGCAGTTATAGCCGCATGCGAACCGCTAGCCTCTTGCTAACTTCATCCACCGTAATACGATATCTGAAAACTGAGAAACACTACGAGAGTACAAGTTCTATCAAAGCTGTGGCTGAAAATGGAGCTTTCAGGTAGTAGTAGAAGTCAATAAATAAAGTCAATAAATCGAAAACTAAACAAAACATTGGCACAAGAAAAGAGGCCCACGCCCAGCAGTGGGCAAAGCCCGGGCAATGGAAGGTAATGATAAATCAAAACATGGCTTTTGCGAATAACACAGTTTTCAGAAAAAGCGTTAGGTGGGTACGGTATTGAGACTATAGCGCTTTATTGTCCCATGGAGGTATTTACGCCACTATAGTCCCAACAACAGTAACACTAAACAATCAAGTCTATTACTCAAATAGCGATAGCAAAATAATATCGCTTCATGAGCATTATGTAAAGCATCGCTTAACCAGTCAACGTCAAAGCTATAGCACTTAAACTACTACTACACTAAAGCGATAGCCAACACGACAATAACAGCCTCACTTTAGCGTAGAGCAATAAAACGACAAGTCAACTGTCAAATATCGATAGTCGTCAATCATGAGACCGTAACCCTCTGTGAGTCAGTCTCCACAGCATAAAAATGTTCACCCGTAAACAAACAGAAAAATGTTAACTAACTATCACCACACCTCCACAGCAATAACTAAACGAAAATAGCTCACCAGATTGTCGTGAATATCCCCACACACTTCTCCTTGACCTGGCCAGTTGCTGTGAAGTTGCTTGCCTCCGTTTTAGACTGGTTTTCCATTGTTCAGGTTGATGAGGGTAGTCGCATAAAACTCGACAAAAAGAAATCTTGACCTCGTAATTTTCCTTGAATTTTTCCAACGTTGAACCCAGATAGGTTATCTATGACAGGCATGAAGGCACGAAGCTTTTCAGCGCCTTACTAATGGTCAAAAATAAGCTGCACTGCACAATACTGCATCCTCGACGCAACATACCACCGTGATACCGCACTATGATCGGGCGTCAAACTTGGGTTTAACGGATCAAATTTCAGGGCACTTCACGGCACACATTGAGTTTTTTAACGTCTGGATAGCGTACGCGTTTCACTATCACTGTCACTATGTGTTTTGCATTTCAAAACGTAACGCCTCGTATTTCACTAGTATTGTCACGAATTTCCTTGTGGGTCATGTGAGTTACATCCCACGCCTGATGACGGAATATCAGAATGGGCAGCGGAGCGGTCTTTATGATAGTCATCCATCATGGGCGTGTTATAGAAGAAACGTTGAAATAATAGCACGTTTGTGATTCATAACAGTCCCTCGTTTCATTCGATTACATTTGTAAACAAAATATACGGTAAAACACAAGATGAAACTAGATTACGAGCCAATAGGTTAGCACGCGTGCACTTCTTACGCTGTCTGTCAAAAGAATGCCAGCTGTCACGGCGTAGACGCAAACTTGCTACCCTATTCGGGGTTACCCGCTCATATTTTATAAATCGTCATTTATATTCGACCAATTGAAATAAATCACCATTTTAATTTTGAATTTAACAATTACTATTCAACCAAATAACACAATCAGTCTCTCATCTTAAATCTTGGATTTACTTTTAATTTAGTTGCGCGCCGTCAAATATTATATTTCATTTTAATTCTACTTATTTGTGTGATTGATTCATTTTGATTTATGCTTCCTTAATCATAATGATTATAATTTATTTGCATACAATTCCTCGCGGCAACACGTCCGATCACGTGTAACAATTAAAACGTAGATGCACTCACTCTTTTTTTCGAAGTACCCTGAGCTATATAGATACTATGCGATCGAATTTCAAAACAAACGAAAACAGAACATTAAACTTAGAAAAAAAAAAATTAATAATAATAAATTCAGTCCTTGTTTATCCCTCACTATTGTAAACATTAAAGAACCTATATTATGTTTTATTAGTGAATAACTTCTATCAAGACTTGATCGAAGGTGCATGACATAAAAACACTACAAAGTACAAAATAACTTTAATTTCGGAAGTCGGTGTTTTTTTTCTTCGTTATTTGACACCGACTTCCGGAATTAAAGTTGTTTTGTACTTTGTAGTGTTTTTTTTGGAAGTCGGTTTTTTTTATGAAAAAGTTTTTTTTTCATGTTTTAGTGGTACCCCACACGAAAGCAGTATTTTTTCCAGCTATTTGGATTTAAAAATCAAACTGCTGAACCGATTTTGATAAAATATTAATGGGACCAATCGAGAAGTCTATTCTTTCACATAAAACAAGAAATATTCAAATCGGTTTATAAATGACGGACATACGAGGTAACAAACACAAAAAAAAAAATACAATTGAATTGAGAACCTCTTCCTTTTTTTGAAGTCGGTTAAAAATGTAATGTCGCAATACATAAATAGCTCATCAATCATCACATCGTATGTCAATTTGGCACTTATTATTATGATGAATCTAGCAATACCTCACTTGTAAAAACATACAATCGAATTGAGAACCTCCTCTTTTTTTGAAGTCGGTTAAAAATCGAGCGTGGCAAACAAATAGTCATACATACTTACTCTACAAACATTACTCTCCTTCTAAGGCAGTCGGGTAAAAAGACCGTTTGACTTACCCTTTATCAAATAAAAGACGTTAGATAGCTGAATTATACGTGTTAGTACACACAATTTTAGCCCTTACGCTGTGGACACATTGGACGAGTCGCTCTTGGATATTTTAAACCGACTTCTTCTTACAAAATGTTAGTTGTTATTCACTCTACAGAATTTGTTAAGAATTGTATACGTTTAAACTGCTCTATATACTCAAATATCAAGGCATCGGCAAGTAGCTAGTCCACTTTATACATGACAAGAGAAGGTTTACCCTTTTCAACCGACACCAAAAAAAGGAGGAGCTTCTCAATTCAATTGTATATTTTTGTGTTTGTTACCTCATACATCCGTCATTTATAAACCGATTTGAAAAATTATTGTTGTTTATGTGAAAGGACTTTACTCCTCCATTGAAATTTTATCAAAATTGGATCAGTAGTTTGATTTTAATTTTAAGTTGAGGAGGTCACTGGTTTATCTTTGAAGTTCAACGTCCAATGCAAATGCAATATACCTAGCTACATCTAAACCCAACGCAAAAAGAATTATCAAGATCGGTTAATAACCAATTAAGTTAAGGATGTCCAAATAGATAACCCTAAAAACATAGAAATTCCGATTAACTTGTATGTATCTGCGTACCCTTTCACAGCGTACCGGCGTGATGTTATGTTATGAACTGGTGTAAACAATAAACAGACATGCGATCTCAGCAATCCCGGGAGATTTGCTTTCATTTATTGAAGAGTTCCTTTGCCTACCTTCAAAGTTCTTCATCAGATCTTCACCAAATTAAAATGGGACCAGTCCGGGAAAATATTCTTCCAAAAGTTCCAAACAAAAAATAATCATCAAAATCGGTTGACAATTGAATATGGCTGAACAAACATTTTTCGTGGGATCCCATCATCAGATCCTGACTTATACCTTCCATCATCAGCTCAGCAATATTAGATGGTGATTACCAGGCACAAATATCAGAATTGCGTTAGAATGTAAATATGAAAAACATTGAATGTGCCTATAAAATTTGAGGGTTGCCCTCGATTTCCCTGGGATCCTATCATCAGATTCTGACACCAAGCCAGAATCTGATGATAGACAATGGGACATCTCAGGAGAACAAAAAAAATAATTATGAAAATCGGTCCACAATTGACGGAGAAATCGGTGAACATACATAAAAAGATAGAAACACACGAACATTTATATTATTATACTTTTCTTTTTGGAGTGGGACCGCTCCGGCCCCGGCGACACACCGATGTGTCGCGAATTTAATGTTTATTTACCTATTACATAAGATTTACTTTTTTTTGGGAATTTTCACATGTCGGGGCCGTAGCGGTTAATAAAGTGCAGTTACTTCTTGGATCGTAAAGTGCAGTTTGGTCATGGTCACGCTAAATTAATTCGGTCATAAGCTGTCATTGGCACAACGCAACCACATGGCTTTGAACTTATTTCCATACAATAGAACGACCTGATTTTTTATGCAAATTCGTAATAGAACTTATTTGATTTTCTAATTATTATTATCTTTGTGACATTGTGTGGTAAATAAGTTTCATGTTCTCGATTTAATTGAAATACAATGTTTTTGAGAACTGATTGCTGGTCTTCAGTTATATTGTTGGACTTACGACGTTAACAATTTTTTTCTGATTTATCTTTTATTATTAGTAACTAAAAGGAGTAGAAAGGAGGAAAAGTTCTAGATAACGTATCATTCCGTCAGCAATGGCGATTGTCCAAATGCCAAAAGGTGAAGATGACGAACATTTCGACAAAAGTTGTCAAACCCATTAATTAAAAAAAAATTACAATCGCTGTCACCATGCTATTGATGTCACTATGGTGTGCGCCAGATAAACTTGCAATGAAGTACATTGACCTTTCCCTAATATCCCTTCGTATCGAAGATACCAGCACAATAAATTATGAACCGTTTTTTTTAAATGTAAATAATAATATATTTTATTAATGGTATGAGTCATGCTTGGCGCAAATCAACTGTTTTTCTTTCTTTTGTTTGTTATTAATAGAGAACGTAAAGGATCACGATAGAAGTCGATCCAGGACAGCTTTTGTCTTCATTTCTTTTTTTGATAATAAGAAAGTCAATAAATGTATGTGGGTCAATGACCGTTATTGCACATGTATCTGTTGTCTACCATAGTCTAGAGCCTCTGGTACTCTTACTATCAGTGATGATCATTATCATTACTTACATGTTAAAGACAAAATTAGGAAAAAAATAAAAAAATATAAGTAAATATGAAATCGTGTAATACCTATGTATCAAAAACTAAAAACTCAACGTCAACAAATAAACATTAGATCACAGTAATTACGTAATAATAACGGTAGTTTTATATCACAGTTTTGTTTCAGCACAGGTTTAGTAGTGGTGACCGTGGTGGGGAGCAATGTGGTGGGTGCTGTACTTCACGTCTGCGTGGAAGCTGGGGAGAAAAAAAAAATAAATGCCTAGGTATTCCCTGAAAGATGCTATTTACCATAGAGATCATAGAATAACGACAGGAAGAATCTGGATTCTGTTATTAGTCACGGTTGTCATTTGAACATCTATGTTAGTCGTTACAAAGAGTTTAACAAAGGGTATCGCATTATCCCGTTTCTGGGTTATAGCAGTCCGATAGGCAGTCACTCCATGTAAAGCCCGACCCCAAATTAGTAGGGAAAAGGCTAGGAAGATTGATTTCTGTGTTTTAAATGTTTTTAAGAAGAGCCGAGATTTTATAATCTATGATGATGAGTCCATGGAATATGTCTCTATTGAGCACGACTAAACAAAAGCAATGCTGCTGAACTTCAACAGTATTTGAATTTTGATTATAGAAGTCCAGGTTCCTTTAACTTTTCACTTACCCCGAGTGCTTGTCACCATGGTAGTCAACATGTCTGACGGAGCCATCAGGCTGGTGCAGCGCGTAGTAACCCTTGACGACATCGCCGTCGCGGTGCTCGTGCTGAGACTTGATGTCTCCGGTGTGAGGGTCTTCTACTTTGTAACCGAACTCGTATTTAGGGTGGGCCTGTAATTTTACAAGAACAGTCTTAGTATAAAATTCATCAAAATTTCGACTAGACAGATCATTGCATCCTGCTGCTACTGATAAAGAAGTTACTATTCTACGTTCATCAGTAGCAACGCAGTAGAAAATAAATATTATGGTCCAGGTTGAGATCATGACCTTCTGAAATGGCTATTTACAAACATGCACAGAAGAATATATGCTATGGACCTTAATATTATGACATAAGAGAATGAGAGTGAACGAATGAATGTTGAACGAAATCAAAACTAAAAAGATTGTAATCTATGGATTTTTTTTGTATGGATGGCCTTTGACTTACATAATAATCAACGGCGTGTCCATGACCACCATCATGTCCGTGACCATGACCGTATCCACCATGGCCGCCATCGTTACCACGCACATGGACCACCTCAGCTGGCCCATCGTGGCGGTTGATGTACTGGGAGGAGAACCCATGACCGTGGCCATACACAGCTTCCAGGAAAGCTACGGCTGCTACGAGACAAAGTACCTGAAATGTACAATGAGTTTTGGAATTTAGTTATACACCTGCCACAGATTGGCGTAGCAGGATTCTTGAAGAAAGAAGGATACTCATGCTCATAGAACCGACTGATTCGTTACAGTGTTAAGCATGATAAAGAAACCATGCAGGTGGCTTCGAGAAATCACTAAACGTTTCCATATATAACGAACACAAGGCACTTCACTTAGGAACACTAGACATGAAAAATATCTTTACCTTTGAGAACATTTTTAAGTTAATAGATTCTATTAGTTGTTGTGCTAATGAAACTAAGACCAATAGTGGACTGATACATATTGATTGAATTCAACGTCTTTTATATCAATAACAAAGGTATCCAAGGTAAATAGATTTCACTCTAAGGTATGAACAAGCAGTACAAATTATTCACGAACTTCAGTATACGGTATTAGCAATGAATTTCGCAAAAGCGTTTGTTTGGAATTACCACTTACACCTTGCAGTGTGACATTGCCACAGTTTGTTATAAGTAAATTGCGCAAGATCAGTGTATTATTGACACAAATATAATTGAACAAAAACGGCCTAAGTGATAATCAGTTGCAGCAGTTTTCTTATTGAAAAAACTGATCAAGAATTAATGAACGCGAATGTTGCTAAGAACGACATCGTTTTTGTGCGTGGACGCAACGCATGCAGTAACGATAGCTTTCATAATGTGTGCAGAAAATCCTATAGTTCAAAGCTTTTAAGTTGTAAAGCTGTAGTTATTGCTACTTATGTACTTCGCTGAAGAGATGATTCTTGTTTTTAAGTTTTAGATGCTTGTAAAAAGAACCTAAGCCAATTAAATTGACCACTGCCTGCTATCAAAGGATATTTATGATTTTCAATGATTCTTGTAAATTGTATTTCTTCTCAATTGTATTACTTGCTTTTTCCCGCGGCTCCACCCACGTGGATGTCGGTTATTGCGTAAAAAAGTAGCCTGTCCTTCTCCATATTTCAGGCTATATATTTGCCAAATTTCATGACGATCCGATCAGCCGTTCTAGCGTGTTAGCGTAACTGATAGACAGACAGAGTTACTTTCGCATTTATAATATTAATAAAGTAGGGATTCTACTCAAAAATTATGCCGACAGGCTTAAAAATATAACTTATCAGCCATGCAACGTAATTCATTTTTATTAACAATTACACACTTTGACGAAGGTTACAAGTGTTTACAAAGGCTTACAAGAACCTGTTTTAAACTGTCAAAACCTTTGCTTTCGATGACAGATCGGATACCTTGAGTGCTGAAGAAATTAATTTTTGCGTAAAGTCATGATTTAAATTACACACTTGGACCAGTTTTTCAGTGGAATGCATTATTTGCACATATCTGCATATAGCGGTTCCCAAATTACACAAAACTGGTTTTCTTTCGAATAATTTTTTGAGTATAAAATCTTGAACTTCCTTGGGATCCAGTATCATTTTGGCAACAGCTTTTGTGGGCACAACAACACAATGATAATGTCTGTAAAGGTACTAAAATAATATTACATTTTGTAAAAGAGGTTCAGCAATTCTTCGCGCTTTCTTTAATAAAACCAACTGCGTCACTAGATCATAATTTAACAGGCTTATTTATAAAAAAAACATAACTAAGCTAAAATCGTTAAAATACTGTTTAAGAGATTCTAAATTCGACTTCTCCATAGAAATAAATTTTTATAGATCTTAAATTTGAATAAAGAATCTACTGATCAGTATTTCAGCTAAGTAATTGTTAAAAAGTTTTAATGGATACGGCTGATTACCGTTAAATATTATGTCTACTTCTATCTATATCAAGCTAGCTTTGTATTTCAAACATGATACATCATTAAATTATTCTGACAGTAAAATTATACGGCAATGTCATCAACAGTTTTAGCACGTCTAATCTATTTGGTGTTACGGTTAGTGTCAATACCCTGACTTTCTGTCATGTAAGTCTATCAATAGCTTTAAAGTCGACTAAACTAACCAGAAGAATCATTTTGCAACATTTAGTTAGGATAAATAAATTAACTTGTTTATTTTTAATTTTCTAATACTTTCATTTTACATCATTCATTTCAGATCTTTGCTCTACTGGTGCTTATGGCGCTGGCATACTGCCAAGACCATCACCACCATACAGTTTCACTCAAAACAATCGTCCAGCACGAAACACACCATGAGGCGCCAAAGAAGGTGGAATACCACCACTACGAGGAACACAAAGCCCCAATCCAAACCCATGAAGTACATGCTGTTCCCAAACACCACGATCACGCTTCTTCGTCTCAAAGCGTAGTCCGTCATGACAGCCACGGTCATGAACAAATTCACCATGTAGCGCCCAAGCACTATTTCGTCCCAGCCCAAGAGCCCGCTCCTGTACATGAAGTTGTTGCTGTCGAAACTCCTGTTGTTCAATATAAGTACGTACCTGTAGTTCCCGTTCATGTGGTTCAACAGGCTCCTCATCAGGAACTTAAAGTAACCCAGCACAAGGAAGTACAGCAAAAGGAAACCCAACATAAGGAGTTGCATAAAGAGCATCACCATGAACACCATGTTGACTACTACGTAAGTTGAGATAAATGATTTCTCTTTTTCGAAAGCTTCCTTTGAAAACATGTCTTGATCAATTTTTATGGTAAGGCTTTCTGATTATGTTATTCAAACTCAGGACTTGACCGGACATACAGAAACCAGAGAAAGTTTTTTTTTATCTGTATCTTTATAATAATCTTCATCTTCCAGGCACATCCTAAATACGAGTACGAGTACAAAGTGGAGGACCCCCACACCGGTGACAACAAGTACCAACATGAGTCCCGCGATGGTGACACCGTGAAAGGCGTGTACAGCCTGCACGAGGCAGATGGTTCCATCAGGACAGTCAAATACTCTTCTGACAAGAAGACTGGGTAACTTGTAACCTTGATAATTCAAATATCATCATCAAAAATGTTTGCCTATTTATTCTGAAGCATGTATTTACTCAATCCGCAGCTGACTCTAGTTTTTGTTCTTCCTGTAGCTTAACTACAATATTTAGACCAAAGATATAATTCCGCTTTTAATATTAATTTATTTGGTAGACGATACGAATTTCATTGTTCTTAATGCAATAACTGTATTTGTTTTTATTTTTACCAGGTTCAATGCTGAGGTGTCACATAAAGGTCATTTTACCCACGAACATCATTACAATCACTAAATAGTCAATTCGTATTAAAACAGTCATCATCATCTGCCTAGCCTTTTTCTAACTATATTGGGGTCGGCTTCCAGTAAAACCGGATTCAGCTGAATACCAGTATTATACGTGAAGCAGCTGCCTACCAGACCTCTACAACCCATTAGTGGGGTAACACGGTAGTTCTTGGCAAGACTGGAGGCAGATTTACTGGCTTCTGACAGTCCATAACGACTGCCAAAGATCTATGAATGATAGCCGGGACCATTTGTATTAAAACAGTATTCTGTGTATATTAATTTAAGCTGTTAAATAAATATTAAAAACATTGTAAATAAATTCAGCGTTTAACTCCCTTACCTTTGCTATTTATATTGTATATTATCACTTTATATTAGCACTAAGAATAGGAGTAAAAAAAATATTATTCAGTCAAAGAACATACCTTACTTTTGCAACTAAAAAAAATAAAATATTGAGGAATGGGCTAGCTCCTGATCTCGATCACGATGAGGTCTATTAAGGAGCGAGCGTATCCAGAAGATGCCTTGAGGCAGTGGTATTCCCACGCGTTGACGAAACACAGCAGGCTGCTTTACGTCGGTCTCCGGTGGGAACTCTCCAACAGAAAACAAATAAAACAATGATGTCATCAACATTAGAAAAAGGTAAAAATCTGTATGCATCAGTGACACAGATTATTCCCGATAAGTAGAAGAAATCCGTATTAACTTACATCATAGAAAGTTAGCCGTGTCGCTTGTTACATATACCAGATACTAAGGCATGTAAAGTAAGCAATAAGGAATTAAGGTATCAATACCACAGTACCTACCTATTACCAATACGAAGTTATTTCGTCTAGGTACTTTGATGATCTAGAAGTTTCAAATTTATCACTATCCGGCCTGGTTAAGCCGGATTATAATAACAAAATAATTAATAATTAAATATTTGTAGAAAAAGAAAACGAAATCCATACTACGCATAGAGGTGTTGTGAAATATTAGCAGTAGGTACTTAAATGTGGTTCATGGTTACACAATGAAGAGTTCTATGCGTAAGTAGTCAGTTCACCTGATTCTAATAAAAAAAGTATGGCAATGACACTGTTGAGGTCACTTTCCATTGTCACAATAGACGAGTATGATATAAAAAAAAATTGTGAGCTGATCCATGGTAAAAAACTGTTAGTAAAACAGTGATCGACTGATCATTGAAGCTCATTATTAAGTTTGACGTTATTGGTATCAGACAGTTATGGCTGTAATTTGATGCCATCTCTTGAAACCTATGATTCTTGTTTACAAATATGGAACAAGGTTGATTTAAAGGTCCCGGGCGTCGGGAGTCGCAGGGGGATCCCGGCCACCGTAGGCGCGGGTCTGCGGACGGCGAGCGTTGGGTGGCTCGCTGTTCGATCAAAGCCAGGCCCGGGTCGACAGCGCGTTGTGTTACACGCGCGCCTCAAAGAGATGTCAGCATAGTAGACGGAGCCCGTTAGGGCCAGAGCCTGCCAGGGTTGCGGATATTGTTCGAAAGAGTTACTGCGGCCCAGGAAAGCAACGGGCACTTAGGAGGAGTCTGACCTACCTTCTGCTCAGCGGGTAGAGTAATTTGATGATTTCCCATCTATAAAAAAAAGGTTGATTTAAAGGTACAGCACGCCCTAACATTGTGAATCCACTCTTGAAATAATAAAGATTGAATTTAATAAGAACTACTAACGAATATTTTAATAGCCTACTGCTTTAAACTATCTCTACTAATGCTCTTAGATAACTGTATTTAATCTAACCGGATTCCAATACTATGTACAATTTGCAGCAATTCTTTTTGTTCTTCGTGTTTAATGTCTGCGATGTCTGAACTGCGATCGCCAACCCGCCTGCCAAGCGTGGCGATTATGGCAAACCCTCCCATTAAGAGGACGAATTGGAAATTTTGGCATCAGTGATCTCTATTTTTGTCAGTAATTACGAAACGAATAAAAATATGAGTTGGTGACCTGAACAGTTCATGATGAAAACCTTATTTTGTTAGTTTTCATTACATGATTAAGTAACTTTTGTAACAGAGAAAAAAATATCAAACATACCTCTTTTTAAATAGAGATTCACATTTTATGGGCAAACGTGACCGATTTTAGCCTCTCAACTTGCTCTGTAGACAAGTCTATAAATACTCCTTAAAATTGTAGAAGGAATTTCTCAAGTTATCATTTCCGACTAAATAAAATAACAAAAAGTCACTTACCGGGGTGCGTGCGGGTTGCGGGGTGCGCGCGCCTGGTATTAGAATTATTGTTAAACAATTCGTCGCCTTAAGGGGAGGCCTATGTCCAGCAGTGGACGTCTTTTGGCTGATATGATGATGTTTAATGTCCTGTCTTATACGTTTCTAAATTTAAATTTTGTAAGCTTAGTTCAATTAATTAGTTCAAATATAATTCAATTAATTAGTTCAAATATATATTTTGTGCATGCCGTGGTCTCCTGTAAGTGAAGGGGTAGTGCTATCTTAATACCCAAACAATGCGGCTGTGGTAAATTGTGTGTATACCCGTTGCTGGAGATTCTTAATAATTAGTAAATAAATTAATAATATAAGCAGCTGATTTTCCCATACTCGGGCAGACGGCAGATTTTTCTTGGGAGTTCATAGTAGTGGTAAAAAAAAACCACCAATATAATTTCTATGAAATGATTCGATTTGGATGAGGTTTTGTCTACACGTTGAAACTTATGTAGGTATAATTACTGACTAGTTTTATGGCGGTCAACTTTTTATTGCTCTAGTGACCGTAAGTTCAATATCATGGCCATATGTGTGTTTATATTTTTCCGATTTACCGGAGTTATAGCTTACATCAAAGATATTATCTGTTTTGTGTTGTGTTGTTTTGTGTTGTGTTGTCTGTAAAACATGGAAAGGTCCCAGGGGTGTTGAAAATTATTAAAAATATTATTTTAAACTCTTTACCAATAAAATTGTGGTGTCCGGTGGTCGGTACTCGCCGCCACCCGGATTTACTTACCTAATGCAACTGAAGAAGCTTATTACTAAAAGTTGACATTTATGTGGTTAATTTAACCAACGCTGTACGTAACAACATCGTGATTAGGTTTATATTAACAACTTCAAGCCATAATTTTAACAGTGAAATCGTACTTTTAATCGAATTTCAAGAAGTAAGAAAGCAACAACTATTCTAGAATACTAACTAAGGCGAAGAGATTTCTCTATCTAAATTAGAGCACCTAGTGACAAAAATCTAATTTCAAAGAATCATTTGGATGAGCTTTTCAGATCGAAGGTTTAAAATTATGAATGAGCAATAAAAGCATAGGTTTTAATTTTATCGGCCTATTCCCACAGTTAGGAAACGGGCCTGCTCTCTTAGAGAGTGAGTCGGTCATAATTGTATTGTCAGTAAGGCAATAATTGTATTGTCAAAAGTATGTTGATCTAATTTAGCAGATTGACAACCTTCACATTGGTTACGTAAATTACGTCACAGATCCGTGCGCGGCGTGGGTTACAAACATGACGCCCCGAGCGGCAGCAAATTGATTCAATACTCTCTCGTAACGTCTCCGGTATATATTGAGCTAATGACTATGTTAATTCATCAGTTCCACCACGGAAGTCTTAGGAGAAAGAACAAAATGTTTGCTAAAGTGCGTGTGTGTTATCCTATAAGTTGACAATTCTTTAATAATAGTTTTAAAATCATCACTAAATGTTTTTCTTTTTTTTAGGTGATAGTGCTCACTTTTGCCGCCGCGGTGCTGTGTGAAGAACATGGATATACTCTGAGGAACCACCATGAGCCGGCCCAGGAGTACAGGCAACGTTATGAACATGCCCCGATAAGGGTTCACGAGGAACAGGAGGGTTCCCAAGAAGTTCAGTACAGTGCTGCTCCTGAGGGTCATGGGCATGGACATGCCTATTCCTCGCAGAGCATCATCCACCACGCGGCGCTTGCTGGCCAGGGAGAGTCCCAGGAATCTCATAATGAGCACGTCGCCCCAGTATACCAATATGTGCAGGAAGAAGAGGAGCCAGCTCACCAGCAAGCGCAATCACACCACGAAGCTCCAGCTCAACACTACCAGACTGTTCACTTCGCTCCCGCTCAAGCGCATCATGAAGTCAGCCATCATCAGTCTCACCTTCAGCACGACCAGGCTCAACCCCAACACACCCAAGGACACGAAGGACCAAGCTACCACCACGGTGCCAACGCATACGAAGGCTTGAGTTTTCATAGCGGTGCCCAGCTACACACGGCTGTTCATCACCCAGCTCCAGTTCAACACGCAGCCCCCGTCCATCAAGCTACTCCTGTTCATCATGCTGTCCCCGTCCACCATGAAGCTCCCGTCCATCACGCGGTGCCTGTACACCACGATGTCCACGCTCACGATTCCCACGATGAGCCCATCGACTATTACGTAAGTGCCCACCATTATAAGAATATAAAACACTTATTTCTGACTCGCAGTTTTATGGTAACTTTCTATTCATTTATTCCAATCACAAATTGAACCGTTTAAAACGCGGTGGTTGAGTAGTCGCATTTAAATGGTTCTTATTAAATCTAAATTTCTTAATATTCCAGGCGTATCCTAAGTACCAGTACGAGTACAAAGTGGAGGACCCTCACACCGGAGACAACAAGTTCCAGCACGAGTTTCGTGATGGTGACGTTGTGAAGGGAGTGTACAGCCTTCAGGAAGCTGATGGATCTATCAGGACTGTTGAATACAGCTCTGACAAACACACTGGGTAAGATTTTTTTTAAAGCTCTCACAATTGTAACGAGTTACCAAATTGCCTCAAGCTAACTACAGCAGATATTGTTTCGCTGTCTGAATAAGATTTCATCTAGATTAATGTTTCTTAGAGCGTTAGATTTAGCTTACATCGCATCTTGTTTACAGCCAATCAGCATTTAGTTCCTATTTTGAATGAAACTAAATGTCTAGACAGATGAGACTTAATTTTTTCCCGCTTTATGCGTCGAGTCACGCACCACCTTCAATCGTATTGCCTTAGCTTTCTATTTCGAATCATCACCTGTTGCATTACCTGCATTGTATATTGAATAACTTGTATCATCAACGCCTGTTTCTTCTACAGATTCAACGCTGTCGTGAAGCATTCTGCTCCTGGTCATCACGTGCAGATTGAGAGCCATCATCACAACTAAGACAAGACTGATCAAATTGTCCTGTTGTTTTATAGTCTTTATTGTTACTAGATGTGTACTTGCCTATATTAATCTTAATAAAGTTTATTTAATATTTTGATGTATATTGTGGTTTTTATTCTCCTTTTTGGTAGGCACTGTCTTGTTCGTTGAATGAGATTCAGCCAGAATTTATTGATTTGGGTTTGCATAAGCTCTTGGTTCCTCTTTGATGTCGTGCTAAGTATAACCAGCACTAAGTTTCACCAGGAGTGTACCAGTAGTAAGTATTAAGTTTCCTTTTATAATTCATTTACCTTTGGCGTACAATAAAGTATATAATAAATAAATATATATTTCATTAGTGTAAATACAATAATCAAATAAAACTTTACATAACAAGCAAAGCTATGATTTTAGGTGAGTAAATAGTATAGCATGTAACTGCACAATAAAAACCTGTAAAAAAAAATATATTTGATTTGTGTTTATTCTTAGTAATGTAAGCAAGAGGCGATACCTATTGCATTATTTTGTAATAAAGTTTTATTTACATTCAATAATATGAAATCGTAACAAAGAAATTTAATCAAAGAGTTACTACACTATGTCTACTTTTACCTAGCAGTTATATAATGTTTAACTAGCCACTTGATATTATAGTAAACTAATCAATTTGTAAGACAGGCACACTTCAAATCTAACAGTTTTGTATATTATTGACAGAACACCATGTTAATCTGCTATCAAAACTGTTTTTTCAGCACATTGTTTTTTTGACCATTGACTAACTATGGCCCATATTCCTTAACGTAAACTACAACTCAACTCTAACTCCAACTTCAACATGAGCACGAAAATGTCAATAAAAGCTGGTCTAATTGACGTTTTCGTACTCGAGAGATGAGCAAACCAATGCAAAATCTTCAATTTATGACAACCTCCGATGGAGTTGGAGTTTACGTTTTGGAATGGGAATGGGCCTTTGACTATGTAGAAACTTTTATTTTCATTGAGTGGTAGTAATAAGATA
The DNA here is from genome assembly GCA_947386135.1 of Melanchra persicariae. Classification (NCBI taxonomy): domain Eukaryota; kingdom Metazoa; phylum Arthropoda; class Insecta; order Lepidoptera; family Noctuidae; genus Melanchra; species Melanchra persicariae. Next base: position 8,153,481 of record OX376650.1, on the reverse strand, counting down.
GTCTTGACTCAGTCTGCCTTTTTTTTTTGATTTTTTTTTTTTTTTTGAGCCTAGGTGATCTGGTTTGTCAATCAAAATAGTACTCAGTACTATTACGTTTGCGGGAAGTGACTGCCAGTTTCAAAATAACTATAAGTAGTACGTTATGTACTCATAGTGATAATGATTTGAGATTAATTACTTTAGACATCGATGACCTAGATGTCGATCACGATCATTCTACTTTATATCAATCATTATTAAATATTATACAATTAGTTCGAAATATGTTTGTTTATGAACGTGTGAAAGGAAGCTAGGTATCCATCCATTCATCAATAAAGGAAATTATTTAACAGGATGTTAGTACCGGTGTGGTTACAAATCATTTACGTTTGCCATTTCTAAATACCTAATTGAAGGCTCTACGTAACATTGCTGAAGTATTTAAAGAGAAATGAGAAGGATGTTATAATCAATGATATAATGAGATAGGTTAAAAGTCTTTTGAAAATCATAGCAAGTTGGTAAAAAGTAATCCTTACACTATGCGCGTTTTCAAATAAACTATTAAATTAAGTACTTATTACGTAGAAAACAAAAGAAAATATGTGTAGTTCTACAGCAAAACTGGAATACTAAACTTTTTCGCACGCTTCAGTTCAAATAATCACTAAAATCGTTCGAAAATACATTATAACGTTAAATCAAACGATTTCTAATAAAGGTGGTCATGACTTCAATCACTCACGCGAAGCAGATACAAGTAAAACATCATATTAATTAAACACAGACTAGATATATTTACCGGTTACAACAATATACAAAAGATAACATGTTTTTAGGTACTGGTGAAGTGTTCTTAGTGATGGTACTGCTGTTCGTGTCCGTGCTTGGTTTCAGTCTTCACAACCGCGTTGAAGCTGAAATATGAAGAAAAACGAACGTTAATTTAATGTTAAAACACAGTATTGTTCGTGTAGTAAAGGAAAGCAAAGTCATAAAGTAAAAATATAGAGGAAAAAGTTTATAGAAAAAAGATCAAAATAATTCTAGAGGATGCAGTAGATATTAAATAAAAGAAGGAGGCAGTTTTCCAAAAGTCAGGATTTGAGGAAACGATTATCTACCTACAAATCGTTAAAATATTGAAAAGTCTTCTGAAAGCCATAATCTTTAATTATGAACAGCCGTAAAAAAAGGACTGCAATTTTATTAAAAAATACTGAGCGCTTCTTGTTCTTCTTATTCGTGTGGGTAGTAAGGTCTAACGGTCCCACACACCCTAGTGTCAGAGTTTCTAAACCACCTCAAGGGCCTCTGACATGATTTGACAACCGCCATTTGGCGGCCAGGATCACCGGCTTATACGTGCCTTCCGAAGCACGGAATCATCTTTTTGTCAGACAATCAGGTGATTCAAGCCTGCAATGTCTTAGCCAAACTAGAAACAAGCTAACAAAGTATGCTTCCCGTGGGAATCGAACCCACGACTACCGGGTCAAAAGGCAAACGCCTAAACCACTCGACCACGCTTATATCAGCTTAAGTAGGATTGAACCAGAGGTTATTTATCCAAAATACAATTGATGTCGGGAAATATGTCACGGACTATTTTAGTGACATCAATTACTATTCAGTGTTTACGTAATAGTTTTCGAATTGAATATAGAATGAAATGGTGCACTACCTAAGTAATCTAAGAAAAAATCAAGATTTCTTCATACCCATTGTGCTTATCGGCGGAGTACTCAACGGTGCGGATAGAACCATCAGAGTCGTGCAGGCTGTACACGCCCTTAACGTTCTCACCATCGCGAGACTCATGCTGGTACTTGTTGTCACCGGTGTGGGGGTCTTCGATCTTGTACTCGTACTCGTATTTGGGGTGAGCCTGAAAGAGATTGGTGTAGAAAATTAAAATTGGGAGGAGTGAGGTATGTCGGGTAAACGATTTAATTGTATCACGTGAGCCTGGAAGATACCAAAACGCAACCTAGTAAGGGCAATTCTAGGCAGATGTTGCTGATGCAAGACCATTGCTAGAAATAGTCACATTAAATATTCAATGTGTGACTCCTAGGCTGCATTTATTTACTATACTTTATACAAACGTACATACATATATACAAGGACACAACAAGGCACTATTAGTAATTAACTGACGCCAATTTTTAAAAAGAAGACACATTTTGGTTCTCCGGTTCTAAAATATTTCGGTGAAATCTTATCAAAATTTGTCGGGTACGTAACTAAATTACGAAAAGAATTAGTAGAAATGGGTGATAATGAGATTTATATATCCTAAAACTTCAATTTAGGCCTGATTAAGTAGGGTCGTCGAGAATATTGTCACTCAACTCGTAACAAGAGCGGACTTATTAGGGCCGTTACACACACTAATGAAACATAATAATCGAATCATGAAAACGCTTAGTACTAAGCGTTTTGAATGTTTAGTTTGGTTAAGTCCAAGCTATGTACTTATCAAAAGTATATAGGTACTATCAAAAATAAAAAGTTCAACTCACATAATAATCGACATGGTGTTCTTCTCCATGGTGTTCTTTCTTCTCTTGATGGGCAGCTTCAACATGATGTACGGCAGGAGCCACATGATGCACGGCAGGAGCTACATGATGCACAGCAGGAATTCCATGATGCACGGCCACAGGAGCCTCATGGTGTACGGCTATGGGGACGTAATGGATGGGCTGCTGGTGAATGATCTGTTCCCCGCCGTGATAACCTTGGGCAATATCGTGATGACCGTGGGAAATTTCCTGGTGACCTTGGGAAATTTCGTGATGACCGTGGGAAATTTCGTGGTGGCCCTGGGAAATTTCATGATGACCTTGGGAGCCACCGTAGTGCCCTTGGGACCCTTCTTGTCCGTGGGAGCCACCGTAATGCCCTTGGGACCCTTCTTGTCCGTGGGAGCCACCGTAATGCCCTAGGGACCCTTCTTGTCCGTGGGAGCCACCGTAATGCCCTTGGGACCCTTCTTGTCCGTGGGAGCCACCGTTATGCCCTTGGGACCCTTCTTGTCCGTTAGAGCCACCGTAATGCCCTTGGGACCCTTCTTGCCCGTTAGAGCCACCGTGATGCCCTTGGGACACTTCATGTCCATGGGAGATGTGGATGGACTGGGAGGAGTAAGCGTGACCGTGTTCGTGACCGTGATGGTCTTGAGCGAACACCGCTGCTACGGCAAGGGCGAAGACAAGCTGAAAGAAGGATAACTGTTGTTTAGTATTTTTCTTTAATCGTGAGCGTTATCTGAATAGAAAGCAAACTAGTAGCTGAATTATTTGAGTTAAGATTCAGTAGTTAATCTTTTCCAAAATAATCTTTCTCTCTTTTTCGTTATTAGTATTCCGTGATAATTAGTAACCAATACTTAAATTCTTTTATCAAAAGAAAGTGGTTACTTTTATAAACAAATAAACCAAGAACACTTTTCACTTTTTTTTTGTAAATCCAGAAAGCTACTCACTTTGGAGATCATCGTGCGTGTATGTGTTGTTATGCACTTATTAATCGAATGATACAATTTCAGAAATCAAAAGCCTTTTTATACTCAAAAGTAAGTTCGTAAAATCTTTCCTTTGCGACAGTTTATTATTACGTAATCAAGCTGAAAACAGGTTCCTTCCACTTTTATCACCAGTTCTGTAACCGGTGCATTCATTTATTTTCTCAAAAATTTTTGTTAATGAAAGGAAACAAGAATGAATTCACCTTCATTATTATTCTTAATCATTTTTAAGATCCTTCCTACACTCCAATTCATCTCCTCTTTTTATGTCAATAAATAACAAACTTTGTTTATCTGTCGATTGCGTAGAGTGGAAGATATAACATGGAATATTGAGATTCACAAACGAAGTAGAGATTTAATATATCTACAAATCTATTTGATAGATTCTATTGAACTTTTGGACCTCTTAATGGTCCAAAAGTTCAATAGAATCTATCCAATTTTTCAATAGTCTACTTAGGGTAGTTATATAACAAGTAGTTTATATTAAGTCTCTTGTTTCAGAAACTTTAGATTCGTCGAATAATGTCGTCTAAGTTACAAGTTGTTTAGTTCATCCACGAGAGAGCCTTCATGAATAAAATAACAGTGCTATATGACAAAATATTATATTTAATTTACATTATTCATTATCAGTCACAAAAAACCAAAGTTTCTGCACAGCACCCCGCAAGCAATCGTCTAACGTTTCACAAAATGTATGAAGTTCGAAAAAAATAAAAAAATACGAAAAACTTACATACTACAAGAAAATATAATACAAAAGGTTCTAATGCGTGGTAAAAAATGGAAATGTAAAAAGTTCTATGCTAATTTGGGCCTAAGTCCCTACGCATATTGTGAAACAATTAGGCTGTAAGCAAACTATTCTGGAAGCCGTTCATTGTACGATGCTCATTCGTTGTCGCATTCCGTCCGTGCTTAGGCTAGGTAGTAATAAATAGGTGTCATCGGTGTGGTCTAGGCCTTGGATTGGGGTGGGCCTAGCCGTGGAGAAGATGGCCATGGCCGAGGACGGGGGCGGCGACGACGGCGTGGGCCGCGGGGTGCGCCGCATGGCCGCTCCTGCTTACTACCGCGTTGAATCTGGAAGAAGTACGAGAAAATGTTAGCTAGTGTTCTTGTTAATAAATTGCAGGTTAGGGAGATAGAGTTAATAAGAGTTTTAACTTCCCAAATTATACTTAGACTACTTCTAAAAGACATCTTTAGATACTACGTTGCGTATATTGTGAATTGAATGGTGTGATGTTTTCTATTTCATGTCACATTATTTATTCGCAATGCAAATGTTTGCCAGGTCTGCAAACTGTTCCAGTTATAACAAAACAATCGCGTCGCTCAGGAGTCTTGGCAAGCCAATACAACTTTTGACATAAAGTCCCCACTGAGATGTTTTCCTGCAAAAAACTTATGAACTATTATTATTATCCTGGAGAGTGAACCCAAGAACTCTCTCTCACCAGTTGCTCTTGAGACTAGCTAACTAAAGGGGCAGTTACTCCGCCGATAGGCGACTAAGTGCCATTTTGAGACAGTATGATATATGAGGGTGACATACTGTCTTGTATAGCTTGGACCTATTTGCATCCTAGTGAATCTGTGGGAATTCAAGTTTCTCCTTACCCATTATGGTCGTCAGCAGAGTAGTTGACGGTGCGCACGGTGCCGTCGGGTTCGACGAGGGAGTACTGGCCCTTCACGACGTCGCCATCGCGAGCTTCCCATTGGCTCTTCTGATCGCCGGTGTGGCCGTCAGCGACGCCGTAATTGAACTGGTAGCGGGGGTGGGCCTGAAATTCATAACGATGGTATTTTATTAAGTATTTCTCTATCTCTCTCTTCATAAATCCAAATCCACTCAATGCTGAGTGAGTGAAGGTTCCTTCACTGCTCGCCAGTTTACCTGGTCTTGCCTGCTACTTGGGGCAAATCTCTAACCTGGTTTGGAGTCTGCCTACGCCTCTAGGCCAATTACGTTAGTCAGTATTCGTTCTGATTGTGATGGAAATACTATAGCTAAATTATTTGCGCCGTATATTTTGTCATTTGTGTAGTGCTGTTAAATCTTAATAAAAGTAGCTGTAAAAAAGTCTTATGAAGGTTTAAAGTATTCTGAATTTCTGCAGATAGAAATGTATAAGTTTGTTTATAAACTTCCGATGCAAAATTCCAAACACTAAGGGAATTGATAGTTTGGTCGCGCGCCCGCGACGCTAAGTATATTTCGTTCCTTTGACGTCATACATTTTATTTTGTCAGCGCCCTGGCCGCATTGTACATCAAGTCCCATATGAATTGAACTGAAAATATGAAACCAGACTCAACCAAATAAAAGCAGGAAAAGTCATAGTAATTTATCATTATCATATATGAGATTTTCTTTTATAGCACATGAAAGATTGCAGTGAAAATGGTAGTAAAGCCAATATATCAAATGTTTATTGTTATTTATGGAATATTGCTCTTCACTTTATATTACTCCAACGTTTAATCATTTTAACTTGGTTCCGTTAGTTATAAATGGTGTTCTGTCTGAGGAAGTGTTATTTATTAAGTGCGTGTTATTTCAATAGAAGAGAACGAATTATTTACATGTTTTTACGCTCGCAATGACTTCAGTATATTTTAGCATGTACAAAATGTGTTCTGGATTCAGTATGGCTTATGTTATGATACTGAACACATTTTGTAGATTCTAACTTTTAATTGAATGGGCGTGCAGCCCTATTGCACATTCTTATAAATGTGGCAGATACACCACGACCACAAAATGCAAGAAGTCATTTTATAGCTTATGACATTGAATATATTCAAAATGGTTAAACGGCTAAACCACTCGCCTTGATGAAAACACGATACGGTTTTTTTGCCAGATTGCGACTGAAAACACAGAATACTTTGACCCTTCTTTTTAGAAGAGGAGTTTTGCTGGCAAATGTGATAAAGACTCACATATATCTCAACAGGGGCAGCGGCGTGCGCCAGGGCTGGGCGGTATACCGGCGCGTGCGCGACGACGGCGCCGTGACCTGCAAGCGACCTGACGTCATCACACATACATAACAATCCTGGTTTTAGTAAGTAGATATCCAAAGAATGATTTTTAGCTCATTTTCATTCCTATGTCAGGTTCTTTTTTGTGGGGATTTGATTTATCCGTGCCAACGGGAATAATTGATAAGGGTTTAAATATACCTCTAAGTGCAAATAAACATTTTGGCAACCTTGCAACACTACAGATATATCTGAAGAGTGGAAGAATGTTGAAAACATAATCTGTCCCTTGTGTTAATAAAAAGTGAATCTGTCACGCGCAGCATCTAATTCTTACAATGATACGTTTTCTTCCTAAAAGATTATCAGCATTATAACTCTGATACCAAAAAACCAACAAACGAATCAATTTGATAAAGCAGTTACTTATACGCGATCATGAAAGTAAAATAATAATGTTCCACTTAATCAATCGACATCTCTCACTGAAATTAAATCATTCATACCCAATCCGTATCCCAAAGCAGGCGCGGCGATGGCCGGTGCAGCATATCCTCCGTAGCCGCCATAGCCGTGCGCAAGGGCAGGGGCGCCGAGCACGATGCTCTGTGTCGACAGCGCTCCGTGGCCCCCCGCGATAAGACCTGCGCGCGCGACGCCTACTAACGCGCATGCGAATAACACCTGTGTCGGGAAGAGGGTTATGGTGTCAATAAACCAACTGGGTATCGTCTACATCCGAACCTGTTTCGCGAAAAAGTTTTTGAAGATTTTTAAGAGCAAAAGTGTCATAGGCCCATATTCCACAACATAAACTCCAACTCAACTCGAACTCCAACTCCATCGGAGCTTGTCATAAATTGAAGTTTTTGCATTTGTTTGCTCATCTCGAGTACGAAAACGTCAATTAGACAAGCTTTCATTGACATTGTCGTGCTCATGTTGAAGTTGGAGTTTTAATTGAGTTGGAGTTTACCTTCTGGAATAATTATGGACCTTAATGTATTGAGAATGCAATAAGATTTTTTTTACTGTACAGTTTTGACATATCCAAAAATTTAGCTTTTACGATTTTGTAAATCTTTTAAAAACTGAGAAAGGTTCATCTATTTCACCCTTTCATCTTCAAGTGGTATACAACTACACAAAAACTGGCCGTTAAACACCGCTTCAAATAAAATGATCTCAGAGGATCAATTCTATTTTTAAACAACAGTCGCCTTCGCATGACTGTCGTACTCGCAATCTGTCAAAAAAAGCCTTCATTTCCATAATTTTTTGACAGATTGCAAATGAGATGTGTATTCGAACGTTATTTAAAATTTAGAGTTAGCACTGAGGTCTTTCGCCATGTAATTTTGATTTTCCAGAACTTTTTATCGCCAGCTATTTTTTCTATTTTCCTGACTCAAAAACTTAACCACTAGGGAACTGCTGACTAAAACCGCAAGCTCACAAAACCACCGAAAATGAACACATGAATCACCAAGCACTCATAAACACAAATTCACTTTACCTTAGCGAACATTGTGTTTAAGTTTTGTCTAAGTTCAAACGATACTTCACTCTAAGCACTAGGGCTTGTTGTGTACCGAATTCTAAGATACCAGGCGTTTATATAGAGACTGTATGTCCTATAGATACAGGCTAGGGTCCCATTCGGGCGTGTCGCAGGAAACTGTGTGTAGCTACACGTATGTGGCGGTGGGCGCTGCCGCAAACTAGATCGGTGGCATAGGTTGGATACGCCTGCCTTTTGTTTCTGATAGATTTCGGAATGTTAAAAGTTTTGATCATCTGTACTGATTAGTCCTGAAACTATCATCATCATTATAGCTAAAACATGTGCTTAGTCATGCTAGACATGGTCACCACGCCATATAATACTGTGCTCCAACCGTTTTCTAAGAAATAAAGATTTGAAATTGGAAACTGCAATCGTTTGCATATTATTGCCATTAATATCTTGAAACCATGGACTTAGTGGAGATTTACTAATTGTTCTGTAGATATGAGAAAAGCCGCTCTTAACGGGCAAAGACATAGAGACATACCTGTTTTTATGAGACATCCTGCAAACCAGCCTCTATAAAATATAGGTACTGTTAAAAATCTATTCGTAACAAAAGCAGATTTCATAGACGCATTCAAAGATAGAGTAAATTGTTATCTTTTAATGCGTATATGTTTCTTGATTTTACCCAAAAATTTACCAAAATTCATGTCCTTCTTGAAAATAAAACGTCATATCCATACAAAACTTGCGCGCACATTTCAAAGCGTTCTCCGCTAAGAATTGGTATCAGAATAATAAATAAATACATTTATAGTGCCACATAGTTGTATCTACTGTACATTCTCTATAAAATAAATTAATCTGAAACACGCTATGTACATACCTTATTGAATTATTGTCTTTTGAACAATCAGTTATATTTAGCGAACTACCTCTACTATTGTTAAAATTATTGGTGCTGGAAAGGGGCATTGATAAAATTTGTTGGGTTGTAAATAATAGCAGGTTATTGACACCACTATAGATAAATTTTAGGGTCTTTTATCGCATGTCTGTAAATTACATGACTGCTTTTATACTACGAGAACAAAAGCAATAATTTTCTAAATATACATAATCTCTAATATCTTATTACTCGTATTATAAAATAACTAGTATTAAAAGTAAGGTACACAGGTTCATTTAAAAGTGTCGAATCTTTCATGTTTCCCATTATTTTGTTGAATTTACTTGTACCTTATCGGTAGGTAACAATTACAAAATATCAAAAGTCATCTTAGGTAAAGGATATGGTGAAAGACCATTAATGTGTGTAATAACAAGCATGGAGCGCTACGGCGCTCAGTAACTGGGTAGGTAGTTGTTCAAGTCGCTTCCTCTGACGTTTTTAGCGTAACGTATGCAGCTTTAAAATTCATAAGGCAGTGTTATCTGCAGATTTCATTGTGTCAATCTTGAAATGTGAAGCAAGGTGAAATGTATATATATAACTCTACTTGAGTATTTGAACCATAAACCAAGATTTCTGTTTCCATCTGGTGAAACACACATGAACTGATATTATCGTGGCACTAACGAAAAAACTAGTTCATATAAAATATTAATAAGATATGTTACATTTATTTATCTTCGGTATCACAACTTCGTGACTTGCTGAAAAAACTTTTGTGCCTAAAATGGGTGTTGAAATGGCGCATGTCCATAATAGAAGCATGAACTCATTGTGACCGTAAATAAGGGCATGGGAAAATTGGTTAAAATGTCAATTTTGGTTACTGAGTGTTATTTTAAGCATTGTCTTACAATAGTCGAGCCGAATTAGGCGAGAACTGTGTCGAACCATTTATTTATCGATAAATACCTTGAGTTGCAATGGTTTGTTATTTATGAATTAGCTCAGAGAAACAATTGCTAACAGTTTATATTTCTAATTTCGGTTGATACCTACAACTAAACTACTGTGTTGCCTCTTCGAGCATTTACTAACTCAAGTGCTACATTTTTTTTTAACCTTTACATTAAAACAATAAGTCTGCTTAATCAATTTTATACAATATTTTTAAAGGAGACATAATTAAATGTATATAACCACCCCACTGCCACTTTTGGGTACGGAACGCTAAAAATGGCCCTATTATTAATATTCCGCTGTGCGTCTGTCCGTCCGTCTGTCTGTTACCAGGCAGTATCTCATGAACCGAGATACAGCCTGGACCAGCAAAGACAGTTGAAATTTTCACAGATGTTGTATTTCTGTTGCCGCACTAAAAACAGTTTAAAATAAATATTTAAGTGGGGCTCTCATACAACAAACTTGATTTTTTATTGCCGTTTTTTGTAGATAATGGTACGAAACCCTTCGTGAGCGAGTCCGAGTCACACTTAGCCGGTTTTTTTAGACCACTCACTCACACTCACTTTTACCTTTGCAAAAAGTACACGAAAAATACCAAAACTCTCTCTCATCGAGATTGCATACCACATGCATCTTATATGTAAGACAAGTTAAAAGCTCCGATAGTGAGATATGATATTGACAGTATGTACGCTCGACATAAAGGCATTCTGTACGCCCCCGCTATCTAGATATGGGATGTGCTTGTAGCACTTGAGTTGATAATGGAAGTGGAATTAAGAGAGTAGATACAGCATTTTATTTAATAAAACCTTCTTTTAAAGGATAAAAGAAAACTTATGTTTATTATTGAAGGTTTTGTTTCGATGGTAACCAAAAAGATGAAAAAAAAATTCTGTCGAATTGAGAACCTCCTCCTTTTTTGAAGTCGGTCAAAAATAGGTCTGGCATAATATGTGAAAATGTGTTTATAAACCATTGATAGGCAGGCGTTTGACCACTATCCGTAAGACAGTAAGACTCCCAGGTTGTAGCTATCAGAAAAATCAAACTCTGGCAGGGAATTCCACTCCTTAGCTGTACGCACAACGCGGCAACGTTCCGAAAACGTTTTGTGCATGTGGGTGGGATGTCCACCATGTACCGGAGGCGCATCGCCGTACGTCTTATGGTCCGATGATGGAACGGGCTTGGCGGAACTAAACTATGCAATTCCATTGCACACTTCCGAAAATGCAACTGATAGAAAACCGACAGGCTTGCAACTCGGCGTCGATGCTCAAGACTTTTCAGTTTCGATTTGACGAGCCTATCATTGCCGATGATCCTGTTTGCTGTGGTATCTCTAGAATGTGTCTGTCTTTATTTTTAAATAGAAGATTGCAAGTACAGTTTTCTACAGTTAATAATTTATATGTAAGTAAACAAATTGCCAATTATAATTTATATGCACAAGCGCATGAGGGGCACAGGGAAAAAATCATTGGGCATCAAAAAAACCATCCACATCTTTGTCTATAGTAAAAGTAAACAAAAAATAAAGTGAATGAAACTCGTAAAAGTTGTCAAATATTTATTTGAAAATTGTCAGATGAATTTGATTCAGTTATTAATAGTCAACGAATCACTACAAAGGCATTTGTATTAGCATAGTCCGAAAATAGCTCCTAAACTAGTTAGCACTGAATTAAAATTAGATCTACTAGCAAACCACACTGCATTTATTAAGGTGTGGTTTCACCAATATTAATGTGCTCATTTAGTAAGATAATATGAATGTTGTGATAATATTTAGCTTGTATCATTGCTTCTAGCTCATACTGTTTTATTTATTTGAACTTGATGTACAATAGTGGTGCATGGGCGGACCTAATGTAACAAGGCATTAATAGCCCGGCCGGTCATATTAGCTTCGAACTTTGCAAAAATTTTTAACTCTTTAACAAAATAGTTGAGCCGAATGGTGCTGGCATATGCGTCATGTTCGTGAACGGGCGCCGTCAGCTGAGACTGGTCATCTCTCGGCTGCCATTGTTTATTTTAATTATTTCTTTGAATTGTTTCTTTTTACACCGGACTCTTTTATTCTGCACGTCTTTTACATCGTTCTCACATATATGTATAATTTCAATATGAATGATGTAACCATAATTTTGTAACAAAATATTATTTTTAAACGAGTGTCCGTGGAGTTTCTTGCACGTTCTTCTCCATAGAGTTCTACGCTTTGGAACGTGCAAATAGCTTCATCTTTTTGACCGACCGACCTTGACAATTCAAAAGTACCTGTAAATGGTCTAATTGAAATAAATGCTTTGACTTTGACTTTGACTTCTGATTTTCTTCTTGAATCGTGTATTTGATCTAAGCTCTTCTAATAAAACCTTTTTTAAAAAAATAACATTTTCCATAACCGGGTCATTCTCAAAAAACAAAAACGCGTTTATTAGATACACTGAAAGCATGTCACCTTTATTTTTTTTACAATAACATAGAATCGGTAAAATTAATTTATTTTGTCAGAATTAAACATTTCTGCACTAAGGAAAGCCGTCAATACGGGATTTTGAAAAATTGGTCAGATATGTTATTCTTTTATTATTAAGTCAGACATGGCCTATAAATTAAAATGAAACCCAATTTAATTCAGTTACATTTTTGCCTGTATCGCTGTCGCAAAAAAACTGATATAATTAACGCTTATAATGATAATCTTGCGGTTAGCGAATCAAGATATTTATGTAATTTTGTGATAAGAAAGTAATAAATTTTTTGTTTAAAGTATGTACAAAATACATCTTAGGACTATTGTAAAACTCGATCTCTTCAACAATGCGAAATGCTCCAAACAAACAAAACATTCAATTTAAATAATAACTTGGTGGGAAAACATATTAGCGCCAGTTAATATATGTTTTCCCATCGAGAAAAACGAATATCCGGGGGTTAACTTTTCGCGGGATACATTTTGACAAACTAAAGCATACACTCTAGACGTTAATGGCAAAAAATCGGAGTTAAGAATTAATGCTAAGTTTGCCTTGTTTTCGGCTTCATTTGACTGGACTATAAAGGCTCCTGCAGACAAAAGCAGCCAGACGATGCGACGAGCATGGTTATTCACTGGTCCATGCTTTATGAACATACCTCCAAGCTAGCTTGAAAATAGTTTATTTACTACCTAGAAACCTTTAAAGTTATCTTACTTTTAAACGTCTAATCACAATCGAATATTCATCGCCAAAATCACCACAAATAATATAAGAAGCGCTCGCAGCTTCAGAGCTCACACACTAAAACCACTCCTTAAATCGGGGTGTAAGCGTCTACCGCATAGTCTCGGATGTCAAGTGACTGTGACTCATCTATCCGAGATCATTGACCTCGCTGCGGTTATCTCAAGCCTCATTGGGCAATGCGGGCAACAAGACTGGTGTACCTGCGTATACTTACCCACTAAATGCGCCAGTTTACACGTGATGTTGCAAGTTGAACGAGTTTTTACACTTATTTGCATACGTGATGAAGATTTAGTCTTGTGAAATTGTTTTGCATACTGGTTTGTCCTGTAGGCGTGGTATCGTGCATTTGATGGAGAAAAGATAGTGTTTGGACAAGTCGTGTGATATGAGCGACATTTTGTAAGATTAAGATATAAACTATTAGGTTTACTGTCGCCAGCCAATAACCTGGTTACCATTTTGTGGTTTTCCTAGTATTTCGACACAATTTCTGAAAGCACATAAGTATATAAGTTACCTTCATATTTAACTTGTGTTATTTTGTCATTTTGTAATGTATTATATGAACTATCTCATTTGAAACAACTATGCTAATACTTCACGCATATCGAGGTAGGTGGCGTTAGTTACAAATTCCATTTTACTTAGCTTTTAAATAGTGACAAATTATGCATGCACTGGCATTTGTAATGTCGACAGAAGCAAATTATCTCATTGATCAACGTTTACTGAAAATGTTTTATTATTTTTCCGTACAAGCTATAAATGTCGACATTGATTGCTAAAATATTAAAGCTGTTTGCACACTTAAAGTTATCGCAACGAAACGCGAGATTTTTTCAGACATTTTGTTCTTCTATCGCTGCGATGACGCCAGTAGTGGTATGCAAGTGGCATTATCATTATACAACATTTCACAATTCTTTGAACTATTCATATCAATAAATCATATATTTGATATACATACGTGTTCTTAAGCGATTTGTTACCGCATGGAGCTTTGTCCAATATAAATCTTATTGATTGAGCAATTTGTCTCACGTTACATGAAAGCAGGTAGCTTTTATGAGAAGTGGCGCCAAGAGTTATAACGTATGAATTACATTAATTTGATGTAATGGCTTGGTAATCTCTTGTAAGTGATGCGCTAGCTATATATTTTGTAAGCGATCTACTTTAAATAATGATGTTCTTGTTGTATCATCAATTCAATCAAGAAGTTAATTGGCAGTAATTTAAAATATCCAAGACATTATCACTGACCTACTGACTAGTCCGCAATCAAATTAATGATATTATTTATTTTTGTTGCTAGATAGAGAAGCAACAAAAATAAAAAAACACAATTGCCTGCGGCCTTTGCTTTTTACAAAAAGGTCCTTCCTCTTTCACTCGTACTTTCTTATTTACATTGTTTTTGGGAAACGGGTATACAGTTCTATCTAATGTATTCTTCCTTCTCAACTGATGGTAAGATTCCCTATCTTGTGGATATCCTAAAATTTCTCAATTGCCCATAATCAGGTAACGATTCATACCTAAACTTAGATAGGTACCTTAATTCTACAACCATAAGTAAAAATTACCCTTTTTTTATTGATGGGAAATCATCAAATGACTCATCCCGCTCTTGGCGGAGCGGAAGGGAGTATCAGACTCTTACTGACTAAAACCCATCCGTGCTCCTCGTAGTGCCCTTTGCTTTCCAGGGTCGAGGTAACTCTTTCGAACAAAATCCGCAACGAACAAAATCCGAACAACAAATTACCCTATAATTAAGTTATTTAGTACAACATTCGACGTAGTGTAAGGTTGTGCAAGCTATTCATCAAATATGGCTCGCTGGCACCCACGCTCTTAAATAACTGAATTCATATGAGAGTAATATTGAATTACCAGCGTAATATTCGTAAATCAATAGCTTGCTTTTGACGAAACTATATATGATTTGAGAAATAGGCTGTTGGTATGAAGGAATTTATGTATGAGCATTCAATTTGTAGGCAAATTAGGCAATCTGTTGTGAACTATGGTAGTCGCCAGAAAAATGTGCAATAACGGTCATTGACCCACATACATTTATTGTCTTTCTTAATATCAAAAACAGAAATAAAGACATAAGGCTGTCCTGAATCGACATCTATCGTGATCCTCTACGTCCTCTAGTAATGAAAAACGGTTCATAATTTATTGTTCGGGTATCTACGGAGGGATATTAGGGAAAGGTCAAGGTACTTTATTGCAAGTTTTCTGTCGCCTACCATAGCTGCGACCTGCGGCTCCCGCGTGAACGTAGAAAATTATCTCAAGGCAATAATTATACTCTCGGGATAAAAAGTAACCTAAATCTTATGCCGGGATATAGTCTACCCGTTTACCAGTTTCATCTAAATCCGTTCAGTCATTACGACGTGGGGGTGAAGGGGTAACAAACAAACAAAGTTTCGCATTAAATATCGCTGAAGTTTTGCAACAATTTAAGTATGATACTAGTAAGGTAACTTGTCAGTACCTACTCATGGAAATATTGACAGATTCGAGATAGTTTTGTTGAATTGGACACTAGTATCGATTTGCTAACGTAACTGGGATATACCACGCTAAGCAATCTGCTTGATGAGGAGTCACGATGATTCACACGATGTGTTCCCGTGGACCCGTGACATCCGGCTCGAAGGACCAAAAGATGTTGGGGTTTTTCTCGTCGTTGACGAGTAACCCGGTAGTTGTAGAAGTTAGTATAACACCAAACCACTATTATGTTCCAAATATTTATTATGGACACAGTTTAAGGTTGCTTCTAGTAACCTTAGCCGCACTTAATGTTGAGTTACGTCACCGCGCAAATTAGCGTGTGATGGAGTTTTAGTTACGACTGATTTTACTTAATATGTGCAGTACTTAAATAGCGTACTTTTGCTGTATGAGCATTATTGGCTCGTACAAAATTTAAATATGTGGGAGAACGTGTTGCCAGTTTATCAATTCTACTGAAATCTGACTAGTCTTCATCATCATCAACATACCAGCCGAAAGACGTCAACTGCTGGACATAGGTCTCGCCCAAACGGGGGGTTGCCATAATCGCCACGCTTGGCAGGCGGGTTGGCGATCGCAGTGTAGCTACAGAGAATGCTACTGCCCATTCTCTGGTTAGTCCTTTAGTTGCCTCTTATGACATCCACGGGAAGTGATGGGAATCTGACTAGTGCTTACTTATCTTTAATTCAGATGACTACACTGTACTTTCTTTAATGGGTACTTGACAAAACAACTTTCAACTTATTCCAAGACCTTTTATCTGTTATCAGTTGAGGTACTGACTAGCTGATTTATTAACTTTTCAAAGGCTTTGTCTTTAATATATATTATTCCGTACCGGAGACTGTGTTTGTTGACAGTAACCGGGGGTCGTCAAGTCAAGAGTGAATAGGTTACTCAAGCCATGTGGGCTCTATCGTCGACCATATCGTTATTTTCCATCAGGTGAGATTGTGGTCAAATGCGAGCGAGAGAAAAATATAAATTCAAGAATGATTTAAACTGATTTTGTGAACGGTTTAATTTAAATCTTTTTATGAGTATAGTTTTATCCTCATCTAAGTGCTAACATTTAAAGTGTCGTAACCGGAAACATAGTCCTTTAGTCTCGACATATTAGCATAAAACCATCAAAACACGCTCAGAGTACCAAACAGACCTCGCCTAACATGTCCTTAACACATATGCATAATACAATTTAATTTAAATGCCATTACGAGTCGATCTATCACTTTACCCGTCAGAAACTAAATATTATTAATCGTTAGTGCAATAATGTTTTACAGGTGATCTATTTGATATATTAAATTCCATTAGGTGATTTGCATGTACTTAAATGTAATTAGTAAGCGTAATTTAAATGCCTGGTAATAATTATTGCAGGTTACTTTTGCTGTCAGGTTTCCGTGGTTGGTTTGAAGCTATCAAATAAGCTTACGAAGATTTGTATTTTCTTATTACTTATTTTATATTTTCTTATAACTATTTTTTATAATAGGAATGCGAGTCTATTTGAGCAGAATAAACAAATTTACTTATGTTTTTTTTTCAGATTTAAAATATCCCGGTCTTGGTTACTAACAAAATAATATTGTCTTTTTTTTTTGAGGAATGGGTTTTGCTCTTGACCTCGATCACGCCTGATGGAAAGCGATAGATGAGATCTATGATGGAGTGAGCATGTCCAAAAGATGCCTGTTCGCTCTTGCTTTGAAGGCAGACAGGTTATATATATGTGGAGGGAACACAGACGCTGCGCTGGCAGAGAGTTCCACACTTGCTGCGCGCGTAATAAATGTGGAGGAGAAGCGCCGTGTACGCTGTCTAAGGGATTAGTAATAGATATTCCTCATCCTCTATAGTAGGTAACAAGATTGTACAACACATGATATTTTTTTTTGAATTATTTGCCTTCTCTTATCAGATGGGAATAGGCGTGAATTTATATGTTAAATAAGTTGTATTAATTTATTTAAAAAATCTATTGAAACCAAGGTCTCAGAGTGAAACTATGTCACTCAAAAATTTGGTACCAAAAGTACAAACAAACTATGAAATGCAAAATTATATTTTCAGATCAGATTCAACTCTTGATCACAGGGCACGACGGCTTTCAAAGTCTAGTTCATAATCTATTATAACAACAATATAATTCACGCGTGTCAATCTCATTTAAGATTTCGTAACTCAACGTGTCAACTTGTCACTTAGGCTGACTTTATTATTCGTAGGTCTGATAGAAATAGAGTTGCAACATTGTTATGTAAAATAGATTGGAAAGGCTTCTCAGAAAAACTGAAGGAGAAAGAGCTGAAAGGTACCCCGCTTTTGCAAAACTATGTAGATGTATTATTTTTGTTGTTAGTTTCTGAATGAAGGATACATGGCAAAGGTAGTTGGCAAAAGCACACTTCAGAGTGTCAATTCTACAGGGGCCTAACCACCAACTCTTAAAGCAGTATTACTTCAATATTACTTCCAGTGTGAAAGAGACGGAGCCATACGCTCTGTCTCTTTCCCACTAGAAGTAATATAAAAGTAATACTGCTTGAGTTGGTGATTTAGGCCCTGATTTCTAAACAACGTTCGCATTCGCATGTCAGTCGCAATCTGTCAAAATCTGCAATTTCCATACATTTTTGACAGATTGTATGGAAATTGAGGCTTTTTGGACAGATTGCGACAGACATGCAAATGCGGAACGTTGCTTAATAATTAGTAGAGTTCTTCCTCAGACAGCACTAAACATCGTATGGGCCAGTTCTGTCATTTTTTTTTTATTATTATTGATAGGCACGCGCTTGACCACTATCTCACCTGATGGTAAGCGATGATGTGGTCGAAGATGGAGCACGCTTGCCTAGAAGTAACCTTTTCACTCTTGACTTAAAGACTCCCAGGTTGTAGCTATCAGGAAACACAGACTACCCATAAAAATGTCTTCCTCTATCATTTCACGCCATATGCACACATAGACGACTGATAGCATAATATTTTGCTTCAATCCCCAAGCATAAAAATAACATAAATAAAGCAAACTTAGTAAAAAATTGTAAATGTATTTTTTTTTTCGCTTTTTATCGTTCGCTTACATTAATTATCATTTCAATTTCACTAAAGAAATTTCATTCATACATAATTATCTTTTAGACATATTTATGTGAGTGCCGCAAACATAGATGTTGATATTTTTTATGCTAGACTTATTCCAAGGAATTCAGTGTAAAAATCCTTGAAATGAATTCGCCTTATGTTTACCAAATAACGGAAAAACGGGAATATAATTTCTGATAGATGAGACTTTCACTATACAACCCATTTTAGATACAATCATTGCTTGGAAATAACGCAAATAGGAAGGTATATTTCTAGATCTATGGCCAGGTTCTAGATATCAGTGGTGAGTTTTAATTTGTGCTACGCTGATAGGTAACTTTAATGTTCTTGAAAAAATATGAATATTTTTTTTTGATAAACGAACATTCATATTTTCGCAAGACCATTTAACACTTCATTTAACACCAGTGAAGTGTTAAATGAAGCCAAATGAGACTAGTAGCGAAATCTATCGCTTCTTGCCTGTATTAAGCGCTTTGATTAAGAATGTTTCCTTGATTAAACAAAACCGTGGGTGGGCCTTACCTATAGTACCGGGTAAAACGTGGTAGATAGAAATGTAGGGATGAATAAAAACGAAACTTTTATTGGAATTTTCACGTTATTTAAATACTGTTTTCAGCAATGAAGAACTCCAATTATTTAATATTTTTTATTAATGGATTCTTTGTGAGAAACCATAAATATGGTTATGAAGTGAGAATTCGTAGACGAGAAAATTAATGTTTAAAACAAAAAAAAGGAAAGCTAACTACTATGTCGTTTCATGCTACAAAGTTGCTAAGTAATAAACCTTAAAATCCTACAAGCTCAGTATACCTGCTGTGGCCTGGCCAGTAACTTAATCTTAATTTCGTCGGTCTATCAGGTTTCCTCAGGAACAAGATTATGTCTTGCAGTTGCAACAGCGGTTAGTACAACTGACAGTTAAGAGCGGATAAAATACTTGACAAGCGGATTTAGGTAATTATGTAATTAGCAATTAGGAACTTGTCCCAATCCTTATCAGTATCAATAATAATAATATAATAAACCATTTATTTACAGGTTACAAAGACCCATAGATAAATACCTTAACCTACTATACATAAGTATAATAACAATTGTGTTAGTATATAAAAACTTTAAACTATGTTAGTATCAGTTGGTTGCACTAAGTCTTTGTGTGTTTCGCCCGGAGGACACGAGGGAGCATATGGTGGAGGTTTGTCCTGCTTGAGCGGAGCACCGCCGTGTCCTCATCGAGGCAATCGGCGGCGGCGACCTCTCGCTTCCGGCCCTGGGTCAATCTGTGGTCTGGAGCGAGGAGGCATGGAAAGCCATCACCTCCTTCTGCGAAGCAGTAATGCTGATGAAGGTCGAGGCGGAACGCGAGAGTACCCTGGCCGCCGCAACAAAAGAAGACGCCCCGGGCATCGGGCGTCGCGACGCCCGATGCCCGGGGCGTCTTCTTTGCCTTCGTCGCCTACGGTGGCCGGGAATCGCCCTGCGACGCGTCGCAGGGCGATTCCCGGCCACCGTAGGCGCGGGCCTGCGGACGTCGAGCGTTGGGTGGCTTGCTGTCCGATCATCAGCAAAGTAGATGGGGCCCGTTAGGGCCAGAGCCTTCCAGGATTGCGGATTTTCTTCGAAAAAGTCACCGTGGTCCTGGAACGCAAGGGAGGGAAGAACAATGATGAGTTTTGAGTCAGTATGAGTCTGACACTAAGAGAGCGGAAGGAGTCATTTGTTGATTTCCCATCCATAAAAAAAATATTTTAGCAGAATAAAAAACTGAATTAATTTCTTGCTCAAATTATTCATTTTTAATCCAATCTTTAGGTAAAAGTACCTATTTGTTAAAACTAACGTTTAGGTGAACGAATCAAAAAAATTTGCAGGAATTAGTATGCAGACAAGTAGTTGATGAAACAGGAAGTCTTTGAAATCGTAAATTTGCATTTACGATTTCAAAGACTTCCTGTTTCATCGTTCACCTAAACGTTCATCTTAACACCGCAGTGGTAGTAACTAAACGATGTAATTTATTTAAGTGCACACGATCAAGCGACAGAGCATTTAACATTCTTGCAATACTTGATATATACTATCTAGTTAGTACATTTTACCGCAAAGAGGAAAAAGCTACGGTTTTAAAGTAAATCTGATAATACTTCTAGGGCAAGTTTCTCGAACGAAAATTATAAAAGTGGCACTTCACTTCGCGTATTTGTCAAAATATTCAAGATATTGGTGTACTTAATAGAAATATGCCCAAATTTCATAGGCATAAAATTCATTATTTAACAAATAATTAAGGCGAATATAAGCGCAAATACGCCAAGTGAAGTATCACATCACAAAATCTTTGACAGTCTGTTCTAAGTAAGGCATCATTGTTATCATAGAAGGAAAATCGTGAAGGTAATAATCAGTCTGCGCACACCCTTTATTTATTTATTTATTTATTTATTTACCCTAACAATTCAGATTTGTTAATTGATCGTAAGTTGATATGGCAGTCTTATAGAATGTTTTATAGCCCCTGATTGCTGTAAAAGGAAATCGGTAATCAACGAACGGATCAATGCTAAAAATTTTGACCCACCCAGTTTGTCAGTTGAAACAATTATAGGGCATAGTTTTTGTTTCATAATAAATTAAATTTGAAATGAACTAAAAGTTACACTTCATACACTATGCTTATAGCGGTAGACTGATTGGAAAAGTTAAATATATAATTAAATTTATAGAAATTTATCACTTTGATTAATTTTTTTTCCCTTAATTGTTATAATCAAGAAACAGTGATTTTGAAACAATTAAAAATGCATCATAAAAGAAAGAAGGCAATTACATCGTTATGATCATAAAAAGACTGTAATTTCATTATAGACATTATGGTACGTGTACCTATTATTTATAAAATAACACCTTTAATATAGTATTTTTATCTTTCTGTATTATATTAATTTATATTTTTTTTATGCATTATAAAGATAATTTATATCGATTTAATTATTTTTATCGTTCTACTCCATTAAAATAATGTTGAAAATTTTAACAATAGAGAATTGAGACTGAACATAACAACATTACATTTTTATAAAACGAAAGTAAAAACCTTTTCCCTTTCAAATAAAGAGAATGCATTCATTAAAGCAGTCTTGTTAAGTTACGTATTACGAGAAAAGGTTAACAATTTTCTGATAATATTTCAACTCATATCGGCCTACTCTAGTTCGTGTATGGCAATTAGTGTCCACATTCCTTTAGAAATTGTAGTATTGCTTGAAAATTAATCAAAATTATTTATGTATTCAGTTAAAACCACACACGTTATGTATAGATTTTCAACAAACGGGATCTAGATGAATTGTTTAAGAATTCACAATCTCTCTTGTTAATTTAGTCGAACAATTTATGACCAATAATGCTGGTAAAAAAAAAAAAATTAACTAGTCGGATTTGGAAAATTCATTTTGGATATCATAGCCACATTCATGAGGAAGGATATACGGGAACGGGAAATTCCTACGGAAACAGGAAAAACGGGATATACGCATACGAAGTCGCGGGAAAAATCTAATCACTGATAAATCCTACTGGGGCAGCCAAGCTATGGGGTAACCCCATCGCTGGACAAAGGACTCTGACTGCCTTCCAAAAAAAAAAAAAAAACATGTGGAGCAGTACCTACCTATTCGTTTATTTTAAAATGAACTCCATAAACTATTACAAAGCTATGATAATTTACAAGAAAACTTACTGTTCTAATGTTGGCCCAAGTTTTTGCTGACCTTATACGTTTGGACCAGCGGCCTTGACGTGTTAAAGCGTGAGTCGTTCGAGCGAGAAGGAGGGATGGAGCTATATAGGGTGTATAGCTCCATCCCTCCTTCTCGCTCGAACGACTGAATCCTATTTTGAGAACGACGAATTTAGGCCACGGAAACCTTTTTCTCACGACAGTCAATTTATAAACTAGAGCAAATAAGTAGGTAATCATTTTCAATATTTGGTCAAGCGTTTGGTATAAAAGTATTATAATAAGGATTTAATGGTCTATCAGTTATTAACTTGCCGCGATTGGCCATAATTTAATAAATAACTTTTAAGTTCCGCAGGTTTTATTGCGCCTATATTAGGTAACTTAGGCACTTCTATTGCTTTAAGTTCATAATTACCATCTACATAAAATTGTACTGATAAAATTGTACTGCACGTCGATTCTGTAAAATTCAAACAACAACTCGCATTTCAAGTCGTTATTCACTCTCACTTCGCATAAGGTTCAAAATGACCTTGATTTTGCATTCTGTAAGCATCACCTAGGCACTTGCGAAGTGAAGTGAGCTCCAAAGCGACCAACACTGTACTAGTGACTACCACACTCAACAAAATCTAAGTCGGGATTTATCGGTTTTTCATTTTACCAGTTTTTGACACAGATTTTTAGCTATTACGATGTTTAAATTAAAATTTCTTATTTTAAGGAATTTAAGGCAGCTAATAAGTAAAAAAAAAACAGAAAACTCTAAATTCGTGCCGTGAATATAATCTATGCTTACCTTACGAAAAGAAATGACTGACAGAAAATATCATAAGTAATCTGTGGACAATATTTTCATTTATTGCCGTTGACGTTTAAAAGTTCGTTGCATTCACAGAGTACTTTTGGTTGCATTGTTTTGTTTACGTTCTGTTTGTTTTTTGATCGATCAGTGCCGGTAATAATAGTGAAATAATCATGAAGTAAGTTTATATTTCTGGTTGTGAATTTCAAAAATAATATTAATTAAAGAAGTGTTTATTTTGTTTTCTAATCCATCAATAATGTTTCAGTCCAAATGAGACACGTTCTTTTCATCCATCGTCGGCTTAAGTAGGTAGGCACTTATTCACTTTATAACTTTAAAAACTTTATTTAAACACTATTTAACTATGATTTATTCTATTTTCACTCATAAAATAGATGCATTTAATTTGACACTTTGAATCGCGTTCGAGTGCAAAGTGAACGTCGAAGTGACAGGGGAATTACCTTATAGAATGCCACTTTTTACGTCATCTCATACTTTATCTGTCAAAATCTCGAGGTAAATTTAGTTCAACTCGCAAACACGCTCGCAATAGTAGCGCTAGTGTAGATTCGAATTATCAACCGAGTTTTAGAATGCCAATCAAGAAACTCACAGCGGATTCAGATTCGAAGTTTAGAATGAAGTCTTACAGAATCACACTGCTGATCGACATCTTTTTGGTAAGTGCATTCTTGTAAATTATTTTATGTAATGTTCTGCAAAAAATATTGCAAAGTGCCAGTTACCTTTACTTTCACAAGTTCCTTATTGGTTTTATTCTGGTTTTAAATTAATCTGCAACTGTTGTGAAGATAACATGATTGCAGTATTTTGCAGTTTAAAATATTTTTTAATATCAATCACGTTTCTTCTCTTATCACGTTCCATGTATTATGTACTTGTATGTATTTACATAAAACTAAATGACATTTCGATTACCATAGCGGAAACCTTTCTCCAGGTCCTGATTAGGGACATGTATTGCGGGTGCGCGGCGCATGGCACAGCGAGCACATTGCGACAATGCCGATGGTGTCATGGCCGCCACGAGTGAACGGCATGTACAACTAAAATAAAACATAACAGTACGCGTAAATCGTGGGACATTAATGTCACACTCTGGTCATATTCGGAGCACCTTGTTCTCGTATTACTTTTTAGGGACTGAACCAATTTGATGATTGACAAATACTGTTAATTAATTGGTTTAAATCCGTTCTGTAGTATTTTTCCCTCGGGAAAAAGCTCGCTCTTGGCAAAGCTGAGAACGAAGCTGAGAAAGCTGTGAACTAATCATATTGCAATACCGAAGCAAATTGAAGCTTCGTGCAATCATAATTACTAATTTATTCAAGGACCGGCAATTCACGCGCATAAAATGCATCGATTTGCATCTATTAGTTTTTTAATTTAACGCGGAGGTTACAGATTTATATATTTTTTTTCTTTATGAACCATGTAGTTGAAGACATATTTAAGGTTTGTAGAGGTTTGATCTTCGCGGATAGTAGCGGGATGAGAGTGGCTGAAGACTAAAAAATACGTCTGGTGTAAAGATGTGGTGATGATGGTTTCCAACAGTAGAATAGTCATGGTTTAAAATGATGATGAGGTATCTTCTCTTGCTTTGTAGTATGATACTTCATTAGCTACTTTTCCTAACAAAAATGTCTTAGCTATGAAATAAAGTAAAATATAGCAGTATAATTACCAGCAGCAAAATATGGATGCTAATGTAAGGTAAAATTATGTATAATGGATATTTTACCGACAGTTTTCCATCAAGTTACGATCAAGATTTCTGCAGAAACCATTCAGTTACTCATTTAAAAAAATTACTTACATAAAAGGACCAAATAAAAATGAAAGTAAGTACCTTTTCGGCAACAAGACAAAGCCACGGCCGTCTAGTATGTTGCCTACACGAACTGACCTAATTAATTATTCTTAGTGTAGGAATATCACGTATTGCGACTTATAAAAATATCTCCTAACGTCCTTGTGAGGTAATACGCCACGAACGCTCCCACTCGCTCCAGTTTCCGAGGCTTTGGACTTTCACTATCATTGTGAGACCGTTTTGCGCAACATGTATACTGCATGCGTAATGCATGCTTTTAAATTTCGATTTCAGGCCCAATTTCTGTATAACGAGCATATTAATCGATAGTATCCATCAATATTTATGAGTTGACTTAACAGGGACTAACGAAAATATTTCAGAGATATTTCCAAATCTCTTTATATCATCCAGATAAAAAGGTCAAATAAATCAGAGGTATAAACTTAAAATGCATTTTAATTTACAGAAACGTTTCAGTTAATTAGTTTAGCGAACTTTGGTTCCAATTTGCTCCCCTCCAACAACGACTTACAGCGAAAAAAATCACTTGTTACAAATAACAATAAATAATTTGGTTAATTCACTTCAGTCCATTTCAATGTATCCTATCAATACTTTAAATCTTACAATCTAACACGGCTTTGGCCTAAATAGTTACACAAGTATAAATAATCTAATTTGTATTTATAACAAATAACTTAAATATCGAACATATCTAACAGGTTTATGACGGGCTTTCGTTTCTTTACAACTTTTCGTACTACCTCTTTGGGTGCTGTTCCTCGAGTGGAACTAGGGTACCTGTCATCCTGTGACGCATCGTCGTAGCTACTCGAGTACTGTGGACGCTCGTATTCGTCCTCCGGCACTCTGTAATCGTAGGGTTCAACAGTAGGTGTAGGCTTCTTAAGTTTCTTCTTAGGAACTAAAACGTAGTCACTCAAATCATCGCTAGGAAAGCGGTGTTCTGGTTCACGTGGTTTATAAGGCCTCTTCTTTTTAGGTCTGGAAGGGATTTCATCTGGGTAATACTTCTCGGGTGGAGGCACATCAGGTATTACTGGAAACGTATATTTCAGTGATGTGGGTTTCACGTCAATATCATCGTATTTGTGCCCTCTAAAGTTTCCGTTGCCATAATGTTTCGTTACGTATCTATCAAAGTCGTAACTCGGTTCGGCGTATTTGTCGTAAGCATCTCTATAAGAATCTGAGGGAAACGGTGGATACTTCTTATTCAATTCTAGATCTACAATGTTTGAATACAAATTGTCTCTGTTATTGTGACTTTCTTTTCTAGTTTTGGTTTTGCAATTCGGGTCGGAACTGTAGCCAACGTGACTTTGTGGCTCAAATTCTGAGAATTCATCGCGTGGATGTTTAATTGAAATACTGTGCGTGTATTCGCTTGGTTCTGAGTCTAACGGCTGATCCGCATATGATGGATATTTTGTTCTCTTCTTATTGGAATATTCCTTTCGTACTGGTTCGTAAGGCTTTTTGGTCGGTCTTCTTCTTTCATAGTATTCTTCGTCTGCATCTTCTGAAAAGTCGTAATACTTTTCATAATCTCGCATGGCTTTCTCTTCCAATATACTCCGTCCTATTTCTTCAGAGTCGAATCTTTGGTTTTCAGTGTTAACAACGGCTTGAAACCCCGAGTTCGGTCCTGCAGAATATTCTACGGTTCTTGTGGAGCCATCTGGTTCTACTACACTGTAGTGACCTGTAAAATAAATAAAGACTTTTAAGTTCCGTGCAATCTCTGTCTTGGTTTTGATGGGATTCACAGCCTGTATACAAATCTAATTAATAATCAAAGAACACAACGCACAGCTGAAACTACTTTGTCGTAAAAAACTGACATTTGGCATGTAGGTTCAAGTAAAAGTTAGTGTTATATATTTTTCAGTTAGGTAATCATTTTATTGCTTTCAAACAAGGTATTGTGTAGACATAAACAACGTGTCACAGAATAAATGCAAAACCTCATAAGAGATCATTGTACTCATCAATAGGAACAATTTTCACTATAGGACCAACATTGACATCGCAAAAAAAATCGACTGCCCCATACATTTATGTGCGCATAACTCGACAAAATGTACTGGACAGCTGATGTTTTTTTTCGCGATTTCGGAGTTGGGGTCCTATAGTTGTTCATAATGATGAGTACAATGACCCCTTAAGAGGTATTGCGTTTATTCTGTTACAGGTTGTAGATCAGGTGAATGTTCATGAATTGATGCAAAATAGCTGTTATTATTTCTCTCATTTCTCTTACGAATATTTGAGAGTTCCAGATCATTCTCTATAATCTAATAATTTATGAATTACCTTTAACAGTGTCACCATCTCTTGACTCCCACACGCTCTTCACGTCCCCAGTTTTGCCATCAGCCACTCCATAGCTGAACGAGTAGGTCGATTTTCCCTGACAACAAAAAAACAGAAGCATTCGCTCATTAATTCAACGATCAATTTTTTACGACTACTACAATTACCTCGTGATGTTTCTATTGATAAAAAAAAACTTTGAAGAATGTGTGAAGCGATAGCTTGCGTGTAATAATTCGGTATTTTACTCATTATGACAATTGATTGCATGTCCAGCTATTTCAGTTTAATATTCTGAATAGCTAATGAGGGCTATAATCGTTTCCATAACGTAGGTATGCGGGTAATTACAATCAGGTAGAGTGAGTGAGTGTATTAATGTCTGTCTGTCCGTCAAATCGTGAGGCGTAACGCGTGCGGCATTTATCACTCTCGATCACGACTGGCGGTTGCCCAACTGAGGTTAGATTGTTCTAAATGAGTCTAGATACGGTTCGTGCTCTGAAAATACAATGGCCGTGTTATACAAGACAGTATTTTTTAATTAAAAGTAGTAAGTATTAAAAATTAAACTGTGTAGGTGTGTGTGTTGTTATAAATAAATAAATAAATAAATAAATGATTTTGTTTGGGTTATTTTTTGTGATCTTTTCTGTTTTAAATTACAATGTCTTAAAACAATTTAACCCTTTTCTAAGTTCAAGAATGAAGTTTAAACAATCTTGGTTTTTAAAACGTTACAGCATCTAAGTACCTAGTAAATTATGTAATCTACAATATAATGTAAGATTTAGGTACCTAAATACATATCAACAAAACGTAAATCGAACAAATCATAAAATCAATGCACTTAAACGAGTTTCGCGATGTTTGTAAACATTGGCGGCATAAATGTCACTCGTTGACGGCCATCTTCTCGCCAAGTTCAAGATGAGCCAAGCGAGGCGGTGCGCTTACGCATCGCGCGCTGTTACTCAATGTCAATGACGGATCGTTCACTTTCATTCGTATCCGCTTCGATTCGCTCAACACGAATTAACGCGATTCACTTTTTTGTCATTGCTGTTGTTTATGCATTAATAGCACTTCTCTTGATAAATGTGAGGCGTTTAACACGAATTTTGGCATCAATTAATCTAATACTTTAATTGATCGTACATGAAACTGAACATTCTCGGATATAGAAACTGTCATCGATAACGCTATTACTGAACCAATTGAAGCGCATAATTACATCAAAATCGAAAGTAAAGAAACTTTTACAACGCAAAAAATCCGGTGACAACGCACCTGCTAATTAGCGAGCGTTCGTGTTCCTTGCTCCTGCAATTATCGTTTGTATAAATATAAAGAAAAAAAAATCAAAAGTGGCCAAGTGGAGCAGTGTAACAGTTCAACTAGTCGTGTTGCTTTGAGAAAAGTGGGTGAACAAGACAACTGCGGCCGCATTCGTTTCGACACTCAACGACCACTTTCGATAGTACGAGTGTTTGTGTATTGATATGTGGCAAGCGTGGTGATAAGCGCACGTTGCCTAGCTATTTTTGGAGCAAAAAATAATCCACAAAGATTTACAGCTAGAATTTCATTGATACGGTGAACTCAATTAGTGCAGGTGGTAGCGTATGTGGAAGGCCGCACATCGGAATTAATGGTACACATGTCAGCATTGAATATCATGGAATTCTAACTACCTTAAGATCTATGTAGGTTTAGGAACAGCCTAGATATTTTGTCCTTAAAATGTACAGAATTAATAGAATAATTTCATCGTCAAGTGTTGGTATGTTAAGCGATCTGAAACGGGTCAGATGTTTTCTAAACCTTTTCAATGTACTGCAAAATTATTCTGTTCGATTGAAAACTTTTTGAAACTATTTGAATGTACGTATTTTTCACTAACATGAACGTCAAATATCCCTGCAATGATAACTAGTGAAACACTTCTCTATTCCGACCTATCTCAATAAAATAATACTCCTTACTCGAATATCTATGTAAATTAAATCCTTTTTGGAAAGTTAATGCGTGTTCCATTCCTATTAAAGCTACCATAATTTATTAACTTGATTGATGAGATCTTTTTTACTATATTGTTAATCAAATTGCTTATGCAATAAATAATAGCAGCTTATCCTATTTAATGACAGAAAGAGAATGCGAGCTAGATAAAAAATAATAACAGATCTAAAATGCAATAACTGATTAATATCTTAATTGTGAACAGAACATTTAAGGCCAGGTTTCCCGGAAAAACGTTGTTTTGCATTGTGTAAAATTGTGTTTTATTCGTAAACAACACGGATTTAAATTTTGAAAAAAATATATTACATATTTCACACTTCGATCTTGCGATTTCGGCCGTGCGATACACGATTACTTGCACTTTACTGCATCCAATTAAATCGCAAAGACAAGTCAAAATCAAGATGTAATTATCATTTCATTTGAGTTATATAAGGTTTTGAGTAATAAAACTTATACCACAATAAAGGTCGTAAAAAATGTGATATAAATCGGCCGTCATAATGTGAAATATGAAAATACGTATCCCACTAATTCCAAAATCAAGTGATTTTGTCGTTTCATGAGCGCGCCCCGTGTCATTTAGTCCCGAGCGGAACGTGTTGGAGGTCGGACGTGTGCCAAATTTTTGCGATCTCGCCACCCCCGCTAAGTTCTGTTACTGGCTAAGCCTAAATTGATTACCGCTCGAGCACTGCCGGCACACCAGTGTGCCGCGAATTTAATGTTTATGTTTATTTACGTAAGATTTATTTTTTGTTTTGGAATTTTCACGTGTCGAGTGGTTAAATAATAATACTTGTATACAATTTAGTGTTCAAACAGTTGTAATATAGTTAGTTTTTATTAGATGTACTTAGCTATAATTTTGTAAAAAAAAATGGGGGAAAAAAAAGTTGTCACGGCTCTTCGTTGCAGCGGTGACTACTTTTTTTATAAACTTTGGCTGAATAAACAAAAAGGTATATAGGTATATACATAATTTACTTTACTAACTAGGTAAGTACCGACACGAAACAGATAAATTTCCACACCGCAAACATGTGTGTAAACAGTTTAATTTAAACCTTATTTCAGTACGCATAAAGACGTGCGCTTTAGTGGTTTAGTTTTCGCGCGGAATAGATTTACCAACCGCATCGAGTATGTAAAACAATTGAATTTGAACCCTATTTCAGAGTGCATAAAGCCACCTCGCGCGCACATGATACAATGATTTACTGTTTTCAAATGTCAAATAGGTAGTTCACCCCGCTACGTTAGTCTTGATGGTTTCGGAGAGTTTGTATAAGTCTTATAATATTTGTTATTTATTAGAAATGTCCGTTTTCACTTATCTTACTCCTAAACAAATGCAAAAATAATAGCTCGTATTTCCTACATGAGAGTTGAATATCGGTGCAATAATGTTGTGGTGTTCATGTAGAGAAGAAATATAAGTGTAGTTATACGCTAGGTGGGTACCTACTCACAGCCACCACAACACAACAAATAATAATATTTATGGTGTCCGCAACGTTTGTGTAGGTCTCGTCTATGCCAAACAATACGCGCAGCGCACTCGTGAGTCGCGTGCCATAGTGTAAAAGTGTTACAGTATGACCATTTCTTATGAAAATATTATAATAACATACTTTTGGTAACGTTTAGGCTACCGGACCAGATTTAATAATATTGTTGAATTATTTTAATTTTACATTATCTCCTAAACGGTGAGTTCAAATAACATGCTGTAAAAGACAAAGTTTATCTTCATAAAATTATCTTGATGATGAAGTAACTTTCGCTAGTAAGGATTAATATGCCTGCCTAATATTAATGCTGAAAAACCACCTTTAATTTTTAAATAAATTATTTGACATAAAATGCCTTAGTGTGGCATATTTATAAGAGATAGATATAGGTGTAACGTCGCGGACTTTTTTTATATCGAATGAAAAACAATATCTTTGTTGTACATGGTACTTACGTATAATTAGCTATTACCACAGCGCACTTAGCGCACTTCCACTTTATAATATTATTTAGTATAGATTTGAATAAAGTAGTATCTCATTATCATTATTGTAACACCATAAAATACATAAAGAAATTAAACACACACCATATTACAATTCTATCCTATTTATTTATAACGGTTTGCTATCTATGTTTCTGTGTACGTGCGTCTGTGTGCCTGTGTATCTGTCTTTGGCACTGTAGCTCCGTTATCTTTATTGAACAGGGATATTTTGTAAGTTTTTAAAATTTTACTTGTTAATTACCAACAAATCAAAATCAAAATTTGCGTTACAGGGCAATAGAGCATGCGGAAGGGCGTGACTTGTCTCCAAAATAATACTCATTTATTGGGGTTACCCCCGACGGTATAGTTGGGAACGACACCATTGTTGAAATTAAATGTCCAATAACGGCATTTAGAAAAGGGAAATGCTGCTATTGAAGAAAGTAAAATACATATATTTAAATTCGATAGAATAAAACATACCAGGGTTATAAACAAAAAAAGTAATTGGTATTACCAAGTGCAGGGTCAACTTCATGTAACAGAAAGGAACCAATGCATTTTTGGAATATGGTTCGGTGAAAACTAGTAGTAGAAAATATTTCAAGAGATGACGAATTTTGGCGGGTGCATATGGAGAAAAAAATTATAGATTTTTATTTGAAATGTATATTGCCAGAGATTGTGGATCCGCGCCAAAATCGCGGTATGCCAATACGAGACATAATATTGAAAGAAAACAAAGAAAATGTTAATGATAAGCCTGTGCAGCCAGGTCCAAGCAAATCCAAGGACCATATTCCGTGTCAATCTACTCAGCTAGGTCCATGCAAACCGAGACAGCTACAGTTCAACGAATTTTAGCCAGTTGCATTGGTAGCTTTTATTATGTTAACTATTTGATTAAAAAATATAAAAACGTTTTTGTTTTTTTTTAAATAGCATCTAGGCAAATTCCAAACCATTTATACTTCTAAGCTTTCTTGAATTATAATATTCAAGAATTGTAACATAATTTTCCTAAAGTAAGTGTGCCTACCTACTACTTGATTTTTACGAAGGTATCGCACCAAAGCCAAATAGCGCGCGACGCGTATTTTTGTATCGTACTCGTATTCATAATTTTCGTGTCAGTCAGATTTTAAATCCACCATATACTCTAAAATAAATAAGTATTATTACTGATTTTTAATGATTAGTAATTGGATTCAAGTTTGTACAATACGTACTTAATCCATCTATAACCTTAAAAAATACTTAATAGAAAAATAAAACAAAATAAACTTATACTAATCAATTCAAGTTGATCTACTGCATTACTTTATCCTGTGACGGAACTTAGTACCTACCCGAGTCCGTGAACTCATGAGCGAGCGGTGCTCTTGGTGCGCGCGTCTCCCGCGCATCGTAACTTATTACGTATTGCTACTCCTTGCGGGGCCTGGGGTAAGCGTTAGATGCCTACGCGCTCAAGTCAGGCTCGCCTTAATAGAAAGTGCCAAGTGTAACCTATTGTTATTATGAATGGCAAAGTAATTGGTACATATTAACGGTCTACAACTACACTCGCGAGCAATAAACTGGAATCACTTCATCGCGCGCTGCTCAAAACATTTTTTTACAATGTCCATGCAATGAACTATGGATTGTGGTATATCATTTGAAATGTTATTTTATTAGCTTTCAAATTATAAGAAAAGCATTCAAAATTAATTTAAATTACTACCTAAATTTAGGAAATTATTGCAATATGTCGAGATCCTTGTCTGTAACCAATCAACGGCCGAGTTTGTACCCTTCACCACACAATCCTCACCTTTGATTGGTTACAGACAAGGATCGGGATCAAGATTGGGATTGAGATATATTATTGAAAGCGGCCATTAGTGAATAGGAAGTAATTTGAAAAGCGAAAATTGTATTTAAAATTATTGTTATTTACCCTTTAATATTATGTGTAACTCCCCTGGCCCGAATGACTGCAAGTGGTTTTTATTGACATAATGAGTTTCCAGATGAAATCCTGTGAATGGATTTCCTGCCACTGTTCGATTAAAGCAGTTTTCAGGTCTTCTATCGACGCCGGAGCTGGAAATCTTCCTCGAACCCGCCTTTTCAGCTCGTCTCACATATGTTCAATCGGATTCTAGTCAAAACTGTGCCCACTTCGCAGCGGGCATTATCGTAATAAACGCACGCGCGTGTATAGTTTTAAATTATGTATTAGTTTAATTTAGTTGTCTGTATTTTATCGATGGGCCTCAGTTGCTTGATAATAAAATGATTAGTATTATTAACAGGAAATCTTTTCCAATAAACCCAGGACCCAGGTCTCCTATAGACTCTCCATCATCAGTCACTGTGACCGAGAATAGGACTCGGCTCCATTGCTCCATATCCCGGAGTGATCGCGATAAAACTGAAGCCGGGCTTGTCGGTGGGCTGGGGATCGAGTTCGCTTTTTTGAGTCTTCGCCTCACTGTCCACTCGCTGACAGCTCTCTCTCAATTTTTTCTGAGCTCCTGCTAGATTTCCAGGCCAGTCAGGTGTCGATTTCGGAGAGAAGAGGTGACAATACATCGTCATCTCTCACCGAAGTGCATCGCTGTCATTCGTTGTCGTCCAGATCCTGGTCTCCGTACTATGTTTCCATTCTCCCTGAGCCTCTTGTATACCTTTGAGACAGACCTCAGATGAAACGGTCGAGCGGTAGTACGCTGAGACAACCCTTGTTGGATTAGGATGACGACTTGAGAGGCTTTTATAAGTATGGTTTCCATTTTCTGTAAGCTTCAGTGTTCCCAGTGACGTGAAACATTGGACAGATAACCAATTTTTACAAAAGCCCACTTTTATAGGGTTTCAGGACTACCAAACAATATGTGATGTTTTGTTTTAAAAATTGATGTCTTTTGTTTTTACGTTCCATAACATAAGATTTTTGGTTATGATATTGAAAGAGGTTGAAAGCTAAAAAAATTACCTTTCAAATGATAATCCATGATATGTATAAATTATGATGATCCATAGTTCATTGCATAGCAATTTTAAAAATTGTTATAAGCAACGCGCGATGAAATGATTCCAGTTTATTGCTCGCGAGTGTATATACATCTTATCTCTTTATGAAGAGAATTTATTATGATTCGCCATGTACGTGTAACGTGATTTATATCAATTGTCAAAAAAATAAAAAAAGATTACCTGCAGCTCTCTCCTCTCACATTCAAACAGACGCCCCCAAACACAAACCACCCTACTCATTCACCACACCACACCACTATGCAACACACACACCACAACATAACACACCACACTACACCACCACATCTCCCCACACAAACACCTGTACATTAATATTGACTAATTTTAAATAAAATAGTTACCAGGTCATTATAGGTTCATAAATGTTGTCACATATAGATAAGGATTGTTTGTACACGAAGTTACAGTAGAACACTGACCCCTAAGTCACAGGGTCCCCCCCTAGTTTAGGAGGCAGGGTTTTTCACTATTTTTACAGCCTTTTTCCCAAAGTTTAATGTTCCTATGTGTTTTGTAAGAGCTTTGTATATTAAGGTTTTTGTGTTGATAAACTATTATTAAATTATTATTAAGCTGTTTGCAACATTTTGACAAATTGTACGCACGTTTAACATGTAATTCGTCAAATAATACATTTATTTGACGAAATTCATGTTAAATGTGCGTATTAAAATGTACTGAGCATCTGATTAATATTTTCTTTTATATGATTTAATTTTACATAAATCGTGTCTTTATTAAAATTTGATACTTGTATATGTTTATACTCTTATATATTGCCTGGATACATTTTGGGTAGTTATGAAAAATCTTGTGGTATAATAATCTTCTACAATTGCCTATGTAAGCAAAAAAAAAAAATTAAAACAATAGTGTGACTCTTGATCTATGATTACACATTACAGTAAGAACTCAGGTGTGAATTTTTTATCGTGAAAATGTAATCCACTGCGAATAAATACGGAACAAAGTGAACGCTTTATTTCACAGTTTACAACTGCTAATTAACGATTTAATTTCACAAATAAATTACTAGATGATAATGCGTACAAACAGCAAATAAATTAGCGAAGATAATTAATTAATTTAAGGAGTTACATGCTATGATTATAATTTCGACGCCTATTTCTGAACTAAGAAGTTGCGTGTGCGACTATCGCTTGGGTTTAGTGAAACCTGCATGCTCTATCGTGTCTATGATCGTAATTACAGCAGTGTGTATCAATATCGGTGTGTTGTTGATTACTCAATGTAAAACAGACATGATATTATTAGTATAATTTGCGAAAGTATTAGCAGAACTCCAGAATGTATAAGAAATATAATAATATGTAACATTTATAAAAGGGATAAAACATTTCTGTTTCCCGCTTTTAACTATGTGGGTATAAAAAAAATCAACAAAATAATGCAAACTACGAAAAGTAGAAGTTTTACCGTAGTAGCTTAAAAATAAATATTGTGCATGGATGGGTGTTAGGCGTTAAACTGTTATTTGTAATCAATTTATAGCTAAATTGAAACTAAAAAATATAAGTTCATAGTTTTACTCACTTTTTCTGACGTCTCCTGTATTGTATCTTCTACATATTCCCCTTCTTGACAATTGGTTGCTAACAAATTTGCCAAGAGGATCTAGAAATTGTGAAAATTCACTTTTGTAATAACATTATAACCTGAACACAACTGAGTCAATAAATAAAACAGACTTTTATCATTGTTTGTCTCCAAGGTAAATAGCAAAAGTTAATTCAGCAATAACTATGATAAAGCAACTAATCAAAATACTATAATCGACTAGCTACTATTACTCAATGAAATAAATAATAATGAATGACGTACCAATATCACAAGCGCTTTATCCATGATTATTGTGTATCACCACACAAAGTCACGTCACGATATTACAAAACAAAAACACAAGAAAAAAATTAAATTTAAACTATAAACTTGTCCATTTCAAGGTTGAGGCTAGATAAAGACGAGCCGCGTCAACCACCACCTACCTATTTATAAACGCACACAGGAACACCCCCGGGCGTGCGTGAAACAACACACACTCACACCCACACACCCCCACATGCTAACGTAACAATTACTCAACTAGGATGCGATACATTTAATTGTAGATCAGCTACCGGTAACGATCTGATAATTGTACCTTACACTTTTATAGAGACAAGCTGTAAATTAAACCTTTTATTTTTAGTGTTAATAAAATTACCCACGGTTATTGCGTACACCCGTTTCCGAAATACGAAATGATAATTAAAACTAGCATAATCGGTGATTCAGGCATCAGGAAGTATTACGGAAGAACATTAAATTTGGCAGGCAGAGTATTCGAAGGGAGCACTGCAGGGGAGCAGCCTAGGTCCTGCTGTGGATTGTGATACCCATAGTTTATTTACTTACTTCTCAATATTGATTGTTTAATTCGATTCAAGATTGGCATAGAAGAAGACCGAATGTAAGATAAGCCAGTGACAGACATCATTCAGGGGGTCGATTCTGCTATTGCAATCGTGTCTCAATGACCGGTCAATGATCGATTTTTGACGTATAACGTCAAACTTTTGACACATTTCCCATACAAAAACTGTCAAAGTTGTCAAATATTCGATCACTGACCGGTCATTGAGACACGATTGCAATAGCAGAATCGACCCCCTGCTATCAAATCCTGACAAAAATGGTATGAAAGTGTTAAAGGTATAGTGCATATTTTAAAGGCCGTGAGTAATGCTGACGACGAATCTGACCCTTAATGAAAAATAATAATACAAAATCACCTGCAAACATCGTAATCATTGCAATAAATACCAATGATGAGCTCATTTCATAATCAACTAAGCATGCAAATCAAGGAAAGCGAGCGCTTTCAGCTGTGATAGCATGACAGTCAGTGTCGCTACGCGTAACGCACTATCGTAAGTCTTGTAATTTGCAATGCTAATTGTTACGAGTATCTGACTAAATTAAGAGCCAGTTTAAATTGCAGACCTTGACATAAAGCTGATAAATGAAAGTAAGGACTGGAGAATGTTAGCAGCATTTCATTTTGTGACCTAAAGCTTTCAGTCTTGACCGAGCGTCTGTTACGAATGAAGCCCATAGCTATGCATAAAGCAGACCAAATTGGTGTTTGGAAGCAAAATTACCTTGTAGAGATGAGCTGGTTACGTGCGCACTGGGGTATCAAAGTATACAATGCAGACTTCATAAATTGAGACAGCGTTCATCATCATCATCATCATCATCATATCAACCGAAAGACGTCCACTACTGGACATAGGCCTCCCCCAAGGGTCGCCACAACAACCGGTCCTGTGCGTCTCGCATCCATCGGTTACCCGCGACCCTCACCAGGTCATCGGTCCACCTTGTGGGAGGCCTTCCAACGCTGCGTCTTCCGGTACGCGGTCGCCACTCCAAAACATTTCACACACAGCGTTCATTGAAATTAAATCATCACGCCTAAAATTTCCACTAAATCTAAAACAGCATAACGTGAGAAAGTAAGACAGTCGGGACCAAAACCGAATTATATTGGATCTTGTGGTCTTTCAAGCTTGATAATCATTTTCCTGCTATATTTTCATGCTACTTGGAGTAAACTTCGTACGGTTTCTTCTACTATTCTCCCCGGGTATCAACGGTCACGTTATCATTCACTAATTTTCATGTGATTCCGCACACATTTTTTTTTTTACCTCTCTCTTCCTCTCTAGCCAGATATCATTTCAGATTTAGTTGTTGTTCCTCTTTAGTTAATATAATCATAGTAGAACTTTCAAATTACATGGCCAGTTTAAAATTAAATTAAAAGAACACTCGAGAAATCTCTCCTCAACATTTTTCCGGTGCGCACCCGGAATGGTAGAAAAGATAAAGAGCTCGATAATCAACTTACAAAGAAACAGCCGATGCTAGAACTAGATTAATAACAATGTTAACTCACAGTAACAGCTAGTAACGGTATATTAAAAAAGTGGCATAAATCGCGAGCATTTATCATTGTAGTCTAAACAATGGTCAAAAGAAAGTAATTTATTGGCAGTTCTGACATCAAGCCGTTTTTCAGCATAGTTTTAGGCTAATATCCTGATACTAAGTGTTATGTCTGTTGAAGCATAACAGCGATGCGGCGACACCAGCCGGCGTCATCCGTCAATAACTATAACCACCTCCACATTACACGCGTAGAAATCGCGCGGTCGTAAATTTCAGCAAATTTACAAATGTCTTTACATTTTCCGAGTGTCGTTTCGGTTACAAAGCATAATAATTTAATCAACGTAACGTCAATTTCAGATTGTTTGCCAGATATTTGGTGTTGAGCGCGACGTGTGGAACTAAAGCGATGAAGTTAAGGATGCATATTACCGCGGCTTATGACGTCTATGTGTGAACGTCCGTGTAACATTTATTAATGACCACTCAACAATGTTTCATGCATGGACTCCTCCTGTAACGATGATGAATTTGAGTAGGAAAAGCGGCTTAAGTTATCACTTTCTTTTGTGGATATACAAAAAATTGAGACACTCTATTACTAGAAAAATATTTCTTTATTTTTCATCCCGCAGTATCAAAACATTCAACGATTCGTCGTTACTTAGGCCTTACAAACTATTACATTAATATTGTCTTTGCGACAACTATTTTGTTAGGTATAATATTATATTATAAATAATATCATCGAAGTTAATATCACAGTCTGGCACTGGTTTCAGAATTTTGAAATCAAACTTGAAATCAGTGCCATCTATTGGGTAGCGGTAGAACTACGTGGTGAGTTCTACAGCGCCATCTAGTAGTGCGAGTAGTAACCACCAGAGCTGTGGGTGTTGTAGTGTTGTGGGTGTTGCGCGTGGCCGATGCGCTTGACCACGGCGTTGAAGCCGTTGTGCTTGTCGGCGGTGTACTCGACGATGCGAGTGGTGCCATCAGGCTCGGCGAGGGAATACGCACCTGAGGAATCGAATTGTGTCAGTTTGATAGACAGGTCACTTGCTTATATAACAATGCTGCAGGAGAATACTACGTAACATGTTTTTTTTTTCAGACAAAAGACAATCATTTACAGTTACTGCTTCGTTCTTAATCGATACATATGGGCTTTTAAAATGTGCAGAAACCCTTATCATCTCATCAAGCAAAGAAAGCCAATTTCTCATACCTTTGACAACATCACCGTCCCGGCTCTCCCACTGCGTCTTGTGGTCGCCGGTGTGAGGGTCCGCTACTGCGTAGTCGAATGAGTACTTTGGGTATGCCTGAAATTTATGAAAATGAAGTATAAGAAAATTATTTAAAAATAATCATTGCTATTATCTTTATTTAAAGTTTTAATCTTACTCCTATTATTATAACTGCGAAAGTTTTAAATTGGTTAGAAAGATTGTTAGTCAATCAATCCAGAACGGCTGAATGGATCTGGATGAAAATTTGAACAAAGATAATGGGGATAATGTCCAACATTCAGGTAGGTAGGCAAAACCGGTGGCAGGAACTAGTAATATTAAAGGCAAAACAGTTTCATCTTGGAATGCTTGGGTCCTGTGAGTAAAGCCACTAGTAATGTAACGTTTGATGATTAGTTGGCCTACTTTTCCCAATACTAATATTATTGCGTTTTTATTATATAACTAGTAACTAAGTTATTGTCCAAATAAAACCACATAATGTAAAGGAATTAACCCAGATTGAACAACAATAAACAATTACGTTTAACACAAAATAATGATGTTGATTATTTTAACAGTCTGACACAGACACAGACACAGATACATTATTTTGTTATATAACTTCTAACAATGTGTAATTAATCAAATAATGCAGCAACAAGGAAACGGTGCTACAAATATCATGTCAATGTCTTTTGCGAAACGTTCAATTAACAGCTTCATTACTGCAGAGTAAAAGACATCAACGCATTCTAATATTTTAAGATTGAAATTATATTTTATTCTGCGATTAAAAATAATGTTATATTATAGTTAATACAGAAACATTGGTATAAATAAATAAACTAAATATTATCTTCTCGTTTTTTTCTACATAAAGTATTCGTTTGAAGAAGTTTTGAATGAAGTAAGATGAAACAATGTCGAAAAGCTAAATTACTGATAAGCAGATTCTTTACTCAAAATGTTGTATGAAGATAATGAATTAAGAATCTCTTATATAGTATTTCAGCTAAGTAGTAGTAGTATTTTAGTTGTGTACACAAGTAATAAAAGGGCCAATAACAGTGTTTGACCCATAATCACATTTTTTTTAATTTATTACTTAGCTAAAATACTATATAAGAGATTCTTAATTCATTATCTCCATACAACATTTTGAATAAAGAATCTGCTTATCAGTAATTGATCTAAGTAATGGTTATAAAGTTTTATGAATATGGCTGTTAACCAGACCAGCAATTTTCTATTTTCCTTAGACCATCCCTATCAAATATAACCAAGAAATGCCGCTTATAATTTCGTCAGTCCAAATTCTAAGCTTCCGGCATCAAGTAGTGTAATGAGGCGACTCATATTTGAATTTCCTGAACTTCACAATACAAATGACAAGTGTGACGCAAAACCTCAAGTATGAAACGTCATGGTGTCTAAACACCATAAGCGTGACGACTTATACCTTTATACACATGGAAATTTAAGTCTTATGTGTTTGAACACAAAGCAGAGTTTAATGTGTTGGAAATTATGATTGTAAGTTTAGTTTGAATACAATGTAATTTAAGCCCTATGTCTTTAAAGATGAAGTAGGGTTTATAGTGTAGTAATATATGATTATAATGCTTGAATGTTGTGACGTTTTATAATACATTATGATTTTATCAGTGTATTTAACAGAGCGTTTTATTTAAACAAAACAAAAGAGGTTTGGTAGCTTTAGTTTTACATTTATTAAAATGTTTCTTAGTTTTGAAAATAATTTGTAATTATTAATTAAACGAAGAGTGCCATTAAGTAGGTGCGGCAACTAATTTATGCAGTTTTTAAATAAATACATTCTAGTTAGTTATAATTTTGTAAAATACAGCAATTTTCTTTAATGATTCGAGTGAATAAATGAACAATGCTAATAGTTAATAAACGAAGCTGACGAAATATTATAGCACTAACTAAGATCCTTACCGAAACTTATATTGTACCAGCGAACCTTAAAATTTATTTATGTTCAGCTGAAAAGTACCAAGAATAGGGATGATTCCTGGTTAATAAATATATGATTCTATTTAGTCCGTCATCGTCAGTCAGATTATCGAAACATTTTGGACATGTATTTTTGGCTTTATCAAATCAATAAAAAAGACGAAGATAAAACGCAACAAAGATCAGGAGTGGGGGCTGGTGACGTCATGTGTACCTACGTAAAAAATGTACATACAAGTGACGTCACACGAGTTTTCAACGTACTGTATCGTTTTAATTTTTTGTTTACGTGAAAAAAGAAAAAAATACTTGTCTAATCTTGTTTGGAAATCTATCTGACGAACTTTTTAGTCATATACTCTATCATTTAAAAGTGTAATAGAACGTTCAGTATTAGAAATTTATTATTAAAAATATTACTGTGACATGGCCCCCACACTAGTTCTTACCACAGCAACTCCTAAGAGTCAAAATTAAGAAGGGCGACCACGACAAGCGTCAGATCAATGAGCTTGATGATTTCCCGAAAATTCAAATTGAAATTGCAATGAGAATGATACTTACATAATAATCCTGACTGTGTCCACCGTAATCTGCCTGAACAGGGTAGTAACCACTGCTGTAGCCTCCGTGACCACCACTGTAGCCTGACAGGCCAGCTCCGTAGCCTGCGCCTATGTAGCCGGCGTTAGCAGCCACACACGCCGCGACGAACACAACAACCTGAAATCACAAAACAGGAAGATTAATATTCCATGTATAAAATGGTCTTGAAGTAGAAGTGTCCTTAAATCTACCACTTTTCGTCAGTAAAAATCCTTGTATAGAAGGCAAACTTATAGTCTGCAACTTTAAGGGGGCATATTTTTTGTGTGTCACAGCAGTTCAGGCCTAAGGAAATAAATTAACAGTTCACATATGAGAATAAGATGAATAAATATAAATTGATTTAACAGATTGAGTCTCAAAACACTAAAACTTGTCAGAATATCTTAACATATAATAATCGCCTGTTCATTTACTTTTACAATTCAGACAAATGTAACATTGCTATACAAATACACGACAGCAAAAATGTACTAAATTACATCTTCTCACATTGACCTTAACAAGGATTAAACACACCAATCAAATCGTTCCAAATAACAATAGAACTACAACCAAGAAAATTCGCACCAATTATAATAGTGACATTTAAGGTCAGTGTTCCACAGGTCATACTTGATTCATTTCATTCATAACAGAGGGCAACAATGTTGTTACACGCGATCATGTACTGATATTAGTACATTTAGTACGTTATGGGTATTATCTAGAACAATAGGACAAGCAAAAACAAACGCAGGAAGTTTTGAACTAATAAATAGGACAGGTGTTGTGGCTACGCGTGTTCTGATTTCGGAGAATCATAGTAAGTAAGGAATGCTGCATCAAGTAGCCACATTAATGAAAACAAGTAATGAGATGGGAATTTCGTGATTTACTACATTTATAAAGGAGGTCATGAGGAGGGAAAATATATTTAAGAATTAGACATCGACTTTTTAATAACGGTATCTCCGAGTCCTACAATATTATAAGATGTTACTAGAAAAAATTAGAACGAGAAAAACACAATGCATCGAAAGTAAAAACAAGCATTTTGCGAAAACACACAAAAACTTTTGTAAAACGATAGGAATAAAGACATAGAAGAAATAAAAAGGGAAATCATCAAATGACTCCTCCCGCTCTGGGCGGAACAGAAAGGAGTGTCAGACTCTTACTGCTTTCCAGGGCCGCGGTAACTCTTTCGAACAAAATCCGCAACCCTGGCAGGCTCTGGCTCTAACGGGCCCCGCCTACTTTGCTGACATCTCTTTGAGGCGCGTGTGGAACACAACGCGCCGTCGACCCGGGCCTGGCTTTGATCGGACGGCGAGCCACAAAACACTCGCCGTCCGCAGACCCGCGCCTACGGTGGCCAGGAATCGCCCTGCGACTTCCGACGCCCGGGGCGTCTCCCTATGTTGTGGTGGCTGGGGCGTGAGGGTTGTCTCTCCTTCACGCGATCCGCCTCCTCCTTCACTAGCATTACTGATTCACAGAAGGAGGCTGCGGCTTCCCATACCTCCTCGCTCCAGACCATGGATTGAACCAGGGCCGGACGCGAGAGGTCGCCAGGGCCGGACGCGAGAGATCGCCACCGCCAATCGCCTCGACGAGCACACGGAGGTGCTCTGCCCAAGCAGAACAGACCTCCACCGTATGCTCCACTGTGTCTTCCGGGCGATCCTCACAGTGAAAACACCCAGGCGTTTCCTCCCGCCGAATCCGAAACAGTTACCTCCCGAAACAACCGTGTACGGTGAGTATATGCATCGGGTAAGGTGAGGACACTTTGGCGCTTCTCCAGCCGCTCCTCAAAGAGGGGCGGGCACTATCATCGCAATTGTGGCTTGCCTAGCACTGGGTTGCAACAGTCGCCTACTCCTTACCGCCATGGTATTTTTCCGGAGCTCGGCCCGCCACGCTGCAATTTGCCGCGGCAGCGGAGTTTCACCGGCGTAGGGCCTCCACGCGAGGGCTCTCGCCTCCAGATCCCATAGCGGCAATCCGGCAAGGAGGCTCGCCGCCTCGCCAGAGACCGTGCGGTATCCCCGGGCCAGCCGGATGACCATGACCCTTAGGAACGAGTTCAGCTGTCGAGCTGGACACTTTTCAGCGTCAAAGCCCACACTGGGGCTCCATAAAGGGCCATGGACCGCACGATCCCCACATAGAGCCTCTGGCAGAAGCATAACGTCGGAAATGCTCGACGAAGTTCCATCG
Source organism: Melanchra persicariae (assembly GCA_947386135.1). Lineage (NCBI taxonomy): Eukaryota > Metazoa > Arthropoda > Insecta > Lepidoptera > Noctuidae > Melanchra > Melanchra persicariae. The sequence goes on along the minus strand of OX376650.1, from coordinate 8,108,896 downwards.
GTTGTCGAGAACAAGTCCCAAGTACTTGATCGTCGACCCGAAGCCGATGTGAACCCCTCCTACCGTTATTTAGGATCCCGAGGGTGGCCTATTCCGAGGACCATGAAAGCACATAGCTTCGAACTTGTGTAAGGCCACCAAAAAACACAAAAACTTTTGCAAAACGATAGAATAAAGACAGAGAAGAAATAAAATAAGTGCACCTACATAGTACAAAATTGCAATGACATCGTTTACCTACGTAGCTTACACATTGTTAAAAATAAGTAAAAGTGTAAAGTGCTGCAAGATCTTTAAAATAGTTTCCATAAAATAGGCCAGCCACAGTTTCAGCTTGTTTTTTACTCAACCTGTGCAAGTTTAGTTACAAAATTATTTCAGTTGAAACTGAAACCACTGTAATAATGTATGAATTTGTAAAATTAGATCTATTTATCGTGAAGATTTATGAAGATTATCCAAATTGTATGTAGCACTCTTCTAAATATTTGGACTAACCATAATTGGAAGTAGCATCAGTACTTGACTATGTTCCTACTTAGTTATGTGAATTCACGTTTGGAAACGACAATTGAAGAAGGAACAATAAAACATGATTATGAGCACGGTAATTATGTATAGACAAAAACACATTCTCCATGGAATGTATTGACTAGAATAGTACTCGTTAAGTTACGTTTGACATAAAAAGAAAACCTTAGTGAAAAATAAGTTTTCCATAACCACATAACTGATTACGTGTTTGTCACATTGTAACGTCTATATTTCCCATAACTTCGCTTGTTACGTTTATTCGTCTAACGAGGTTTGTTAAATATACCGTAACGATGATGTATACGTGGTTTTTGCGACATGTCGTAATCTGCGTTTGTCGCACAAATAACCGTTTTCAAGCCGTTTGATAACTAAATAAATGTACCGAGACGGTTTTACAATTTAATTTTACAAGTACCGAAAGTGTTACACCACTTAATTTACACAGGCATTTCTTGATAGGTTTCAGTATATTCTGAAAATAAGCATTGTGAAAATCCAACCAAAATTGAATCACAATTCATTATTTTATTTTTGTGTGACAGTTTACATAAGCGTTACTAGAAAGCTTATCGTACTTTTGATGAATACCAAATGGTTTTACAATTTAGGTACTTATAAATTCAACTCTTCGATTACCAATAAAAATACATAATGGAAGTGAAAACAACCCACAAAGGGCTCGTAATCGCCTTTTTTTCCTTTCGTTGGACTAAAATGAGTAGAAATATCGGAAAAAAGGAACAGAGCGAAAAAAAAAATGGATTTTAGTATTTTTTAAAAATTATGTACAAAAGTAAAGAAAGTGGAATTAAATATGCAAAAATGGGAAAAAAAACAAAATTTTATGGATCAAACGGATGAACAAGCGAGTAGCCAGAAATATTTTTAAGGTTTTTTTATCTCGTATTTTCATGGAAAGTTCGCTTACTAACATCATTCTCAATCAGTTAAATGGACTTCTACTTAATTGCCGTAAATTTTGTCAATTTTTTGACATTTATTGTAGCCGCAATGAATGTGACTTGAAATTAAATATTTTAGTATCGACGAGAATATTGTTCTTCTGGACAGAAAAATGAACTAAACAAGAATTGATTTATATTATGATTGTTTAAAAAAAACAACTCAATGAATGCTTTTGACATGCAATTGCATGTTTTTTACTTATATAGATAAAATACTCTTTAATCTGTTCACCATTCAAAGTACAGAAAATTCAATTTCGGGAAACGATTTACTGTATGACACGATGGGCGGCTTTTTGCTGAAAGCGATCTTTTAAAGACAAACTTTGGATGGATCAATAATTTAGCTAATTGCAATAAGTAAGTAACATACGCGGAGAGGAGTGAAACCGATTTTAAGTTTTCTATAGAAAGTGAAAAATCACTCCATCTTTCCCCCTGAACTCTTTTTCTAAAATGTTCTCTACTAACTATTTCGACCTGGATATCTAGCCATCATACCTACTAAATTTAATTGCAACCGGTTCATTAATTTCGAAAAATAAGGACTTGAAATATAATATGAAATGCAGTAAGGCGTAAAAGCCCGGTGTTTTATAAAATTGGCAGCTGTGATGAAATTGGCGGCTTATAAATCAAAAAGTTGTCGCACGCCAAGACTAAAATCTTCAAACATTTTCCTCACTCCGTAGAGACGGTTTTGAACTAGGTATCCTAAAATTTTAATTACCATGATCTATTTGTCTGGAAGAACTTTGAACAGACCTTTATCCAGCCGTGGGACAGTATGGGTTGATAAAATAAAATAAAATACTTAATCAATTTCTGAATAGAAGGATGTTAAACAATTTACCCCCTATAAAAATCAACCCCCTTATCCTTACAACATTGGTACGCACAAAATCAAATCACCGCACTTACTTGGAAGGCACGCATTTTCACAGTTAGGTCACTTTCGTCCTCTTCAGCGGAGCCGACAGGAGCTGAACTGACACTGGTACAGGTCTCCGCAGGCCACTGTATTTATAACAAGCACTTCTGTTGCACCATCGGTGCGTACGGCTGGTGTAGCGTCGTGTGGCGTCCGTGTCGGTCTCGTAGACTGATGTGTGAGCAAGTGTAGGGATTTTTTAAGTACCTGGAAATATTTGGCGCAAATGTAGAGAAATATTAAAAGAAAATTGTCTGAAGTATTATTGTGAGAATCAAAATAAGCCAACAATCTTGCAATGAAAGAGATAGAGAAATTAACAGCTCAAGACCAGACATCGGGCTCGCGAGTCGCGCGCCAGGAATCAAACAATTGTTAATTTATTAATGCGTAGAAGTCAATCTTTTGCGAGTATATGCATATTTGCAAATTTAGATTGACTAGCTAGCTTTAGTATAATTTAATAAAAAAACCTGTGTCAGTTGATTCAGTTACATTCTGTTTGCAAAGAAAAGATGAACATGCTTTTCATGAGATATATTTTAAACCTACATTTTAATATATCTCATGAAAAGCATGTTCTCTGTGTTCACATGGAATGAATATGGATAGGATTCTTGCTGACAATAGATTACATTATATTATATTTAACAAATACAATTCTTACGTATTAGGTGTTGCCTTAACAAAAATAGAAATAATATTAATTTTGTATGTAGTAATCAGACTTACGATGAATAAATCAATCAATACAAAATTAGTTCATCAATAAAATTTTATGTTTTGTTCCAGATATTTGTGATTGAAACTGGTATACAATTATTATTAAATTATAACTATGATCAAGACTGTAATAAATAACTTCGTATAAAGTATAAGAAGACGAAACTTTCAAAGAATTTAGATGAGCATTTAAAGATAAACCATCAAAATAAAACAAAATAAAAATATTTGTGCAACGAAAAACTGGAAAGATTTCTAATTATTTTGTCTGGCAGTGATTGATTCATTGAGAACTTTATATAATATTTTCACAGAAAACTGGAATACTTAATTGAAAACTTGTAATACCTGTGTAATTGTACAATGTAATTATTTGGGCCTGTTATATGTATAAACTAGATAATTTGGAACAACCGCAGAAGCTGAAGAATACACTTCACCTAGAGAAAATACCATAATTATAAAATTTATAAAAGGATCAAAGTTTTGCACCGTGGGACCTACTTAAACCACAAATCAAGGCCACCGTTAATTAGAATTCCATAATATGACAATTATTTCTAAATGTAACACTTGCAATGTACCAAAGCAAAGTGTGAATTAGTGATAACTCATCGTACTGTAGTATCATAGAATCCCACGATAATTACTGCATATTTTCAGGAGTGAAAACCACTCTTCTCAATCTCATTTACTTACCTTATAGTTGATAAAAACAATAGTCATACGATAGTTCGTTGCTACTGTTGTGGTTCATATGTCGCAGCCAACTAGCTTAATCAGCCGTTTGATTAAAAGCCTAGCCTTTTCATTGAACTGCGCCATTTAATCAACAACAGAAGTGACACGAGCAAGTCATTAAACGATATTTAACCAAAGATGTCACTTAGGTTACCCCAATATAATTATGATCACATGACATATTAGCAGCATGATTGACATGTGCATAAATTTATCACATTGTGTAAGCACCCTTTTGTCAAGGTATTTTGCTTGACTTTAGATAGGATTAAACTCAATCCAAAAAAAAAGTATATCAAAAATAACTAACGCAAATTAATCGAAAAACGCATTTTAACAAAAAGTGTCACAATTTTAACCATTGATTGAGTTAACTACTGTTTAATAAACTCGGCCTAAGTCGTACAACTACTGTACTTCACAATATCTAACTCAAACGACATTTTGAACTCATACAAGTGGCATATATTTTTGTGCCAAGCATTTACCTACAACTAATAAGGTACCTACATATTTCTTGCATACACTACCAGCTTATTACAACTAATATTTTTCGAAATCCCGAAGCCGCAAGCGTCGATCACAATATTACCTACATTGTTACGTGCTTCGACTATATCGAACAAATTGATCTACATACATAGTTTATTTGGTGCGCCATTTATTGCAGTAAAATAATTATTAAGCTGAGTTGCGTATACGCATTGTATCGAGATAGAATTGCTTGTATTAAAATTCAATGAGGTTACATACAAATATAGTCAGAAACCTTTCGTTAGTTATTAAAATTGTTGCTTAAGTGTAATTAGTGTTGTTTCTATGATATGCTTGTCGACGGGCTAACCAAAGGACCAATCTTTGATAAGTAGCGTGATTGTTGGGCTGTAGATAAAATGTCATTATACCAGTGACGACAATGGAAACTTCAAAATGACTTCGAATTGACTACGTGATTTTTCATGAGTACACTACAAGGGAGCCTTCCGTATTGCCGAAAAGATTTTGACAAAATTTCACTACCCAAACAAATTTTAGCAACCCTTTTTTATACCAATGCAATATTTGGAATGATTTTAGTACGCACTTTTTCATTTGATCAAATTTTTACTCGGCAGAATATTACCAAAGAAAATGTTATTATGGCATATAGTCTTTAATCAAATTATTTATTACAGCAAACAATCTTTAGACAATAAACGTTAGGTCAAATGATTTGCTATGACAAAAAAAGGTTCATTATTTTCAAAAAAAAATTAGGTTAGGTTAGGTTAGAACTGTGACCTCCTACGCACGAGCCGAGCGAGCGAAGCGAGCGGTGCCGCGGCAGCGGCCGGCGAGTGCCAGAAACGACTAGATTATATAGAAAGAAATATGGAATAAAAAACCTAAAAAAGGCTACCCGAAACTGAACTAGTTAGACGTTTTACGTAAAATGTTTTCCAACTGAAATATTTGACTACATAAAAATTGGTAAAAGTATAAGTTGGTAAACAAGTTATTGTTTAAACGTTCTCTTGCCAAACATTAGGTTTGCGTTACAATTATTTGTGAAGAGATTTTTTGCTAAGTGATAATTTGGCAAATTAAATTATGCGGAAAATTGTTTGGGAACTGATAATTTGTCAATTTCTTTTCGATCGTAATTATATCAATCCCATACAATCTGAACCTTTTAACAACTGTAATGGCTAATAGTACGGTTACTTTCTTGATTTTAGATGACATTCAACTCATTTCTGAAGAAAATGGTGTGATGTACTTTTTTATCCATTTGAGGGATGACGGTCAATAGTTTGATCATTGATCACCAACTACTATCCCTACGTAGGACCGTAGGTACTCGTATCGTCTTCCTTTCTAAGAATGAGCTTATATAAAGTAGAACTGAATAAACCATAAAGCGTATTGATTACAGCATCCTCTAGACCAGTCTTGATGGACAGTGGGAAATTAGATTATTCGATGATGTAATAATACCAATGCTTTAGTTAAGTATTTTAACGTTAGTAGGATATTTAAATTATTTATTGCGGTAGTCAATATCCTGTACTTCTTAGTCATATCCTCAAAAAGGATCGATCATAATCTTTTAAACATCACGTTTAAAAAAACTTAGGTATCTACCATAATTATTTATGTAGCACATTTTGTTACACTGCTGGGCAAAGGGTTCCTTCTCTAATTTTTACACAGCACTGACCTTTGATAGTTATGGCCAGTCTCTTTGGTAAAGAGCGAGCTCGTCATTTTCGCCTTGGTCCACCGTGATGTCTTCTTGCATCACATGGTTGTACTTTTTGCCCATTTCTCGTTTAATTTGCGGCAATCCCACTTAAGCCTAGCGGCTTTTTGGGTGACACCCTTGATTTTTATTTTAATGCGCAGTGTTGTGATCTTCACACGGACCGGGAGACGGGTCCTGCGCCCCATGGCTTGATGGCAAACCTCAAGCTTGGACATCTGCTGAAGACTCAAAGACCAGGTTAGTGCACCGTATGTGAGTGTGGGGAGAAATAATTCTCCTCTGTCTATCCGTTGTCAGAGGGGTCTGTCAGACTCTTACTGACTAATATCACCCCGGTGTTTCATCTCCCACCTACGCCGGGGATCGCGGGAACGTACGCGACTTCCGTAATTCCCGGCTGAGTCTAAGTCGATGAGGCAAAAAGTATGGTATCATTGGCGAAGCGGTGATTTGATAATCTCTTCTCAGGACACACTCTCCAGATAACAAACAAAAAATAAAATGTACCAGGGAGTTGGAATGTCAGCAGTCAGCAGAAGCAATTCAATCAGAACTTCAGCAAAATACACGATACAAAGTGGTGTAATTTTACTAAAGATACCATGTCATGGGTTTATAATAGTGAATAAATAAATCAAAGTACTCGGATGCATTAAATTTTATTAATACCAAATCGTTCAGTGTTATTTTTATTTATTGTAGAAGAACGGATAAGCACTAAAAAGAACCATTATATGAACACACGCCTGTTATGTACCGCTCACGACTTCTCCCCTAAAAGGTTATCATATGTGCACAAAAGGAATTTCTATTAATTTGAGTCGAAGTTCTTGCTTATTGAACATTGAAGAAAGATTTTGATTGTAAATAAGTATAGATAAGGCTAGTAAGTAATACCTAAACAGTAAGTTAGCCGTGCTTTTCGATAATTCGAACCTTTTATGTGGTAACCAACGGAATTACTTTGTGAAACGAAGTTCCTTAACGCACGGTACGAACTTGACGGATCCCCATTCGTCAAGTTCGTACCGTGCGATAAGGAACTTCGCTTGCTAGGCGAAAAAAGTGTAAGATTTTTCCGTCACGAATTTCTGTCACGACCCTTTCTTTAGAACACCGATGTCCAAAGATCTAAAGAAGATCGTGAGAAACAGAAAGCCAGAAAAAAAAATGATACCCAAAACTATAGTAGGATAGGAACCTCGTTTCAACCGAGTGTTCCACGACACTCAAGCATTTTGTTTTAACGATTGGAAATCATCAAATAACTCCTTCCGCTCTGGGTGGAGTTGAAGGGAGTGTGTGGAGCCCTTTGTGGTCCAGGGTAGCGGTGACTCTTTCGAACAAATTCCGCATTGAATTCTATTACTAAGCCTCGGCTGTCCGTCCGTGTATCTGTTAGCGGGCTCTTGAACCGCACTTAAACCGTAATAGGTAGACAGTTTCTAGGAAATAAGTAGGTATATTGACTGCCTTGTTGCTTTAGTGGGTACAGCTGAGTGAAGTCCAGGGTTTGTGTCCCGAGTCGGGCAAAATGTTAATGGGATATCAATCTGGAATTTCTCAGTAGGTGCCCGGAGTTTGCATTTGTGCCTGATTGTTGGCAATAGGCTCTAACACAAAAATGTAGTCAGCGAAATATAAGAATAGGTATTAGTTTTTGCCCGTTCCCGTAGGAATTTCGGGAAATCCTCTCTTAGCTTGTCTTGCTCCCCGACACTCCCCCAAGGAACCTACGTACCAAATTCTACGACCAGTAGTTTTGGCTGTGCGTTGTCTGTTAGTCAGTTAGTCATCGATAACGGAAAAGTTTTTTTATTTATAGGTATTGATTTCTCACGTTTTAACTTGTTCATTTTACTATCACATTAACGTTGCGACGTTGAATACACCCTGCAACGTGTACGTATCAACGTCATAAAAATGAATACCTACTTACAAATATATTTGAGTTAATTGACGCAAAAAACGAACGCGATAGATAAGTGGAACTATGCAACTTATCGCCGCTAACCTAAAATCTTTACATACGCTCTCCAACAAACTTATGTTTGTCGCCAACCAACTTCGAAATTCAAACAACTTGTTTCAGCTCTACATTTGGGCAGCCGCAAATGTAAGTTGGTAAAATGAAGATAATTAATGAAATAGTATGCGGTTGTTTGCATTAGTCTGTTGCGCTATGTATATTAGCGTCGTGTGATTTCGTGTTATTATGCGCACAATAAATTGACGATAGCGACTTTTGGCAACATGTTTGATACTTTTGAGCAACCCATGATGGGTTCCACACATGATCAAAACACTATCAATGTTCCTAGCATATGCCGGTGGCTTCGCCCGCTTGAAAATCGGAAATCATTCCAAGCGAACATTTTCCCGGTATACAATTGCCAAGTTTCTTCCAAATCCGTCTTCCGAACAGATAGACTGATTCATTTTATTATTAGTATTGATATAGATCTCCTCCCTGTAGATTTGTTAAGAGAACGAATGAGGTTTACCTTTTGTCTCTCTAATATTTTTTACATTGAGTTTTTAGTTTCATGATTAAAAAAAATAACTAAAAGCTGAAAATAACAAAGTTGCAGTAACTATACCGTAACCATACAGTTGCAGTAACAGTAATAACAGGTTGCAGTAACAGAACTGAAAATGAAAAAAAAAAAAACAAAAAATTCTAACGCTAGGATGGCAAGAATCGCTAAGGAGAATGCTAGGCAGTCACAGGCCAATCCCCGGCCCCCCTAAGCGCGGGCCTGCGCACGGCTAGCGATGGGTGGCTCGCCGTCCGATATGGACCTGCCGGCCGGTCTATTTTGTCAATATCTCACCGTGTTAGCATGAGTTTGCCTTGTGACCCGGTGGTCGTGGGTTCTATTCCCACGGGAAGCATACTTTGTAAAGTTGTTTCCAGTTAGCATTGCAGGCTTGAATCACCTGATTGTCTGATAAAAAGATGAATGCGCGCTTTGGAAGGCACGTATAAGCCGGTGGCACCGGCCGCCAAATGGCGATCGTCAAACCATGTCAGAGGCCCTTGAGGTGGTTTTGAAATTCTGACACTAGGGTATGTGGGGTCGAAAGACCTTACTACCCACACGAAGAAGAAGAAGAAGCTTGAGTGGAGTGAGCATGAAGTGAACTGTCATTCCATCTTATTTATATGTGGATTTACAGCTCACTTCATCTTCACTTCACCCAAGCTTACACGGTGAGATGTTAACAGAATCGCACTGCAGGCTCAGGGCTGCCAGGGTTGCGGATTTTGTTCGAAAGAGTTACTGTGGCCCTGGAAAGCAAAGGGTACTACGAGGAGCACGGATGGGTTTTAGTCAGTAAGAGTCTGACACTCCCTCCCGCTCCGCCCAGAGCGGCAGAAGTCATTTGATGATTTCCCATCCATAAAAAAAAGGCTCGGGGCTACGGCGCGTTGTGTTACACGCGCGCCTCAAAGAGATGTCAGCATAATTGACTGGACCTGCTAGAGCCAGTACCTGCCAGGTTTACGGAATTATTTCGAAAGAGTTCCCTCGACCCGAACACGGGTGGGTTTTAGTCAGTAAGAGTCCGACACTCCCTTCCGCTCAGCCCAAAGCGGAAGGCGGATGATTTCCCATCCAAAAAAAAGGTACAAAAGGGAGTCAAGAATCATATAGCAACTGAGTCCACAGTATCCGTTTATGCCCAAATGTGTCCTAAACCCTGTAGGTATATGCAAAGGTAGAAGATTATAAAACTGTAAAGGCAGGCAGGACTTCCCGAAGACAGAAGTTACAAATTACTCAGTAATTTATTATTTTTAATAAGTAATTTGATGATATCTTCAGCCCAATCTTAAGTATTTCAAATGGAGATACGCCGCACATGACCAATATATTATATCATACTTAAGTACTGTAATTCTAATACATTTATTGCTACTAGTAATTACATTTAGGTACGGTCTTTAATTAAAGTGCCGCTGAGCTAGATGCTCGATCATTTATTGGAAACATCTTCTTAGTCTGAGTCAGTATTGTGTTGAAACTTTGCTACAATACCTATTGATCCGCTAAACGATGCCTATCAGTAACTGTGGTAATATTTACGACATACTAATATACTAGGTAGATGAGACGCAAGACTGTGTTTACAATGTGCACTTTTTCATCTTAGGTTAGCAAATAGTTGATTTTTAATCGGATCCGAATGACGTTTTTGTACCTACAGACCACATTTGAATAATTATGACCATTAGAAATCATTATTAACAAAATTTTGTCAGCGGAATTGTTAAAAACAGCAAATAAACGATTAGATACGTATACTTCTTAATTCACAATATTTCAGAACTTATTATTTTTATGAAATCTATTTCTAGAACTGCAGCAAATAGACGCTTGAGTGAATAATGATGCACATGAAATAAATAATGCACAGCTTTACAGACGAATACGCTGCTTATCAAAAAGTCCGCCGTACGCTTTTAAAAACCAAAGTATATTTGAACTCAAACCCTAACAGCCCAATTAAAAAGTAATAGATTAACAACCACTAAGTGGCTTCTTCGATTAGCAATCGAATATCCGATAAAAATCACTGATATTCCGGTTGCGGAATCAGAACAAGGCAACGATTGCAGCACAACAGCGCTTCGAACCCAAACCCTCCATTAGAGCAGCCGATGATAAGAACAAAGCTACCATCATTACTAATCAGTGCATCAAATTAATCGGCAATCGTATTGAATCGATTCAAGTGATCGAGTCGGTCGATCTTGAGTGTCCGTGAAAAGTGTACTTATGTTAGTAGGTATTATGGAATGTGAAGAGTGCACTATTAATCATAATTGTAATACAGTTTGTGTAATCAATTAATCAAGAGTTGGTTTGCATCTTCTGTTCTAACAGATTTGTATTAGAAACAAGTAAAATATTTAGCTTTAATGTCATTGAATAATTAATTTACAAAAGATTAAGATTTCAGTGGTAAATTGTGTGTTTGGCAGGTTTTTCTTGCAAAATATTATATAGAAAATATACAATGGATCTTATGAATTATAGTATTTTTTTTTATTGACAAACGAGTATTCGTTTGTATGCAGCTCTCAAATGCCACTTAGAGACAAAATATCTGGTCTGCACTGAAACCCAAATATTTTTTTTGTACTAATTTATTTCTTGGAGCAGATCTAGTTTTTTATAAACTACAAGTAGATAATCTATATACCTAGAATTATATTCAATGCATCTAATCAGCATTGAACTACAAAAACGATCCACCTACAGCTCATTAAGCACGGTACAATCACAAAAAAGATTGCAAAATTCAAGATTCCACTGAAAAACTGCACCACATTGGTACGTGCTACTCGGCCAAGGAAAAACGGTGAAATAATCGCCACACGTACTTGGCTGCCAAGGTTGGCCAAATAGGAATTGGCGTGACAAAGTATTTGGACGTGTTTACATCAGAAATATGACAAAAAAAATATTTATTGGTATTTTATAAGCTGTTGTGCCATAAGGTAGTTAGTTTCGTTTGGGTGTCACTATGATAAAATTCCTAAGAATTGTACACGACGGGTATCACACAATTGCAGATTTATTAAATGGGTGTTTCTTACACAGGTACATGCATCTTTATTGTGTTATTGGCAATGATTTTATACGAATGATTGTACATTACGCTCACATGCGTTTGTTGGTTTTTTATCAAAGTCAGTAATTTGTTAATTGTATGTTGTGTCGAACAAAATGAGACATTTGAACCATGAATAAAGGGTTAGGAAAAATAAATGAAAACATTTGTAGAGGACAAGAGCAAGCAAGAGGTAAGTTTGGTTTGAAAATAGATGGATAATAGTGTTTGAAAGGCTTTCGACTGTATTCATCTTTAGGTTCTAGGAAAAGGGATATTCTATCCAAGATAATTGTCGAAAGTCTTGCAATAGCGTGAATAAGTACCGGTCAAGACTGAGGACAAATACCTGTGGACAGAACATCACACAAATAGTAACTTTATTTAGATTCTATCTATCTATCTATGGAGTAGGTTTCCGCACTTAGTCCTGCTGTGGACCATTGTGCGTGAGCCATGTCGGCCGTCATTCAAACCAGCCAACCTCTCTCCAGAAGCAGATCAGCCCACTCAGTGTGTTCAGGATGTCTGTGAGTGAATTTGGTGTCCCTATTGTTTGCCTCCGTATTTCGGTAACGCCTGTGCACTCAAGGAGCACGTGCGATACCGTTTCCTCCTCCTCCATGCAGGCTCTGCACAGAGGACTGTCCGTTATACCCATCGTGTGGAAATGTTTGTTCAGCGAGCAGTGTCCGGTGATGGTCCCCGCCACCATTCGTAGGCTGCCTCTATCCAGTTGCAGAAGGCGTCTGGTAAGTTTCCTGTTTAGGGATGGCATAGCCTCCTTGGACTGCCTACAGCCTGGTGCCAAGGCCCACCATCGTTCTGCCTGTGTGTGGGCGTGTTCTTGCAGCCACGTGCGCAGCTGGCCAAAAGGGAGCGGTACTATGGGTTCGGGTCCAACAACCATCGCACCAGATCCCCTTCTGGCCAGCGCATCGGCTACGTCATTTTCTAGTGATCCGCTGTGTCCTTTGTTCCACTGCAGCGTCACAGTGTTGCGGTTGGTCACTGTGACGCGTTCTAGTGCATTGTGGCATTCTTGTATGAGTTTCGAGGTAGCGTAGTTTTTTGCTAGGGATTGGAGAACGGAGGCGCTGTCGGAGAGTATGCGAATATGCGTGTCCGTAACTCTCCTGGCTTCTAGAGCATGGGCCGCTTGGATAATGCCCACACATTCCGCCTGATAGACGGTGTTTAGCATTCCTAGCGGCCTGGATATTTTTATATTGAGGTCACTGGAGTAGACTCCAACTCCAGTTCCAGTGCTTGTCTTAGATCCGTCAGTGTATATTCTCAACTCTTTGGGGCCTGAGGAGTCATCCAGTTCCTGTGTTAGCACTATGTTATAGTGCCTCTGGAAATGGTATGTCTTTTGAGCTTTGTCATTGGGTGATAACATCATGGGTTGACGCTTGACAGCGTCCTCCATGATGCGTGTGTGCTTGATTTTGGAGTCTGTACGTAATGTTCCCGATGTGTTGAGCCTGAAAACCGCTAGGGCTGCCTCCTCTCGTACCATAAGATGTAGTGGTGGCAGCCCCAGCATAGCCTGCAGGGCCGCAGTGGGTGCTGTTCTCATACTGCTAGTGATTGCCACGCAGGCAAGTCGCTGCAGCTTTTCAAGGTCTTTTTGTGCTGTGCTCAGGTATGTCCTGGGCCACCAGACTAGAGAGCCATATGTGACTATTGGTCTGATAACTGTGGTGTATAGCCAGTGGGTTATATTGGGACTGATGCCCCAGTTCCTACCCAGCATGCGTTTGCATTGCCACATGCATATACTGGCTTTCTTGGTGGTGTATTCCGTGTGTTTCGCCCAGTTCAACTGCTTATCCAAATAGATTCCCAGGTATTTGGTTTCAGTTGAGAGGCTTAGAGTGGTTCCGAAAAACCGTGGTAGTTCTAGTGTTGGCAGTTTCCTCTTTTTGGTAAAGAGGACAAGTTCAGTTTTAGTAGGGTTCACTGCTAGCTGATATTCTTTGCACCAGTCCTCTACTATTTTCAAGGCTTGGCGCATGAGGTTGCATAGCGTGTTTTCGTGTGTCCCGTTTATTATTATGGTTATGTCATCAGCGTAGCCCACGGTAAAGTATCCTTTATCGTTGAGTCTTCTAATAAGGTTATCTGCGACCAGGTTCCATAGTAGTGGCGAGAGGACGCCCCCTTGGGGACAACCTTTTGCCATGATTGCCCTTGTTGTGTTGTTTATGGTAACTTGCACAGCTCTTTGCTTGAGCATGTTTGTGATCCAACCACTCAGGGTTGTGTCCAAACCATGCTTTTCGAGAGCTGTGCCAATACTCTGAAACATGGTTTTGTCAAAGGCGCCCTCGATGTCAATAAAGACAGCTAGTGAGGAGCATTCATGGTGTATAGCGCATTCGATCTGTGAGACCACGCTGTGCAGAGCAGAATCTGTTGACTTCCCCGCGGAGTAGGCGTGTTGTTGTCTGTGAAGTGGGTATTGGCGCAGGGGTCCATCCCGGATGTATCTATCACAGAGCCTCTCCAGGGTTTCCAGTAGGAAGGATGTTAGGCTTATTGGTCTGTACGCTTTGGGTTGTGTGTAGTCTGTTTTTCCCGGCTTGGGGATGAAAATGACTTTTACTTCTCGCCATGCTAGGGGTATGTATCTGTGTGCTATGCAGGCTTGATAGATTGCTAGTAGCCACGGTGTTAGGATTTTCTTTCCCCACTGTAGTAGGGCAGGGAAGATGCCATCTAGTCCTGCAGATTTGTACGGTTGGAAGGTCTCTATAGCCCATGCTATTCGATCTTCTGTTACTATGTTACGGGATGTAGACCAGTCTTGGTCAGCAGGAGCCTGTCCAGATTCGCCCGCCCACGTACTGTCCACGTTTAGATTACAATCTGGGAAGTGCGTTTCCAGAAGGACCCTGCTGGCCTCTTGATCTGTTTGTGTGTATGAGTTATCGGGTTTTTTCAGTGCGCCGAGAGTGCGATCCTGTTCTGTTGATAGGATCTTCCTTACTCGGGCAGCTTCGTTATTTGTTTCAATGGATTCGCAGAAATTCCGCCAGGCAGTTTTCCTGGCGGTTCTGATTTTTTTCTTGAAGGTGTATTGTGTTATTTTGTACATTTCCCAGTCTTCTGGAAGTCTAGTGTTTTTTGCTCTATTGAATTGTTTCCGGAGTGTACTTCTGAGTTTGTTGAGTTCAGCATTCCACCAGGGGTTACCCTTACCCCTGGTGTGTGATGCCCCCAGTTTGCAGCACGTATGATATGCTTCGGTTATGTAGTCGGTTAGTTTTGTTACAGTGTTTTCTAGTTCTGTGCGATCTGTGATTGGGGCTTGGTGCAGCTGATGCCTGGCTAGTAAAGAGGCTAGGAGGCGTTTAAATTTAGGTATGTCTGTACGGCGTGGATTACGCCTAGGTTCAGGCTTCTTTGTGTTGGCTACTAGTGCAAAGCGGATCCTCCTGTGGTCAGAGCAGGAGGGCTCGTCGGACACTCGCCAATCTGAGATAATCTTTGTTGCGTTTTCTGTAGCTAGCGTTAGGTCTATGATCGTTTGTCCTCTGGCAGTGACCCAAGTGGGTTCAGAGCCACGGTTCACGATGTTAAGGTTAGTCGAGAATAAGTATGTCGATAGTGCCTCACCTCTGTTGTTTGATACTTCACTTCCCCAAAGTGGGTGATGAGCGTTTGAGTCCGTGCAGATGGTCAGGTCCAGGTTGGCGAACTCGCAGTATTGGACCAAATCAGTCATCTCCTTCGGTGGGCAGTTCTCGTCATCGCCTGGCATATACACCGAGGCTAGCACAAGATCTGGGATATCTCTGTCGGTTTGGAGCCTGATCGCTGTCAGGTCTCTGGAACAGAATTGGGTTAGTGGCGTAATGGGTACGTCTTTAGGTGTGTATATACAGGTTCGTGGTTTATTCGAACTGTTTGTGTTGACTGTCAATTTACCTCCGATGTTTCCAAGGCCGCATATCCTATCGTTTCTGATCCACGGCTCTTGTATGAGTGCGATTGTTCGTGGTTTCACCTCCAGAGCCCTGCGTAGGCTTGCCGTGGCAGTTTGGCTATGCTGGAGGTTTGTTTGAATGATCTGGATGTTGTTGGGTGTTGGGGTGTTGGGTGTGGGGGTGTTGGGTGTGGGCGCCGTCGGCGGTGGTGGTGTGGAGTTAGGAGGAAGAGGATCCATCGGATAGTCTTCCTTCCTCCTCCACTGTTCCGGGCCAGTTGTCGCGACTCGGCGAGGATGCGAGCAGCTGCGACGTCCACCCGGGTGATGTGGGTGGTGCAGAGTCAGTCTCCGCATCGGCCATCGCTGCCCTCACCATTTCCTCCTCCAGTTGCATCATGTCACGGTCGTCCGTCTGTGTCGGTTCTGTGGTCTCAGTCTCGGTCTTTACGTCAGGGGGCTGGGTCTTGGGGTAGAAACGGACGTATATCGACCCGAGTAGGTACGATATGCGCCGCTCCCGCCCCAAGACCTTTTCCACTTCATCAGTCGGGATTCCCAGGGTCAAATATGTCCCATGGTTATCCCCACCGACAAAAGTTGCCCTGTACAGTGACCACCTCCCTATGTCGTTCCAAGTATTCCGACGTATCGAGGGGACGAAGAGCGCGGCTCGGACACGGGTTGGTACGTCAGTCTGTCGCATGACGGTCAGGGTTAGGTCAGTCTCCGGGAGTCTAATTTTGGGCACATTTAGGGTCAGCCAAGTCAGGGCGTTTTCGTCCTCGCACCACATCTGCACGGTGCCATCCGCTACCCTAGGGTAACCGCGGAAGGCCGGGAGTGGTTTGGTCGGGTCGGTCTCCATGACGAGTCTCTCAAGCTCAGTCCTAATATGTGTCGCCTCAGTCTTTGTCAGGTCTCTGGAGGGGGGGGGGGAAGCAGATTGCTACGGAGAGCCGCGCCGGAATGTCCTTTGTGGCCCGCGCGTAGGTTCTCTGCTCCCCTTGAGCAACCTGGGTCCTCACACGCTTCGGGTTACCCTGGAGTGCACTCGGCGAGGCCGTATCGTCCAAGCGGTCCCCTTTGCCGTCCCCGAGCCGCTCGGCCCTGGTTGTGGTTCAGAGGCGTCCGGACGAGCACCCGACGCCAGGTCCCTCTTGTGTGAGGGCCGAGGCCGTTTCCCCCTCAGCCTTCTCGGCATCGGTCGGTCTGTGTCACGTCTCAGTTGGTCTGGGTTCAGGCCTTTAGCTCCGGTGGATTCCAACGCTTCCGAGGATTTTTCGCGCTGGGTTACCCCCTTGCAGCGGACTCGTCCTCGGTCGCGCGTTTCCGCGTCCGGCCGTTTTTCGCGCTGGGTTAGACCCTCGCGGACTCGCGGCTGGTCGCGTACTTGCTCTGTGGCAACCGTCCGCGCACTACTCTGGCTACTGCCTTCACAAACGCGCATCTGGTCGCCGTGTTTCCTTTCCCCAGCTAAGGCTTTTTCGCGCTGATGCATGCGTACTTCGCTCGCCGGGGTCGGGATAGAACCACCTGAACCGGTAGCCTTCCCCACGTCTTTCTGGTCATTATCAGGGTTGTTTCTAAAACTATTCCTAACGATGCTCTGTTGCCAGCCGCTCGTGGAAAGTTTGGTCTGTGTCTGTGGCGCTTAAATAGCAGCCGATTCTGTGCATGTTGGCGCGGATGACGCAGCCGGTATCAGTGGTTTGGGCGCGAGTACCGCAGCCGATTCTGTGTTAGGGTTGTTTTCAGAGGCTGAAACAGCCTGTTGCGCTGAAGGCGCTGTTACACTTGGCAGTAAGTTGCCCCCTCCCAGAATACGATGGGGGCTGACCGACGTGTCGGCATGGGATTCCCCGGCTTGGCCGGGACCCACCTGGGTAGTTATTTTCGCTTGCTGCTTCATGAAAAGGGGTTAATTGGTTTTTGGGCTTTTTTGGAAGCGAGGTTGCCCTTCCTCTGGACCGATGGGAGTAGGGGGAGAAAGGAAGGAGTGAATCTGGAGTGGGTGGTGCATCGAGACACTCCGACCGGGCGATCGACCCCGAGCAGTCAGGTGACGGTCCCCCAGCCGGAGCTGGACTATGCGCAACCCGCCCACCCGCTCGGTTGCATGAGAAGAAATGCCTGGCAGTCCGTGCCGTCCCGCCACGTGGGCACATGTACCCCCGCGTCGGGACGTCCCAGCCGGCCCCGAGTTTATTTAGATTATATCATGGGACTGAGATGTGATGCTATGCACTAGCATAGGACAAACCACGGACACTATTTTTAGCAGGCTGAGATAAAACAGTACAAAACGACCCTACTAATAGCGAAGAGGATCCAGACAAAGTGATATTTCGTCAGCTATAAAATAATATTGTCAAAAAGTCGTACTGAAGTGTCACGTGGTCAAAACCTATTTTGGACTTATAACTAAAAAATATATACTTTGTTTGGACTACAAAGTTTAATATGTCATTTCAAAGGCCCTAATTTAGATGTCCGAATTCAAGTATCTCGTTGAAACGGTCTTCAAGTAATTTCGAGCAGTATTACGCAGTATGTGTTATTAGCACTATGAAATTGAAAGTAGGGCGTGACGCGTGAGTAGTTATGTTCTCACGGAGAGACCAACAGCCTTGTTTGAAGACATGACGATGGAGAACTGGTGCTGAGTCATAGGTTTATGGGTTTATAGCCATATTTTGAAGTAAGTATTGCAATATTGCTATAGCCGATTAATGATAACATCTAACTAGATGATTTCAAAGTTTCCCATTAAACTACTTTAATCGCGAAGAGCTGCGAGAGTGAGCTGGAAGAGATTTCTTTAGAAATGAGCATTACCTTTATACCTATTTTTCGGTTTACTTTTTCTTATACGTCCAAACATTGTTTTGGCGAGATCGTTCTAGTTCGATATGAAGATCGTTTTAGTGTCTGAGATGATATTTCAAGAGCCTGCGCGGTTCTATCAAGCGGAGCTATCAATCCATACATACAAGAAGGAATGACAGTTTACTTCATGCTCTCTCCACCAAAGTTTGCACGGTGGCATGTTGACCGAATAGATCGGCTGTCCCGTAAGTAATCGTGTAGGTCGGCTAAAACGGCGTTATTAAAACGTTAAGAACACCACTACTACAATTATTACAAAGAAAGGAGGATATTTGGGTAGGCTGCGGAGACTGTAAAATTAATGAGATGGTTGTAATATTGGCCGCAGTCAGTAGGTAGACGGCTGTTCTTAATAATTTGATAACTTTGTAACATATGTCGGTTTTCCAGTGATATTTCTTCTATACTAATAAAATAGATGAATACATCTACGTACTGTTGCTGCTGCGTAACTGAATCCATAAAATAAAGAAAATACCATCACATTCAGAGATTATGTAGTATTCACACATGGAACTTACGAATCCATTTGCTTTTGAATTAACGTTAAATCACTGTAGATGTTATAATTCTCTTCTGTAATCTGTTTATATACCTTAAATTATAGGTTTAAGCAAGTTTTCAAACTTTGAATCATAATATGTAAACAGCGCCATCTGTAAAAATTTCCCAGGACTTCCATCAGAGCGACGGCGACGCGACGCTACGTACAGCTTTAACCGCGCAAACGCTCAAATCAAAACAAACAGAGTGGCATTGAACTTTCATTACATCAAAGCACTGTTGCTAATAGATTTAACGGTTTTTAGCATTTCCGCGAGATGGCGCATGTAGTCATGTAAGAAAGAATATTATTTGGTATTAGTTCATTATAGATATTACTATTACTATCTAGTGCAGACTGAATTTCTTACCCATAATAAAATTTGGTGATTTGATTTGTTGTGTGGTTTGGTGTGATTGATTTAAAGCGTCAGCCATGAATAATTTATAACGACATTAAAATTTTAAATCAAGTACATTACGCATCTGATTTATTTGTAGAAAACTTTATAAGTAATACAACCATACCAAGTTAATTAATAGATCCCAAATAAGCACACTCAAGACATCTTTTTAAACGACCAGCTCTTAAAGTATCATAATATTGTTCACATAACATTTTACAATACGAATATGGAAGATAACTGGATACCTAGTTATTTCTAGCGACCAGTCGATTATGCCCATGTATGTAAAACACTACATCAAAATGATATTATTAGCACAAAGTTTTAGATATGTATCTAATGGCTCATTTATACAGGACAGTTTATCGTCTCGAATGGGCGATTATTATTATACTTTACTAGGTTTTGCCCGCGGCTCCGTCTGCGTGGAGGTTATCGCGGTTATTGCGTAAGAAAGTAGCCTGTGTCCTTCTCCATATCCTAAGCTATATATCTGTAAAATTTCATGACGATCCGTTTAGCCGTATTAGCGTAAAAGCGTAACAGACAGACAGACAGACTGAGTTACTTTCGCATTTATAATATTAGTAGGGAAATAGGGATAGCACAACACGTAAGTTTTAAAAGAGATACCTCAGAAAAGGTTGACTTGAGCACATAATATTATTATATGTCAAAAAATTCGTGCTAATCCTCTAATGACTGTGATTATGTTCACAGTCACATTGTTCACTCTTGTCTCAGAACGAAAAACTCGCAACGAGTAAACGAGACCTTAAGCCAGGTGACAGATTCTGTCTAATTAACAATATGCACTTGATCTGCCTTAACTGTTTATAACTAGTATATAAATGTCAATAGAAAGAACGGGCACACGATGTGAATTGTAAAGTAGTTGTATATTAATCGTCTTTAATCTCAAGGATCATTATGATATACGATGGCTCATGGCAGTTAGGTTAAAACATGTATAATTTTGTTCAGGAAGGAAGTTAGTTGATAAAACAGGATATTTTTAATACATTAATGCACTTACTAAGAAGTTTCGAGAAGTTCCAGATTCGATATGCCGCCTACCAAACCTGGACGGCCTTTATCAAATTCTGGGAAATTATTTCCCACTAAGTCTGTTTTATTTTGAATATTTTGCTACGCAGTAACAAATAACTTGGTGGAAAATTTATTCCAACCGAAATAACCCCCTTTCTCCAGTCTTTTCCAAAATGTTAGGTAAGTTTATGAAATCTACAGACAAAACTTACCTACCAAAAACAAATCTCAGTTTTTATTTATCTCTTAAAAAGCTTTCCGTTTCATTAAGCGTTAATTAACTAAACAGAAAGAAGAGAATTATTGCTATTTGCAAATGCATGAAAATTAAGATTGATGTAAGAGTATCATACTTCCAGTTTATAGTCTTTATTTCTTAAAAAAATATAGGAGAGCCAGACAAAGTGATAAGTTCGAAAACGATTGTTCGTTCGAATCTAAAGTCTATAGAATTGTCAGGTGTTAGTGAACGGTCACAATGGTCAATTCTAGACATTTGAGACTTTTGACAATCGTTTTCACTGGTAAAGTGTCATTTTGTCTACAGTCCCTGGAATTCATTATTATAAATAAGAAATTGATGGAAAATCGTTGTGAGATTAATAAATAAAACCCCAACTGAAGAGTTACAAAAATGTACTACATGTAATATACGCACTACGCATGCACAAACTTTATTTAATAAATTCACGATTAGAATGTTTTGCACTGGAAGTAGGTTAAATGTTGATGAGTGCGATTTCACACTTACCTTGGGATTGAGAAAACCTTCATATTTATAGCCATTAGCTATGTTCAACTGCTTATGTCGTCTCATGATTTATATGTGCTATAAAACTGTTAAATATTCTTCGTCAACATAGTTAGGCCTTCATATTTTTAAAATACTCATTAAAAGTGAAACTCAAGTATGGGACATACATACCTATGTCTAGAAAGGATATGTACATGAAGAAACGATTTCAAGACCATACGGATAAGCTATCTTCATCATCTCGTTTAGTGCTTGATAGATATCAAAAGCGCCGTCAAATCAATTCGACCAATGCTTCGTCAGCGTACTCTTGCGCCTGTCACAACGAATGAGAAAACAAAAAAAAATACAAACAGAAAATTCGAAACCTACCAAAAGGTCTTGTAATTTTTTTTTTGTTGTGGAATCCTTTTAAGCCTCATTTTTCTGGAAATTTGCAGGATTGTGCGGGATTTCCATGCGGATTAAGCCACAAAGAATGGATTACTTAAAGTGCGGTTAGTAGCCGATTGGTATTCGGGGCAAGTTGTACTAGTCATCTAAGAGTTTTCCTTATTCTTTTTTTTATTGGACACGAAAACAGACACATATTTGCCTGCCACATATTGAACTGGGGCCCTAGACAATGTGCCATTCAAATAGCGAATGCGTTTGTCGAAATGGCAAAATGTAGGAATTTGATCACGTGACATTTCGATAGCATCTGTCAATCCCATAAATTTTTGACGTATTGACAATCGCCTTCGCCACGCAACCGTTGACAGAATCTCCCTTGTTTCGAGCCCCTGGACTGCAACCTTGAAGCGTACACCTCACTATGGTTGTTCTTTTCGGTTTATTTTATTGTTGCTAACTGCCTACCTTCTTTGACATAATTACACTTTCTTTATTTCAACGTGTTTTTATTTTGATATTTGTGATCATATTCATTTTTTTTTGTTGTAAAAGCGGATTCTTACTAGTTTGTACCTACTTATAAAACTTAGATATTATTATTTTACATGTTTTTGAAATTTATCGAGGCCCTGGATCTCGATAATTGGAAAGCATAAAAAGAACCAAAACCAACTTGCAGAGGCCCCCTGTTAGACGCTTTTCATCCGACGATTATCCCTGCAAGTACACCCAGGGACAATCCTAGGTGGGTGCAGGACTATTGCAGGATTTGGAAACTGAAAAAAGTCGACTTGAAATCATTTTATCAAGAGCTAATGCTCTTGATAAAATGATTTCAAGTCGACTTTTTTCAGTTTCCAAATCTGCTGCAATCTGCTTTAAGAGTTGGTGGTTAGGCCCCTGAGCTAATGCTCAGGGGCCTAACCACCAACTCTTAAAGCAGTATTACTTCAATATTACTTCCAGTGGAACTATAAAGGACGTGTAGCTCCGTCTCTTTCCCACTGGAAGCAATATTAAAGTAATACTGCTTTAAGAGTTGGTGGTTTAGGCCCTGTTCATACATACACGATAGTGTTTTGTCATTATCAATCAATCAAAATATATTAAACTCTTCCGTTACTGAGTGACTGAGTGATTGAGTGACTGAGTTACTGACAGACAACGCACAGCCGAAACTACAGGTCGTAGAAAGCTGAAATTCGGCTTGTAAGTTCCTTAAGGAGTGTAGGGGAGCACTAAGAAAAGTTTTCGGAAGGAAACGGTGTAAGTGCGCACGAAGTCGCGGGCAAAAGCTAGCTAAATGTTTTATAGACACCACAACGAGATTTACAGCTCGAGGAAATCACTTGAAACATAAAAACTAATCAGGTTTTAATGTAATTTCTAAATCAGATACAAATTAATAGTCATTGAAATTATTCCACTAATCTTTATTACTAATAGTAAGTAATGTTATAGCAAATTTATGCGTACACATTTGCACAATTACTGCTAATTATTATTTGTGAATAATTTCAAGTGCCCTTTACAACTGGACCACTCTTATCGTTATATCAATCATGTGTCATAAATAGAGATCGTAAGATGCATATTTGCCTAAGGTTACGATGTTATATATAATATCATTATTATGGAAAGAACTTTTTCGTCGAAAAAACCTCGCTGTTCCGGAATCAAAAGTTTAAGCGTATACTCCTTGAGATATATAAATAAACCCAATTTGACACACATGACCGTTGCCTTAATACAACGTAATTGTGCTTGCTTTTCCCTAATTTTAGTGTTAGAAAAAAACATGTCTCAAGTTCTGTAACTTAATACTTAAACTTCAACTAGGGAAAGGAAAATTAAGTCAGTCACTGCGGAATGACTTAAAATGACGGTTTGTGCGGGTAATCTTACTAACGGCCGCTTTCTATAATATATCTCAATCCCAATCTTGATCCCGATCCTTGTCTGTAACCAATCAAAGGTGAGGATTGTGTGGTGAAGGACACAAACTCGGCCGTTGATTGGTTACAGACAAGGATCGGGATCAAGATTGGGATTGAGATATATTATAGAAAGCGGCCGTAAGCCTGATCGTTTTAAGCGAGTTCTTCTGAATTATTACTTTTTTTTTTCAAGATTTATGCAATTCCAGAATCCAGGGATTTTATTATTAGTAAATTATTCTTAGAAATCGCTTCCACAATAATTATGTTAGCCAACAATTAATTTTAGATAAAAATGCATCCGTTTATCCGACCTCCAGTCATAAATATGACTGTCACTGTTGCAAAAATCGATGAAGACATTGTATCGATGATGATTCTAATTTAAATTTTTAATAAGTTCTCAAGATGATACTGATCTAGGTCAATAATACTGAAGATAAGATTTTTAATAAATTAAAGATGTTTTTGATTGGTAAAGTCTATGCTACATAAGGTTAAAGTCTAATCTTATCAGATTATCTATGGTCAAAGTCACATAATGTTAGCTGTTGTAATAAGATGAGCAAAATAACCACTAAAACAGAGTCCGAGGATTCTGTGCACAGCCATGACGCGACTCTAGGATAAATAGTTTTCATTCAAACAGATTATCTGGGATATATTGATTTCTATGAAAAGGATTGTCATATTGTCGTTTCGTGCTTAACCGGGTGGCCTGCAAAGTTACGAGTAACTAGATTTCACATCAGATTATATTGAACAAGCCTTAAGAAACCAGAGGTCAGCTGTTGTATAATAAATCCCGTCATATAAGTTAATATTGTCCTAAACTGATTTATTGCAAATATTTTTAGGCTTGGCCACCATCTGCCTAGCCTTTGTAACCTTTTCCAGGTGATACTAGTACGGATCGGGTTGCAAGCTTACTAAACGAGGCTTAATAAATCAGACTTCTGAAGCTGAGTATCTACCCAGTATATTTGCGTGCTAACCGAACTTTTTGTTTATAGATAAAAGGAAACACTACAAAAAACATTTTCACAAAAAAAAACCGACTTCAAAAAAAACACTACAAAGTACCTACAAAATAATTTTAATTTCGGTAGTCGGTGTTTGGTTGCTTCTTAGTTAATTGACACCGACTTCCGAAATTAAAATTATTTTGTAGGTACTTTGTAGTGTTTTTTTGTGAAAAAGTTTTTCCTAAGAACACCACTGGAAAGTTACAGGAAAGCAAAAATACGCAATTTCGTATACATGGATGATTTTTCCACATATTTTTCCAGCTATTTGGATTTAAAAACCAAATTGTTTAACCAATTTTGATAAAATTTAAATGGGATAAAACAAGAATTTTTCAAATCGGTTCATAAATGACGGAGATATGAGGTAACATTATTATTATTATATTATTACTAGCCCGTACTGTCCCACTGCTGGGCAAAGGCCTCCCTCCATTCCTTCCAATGCTCACGATGTTGCGCTTCATCATTCCAATTCGTAAGGAAGACATCCAGGTCATCCCGCCATCTCCTTCGTGGTCTGCCGCGGCCTCGTCTCGCTGTTTCAGGGCACCAATCCTGTAATTTGCGGGCCCACAGATTGTCCGGCATGCGGCAGACATGTCCTGCCCAGTCCCATTTAAGTTGGGCAGCCTTTCGAGCCACATCAACGATTTTCGTTTTGGAGCGCAGTGTAGTGTTTCGAACGTGTTCTGTTAATTTAACACCTAGTATACTGCGCTCCATAGCACGTTGGCAAACCTTGAGTTTGGACTTTTGGATGTTAGTCAAAGACCAAGTCTGTGCACCATAGGTCAAGATGGGGAGAATACACATATCCATCAATTTACGCTTCAGTGACATGGGCAAAGTGCCCTTAAATAGCTCCTTCATGGACCAGTAGCTCTTCCAGGCATTTTCCGTTCGTCTTGCAATTTCCTTATCTTGCCTTGCCTGGAAAGAGACTACTTGGCCCAAGTAGATGTACTCTTGAATATATTGTATAATCTCCCCGCCTACGTGTATGTTCCTTTTGGAGCTGTTGGTCATAATTTTGGTCTTCGACATGTTCATCTTCAGTCCAACCTCAAGGCTTGCATCGCTAAGGTCTTGTAGCATTTGCTCTAGTCCTGTGGCTGTGGGAGAGAAAAGGACAATATCATCAGCGAAGCGTAGATTAGTTAACCTCGCTCGACCGACGACAATATCCTTCTCCTCCCATTTGGCTGCCAGTGTCTGAAATACTTCTTCCAGGGTACTGGTGAACAACTTCGGGGACAGCGGGTCGCCCTGTTTGACTCCCTTAAGAATTTCAAACTTAGGACCTAATCTCTCTAGTTTGATGGCAGCTGTGCTATGGGTGTATATTTTTTGCAGTAGTTGTATATAGGTTGGTTCTATGTGTTGTTTTGTAAGGGCATTGAATATCGCAGAATGTGTGATGCTGTCAAAGGCTTTAGAATAATCCACAAATGCGACATACAAAGGAATTTTAAATTCTTGATATTTTTCAACTATTTGGTTGATGGTGTGTAAATGATCACTGGTGGAAAGTCCTCTACGGAAACCCGCTTGTTCTGGGGGTTGCTTTTCATCTAGTTGGCCAGCTATGCGTTTTTCAATTATTTTAATAAAGGTTTTGTAAATGTGGGAAATAAGGCTAATGGGTCTATAATTATTTATATCAGACTTATTACCTTTCTTGTGGAGAAGTATAATGTTGGCATGGCAAAAATTTGTTGGGAAGTTTCCGGTACGAAAGATGTCGTTGAACAACCTTGTTAGGTAGAAGAGTAATGATGGTTCACCCATTTTTAGGGCTTCGGTGCTTACGCCATCTTCACCACAGGATCGGTTATATTTTAAATTGCTGAGTGCATCACGAACCTCCACTTCAGATATGGGGGATACAGTATCGGAAAATGAATAGTTAGTCGCTGGTTGTGAATGAGGTGTTTCGGAATAAAGGGTTTTATAAAAAGTTGTGCAAATTTCTAGAATTTTGTCTCTATTAATTTGTTTAACATCTCTGCTGTCTTTTAGACATGTAATCCACGATTTTTTGTTGTTGATTCCTTGCTTTGCTATTTTTAGTGATCGATTCCTTTCTAATGCATCCTGTATTAGTTTTTTATTATAATCTCTAATATCTTTTCTGATGCTGCGCTTAACTTCTTTGTCTTTCAACCTGTATTGTAAATCTCTATTTATTAAATTTAAAGCCTGTCTCTCCTCTATTAGTTTCTTAGTTTCTCCTGAAAGTTTTTTAATTTTATTTTTATTTTGTTTGACTACTTTGCTGGCTTTTGATATACTATTAATTATTTCTTTATATTGTAATTCTATACTTTTTTCTTCATTTTCTTTATTTAAAATATCAAAACTGTTTCTTAACTCTACATTAAACTCTTTTTTACAGGCTATAAGGGATTCTTTATTCAATTGTCTAATTTTATTTTTGAATATATTCTTGCGATGGATTTTTATGTCTAGTTTTACAATCGAGCGCACGGGCCTATGATCAGAACTAAATTTAAATTTGTTAATAACTTGAACATTGTTAATAATTAGTTTTTTGGATGCGAGAATGTAATCTATTTCATTTTTTGTTATATTATTAGGAGAAATCCATGTCCATCGTCTTTGTTGTTTCTTGTAGAAGAAGCTATTACCTATCCATAAGCTTTGCCCAAAAGCAAACTGAATTAGCCTAGAACCACGTTCATTTCGGTCTCCATAACCATGTGGGCCAACAATTGTCTCATCGTCCATGGCTTGCCTTTGGCCTACTTTGGCGTTGAAGTCACCTAGAACAATATTCCATGTGCTTCGGTGTTCGTCACATGCTTTATCAAGTAGGTCATAAAATTCTTCTACTTCGTCGTCAAGATGGGATGACGTAGGGGCATATACTTGGACTATGGATAGTGTTTTAGTGCTTGAAATTCTAAATTTTAAAACTGCAATTCTATCTGAATATGATTTAAACTCTAAAATATTATTTTTCCATTTTTTCGCTACTAAGAAGCCTACTCCGTAGCGTCCTTCGGTCCGGCCATAGAAATAAAATATACTCTTTTCTCTTTCTAACGTTTCCTCTCCGCTTCTCCTCACTTCCGATAGCCCTAC
Source organism: Melanchra persicariae (assembly GCA_947386135.1). NCBI lineage: Eukaryota > Metazoa > Arthropoda > Insecta > Lepidoptera > Noctuidae > Melanchra > Melanchra persicariae. The sequence goes on along the minus strand of OX376650.1, from coordinate 8,081,089 downwards.
TATATCCCATTTTATCTCATTTAATGCATTTTCGAGTTCTACTAGCCTATCCTCAGTTTTTAAAGTCCGAGTGTTATAGGTTAAAACGTGAAGCGTTTTATCGTTATCCGGTTTGTTTTTTGCCTGGGTCGTATAACGGGAGATCGATCTCACCCGGAGATTCTTAGCACCCCTGACCCCAGGGTGAGCCTGCCCACCGTCATCAGCAGTATCACCGCTGGAGCCGCCGGGCATTTGGGGCCTATTTTTCTTCTTCATCATCATGACTTTTTTGGAGGGGATTAGACATTTAACCCATCACGCTTGTCTATTGCGGGTTGATGGGTGAACAGTGAACCTGCTCACTCGGTTCGTGGGCGCTGCGGGTCAACATTAAAATTAACATTGACGGTCACCACCCTGAATTGACGTCCTGTTCTTACGCCAATTGTCCAACTTAGGCCATTTGCATACTGTGGCAGTTCGCATTCCCTAAGTTGGCTTTGTTTACTAAAAGATGTTAAAGTAAACATTTCCCTTAGTCGACTTTTACGACCTGCGCGGGATGATAAGCAGCTGACACATTCTACGTTTTTCTTTTGCTCCCAGATCAGCATGGAAGATGAGGTAACAAACACAAAAAAAAAAAATACAGTCGAATTGAGAACCTCCTCCTTTTTTGGAAGTCGGTTAAAAATGTAGTCGTACTCAGCGCTTCTCCTCCACATTTATTATGCGCACAGCCAAACTTTCTGCCAGCGTCTGTGTTCCCTTCCACATATAACCCGTCTGCCTTCAAAGCAAGAGTGAAAAGGCATCTTCTTGGCACGCTCGCTCCATCACAGACCTTATCTATCGCTTTCCATCAGGCATCATCAAGGTCAAGAGCAAACCCATTCCTTATTTAAAAAAATAAAAAAATTAAATAGCCTATAAAGTTAAAAAAGTGTAGAATTATTTCGGAAGCCGGTGTTTTAGGTTTTGCCTCTTGGTTTTTTGACACTGATTGCCGAAATTAAAGTTAGTTTGTATTATACTTTGTGTTTTTTTACTTGAATGTCGATTGCTTTTATAGTTTTCTTCACTGTTTCGTCGTAGCAAACGAATAAGCATCATTATCGGTTGACAACCGGCGCAGATATTGAACAAACATACAAAAAATATTCAGCTGAATTGAAAACTTCTTTCTTTTTTTTTTTGAAACCGTTTAAAAATGGCCACTACGATGGAGGAGGTGTGATGTGTGGCATGGTTGTTGGAAAACCAGCTTAAATTGCAGGTGACAAAACTCATAATCATAATTTACAATCTGATATAATAATCATACCCTTAACGACAGCTTGATGATGCAATTTAAAACCAAATTACCTCATTGTCAGCTGTCCGTTCAATGTCACTGCCATTTACATATTTCAGGGAAACAAAATAGGCTTTTTAAAAGCATGACACGTTCATATAAATGTTATCTTGCGCAATTGTTTATTGAAGCATAAGAATGTTATAAAATTCCTTTTCTAGTTTATTTCAATTTCCATATCTTTCGATCTCCTGTCTGCACTTACGTTTTATGTTAAGTCAAGATTCAAGCAAACATACAACGAATATTATAAATGGAATTTAGAATAAAATTACGCATAAATTGAATTTATCGGTTGTAAGGAGTTTATCACGATATATTTAGGTGCAAACGTACAAACCAATAAATTCTCGTGTGTTGAATATAAGGATGATAATATATCTTATCTTGTATAAATCTACTAAGCGTTGAATACATCAGCATCTATTAGGGTGCAGCAATATATTCCGTGGTTGTAAGATGTATGTGATAAGTTTTGGTTAGCTATTTAAAAGAACAGATAAATGTGGTGTAATTCGTTTTAATGACCAACATAACTTGGTATATACTCTCTGGAAATACTGGGCCGATTATGATAATTTTTTAACTGACAGGACTACATTATCGATAGATAAGGCCATAGGGCCTTTTAAAATCCGCAACAAACTATCGGATTCACAGCGAATATCATAGCTATTCACCTGTTCAATATTTACTTCACTCCACCGAAGCTATTTATTGGATTACAAAACGAATCTTGCCAACCTAGGCTCGTTCCCTAAACGAAACGCATAACTACTTAAATAATAAATCTAATTATTTATCGGTAACCGCTGTTGAAACTAAATTATTTGTTAAGTGAATTCGATGGTTCTGGTGTATTATAATCTAATTGGTATAATTGGATGTGATATTTTCTCCAGAGACACGTAATGGCTGGAAAAACTTATGTTGTGCGCACTTTCAGGTTAAGTGGTGTCAGTCGTAACGGTCATCGTCATCATGGAAGTGTTTTTCGTCTTGCTTTTCTCCCATTGAGAAGCATAAGTGCAGTTACTTAGGGTACCAATGCTAAGATTTTTATGTTAAATACCTAACTATAAAGGTGTCGTGACCATCCGATGACATTCGCTTGTCAAACTTAGGAAAAGATTGAGATCGCTCAGAAGAGAGAGGTACGGAAAGATAAAGAGGAGGGATTTGCCCAGCAGTGAGAAACAAATTACGCTAACAAAAATGAAAACATTGGTAATGCCAGATTGCTACTCAGCTATTTTTGTACCAAATTAGTTATCTGGCCAGATTTATAAGTACCATATATTAAAATAGTCATAATTGTATAACACCCTTCCGTTACTGAGTGACTTATGAGGTAACAAAGAGTAAAGTCCCGCATATCTCCGTTGAAAATGGAGAATCCTTCGACCAGACGGTTGTTGTGTTCGGTGGGCAACTGCCCGATTTCGATATTCGGACTGTTTTTTTATGTTCAAATCGCGGAAAACTCTGATAACGCGATGCAGGATTTTGTTAAGTTAGTTCGCAGCTGGCGAGATTGATGGCGACGCGGTTATTTTTGTTGCGATGTAGATTTTGCTACTTTGGTTTTTTGTGGTGGCATTAATGCCGCTACAGACTGACAGACACTGCGCTGAAATTTGGCATGTATGTAGGTTCCTTGGGGAGTGTAGGGGAGCACTAAGAGAGGAATATGCGCGTACGAAGTCGCGGGCCAAAGCTAGTTAATTATAATTGGATCGTGACCAGCTCATTAATTTTCAGATAGTTAAGACACTGTTTCCGACACTAACTATGATCATGATCTTATTTTCGTGGGTCACATTGAACAACATCATTATAAGATTTTTTCTTCTTCAGAATGCACTTCAACAAATTACCTAGTAAACATCTACAACGTTCTAGAATGGAATCTATTTACCAAATATGGCGTCTACTGTTTAATATTCAACAATGCAGGTCAGTGGGCGCTTCCAAATGCGTTACATCTATGGTGCTCGTCCTGACTGCATAAAACCTGATTCACACTACCGAGAAATTTACTGCACATTCTTGTCTAACTGAAGTGCTGAGTTGTCCTAACGTTTGTTTGGACTAGTTCTAACAGGGATAACAAAACTACTAGCATTAGAGACTGTCAGTATCTGGAACGATTCCATCGTGAACTAAATAGAACTTTTATGCTGCCCAAATCGAATCTTATTCGAATTGGAACACCTTGTATAACTTACATGTCCGGTCATATTATTTCTAAAAAAATATCAAAACTTAAAAAAGTAACTTTTTTAAGTTTTGATATTTTTCCTGTATATCAGCTACCCAACATCACCCTGATTTCGGAACACCCTGTATGATGTGAAGCTCACCCAAAGAAGCCTTCCAACTGTATTGAACGTAAAAAGTAAATGGCTTTAAACCAAATCAAAGCGCTGTGCTCTGGGAAGTGATATTCCATAGACCACGTGACATTTCAGCAGTGTAAATCAATGCCATAAATATTTGGTTTCCAACAATCACAACAAAAAGCGATGGCAATTACAAAATGGTCATTATATAGGTGGTGGGTGTCTCAAACAAAAATACTAGACTATCCATCCAGTACCTACCCACACTAAATTGCTTGCCATGTCTCCTGTCTATTTACCAACCTAAAACATTTTCCCACAGTACTTCTTCTGAAATGCAATAAAACATCCACGATGCATCTGCTCCACTCAGTCACATGTCAGTCTAACGCGTTGATTTAATGGATCACAATTGAATAACAACCAATTTTCTTCAGTTAACGCTCCTTGACACATAACAAGCAATTGATGATGACTCTGTTGTTTTATTTCTCAATCCAAGTCAGTAAAGGTCTGTACTTATTTAATACCATGATTATTCTGCATTACTATTGAAAGTTGGGCGTTATCGTCTAGCTTTGAATCATCAACCTAGCCTTTTTCGATTATTTTGAGGTCGGCATTACTAACTTGATGCGATTGGTTATCAGAATTTATATTTATATTGTAGCAGCTAGCAATTATATAGAATGCTCTAACATTTTTCATATTTCCTAGAAGCTCTTCACTATGGCAATTTGATTTGTTTGCTAGCCCTCTTGGCTCAACGTCGCGTCGTGCTTATTTGTAATGATCACCCCGAGCATTATAATACAATGTATCACTTATTCACTTATTGGTAATTTCAAATTACGATCAAAAACCGATCTGTCACGAAGAATATTTCTGCTTGAATCGTGAATGACCGTAGACGGTGTGTTGGGCTTAAGAAATTTGAAATTCAAACTGCGGTATCTATCGATTTGTATTGATGCAGATATGGAATTAGATTGCAACGATGCGAATGATTTGATCGTAATCGATTTTATTAGAGCCCACTTTGGTATGTAAGTACTATCGTTTGCTGGTAAGCTTAGCAGGATGCAACCATTATGATGGAAGTTGCATGTTGTGGAACATATCCCGTGAGAAAACCATCAAGTATATCTATTCAACGTCTAACGTTTCCATACTATACAATGTCTTTAATATATTTCTGCAATCTTGTACATCAACATTTTGAACGCCAAATTGAGATGAAGGTAAAAACGGGTCTTAAACATGACACTAATCACTTAAACAGTCGTTACGCTGCCATCCTTGAAACTGTTAGCTGTAAGTATCACAATGCGTGGACGCGTGAAACAATAAAACATTATCAAGCCATCACTAAAAGCACCCAAAGATCATAAGGACAAGATTTTTTAACGTTTGACCGGTAGTGTATCTTAGGACTTACATATTCCAAGTACCTAGATGTCTCGTACCTTTTTGTAGCCGCAAAAGAATTCTCCCGTGCTCCTCTCCTTATGAGATCTTTGACAGATTTCACCGGTGTTTGAATCTCGCCGTGTGGCGCCGCGCCGTAGCCGGGCCTTCGATACATCCGTGTCCACACTTGGTTAAGTTTCCTTCAAATTGATATTTATAACTCTGATAAATTGATGTTCTGAATATTAAGAAGAATCTTACCGTATGTATGTGAAAACGCATGAAAAACCCATATATCATGTTTTATCTAAAATGTAAAGTAGTAAATGTAGGGACCGTAAGGCAAGTCGGGTTCCATGGTTTCTCCCAAAAGAAAAGGGAGTGATTTTATGTGTGTTTGTGAATGACAATAATTAAATTCTGTAGTTATAGTATAGATAAAACAACGCCATTTCAAGGCTTCATACATTATTCGTATTGTGGAGCCCGACTGCCCGGGTAAACGAAATGACAGGGCCAAGAGAAGAGTCTCTTGGCCCTGTCAGTTCGTTTACCCGGGCAGTCAAAGTTGTTGACCGATCCAATGACGCTACGAGAAAAAGCATAGTACTCGTACCTAACATACGGTCATAACACCAACGCAGCATAATTTAACAGCTATTACAAATAGCAATGTAATCAAGTACCGCTTGCTTAAATTTTAAGATGCTTTATAAGCATTATGAGTTAACGGTAAGACCGTGTTACCCGCTTATTACGATGCAATGCTTCAGCCTTTACCCAGCCCTCGAGGCGATGTGGTTACTACACGAGATTTTGCTGTACATTTAATTATTTACAATGCAATTAATTATAATAAATTTGATGCATCTGAGAACGGTGTGTGAATTTTATTGTATTTTAATATATATAACCACCCAAAACTTAAACACACTTCGAACTCCTGTTCGAAATGTTTTTAAGTTTATGACATGATAGCTGCTATTAACTGGGCCTGCAAAACTGTGACCCGCCGACCCAAGGAGGAGAAAAATAAACCGGTCGTCAGTCTTGTTTTAAATGCTCATGTACCTTTATATCTTAAAGGATGTTAAGGCCAGGTTAACCCAGAATTGGAGTATACTCTTATTCTGGGTTAACCTGGCCTTAACATTTAGAGGCACATACATAATCCGTGTAGCAACTGCAATTATTTTTATATGTCTAACTAGCTTTTGCCCGCAACTTCGTTTGCGCATGTCCCGTTTTTCCCAATCCCGTGTATTGGAATATTGAGTCTCCCCTACACTCCCCAAGGAACCTACATGCCAAATTTCATCTTTCTTCGACAAGTATATTATTATTCGGCTGTGCGTTGTCTGTCAGTCCGTCACTCAGTAATGGAAAAGTTTTGTGTACTTATGTTTTATATTACCTTTGAATAAAAATTTATTCACGATCTTATTTTTTGAAATCATTTATTGAAACCACGATCGATTACGAATACCTACGACATCAAGAAAGATATGAAAAAATTAAACAGGTTTTTTAACCAGATAATTGCACAGCACATGCCATTCACACGCGCACTATAATTTCCCTCTCAAATGAGTTCCTACATAATCATGTAGTTAACTAATCGTTTGTTGACATTACAAAAACGACTCCAGTCGAGATTGATTCATTGAAAGCCGTTCCAAGATACCAATTACAGTAATTAAACTGTACAATCTTAGTTATAAGTTCATTGCGAAATGGTTGAAAAAGTTAAGATCCTTGGCCTGAGTAAAAGATGTATTACTTTTAAAATATTGTTGGGCAATATGTTTTGATCAGTATTTTGATTTTGAACCTTATTAGACAATCTTTCATGAAAAATTGATGTTAAATTGCATAACACAAAAACCTGAAGTCTTTGTTAAAGCTTTCATCTTTGTTGTACTCATCATCATCATCATCAGCATCTCTTCAATAACATGTCAGTTTACTGGATCCTCGGCCAACGCCGTGTATCTGCTACCACAGGTTATAGATAAAGTGCCAATCTATCAGTGAATACGATTGAATAATAATTGATCACGTAACATTTCGGTAGCGTTTGTCAATCCCATACAATATTTGACGTTTCGACAATCGCATTCACCACGCTACCGCACTTGTCTAGACCCGTTGCAAAACAGTTGCTGCATCCATCAGTTGTCTGTTAAAAAACAATAACATACCTTCACATCTTTAAACCTCAATGGAATGCTAAAACACTTCCGCTCCGTCACATTTCGTCTGTTCATAACCGTTGGCGCAAGATGCAGGCTGACAGTTCTCACGCTTTCAATAATTCTTGAATGAAATTCTTTTTATTTGACTAACACATTTTGGTCGTCACTGGTTTTTGTTTCGTTCGACAGGTCTTTGTCAGGATTTTATAGAAACGAATGATGTGCAACATCGTTTATTCCAGAAAGTTCCAGTTCTCTGTAAGCCCAGATCCAATTTCGAAAATTATGCACTAGTATTCCTGAACTCAGAAAAAGTCTCGACTTCGGCGGGATGCGGGAGATTAACGGATTGTTGTTGTTTTCCTTGATGTAATCTCGTATCATTTCCTGCGGTCAAGATATTGAAATCAAACTTGATCTGATCATAATATTTACGGAAATTTATCTTGATCTTATTGCAAAAGTCATCATAAATGTTAATCTGCGTTCTTGTATCCGCAAATTCCACGTATCAAAAACATGATTAACTTTAATGGCATGTTCCTTACAACGGTTGCTTTTAACCTCACTTAAATTGAATTGCAATAACATAATACGATACTTGTATTCCCTTGAGGGGTGGGAAGTAGTTGTACACCCAAGTAGTGTTTAAATCCCATGTAATAAGCTTATTGACATTTTCAATACTCCGAGCTACTACTCACAAATCCTGATGTAATGTAATCGCGTACGGAAGCAATATCGGTCTATATTCCTAGAACATTAACTACCATTCGAATTTTACCTACATTGCGAGATTCACAACACAATATTAGCTTTAACAAAAGTGTTGTTGGCCCATCTACGTATTGTTGATCAGGCTTCGTGCCATCACTCTTACTTCACTGCTTGCAACAGTGTCTTAAGAAACATGTAAATGTACCCTCGAGCAGTGACTTTCGTGTAGGGATGCTATTTGTTTGCTAAGTACCTGTAATGTAATTATAGGTGCGTTTCTATTTGTTAATCTCTTTATTTCGTTCTCACGGAGGTGTAATGATGATTGTTATGATTCTTACAATTTAGAGTTTATTGGTTCAAATAACTACTATTACTTGTACCTATTCTTTTATGTGAATAAAGAGGGAAAGGAAGGACAATGAGAAGATTAATTCCTGATTGTGTAAGGTACCACTTGAAAGAAAATGGAGTGAAAGCTAGCGCGACAGTTGAAAATGGAAGGATAAATTCCTTGCACCCAAAGTAACATAGAATAAGGGCAGATAGGTGACGACGGCTGCCATTGCATTTATGACAGTGGATGTCTAGCAATGTATGATCAATGTGGTCATGGGTATTTTTTGGGAAACTTGAAGGTAATTAAATAATAGTTTCTCGAATAAAATAGGTACTCCTTTCTCAAAATTGGATTTAAAGGCATCCTTAGGTTATATGAATGACGCTCATTTTCCAATGCAATCTCTGTTTAATTCCATAACCACCAGGATCAGTTAGAACAGAAGACCGCGTTATATTTTTCTTGGCAAAACACAGCCTCTAATACAGACTGGGTATTCTATTTTCAGTATAGATAGCAAAGCAATATATGTCAAAAGGTAAAATTATCTAGAACCTCAAGTTTGTCACACCCACATTTCAGATACACAACATTACTCTACCGCCCATGTCCATTCGAAGTGTCTTTTCGTTTATCAAGATAATTGATGTCGATAAAGTCAATTATCGTTGTAAATGCTTGCCAATATATCCAAGCTGTCTGAGTAAGTCATGACAGACATACCTAGCAGGTGGAAAGGAGCGCCTCTTAAATATAATATGGTCCAAAATTAACGCAAGATTTGAATTTGCCGCCATTTATGCAGAAAAGTGTTGGCAACCCCAAAAACATTACAGTTTGATAGCTGATAGTTTAGTGTTAGTAAAAATGGATTACCTACCACTCGAGGGAGTAGCGGTTTTGTATGGCTATATTTTTAAAAAAACCTTATTTTTGGTTGTCAGTTCAGAAAATCTGTCATTTCAAATAATGTGATTAGAAAAAGAAAGAACTCCAAAAAAAATCTTGAAAGACTATTTTTTTGGATTAACTGTGCAAACAAGCCTACAACTATCAGTGCATTGAATGAATCAATCAATTCCACGCTGAATCAACGATTCAGCCACATTTGTGCAAAATGATAATGGAGCATTTCGATGATGTATGCAAACCAAACATAACCCTAAAATGTGTACTTTATGGTTTAAAATATAATTTTTTAAAGAAAAACTTTGTTTTCTAGTTAAATCGAACCTCGCGTTAATTTTGTAGCACCCTTATATTTATTCTAGATTAGCTTCCTTCTGTAAGCCACAGAAGGGAACATGCTCCAGTGACAAGAAGTATATCCCATGTCATTGTCCTATTCTCATGAGGCTTGTACTAATTACGTACAAATCCGACTGGACACACAGAGTTAAAGGACATACAGTATGTATATGTCGCAGCCAACTAGCGTAATCAGCTGTTTCATTAAAAGCCTAGCCTTCATAATCAATCAGCGACATAAGTGACATGGGAAAGATTGACCATTAAATGTTAAGTAAAATCGCAAACAGATCGTAAAAGTTGGCTCGAAGTTTTAAAATAAATATATGTACCGTGTAACCGGTTGGGCGCAAGCGCATCGCGTCGTGTACGGTTCCTCGCTCGGTGACCAACATGCAAACTGTGTTCTGAGTTTGTAAATATTGGAGATATTTTTTGCATCTTTGAAGTTATGGAGTACTTCCTGACGAGATTAGAGTGCGAAACTAAATATTTTGTCAGACTTCAAGTTGGAATTTTGACAGCAGTTCAACCTTCTCTAAAATTCATTTAATTGATTAATAGTTTTGAGGATTATTAAACGTTGCTGCCCATTTTTACTTTTCAGGAAGCCACTGGAAGCGGCTGAAATTATTATAATGATGATTAAAACTTCAGTTGTGAAGATGATGTACTTTCGAAAAGATTGCGCGACTATGCTGGTTCTTGTGTTGTTGTTTGTCTTTAATAACATAATATTAAGTACTACCTACCAACATAAAGTTAAGGAATATTAGTTCAGCTTCACAATTTTGTATGCATGTCAGTTCTGTGACAGTAAACACAGACATTCACATTCTTTTTTCTTTCTCAAAAATGCTTTTTGATATTTAATTAAATGTAAACTCCTTACGTTAGTCATCTATATACTTAATTAAGTTTTACTTTCGTACTGATTTACAAGTGCTGATTTTCAATACAATAAATAATATCCCTACTAATATTTCCTACTATCTATACATTCTTACAATAAAACAGTAAGTATATAATATAATGTACAGTAGTAGGAACCGTTGTGATCTGTAAATTAAACAAATTTACCAAAAATGGATAGGGGGCGATAAAAAAAGAAATATCCTGCACAAAAACAGATTTTTCAGATTTTCTTGTAATGAAATAAATGCGAAAGTAACTCTGTCTGTCTGTTACACTTTCACGCTATAAAGACTGAACAGATCGTCTTGAAATTTGGCAGATATATAGCCTGGGATATGCAGAAGGACATAGGCTACTTTTTTACGTGATAACCAACATCCACGCAAGCGGAACCGCGGGCAAAATCTAGTAATCAATCAAACTTATCATTTCCTCATAAATGTTACACTTTTGATTCCTACTAGATTCAATCTCTCCACAAACCATTGCGAATTCGATTTGAAACCATATCCATTGTTCTCCGAAAACCTGGTGACCCTCGACCTAGAGCATTATTGCCCATCAGTACGCCTTGTATGACGTCGCGTTATGCAAGAGTCGCCACACGCGGACCTTGGGCTATTTTCTATTGTACCTTTAAACTTGTCGCGTGATGATCAGAAGATTAAACTGAGATTAACACTAACGTTCGTTAGTCGACGATGTTATTTATTGATGCTGTACAGTCATTTAATTGCTTTGTGTTGATGAGAATTTTTTATTTAAATAATAGTATTGTCTACGTTGTGTCGGAGATATTTTAATGAGAATTGATTTGCATTCCTGATTGATTCATTGTGAATCGACATGAATATACAATTTATGTGTCAGTTTGTGGTGCATTTTTCCGTCTGTTTATGTACGAGCATTTTGAACTTGTAGCATTCACTAGCTTATTTAAAAAATAAATTTCTTCGTTGCTCGTGAACGTGCTGCAATACCTGCAATGTTTTGATGGAATCGTTAAGCAGCTGCTTTCAGGGGTACTTCAATATTACTTCCAGTGGGAAAGAGACGGAGCTATACAGGACGTATAGCTCCGTCTGTTTCCCACTGGAAGTAATATTAAAGTAATACTGCTTTAAGAGTTGGTGGTTCAGGCCCAGGCCACTCTGTTCACTGGATCTAACAAGCGAGTAGATGAACGCCACGTAGCTCCAGTTGTTCAATAACCGTTTTCATCTAGTGCAGCTATTGAAATGGCAAGTTGCTTCTCATTAACTTTTCAATACATCAAATTAACCGTAACGCAGAACCCACTAAGATTTATTCAAGTAGGTTTAAATTATGCATCCGAAGTGGAAAATGTACCTAAACTATTTAAAAGTGTGTAATTCGCGCAGAACGAAACCTATCAATCTATGCTGAGCTGTCGATTAAATACAGGTAGAGCATTCACCAAAATACGCAATTTTAGATCTGTTTACCATATGAAGGACATTCAAAACATTCAATATAATTATTCTCTCTGAGGTTTTTTACAACTCACTAATTGATAAAATCATCGTAGAAGAGATTGGTTGCTAGGCATCGCAAAACCAGGTATAGAAGAGCTTCTTCTTCAGTCGTTCCCTCATTACTAAGGATCGTGGTCACTGAACCCCTTTCAGCGGACAATATGTCTCCATTGATTCCAGTCCAAAGTAGCCAACACAACCTACTGGAGTTTGCTTGAGGACGTGGCTTCTTTCACTTGGTCAGACCATCGTGTTGGCGACCAGCTTCGTGCTGCCTTTCCTTCGGTATTGCCAAAAATTAAGTAGGCACCAGCTTTTCAAGGTTGCTATCTCCTCTTCGCATTGTATGGCCAAAATAGGTTAAAATACGCTGTAAGCAAACTGGTGGTGATATGAAAGAAACCGCTACCTATATTTCTTATTATTATTTATATTTTATTGTACACCTTGAACTTAAAATAAGAAGCAAAATGTTATTATTAGGTCTAGATACCTAATCTTAGCCTAACCCTTTCAGACATAAATCGTGATTTAATGTCATCATCTGCCTAGCTTTTCCCAACAAAAAAACTATATTGGGGTCGACTCCCAGTCAAACCAGATTCAGCTGTAGTATTTTACTTGGAGCGGCTGCCTACCAGACCTCCACAACCCATTAACTGGGTAACACGGTACTTCTTGGCAAAACAGGTGTCAGATTTTGTGCTTAACGTGCTTTCCGCGGCACGGAGGTGTCTCGGTATGTTAAGATGGTCACTCATCCACAGACCAAACTCGGCAAACGTTGCCGGCCGTGCGGCTGTTATAATTTAGCTACGAGCTCCTCGTGATATAATGTTATGTCAAAATTATCATTCTATCTCAAATTAATGTCACAATTTTACAAAGTAGAAATCCCTTCTTGGAACAAGTCATGTCCTCTTTAAGATTTTTTAAAATAATAATTCATTTCATATAAAAATATTATTTTTAAATTTAAAATAAAATATGTATTGCAAAGACTGTAAACAATAATAATATAAGTCCTTATTGTATGAATGTCACGTTACTAGGTCAAGGGTGCACGATGCATAATGATGAGTCAGGCAGTGAGGATGAAACCTGTTTAAATAATACATAATATATTTTTAACGAAGATTCGAGACAATGTATTGGTTTTAATATGAAAAGCGCTGGTTTTTGCTACCAACCTTTTTAATTTAATATATGGTTCAGATTTACCAGATAATTTTTAATTGAAATAAATAATTTATTTACATGTGTAAGTATGCTATTAAATGTGTAAATGGATTCTTGGCCAATTTTATTTTTCATAATGCACTGTGATACATTTTCTTTTTTTTTTTTTTTAGGTATGACCACTAGCAAGTTAACACACTTGGGATATTAACTGCTTAACCGGACTAAATGCACTGTGATACAGCCAAAGTCATACTTTCTACATTAAATTTAATTTAAACCTTAACTGCGTCCGAAATCCTCTTATAAAAACGAAAAAGTATGTGACGGCATAGTGTTGCGCTGCGTGGTGTCGCGTAGCCTTCCTTAGTGCCATGCTTTTGCCTTTTTTTAAATTAACCGTCTCTACCTTTTTACCTACGAAGATTATTTATATTATATTATTACGGTGACGAAGATCGACCAGTCAAATCTATAAGAAAAAAAAAAATCATGCCAAACATTTTAGCTCGCGAGTCTTATACTAGTGCATCAAACGGCGGCCACTGCCAAAATGTAACAATGAAAGTAACAGTTTCGTCGTCGAAAGTAAGCCAGTAGGTTATTATGTTCCAAATCCAATTCACTCTTACTTTCGTACTGTGACGTGACGCGAAAGTATTAATGCACGTCATCTGCGTCATCACAAAGTTGGGGAAGGTCACGATTACTTGCACTCTCAATGAAAGTGAATCGGCGAAAGTGAATCTAACATTTCGGCAGAAATGACGCGATTGACGTCAGCTGTGCTGTGCGTCACGTTGTATGACGCTGTCTGTGAGGTCGGTAGCAGTGAATGTGTTGATATTATGACGTTTGTTGGTAAATAGCAGTGTTGTGAGTCATTGTTTTGTATTGTAGGGTTGTTTTATTCATTAATGATGGGTATAAAATGGTGTAAATCGAAGCTAAACTTTTTGTATTTAACTAAAAAAGTAAATTAAACTTTCTGTTCTCAAATCGGTTGATTTATTTTAACTATTTTGTTGAAAAAGAAAACAAACGGCCTGATTTAGTAAATATTGGTTTCGTTGCTCACCAAAACAATCTCGAGTATTATTTTTTTTAAGTAAGTAAAACACTTCTTGATTTTAATATCCGAGAGCGTTGTTACAGTTGTTGCTGTTCCAATTCGTAATCTATCAACATAGTCATCTCATTCGCTTTATAATAATAAAGTCACGCAGCTGTATCAACAAGAACGAATTTCCATGCTCCAGAAGAAACCACAAATCATGAAGGGTCAGATAATTAGGTTTAGAAAGGGCTGATTTTTCAACAGTCAGATTGCCAATTTTATTTATTGCATATAGCAACGTTCGCATTTGCATCTCTGTCGCAATCTGTCAAAATTATAGGCAAAAGGAGTAGAGTAGGCATTCCATCATTTTCCGCAGACTCCCATTCGGTCCGTTGTTGTGCGTAAGTGTATAGGGACGAAGAATAAATATGGCGGTTTGACAGCTTTTGTATAGAAAACACGACAAGTGTCCACATTACTTCTCCAGAAAAAAGTTACTTCACGTTTCAAAAATGGGCCCTTACAACTACAATGTTTCATTGTCTACTTTTACAAACAGGACGTTAAAATAGAACTTTGAAATCATGCTTAATTTGTGATCATTGTAGTAGTTATGTTTGTAAAAAGGCAATAGAAGCTATATTTAGGTCATAGGAATAACCCTGACCTAGGATCAGACGGTACAGGGGCAATCAATAAGGAAAAGGAGAACCGGAGTTTTTCTCACACAAAACGGAACAAATAATGATAAAAATTGTCTACAATATCTAAAGAATTTACTTAATTAACACTTTATATGGTGATAATTGAACTAAAACAGATTTCTGACGTGCAAGGAACATTCTAGATAATCATACCAATTAGTGCCCATAATTATGACATGGGCACATTGGACGCGACACTCGCTAACCACCTCGGTTCACTCGCGTTTCACACACAAGTCAAGCGTTAAGATATGGGATAGCCGCTGATTATCTTGAAAATGTAGGCCAATTAAGCATTTGACCGCATGACTTTAATGAGACGTAATAATATAAAATAAGCCGAATTACTCTGCCAGTAATTCTTAGAAGTCTGTTAATAAATTGTGAATTCCGAAACAGAGGTTTGAGGCTGGGGTTTGATCCGGAGGCAGGCGTAGTACGATAGTCAGCGTTACGCGAGAACTCAGTGTTTGTACTAAGACCCAAACTAATTTCTAGTGATCGAATTGTGAGCAAAATCAGCTGCTTGAGCAGCTTATAACTAAGAACAACTCTTGTAGTATCTGTATAAATCAATATGTGAGGTAGGTAAAATTTTAATAACAACTGGAAGTTTTTGTAAGATATCTTGACTAGGAAATATAATATCACTTTGCATAACCTTCAAGTTTATAATACCATAAGGCTCCACTCCCTTTTAAATGAACCATAACGATCAATTAATTGACAACCAATTCGCTCCGCCTTTTAACTTCAAAACCAGACCCTTACAAAATGTTACGATTGGACCATTTAAGATATAATGACCAATAGCGAGGCACCAATTAAAAGACTTTACCTCACATTTTGTGGGTAATCATTGTAGCCGCAGCTAATTCTGTGAGTTTAGAAACAAGAAATGCTTATAGAGCCACGCAATTATAGGTCATTTCTAATTGCAAAGTAAAATGTTATAATGGTCTTGCAAGCCATTGCGGAGTTCTTGCAATTCTTTGCTTGTGTCTTTGCATTGAAGTATGAGAGTAGTAGATACATGGATTCATCTAGTTTTGAAGAAAAACTTAATATATTATGATAGAAGAAGACGCATATTAGTGTGTCTGAGTGTGTGCAAACCCAGGTACACAGATACAACGAGATCAGACGCAGAACCAATAATGGCTAAATGTGCTCTCCGAGACACAATAGTCATAACAATGCCAACTGCCAAATCCGGGCTGCCACCTCAAAAACAAATCCAGGATGCCAAAGCCTACAGTTGCTCTTGTGACCTCGAAACCAACGGGGAAGATAAATGGACAACATAGTAGGTACACAGTATAGGTTATGCTCAAAGTATTTCATATTTTCCTGTTTCTACTTCAATTTGAATAAACATTTCAGAACCTTCTGTGTAGCACATTGCAAAGACGTAATCCGAATGCGTAGGAGGGTACTAGATCATTGCTTTCTATGGCAGGCTGTGTTCCTGGTAGTTGTCATATTATCTAATCTTCATCATAACACATTTACTTATTCCGCATTACTATGTATTTGGAGTATTTTGTTGTTGGAGTAGGTACTCCCTGTTTTTTGAAGGTATGATAAAATCTGTTGTCATATCTATTCTGTAGTATTTTGATTGGATAACGACTAATATGAGATGACACGAGTAGGTAGTCTTTAATCAAAATCGGTTCATTCGTTTAGGAGCTATGAGGCCACAGACAGATCAGATACACACGTAAAAATTGTAACACCCCTATTTTTAGTCGGAGGTTAAAGGCCCAAATATGTTTCAAGTAAAAATCTGAATATCAAGATTTATTGGTATTCAGACTCTCATAAACTTTAAAGAAACCTCATAATTATCATGCAACGAGATATAAACTTGTAATTGTTACTTGTACATGTCGAGTACAACGTTCAAAAAAAGTATCCAGAAAGGGATTAAAACAGTTAATTACTGACGAATGATGGAAATGTATCTACAATATCAATTACCATTCTCACAAATATACTCAGGAAGGTAAAATTAAATCTTTAATATCAACGACATACATATTATTACATTGTTGATTACCGTTTTTGTACCGATGTTAAATGTTAACCTTACGAGAATAAACGAGGAACAGATGTTATTTATGAAGTGCCGACGTGACAAGGTTGATGGACAGTATTGGTAGTGGTGTCTATTTATCTCAGTACGTACTTACAAGTGTAAGTATTGCTAAACTAAATTTAAGGTTGATCTAATAGCCCAGCTCTACCCTATATCTATTTTTTAAAAAAGGCTGGTTACATTGCAAGTAGATAGCAATTCTTCCTTAATGAGTTTATGAGTATGACATAATGATTTTGCAAACAATTAAATGTAAGTACCTAATGAGTTAATGACATAAAAATATGGTCGTTAACGGTTTATTGTTATTTTTTCCATTGTTGCTTCTCTACTGCCTATCCTTCTAGGTATTTTTCTCCCGCGACATCTCGAACCAGATTTTGTTAGTTATTATGATGTATGCCTGTCTATAATAACTACTACGCCTTCCGTTTTCAAATCAGTAGCGCTCTGAAGTTCTATTTAAACTAGGCCGGTTCACACCACCACCATATTCGCGGCCTTCCTTAACGTCACTTTGTTTTTACCATCAGGACGCATAATTATGAAAAAACCACTAATGCTTTTTTTCATCTTCCAGAATTTTGTATTTCTTAAATACAAAATTCTGGAAGATGAAAAAAAGCATTGCGCACCACTGCAAGTATATCTAATCTAGTATAAAATCAACAATAATAATGGTTTATTTACAAATAAACCATTATTATTGTTGGATTAGATAGACACAGAAAAATATACATAAGTACAAAAAGATTTGCGAAATATTCTACAATGGAGTCTCATTAAAAGGCGACCTGATGCCGCCTAAAGTAGGCCAAAAGCCGGTGTTTTAGGATCCAAATGAAATCTCCCCACAGCTAAAAGCCAACAATCCGACAAATTCAAAGATTTCTCGTCGCTGTCACATCAATCGGTCAGACAAAACTTATGGAGTACTTATGCCATTCACGTTCCATTTCGAAATGGTAAAACATATTAGCCCTAGGAGAGTCTAACTGGAAACGATAATAACTGTAAGCCACGACAAGTTATTAAAGTTGTTTAGTGAAAATCACAGTTATTATAGTCATTTCGGAGACAAGGCTTGGCTTGGTGCGAATCCCAAAGGTTAAGAAGTTCAAATTTGTTGGGAATAATGGCTTCTATATTGTGTTTATTTAATGTTTTGCTCTTTAGTTGGTAGTATAATAATGGAAGTTTTTACAACCGTGTTGTAGCAAACCTTTTCTTGCATTATAAGGTGATAATTTGAGTAAACACTGCGTCAGTTATCTGGATATTTGAGGCAAAATATTTTTAGGCAACCTATAATTTGATAAACATATCCCCTTTTTATTTTATAAAACCACAAACTCCACCCTGCGTTCTGTTGCAGCTATGAAAAAGCTACTTGCTCTATTAAGCAAAGTTATATATTTTCTTTTTACGCCAAAATGTACTAAAATAACCACATGAAACAATGATTAATATAATATCCCAGTGGAAGTAACAATAATTTCATAACTAAACGCGGATGATCGACAGATCGTGACCTTCTGTCTGAAACGCTAAGTATTGCTAACAATGCAGAGCATCATTTGATAGATTCACTGTAAGTCTTGAGACGAACTCTTGACTTTACCGTGAACTTCCTCGTCATGCGCCTGCGCTTACCAATATTTTGTCCGACTAGTTGTTTCCCACTGCTTTACCCGTGGCTCTTTTTTAAATTATTAATAGGCAGACAACGGACCAAATGGGAATCTAAGTGTGCAAAATGGAGTCGGGATACTCTACTGTACTCTAGGCTCGCGCTCGCGTTTAATGACAATCTCACCTGATGGAAAGCGGTGATGTAATCAACGATGATGGAACACGCTTGCCTGGAAGTAACCCATTTAATATACCCGCGTTGTAGCTATCAGGAAACACATACCTTTCATCCGGGAACCGTTTTATTTTCCGTGAAGAAGTAGCATAGGATACTTATCGTCAGTGTAGCTTTTTGTGACTGAAAGTATTTTCGTAAACGGATCAAAAAGTACTTTCAATGATTACCTTTTTATATATATATCTAGACGCACTGCAAGTTACCATCCCTAAACCTTGTTTCGCACTAAGCGTTTCCAAACGTATTTTATAATGAGCACAGCAAACGAGTGGAACTCTCTACCTGCGTGTGTGTTTCCGAACGTATTCAACCCTAATCTCTTCAAAGTTAGAGTGAACAGGCTTCTTCTGGGTAAACTCACTCCATCGTCAACTTTGTCTCTGTCACCTCGGATCTAGACTAGAGTCAAGAGCAAACCCATCTCAAATAAAAAAAAACATATCTTCAAACCAGCAAATTTTACTTCTTTTACCAAACAAATATTTAGATATTTAGATTGGAGATATACATTACTTGTTATTTGAGTATTAAGGAAAAATATTAAAATATAGAAGTCCTTCAAAGTAGGATTACTACCCAACCAGCAAAAACTAGGCTTATAACAATCTCAAGACTACTATTTTTTTGCTCTTATATCACTCCTATATAATGATATAAGCCTGGGTTTGGGCACTAATTATAAGCATATTTAGTTTAATATCGTTCTAATATCAGTCTAATTGAATGCTGTTTGCACTTACTGAAATCTAGCCAAAATTAATTTAAGCCGACTTAGGCTAATATTGCTTTTACGTAAGTATCTTGTAAGCTTGCATAGGCTTATATTGGTCTAAGGTTAGAATATTTTGAGAATTTTACGTCAGATCCAACTGAAAAGTTCGTGTGAGTGTTGGTTTGAAATTAAATGAAAACAAATTAAAGTTGCGTGAAGTTTATGTTCATATAAAGTGCTGTACGGCATTTTAGTATAAAAGTAAAAGTAGTTTTACGGTAAGTAATCGTATTGGAATTTATTATTTAATGTTAATTAGACCTCGTTTTACGCTTCAAAATTCATGCGCCTTGTTAAATAAGGTATTTCCTGTTCTCGTTTAATTATTTTATTTGTTAATTTGTATTGATAGTGTCGCCATTAGATAGCTGCATTTTCCAAGCGCACTATTAGACTAATGTAAGATTGTTTACTCTCATTTTAGCATTCGGTATACTAAAGATAACTCCATATTGGAATAAATTAGGGTTCCTCGCAATTTTACATAAAACCTTAAATCGACAGAGAGAAAAATAAATTTTGAATTAAATATGGCCAGCTACATTACTCTTTTAAACTATTAAAACTAGTTATTCCCAAAATTGATCTAAGATCAAACGATCTTATATGGGTCTTGTCTTTTGTATTGTAAATATGTTGATCCAAAATCACTCTAATATCATACTTATCCAGTGCTACTGATCTTATATTAGTTTCAAATAAGATCAGAAATGCACGTACTCACAGTACTCTTATGCTATGCTGATATTAGTCTGACATCTTACAATAGCAT
This sequence comes from Melanchra persicariae, assembly GCA_947386135.1. Lineage (NCBI taxonomy): Eukaryota > Metazoa > Arthropoda > Insecta > Lepidoptera > Noctuidae > Melanchra > Melanchra persicariae. The sequence goes on along the minus strand of OX376650.1, from coordinate 8,060,632 downwards.
TTAGCAAGTGTAATATAAAATCAAACGAGCTTAGAAAATACCCATATAAGAGCAAGTTTTTCTCAGGTGCAACTAGTCTTAGTAAATTCTCTTATTTACATATATGAGACTTGGTTATGAGACTGAGCGTTCTTGAGGCCATACCGGCTTGTCTAAAAGTAATATAGGATCGATGGTATGTTCTAAAACAAATATAAGAGCGCTTTAAGCCTACCACTCTTAAAAAGTGCGAGTTCTGAGACTGTTTTGCTGGTTGGGTACTAGGTAAGGTTAGGACTTAATAGTAATTAAAATTATGTAATAATAATAATAAAATTTATTGTGCTCAAAATGATTCAATTAAGTTGAGGCAGCCCCAGTAAGTAATTAAAAATACTTGTGTTGGGACTGACTCGCTCTTTCCCTTATTAGCAACAATTTTGAGTAAAATTTTGTTAAACAATAAAAAATGTGAAACAATAAATAATTAAAAGAAGCAAACAGGGGTAAATGAAACAGATTAGGAAACCATTCAAGGGTTCCGTCCCTTAAAGGTGCAAATGGAACCCATTTACCAAGCCCACGCTATCTGTCTATCCGTTTGTCAGTCAGTCGTTTAGCGTATTGGTGCGTAAACTTGCAAATTATCTTACCTCATGCGTAAGCACCATTACTCCAAACCCAAGTAGTACAACTTTAATATGACGTCACGCACACTTCTCACATCTCATTCTTATTATAATAAAATTATTATCTTCATAACTCCTCGCATTGACATTTTTACGAGTGCAATAAATCATACTGGTCGCCTAAAGGCATTGCCAGATGCTTTGTAACGAATGCAACCTCTTATTAGGTAACCGCATAAATAAATACTGTTATGTATGCGCTTTTCGCTTACGGGATACATGCGATTTATTTGATATTGTCACGGGCTATTGCATAAAGATATAAATCCTTATCTTATGGAAACCAAAACCTTGCGTATTTTTGTTTTTTTTTTTACTGAGAAGTTAACCCTTATCAATTTGACAGATATTCCGTCGTGGGAACTGAGTTGAGAGGAGTAGAGTAAGTTTCAATTAAAAAGACTTACCCCTATATTCCAAACGATTGCCTCCACTCGAACAGAATCAGATTGACAGATCTTGTTGGTAACGTCCAGTGATCCAGTGTATTTTTATCTATTCTCCCAGCGCAGTCGCTATCCAGTCATATTCCGAGTTCATTTTAAAGAACTCCTTTAGACTCAATAGTCTAGGGGAGTCTAGGGGATAGAGAAAAGGTTAGTCGTCCAGTCATATTCCAAGTTCGTTTTGAAGAACTCCCCTAGACTATTGAGTCTAGAGGAGTTCTTCAAAATGAACTTGGAATATGACTGGACGACTAACCTTTTCTCTATCTACATTTGAGACATCTTTGGCCAAAACATTTCGAGCATCCAGGAGTCTCACATCGATTTAATTTTGTTCAGTAAGATCTTGATGTTGTCTTAATATTGCAGCATGCTGGTTTTGTTAACTAACCGGAAATAGTTAACTGAAACTTGAAAGGTAAAATTTATTTAGCTGTCATTGCAATGAAACTTATCTATTAAAGCTCTCAGACAGATGCACAGATAACTTCATTCCCCAAAAACTTAAATTAATAAAACGTCTAGTAACAAAAACTATCTAAATAAAAGCACTATCGCTTATCCATATTGCAGATCATCAAAACCAGGAAGCATCATTTGTGCAACAATCGTCACGACCCACGATGTTCACGAAATTGAAGTTCTTCACGTGTCACGGAGTCACGAAAGATGGATGGCTCTTCAATTGGCGGCGCCATATCGTCGTCGAAAGTTACGGTGGTTTTGGCTTTAGGCGACTAAATAAGTAGTGGCTTTTCTAAGCAACTTATACAACTGTGTAAGGTACTTGTGATGTTTCTATAGCTAAGGTACCACGACTGGTTAGCATATCTGACAATGATTCTGTGCAATGATTGTTTATTGTTTCTCTAGCTGTTATCAACTCATTATCGAGACAATAAAGATGTATCATATCCATGTGCATTTTTTATTATCAAACGATAAACACCCAAAGAGTATGTTTGGATATTTTTAACCGACTTCCAAAAAAGGAGGAGGTTCTCAATTCGAGTGATTAATTTTTTGTTGCACGGTGTCAACAATGTGGGTAGTAGCATGGTAGTAGTCCCTTTTGGTCCGTCATTTTCATTTTGGCAACAGATTTAACGCAAAATCTTAACTATGTGACTACCCTAAAATAGCAAAAGAATAAATTAACCACCCCATACATTTATGTTTTCAAAACTCAACAAAATGAACTGAACAGATTTATTTTCGTGGTTTGAGGGTTGACCCCAAAGTGAAATGTGTTCGTAATGAATAGAAACAATTATCCATTTTAATATTTTTCATTTAATCTTTTACACCTTTTAATACCTAATCAAAGGTCTAAGATTGTATACAACTGAGTATATAAGTGTTTAGTTTGACTTATTCGAACTACACTTCTAGAAATTTCTAACAAACTAATTTCATTCCAAGATAGGTGTCACCGCAGTAATGATAGCTCGCAGTAATCCTTGAGATGATTTGACAATCCTGACAACCTAGCATTTGGAAAATATTTCATAATTAATCTTTCATCATTTCATTGTGACTGTGAAGGCATTTCAAATTCTGTCTGGAGATAATTATCAATCTTGATTGACAGTGAACAAGCTATTTTTTAGTTTAGAAAAAGACTTAGGTAACAACTTTATAGTAGCTGCTCTTTTTGTCCTCTCCCTCAGCGAATTGTACCAAAAGGTTTATGCGACGTCGTTATTGACACTAAGTACATGACTCAGCATTGTAAAAACCACGGAGTAGTTATCGAATTGAGTGTTAAGGGTGCACTAGTCGAATGGCTAAACTCGTTGACGGGCGCGGTAAAATGCATGCTATCTCATCCAACACCATGAGGATGAAATAAACGCTGCGATAAGAAATATGAAGTTAACGAGCACACAATTTAATAGTTCCATATCATATAAGAGGATTTGTAACGAAAATGAGGACGTAAAATTTATTGAAAGACATTTGGTAGTTAGGAGAATTAATTAATAAATTATTAATTTATATTAATTTAGATAGAAATAGAATAGAAATAGAAATAATCTATCCCTGTATGGTTAAAATTTTGCCATTTTCGTTCTACATAAGTGTTTTATTTACGCCCAAAGTTGTGTTATAATTTGGAACAAGTAACTTGCACATCAATACTTTTTTTCTTTTTTGTTTCCATACAGGGCTAGATAATACCCAGATTAATAACTGGGACTTTTTTCTGAACGTACACCGTCAATCAGTAGAGTAATCGCCAGATTACGTTTGTTTGAAACAATAACTGACTAGGGCACCCTTAATTTCAAATCCCGCTCGAAAACATCACAGATCCGACAAGTGGAAATAAAACAACTGTTACTGATCGGTCCTAGAGGATACATCAAAGGAAAACTTTACAAATCCAAGTTCATTTTTAAATATTTTTATTTAGGTATTGTTCACCTACCAAAGTGTACTTTTAAATCCAAACGTTGACTGGTAGAGAATTCCTTAAGCAAAAAGTTTACATACATGTGTACGACTACTGTTTACATCGTTTAAAATAATAAATTATTATTTTATACTATTATTATTGTTCTGACCGGTGATTCGGGCGTAAATCACAAGCATCTCGCTCTTTCGCCGTAGTTCATCAATCCAATATACCTCATACTCCGTGGCTTAAAACCATAAGAAGCGATTATGTGTTATGCTTAAAGACTCCAATTGTGCGTAAGTGGTAAATTTTATGGTGACAGTCGCTAGAACATTATTATTTACAAGTTACCACATATTACATCTTTGCGTAGGATGATATGTAAGTACCACAGTAATGCTTATTTGACATTCACATGTGTTCATGGAATGTCAAAATCTTTATAAGACCAGAGCTGTCTAGCCCACTTGACATGGTTCTAAATGCAATTGGTAGACTGTGGGTTTAATAAAAAGAGAGAGAAGAGCTCAGTTAAAATTGAGCACCTAAATACATAGAGTGGACTACGGAACTATTCAGTCAGTAGACGTGAGGATCCAGACTTCGTTGCACAAATCCCGCTTTATAGCTCCATCAAAATGGAACAGTCAGCAAAAACGACTAAAAGCATGTGAATTTGCTATTCAAATTTTCTATACTTTTCCTTCGCTGTTTTTCAACAAATTTTTATTGATTAAACTTATTGTATCTAAGAAGCCCGATTTTACAGTAGGTTAAAAAATTGCTTTTCTAGTGAGTATGAAAGAGACATGAAATAAATCTCATTCGCACTTAGTGGTAAAGCGATCTTCTATCCCTCTCTAATCGGCTGTCAAATCGGGCTTCTTAGATTGTGACCGACCCGATTAACGGTCGTTTTCGACTTTTTTTCTCTATTAACACGACACGACAGTCTGTCGTCACGACATAGTGGGAACGCGCCCTTAGTCGTGTCATTCAACACCGATTCCGTGATTTTACAGCTAGCTTATGGTGAAGATGGCAGTAACTCGATTTTTGTGGAATCGGTTCGAGCAACAAAATCGAGAAAACAAATTAGCTACAAATTCACATGCAAATTTTAGTCGTTTTTGCTGACTGTTCACTGCCAGCTTGATGGATGGACTTTATGACCATGCCATAACACACGAATTCTATACGTGCTTACTTATTTTTACAGTGTGTTGTTTTGCATCTTTTCGTTCCTTTATGCACTATTGTTTCGCAAGTGCACAGCACTTTAATATTAAGTAAGGCTCTAACCTGATTCCATGTCGAGCAAAATTACTTAACCAGTTAGTAGTAACAAAACAATAAAATCCACATTAATGTTTACATATCTCTTTATTTTACATATTTACAAGCATAATTACAGCTAAGTGATACATATTCAAAAACAATACAGTAACTTAAATCGTTAAAAGGAAATAACAAAACGAAACGAAAGCTACTTTCATTTTACATAAAATAGGTTTAAATGTACAACAATAAATGTATCTACTAAGAAAGATTTTAATCGTACGAAATTAGATTGAAATTGTTTAGATTCGAATTAAAACTTATATGATGGACTTAAGAAAGTTCGAGAAATACTGAACAATTACATCTCGTAATAGCAATAGACAGCAATAGAGAATCACCACAATGAACAAAGAACTCCCGTCACACTGTCTGAGTTAATGATCACGCCAGTATTTTTAAAAACTAATTTTGTATTTAAATTCAACGCTCTTTTAGTCGTTAGATGACAAAATTCTTTCACCAACGACCAAATAAATTTAATGTGTCAGCGCGGAACAATACAAATTACGTAATGGCAATATTATTCTTAGATGTATATCGTTTTAACTTATTTACAAATATGACCTTGGCAGTAAACAATAAAATTTAACTTTAATTTTACAGGAACTGAATACTTGCGTTTTTCTTGATGACTTATGGCGGTGATGTAGCCATGTATGAAGGGCAAAACGATGCTTAGAATTTTAATTTGTTCCTTTAAAATAACTTTGATGTATTTGTTTTTGGAACTGACTTATTATTTTGTACAAAAAAGAGCAATTAACGGAGAACAAGAATAATATAAAATAATCAAGGTAAGGTCACCATAAAATTTTACGCCGTATCTCATCTTTTGTGCACTTTACTAGAATTCGGATAAACATCTAATTTTGAATAGAATTTATAAAAAATATTGTGATGTACTATTATGTGAAGACAATCAATTTCAGTTATGAAAAATACTTTGCCAAAATAAAATAAGGGCCATTGTGCAAAATGGATTTCCGATTATATTCATTCATACAACTATTCAATATCAGTGCCTATCTTGCAATACCCAGTTGGTATAATATTAATGTAAACAAAGCCGTAACGTTAATAAGGGCAGCTTTATAAAATCCAAAAGGGTCAAGCAGAACGTATAAAAATACATTTCAAAAGAAAGACTGTATCCAGCAAACAAGAAGCAGTAACAATATTATGTTCTATAAACAAATAAAGGATATTTCTATACCAGATTAATTTCACGTCGAAAAAGACGGACCACCGCACCGACATTATAAAACACAACTACAGCAAGTAAAATCTATTATGAGAAACAGACTGTTCACAACAGAAAACAAGAAAATCCATAATGCTGCAGAATGTATGTTGCTTGACTTTTACAAACCAGAAGTTATCATGAATCCTACTAAAGTTTTGAGTACTCGTACTACACTCTTTTTAGGTCCACGCGTGTTTGGAAAAGTGTCTTTCTTAATGATTAATGCTGATTTATACAAATTGATGATTGACGAAACAGAGTGTGCTTTTAAGCGCAAGGTTATGTATTGGACCTGCCTATCAAATAATTTGATAGATCTGGAAGGTAGGTATACCTTATGGTATAAGGTTCCACCACGTACTCAAAACTGTTGAAGCCTGCATGATAAGTTCTGACTGGTTAAGGCCGAACAGCACAGATTCTGTATGCTTGTGTGAAGTGTGTGATACGTGCGATAGATCTTCAAGGGATCTGTTGATCACAGTTTTATTGCATATTTATTTAATTCTAGCTTGCTGTTTATGTGTTTGCAATAAAGGAGAGGTGTCCAAACACTCCCTACGTGTCATCAACCTATTATAGCTATCCTTTTGGGTGATTGTAGATAAACTATTCTGACTGCTTCCTATTTTCATAAGTCAGGCTGTATTTTGAGACTATTTTCACAAATGCTCGTGACCTTAATTGGTTATTAATAATTTTACTTTAGACACATCTAGACTTCTCTCTTCGGAGCTATCTTGTACATTTGGTGTTGAAAGCTCTCAAGATAGACACATCCATTTATAATGTCGGGTTCTTTATCAGAATTTGAATAAAAACCAGTCAACTCTCGACCCTATATTAAATACAGGCAAACTTTACCTAAAATGGCCCCTTATTTTATTTTATCTAGTATACAATCATTCTGCACATAGTGTAAAAAAATACCGTGCTACCTGTCAAGGTGTCATAGTTCAACATCAATAAATATAAAAAGAACTCCAGACTCTTTTCCGAACTTTTATAAAGGCCGTACCATACTACAGCCCCAACGATTTCCGTATTGTATAAACATAGATACATCTGGCACTTTTGTCTTAATCTAGTACTAACAATTATCATCACAGTTACTACGGCGTTCATTTAGCGACATGGTCGACATGTTGCAAAGAACTTAGTAACGTTAGTGATGCCGCGGGGGGACGTAGACTGGCCATTGGTATACTGCTCTTGCTGTGCCCTGGAAACAAAGAAAATGTCAGCAAAGTAGTTTTTTTTTCTTAGCTTAAATAGTGTCCTACTGCAGTCGTGGAAATGTCGCCCTTTCTCCTCCTTAACCTCTCGGTCTGGTGTGATCTCTAGCCAAGGTTGTCCCTCAAATAATATGTCTCTTCGCTGCGGGCAACCTATTAGTAAATGCGAGTGAAACACGAAAAAAAATTATAAATCTAATTGATCTGCTATTGTATGTATTTGAATTATTCGTAATCTATTATATCGTCGATTATAATATATTATTGTATTACGATGGTCAACAACTTAATAACAAAAATAAAAAAAAAACTTGAAAACAGAAATTAACAAAAACTTGAAACAGCAAATCATATTTTTTACAAGACTCAATTATTGTAGCCTGTTCTTCTGCTTATAGTTTTTTGCACAACAGCCACTCAGAAACGAGAGTCAAGATCAAGGTCTAAGACTCTTATATCGATAATAACCCAACGCTAAAGGCACTGTGGCACTTAAGTCTCTACGACCATAGACATCTGTACTAGCTCCTGAATAATGTAAAATGAAGGTCCACTCACTTCCAAAGAACTCCTTAGGTTCCGTCTCGTAGCATCCTTCTCATATTTCCACTGGAAGTCACTGGCGGACTCCGCACCACCCACCACTGTCTCATAGTTATCTATTTGGTTGAGCTTAGCATCCTCTTGTCTTGCAGGCTTCTGCGTCGATGGGTAAGCAGGGAAGAAGTACCGAAGACCAATGCCGGGCAAGCTCTGGGAACCGAGAATGGCTGGAGGACTGTTCGGCCCACTCTGTTGGCTTGGAAGGACGGGTTTGATAGGAATGTACGAATTGACGAAGCGTTGAGCGTTGTTGAGGAGCAGTGGTGGTGGTTGGGAGCCGTAGATCGCATTGGTGTATCTCGGCTGAGGCACGAAGAAGGGTGGTCGCCTGTGTAAAAATATTTGGGTTTAGTAAAGGGTGTAAAATACTTAGTTTAGTTAATCTAATATGCACCAATAAGATAAAATTATCACTAACGCAAGATTGATAAAAAAATCATTCGGGACTGAAGTTACATCTGAAGCCAAGTAGCATAACTGTGTCCCAGTTTGAAGGGTATTCGTGCCGATATAATTACATGTATACATTAGAATATTACAGATGCCTTACTCGGCACTGGGGCTCTGGATAAGTGACATTCAGTCATAAGTCATTCAGTAGCGTGGCGAAGGCGATTGTAAGTACGTCAAAAATGTATGGGATTGACAGATGCTATCGAAATGTCACGTGATCAAATTCCTACATTTTGGAATTTCGACAGTGGCATTCGCCAATTGAATAGCACATTGTCTAGGGCCTCTGATCAATTACCATCAGCATCAAGCTGTTGACGTCGGTTTCCTTGACAAGTTATTAAATTTAAATAAAGTATAAGTAAAATTACCATTGAGCATTAGGATCGGGGGTGTCATTAGAACGTTCCTCCCAAACAGGCGCGGGGTCGCGGTAGGGTTGCGGGGGGGCCGCCGGCTCTGGCGTCGGAGGTATTATGGGACCCCCTTTCGTGCCGTACTTCACCATGATTGCATGTGCGCTGGACGCGTACAGCACCAGGCAAGTCAGCACCTGTGAAATTGAGGAGGGTTAATACACTTTCTACAAAAATAGAGAAAAAGTAAAAAATAAGTCTTGGTTTTGTACTTTTGGATCGATTGTTTTGGATTTAACAGGCTTTCATTTATATTTTCATTGGTTATGAGTAAGAGCTTAAATCATATTATGAAAGTATAAACTTCACAAATTGTATCACAAAACCAACAACATTGTCACAATATTAATCTTCAAAACCTACATAATGCTGGTTGCAGCAGCTGGTCCCAGCCTCAGTCAGAAATTACTATCTCTTTCTCTCTTAACTCTTCTTCGAAAAAAATTTAAGCTGACTTTCGAAACCCTTTCGAAAATTGTAATTGCGTATTAAGTGTGATTGATTCAGTTCAGTTCATTCATATACAGGATTTAGAACTTGCGAGTTCGTATAAAATACCGTGAGGAATAAACAGTCAGGATATCAGGATTTTCTATATCCGCTGCCCTTGTGGTATTACTTCGTAGTGATGATTGACTTTGGCATAATCATCAATGTGCAGTAAAAACCTATCCTTTTTTTAAGGATGGCTAATCGTCAAATGACTCTTTCCGCTGCGCCCAGACTCTTATTGACTAACACCCACCCTTGATCCTCTTAATGCCTTTTGTGTTCCAGGGCCGCGGTGACTCTTTCGAACAAACTCCGCATCCCCAGCAAGATAATAGGTAACTTGCCAGGGTTGTGGAATTTGTTCGAAAGAGTCACCCTACTGACTGAGTGACTAGCAGACAACGCACAGCTGAAACTACAGTTCGAAATTTTGCATATATGTTCCTTGGGGAGTGTAGGGGAGCACTAACCCCACCAACCGTGTCTCCACGTTGCCGTCGTGGTGGGGCTTGCGTGTCTCAGTGATCTTGGGGGCTTTGCCGGTAGAGCCACTCATGCCGGAAGGTCCCAAGTGAGAGACCAGACCAAGAGAGACACAAGAGGGGCACACCGTTCGGAGACTTGAGCAGTGTTCGGGTCCTCGGACGGTGTGCGTCTCATTGGCTTGCTCGCTGCTCTCTGGTACGCGTCTGATCATCAGACGTGACTGTGAGGGCAGCGAGCAAGCACTGAGAGAGAGGGGGAGAGGAGGGGAGATAGGGACCGCACCCTCAAAAAGGAAATTATGGACAGGCCTGCTAAACAGAAACTACCCCAGGGCGGTCCGGACTGCACAGCGGTCCGGGAATCCGCCACGCCTCGTGCGTCAAGCCCCTCGTATTCTGGGGGGGGTAACAGGGCTGTCCGCACTCCGCTTGCCAAGGGCAACAGTGGCCGAGGAGGCCCCCGATTCGAGCCGTCCTTCGAGGATTTAATCGGGTTTAATTTTAGCTAACCCGACAAAGTGTCGGTCGGGCAGAGCGCGGGAAGTGGCGCTCTATATTGGGAGGAGGGCTCGCTTGAGCGTCGCACGGGTGCAGAGTCGGAGTCCGAGTTGGACTCCGACGACCTAGTGACCTTCAGCTCGGCGAGCTCTGAACCCGTGAGAGCGGGGGCTGCAGCGGAGGACTACAGGTCCTTCCGCAAGCGGCCCAGAACAGAGGAAGACCGGGGGTCGTCCGGCAGCGAGGAGGTTGCCTCGGCTCGCAAGATCCCCACCAGCAGGCGGGGCAAGGGCCGAGAGGGAGGCAAGGGGAGATTGCCCGCCTCCAAGGTGGCTGGTCAGCGAGCCGAGGAGCTCGTCGCTGACGGACGACCCCCCGTAGAGGGCGGTCGCAGGGCTCCTGGTTCGGAGTCCTCCGGCGGTGAGCCGGATGACTCCGGACAGGAGCGGGTCCGGAGGGCCGGGTTTGCGGAGGTGGTGGAGGCCGCGCTTCGCGATGTGGCCTTGAAGAGGAAATTGTCCTCGAAGAACAAGGCCATAAGCGAGGCGATGGCCTCCATTCTGGCGGCAGCGGAGGCTACCAAAGGTGGGCCTCCGCAGGACGAGATGTCCGAGCTGCGGGCGGAGGTCGCCCGCTTGGCTGCCGCCACGGAGCGTCTCCGTAAGGAGAACGAGGGGCTCCGCGCAGACCTGGCCAGGCTCCGGGGAGCCGGCCCACAGGGGGCGCCGGAAAGTGGGCGCAGGAAGGACAGCCGGCCCGTGCCGCAGGAGGGCCAGGTGCTGGACCTGGTGCGGCAGGAGTTGGTTGGTTGCCTTCCAGGCGCGGTTCTCCGTCCTGGAGGGCATCGTCCTGCGCCCCCCGCTAGCGAGTGCGGCGAGTGGGAAGGCCCCCCCAGGCCAGAAAGAGGCGGCGTCTTATGCGGCCGCCGCGGCTGCCACACCGGGGTCGTCCGGCCTGGACAAAGGGTCCGGGCCGGCACCCGCGAAGCCGGTGCCGGGGAAACCGGACCCGGCCCCGGAAAAGAAGAGGAGGGGTGGGGTTGCTGCGCGGACGGCGAAGGCTCCTGCGCCGTCTGAGCAGCAGCTCCCCCCGGCTTCCTCGCCTTCAGCTCCTCCCCCGGCTCAAGCCGAATGGCAAGTGGCCGGGGAGAAGAAGAAGGCGGGAAAGGCAGCCAGGGCGGCCAAGAGGTGGGAGAGGAAGCGGCAGCAGAAGGCGCGAAGCGTCGCGGCTGCGCTCCGCCCCCCGAAAACCGCGGCCGTAGTGCTTACACTACAGCCGGACGCGGCGAAGAGGGGCGTGACGTACGCGGACGTGCTCACCAAGGCGAAGGAGGCGGTGAACCTTGGTGAGCTAGGCATCGTGGGGGGCCTTCGGCTCCGGGTCACCATGACTGGGGCCCGGATGCTGGAGATCCCCGGGGCAGCCAGCGGCCCAACCGCGGACGCTCTAGCCGAAAGGCTCAGGGCGTCCCTTAGCGCGGACGATGCCCGAGTGTCCAGGCCCACCAAGCGCATCGACATGCGCATGCGGAGGCGGAGGTGGTGGCCGCCGTCGTTAGGACGGGGGGGTGCTCAGCAGAGGAGGTGAAGGCGGGCACCCTACGTCCTGACAACACGGGCATGCGCACTATTGTGGTGAGCTGTCCCGTGTCGGCGGCCAAGACCATCTCGGAGGGCCGTAGGTTTTTGGTGGGTTGGGTTTCCGCGCAGGTCAAATTGCTGGAACCCCGACCTCTGAGGTGCTTCCGGTGCCAGGTGGGCCACCATGTAGGAGCACAATGCACCTCGGAGGTGGACCGCAGCGGTCTATGTTTCCGCTGCGGTCAGCCCGGTCACAGGGCCGGCTCCTGCGACGCCGCGCCGCACTGCGCAGACTGTGCGGCAGCTGGCAAGCCGGCCGACCACTGGGCTGGGGGTAGGGCCTGCGCCCCACCCGCCAAAGTCGGAAATCGGAGAAAGCCCTCCGCCACCGCCGTCTCTGCCGCGACCGCCGCCACCGCCGCCGCTTCCTCCGCCGCCAAAGCCGGTTCCACTGCGGCTGCTGCTACTGCAACAGCCGCAGTGGAGCCCCTACAACGGGCTCCAGAGGGGGCTGAAATGGAGTGCCAGTAATGGCCCCATTTCACCCCCTCCTGTTGAACGTCAGCCACTGCGCCGCCCAGGAACTGATGCTCCTGAGCATGGCGCAGTGACTGATGCCTGTGGACGGCGAGCAATGGGTAGCTCGCCGTCCGATCAGAACAGGCCCGGGTTGACGGCGCGCTGTGTTCTACGCGCGCCAAGCCAGCAGTCGTCAGCATGGGTCGGGGCCCGTTAGGGCCAGAGCCTACCAGGGTTGCGGATTTGTTCGAAAGAGTTACCGAAAAAAAAAAAGGGGAGCACTAAGAGAGAGTTTCCAGATATTCTTACGGGAACGGGATAAAACGAGATACGCGCGTTCGAAGTCGCAGGGAAAAGCTAGTACATTATAAAGTTTAATGTATTGATAGTAAATAGTTCAGACAAACTACAAACAGATATGAATTATAGCAGGATTAATATAAAGAGACCGATACTGATTTATGCTAATAACATTTCCAGCTGTTTGCATAGTTGTTCTCTATGGTTGAAGTAGCTGGCTCTAGTCATAAAGTAGGCTCATGTCTGTCAAAACTCGATGTGCATACTGCGTAGGCGCAATGGAACGTGCTAAAACGTCTTAGCTAACCTTTAGAATCGTTTATTTCATGATTTAGTCGCTATTTGAGTGTCACTTCTACAGAGTTTATCAAGTCAAGGGATTCTAAACAAAGTTCCATTCTTTCAGCCAATGCGATTGTCGAAATGACAACAAATAGGGTGTTGCGTACGTGACATTTCAACTGTGTTTGTTCATCCGCTCCGCTTGACAATATTTATATCACTTGACTAGAGCCCGAAGTTTCCTATTTACTACCTACGTTTTTCATATTTTTAAGGATCTTAATGTAATCAACAACTCACCGTTAATACGGCGAGTTATAATCATGCGTGGAGGAGATAATCCAAAAAATAAATCAGCTTCAAGCCAAACCTAGGTAAAAATAATCCATATTCTACGATACTGAATATCTACTTTCTCCTCATGAAAAATTACTAATGAATTCAAAGTCAGTCTGTACTTACCTGATATTTTATTATTTATTTATTTATTTACACGCAATATTTTCAAAAAAAGAAAATGATATACAGAGAAAAAAACACAAAGGTACCTACTGCCTATTTCATTCGATTGTTATTTTAAAATTAATTGTTTAAATTATTTCCCCCTGTTATTTATAGAAAGCGCCCAATTTGAGTGGATCTGACTAAAGAGTTCCGTACATTAGTCAAGCAGTAATAGACAAAATTAATGTACTATTTAGAGTCAAGATTCGCATAAATATACACAATTAAATATGGACTATGATTTCATTAGACCAATAATTATGCGTATAGCCTTCCAACTATGTTAAATTATAAGGAAGTCCCTCCTAAATATAACGTAACTCGTATTTTTTTATAAAACCACACATTGTGACTAATAAGATAATCATATAGAATGTAGGTGTATTATTATAAATTTAGTGTCATAACTATTGCAGCTGCCTGCTTAGCAAACTTTGTTTTACTTGTCTGTAAATTAAAGCATCCTTACGCCTATTTCTTTTGGATTTTGAATAAGTGTCATCTGCCTAGTCTTTTCCCAACTAGATTGGGGTCGGCTTGCAGTCAAACCGGATTCAGCTGAATACATGTATTTTACGTGTAAGAATAGAAAAAAATCAACAAATTGTCAAACATGGTTAAATAGTGATCTGGTTCTACTTAACCGCAGAAATACGTTTAGTTTCTCGTTCAATTTTCAAGACTACTTTTGAAACAGTGTTTGCAGCCTTAGATCTTGAATTAAAATAAATTACCTACATTTAAACGTCCAAGTTCAAGCGAAACCTCGTTAAATTCAAAGACATTATACTCGAATAAAACCCAAGATGGGTTAAGTGGCAAGCTTGTATTGAATAACATTACTTGGCATAATTATGGCTGTGCTTCAGTACTTAATGACATGTTTTCTTGCCAATGACATTGAATAATGTTGCTGGACAGTCAAAGGGGAAACCAGTTCTTGATCTTACATCGATTACCGTAGTTATCGATTCAAAATAATCGATATTTATGGATAAATTGCTCAACTACAAAGTAACAACGCGACGCCTTGGTGGTGACACCTTTGTAATCATATGCGAATGGTGGAAAATTTGTTGCATAACGCAATCTCGGTGTTGCCGAGTTTGTAAAAGAGGCTCATCTAAATACAGGCTTTTAGTTTAATGCTTTTAGCAAAGGTTTCGAATTAATTATAATAATTTATGTATCTCTCAAAATCTTATCGGTTTTTTACTACATAACAATCTATTTCTAAATAAATCTTACGACGCACAGCAGATAAGACGTGCGATTAGATCACGATGAAAACCCCATTCTCATTGAAAAGTACCACTCAGGTTTCGCCAAATGACTTCATTTTAATTAAGACAACTATATTAAATCAGCATCATACATCTTCATCTCACAGCCTTGACGCACTAACTTCAATGCTTATCTTTCCCACGCGAACATCTTTTTCTACCACATTATGTGGTTACAAATAAAAGCTAGTTTTTTTCACTAAACTTTATCTATTAAATGCTCAGCAAATTGCACATTTTAGTACCGGTCGCCATTGTCTATGTTAAGTTAGCACATCAACTGTTGCAACCTCCTTGAATTTCCAAACTTACTATTATAAAGTACGAATGCGCGTTATCAGAGCATCTGGACGAATTTATTAAAGTCGAGCATCAAATGGATTGAACCAGATTAATGTTTGTTAACGAGCAAATTGGTTCGCAGAATTCAGGGGCAAACGATCTTCATTGAGATTAGATGAAATCAAAATGTGTAACCGTTTTACATACCTGTAACCTCGCCGAGAATCTCATGTTTGTTTATTTGTGTGTTGACTACCTTGACATTCGTCTCTGCTCCCTGTAACAATGTTAAAATAAATTAGTACAATTTGTCAGTGAGTCATGCAAAAAAGTTGATGATATCATTACTTTGACTCCATATTAAGATTGAGAACAGCGAGTGCCTGCAATTGTAATAACAAGTGTCCAAATAATTATACCCTATCAACTTGACAACAAATTACATGCCATCAACAGCCCGTACTTACAAAAAATATTGTTATGAAAACATTAATTTACATACTACGCAGATTAAGTCGGTGAATTGCAGTAATTATTATGAGAAATATTTTGAGTTTCGAAAGATATTACTGAAGTTACATGGAAGAATTTGACTGGAAATGTGTTGGCATTCAAGATGCGTGTCCAATGTTAAGTAAAATCAAATTCTTAGTACAAGCTAAAGATGAAATAAAGAAGACAAGATGACGAAGTAAAAGTTATACCAATATCTACTAGCCGAAGTACTCAAATATCATTAGAATTATCAACAAAAAACAGGAATACAAATAAGAGGTAAAGATTTTACAAATCTTAACAAGGCCAAGATAAAAGCTTGTAGAATACTTTTATTGCAAAGTCGGACCCATCCAATCCTCAAACAAAATCAGGTGAGCAATCGCGAAGCTACTTTTAGAAGACAGGTTTCATTAAGCCTAAGTAGGTACATTATTATATTGTAAGCTGTTTTGAAATATTAAAGGAAGAAAGGTGAACAGGTTGGCATATCTCACACGCATCACAATGCTACCAGTAAATAGAGCTTGGCATTTGTTGTAGCTACCATGTTGTAACTGTTACAATAGAAGTTAGCGATGACACGGTTAGCAAGGTTGCATCTGATAAGGTTACTGGTAACAACCATTATGAGGTCTTGGAATGTGCGTACATTGATATAGACAATGATAATGGTAATGCAAAAGACTAAAAAAAGCTAGATATAACTAATGTTGCTGAAGAAACTTGAAAAAGGAACTGCCAAATATGACGGTAAATTCGTTAATAAAAAGAATGGGTAAGTAAACTAGCTTATTAATGCTTTATGACATGAACATATTGCTAAACGTAATTACTGAGAAGTTAACAACTATGATCTATTGCACGATACTAAAGGGTAACCGTGCGATACAATACAATAAACTGATACGATCTGGATCAAAATCTGAACACTGTTTTGCCATAGATCTGATAGATTGCTTATTGTTACTAAATTGGATATTGCTTCTGACGGATTATAATAAACATGTTCTTGATAGCGACATTAATTTTACATAACCTGAAGATATAGTAATAATTTCGAAGCAAAACGGGCAAAATTTTCAAATTTAAGCCTAAATAGATAAGACTGAATAACAAACTCATATTGACACGGTTCCCGATGAGGTAACACGGCGGAAAATTTATTAGCATTTGTGTACGTTACACCAAAATGTTAAAATATTGAGTGCCAATGTCCGTATTTCGGCACACGACTCGACACAAATTCGTGCCAAGAATACGTATGGATGTTTTGAATTTTTAATACACGCGTATACAGTGATTGCCACAATTCTCTTTTTAGCAACCGCAGGCGTACTTTATAAAGGTCTACATTTAGCATTGAATAAAAATATGTTTTATACATTACGACTACTTAAATTGAACTTAAAAAGGAGAATCGGTGAACATAAATTTTACCATCTTGAAAGGTTAAACGTTTCTTGTCAGTTGTTGAAATATCAAAGTCAATTATACATGAGAACGAATCATTCTTTCTTGTAATTTCTTTTAATGTACCTATTTAATCAATGTAATTGTATGTAACATTTTTATAAATTGATGTTTTTCATTACAAATATGGTATGCGAACACGGTTCTTTACTTATGTAAAGTCAATGATGTTGGTTTAACACAGTTTTACATTCGTTCATTTGCATTTTTATTGTTTGATTTTATTCATGAATTTGGGTCTAATCTACTTTTTTTTTTAAATAAATAGGCATGTGAAGTTTCTTTGTTTCAATTACGTATTATGTACTGAACCCTGAAATATATTGCGAATATTTCACTAACAGCAAAAAATAAAAAACAAACAAGAAATATTTACGTCTTAACTTGTATTTGCATCAAATTATTCCGCACCAATTGTTAATATTTGCTCAAGAGCAGTAGCAATTACAATACAACGCAGTTAATTCGATATTAGTTCTGCGATTTGTATTCGAGTCACGAGTTTGATTATGATAACTCAATAAGTAATGATCTCGTATTATTTCGATATTCTAAAGATTATTGCTAGTTAAATCTCATCTATGAATGGCAAGATGATTTAGTCACTTTCATTCACAATCTTGCATAAAACATACATAATAATTAACATTCTAATTTATGCACCAAAAACTTGAAACAATCTAACGCATATTTGAAAAAAAATATGTTAAATAATATAGTGTCGAAAAAGAAGATTGTGATGAATTAGGTATAGATAATAATTTATTACGTCTCATTCATCTTGATTATATATAATCATCAATGATTTTGATACGAGTTATTACTTTCACAAGTCATAAATAATTTCGATAAGTATTTGTTGCATTTTATGCATCGATTTTTTTATTTATTTATGAGATTCGATCAATACATTTTCAAGTATCTATACGTATCTTTCGTTTCGTATTGTTTTATTGCTCTTACTTTAAGATTCCTTAACCAATCCAATCGATTTGGTACATGCTCCTCCAAGGGCTATGCAAAAATTGAAACACAATAACACCACTAACAGAATGTCACTTCGTCTAGAGGGGCCTCTCATAAATTCAAAGGATGTAAATATATTCAAACATAACTGGTACAACAATAAGGTAAACCTAATCTCTTCAAAGTTAGAGTGAACAGGACGGGAAGTCTCGACATAGTTACCGATCGCCTACCGACCGACTTCGGTCGATATGTTTTAAGGCCACCCTTAAACAGTCAAACTTAGATCATTGATTTTAATTATGGTGGTCGGTAGCCGGTCGGTAATGTCGAGGCTTCTTCTGGGTAAGCTCACTCCATATCGTCGACTTTGTCTCTGTCAACTCTGACCTAGACTAGAGTCAAGAGCAAACCCATCTCAAATAAAATAAAAACACCATAACATCATATACTTATGAGAACTTCAATTATTTCATGATGCAACCTTCGACCAACTTATGCGTAAAGATAGGCAATAAATTACTGTTTGTTTATCTTTAATTACTCACGATGTGGAAATTATTGTAGTCACGCTCTTGTTCCCTGGGGGCTAAGTATAGAGGAATCGATAGGTAGGAATCAGTGAGAAATCTTTATCAGGACCCTTAATTTCCTTGGCCATCGTTCCTGATTATCAGTCGCAAAAAGTAACTAGGCCGATGTTATAGATGCAATATAATACATACTATTTCGATGTAAGCTACGTAAAATCTGCGTATCATCTTTATGGCTAACCCCGTAACCTATAACAGGTACCCTGTTTTCAACAAAAAAAAAAACACCTTCTACGGAATGACAGACAGACAGCAGCAGTTTACAAGTAAGCAAGTTTTTCCCCAATTCCCACAGCACAGCAAAATACGCACGTCAATCTGAGAAATCAACCAGTTTGTCCATTCTAAGCGAATATTAAACATTTATATTCGCGACGCCTAATCTTAAGAATGTGGCGACATGAAATAAGTATCATTATCGATTGGATTACAGTTTACGCGTAAGTTGCCCAGTCGATGTCAGACGTCGATCGTTCGGCGAGATGTGATAAATTAAATTAAGTTTATTAGTCAATGATATGCTTAGTTACCAAATAGAGGTGTATATATCTCCCTAAATGTGTGTAGGAATTTGTCATAAATTGGCTGGTGTACACATTACACATGAGTGCATGTATGCGGCGTCTTTTCCAATATAAATCAGGAAAGCCCGATGCCTTGTAAGCAGATTATTGTGAAACTGTTTTAGCTGCCAACTCGTGTTATTTACAATTGGTTGTATTAATTCGATATTCAGACGCGTGCCATTTACTTTGCGGCCGGCGTAGAGAAATTGTCTGTGGTTATCGAGGAATTTGCTAAAGTGCCTTGTAACCGCAAATGTTTTGTTATTGTTGTTTTACATATTGTTGAGGATTTAGTGGTAATAAATTTAGATAGGTATATATTGTTCAAAGTGAGCTTTTACATGGAGTACCTATGAAATTTTCTTACCCACAACAACTTTCTAGTGATAATAAAATACCCGTGTAAAATGAGTTTTTCTATCAATTCCCTGTGTATATTATTTGATCAAAGGGTGGATTTTTTTAAAGATACAATCGATCACACTTTTCGATCGACAACGATTCTACATTTTCTATCCAATTTTTTAATTGTTTTTTTATTTTAATTTTAGGTTGATCACTATCCAATATAGATCTATACTTAAAATTTTACAATTGATCACATCCTTTCTGGTTTACATTCTTTGAAAGAAAAGACTTAAAAATATACTTAGTTTGCCACTCAACAAAAGAAGATAAATTCTATTATACACAATGAAAACTAGTCACACAATTACTAAACTATGTCAATGAGGTACAGCGACATTTAATTAAATCAATTAATTGATTTAATCCATCAATATGCATAGTTATTCAATTGTTTTCTCTGCAGCATTCCTTAGGGAGTTGCACGCACATACATAATAATATTTAATTTGTTGTTGGGAATTGCAGATTTTAATCATCACGTTGAAATTTAACTCTATGTACATCACAGTAGAGTTGACATTCCACTATGTGCGAATTCTATACAGTTCGCATTATTTAAAGCCAGTTACACAATATCGTGGCGATATTGACCATTATAAGCAGTACAACTCGATCATAATTTGTCATTTACTGTCGATGCTTATGAGTGTCAATGGGATTTCTAACATACCGAAATAAATTGAGTCTTTTATATGGAACATAAGCACGTTAACAGCCTACGCAGTTTGTCTAACAAACCAGCTGGTCTGACCAAAATAAACTATTATTAGATATTTTACTTCAAACCTGTGTTTGAAAGCTTTGATAAATCATCATAAGCTTGAAAACTAGCAATGATTTTCAAAACATACTATTAGAAATGACAAGGTATGTTTAGAAAAAAAATATCAATCTTTTACTCAAACAATGAAATGATTTATAAATTACTCTTAAAAGCCGAAAGCCGCTAAATTGAAAATACAACACTCCAACAACGAGCTTTTGAGCCTACATTACGCATTCGCACCAAACCGCCTACTACCTTGAGTAGGTATAGACCACGCTTAACCGCGAAGAAGCATTACAATAATAATTGGCCTGTTTCCTTGGCTGTGCCTTGACAGTGCGTCAAATAACAAAGAGCTAACATTAGTCAGGACAGGTAATGTAAATGTCCCACCCACTCGTGCGCATAATGTTACTCAATGGTTCGATATACGAATAGAAGTGCAACTGTCACCCGCTAACTGGTGGCGCACCGTGTCGAATTAATTTGATAGGAGTTACTGTGTTGTCAATCATTGGCGCAGGAGTTTGTTTATTACGAGCAAAAGTTTTTGTAAATGAAGATATAAGTACGATAAAGAGTAACGATAAAGCTTTTTCAACCTTCATCAAGCGCAAATACGATTGTTTACTGTTTTAAACTGTGGTGGGATGGATTTGCCAGATACCAGCTTCATCATCATCATCATATCAGCCGAAAGACGTCCACTGCTGGACATAGGCCTCTCCCAAGTGTCGCCACAATAACCAGTCCTCTGCGTCTCGCATCCATCCATCGCGACCGTCACCAGGACATCGGTCCATCTTGTGGAAGGTCTACCAAAGCTGCGTCTTCCGGTAGGGACGCGGTCTATTGGGTTTCATCGATTACTTTCGGAGAGTGTGCATCTGAATTGCACAATTTAATTCCGATTATAATTTTTGATAAATGCCACTTGAAGTAATCACTGTAAGGTTAATTTTGGCATTTTGGGTAAATGTCCCTTACGTTAACTGATACTTCAGGTATCGACATAGTGGATATCCCACAAATACACAAAACGTTTTGGGAACATTTTCATTGTGCTTACAGCTATGGAGTGGTATTTCCTGCCAGAATCTGAATTTGCTGACAGCCACAACAAACTTAAGCCACAACCGAGTGAGTGAGTGAGAGTCTACTTTTTGGCAAGCGTGCTCCATCGTCGGCAACATCATTACTTACCATTTATAAACAGTTAATTCTTGGACAACACATTTCATTAACCTACCAACATTATTAGTACCCGTAAATAGATATTATTTACCTATTATTTCCCAACATTCCAATACACAGAAGGTGTTAACTTCAATAAATAACTCTCCATCGTATTCCACGTTTTATTATTTAACAGCTAAATGTCGGAAACTCGTTAACGTTATTAATGGACTATTCGAATGTGAACAATAAATACCAAACTATCAACTGTGTGATTTTGCAATACAAAAGGTGGTATTTAATTGAATTTCAATTAACTGCACAACCTTTTAAAATTTGATTAACAAATTTTAACACGTAATTGTTATCTAATTAGTAATCCGGTAATCAGTACCGTCATCAAATTCTAGTTCCCTCAATGCTAAATAACTTGTAGTTTGTAAATCAATAACCCTTACTTACCACCAAATGAAATATAAGGAAATCTTTACGGTTATTTATTCCACAAATATTCATTCTCAAAACTTCCCGTTTTGAGAATTAATGTGAATGGCTAAAAGAAGGGCGTGGAAGAGCTTTGTGAAGGATATAAGGCTATTTTATTCCTTGACCATAAATTCTTCACAAGGCCAGGGGTTGTGACTACTTGAGAAAATATGAAAAAAGCAACCATAACATGAAATGGGCGACCGAGTGGTCGAAATTATTCAATGACCAGTTTTACAAAATGTCTACAACATAGATACTATTACCTATATTAACTCTCACTCCTTTTTCCTGAGAGTAGTACACCACCTGCTACGATACTAACATACTCCTGGTTTACTTACATTAAAAGCCGCTACACGACTGCCTAACCAGACGATTAATCAAAAGTCGAATTAAACTCGACGTATGCGACATAATAATATACATGAGTAGTATATAGAAACTTTGTAAACGATATGTAACCTAACGTAACAGACAGGTCGGACAAGGAAGGGTAAGTATATAATATGATACACGCCCTTTCTCTGTTGGTGTTACATATTTATTGTAGCGTGACAGCGTTTAGTCATTCGATATTATTAAAAGTGTGTAATGATTGTGTGTGTGCCTTGTTTTTGGATAAGGTTGTGTGTAGACTAACATTGACTATCGCGCTATGAAAATATTTTTTCTTTTTTTTTTTATTATTAATCGGCACGCGCATGACCACTATCTCACCTGATGGCAAGCGATGATGTGACCGAAGATGGAGCACGCTTGCCTAGAAGTAACCTATTCACTCTTGACTTATTTAAATTTGATGTGCAGTAGTGGTACTTAAGCAGACATCATGCAACAAGGCTTTCTGTAACAGTATAGCTTTGGGTTAAAAATACTGTATTGTAGTATGTTTAGAACAAATAAATATTTTAATTTAAATAGAAATTACTTCGTAGGTACTAATAAAATAGATAGCTAAACGAATAAATTCGTATAAGCTAAAATGATAAACTTATACACGAAAATGCCACGTTGATCTTGCTAAATATGAAGTACTGGATACCCAGGTCGGCCTAAGTGTCATCAGGCTTTCCATCTCTTAAGCTGTGTACCGACCGATGTTACGAGGCGTTATGTAACATGTTACAAAGCGAGCATTCGTGCAGTCAGTATTGCACGAATATTCCTAGGATTTAAGGACACGACGCGCGGCGTATACGGCAAGTAACACCGGTCAGTACTCACCTTTAGAAGCTGCCCGGAGTCTGGATTTGCGCCCGGTTTATAGCAATAGGCTCGCTGCTCATTTGGTACTTGAACATATGTATGTACATAACTA
The DNA here is from genome assembly GCA_947386135.1 of Melanchra persicariae. Classification (NCBI taxonomy): domain Eukaryota; kingdom Metazoa; phylum Arthropoda; class Insecta; order Lepidoptera; family Noctuidae; genus Melanchra; species Melanchra persicariae. Next base: position 8,037,351 of record OX376650.1, on the reverse strand, counting down.
GGGAAATGTGGATGCCCCTATCGGTAAACCTCTGTTTAATCCTTCGGGGATATAGATGTTATTTTTTGTTGTGCATGAAGACAATAATGGTCTACACACAGTCAGTAAAGACTGCAAAATCACAACCCTTCCTTTTGGCTTTACCGTAGTCGGGTAAACATAACGGTCCCATAGTTCGTGAGTAATGAAAAGCTATAAGTACTGAAAAGCTGGGATTTTCTCAAGAGATAATTATCTTGAGGCAATCAATACTACGATAACTAGCTTTTTCACTAATTAGAATAGTTAATGAAATGGTTAGTAAATCAAGTGCTCATTAGGTTGCTTCGTCTTATCATAATTTATGTACAGGAAGTCCTTGATTTTATTGCCATTTATCTTCACAAAAAAACTAATTAGTGGCTAAAGATCAAGGTGGTCTCGTTAATGACCAAAGAAAACTGTGTTAATTAGCGAAATTAAGAGAATCCTAAAAGCCTCGCATTATTAATTGGGTTGCCTAGAATTGGATTAACTGACTTGATGTTTATTACCTAACATATGGCAAAAGTTTACGCAAAAGGCAGCTGGCGGCGTTTAATATATCAAGTGCACCATCCAAAGCCGACGTGGATGGATTACCAAAAAGACTTACACGGGTGTAAGTGTTTCAAAATTTACGAAAAGAAGTGGAATTCTCTGCTGAAGTCTGTGTTTCCTAAACCTGGGGGTTTTTCAGTCAAAAGTGAATAGGTAAGGTACTTCTAAGCAAGCGTTCTCCATATTCGATCTCAACGTCGTTTTTCTATTTGGTTAGGTGGTGGTAAAAATAGAATGTTTATTATAGGCAGATTCGAGTAATGAAGATTGTATTGTTTTGAACTTGTTAAACTCTAAAAGCAAGAAACGTCAATTAAATTTTTCCAATATGGCAATGCCCAGATGCAATGTCTAGATCATAGACAGAGTCTTCAACATAGGCAACAAAAACAATGACACGCCATCATTGTTTTGCACATAGCAATAGTCTAGTCCTTGCCTACTCACACTACGTAACAGACTACGTAAACACATAAAAATTGCATCAAAATGTTAACGACCTCCCACTGACTGTTGCGCCTGCGCAAAATTAGTTTAAAACACAACACATGGTACCGTGTACCAAGTATGTATGAGCATGTCATGTGTTCGAAGTTCGAACGCACTAATGAATGTAAATAGTCCGTCAATTTGCCAGGTGACGTCACGGATCAGGACAAGGTTAGCGTTAGTTCTGTGTTGAAGATTTGTTTCGCTTGCGACTGTTTGTTATACGCTAAATGTATGGAAGCTTTGAGATTAATTTGGCTTTTCTTTTGACAGATTGTTGCTTTTGCATACACTTCACAAAACTTTTCATTAAATATTCTGACATAGATGACAAGATATTTAATGAAAAAGTTTCAGCTTCGCTATTTCAGGTAGTTGGGAAAAACTTAAGTCCATGATCACTTTCATTCACGAAGTGACCAGAACTAACTTGGCATTTGGCCATCAAGTATTCCTATCAACTCAATTTACCACCATCCAGGGGTTCAGAAGTTTTCGATATTAATTGAAACGAAGTACCAATGCTCTTTAACTAAGAAAGTAATAAATAAAATGACAACGACGATTTTACCTAATTAACCTTAGGAGACTCATAGTATGAATACCTTTATCTGTTATGATGACACTTCAAATTATTTCGTTAGGATGGCCTTATTTAACCACGAGTGCAGTAGGCATTTTTAACTGACATGACGCTATAAAAGTGCGTGGTGTATGCATGACTGATGAAATGATGACTACTGATGAGATGCTATACGTCTAGGTCACGGACAAGAAACCTAGTTCAGATTTACCGTGTGAAAACATTTATGCAACGTTTTAAAAAGTGAGGCTGACATTTGTGAATGAAGTAGATTTTATTAATTGTCAGCCTAGATTTTTAATGACACTGAATGGCCTTGTTAGGCCTTTTTGTGTCATTAATATTGCAAGAGGCAAGACACTGACACTGCTATCTTCTTTTTCATGAATAATATTTACTGGGTAGGCAAATATTGTTGTGCAAATAAATAATAATTGATATCGTTGTATTTCGAGACAGAATCCTAATTTACTATTTATGTTCAATTTTCATCCGCAAGAGACAGCCTAAACCTATCATAATTCCGGTGTGAAAGAGAGAAGAGGAATGGAGCAATACAAGACGAGTAGCTTTCGTTTCGCACAACAAAATCGGCCCCAAACGGCCAACGGTTTGTAGATGGGAAATCATCAAATGACTCCATCCCGCTCCACCCAGAGCGAGAGGGAGTGTCAGACTCTTGCTGACTAAAACTCACCTGTGTTCCTTCAAATTCCCTTTGCGTTCCTGGGTCGCGGATAATCTTACAAACAATTCCGTAACCCTGGTAGGCACTGGCCATAGTGTCCCTTTTTGAGGCATGCGTGCCTGGCCTAGTCCTAATCGTACGCTAAAGACCCTGTCATCAGTCCATACAAAGAGCCACATTTTTCAAATTGTCTCCTTCTCACACATTTTTCAAATTGTCTCCTTCGCTTAGTTAACGTAATTTACTTCATAAATAAGGTAGATACCAGATCTATCGAAGGATAAACAGTTATTTAAATGAGTATGTCGTCCGCAAATGCAAGGCATTCTATGAATCGACGTTAAACCATAAGTGTATGCAAAACGTGTAATGTAAGCACGCTTTTGAAGTTGCTAAACGAAGAGTGCTTTTTTATTTTGCCTCTACTCGGGTGGTTAATGCTTTGACCTCTATTATTAGGTCTGGTTTTATTTTGACTATCGGTTATTAACATAAATACCTACATAGTTTGATGGATGTAGTGTGATGCTTTACACTTGGGTTTGCAACCAGCTCGCGATGAAAATGCTTTTAGGCAGCCTGTACGAGTGCCCTGAAATTAACATTTTGTTTTTATCAAACTGCAAATCCTGCTTTGTTAAACTCCTATCAAAGCATTAAGCCATTTATACCTACAACTAAACTGTTTGAGGCTACACTAGACCAATCAATAGTTTTCCCCACGTTTGTTCATTCTAATTGGTATCAGGCTGCAAAAGCCGGGACGAAATCGGAAAATCCTAATAAATAAAACCTACTACTAAACCTAGTAATGAACTGGTAAAATGATGGCTTTATTAACGGGCATCAAGCCTTATCTAGTATTCAAGGTTATTCTTAAGCAAAGTTTACACCGATGCGTAGTGCGTAACGTAACGTATATTATCAGAATGCTATGGATTTTTAGAACTTTTTTAGAAGTCAGAAAAACTGATTCCATTGCGTTGGTATTTCTACTCTAATTTTTTAAACATGCTGCTTTTACCGTCAATAACTTCGAATTTTTAACTGTTTGAATGTGTGTTAACCAAGGGCGCGTTAGCTGCTCAACAGATTTGGATTAAACTAAAACTTTTGATACCGGCACAGCATAGCAAGCATATTTAGTTTATAGTACTATTTCGCACCTTTGTAAACCTAGCTTTACCGTTTTGCACTTACGTGCTACATTGTGGTAATCAGCACAATGCCCATATAAATATTTATCATCTAATAAAATATACGTAAAATTGACGATTTTATCGTTATTCTTGTGAATCTAGTTAATCGTTTTGCTCGTTAAGGGTAGTGAAGTTAATAGTAATCTTATTTATATGACGCTAGCGTGTAAGGAACGTAGAGTGATTAATACAATATGTCTGTGTATGGATATTAAGGTTTTAGCTCAGAACACGTATAAACCTAAAGTGACCGGTTTTAGGTAAATTAAGTCGTTAACAGTTTTTGTGGTATGTTTATAATAAACTGACAGACTTAAATAACATTTGAAATCGGACACACAACAGCTTTTTCTAACATTAATTTATTTTCAGACCACAGGATCTCTGTTACATGTCTACATACGTTACAAAAACACTATCAAGCTTGTATAAAATAAAGTTTCTTTTGCACACAAATCAAAATACCTCCTGTATAATTTATCTTTTTTTATTTATTATTAATACAATACTTAAATACTTTTGCAAAACACTTAAGCAAATTTTAAAAAAAATGTTTAATCCGCCGAGGCGTTTTCCAAGTATATTAGGTTTGGCTTCCATTCTAAGGCTGCAGCTGAGAACCGTCAAACAGGGTGAATAGTAACAAAACTTTTATAAGAGTTTACACTTTAATATCACAATATTGGTTGTCTAAGAAAGCAACTTCATTTTATTTCTATCAGCTCAATAAAATTGCGTCGGTGGAACTGCAATACCGCGAAACTACACTTCACCAATGAAACTGAACGCGATCAGCGAATAAACCAAGTTTATGAGCTGTCAGTGTCATAATTTTTATATAGAATATTTACACTGACAGCTCTTGAACGCAGTTTAGATGTACTAATCGCGTTCAGTTTCACACAGAACACATTAAAGTTATATTCATAAACCATAAAGTTTATGTTTTGTAGTTTTATGACATGTTAGCAACATTAATCATTTTGATAAAACCTTTATTTGTAACACGTAGTTGAACTTAAACACATGTCATTAAAGTTGTTCTTATTGTTTTATAACAAGCTATTGTTTTAACTCAGCTGTATAAGTGCAGTATAAGCGGACGGAAACCACAAGGAAGTAATTATGGGCTTCTTTTATAATTTATATCACAAGTGTTAACTAGACTTGTGGGTTTACTTGCTCGATATTAGTGTTTCACAGTGCAGTTGTGTATACGAGACGTACCTTTGTGATTGTTTAATGATCAGCAGATATATTATTAAATTTTCATGATGTTTTCGTTTGAGGAATTTCTTAAAAAAATCTTGAAAAATTCACCGCGGCCCTGGAACGCAAAGGAGGAACACGGATGGGTTTTAGTCAGTAAGAGTCTGACATTCCCTTCTGCTCCGCCCAGAGCGGAAGAAGTCATTTAATGATTTCCAATCCATAAAAAACGACACTTACTAACGCAAATAATCAGCTGTTCAGTACATTTTTCCGAGTTACATAAGCGGATAATTTTATTTGCGATTTCAGTGTTGGTAAAAGTTTTACATACTGATGAGTACATACAGTAAGTAATTTTCAGGTTTGCATTATTTCTATTACACCCTGTAAAGATAAGGATAAAAAATATACTAACAATACACAACTACTTTATACTTTTGGTCCAGTAAATATTGATAAATAAATCGAATAATACGTACATTCCACTAACAATAGTTTTAATATTTTGTAATAATAATGTTAAATAATATTATTACATAAACATAAAGCAACTCAACATTCAAACGCAACGGGGAACTTATTATTTCTTATGTTGTTTTTCTTTTAGTGTTTAAGTTCTGCTCAATTAAGAACCTAATTCTTCGTAACGCGAAATTCCTTTTGTAAATTCTAAGTATGTCTAGGTGGCTGAGTAATGTCAGTAGATGCCTATCTAGTATATTTTTAGTAAAATATAACTACATAATTGGTTATGAAATCTACATAAGATTTAATGTAAATAAAATACTTTGAAATCCTTTAAAAGATGTGTCATACGTTACCTCTCAGATTTGGTTGTTTTCTTTTTCTTCAGTGTGTTTACTAACACAGAATTCTGTTTTACACATGTTTTTGACTAGTTTAAATTTTTTTGGTGATTTTATGTTGATTTTGGAATATCATATTCGAAAACGTAAACTAGAGCTTGTCATAAATTGAAGTTTTGCATTTGTTTGCTTATCTCTCGAGTACGAAAACGTCATTTAGACAAGCTTTTATTGACATTTTTGTGCTCATGTTGGAGTTGGAGTTCGAGTTGAGTTGGAGTTTACGTATTGGAATATGGGCCTTGGTATTTCTGGTTATTCTTGTATTGAATTGTGAAAGACATGTCTAGAAGAGGTAACTACTGAGATGACAACTAACAGAGAAGTTTGGAATTAGAAGCATGTTACGCTGACCACAGATAAATTGTGATAAAGGCAAGAATTGTTGCTATACAGTGTGTCCAATTGTAAAAGTTGCTATGAACTATGAGTAGAAACAATGTCCCCTTTTCAGGGTTTCCGTTACACTTTTCATACGCAAAATCTACACCTAAATTTTGTTGATTCACTCCAACACTCTTTTAGAATCACTATTTATTTTAAAGCGTAAGAGATACTCAATTCAGCTGTCTTTACATAAAAAGTGCTGCTACATTATCTTGCAAAACAAGGCAGATCAACCAGTACATAGGTACGTGTTAATATGGCGCCAGCAACCAGTGAACTACAGCAACCTATAACGATTTACGCTCTATTTCTGATCTTATACCAACACATTGCCGTCTCACTAGATTGCAAACGATACCCAAGCATTTGTAATACTTCCGCGTGAGCTAACTAATACAGTCTAGTGGACACACATGCTGGGTGGCTAGACAGCAATTTATGTATTGACCCTTTTAAGGAAAAGAGGACAGATGACTAAAAAATCTAATCAGTCCGTCAGATAGATTTACAAAAAATATTAGACACGTATTTTTTCTTACTTCACAAACAAAAAACAAAAAATGAAAACGATACAGAGCGTTGAAAACTCGTATGACGTCACTTGTAAGTACACTTTTTACGTACACGTGACGTCACAACTCCCCCCCCCACTCTTGATCATTGATGCGTTTTATCTTCATCTTTTTTATTGACTTGATAAAACAAAAAATACGTGTCCAATATTTCTCGATAATATAACTGACGAACTAAATAGAATCATATATTTTTTGACCAGAAATCATCGCTATTCTCGTAACATATTTAAGTTTTGAAGAAAATTCCTGAGACAAGATGACTTTTATCGTCTGCTTTAAAAAAACCTTTTATCGTTTGATGGTCAAACCATGTCAGAGGCCCTTGAGGCGGTTTAGAAACTCTAACACTAGGGTGTGTGGGGTCGTTAGACCTTAGTAGTGTCCACACGAAGAAGAAGAAGAATCGTCTGCTAACACCACGTGTCAATTGAAAACGATAGTACTCATATAAAGAAATGGAAAAATGAATATCTGTGTAAGAATTGAGCACCTACCAATAGGCTTTTTATATCTTTAGGCACAAATGGATGATTTGGAGAAATACTGCCTTGCAAGAATCTCAATGATAATAGCGGCTTAAGGAAAAAATAGGTAGCTCTTCTAGGAGTTATCATTTTATTGGCAATTGTAGCTAACGAGTGAAGGTAATATTCGATAAATATTATCACTTAGTTACCTAGGCTTTAAAATATCACCGAGGGAAATCCAGCCACAATTCTATCTTACAATAGAGAGCTGTGAATGAGACGATAACTTAATTATTTAACAATACAAAAATGTGAATACTCGTGGGAAAAGATGAGAAGAGTTTCAATACATGCTCAATTGTGTTCTGAGAACAAAAGAAAGAGGTTTGCGGGGCAAGTGTCACGAATCGAACACAGAAAATAATAATAATTACCTCGATCAAAGAGCATGTTATAGTGTTAAGTATATAATTTTATTCAGCTTAAAAGCGTAAATTTTTAACCCGACTATCCCGACTAACAGCAAATTATATATTGAATCTCGCCTTTAATAAAAAATAACATTAAAAACAATTTCCTTTAAACATACAGCAGTAGTTTTTTTTTATTTTTTAAACCTTGTTGTTTCAGAAAAAGTGTTCAGCTGAAAAGAAAAGCGCCAGCACAGAAAACATTTTCTATTCAGATTGTTTTAACTATAAACCTAAAGACAAGTCAGCGCAGCGGCATAACGTGTTAAAGCGTGAGTCGTTCGAGCGAGAAGGAGGGATGGAGCTATATAGGTTGTATAGCTCCATCCCTCCTTCTCGCTCGAACGACTCACGCTATAACACGTCATGGTAGGGCCCCAGTGCTTCACTGTTTTATTCGCTTGTATTGTGCTTAGGTACAATGTTCAAAGCATTAATTTATTATATTTTTTCCACTCATAATTGCTTTCGGATACGAATATTTTCATTCATGACAAGATAATATCTATAATTTTCTATCTATCTATCTATCTACATAGTACGTTAATTTTATAAAAGGCAGTAAACATAACATCTACTTACAGTTACGTCGGGTATACTTGCCACTAACAACCGTTTATGACCGGAAAATTATGATTAAAATAGTAATAATTAAATATTAAACCCGGTATGAATGACAAATATGTTATTTATGAGCTGTTGACATGGGTAGAATATTATTTACAGTGTTATGCCTTCATAAATTAAACTTCAATTTGCTAAACACTGTCTAAAGTTCTATGTGCAGGATATTTCTTGATTGTGCTTAAATTATTTTTCTACAAGATTAAATCATTCGAAACCTACATTATTCCAAATTCGTTGTTTTTATATCTTAGTTTTGCAGACGAGTGTTCTGGATTAGTGACTGATTGATTATGGACAGTAGGGTTGCCACATATTCCAATAACTAGTAAAATGTGGGACTAATAGTGTACCTACTACAGTTGCTTCTTCATGTGTGTGTGTTTTCTTTATGTGTTTTAGTTTTAAGTGTCCTTTTGTGTTTTCACCTTTTGTGTGCAATAAAGTAAATATTAAATAAATAAATCTTCGGAAAATACAGGCGTCATGTAATTATTTCTCAAATTACGTAGTTCATAATGGCGAATATTATTTGGTTCATTTTGTAAAGCTTCTTTGAAATAATTGTAACCACACACATGAAAACCAATACAACAAAGCTGAGCGAATTCCTATTCTAAATACCATAAATTACAAAAACAATGCGATATGTGATTGTAATACTTTAACATTATACATACGTTAGCACGTTGTTACATTCGAATACAATCGCGGGAAGACGGCAATTAAACAGGTACACATTATTAGGGCGCCAACATACACCGCGGGAGTTCACGGCCAAGCCACTGTTGCATAACGCTCCGATGCAGTAGAAAACAAATAAAACCGATACTAATCTCCACGCCACACCATAAATCTTTTTAAGGTTACATTTTGCAAGTACCTGTGAATTCTAACCGTAAAATATTGTGAGTGGGAACTGTTTAGAAACAACCCATGTAATCGTAGAATGTGTAAATTAAATTATTCTTACAAAATAGGAATACTGTGTGAATTTTTCAAGTTTATAATTAGCGTGAATTAATTAGGTAAGTGAATTTTTATGCAACTGCCATTTGAGTACCGTATTCGGAAACATCATAATCATCCGTGTACAATTGAATGTTTTAAAAACACGCGTTTGATTTCAACATCATTATAAGACGGTTCAATAAACTGTTTGGTATGATCATTCCAATATACCACTGTAATGCATTCTTGTTCGACAATACTGCCTACAATCATTAAAGTCTTGCCTCGACCTTTACTCATCAATCATCATGATTTGCCATGCCTTTTCCTTCCAGTCCAACCGGTTGCAGGCTTCATAGTTCATACCAGTTGATTTTATGTACCGACTGTCTATCTCACCCCATTTTTTATTTATGGGGTATCATCAAATGATTTCTTTCACTCTGAGGGGAGCCGACTCTTACTGACTTAATCCCTCCCGTATTCCTCCTTATGCCCTTCCGTCCTTCTCCTAATGCTCCTTTGCCCTTATGCGTTCCACGGCCGGGATGACTCTTTCGAACACATTCCGCAACATTTCACCCCCATAAACCTGTTGCTGGCCTGCTGGGTAACACGATTCCTTGCCCCCTTCATATTCCATGTTAGAAAATCTAAAATTCACCGTTGGATATCGCATCAACCTAAACCATTTGAGTGCAGAAGCACGCATCTATGAATTTAATTTGATTTAATATGGTTTGAATTTTATATGGATTTTTTTCAATTTGCCTGAGTAAAGGGTATTTAGTCGGAACGGCCCAAACCGAATGGCCCTCGGGCCATTCGACCGTAAACGAAAATCGTCTGCGTTCCAAAGGACCGGTGATAAAAATTGGTAAACAAATTCAGTGTCATAAACTACATCAAGTACATTCGTGTGCAAATGTTAAAAAGTTGAAATAAAAGTTTGATTTTTTTTCTTAGATTTGTATTATCTTATTTATAAAAACAATCAACAATAATATAAAATGTTAACAAAAGTTAAATTTGGTTATTAAATAATTTTAAATAAAAATCAGTCTTATTTTAAAGAAACAAATCAAAAAAATATAAAAAATTACAATTAAACAATAAGATTTAGTAAAAAGGTCATTGTTGAGCTAGCTAGATGTATTCTGTTTATTTAGGTGATTTCAAATTATAACCTAAATACTTAAATAGTTAAAATTCATAAACTAAGCGACTATTACAATGTATGCGACTGTCCCTTTAAATTAATTTTGAAATCATTTTATCACCGGTCCTTTGGAACGTAGACGATTTTTGGTTACGGTCGAATGGCCCGCGGTCCATTCGCTTTGGGCCGTTAAGAGAAAAAATGTTCAACCAAAAAATTTTCCTCGGCCCAACATAACCAACCAGTCTTGATTAGCTCCTTCCAAAGCAACGAAAGTAAGGCACGATACGCATCATGTATTACATAAGTCAAGTAAATAGGTGAGCTGTGGCGTTGACATGGGAACTCCATCGTTAATATCAGTTGTGCAACCTTCGTCAATGGAGGTCAAAGAATAAGTTACGTGTGCTCTGTGGCGCCTGCGTGATGTTCATTATTTCACTTGAAATTGGGCCCCGAAATTGAAGATGGCTATTCAAAGGTCATTGGACTTCTTTTCCCTCTTTTTTATTCTAGTTTCTCTGAATTTAAAACAAACATTTTGGGGTAAACGATATACTTGAAACCTGGAAAAATAGCCCTAACCATCATTATAATCTCGATTCACTTTACCTAGTTGTACTCGTATTCAACAAAATATTTACTGCCACAATCATTCATCAAACATATTGTTTACTTATTTAATCTTTCAACAACAAGTCAACGTCGATATATCATTCCTTGAACACTTACTACTGAAGTGAATTTAATTTACTATACAATGATGTCTTCGTGTCTACGAAGACATCATTGCTTTGCGTAGGTCACGTTTTATAAGTTAAGACCTTTTCTGAGATCTTTGTTACCATTACTAAAATTTTATGTCTGCCTATACAAGTACGCTCAAGTTATGGCCCTATATCTAGAGGTCAATACACTATCACATACACAATAGCTAATCGCGACCTGTCAACTCATCTCAAATCGTGACCATCATTAAAAATCATTATTTATAGCATATGTCAGTCCACAATTTTGGTCACGACGACGTCCTGTCAACTTGTCAAAGTGTCGAAACGAAAAATAATATTTATTGTAATAGAACCTTAATTAAAAATCTTGCCCACTGTGTGGCGCTTCTGCAGCATAACTACTCATATGAAAGCGATTTTACTGTTGGTCACTGAAAAAAAGCCAATGAAAGAGTCACCCAGTATGAGACAATTTCTTCAGAAAAAGAAAACAAGGCACCTCTTTTCCGGTTGAACCGAATAGGCAGTGAGGACAAAAACTTATTATGTACCTCAGATATAGATCTGACCCGATCAAAGCCATGCATGTTTTCGTGGACGACTACTGAGCCCAAAGATTTTGAAAAAAAAAACTACATACTAAAACACCTTTTACTTGTTATCTGAAGAGGTTACCGTATCAAGGCTGTATATTTTACAATTTTACGAAACTACTGTCCAAAATATTATAACAAAATCCTCCATCACACAATAGAAGTAGAAGAAAATTAGCATTTTTAATAGAATGGCGCAAGAAACCGCAGCTCATCATGTTCTATGTGGAGCCAGTACAGCACGTGACCGCATAATAGAATTAAATATTGCGAACATCGAACTTTCACCTCGGTGTTTAACACAATAAAGGAGACGATTCATGGTCCCTAGGAATTTAACCCAGCTCCGGCGCAAATGTTTTATATCTCAGTTAAGGAATATATTGAATAAAAATAATATATCGTCACCATCGCTCTGTCTAGATGCTAACGTAATTTTTTTGCTAAGAAGTTTGTAGGTGGGGTTTTTTGCCTAGCCCTGCAGCTTATACCACTCGACGGATGATGAATCATTAGGTTCGCCGTAACACACTGAGTGAAACAGGCTAAAGGATTTGAAAAAAAAACAAGATGAGCTAAAGCGTCATCGTATTTTATTGAGAATTCGTCATATGAGGTATCGAAATAAAAGGGTCGATAATACGATTTTCAAAAGCGTAAGTCACATAATTGGTGAAAAAAAAAATGGTATCAAAAAGTGATCTAAATCCTCAATCAAAATATTTGAGGATTTGTTTTTATCTGATTATAATGCAACTTGAATTGTGTTTGACTTCAAGGTTAAGTAATAATCTTGTATGTAGTCAATTATCATAAATAAAGATGAAAATTTTGAACCAAAATGAGTTTTTGTGAAGAACGCCTAACTTCTTCGGGAATAAAAATTAGGTTAGCCACCAGGTAGAGAGATGGTTTAGTATATTCTACTACTACTCTACCTACTCTACAATATGCGAAAAAATCGTTAGCGCCGGAGCTAGGTTAGTTTTGTACCGTCTCCTTTATAAGATTGCCTCAACAGCTTCAATGAGCGTCGTTTGAACCGAACTATGAATTCATGGTAATTTTATTCTAACTTAATTCCAAACCTACTCCAATTTTTTGTCACAAATGCAATTAATGTTGTTATTTATCAGCCACGTGACATCCGTATTCGCCAGTACATTAATCGTTTTTCCTACCTAGGTATATATTTCGACAGCATCAGAAACATTTGCATGTGAGTCTACCATAAAACTATCTAATGCACTATCAATCGATGTCAATAGGCTACAAATTACGAATGAAATGACATCCCACGTTGCCAAATTAAATCCGCTTTGCATGCACCTCGCGTCCATCCCTCATCTAAACGTAACATTTGCGTAACCTTTGACTCTCGGAACAATTTGACCAGAACCATTCAACTTGGTTTCCGAACTGTGGTTACACAGCACATTGACGCAAGATAGTGAAGAGTACATCAGGTTACACGCAAAAGGCTTCACGGTTATGTAAAGCTAAAGTAACTGTTTAATCTTTCAGATGTGTCATAATTTGTTTGATGCACTGTGGTCAGTGCTGTAATGTGTCAGATGTAAGTGTATTGTTGTCGATGCCTTAGCTTTTTTAACGATACTGCAATAGCACTAATATTGTGCCATTGTTTGTGTGTTTATGTATTTTTTTTTAAACTATAGGCCAGGAAAACGACAGGTATGTATAATATGTTAGTTGATCCTGGTGGCAATATAGTTGCAACTGACACCGTTGTAGCTAATCGACATACTATTATAGCATCTGACAATAACGGAGGCAATATTATTACAATCGTTAAAATTCGGTTAAAATTAGTTAAATAAATAATGTAGTTCATCTCATTGGCATAGTTGTATTGAAAATTCACTTTCTGTCTGTAGCAATTTTGCGTGTCGCCTTCCAATTAGCATATAATGGGCAGACGCGATGCTATGTGCAATGAGTGAATTAAAACAAGCTGTTACATTGCGACTGTTAAGTAATCCGGTGTTACACACGGTGTACGAATAATGTCATGATTTATTTCGGTGAGTGAATTTATCTTTTACGGGATCTCTTAAGTTAAACCTAGTCATTGGGTGTAGAGCTTACACAATTGGGGTAGTCCGTAAATGTACTTTAATACCGGTTTAATCGTAAGCGGAAAAATAGCATGCTCTTGAAGTTACTAAAGTTCCGGATTTGCACATAAAAATTACCATGATCAACAAAACGGTTAGTTTTGGAGTAAATAAACACAGGAACTCGGCTTAAGAACAGCATAATAGCAGCAGCATCATCAAATTGTTTGCATTACACCTTGTTAATTAAAATTACCCTCTTGGACGTCGTTAAGTCAAATAACGACAGAACACCCATTAGTGTACCTCCATAATTGCGTAAATAATTGATATCCTGGAAGACATGCCTAACAAATAATGCTTGGAATTGAATGTAGTAGTAATAATAGATGCGATTTTACTGTTTATTCGAAACCCCGGTCACGAACATTCGAATACTCCAAAGCGTGGTATTAAATGTTTGCGGAATATATTGCCTATTTAAAGGTGATAGATATTACTGCCAATGATCAGTTTCGAATACAAATTGCAACCTCATTACGAATTAACACGCGAACTATATTATTTACGAAGGCTCCGTGTGTCAATTAGATCATTTAGATGCTAACATAGTTATTAATAGCGAATTAGAAGTAATTAATCGGATGCCTGTATATTAATCATAGTCGGCAAACACAATTTTAGCTATTTTCATTTATAACTTTCGATTAATACGTACTAATGACATTAATATGAGTTAAGACAATTTGGAAATCGAGATTATTTAATTTTATACAGACCCAGGGAGACACAAAAATCATAAAAAGGAACATAATAATTATCGATAAGAAAAAAAATAAACTCTAACTGCACTACAAAACGTTCAGCCCAAAAGTTCAATCAACTTATGAGCCAAAGCCCTTATCAATAATCTAAAACAAGAAATACTTGAATAGGGTCAATGGCAGCACAACACTTAACCGTGAAATGATTGAATTACGATCGTACTGCACTATTACAATATCGAGCTTTATGTAACAACAACAGTTTATAGATTCATTCATTGATCGGCCGAAACTATGCCAGTAGTCAGCATCGAATATATTGCCCAAGAATGTTACGCGACAAAAAATTGCACGCTTTTGGGCACAATGAGAGTGATGAGTTTTTCATTGTTCGTCTTCTATGTATTAGACTTTTGTCATTGCTTTCGACTTCTATTACGTCATTGTCATCTGTTGTTGTCTCGTCAATATGTGTAACTTTATTTGTATCTGCAAGCACATCTTCAATAGAAAATTCATTTGCAATATTAGCTTGTCTTAATGTAGTATTATTTCTATCTGGATCTGGATCTGTGTCACCGTCTTGGGTGCACGTGATTGTTTAAGCTTGTAATTCGCACAAACTCCATACAAATACTTGTTCAGATACGGCATTTGAGCTCTCGAACCCCAACAGCAAATCGTAGGCTTGAATTGCATGGTCTTATCTCAGTTGGTTTTGCGCGAAAATATTTGCAATCATACTTTATATGAAGGATGGCAAAACCTTCGGCAAGATAAATATTTATTTTTCTTACGCGCAAAAAGCTCATACTCAAAACTACCTTGGACTTGATGACATTAACCGAAGTCAAAGACCACGAGAAGGATGTAAGGTCAGGAAGATTCAATCAAATTAAGATTAGGTATCGATGGAATGCCATCATCATTACCCACGAGTTACGACCCGTGCGGGAGGCCTTTAATGACGGTCATTAGTTGAAAATTATACCTAATTTGACCTGAATATTGAATTTTATACATAAACACTCAATTCGAACACGTACATATTTTGCACACATACATATTTCATGTCAGAATGTTTCATTGAAATAAATAAACTAGCAGGAAATTGAAAACGTCCAATAAATTCGTTACAACAGATTACTTATTAATAATAGATACCAAATTTTGATCAAAGCATTTTTAGTAGATAATTATATGCATAAGGTGTAACACTAGTATTACATGCCCAATATATAGATCAAATACTTGGTATTGATCACACGGAAGTTGATCGCGTAAGACAAGATATAATAAATCAAACAGCTTAGCACCAAGACTACCATTAGAGCATGTATAAGAAAATTAATTCGTAAACCTGTAATCACAGTCAAAGTCGATTACTTTTTGATGGCCCATTACGATCATTACCGATTTGAAGACCATATTATGTAAGAAGAAGGCATTTAGCCGATGTAGATGAAAACATCGATCAATAATGAAATTTAATTAGTATTGCTATTTTATTGCCAATTTATGAAACTCATAACCATTTGTATTAAATATTAATATTGTGGTGCAATTAATATCTATCAACAATTTTAAAATTCAGGACAGCCTTGTGTGAATTTACTGGGCTATCAGTATGTTGAGTTCACAGCTTCCGTAAAATTCATTTTAACGGGTTTGATTTCAAATGGTTGTTATTATTTCCCACTAGTTTTTGCCCGCGACTTTGTACGCGCATATCTCATTTTTTCCCGTTCCCGTATAACCTTCCTCAGGGATGTGGCTATCATATACAAAATACTTTTCCAAATCCGACTGGTAGTTCCAGAGATTGGCGCGTTCAAAGAAACAAACTCTTCAGCTTTATAGTATAGATATAAATTTTAGACCTCATTAGCATGATCTTTAGATAAAAATGCATCAAAACGAAACATAAATAAAGTCACTTGAATAAGTATAATGAAAAAGCGGTTCATAAATATTTAATTTTTTTGTAGCTCTGCTAAACATAGACTTCGACATTTTCGATGCAGCTGCAAAAGTGCATCAAACTGAATATTAATTATCAAAACAACCTTAAGATGCAATTATAATTACATCAGGTGATACTTTACTATGCAGACAAAGTATCAAATTATGAAATAAAGAATGTATGAAGGTCAATACCGCGTGCATTTAGCCAATATCCGATGACAGCGATAAAGATAATACTAATATAAGTAATTATATCAAATAGATGATTGCGAAACGTAAAAGACATTTTGTTCGCACGGGAAGAGATGTCGAAACTGAATTGGGTGTAAGAGCTGAGCGTACTTGTAAGTACCCAATGTAAGAATTAGATGAAGCAACGCGTGCGGCCAAGAGAGCAAGATTGAAGTGCGTTTCATCCATAATGCCGGCCGCATCTAATAACAGAGTGAACTCAACACCGCAACGAATTGTGCTGTCAACAACAATATTAAATTTCTTGAGCCCCTGTAATTGATTTTGATGTTGGTGGTCATGACATTATTGTATGGTCATGGAGATTAGTATGGGTGTAACTGTATGCTTTTTTGTCTGCATACTATGTTCGCATATAAATTTTTGTTACAGTTTCTACTGTTCCATCAGCTTCATTAAATTCATCATCTTCGATAGGTCATGATTGACCAACAATTACAAAAACTTTAAATGCAACAACTTTGTTTAATTTAATGATTTTTATTCTTCTTTCGAAATTAATGTTTATCTGAAAATAATCTAATTTCATAATTCAGTTGTTAGATAGTGATAGGTCTAATTTAATGTTCCAAACCAGAAGCCTATAGAAAACGCAATAAATGTTGAGAGATATAATATTACAAACGATTATTACGACACCTCCTTAATAGTAGCTCCTCGGATTTCTGCCGTTAATTTAATAGGCGTAAACGGTCAAGTTACATTGAATAACTAAATGCTAATTTTAATATTCTTGCATTTCATATTTTGATGAACGGTGGTATTGTAACAACGTCTACTTCTGAGAACTGTTTGCTTAATCCTAGAATATTAGCCTGAATATTAGCCGCTTTTTCATTAGCCTCCTTAATTTTGGTTACTGTTTTTGTTGATAGCTAAATCAGGTGCTTTTTTAATTTAAAATTTATTCAATCTAGTAATAGTGTGGAGGTAAATTACTTTTTCTTAGAATCGACGGGAGGAAAAATTTATAAAATTAATGGTTTTCTTGCAAAATGTTCACTAATGCGATTAGGTACCTCGTAGTACATAATTGCATATTTTAGTCCACGAATTGTAATTATTATGTCCCATTTTCAAACCAGATACATCGAACACGGATACTGAATCATCATTACCTAATAAATTCAAGTTACCACATGTAACATTTTGACCAAAAGGAAAATCCTATTTGTGACTAACAAGCAAGCAACATAACACATGGAGAAATGTTTCCCGAGCAACACCATACACGGTTCAAGGAAGTTATTCAACTGCTGAGGTAGATGACAGATATGAGATACAGGGACAAAGGGCCGACTGCTTGCTTTGTAAGTGCTAGACCTAGATCAGGGATGGCAAACCTTTAAATACGGTGTGATGGTTTGACTAAAAACTGAAGGCCAAGATGTGCTATCTATATGCAGAAATCTCACTCACTTAGGAACAAAAAATATCTATACATATAGGACGAAATCTATGTAACGCAAATATAAACTAATTTTAGAAGAGGAAAAAGTATTGTTAATGTAAGTGTTGTTCCGAATTTTGTTTCACTGATAATATATAAATAGCTATGGAAAGTTTTAATATCATCAATCGCTTTGTAATGCTGGCTACTTCAATCTTCAAAAATGCTCGGTTCCTGTGGGATCTGAAACATTAAAAACGAAGCCGCGAGTAAAAATACATTATTATTTCAAATATAGATTCCAATTTGCAATTCACTGTTCTGTTTAACGAATAGGATAGGACAATCCAAGTTTTTCGATGTCATACAACACTAACAGAAATTTTCGAGTCGTGCGTTCATAATTTCTCCATCCTTGAGTAGTCTAGACCACAAATACAAACCATAGAATATATTGTTGAAAATTTTGCGAGTAAGTGAGAGATAATCTTTGACCATGATAAATGGTTATCTTGCAACAATAATGATGTCAACACAATTCTGAGTGTTGTTGACTTGAATGACATTAAAGTTCAAGTGAAACTTTTTGGCCTTTTGTGTTCACACGTAATTAGATACCTATTCAAGTAGGCATATTTTGTAAAGATATCGAGTGTACAGTCATGTCAAATGCCGACATTCCTTTGTGATCAGAAGTAGTTGCTTAATAAACAGACTTAGTGAACAGTTTGATCCTAATGATTATCATCGAAGTGTTTCTTCTTCAAATGATTTACGTTAAATAGTGCTTCGACACTCCTTCTTACCTCTTCATTTTTATTTACTCGTAACTTTTTTTAATAAACAATAGTTAAGACATTTTACAGATTTATATATATTTTATTAAAAGTATGGAAAATCTACATCAAAATTAATTTAGGCTGTCATAGATATCCTGCCGGTTCCCAATATCATAGACACATTTCCAAGTAAATGGTTATTACTCGTAAACGAGCATTTTAATTGTAATTACTTCCTTAAAATGTAATTTTACGCAAGTCTATGCATACGATTGATATTGCCTGCAAAATGCTAAATTAACGAAAAACGTGTCATGAATGCTTCTAAATGTAATTGACACCGACAGGAAAATAACTGTTATAACAGGGATGTAATGAAATCATTAATCGTTAAATACGTTTTCTAATAATTGGTGGCGTGTCATCGGTATATAATACAGAAATGTATAATGTGCCTATTACGTAGGTTCTGAAATGTACAGAATACATAACGCACGACTTGGGATATGCTGACAGTCGTACCTATCCATGCTTTCATAGGTGTTGCAAGCATTGACTGAGGCATGGCAGGTGATACGGGTCAAACGAAGTCAATACTGTGCTTTGCCGACATAATACTGCAATATTAATTACTCTGTCATTATATTATTTTAAAGGTCTGCCTATGGATATAATAGACATTCCCGTAATTCCAACTTTACTATTGCTAAAATCCTTCATTTACCTACTATTTCTTCATTACGATGTTAAGTAAGATTAAAATTGCGGTTTGTGCCAATTGGAGGTCTGAAGAATCTAATACCTAGATTTCTTAATTAGCGGATGATCAATTCTTGGCAACTTGCCAGGTTATGTCTAAGACAAATGAGAATCGGTATGCTATTCACGTAGACGTAGGGCCATTGGCCGTTGTGAAATCTGCTTAGTAACTAAGCATGGGTGTAGAGTTGCTCCTATGATTATTCCAGTATGATTGTGTCAAGGAAAATCCTGTTACGTATTGTGTGTATTCTATCCGGCTCGAAGGACCATCGCACTGAATATAACCATACCACTAAGCTTATTTTATTTGTCAAAGTAAAGCCAAAAACCGAAGTACTATACGAAATAGTAAAGAGGATACTTGCTCATACTAATGTGTGTGAACTTGGGCTCGAGACAAGTGACAGAATTGTCAACGGTGGCGTGGCGAAGGCGATTGTCAATACGTCAAAAATGTATGGGATTGACAGCTGCTATCGAAATGTCACGTGATCAAATCCCTACATTTTGGCATTTCGACAGTCGCAATCGTTAGTCGAATGGCACATTGTCTAGGGCCTCTTCTGTTTGTTGGTAATTCGAATTACTAGTGAAACCTTTTTTTTTGCGGTCTGTTCCTTAGCCTTTAATTTTATTATCATTTCTTAATACTGAAACTGATACTCCTCCAGTTTGATATTGCATTTAATTTAAATAATATATGTAATAATTGCTTAAAAATCAATCAAGTAATTTGATATCATTTCCTTTATTGGTTAAGTTGAAAAAACATAAAATTACAATTTTATGTTTATTTTGAAACAAATCAGGTAAGTAGATCAAATCTAGATCTTAGTAGAAGATAGGAGGTTATCTCTAACATCAGAATTCTAGCGGCTATTCCGCAATTTAATTACGATACATGAGAAACGTGAGAAAAAGTGGCAGGAGTTGGCCCATTGGCGACCGCTCCTAAATATAGGCAAATCATCAATTAGGCAGGCTGAATCAGTGGTACTTTAGGCTCGCCCAAGTTGCGTCAGGAACCTGATTGCCCAGCTTCCGCAACCTTTAAGATACCAAGTTCAATAAAATCAATAGATACTTGAAAAGCAAAAAAAAAGCAAAGTTGTAATTTTCAGACGTAATTTTTTTTTCAATGCGTATGTCAAAACGGAAAACCAAATTCCAAAATATAGTGCCTTAGCTCATAAACGAATTTTCAGTATTAATATTTTAATTAAAATAATGACGAAAAAAATGAGAAAATATGTAATTTTGTATTGTTAAAATAATAGGTAATTATTATTATTTTTGTTATAGCGGCAATTGAATTACACACTAGAAATTTCTTTCTCTTCAAAATTCAACAACATTCATTTAAACATTAAATGTTTTAAACATTTCACTTGTTGTGAGTTCACTCATGAACATTCAATTATAATGTTCATGAGTGAACTCACAACAAGTTCATGAGAAACAAACCCACGGACAGACAGGTGGTAAGGTAAGGCGAACAGCAGAGGCTTAGTAATAGGGTCCCGTAGGTATCCTTCGGGCAAGGAAACCTAAAAAGAATCATTTTCTTTAAGTCAGAACTCACTTCACAGTCAACTCATACTGAAAACTGGACATTGTCTCACGTCATATGAGACAGAGAGATGTCAATAGGTAGTCTAGAAAAACCAAACAATTTTCCTTTCATGACAAACAATGAACACGGACAATTAAATCAATTAGATACTTCATTTGCTTTGTTTATAAGATCATTAAATAATAAAACAAAACACACTCTCAAGATAAAACAAAAGTAGATACTTCGTTTGTAATTTTTCAACGTCATAGTAATAAATAGCAGTTGATGTGTGTTGATGTGCTTTATTTATTAAGAGTTTAAGAGTTGGTCTATTCATTGTTATTAAAAAAAAACCCGCTCTTACGGCAAGTATACATATAAGGGTGTACTCCTTAAGAGCGTTTAAGCCGTACGGCATTTCATACAAACTTTCAAGTCCTTATTTTCGAAATGAATGAACCGATTTTAATGAAACTTGGTATGCATACGCCATCCAACCAGGTCTAGAAAGTTAGCTGAGAACATTTTCGAAAAAGAGTTAAGAGGGAGAGAGAGAGCGATTTTAAGTTTTCTATAGAAAATGAAAAATCACTATCTTTCCTTCTGAACTCTTTTTCGAAAATGTTCTCAACTAACTTCTTAGACCTGGTTGGATGGCGTATGTATACTAAGTTTCAATAAAATCGGCATGAAAAGCCGTACGGCGTAAACGCTCTTAAGGTTGATCCACACATATCAGCAGTGCGATTCTGTAAACTCTCACCGTGTAAGCTTAGGTGAAGCGAACATGAAGTGAGCTGTCAATCCATACAAGCTTGATGGAATGACAGTTCACTTCACCACACTCCACCTAAGTTTCCATGGTGATATTTTGGCAGAATTGTCTGGCTATGCCGTACCCAGGACGTGGACGGACCGTAGCAAAAACACTTCCGACGCTCATTATAAGTGGATCAACCTTCAATCTACACATCGTTTAATGACAAAACATTACAGACCACTTACGTAAAAAAGGTTAGGTTATCAAAGATTCCTTTTCTTACTATACTTCGCTTACTTTATTTGATCACAAATTAAATTATTTATAACCACACTACATACTCATAAATGCTAACCAGGCACACTTTTGACACATGCACTATTTAATATTTGCACCAAAATTAGTCGAACCGCGCATATTTCAAAACTTAAACGAAAAAAAATGTACAACTTTATCCAATACGGAACCCACTGCTTAGATTTCTGCCTAAATTAAATGTAAAATGAATAGTTGGAATGATTAAAATATTTGAATTTGTCAAAGTGTAATATTATAAAGATTTCTCATGCTCTAGTATTTTTCATTGAATATTTATGACGTACACCAAAAACGTACATAGGTATGTTAAGCTAACTTTTAATGGATTATGTAAATAATTTAGCTTTCTATTTATGTTCTGTACATGGAGTGTTGAGCGGTAACGTGCTCATTACGAATATCTAATGACGTTGGTTGCACATCGACAGCAAGAAATGTATCTTATTTTTAAACCTGCTGCGGTGCAAACTGTTATAAATAATGATTTAATTAAGAATTATGTGCAAAACTTTTTACATAAAAATGTAACGTGATTTATTTTATGCACTAAAAGCCCGGCTACACGCTAACGTTATATATTAGCTTGTCACGCATGTTTAATTCATGTATACTTACTTTTGTACACTGACAACCCTAAATCTATCTCCTTTCGTTCAGTCCATCCAAAGGTTGTCTGTAGGATAAATAAAAAGAAAGAGAAAATATGTGTTCTTGAAATGGACACAGTACAGTAGACATAAGTTTTCCTGGGTAGTAGTTAATTTTTCAATAAATAAGTTTAGCCCAGCGATTTTGGTTGTACCATAAGACGGGGTAACTTTGACTTAAGAGGTAACTTTGACACGTTCCTTTTTTAACTACCTACTCTACTTTCTTGACTACTTTTAGTTTCTGCATCTTCCCACCCATGCGGACTCGCCCCTAACACGTGTAAACCGAATTTTGGGGCTTTATTATAATGAGCCCCAAACACAATCAAAGACATCTTTAAAGTCAAAGTAACCCCATATTACCGTACCTACTCTGTCTAAGCACATTCTAAAATGCTGTCTCCAAAAGTTGGGAAGCACTAGAGTTTCTTATATAACAAAAGTGAGCAATGAATATTTACTGAAAAATCAGCCCCTAAATAGGTTAAATAAAGACAAAAAGTTCCTCATCCCAGCCGATGGGAAAACCCACAGCTGGTTATTCAACAATTTAAGAACATTTCCGTAACCACATTGAAGCAACACTAAATATTTCTATTCAGTTTTGAGTGTGGTAAGTAAATGTCAGTGTTTTTATATGGAATAATGAATTAAACAGCGAACTAGAGCGATGCAAATATTACGAACTACAATAACTGCTCAATAACGCGCTCTTTGTTTAAACAGAAAAGAGTTCCGTACCATTATTATCTTCAATGATTTAGATAATATGTTAGACCCGTAATAATATGTTCGTATAGGTGTATCATCAAAAAAATAGGTATTTTAACAGTTTATTAAAACAATCATCTGCGAATAGATATATAAACCAAAACATAGATATTGTTTTCCCAGTTAATTTACTATAATTCAATACGCTGTTACAAAGTCAAATCATTACTTTTTAGCACAAAAGTATGTTAGTTGTATTTTAGATAGGTACAGTTTCTTAATAAATGTACCAAAGTGAAAATTTTTACATCGGTATGGTACAAATGTATCGATCTAAAATTATATTTATAGTTCAGAATCGTACCATGCACATCTATCAACAATTCTGGCAAAATAATTTTTAAGAATGCAAAGCATTTTATTTAATAAACATACTTTTGTGTAAAAAAGTTATGATTTGACTACCCATTTAAACGAATTAGTAAACAAAGCAAAGACTCACAAACATTCGTGTCAAAATACTTTTAGATACCATCTAAATCCGTTCTTAATCACAACAATATAAATTATAAGTGTGATGATGCGTTTAAATTATATATTATTTATTATTCTGTTGATGTTCCAAGTCACGACTAAAACGTTACCCGGTAGTGACTTGTGACCACAAACAAACGGAGATGAGAAAATAAGAACAATCCAAACGAAATAAACGTACGTAATGAGTTAAATCATTTAGAATTGAGATTATGAATGTCTGTTTTAACATACTTACTAACCTAGAGTCATAAATGTGAGTCTAGATTACTAACGTTGGAATAGGTAGTGCAAATTTATGTGACTTGAACGTGATTTTTTCAAATTTTAATAAACTATTTTTTTCCCTTAACAGTGAAATATTTTCCCGCTGCGGCCCCGACATGAGAAAATTCCCAAATAAAAAATAAATCTTATGTAATTGGTAAATAAATATTAAATTCGTGATTAATTCGGCGCACACCGGTATGTTGCCGGTGCTTGAGCGGTAATTTATAAGCAGCTGTAACAAGCAGACATACATACAGGTGAAATTGTACCATAATAATTATTTCTCTTTCAGTTTTTAGCATGGATTCCTAAAAATGCAACCCAAAATCTGTAATTGATAATTTGACACCGTCAAGCCGTATTAGTCAAAATACCAAATCAATGTAGATCGTGGGTCTACATTCTCATTGATTAGGCACGTTGGACCCTTCCTAATTCGACACTATTGTTGTCTCAAAAGCATAAACCTTACTTTTCACCGCAAAACTTGTAAAACAAAAATTGCATATAAATTAAACGCTACGTTTACACACGGAACCCCAAAACAACAAAAAAAGGCAAATGTTGTCTTTTACTTTTCACCGCCAACCTTGTAAAAAAAAACAAAAAATAATTGTATAAAAATTAAACGCATCGTTTACACACTGAACCCCAAACACTAAAAAAAGGCAATGTTGTATATTAAACAGCAATTTTGATGATATCATGACTGTCCGGCGGCGCTACGCGTCGTCGACCACAGGCCCGTCTTTACGACCATTGGCTACTTCATTAATAATTTGTACTAACTACCTTTTTTGTTCACTGTGAAAAATGTCTGTCACGCTCAATTTATCTGATCGTCCTCCTCCGCCGCAATTGAATGGTAGTGCCTACCGTTTATGTGTGCTAACGATTTTGCCAAGCCAAAAACATCTAAATACCTACCAAAACTGTGGGTATTTTAAATGTTTTAATGTTTTCTATAACGTAATACGATCTTGTTATTTTCATTTCTTGGACCGCACCCGCGGTAACTGAAAGAACAAACATTTTCACATGCAGCTGCATGTTCCCTTGTAGAGAAACCCGGGCAACCCGCTGAAAATCTACATCTCCCAAAAACGAGGAATTCCTACTAAGCGCGAGCATTGGCGTGTATTTACGTTACTTAAATTGTTTTCTCCAAATAACTTTAATTTACGAAAAATAACAGCCCGGAATCAGCACTGGCTCTGAGAGAAATTACTAAAAGAAGAGTCAATATTGTAAATAGTACCTAATATCAATTCCCATTAGGTAATATGGATCTGCCTAATAGATGCCATTGTGCTTGTGTATGTCAATATGCAATGCAATTATGTCGCTAGTCTGCGGTGTAGAGTAATTGTAGCATAATCTTGACAAAACTCCTAGTCGTGTATAGAAGTGTAACAGCAGTATCTTTGCAGGTATTACGCATGTAAATAGAAGCCATAATTAAATCATGCCACTGAAGTTTAATAAGGAAAGACTGTTGAAAGATCAACGATGCTTGAACGGTTAATAAACCATACTATTATGAAGCTAGTCCGTATTATTGTTCCTTTGCCCATTAACGCACGGAGAGTAAAAAACGCGTTCCGTTTAAAAAAAAATGAACGTTTAAAATCAATTCAAACTGCAATTATCAGTACATTATTGGCTGCACGATAATTTTATTATCAATCACAGTAATAATGACCTAATGATCTATAATGTTGAAAGAGTTATACTCTTAATTATTATGTTTTATTACTTTTATACGTCTGTTTTTAATTAGTTGACCTACCTCAATTTAATTCTAATAGATACTAAGGTCAGCATCGGTGTATCGATGATAGTAGTTATTACACAATAATTAAAGGTTAAAAATCTGATTGAAGAAGAAATTTACTTTTCAGCATAAAACTATAATAATGTATACAGCAGAAATGCTCCAAAGTTGCGAAAACATGATTTGGTATTCGTTTTTTTTTAACAAAGAGTATCAATATTCGCAACTTAAAAACGGGGTGAATAGAAACGCAGGGGTGAATCGGCACAAAACTTTTTGAATTGATATAAATAAAATGAAGTTGCATTTATCAAACTTTTGTTTCTATTCACCCCTCCGTTCCTAATTACCCCGTTCGACGGTACCTTTCATTTGTGGCTTACAGGCGTGTGTGGACCCAATTAATAATAAAGGTATACTTAGGTAGTAGAGATCTGCTACGAGACACTGGACTTGGCTCAGTCAGCAAGGACAGTACTCGCTACTATCGATAGTGGAAATAGTATTTTCATTTAAATACTTCCAACGTGATAGCACCTTCTTCACAGAGACAGTATCTTCTCGCCTTTCAACCCTCCATTCCAGCACACTTCTACGACCCATCGTGCAAAGTAATAAATATACAACCCAGCTTAACTTAGCGAACAATTTCTAAGTCTAGCAAAGAAAAGGCATTGTTGGTTTTCACTCCAATACAATCAACGATATAAACAGCAATAACAACATACTTACCATAGTCAATCATTCAAACCTATACTCAAAATATGAACAATAAGTTAGCAAAGAAACAGCATACAAAACGTGCTGAAGGTAAAAAAAAGAAAAAAGAACAGGCAGGTACGGAATTAAAACGTGAAAAAGAAATGAGGAAGCCAGTAACAACACACGAAGTTGATAAGCAAGAAGTAAACACACTTTAACCGTACTTAATTATAGCTTTGTTCATAATTTTATGGATATGGTATCTCGTACATTACTCGACGGTGAAAATTCTGCCAAAATTTGGGTTCTGTGTCATTTAAAGACAGTTTTTCCATCTCTCAAAACTCTAAATCCATTTGTATAAAGATCGGTATCTTTATACAAATGGATTTAGAGTTTTTCAGAGTTTTCGCCTTCTAACAAATTATCTGTGACTGTATACTGTGAACTTTAATCTTGACAATATACTTCTTCCTTTCTGTAAGCGTTTGCTCAGTTTAAATTTATGTATTTGACGCTGCATAAAGTCAGTATTTTGTAGAATATCATTTTATTGACATTGGACAACATTTAAATTAAGTTTGATTTGAAGTTATTAGTGTCAATTTGAGTGTGATTTGTATTTTAAGTGGTATCAATTTGGTTTGATCGATTGAATTCAGAATTGAAGATCATAATACCGTCATGAGTGAGTTTACTATTGTGGAATAAAACGTTAAGCAAAATAGCAAAACAGCTGTTCTGATATAGTTGATAAGTCTTATAAATAGTAAGAATGAGTTAATAAAAAGAATGCTTGTACGTAGAACAAGTATGAATAAAATAGCATAGGTACTTGTTAATTGCTCGTGATAGCACTAGTGACAATCTTCCTGACCAAACTTGTCTTAGTACAACTACTTACCATCGAAACTTAAAGACAAAGACGATATCAATGGGAGTATCATAGACGGTAATCAATATATTATGTGAAACCCTTGCGTTACTGAGTGACTGACAGACAACGCACAGCCGAAACTACTGGCCGTAGTTTCTGTCGGTGTTGGTCGTGTTAAGTAAGCTGAAATTTGGCATGTAGGTTCCTTGAGGAGTGTACCCGTACACTCCTCAAGGAACCTACATGCCAAATTTCAGCACTAAGAGAGGATTTTCCGTAACTCCTACGGCAACGGGAAAAGCGGGACATGTACGTACGAAGTCGAGGGCAAAAGCTAGTATAATATAATTTTGACATCCTCACGCGCCTTGAACAAGCGTTGTGAATTATAACAATATTTGCTTGAGCCTTCTCTTTATAAAAATAGTCCTTTGCCCTCTAGTGGGACAGTATTTTACGTAGGTTCTAGGTTTTAAGCCTAAAGTTATGGCTCAACGAACATAAACTGCTTTGATAATGACATTGTATGATACTAATTGCTATTCAATTCAAAATATTCCTTTGCACTTCTAATAATTAACTCATGTAAAGATATGTATATGCAACGAGATTTATAATATGTTATTTATTATAACAAAGAATTAATTTACATTGAATTTTAATCCTTTGAATAAAAAATAACGTAGTTGTGATGTGATGTTGTCAATAATCCTACCCACATGATTTATTTTTTGCTGGATTTCGCGCAAAAAGTTGTACCTATCTAAAAAGGTGATTGTGCATAGTTTGTGAAAAAGCTCGCAAGTGCACTTTTTATACCTTGCTAAAATGCAGAAGAAACCAATGTTACCTATTTAAACATTTCAAGCCAAGCTGTGATATTTGAAATCTCAGTTGTTGGCACTGAAAGCGACTGAAGCAAGCCTAAGTTTTCAGAGAAAAATCTACTAAGCTCTCTAGTCATTGGATAGATTTATAATATGGTAAAAAACATTTCTCCTTATTTAAATATTTTTAGAAACATTACAAGGTTCAGTTGTTCTTGATACATTCTCATCTTCACCATCTTAAGATCGATCCTCAATGTGAAGGTTTCGTATCCATCAAAAAATCGTGTTCCTTATTTCGAAATGCTCATGAAACAGACATCTTTATAATATCTCAGTCATTATGGACAAGTAGTGGCTTCAATTTTAATGTCTTCGTGATCTGTCAGAAAAGCAGATGGCAATGTTTGGCGAGGTCATGACCTTTACGAGTCTATGATCAACCGAAAGCTCACCAATAAAATATGCTAAATGGGTTCTTAATTATATTTTTGTATTTTGCAATGTTATAAATTATGATCAATATACTATGTTTTGTTTATTTTCAGAATTGTGTATAATCTTGTTGCGGATTCTGCTTTAAATCGACTGTCAAAACCGTTAAACAGTAGAGTATTTTTTAAAGATTCCTTTGGTTGTAGACAGAAATAACGGACTATAAAAAAATAAATTTTCCACTCTCCTAAGACACAATTTGAACAAAATATTCCGACTTAGTATCAAGACTACTCGGCTAACTACACCATACGCGATTGTAATGAAGGTCAATGGTGCATCGTGTTGGACAACTGTGTTGGACAACCTCGAAAAATACAAATTCTATAAAACATCAAAAGTCAGTGACTTAAGTGACATCACAAGTGTATTCATGGTCATGAATTAGTTATTTAATAAAGGTTCAAATAGTACAACATTTAATTGTGAGTTCTATGATTTTTCCATTCGACTTCTATTATAATAATCAGTAGGTACGTACATTACATTGTCCAGTCTGGTACTCAGTTATAGCATATGTAGATAGAAGTATTACAGTATTGTGATGTCTCGCATAAAATATTCGTCACGGGCCACGGTTTTGCATTCGTTTTTATGTCTTCTTTATACTTATACAGAGAAAGCTTATTATACCTTCTCGTAATGAAAGTTATGTAATTTTTTAAACGAAATTTTAGAAAAAGTTAGGCACTTCAGTTGTAATTTTCATTAAATATACGCGAGTGCTGAATTACAGGGTCACTGTGCGATTTTAGCTGGACCCAGTGTACTACATAGATGTACATTTATAGAACAAATAAACTGAGATTTAGATGACCATATAAACGTATGCACACATACAATGCTTAACTTGTTTCACGGCTAAAACAGAAACACATTAATCATTTGCGTCCTTATGACCAAACCCCGTCGTTGAAGCGCGTGCTAAAAATGGTAATACGCTCTGCAGATGTTCGTGCTTCAGTTTAAACATGGCATGCATTAAAACTAAGTATACATACTTCAAAGATTCTACCGTACAAGATAGGTTAGAGGTTTAAAACACCATAATATTGTATGCAAAAATAACAAAACACACGCACCCTTTCAATTTAATTCACCGGCTCTCACGTTAGAGTTAGTATAGTAATCACCACGCGGTTTATTCGATCACAAGTCACACAGGGGCGCTAGGCGGCTAGCGGATGTGTCTTCCTTTCGACGCGCGAACATC
This sequence comes from Melanchra persicariae, assembly GCA_947386135.1. Taxonomy (NCBI): domain Eukaryota; kingdom Metazoa; phylum Arthropoda; class Insecta; order Lepidoptera; family Noctuidae; genus Melanchra; species Melanchra persicariae. Next base: position 8,007,102 of record OX376650.1, on the reverse strand, counting down.
AACTGTTGGCTTGCACGCGCGCGCGTCCGAGCCTCGTCTGATAACCGATAGCTACCACGGATAAACTCAGTATATATGTACACGACAAAAAATTGCCGCTAAATGCCTTTTTATAGACACAGGTTTACATCATTTGTATATTATACACATTTTTTTTTTCGAAACAATTATTGATTCATTCCTGTTGCTTCGAATGCATATAACAATTTTTCATGCACATCTTAGATTTCGCTATCGCTCAATAACCGTGCAGTGTTATTGAAGTTTCAGTGACGAAAGTTAAATTTTGCAATGTTTTACGGCCTTTTTGCCCATAACCATGTTTATTGTTTTAGAAACATCAATTGGTGTGATTTTAGGGCGGATCGTAAAATTGTAAGAGGAATTTAATGACTTTTAAACTACCATTTCGCAAAACCACTTAGAAAATAAAATCACATTTCACAATACTTAGTCCAATCTGCACAAATTAATCTGATTGAACTGCCAGCCAGCAACGACTTTAAAACTACCTATTCAATTGGTACTAAAGCCAATAACACTGATAATTTGGTCATAATCTCAAATTAATATAATAAAACGAAGATATTAAAATTCTGAATACTTAATTCAACACAATATTAAAGCCACAATTTTTTTTGGATTGTCATAATAACTGCACCTAATGGATCATTTACAGCTGCACGCATGACTGACTTAGCCATTTCTCAATGAAATAATGATTTTAATAGTCGTTTAATTTATTAATGGAACTTTATAGTAATACGATAATTTTGTATTATAATAAATTCTTTAAGAGATGTCTTACTGATTTCAGAGTAAAGTGAATCTGAAGACTAAAGACAATCTCTTGATTTATTCCTAGGTTCGTTTTACTCAAAGAAACTGGTTCAACCACCATTATCTTTGGACCATTATCATTAACTGGTTCAACCGCCAGTTTTTCAAAAATAATGTACTTTTTGGTTTGAAGAGAAGGGTCGCTCTGTCAAACTTATCATCGAGATCACGTTTTAATCCGTAATGAAATCAGAGGGACATTCATGTATTTTTAACGAGCAGTCGCATTTGCATCGCAGTCGCAAACTGTCAAAAACACCTCAACTTTGCATACATTTTGACATTGAATGTCGCTGAGATAATTGGCCCATATTCCATAACATAAACTCCAACTCAACTCGAACTCCAACCCCATCCTCCATCCTCCAGTTCCATCGGAGCTAGTCATAAATTGAAATTTTGGCATTTGTTTGCTTATCTCTCGAGTACGACGTACGAAACTTCAATTAGACAAACTTTCATAGACATTTTCGTGTTTATGTTGAAGTTCGAGTTGAGTAGGAGGTTACGTGTTGGAATATGGGATAATATTCCGACTTCAAGTTGAACACTTTTTAAATATTTGTTGGCCTTCAGAATTATTATACTGCCATCTGTTAGCGCTGAAATTGTGATATGCTGCCAAATAGACTAGGAAATAGTCAATTACTCATTAATTATGTCAATTAAATTGATCGTTCGAAATACCTACCTTATTGCATGAAAAGCTACGAATGGTTAACTCAATTAACGCAACCTACTTGTCGATGACTTTGATGTGATCGATAATGTCGCTGCAATATTTTTTTTTCAAATAATCCTTAAATTCACCATCAAACTTTATTTTTGTAGGTTTCTAAAATAATGGGGCTCAGGTAGGCTCATTGTATGAATTATTATTTATTAGATATTTTTCAACCACTAATACACAGGACCTCTTACAGATTGAAGATAAACGTATCAATCATGGACATCCAATGAAAAAAAATGGGCAGTTTAATTTCACATCATTGCATGACAGTTCTTTTAAAACATTTTTTCGGCCTTATGAATAAACTTTCATAAGCACAAGATAAAAAATGACAGCGTTCTCTATGCATAAGTAATGCAATGCACTTTCACACTGACTTAGCTGTCATACTGTGTAACTCGAGTTACGAATTAATTAGGCCTATTATAACATGTACCACTTACGATACGTCTAGATAGTTTTAATGAATACAGAGGCGTTAAAAGTTTACAACTGTGCGAATTTGTTTTTGATAAGCATCATGTTCATGTTTTTGACATCATTTGATTTTTCTCCTAATATCACAGACTATGGGAAACTTTTTGTAAAGTCTTGCGTGTCCTGTGGCGTGTTTTCAGGGACTGATGGCGCCAAAGTCGTAACCGAATACAAGGCCAAATCTAAGAAGAAGTAGTAGGGTACATCCGTTAACGAATATTCTCGTGGAATTACCACCATAAACCCACTTACCTACCTGAAAGTTCAGCGAGGGCCTAACTTGGTGACGGTAGCGGGACAAGGCAGGTCGTTGTTGCGATGCTTGAGGTTCGAAAGACGTCCTGGACGTTGAGCTTTATGGCCCAATTTGTGGCACGTTAATATTGTCAAAATTTATTATATTAGACAAGATTTTGTCAAACGCAAGTTACCTGCTGTGATCAGTTGAGTGAATATTCAGCCTATTGCATCAGTTTGACTTGCGTTTATTTTTTAATTTTTGACGTAATGATTTATTTTAAGAAACCGGGGGTGGATCACATTTAACTGATTATTAATAATTGCTTAATTAATCTTCCCATAGTTTTGAAAATACTTTATGAAACGTACATTATTTATTTTTAGAAAGCAAACGCTGCAATAGGCTGCTACTTTTCCTGAAATCCTTCCCATTGATTAAATACTTGAGGTCAAACCACATAGATTCACGTATCCACTACATTATAGGACAGCTTATCACGGTGTCTTACGCGTCATAATAAAAACCATACTTTATACAACGGAAAATAATTGCTAGAAATTCTTCGTCAGTGTGGTCCGTTTACACGAAGTTTATGTCGTAACATGAATCTATTTGAACACGGAATTAGTGATGTTACCTTTCACTACTTTTGCCCTACAGTGGCCTTTGACCTACCACGTAGTGCGTGTAGTAACTTACTCCTTATTGGACGTTCCGTATCTAGTTTATAAACGCACCTTAGGGATGTGCTAATAGGTCACTGATGCCTTATAGGTGCGCTGGAGCGCAAAGTTTTCAATTAGAATTGGAAACTTTGAGGATTTACTTGTAGTGTAAATAATAGGGACTCTCGATTTCTTATGTGAGATGCATAGCACACCTGACGGCCGATTCTTGCTAAGTCGAAATTTTCAGATTGCGACTAAGCCTTCTGATTTTCTTCTGATTTTTTTTGTTAGATTGCGACTGAGATGCAAATGTTGCTTAAAAGTGAGTGGAATTTTCCCTCAGGGTTTTAGATGGTGATTTTAAAATCTTCTGCTTTTCAAGAAGAATCGGAATACTTACCTTCTAGAGGTTAGTACGGAAAAATGATCATACAATTTGCAAATTGCATTTTTAGGGGCTATGAAGGTGTTACCATCCCAAGGTACATTTGAGTTACTTTGAAGTAGAATTAATATTTTTACTTATAATCTTTTTACGTAAAGTATATTTAAGGAAACCTTCTTTTATATCATTGTATGGCAAATTTGTCTATTATAATAAAATTATTTTTTTTATTTATTTATTCAGTCCCATTGCAAAAAAAAATCAAAACACCGCGTTAATTGTATCGGTCATTGAACCGACTCCAAAAATAAAATAATACCATATTGAGTGCCTTCAATGATAAAAAATAGCTCAGTACCTTTCTTGTTTCAATAACTTAAATATTCTTTGTTTTGTGAAACTGGATCCTTGTTTACGGAAATCGTGACTGTGACGTTTATTTTGCATAAAATAAGAAGACAAAGTTAATAAATAAAAATAGTTTGTTTATGAAAAGAGATAAACATAGTAGATACACAATCTCTTGAAGTAAGCAGTCGTTGTTTTCGTTGTGGCACGATATGTGACGAGCAAATAAAGGCATTTTCACACATTTGCAAAATAAACCCAATCTAAACCAAAACAGTCTGTAGGTAATGTATGGGGATGTCAGGTGGAACCAACTGAATTTTTTCCTTTAACACACACACCTTCACTATTACTGGGTCACTAACTCACAACAATGTCATTGGCTACTTTTTATCCTTCGGGTTAGACCACGGTAGTGAAGCCACTAGAGGAAACTAGTGTAATAACTGACGCGCATTTCACTAGCTTTGGGTGGGAAACCTATAAAAGGCGTACCTAAGATTGCATTTTTACCAAAAAAAAAAGCATTTTTAAGTGGCCCAAGTTTTTTGCACGCCAGTGTATATTCACAAACACGCAACTTAAACTCGCCGTCCAAAAAGTGTACTAGAAAGCGTGTTTTAATTACCCGCGGTAAATCATTATATCATCGATCAATTTATATCCAAAAAGTAAACTAATTCGTGCATGTACCGGCGCGTGAGTTTACAAACCATTTAATAACAGTTTACACGGGGAAACTATAAATCGTATTTAATACTAGTTAACATAGATTAAATAATGATTACGTGTAACCGCAGCCTTACCGGAAAACAAGCGGTGTGTTCCAGCCTTGTATGTTGTATGATATATGCTGTATGTTGTAATATAAATCGTTTATAATTAATTATTTGATAACGTTATCTGTATGGCTTGATGCAGATGCGGGTTAGTTGGGAGAGATTGATTTGGCCTGGACTTCCCTTACATAGTCTTCGTTTAGTTATGTTAGGTTACATTGGGGTATTTAAATCTTAGATAAGTAACTAATCAATTCATGAGGTACCTCTGTCGGTACAATTTTCTGTTACATTCGTACAGCGAGCAATGTACTCAACGTCAATTTTTTTTTTTTAGCCTGGGTAATCGTCAAATGACTTCTTCCGCTCTGGCTAAAACACATCCGTGTTCCTCCTAATGCCATTTGCGTTCCAGGGCCGCGGTGACTCTTTCGAAGAAATTCCGCAGCCCTGGCAGGCACTGGCCCCGTCTATTTTGCTGACATCACTTTGAGGCGCGCGTGGAACACAACACACCGTCGACCCGGGCCTGATTCTTATCGGATGGCGAGCCACCCAACGCTGTACTCAACGACTACCACTAAAGTTTGGCAGTTTTTTAGTCTTTGTGTGATTACTTTGGTTCTCCTACAAATTACGTCAGGCTCTTGAGTGGAACCCGTACCGTAGTACGCAGCGTTGGAAGGTCTCTTACAAGGTTGAACGAGGACGTAATTGTGGCTCCTTGTCGAGTTGGGTGCCGTCGTGAACCGGTACCACCCTCGCCCGGTGCTGTTACTCGGGGATCTCAACGCCAAGTCTGCGGTGTGGGGATCTCCAGTCACCGATGCCAAGGGCGAGGCGTTGGAGGAGTGGGCGGTCACGACCGGCTTGACCGTTCTGAATCGGGGCTTGGTCTACACGTGCGTGCGGCAGCGGGGCGGCTCTATAGTGGACGTCTCGTTCGCTAGGCCCGCTGTCGCGAGTCGTGTCCGCGAATGGCGTGTCGCCGTGGAGGTGGAGACGTTATCGGATCACCGATACATCCGTTTCGACGTCTCCTCCCAGACCGCGGGCGGCCGCAGCCCATCGGCCCCGCGAACGGACGGTCCGCGCTGGGCGCGCAAGCGCCTCGACAGGGAGCTACTCGAGGAGGCCGCCATATTGCAGGCCTGGATTCGGGAGTCGGCGACGACCGGACCCGTCGATGTCGAAGAGGAGGCGCAGTGGTTTCACGGGGCGATGACGCAAATCTGCGACGCGTCCATGCCCCGGGTCCACACTCAACCCAGAAGGCGCCAGGTGTACTGGTGGTCCGCCGAGATCGCACAATTGCGCGTCTCTTGCGTGCGAGTGCGGCGCCAGTACACCCGATACCGGAGAAGACGTTGTCGGGTCCCTGACGAAGAAGCCGCGCTGTATGAGGTGTACCGCGCGGCTAAGGAGGCTCTGTGGCTGGCCATCGGCGAGGCGAAGACGCGATCCAGGGAGGAGATGTTGGCGACTCTCAACGGGGATCCGTGGGGGCGTCCCTATCGCTCGGTCCGAGGGAAACTCGGACCATGGGCGCCCCCGCTTACGGAGAGTCTACAACCAGAGCTGCTGGAGGACGTAGTGGCAGCCCTCTTCCCAGCACGAGCGGAGCGTACTCCGCCGCCGATGGCTTTGCCCACAGCCGCAGAGCCTGAAGAGAACGCCAGCGTCCCAGAGGTGACACAAGCAGAGTTGAGGGCGGCCGTGATGCGGCTCCGGGCGAAGAACACTGCCCCGGGGCCCGATGGGATTCACGGTTGCGTGTTAGCCCTCGCTCTGAAGGAGCTAGAGCCCCAACTGAGAGGACTCTACACAGCGTGCCTGGAGCAGGGCCAGTTTCCCGTTCAGTGGAAATCTGGACGTCTGGTTCTGCTCAGGAAGGTGGGGCGCCCTGCGGACTCGCCGTCCGCGTACCGGCCCATAGTGCTGCTGGACGAGGTGGGAAAGCTGTTCGAGCGGATAATCGCAGCCCGCCTCGTCAGCCACTTGTGCGGAGAGGGGCCGGACCTAGCCGAATGCCAGTTCGGGTTCCGGCACGGGCGCTCCACTATCACGGCGATATCGCGTGTGAGAGTCCTGGCGGAGGAAGCGGTGTCCCGGGGTGGGGTGATGTTGGCGGTGTCCTTGGACATTTCCAACGCCTTCAACACACTGCCCTGGAGTTGCATTCGGGAGGCACTACGCTATCATCGAGTGCCTCCCTACCTCCGCCGCGTCATTGGGGCTTATTTGGCGGAGAGGTGTGTCACCTATCTGGGACATGACGGCATACACCAGCACCCCATGTCGTGCGGTGTTCCGCAGGGTTCGGTCTTGGGCCCGCCCCTGTGGAACATCGGGTACGACTGGGTGCTGAGAGGCGAGCTCCAGCCGGGAGTGGACCTGACGTGTTACGCTGACGACACGCTGGTCACTGCCCGGGGGAACTCGTACAGGGAGGCAGCGTTGCTGGCGACGGCCGCGGTCTCACAGGTGGTGAGCCGCATACGGCGCCTTGGCCTGGAGGTGGCCCTCAACAAGTCGGAGGCCACAGTTTTTCATGGCCCCCGGCGGGCGCCGCCGGCGGGATCACACATCGTGGTCGATGGGGCCCGTATCGCTGTCGAGTCCACCATGAAATACCTGGGATTGGTGCTCGACAGCCGGTGGGATTTCGGACCCCACTTCCGACGGCTGGCGCCCAAGTTGTTGGGCGCGGCTGGGGCGCTGTCAACGCTGCTTCCCAATCTGGGGGACCCGAGCACCGTCTGTAGGCGGTTGTACGTGGGGATCGTGCGATCGATGGCCCTGTATGGGGCCCCGATCTGGGCGGCTGACCTGACGGCCGGCACCATCTCTGTTCTGCGGAAGCCGCAGAGGGTGATGGCCGTCAGAGTCATCAGGGGTTATCGCACGATCTCCTACGAGGCGGCTTGCGCACTGGCCGGATCTCCGCCCTGGGACCTGGAGGCAAAAGTCCTCGCGTCAATGCATCGGTGGCGCGAGGACGCGCGGGCGCGCGGGGAGCGACTGACGCAGCGACATTTTGAGCTGCGTCGGTCGCAGCTGCGCGGGGTCCTGGTGGCGGAATGGCGGAACAGGCTTTCACGCCCTACCGCCGGCCTCGTCACTATCGAGGCCATCCGGCCAGTGCTCGACATGTGGCTCGGGAGAAGGCACGGCTCCCTGTCGTTTCGTGTGACACAGGTCCTCACGGGGCATGGTTGCTTCGGGAGGTTCCTGTGTCGCATAGGCAGAGAGCCGGACGCTCGGTGTCACCACTGCGTCGACTGTCGGGAGGACACGGCGCGGCATACGCTGGCAGAGTGTGCCGCCTGGGAGGAGCCGCGCCGTGCCCTCGTCTCTGTGGTAGGCAGTGACCTCTCGCTGCCGGCTGTAGTCCGTTCTATGGTCGGCGGTGAGGAGTCCTGGGACGCGGTGGTCTCCTTCTGCGAAACTGTCATCTTGCAGAAGGAGGCTGCGGAAAGGGAGAGGGAGATGTCGAGTGCTCACCCGGCCCGCAGCAGGCGCACCGGGCGTCGGAGGAGGGCATACGCTGCCCTCCTTCTGCCCCCCTAACTGGGTCCAGGGGCGGCGGACTTGGGGATGTCCGTTGCCCCCCATTCATCCGACCCGAGGTGGCGGCGCGTGGTGTTCCCGTGCGCCCCTCTGACGTCGCGGGGGGAGTTAAACACCTCACTCCCCCCGCTTACGAGATGTGGCCCGCAGAGGCGGGCCGGCACCAGCCGGGGATTACGGACGTCGCATACGTTCCCGCGATCCCCGGCGTAGGTGGAAGATGGAACACCGGGGTGGTTTTAGTCAGTAAAAGTCTGACAGACCCCTCCGCCCGCCCCAGGGCGGAGGACATCCATGAGGATTTCCCCCCGTAAAAAAAAAGGACGTAATTGTGGCCAAGGGAGTCCGGTAAATGCGACAAACTCAGTATCGGTCGGTGTGAAGAAGCATGAGGAAGGCATATGACCGCAGTGAAAGTCTTTACGCTAAAATGATAACGATGATTTTTTTGATAAGGAAGTAAGAATGGATTAATGTATAATGCGTAATAATTAGAGCATTTAATTGAAGATGTTTCACGATTGATAAAAAAATTTAAAGAGACTAAAGGCCCATATTCCAAAACGTAAACTCCAACCCAACTCGAACTCTAACTTCAACACGAGCACGAAAATGTCAATGGAAACTTGTCTAATTGACGTTTTCGTACTCGAGAGATGGGCAAACAAATGCATAAACTTTAAATATGACAAGCTCCAATGGAGACGGAGTTCGAGTTGAGTTGGAGTTTATGTTTTGGAATATGAGCCTAAGACCCATATTCCAAAACGTAAACTCCAACTCAACTCGATCTCTAACGTCATTTTGACATTTTCGTGCTCATGTTGGAGTTCTTCCGGTATGTAAGATAAAATCATTGAGTTGATCTTACGTTGTTTACAAAAAATATTATGTTAATATTAATATTGTATTAAATGCTTAAAGATAATCTTCATCAATAAAATGTGACTTATCTTAATAACAGCTTAAGGTTAACATGGTTTTGACAGTCTTCTTTAAATCATATCGAATGTTATAACATTGTAAATAAAAATATAATTTAGTTAGCCGCGGCCGAAAATTAGCCTTCATTCTATGGCAGGTACGGTAATTAATTGTATGCATAAAAATTCAAGTAACATCTACTAACCTACTTCTTTAAATAAGCCAAACAATAATGTTCTCACAAATACCTTTGTCGGCTCAGTAAAAAAACGAAACCGATTAAATTATCATAATTCCTATACGCAGCAAAAATATTTAATTCGAAGTCAAGCTAAATCAATTACATGTATTCGCTCAAACTTCCGCCACACAAAACATACGTTCATGTACTAATATAGGCCACGTACCTACGTAACTTCTGTGCGATTGCAACGCCCTCTAACGTCTCAAACAAGGTGAGCATATGGACCATAAAATTACTTCCACATTGCATAAAACTGTTTTCCGTTATCGGTTATAGATTCTGAAAGTTCATGTTACATGATAGTGTAGCAGTAGAAAAAGAAAGCAGAAGTATTGGTAAGGATAAAAAACGAAGCATGTCTTAATCATCAGCTTAAATTAATCCAGTGCTGATTTTTCTGATTGAAAGGCATTCCATATATCAACCTAACGGTCGTCAGTTATAACCTATTAACAATACCAAAAAATATTGAATTTGCACCCATGAAATCGGCTTTATTCAACCTGCTTTGCATTTTTCCAGGTGCTGCATCCAGTGAGTGAGACCGGAACGTCTTCCGGACTGGAAGACTGGAAGCCTACCACTGAGGTCGTCACCTCAGTGGTAGGCTTCCAGTCTCACTCACTGGATGAAAAAAAAAAGAAAGAAAAAGCGTTTATTCCGCCAGAAAAGACGCACAAAAATAACTCAACATAATTAAAAGAAAGTTAGCTAAAACAAGACCCGAACATTCGTATTTTATGAGCCTATCTTACGTCCACAACACAATAACTAGGGAACACGATACTCCTTGACAATCATAATAATATCAGCCAATTGCCGTCCACTGAGCCAGCCATTCTGGTCTTGAGCAATCCGCATCCATCCGCTGCCAGACACCTTCTTCAAATCATCGATCCACCGTGCCGCAGGGCGTACCACACTACGTTTCCCCATACGCTCTAACAAATGTCGGCTCTATCGACCGTCTGTCCGTCTACATACATGGCCGGCCTAATTCTACTTCAGCATGCTGATTCTACGCGCAACGTCGGTGACTTTAGCTCTCTGGCGAATGACTTCTCCTTGTCAAGATTTGCGTCAATTTCTTAGCTTCAGACTAACCATAAGGACTGTCAAAGATCTAGCCTACTCCACCATTAACCACCTGTTTGGCCACAAAATTGACCTTAAATCGTGCATTTTCACCGCAGTTACATGAATATATGTTTTATTGCTTATTAATAGAGCTTCTTTCTTTCTTTGCGGTTAATAAAGGAAGTTAAACTTCTATTTTATTACCTACTTAATAACTCAGAACGTATAAAGACATAACAACAATTCTTTCTTGGTTGATATCACTGATTGGCCACTTATAGACTGGTCCACTACATAAATATGTGACATTGAAAGATGTCTCACTGGCCTTAGACCTAATACCGTATCCATTATCTAAGTATCCATAAATCATAGAATATATTAATATTTATGAACTGAACTTAAGTCAATCAAAACATGCCGTGAAATTAAGTATTTAATTATTATGGGAGTACGTAATCAAGGTTCGCCTTTTATTGTAATTTGGTATTTTATGTAACAACCATACCTACTTAATTGCAGTCCACATTTTTTCCACTGAGTACGCTTATTTCGAAACTAATTGAGTTTTCTTAAATTATATACAGCAGGTGGCAGCACTGAGGCGTCGGGTCTATGTACCTGTTAAAACGCTTATATTTTTCGATATTATTATTCTGTCATATCTGACATTGACTAGAGTCAAGAGCAAACCCATCATTAATTAAAAAAAAAAAAAAAAAATTGACGTCAATATCATATTCACCTCAAAGTAAAATGAAGAAGGTCTTCTTCTCTCGCCTAAGTGGTGCTTCTTCTTCTTCTTCTTTTCGAGTCGATGGTAACTCTACTCTACTCTACTCCTTAGATTTTTGGGCAAAGCTGCAATTGCCGTGGCCACCCCACGGCAATTGCAGCGTCGGTGGTGGTGCTAACTGGTGACTTGAACTTATCTGAAAGCCCTCATTATGACTTCTTTGAGAATGATAGAACTAATATACCTCTTTTTGACACAATACATACTTACCTAATATTATGAGACATCCTTTACTTTTACTTATTTATATATTTACACGATACCTTATTTCCTACATTTACTAGGAAATATAGAATAGGTAGGCAATTGTACACCGTAAAAAATATAAGAGTTACCTAATTTGGCAGCTTTTTCAGAATATTTTATATTGGTAGACCAGGTAAGTTTGTGTAGTCTGTAAAGTCGTATAGTAGCTTGTACAGTCCAACTTGATGCGGATAAGGATCACCTTCCATAGACCTATAACTTTTATCATTCAGCTTAGTATTCACCAGCTGCATGCTCTGACAAAACTATTTGGTTAAACCCAATCTGCAAAACAATATATTTATTGTATTAAATACTCTAATATTATATTAAAACAAAGCTGCTAATTAAAAACAAGCTGAAATTCTTTGAGTTGATTGAAAATATTAACTGAATGTTTAATATTATATTCGAAAGTAAAGACTGGCCCAAGATAAGGGAAAGTAATTTGCAATAAACCTTTTCTTTGACAGCTTCTATCAACCTCAATGGTTTAACTAAATAAAATATTGCACTTTCTTCATCTTAAATCATTCGTAATTGTGAACTTTATTTATTCCCTTTTAATTAGGTACCCTTTACACTATAGTACTAAAACTACAGAATATGCGAAACTTAAAAAATTCGTTGAATTGTCCCTCTGATGCCAATTATGTTAAACTATTCATTCTAACCAGCGACATTATAACTATACATAATGGAACCTAATTAAAATGTAAACTGAAATGATTCGCATAACCAAAATATGTCAAATTAAAAATCAAACTAGTATTAATGCATAGGAAATATGAAATAAACATTAACTAAATGTTATAAAGGCTATTGAAAATTAAAACGAATAGTTTTTATTTCATTTTAAATGGCAACGATGCAAATTATAAGATGGCATACAATCGAAATGGCATCAGGAAATAAGCTGAAGAACTCTTCTGAAGACATCATTAAATTTACTTCCGATGGATACAGTTTTTGTTCAATTATTGTTAATAATTGCATAAATGATTGTAGATAGTTGGGTTTTTGCGGCCATCTTCGTCATTAGCCGCAATAAGCTTACATTTAACTAAGCTATCTCAGTTCAATCAACAATGATTTTAGTATTGCGTATTTTTATATGTGTTGGTTATTGAAAAGTTTTCTACATATCTTAACGTTGTTGTTGTGCAACTATTTTAATTTTATCGATTATAATGGTCAAAACCATGGTCAATATTCACGTTTGGCAAATTCGCGATTAATAAAACCAAGTTTTTATAGACCTGCAAAACTTGCTCTTGGCTTATCAAATTTTTATCTTTGGTTAGGTTAATATGTTGATGTGTTTATGAATTCATTTGAGTTTATTCAATAACATTATCTGTGACCCATCGGACACATCGTCAATGCGGAAACCAATAACATTATTCACACAAATTCAACAGAAACACAGGTCTGAACACGACGGCGTATTCAGAATTCAGACTAAAGCATGTCCAATTTGTTAAAAAATTACCTCAGTAACGCACATGGCAATTTATCATTACAACTATTAACTGACATAACCAATTGATTGAATATAATATAACCTACTCTATTGAAATTTTAGTTACCTAACATAGGTGAAATTTCATCAAATTTCTTGTTTTCTTTCAAAATTTGGATGCAATTAATATTTATTTAATCGTAAAAATTTATGCGTGTTAGTTCCAAATATTTCATGGATCGATGTCTTCATGGTAGATGTATAAGCCACTATGTTAAGATACTCAATTTATGTTATTAGCCAATGAAGTTATTTTTCTACCATCATTAGGTTAGTAAGAAAAGAGTTAACATTTCCAGTTTTGGATTTAATTAATTTCATGAATGGAGTTCCTAAGATTTCCGGGTACTTCAAATACAAAGTGGGCAGCACAAACAAATGCTTACATTGTTGTCTTACAACGATAACAGTAACTAACCCACCTACTTCTCTTGACACTAATGTAGTGGTCTAATGAATAGGTGAACTTCATTGAAGGGAGGATTCTATTTACATCAGCGGAAAACTTTGCCACATTGACACCGCATTAGGCTCTTTGGAATGAAGACATCATTATTCTCTTGTCCTTATCACAATTAGTTTCAGCGCCCCGTCCTCGTCTTACGTCTTGTCTGTGTGCCCAGCGACTTAAAGTCGCTGAAAAATAAGTACCTATTTAAAATACAATACATCGGTGTGCATACCTATGTATTGTCATTAAATAATTAATTAACGAATTGTGATCTTTAAAATCAACAATGAGTGCTACGTGTATTATGTTAATTGATAGTTCGGAATGTCACATTTCGGACAGGTTGGACTAGCACATTTTTCTTAAATGTCAAATAAATTAATAATTAACTGAACTGCTATTCAAATCACAAAGTTGAGCACATTTTGCTATGTACCTATTGATATACAAGGGGTGTTCAAATGGATATATAACTTATTCTTCTTCGAGTCGATAAAACGACATTATTTTCCCAAAAAATTTTTACTTCTACGGCGTCACCGCAGAGGCCACATGACTGCACAGAGGACAGAATAGGAGTTGGTGCCTAGTTACTCTATACTACTCCACATCCTCGCCTTCCATCGAGGTCACTCACTTTTTAAGGTTGGTTGGGGGATATTTCTGAGATATCCCCATGAGTCATCGTTAGTCATTCAGTTTGTTTGATCGGTTTCTATCTCTCTTGTCCGACAGTCGAAATGCTAAATGAAAATTTATTCAACTTTTTAGGAACATTTTGGCTTTTAGTTAATTGATAGAAAGTACCCACTTTTACAATGGGATCAACTCATGAAAAAAGCAGCAGCTCTAAAAGTGAAAGGGTATGCTTTATGCTATCGCCAATCAAATTGGTTTTGAATTTCTAATTATTAGGTTTGTCCTCAAAATAGTAGATCTGTCACCAAAATGTAGTTGTCATGCCATTTGAACCTAATCTATCCGTGTCAGGGTGCCCTAAGCTCCCTGGGCCCTATGTTCGAATATTTGGTGACAGATATACCATTCTGAGTACGAAGCTATTATTTAAGGAATCAACCTACTATTTTGAGAACAAAGTTTTTATCCAAGGAATTTACTACGATTTTATTGTTAAATGATAATAAATCCATCTCTTATTTTAGATAGGTCGGTACCTAGGCTACATTTTGAAATTAATTTGGTAATTCATACGTACACTTTCTATTTATCTGAGAATGAATATACTTTTTAGCGATAGATGTATTAATTAGATGATGCAAGTTGATAACAAATTTAAACTTTCAGTACAAAAAATATAATTCCCAAAGTGAATTCATCCTGTATAGTCCATTGTTGGTGCCTTTTTTTTAATTTGAGTTAAGCGTTCGCGCTACAGATAAAATGTCGTCGGACTTAACATTTATGTTCGATTTATTAAATCTCAAACCTGTTGGTCGTGTTTAAAGTGCGGCCACACTACTTCCTCGTTTATCTCTGTTAACTACTCGTCATGTGTTATGTAGGTATGGCGTCCACCGTAAACGGCTACTTAGGCTGCGTTTATAGGCAGGTTTTGATTTTACCACTTTATTTTAAATTTTTATCTTGTCCTCGCGACTATACTCCCTGGTCCTCCACGTAGGAACAATGTGCTATTTAGGATAAAAGTATGACACAGAAATAGTATAGCTTTCAGAGAAATCATTTTTCGAATCAGCATCACCATGAAATTACTTTTTCGAAAAACAAAACAGTTTTACATTGTGTATAATATTAGTTTCGAGTTGATGTGTTTTGACGTTCATTTTTACGAAATAAATAAGCTTGGAACAGCAGTTGTGTTGCTTAGGGTTAAAACAGGCTTTTTGTACCACAACTCTTGGCCTTCAATTTTCTTCACCCAGTCCCATTCAGACGACATCAGCTACATCAGTGGTCAGTCATTCAGACGATAGTACATCTATCTACTATCGATCGATCGATCGATCTATATCAGACTATTTCGTCAAGGATTCGACAAGATGTACTATCGTCTGAATGACTGACCACTGATGTAGCTGATGTCGTCTGAATGGGACTGGGTGAAGAAAATCTATGTTAGTCAGGCAAACATCAAAAGCTAAATACATTTAATAGAACTTGAGAATGTTTGATGGAATTGAACCACTTTTGGTTCATGACATTTGCAGGCAGTAAAACTTACAATTTAAGAATTTGATCTTTGCGTCAAAGCTTGTGTACAATTAAAATTGAATTAAATTTATTCAGTTTATTGCAACAATTATTTACAGCTCCATTTCCTGTAGTTAAACATTGGTTTTAGTTAGGTAATTTGTATTCATTAGTTAATATTAATATTTCGTTTATTCATTTTTCTTTACTTATTTTAAACATTTTTAATTATTTCTTAAAAAATACTGCTTAAAAAAAACATTTAAAAATATAAAAAATAGTAGCCCACCGGTATCGGGAACAGAGTCCAAGCTACCGGCGGTCACGGCTCCAGAGAAAGGAACCTCCTAACAATGCGAGCCGTGTCCAGAAGTACTGCTTTCAGAATCAAGCTCTTGATCCAGCTGCCTAACGAGAGCCTCCTGAGGTGTTGGTCGAGGCTCGTGGCTATTAAGCCGTTGGCTGACACGACTATCGGTACAATGATTGCCGAATTCACATCCCACATGTCGACAACCTCGCGAGCCAAGTCAAGATATTTTATTTGTTTATCTTTCTCGGCTTTCACGAGGTTCTCGTCATGCGGAACGGTGATATCTACAATCATTGCACGCCTCTCGATTCGGTCCACCACCACTATATCAGGCTTATTTGCAATAATAGTCCTGTTAGTGTGATATTAATATCTTTATTACAGAGTCAATGATACTCGCATCTCGCATTTTGCCAAGTCAATGTCTTCATTAGATATAAATATAATTACAACAACATGTTAAATATTTCAGAATACAAACAAACAACATTGTGTTCTTTGAAATGTTATTAAAGTTATTTAGATAAAACCAGAACAGAAGAGAAGAAGTAAGTCAGAACTAGGTATATATGTAGGTAGGTACATATGTGAATCATAATATATTCTTACTTACTTATCTACTAAGTTTTCAAAACAGCTCCTGTCTTGTTTCCTAAAATGATTAAACTGGGAAAACAAACATGATGTTTTAGAAGGAATAAAAAACCGGCCAAGTGCGAGTCGGACTCGCGCACGAAGGGCTCCGTACCATTATCTATAAAAAAACGGCTAAATAATCACGTTTTTTTGTATGGGAGCCCCACTTAAATATTTATTTTATTCTGTTTTTAGTACTTGTTGTTATAGTGGCAACAGAAATACATCATCTGTGAAAATTTCAACTATCTAACTATCACGGTTCATGAGAT
Source organism: Melanchra persicariae (assembly GCA_947386135.1). NCBI lineage: Eukaryota > Metazoa > Arthropoda > Insecta > Lepidoptera > Noctuidae > Melanchra > Melanchra persicariae. Next base: position 7,990,411 of record OX376650.1, on the reverse strand, counting down.
ACAGCCTGGTGACAGACAGATAGACGGACAGACAGACAAACGCACAGCGGATTCTTAGTAATAGGGTCCCGATTTTACTCTTTGGTTACGGAACCCTAAATAGAAAGAACAGAGTTTATTTGTGATTTTAACACAAAAATAACTTGCCACCCACTCTAAACACGCCTTAACATTCAAGAAACCAGTTATCGCATAACATCGATGAACTAAAATCGAGCAAGAAGAACGGCAGCTAATTCAAGGTGAATGTCAAACAATAAATTACATTCAGAGGCGAAACACTTCCTAGATTCCCGTGCATTGTTGATTAGTACTGAGGACGATAGTCGTTTGTTTTCTACCTACTGTATCGAAAGGGTTAATGACCGTGCCTTTCCTTTGTTCTTGAGGTTTAAGCTATTATTGAGCTGAACAAACAAAGCTCATGTCTAGAAATAAATGTACAAGGCGAAGTTATTTTTTAATATGTTGATTTCCAGGAATAATGCATTTAGTCTATCAGTTACATTACGAGTACTAGTACCAACAATATTGGAAGCGTATTTTTTTGTTTTGGTTCGCAAACAAATAATGAAGGCATTACAGTGCTCTGAAATTTCGCGTGACAATAAATAAAAAGACTAATAATATAAATGCAAAAAGAGACAGAGCATTAAATAAAAATCCAATACCTATTTTTTGAAAATCTATATAACTGACTAAATACACTTCTGGACACATCTATTGGCCCACCTTGTATTTTCAGTTTCGTTTGGCCCTAGCTAAAATTTTATATTAGGTCGAGCAAAAAGTTTTTATGCAGTTTTGAACCTGGCACATTCACAATTTCATTCAATAGTATTTTTTTGAATTTCGAACACAGAATTTAAAGAAACAAAAGACAATTTGGAGCCTATTTGTTGATATCAAACAATCGAATACTAAGAAAACTTGGTTTTATTGGTTTACTTGGATTTAATTCTTGAAAAAGTGATTGATATCTTTGGTTTTGCAACAAACATTACTTATTCTTAACATTAAGGTGAGGTTCTATCAATAATCTATGGATACTTCACCTGAAGTCGCCGCCCAAGCTGTGGCACTTATTCAGGCCGGACACAGCCAAAGAAACGTGAGTGCTCAACTTAATTTAAGTCGATCTGCGGTCCGAAATGTTTATCGGAGGTACCTAGAGACTGGCGGCTTTGTTCGTCGCCAAGAAAGCCCACGATCTCGGGTCACAACTGAAAGGCAGGATCGATTCATCGTGACGACCAGCTTGAGAAATCGTCACCTTACCTCCATTGAGATACAAAACCAACTTCGCGACTTCCACGGAGTATCTGTGAGCGCTCGAACTGTTCGGAGAAGGTTAAAAGAACGCGATATGGTACCACACAAGCCAGCTAATGGACCCAAACTAACGCGAGCCCACCGAACAGCGCGCCTTCATTTCGCACGCAGTCATTTAAATTGGACACAGCAAGATTGGAGCCGTGTACTCTTTTCTGATGAGTCTAAAATTGTGTTACATGGCAATGATGGAAGGAAGAAGGTCTACCGACGTAAGGGAGAGCGTTTCGCACAATGCTGCTTTGAAGAGAGGGTTGCTTATGGCGGTGGCTCATGGACTGTCTGGGGCGGTATATCCGCGAGCGGCAAAACTCAACTTGAGGTTGTTACAGGACCACGGCTGCCAACATTAAATGCTGAAAGGTACATTCGTGAGTGCTTAGAACCTCACGTGATACCATACGCGGACTATGTGGGCCCAAATTTCCTTTTTATGCATCATAATGCAAGAGCCCATGCGGCCGGCATCGTCAGGGAATATCTTCGGGATGTGAACATCACAGTTATGGACTGGCCAGCCAGAAGCCCAGACATGAACCCCATTGAGCACATGTGGGACAAGCTAAAAAGACGTGTTAGGGCTCGTCAGCCAGTTGCCCAGACGATGCAGGAGTTGAAAACTGCCATAGAAGAGGAATGGGAGATGATCCCTCAAAATTTCATAGAGCGGTTGATAAACTCTATGCCTAATCGTATGAGAGCTGTGGTAGATGCCCATGGAGGCAACACGCGTTATTAAATTAAACCTTTATTTGATAAAACATGTTTTTTATTCAAAAATCAATTGCCTTTAACAAGGCGCATATCCGACTTGTTAGGCGTAGCTCCATGTCGTATGGTATTCTGAATTCAAATTTAAAACAATACGATCGAAAAAGATGGTAAAATGTATCAGGTTTAAAACTGCATCAACAGTTTTTGTTCAATCTAGCAATCATATTTCGGTAGGGGCCATCGAAACCTAAACTCTAAGGTGGGCCAATAGATGTGTCCAGAAGTGTATAATTATTGTTTTATATCCAGGATTACTTAATACCTACCTTATTATCCGGTCATGATTTACACGTTTAAAAACTCTATACTTATACGGAAGGTATAATGATTTTAAAGTTTGACATGTCGGGAGCTTGCTTTTAAATCCGGGGACAGTAAAGACACAAATAACTATAGACCGGTGTCCGTATTGCCAGTATTTAGCAAGGTATTCGAAAAGGTAATGCTTAATCAAATGCTTAATCATTTTAACACAAATAACATCTTACACGATAAACAGTATGGTTTTACCAAAGGACGTTGTACAACTGACGCCGGTGTCACCTTACTAAAACATATCTTTAATGCGTGGGAAGAGGCGCAAGACGCCATAGGCATCTTCTGCGACCTATCTAAGGCGTTTGATTGTGTAAATCACGAAACATTACTCATGAAGCTCGAGCATTACGGACTAGGCAAAACAGCGTTAAACTTAGTAAAATCTTATTTGAATGATAGACAGCAATTAGTCCAAAAAAACGGTGTTAATTCGTCGGGATTAAACGTGAAAATGGGCGTCCCGCAGGGATCGATTTTAGGTCCTTTCTTATTTCTAGTTTATATCAATGATTTACCCCATTTATTGCAAAACCAACTAAACATGGTCTTGTTTGCCGACGATACTTCTTTGATTTTTAAGATAAACAGACGTAGTAATAATCTTGAGGACGTAAATAACGCCCTTCTGCAGGTCCAAAATTGGTTCACTGCTAATAATTTAGTTTTAAATGGGAAAAAAACTAAGTGCATAAGATTTTCCTTACCAAATGTCAAAAGTAGTGATTGTGACATAGTGTTGAACAAGGAGAAACTGGAATTCGTCGATAGAACAGTTTTCCTGGGGATTACGGTTGACTCTAGGCTACAATGGGGTCCTCATTTAACATCTCTTGCAGGACGGCTAAGTTCAGCGGCATATGCTGTTAGAAAAATCCGCCAATTTACGGATGTTGATACCGCGAGATTAGTATATTTTAGTTACTTTCATAGTATCATGTCTTATGGTATTTTACTATGGGGACGGGCTGCAGACATCGAGTCTATTTTTATTCTGCATAAAAGAGCTATAAGAGCGATATACAATCTCCGCCGACGTGATTCTCTAAGGGAACTGTTTAAGGATATTAACATCATGACGGTACCCTGTCAATATATATATGAAAACATTATGTACGTTAGAAAGAATCTCCATCTTTTTAGTAGACGAGGCGACAGACATAATTATATTACTAGAAATAGGGATCAACTAGTTCAACCAAGTTTCAGACTAGCTAAAGTAGCCTCATCTTTCATGGGGTACTGTTTAAAATGTTATAATAAAATACCTCCTAATATATTAGAACTGAATGAAACAAAATTTAAATCTTGTATCAAACGCACACTATGCAAGAAAGCATATTATAAGTTGGGGGATTATATTGAAGATAATAATGCTTGGCTCAATGCCGGTCCAGCTCCACAGTTACTAGGCCGCACAAACTAATCTTTTGGCATTTATAAATATTGTTGGACCCGTTGAAGACTGTAAAACATTATATTTTCATTGTATAGACTCAATGTAATTAGCATTGTATAAATTCATTAATTAACGGCACATGTGTGAGTACTGTGAACCTTATACTACTTTTATTTATTTTTTAATTGACTTGACTGCCCTGGCGGTTGGGAGTGTCATGCTCACTCAAAAGTCTACCTGATGGTGGCGCATGTGTTGGGTCATTTGGCTCCCTTAAATATGGTTGAGCCGAATGGTGCTAGCGCGTGCGTCATGTTCGTGAACGGACGCCGTCAGTTTGGACTGGTCATCTCTCGGCTGCCACGGTTTATTTTAATGATTTGTTATTTTAATTTGTTGTTGATTTTTATTTTTTTACTCCGGATACTTTAACGTGCATTTCTTTTTACATCGTTCTCACATATATGTTTGTATAATTTCAACAGGAATGATGTAACCATAAAATTGTAAAGAAAAATAATTTAAAAGAGTGTCTGTGGAGTTTCTTGCACGTTCTTCTCCATAGAGATCTACGCTTTGGAACGTGCAAATAGCTTCATCTTTTTGACTGACCGACCTTGACAATTCAAAAGTGCCTGTGAATGGTTTATTTGAAATAAATAATTTGAATTTTTTAATTTTTTTTTTTTTTCTTGATCGATAGAATAGACTGCCTTAAAGTTGGCGTCTTCTCTTCTGACATCTCGATGCATCAATAAGAAAATGCTTTAAAGGGTCAGTGGTCTAGACAACATTAATAAAAGGAAAGATCAACAGCACGATGAACCATTAAATGACAGTTATTTAGAATGACATTTATATTTTGTTGTTATGAATTACAAATATATGCTGGTTCCTATAAAACAGTGTCTGATGAAGCCCCACGGTTAACTGTTTTTGTCCCTTAGAGTTTTGCACTTTACATCGAAAAGGCAGTTGGTACTTACCTGTAGGTTTTTTAATATCGTCATCATTTCGGCCAAAAGTCGTCCATTGCTCGACATCACATCGCCCGCATTCAACATCTGGCCCTGTCCAGGTTATCAATCCACCTTGTTCCCAGGCCTTCCAACGCTGCTTCGTCTGGTACGCGGTCGCCACTCCATACCATTTATAAGGCTATAGAATTAAAAACTGCACATCATTTAAACTTGAATACATCTAAAATTACTCTTCATAAACCATACACCCACATGCCAACAGCTTCATTCTTTCTCACCATTGTCACAAAGTATTGCCATCAAAGAAGCAATGAACGTCGGAACACTTTTGGCGCCCTCCCACAGGGCTGTCAATCAGGTTGACACTTACCGGATTTGTTGAGTAGCCAGTATAATGAGACCTTTCAGTCTTGGTTTTTATTCCTCTACTAGCTGTGCCCGCGACTTCGTTCGCGCTTGCTTTTCGTATTTAGGAAGATATTAAGTACACAAACTCACTAAATGTATATAGGTACTCATCGTGATTATGACATGACTTACAAAATTACGAAGAACGAACGAATATTAACACTTAAAACATTTATTTGTAAGCAATATTACTTGTTATGTGATATTCATCAGTACGTATACACAGGCTTTGCGCGCTGCTTACATGCCACAAAGCGACATACAGCCTGACCGTGCGAGATACAGGACTACCGCAGATCCACACCAACACGACTAATAGTTTGTCCCTGAGCTTGATCAATGGTCATGCCGAAACTATCAGAAGATAAGTCTCCGCAGAGGACATGGTGGAGTATACGGTGGAGGTCTGCCCTGCTTGGGCGGAGCATCACCGTGTCCTCGTCGAGGCGATCGGCTGCGGCGTCCTGGTTTACTCCATGGTCCGGAGAAGAATATAAGAATGAATGACAGCACGATTTGATAGTTATTTCTAGTTCGGGACCAATCGTAAGTCCGTAGGTGATACGGAGTAGAAAACGCCAAACACTAAGGCCGAAACTACAGACTTCGGGCTTAAGAGAGTAGACCCCCTCAGCCGCCGCAACAGAAAAAGACAACCCGGGCGTTGCGTCGGGAATCGCAAGGCAATTTCCAGCCACCCTAAGCGCGGGCCCGCAGATGGCGAGCGTAGGTTGGCTCACTGTCCGAACGGAGCGGAATTTGTTCGAAAAGTCACCACGGCCCTGGAACGTTAAAGGCATAAGGAGGAATACGGACGTGTTTTAGTCAGTAAGAAGTCATTTGATGTTTTCCTATCCATAAAAAAACCCACAACGGATAGAGTAGAGTAGAGACTCCGTTGTCCTGGCTAAGTTTGCAAGCCTAGCTCCGCCCAAATGTACAAAAGCCACCAGTGTGCTTCACAGGTTGAGCGGAGAGACGACCGATAATACTCAACCCGCAAGGGAGTGATAATCTGAGATAAAAGTCAGCTCAATCACTTAGTACTCACAAACCTATATTTACCACCTGTATATGTACATTATGGATTGCAATAAACGATTTGATTTGAAACCTGCACCTCACCGTTCCGAGGATTTTTTCACGTCGGAAATTCATGGCCAGGATGACGTAGCCGGCGTCGAAACAACCTCCGCAAATTGGGGTGTCTGTAGTGCATAAGTTAAAAAAATTTAAGGGCAATGATCCGTAATAATAATCCCTATTATTACGGAGGTAATTTTTACTTAAGTTGAGAAGTCAATTAGTTAGTCACGTTTATAGACTTGTCATTGCCATTTTTCACTTTTTTCACCATTTGTTGTCATGAAGTTCAGTTGTTCTCTGGCAAATTCATGCACGAAACTGTGTGAAAGAAAGAAAGAAGGAGGAGCGGGTACGGGTCCAGCACTACCATCTCGAAACCTATCTTGGCGAGTTCTTCTGTGGCGTCATTGCCCAGGGATCCACAGTTCCCCTTGAAGCTCTGGAGTGTGAAACCCGCTACTGGTAATTTCTGACCCTAGGCTGGTCACGACGAATCACCAGCTGACTGGGAATTGAACAGTTTTGTTTCAAAATTAACAGAATATAATTAGGAATGAGGGAGATCCTGGAAAAGAAATTCAAGAGGTGAAAGTCTTGAGCATCGAAGCCGAGTTTTTAGCCTTTCGGTTTTCTATCGGTTGCATTTTGGGGAGTGTGCGACGGAATTGCATAGTTTAATTCCGCCAAGCTCGTTCCATCATCGGACCACAAGACGTACGGCGGTACGCCACCGGTACACGATGGACCTCACACCCACATGAACAAAACGTTTTGGAAACACATGGCGTGGAATTCCCTGACTGAGTCCGTGTTTCTGGATAGTTACAGCCTGGGAGTCTTATCAAGAGTGAATAGGTTACTTATAGGCAAGCGTGCTCCATCTTCGATCACATCATCGTTTGCCATCAGGTGAGATAGTGGTCAAACGCGTTCCTATCAAAAGTAAAAAAAAATGAAAACAAAGTTTTTTTTTTGCATCAAATGCGTAACGCCTGGTAAGTATCAAAAGAATCTTTAACTAAAAAATACTTTTTGGTGTAATTCTCGTGCTGTTGATGGTAAGTACAGTTTCGCTCAACAGATGGCATTGCAAGTGTCATTAAAGATACTTACCCCTACTTACTGTGCATGTAGATAATAAGTTGATTTCTTCTAGATTGCCATAACCTATCAGGTTTATGTGAATGTTTTCTACATTAGTTTTGTATTTTTTATCGCGATGCAAACGAAACATAATACATATAAACAAAAAATAGGTTCTGCTTGTCTTTCTAAAGAGATATGCAAAATACAGCAATAACATATTATTAATATTTGAAAATATTAGGTTTGGTAGGAATAAAAAAATAAGGAAATAAATAAGATAAAAATAATTCAAAAATAATTACAAAATTTGTGGGATTTGAACCCAAACCTAGTCTTTCGAGAAGCAGGCTTTAAACCAAACAGACTATGAGATCTGTTGACAATTGATTAAAATAGCCGATAGCTTAGCTCCCTGAAAGGGTTCCACATCAGATGCTCTAGACCTTCATTTTTTTTATGTCGACAGACAGTATTCATCACGTTGACCAACTATTCCTAAAGCGGTATATTAATATCTCTTATAGATTAGCCGGGCTGCTAAGGTTCCACGTCTTGTATTCAGATCTTCAAAATAAATTATAGCCTATATGTTGGCGATGACTAATAGCTATACAACAAAAAAAGTTTCATTAAAATCCGTCCAGTGGTTTTTGCGTGAAAGACGAACAACAGACAGACAGACAGACAGACAGACAGACAGACAAAAAAAGAAAAAAAAATGTTTTTGGCTTCTACTGTTTGTATAAAGCACCCCTGGAGTATTTTTTTTAGTTTATATTCAATGTACAGAATTGACCTCTTCTACAGTTTTATTATATGTATAGATAATGTTTAATATTACGAAAATTGGTTGGGAGTGAGGTAGGCTATATGAAAGCAGTGGTAAGGATTATTTTGAATTAAGTCTTTGGTCTTCCAAAAAATGTTGCTTTCCAAACTAAGAAATGTTTTTCATTTAGGTACTGTGTACTAAGTTGACTATTTATAGGTTTTGAAAATATTATGTAGGTTGGGTTATTTATTTTTATTTATAACTTTTGATATACGCTCGCGTTTCACCACTATCTCACCTGATGGATAGTGATGATATGGTCGTCGATTGTTTACTCTTGCTTAAAAGTAACCTAAGTTTTCAAGAAGCACAGTCTTCGGAAAGGAATTCCACTCCTTGACTCAGTACCGCACAATAAACGTATTCCCAAAACAATTGAGTACCGTGACTTACTTTATATCGCAAACGATTAATGGGCCACACAGGAGATCTTTGGCAGTCGTTACGGATTGTCAGAAGCCAGATAATCTGACACCAGTCTTGCCTAGAAGTACCGTGTTACCCAGTTAAATGGGTTGTGGAGGTCTGGTAGGCAGCCGCTCCACGTAAAATACTGGTATTCAGCTGAATCCGGTTTGACTGGGAGCCGACCCCAATATAGTTGGGAAAAGGCTAGGCCGATGATGATTAATGGGCCACACACCACAATGTGGGCCCCAGAAAATTTCCGGCAGCATCACGGGCGACCCGGCGAAGATAGAGGGATGAGCTTGACGTCTATCGACAGGATTAGTCAACACTAGCCATAAGAATAGAAGGAAGAAAGGGAGGGAGGCCTTTGCCCTCCAATGAGACGGAATAGGCTAAAAATAAATAAATAAAATGATGCATATCGTAATTTTTATTACTTCTCCCTCGTTTTGAGGCATCAACTGTCTCCTTCGCTTACATTAAAACTAGCCTAGTTAGAACACGCTTATAAAATAGTAAACTGACATTGATGATTTTCTATAACGCGTCATTTGCCTGTTGCAAATGACGCGTTAAAGAAAATCAGGGCAGATAGAAACAAGACTAACACTAACTTTATATATTTTTTTTTTTATTAGTGATGGGTTTGCTCTTGACTCTAGTCAATGTCAGATATGACAGAGACAAAGTCTACGATGGAGCGAGCTTACCCAGAAGGAGCCTGTTCACTCTAACTTTGAAGAGATTAGGCCTGTAAGCTTACATATTTCAGTATTTAAATTCCTCAAATCAAAAGAGATCGTCCTTCACCCAGTAATAGGAGATATTGAAAAAAAAAAACCGGACAAGTGCGAGTCAGACTCGCGCACCGAGGGTTCCGATCGGGTCTTGATTTTTTCCGAGTTTTGAGATTTTACCTTCGTAGGTAAAGTAACCTACGAAGGTTTATAAAACTATGAAAGCAAAATGTATCAGCTTAGGTAAGGTTGAAGGACAAACTTAACTTTGTTGTTGAAAAAATGTTCACCCATTACTTCAATGTACTTTTAACGTTTCACGAAAGTATAAGTTTGTAATCGCAAAAAAATATTTTAAAACTACAATTATCCAATTTTCAGACTTTTTTCAGTATTTCTACTGTAAGATCTATCTTCTTACCTTCATGACTCGCGATCAACGGAAAGTACCATACCTATAGGTTTCGATTCCCTTGCGAGCGTCAAAATATGCGCCATAAACGGTATTTTACCACTCCAAGAGGTACCAAGCTTGAGTATCTAATATTAATTTCAGCTTGATTTCTATACACGTTCCTGAGAAAAAGGCTCTTGACAGACGGACGGGCAACAAAGTGATCCTATTTGGGTTCCATTTTTGCCGACTGAGGTACGGAACCCTAAACACGAATCATGTTTCGCCACTACGGCCAGTTCCAACGGAGATAAATGTATGCAGAAGATATTAGGCACCCATATGATACTGATACTTAGACACAGGTGCCTATGCTCTCCCCGGGTCGTGTCGGCCTTACGTACACGTGCTACTTTAAACATTTATTTACTAGTTGACCTGTGGTCGACAGTAGTGATTTATTACACGAAAGAGGCCGTACTTGATAATTCAATTATCGATAATAGGCTTGAACGAGTGTGTATGTAGTATATGATATAATTAGTTATGTAGATTTTAGAGTTGTTTATATTTATGTCGGCTCAATTAAAACGCCGCAGGTGAGATGTTAATTAACTAATGTACCTAAAATATTTGTCACAGAAGCATGTATTTGCATAATTTATTTTTATTATAAGTGGTATTTTTGTAATTGAGACTAATTAACAAGTTTACTTTGCAAGATAGTTTGTGAAATAATAATTAACAACCTACCTACTTCTTTCTAGAATCTTGGTGGTATGGCCAGTCTGCTAAAAGGTTATAAAAAATTACAGAGGAGTAGAGGCATGGCAATCAGCAAAAAAAAATCTCGACAAACGAAAAATCTGAACGCTGGACGTTGGTTATACCTAATGAAACAGTGCTTGAACCCCTACTAATATTATAAATGCGAAAGTAAGTCCGTTTGTCTGTCTGTACGTCTGTTACGCTTTCACGTTAAAACGGCTGAACGGATCGTCATGAAATTTGGCAGATAAATAGCCTAGAATATGGAGAGGGACATAAGCTATAACCGACTTTTTTACGCAATTACCGACATACACGCGGGCGGAGCCGCGGGCAAAAGCTAGTAGACAATATATAATTATTTTAATTCATGAACAAGATGACGACAAAAAATCAGCCCTTACGTCAACTTGCAAACAATCAGAAACTTCCGTAAATAAGCCAATCACTTCAAAAGCATTCATGAATAATTCCATCAGTGATTCACGAGGTATTTAAAATGTTTTTTTATTAAAGTCGATTACATAACACCACGCTTGTCTTCCCCGAAGGGTAAGGCAGACATGTATATACAGTACACCCAGTTTCTGCCATCATCATCATCATGTTTTAGGCCCGTTTAACACAGGGTCAGCCTGCTGCCATCAACCGGCCACGTAATCTAACAGACTCCAGGTTTTTTTTGAAGGATGGGAAATCACCAAATGATCCGCTCTGGGCGGAGCGGAAGGGAGTGTAAAACTCATCCCAACCCATGACTAAAACCCTCCTTGTTCCTCCTAATGAACAGACTCCAGACTACTCCTGAGAAATTCAAGAAGGGAAGGCCCGAGAACAATTAAATCGTTATAACTAATTATTTACCTAGTATAATAAAGTTACTTAACTTCGACCAAATATAAATAACACATTTTAATAAATCAACTTTATTGTACAACACCCACGAAGCGGTGATGACAGTTTATTTTCCTTTTTATGTAGACAAAAATATAATAAATACAAAAGTAACAGTTTACCATAGAATATCATATCAATCAAGTACGGAAAACCTTTTGATATTTATCACTTAGAACAATTACTAGTAATATGATGTCACATCTGTCTGATGAAATAGGATTAGGCATTAGCCGGAAGACGCCTACGAACGTACGGTCATAGACTAGCATATTTCTTCATTGTGTCATCCTGTTTCGAAACTTATGTTATAAGATAGGTCGTATATTATTAGTTATTACCAGTGATCGGATAATCGGGCGCTTGTATACCTAAACTTCTGCCCTTGAAAGAATAATATGGATATTCTTTTCTGAATAAATAAGTAATCCCGGGTTCCCGGTATTGAACAATTTTGTAAAAACAACTATAACAAACTTAATGAAATTAAAGCAAGCACCTTATTTTGATTTAGTATTTTTATTTTATTCAAAACACATGGAATACCTATAAAAATTAAAATTAAAAGTTCCATTAGAATCGGCTTATTAAATTTAAAAAAATACAATGAGAGTTCACAACGAGTTCTAACTACATTTTGTATGCGGGCATTTTTAGCAATCTCTGGAATTTCGAACGATTCCGGGATCCGGGATTCTGAAGAGCATGTCCGTATTATACTTTCGTGGGAATAAAAGTGAAGTTTAGGTATATTATTTAGCGCCCGATTGTCGGATCACTGGTTATTACAGACTATTCAAGATTCAATCGAGTATGAGTTGGTGAGGTGCAAGAAAAAAGGTGTCATACACCAATCCATGGACCACCAAGGTCAATGGATTGGTGGACCTGGAAAAAGTGAAGGGAGGGGCTTAGAAACAGCAGCATTCGTCAAATAGATGCGAAAATGAAATCATTACGCTTTCACGCCTAAACCGTTCAGAGATAGAAAGGGTCCGTGGGGACGATTACCTATCGGCTATTTTATTTTGCGAGTATCTACATTCTGAATATTTAGAAAAAAATATCACATTACCTATTAGCTCTTGTTTTGCCTTTATTAGTTTTTGCCCGCAGATAAACTAGTAAGTAATAATTATGATTAATTTTATGACATTTCAATAAATCGGAATGAAGAAATTAAAGACGAAAGTTCAATAAATTAAATCGATGTGATTAAATTTATTCGCATGCACATTCTGCATCAATTAAATTAGCAGCTGACCAGTATCTATAAAAATGGACTGTGATTCATGGTCTCAAATTAAGATTTATTCGAAAATATGACTTTAATATTTACGGATCTTTTATTACATGCCATTAACACATCATAACTTATACATCTGATGTTCGGCCATGTCGTAACGACTCCAAACACAGAAAAGCCATGGCCAAATGCCATCAAGATAGCTTTCAATATTATTTATCGAAGACACAGAGCTTTTTAATCGAATTGTTACGTGCGTCGGATCACGAGATGTCGTTACAACCTTCGAGCTAACAATTTAGGCTAGGAGCTGATGTCCGGATGAGACCAAAATTCACGTAAAAGTGTTTACTCTTTAAATCCTTACATCCTAAAGTAAACTGTTTTTCTGGATTTATCACTATGAGGGCAAAAATCTTTAAAAAAAAACAACCGACTAAAAACACTACAAAATATAAAAAAAAACTTTTATTTCGGAAGTCGAAGTTTTTTGGTCTGGCTTCTTCTTTGTTTTTTGACATAATTTTTATTTTTTACTTTTTAGTGGTGATACTTCACAACTAAATGGACATTACACCCATAAAGTCAGTCTATACATTAGCCTTATTTTCCTTTAATGCGTTACTTTATGTGCCTTCGCATTCAAAGTGCAGATCAACTCATTGATTGACATAAACCTAATAATATGGGATGACCTGTACACATGAGGTCAAGAGCAAGCCCATTACTTAATAAAAAAATAAAAAAACTGCGTACCCCTTCATACCGGCGTAATGCTATGTTATTTTTTTTTTAATATTTATTGATAGGTAAGCGCTTGACCACCATCTCACGCGATAAGCGACGATGTGGTCGAAGATGGAGCACGCTTGCCTAGAAGTAACCTATTCACTCTTGACTTAAAGACTCCCATTTAGCTAGCTTTGTTGTAGCTATCAGGAAACACAGACCCCGGCAGGGAATTCCACTCCTTAGCTGTAAGCACAATGAATGTATTCCCAAAACGCTTTGTGCGTGTGGGTGGGATGTCCACCATGTACCGGTGGCGCATGGCCGTACGTCTTGTGGTCCGATTATGGAACGGGCTAGGCGGAATCAAACTATGCAATTCCGTTGCACACTCTCCAAAATGCAACCGATAGAAAACCGACAGGCTAGCAACTCGGCGTCGATGCTCGAGGCTCTGGAGCTTCGACTCGACGAGCCTATCATTGCCGATGATCCTCTTGGCTCGTTTCTCTATTGACTCAAGGGCATCAAGCTGGTATCTGGCAGATCCGTCCCAAAGATGCGAGCAGTACTCCATACACGATCGAACTTGCGCTTGATAAAGTTTGAGCAGGGGGCCTACCACAACCTCTTAAAACAATATTATTTTAATACTACTTTGTAATTTCTGTTGTTGCATTTTCAACTCTCGGCGCTGATCCGAGAGTTGAAAATGCAACAACAGAAATTACAAAGTAATATTAAAATAATATTGTTTTAAGAGGTTGTGGTAGGCCCCCAGCTGTTCTGTGTGGACTGGTGTAAACAATAAAGGCTAGCATTTATTTAAGAGTTTCATCAGATCATCACCTAATCGAAAAAATCTCTCTCCGAGAAAATATACTTCAAAAATAAAAAAACATTATCAAAATCGGACAATAGGCGAAGATATCGCTGAACAAACATACAAAAAAAACATTCAGTTGAATTGAGAATTTCCTGCTTTTTTGGAAGTCGGTTACTGAAAAAGTATCCATCCACATCAATGAGGCCTGTATCTCAGCAATGGAATACAATCGTATTCCACTGCTGGGATACAAGCAAAGACTAAAACAGGCCTCTTCTCTTTGAGACGAAACAATCTGTTAGCTTAGCTATCATGGGATCACAAATAACTTTTTCAACACATTTGCTCAAAAAATGCATTTACGAAGCCTGTATGCATTGTTCGAAAGTTAAAAATTATGCACCACACAATGGAGCGTGCGGCAAAGTAGGTACTCTCACCTAAGTACATATTTTACCGCAAACTCCGTTGTATAGCGCCGTGCGTATTCTTTACGGTTTTTTTTTAATTTCCATAAAAAATAATAAGAATTCCACCAAGGAGTTTCACATCACGAGAATAAATAAGCTGAATAATCGAACCTCTTTGGAAGCGCTTTTGCTGTATACGTTTGTCTCATTTTAATATTATAGAAAAAATGAGAGAAGATAATTAAAAAAAATAAAGTATGTGGTTCTAATTTTCACCACGCGCATGTGGCGCCCTTTGCAAATTCGCGCCATTTTCATATTAGAAACGTCAAAGATTGTTGCGACTTTCCGACTGATTTCTAGAGACAAAAAGTTTGTTTCATTACTTATTGTAATGTTTTCTCGCAAATGTGTCGAGAAACGTTGTATGACACACGTGCGGATTTGGTTTTTACAAACTCGTGACTATGGTAAGCCCTCGACTTCGTCTCGTGCTTACATTCGTCTACTCGTTTGTAAACACCTACTTACCGCACTAATATCATAAATAACTAGTACGTATGTCGCACATTGGGTAACCATCTATTTTCAGACATCGTAGCATAAGTACTTATATGTAAAAAAAACATTTGTTTATTTCCAACTCACCAATCAGCCTAATAAAATCTCGTACGATGCGAACATAATAGAAGAAGTCTATCTCTTGGCCTATGCCATGTACTTAGGTACCTACCTCGTTCAATTCCGCAGAACGGCGGCTCATTGTCATTGTATGATAATATGACAATTTGTAATAATGACAGACGAATTTGTGCGTCCCATTTAATGCTCGCCAGTTTACTTGGCACTTGGCACTGACAATGGTCCGCCCACTTTTGACTAACAATGTTAGTAGATTTAGACTGAGATGTTGTCTTTATATACGCAGAAATGTTTGACTTTGACCCTGTTGTATACTGTACTTCTAAAGGCACGCTTGCACCAGCCACAGTTATCTTATTTACTACGAGTTAGTTTCTCACAAGGGCCCATTATTTACGAAATAATTAAAGTTTAACCTCGTGTCATAAAACAAGAATTATAATGTGATTCCCTACCAAATCCTGGGTATTGTCGTAAAAAGACAAAATACAAAATTTAAATGAATTGCGGTGTGCACAATAAATCTTTCTTGTTTATCTGTGATTCACTTCACGAGAGAATATATTCGAAGTTTTATACAGAAGGACTTCAATGCATTTGTGGAATTTCATTCTCGGCATACCATGCTTAAATAATTTTTGTCACTGTACTGTATGTAAAAACCTTAATAAATTCTACATAAAATGGTACCATGTGTTCATTAAAAAACACTTTCTTGCTTTAATTATTAACTCATAGAGTTAAGCTTTTGGTGCTATTGGTCCTTAGCAAACTTATGATCTGCATGGATCCAACTGAGTCGCAAATCGTAAGTGAACAAAGTCGCAGATAAAGTCACAAATTGTAATAATTATTTATTATGCCCTTTGAAGGCAAATCAATTAAGTTTGATTAACTCCATCACCCAATTTAAGATTAACAGGTTATCCAATAGAGTAGTTTTGACTTTAATAGATCCAATTAATTAAAGCTTGATCATGCAAGTTACTTGGGACATTGTAATCCTACTAATATTATAAAGGTGAAAGTTTGTATGTTTGTATGTGTGTGTAACAATCAGGCAAAAACGGCTGAAGGGATTTGGATGAAATTTGGCACATATGTAGTTCATATCCTGGAATAAAAAATAGGCTACTTTTTATCCCGGTAAGTGGCATGGATTAATGGAGACTGAGGAGGAAGTGGAAACTCAGAGCCGCTGCTGCCTTAGTACTTCAGATTCACAAGTACCAGGAGACCAGAAACATCAAGTACCAGGAGACCAGAAACATGTCATAGTATTTTTGGGCTGGTATAATTATGTAGGTAGGGTAGGTGTAGGGAAGGTGTAGGGAAGGTGTAGGGTAGGTGTAGGTTAGGTGTAAGGTAGGTGTAAGGTAGGTGTAAGGTAGGTGTAAGGTAGGTGTAAGTTAGGTGTGGGGTAGGTGTAGGGTAGGTGTAAGGTAGGTATAATGTGGGTGTTTCCTGAGTAAAAAATTTACAATACAAATCAGGAAACCTTGCTATTTCCGATATTCACGCGGGCGAAGTCGCAGCTGGTAGAAGCTAGTTTTAACATATAGTTTGACAAAAATGAGTAGTTTAATTTATTTGGAAGTAGGTTGTATTTTTTTCCCCTTTTTGGTAACAAAATCACAGGAATATCACAGGAAAGTATAATACGCAATTTCATATGTAACATGAATGATGCATTTTTTTTCCAGCAGTTTTGATTTAACAACCAAACCTACTTAACCAATTTTGATGAAGTTCCAATAGGACCAATCGAAAAGTATATCCTTTCACATATTTTTTTTTCAAATCATGACGGAGATATGAGGTAACAAACATAATGAAAATACAACCGAATTGAGAACCTCCTCCTTTTCATGAAGTCGGTTAAAAAGGAACAATTTATCTATATATCTGTTTCAGTCATCTCACGTAACTTATTCAAGTTTGATAGTAAAAAAATAAAAGCACTTACTGTAAACAGTAGTTTAATGACTTTAAAGGTCCACCAGATAAAATAAGCTTATCAGAAATCTGAAACAAATGAGCCACTGAAATGGCCCCATTAATTTGAAGGTTGAATTGCAAAACTTCGTTACTTTACACCTTGTGACTCGACAATGCAAAGCAGACCCAAAAACAAATGTTACAGCGACTCTTATAAGGAGTAAAGATACATTTTGGTCAAAAAACGTGCGATAGACTGATTACAAACGTCTTTATTAAGTCGGGACACGTGTTATCTAGAATATGGATCGAATACGAATTGATTGTGTCATTCGAGGGTTTTATGGCCAGTTGTAAAAAAGAATTAGGCACAGAAGAGACATTTCAGCTTTGTTATTTTGATGCCTTTGGTGTTTCAAACTTCAAAAAGTTGATGTGTTGATGTTACGTCTCAATTTTATTACCCCAGTACTTCACCACTTCCACGAAATAGGCGGTGACATTGCATAGGTTCCGTATGGTGTCGGACGTAAAAGAATAGCACCATCCCATCATTTCCCGTGGGTGTCGTAAGAGGCGACTAAGGGACTCACGAGAAAACGGGCAGCAGCATTCTCTGTAGGTACATTGCTACTGATACACTGCGATCGCCAGCCCGTTTGCCAAGCGTGGTGATTATGGCAAATCTTCACTCAATCTTCTTTCACGGAAACCTATGTCCAGCAGTGGACGTCTGTCGGTTGATATGATGATGATGATTGCATAGGTCGCATCAGCGGTATTTGTCGGTGTACAGAGAGCGGAAAAATAGGTGGGACATAGCCTGCGATGCAGTTCCATATTCACACCCTTCACTGTTGGACACAACCTAACCCCAAACATTGCGACGCCACATCGAACAGCCGGTCGATTCTGTCGACATCTCACGGTGTTCACCTAGGCGAAGTGAACGACAAAAGAGCTGTCATTCCATCTTATTTGTATGGTTTGACAACTCACCTGTCGTGCGCCCCGCCCGGGTGTTCACTTCGACATGTTTACAGAATCGCACTGCAGTTCTATCATTAACATCTCATCTCTATAATGTTGACACTGAATCATTTCAAAATCACCAGAAGCTGCTTTATTTTGCTCCAAATTTATTAAACCTTATCACTTGCAACACCTCAAGGTACGCCTCAAGCATAGTTTCGCCTTACGGATTTGTTTCCTAACTTCAAATTCTGAAACTGTACTACATATTTAACTCTTGAACAACTCTCGATCACGCCTCGACGAGGCACCAGGCACATTTATCTATCTATTATGAACCTATTTCGTTAAGACTGCCGAACGCTCTTTGTCTATCATTATTCAATCGGGAGAACGTCAAATTCCAGATGTCTTGGTTCGATAAATGGTTGATTATTAGAATCAAGTGACTTGGTGCGACTAATGATTGGTAGCTGCTATTGTGTGCAACGCTAATAAACATACTTTCAGCCTAAGTGTAGATATTAATTTGCATTGATATTACGACACTGTTTCTTGGTAGGCAAGTACAATTTTTGTATTGCGACAGGGTTGGCATACCAGAGAGATAATTGAACAAAGCGTAGGCGTCGTCGGTTCATTTATTAAAACTTAGTTTTTCTTGTCTCGACGCCTCGACTGACTTGCTGGATCCTAATGTGCAAATTGAAAAGGAAATAAGATATTCATATTGTAAAGTATATGTTCCGTATGGTGTCGGACGTAAAATAATAGCACCATCCAATCAATTCCTGTGGGTGTCGTAAGAGACGACTAAGGGACTCACCAAAGAATGGCCAGCAGCATTCTCTGCAGGTATATTGCAACAGCTACACTGCGATCGCCTATGTCCAGCAGTACACATTTTTTGGCTGATATGCTGAAGATGATATTGTAAATTAAGGGTTGAGCCCATCCCAGCCCATGAGTGGATACGGAGTGGAGACAATTATGTGTGTCCTAATTACATTGATACACTTTAAAGGTTACCGCATTCAATAACATAAGAAACACACATTAACAAACATTCCCACTGTCACCACCATCAGCTTCTGTAATCTTTTAGTAAGTAGGAACTAAAACTTGACGTGGGTCTTAGACCTAAATAAAACACCAAGATCTCGTTAGCTGTTCCTAATTGTGTATGTTGAACCTGCTCGCATGCGCAACAATCGGAGGCACATTACCTTATTACGGCATGTTGGTAATAGTAAAGCTAGTATGTGGGTAAGTTGCATTTACCTTTCTTCGGATTTAATGCAAGATTATGGACTAGAACAAGCGCAGATAATCAAGAATGTCTTACTTCGCTGATTTGTTCGAATCTGTTTGCAGCTGTAACAAAGAATTGAATGGAAGACAACCAACGTAATTTGATCGTTTAGTGTTTTTTATGAAATAATAAATGATATTTATTTTGCAAATACTTTACAAATAACTCTTTTTCAAGTCAAAGCTAAACTACCCTGAGAAGAAACACCGAAACAAACTCAAAGGTATATCTTTTAAGTCTATACAATTAATGTATTGGTCAGAACATATGAGAATCATGTTGGTTAATGTCTGAGTTAGTCTCTCTCTGCTTTCCTTAAAAAGCACCACACAGATTTGAGTGGACCTGTCCAAACAGTGGAAGCATCTGTCAGTTGTCGTGGAGCCCAACGTGCAACGGTTCCACGAACAATACCAATATAAGGCAATAAGGAAGTGTAGTTATAAATCCTAGCAAGTCTCTAGGACGTAGTATGTTTAGCTGTTAGTAAAAACCGACAGACGACATGTGACAATGTGACATTTCAAAAATTTTGGAATATTCTTACATTTACTGCTCTATAGAACACCTAAATATCTTTCTAACAGTTTGCGATTGACATACGAATGCGAAAGTTGTTTAAAAAAATAGTAGAATGGGCCCGTGAAGAAAATGTGACAATAATGTATTTTTTGAAAATACGAGTAGGGCGCATTTTCAGTTTTATTAAATAGGGTTCTGCTTTCTCCTGAACGCCTCCACCGCTTTTTGTTACTATACTTCCTTGTTTATGAAGCGAATTTGCAGTCCTGTATTCTGCTGTCCGCTGATTTACACACGTGATAATGTGTTATACCTCAGGAGAACGCTCTACCAAGTAAATGTAGAAACTCTTCGTCGTACCAAATCGTCGATCGCATCTAGATCCAGTTAATGGTTTAGACCTGAAAATGTGACAGACTGCCAGACATAGTCCCGCATTTATCAATACTTCAATACTAATATTATAAAGAGGTAAAATTTGTAAGTTTGTATGTACGGGGTAATCTCTGGAACTAATGATCCAATTCTAAAAATTTTTTCACTGGTAGAACGCTACATTATTCCTGAGTGCTATAGGCTATAAATTATTTTTATAACATGTATATTAACTGAGCTATCACAACTTTTGTCTAGAAAGTCGGAAAGAAATACCTCAATAAAATAGAATTATTAATAATTATTATTTATGTAGGGTAGGTGTAGGGTAGGTAGGTAGGTAGCCAGTTGACGGGAGCGAAGCCTCGGGAGACAGCTAGTAATACATATACACTCTTTTGCAAAAAAAACGGGCACCTAAGGAAATTTACGTTCTAAGGTCGATTTTAGTTAATTAAATGAAATTTATTTCTTTGACGTAGTGTGTATACTTATAATCGTGTAAATTAATGCGCGTGAAGTGTATTCGAGCAATTAAAAAAAAAAAAAACGATGGATTCTTTAAAATCGACGTACACGCCCAAACAATAAGAAGTGGTCGGCAATAAAGACAAGTTTTTTTTTTACTTTTTTTAATTAAATAAAGTTACAAATGTAAAAACCTAATAACGAGTGTGACCTCCTCTTGCCAAAATCACAGTTTGAATCCTTCTGGGCATGCTTTCCACGATGTTTTTAATAACGTTTTGAGGAATACGTTCCCACTCTTCTGCAATGACTCTTTTTAGCTCCCTGATGTTTTGTGGAGCAGGTTGCACTGATCTTACCCGTCTTTTTAGAACATCCCACACATGCTCAATTGGATTGAGGTCAGGACTTCGAGCTGGCCAATCTAAACGACGGATCCCAACTTCTTGCATGTACGCTTCCACGTCGCCAGAACGGTGCGGGCGAGCATTATCGTCCATAAAAATGGAATCTTCCCCAAGTGCAGTCAATGTGGGTTGTGCATATGGAATTAGGACTTCCATTATGTACCGGTGTGCATTTAATGTTCCATTTTCTATGAAAACTAACTCCGTACGCTCCGTCGAATTAATTGCTGCCCAAACCATAACGGAGCCTCCGCCATAAGGAGTGATTTCTTCGAAACACACTTCGCAGCACTCGCCGGCGTCGGTCCTCTCCACACAAAGAGATTCTAGCTTCATCAGAAAACAATACTTTATTCCAGTCCTCCAGAGTCCATGAAGCACAGTTCCGAGCAAACTGAAGTCGAGCAACACGGTGCTCACGGAGTAATTTAGGGCCCCGAGCTGGGCGGTAACTCTTGATATTGGCAGCCAAAAGCCTCCTCCTGACCGTCCACAAGCTAACTTCTACTCCTCTTACTTCTTCAAGGCTCTTCTTCAGGTCCACACTTGACGCCTTACGATTACGCAACGCCTGACTCACCAAAAAGCGGTCATCTCTTGGTTCTGTGCATCGTTTTCTTCCCGAACCGGGTCTTCTTTTGACCGAACCAGTCTCTAGATACCGTTGCCAAGTCCTCTGGACAGTTGAACGACTCACATTTAGCCGCTGAGACACGTAAGTTTGCGAACAACCTTCTTCAAGTAGGGCTATAATTTTACCGGTCCTTATCGCTTTATCACTCATATCAAAAAGTGGTATTTAATGTAAAAAGAAAGATTAAATTGTTTAATTTGCAGAAAATATCCAAAAAGTTTTAAAATATCGTAATCAGTTAAAAATCGTTTCAGCAATTCGCGCCATTAGTAAAGCAATTTTAGAATAATCCACAATAATAATTATTTTTCTTTTAATAATTTCAAATTATAAATTTGGAACGTAAAGAATCATGCCAGGATGCTTCAAAAAACATGCCAATACATCGTCAAATTAACAAAACCTATTTCTTGTTCTTCTTCATTGAAGTAGAGAAAAAAATCTAAAGTGCCCGTTTTTTTTGCAAAAGAGTTTATGTATGGGTGTGGGTTTTATAACTGTTATTTTTAGTAGAAAAGTGAGGCTATAAAAAAGGAATAGACGCAATGACGTTCCACGATGACGTCAATGTCACAATAAATAAAAAGAAAATCACAAGAAGTACGTATACATTAAGGGTTCCATTTTTCCTGTTATGTTTTTAACATTCTTTCGCGTATATTTTTATCCTTTTATCAGTTTTAAATGTCAAAGTTGTTTTTTCCTCGACAAGTGTTTTGCGTTAACATGCATAAAACTAATTGGATTTGATACCCTAATTTATTTTTTTCTGAGTGAGTCGTGACTGTGAATAAATAGTGTTATTATTTTACTTTTTATTAATAATAGCTGCTGTCACTGTTTTTCTGGTTTAATAGGTCAGATAAAAGACGTCACACGGAGTATTTGTTTGGTTGACTCGATGTGTTATACCTACGGTTTTCTTTATATAAATTGACAACCCAAAATAGAATAAACGTACACCTGCTTATATTAAGTGACACTCCATGAAACTTAAAACAATGATATTGTAATTTGGTTACAACAAAATGGACTGGAGTAGGTACCATAACCTAATGGTTATGGTACCTACTCCAGTATTCATTTGGCAATAGACTTTTCATTATCAATCGGAAACTGCTTAAATATAGGTATTCAATAATTTCTATAATAATATTATGTATTATGTATAACAGCAACTTTATATTTGTTTTGTTTTTTTTCAACGAAAATAGCTTTGGTCATGGATATAGGGTAAGCTTTTATTATTTTTTTCACATCCAAGAGTTTTCTTATGAGTTGTGCAATTACATTCTTGACTGCTCTCACCCTCGGAAAATGTTTCAAAAAATTAAAAACCTAATCTAATAGACGGACATCACGAAACGTCGGGATTAGTATCTACTCCTCAACAAATACCATAACACTATACAAATATCACTTTATCCGCTCTCTAGTAACTTGATTATCATGCGCGAAGGGAGAAATGAAAGAAAATGTGCAAGTGCAGCCAGGAAGCAATTGTTTCATTACGACCAGTGTTCTGCTAGCGTTTCCAGGTGAATGCTGGACTGACATAACTGGGACAGTAGGCGAGGACTATCACAAGTTACGTGACATGTGGAAAATTTATTATAAGAATGAAAACGTTGTTTTTTAAACTGCACACTTTTGTATGTTATTTGGATTCCAAACGTTCATTTGGAAAAATAATAATCACTCGTGTGCCTGTCTGTTTTATTTTTATTATTAAAAAAAAAAGACGGAACGTGACCATTAAGATCATGTTATATATCGGAGATAAACTACCTACTGAATCTAACTTGAAAATAAAAAAAAATTGATAAATTTTTACGTGATATTTCTGTAGTCGGGTTTTAGTTTTTGAACTTCTTTTTTTAAGTATTAGGTAGGATTTTAAAGTAAGATCTTAAGAAAAAATATCATTCGTTTGGATCCCTTTTTCTGGCGGTTTTCCTGATTTATCTGATATATACCTCTCAGCCATACCAAAACGAAAATGTGCTTGGATTACACTCGAGGTGTTGTTTATTACAATCTTAGACATATTACTATTTGGTTACAGGTTAGTCCAGTTAAGCAGTTGATATCCCATGTGTGTTAATTTGCTAGTGGTAAAACCTAAAAAAAAAAAAAAGGAGTATGAGACAAGGGCAAGAAGATGAGGGGAGTCCGTAGGTTTGGTAGATTTAGAAAGGTACGTACAGATGCAAATACATAATTTAACCCGCAAACCAGTAGCTCAAAAGCCAATCAATTGAGTCTCCGCACTAAATTACATTAACAACCACCAAGTAATTAACACTAAATTGTATTAATGACAGTTGAACAGTAGAATACATCAACCTGGCCAACTGCAACCTGACCTATCGTCGTTTAGTTCGTGCCAACTAATGGGTAATTAATACTAAATATTAATATTAATATATTTAGTATTAATATTAATACTAAACCACATAAATTTTGCAGCTGCACATCAACACAGACTCAAGATCGCAATTATTGTTCATGGAATAATTAAACAAAATTATCGCTAGTTCTACAAAAGGGTCAAAGTGTTACTTTCGCAACCGATGCATCCAAGGTAGCGTTTCGCCATCAGTTAGGGCTTCATTCCCCAACAGTTCGGATGCGCCCGCGCCGCCGTGTCGAAACTTGCGAGCAAATCGTGACTTATTACACAAATACTGCTCCTTTGATGGCCATTGGTACACGATTTAATTATGATTATTTGTTTGATATTAATTATAATGATATTGGCGTCACGCGTATCTTCACCAACGGTACACACGTTCATACTAATACATGTGTACATATCTAGCTACAATCATCATCTTTGTAACAATCTACAAGTGGGTACGATTTTATACTTGTCTTCAAGCTCTTTCGCCACTGCTTTCTTGCTTCTTATCATAATATTTTTGTGACTGTTCGTGTATCTGCCTATACTTACCCAGTTCTGCATAGTTATTTCCAGCATACAGTTCGCGTCAAATAACTGTGCCCCTCTGAAGTTGGCTACGAGTGGCTGCGTAGTAGTCAAAATTACGAACAAACTGCAACTGCGCATGCGCGGTGCGGGCATGCGCAGGCGCATTATGGCGGCGCGATTTTATGTCTCAGTCGCTCGTTTAAGTTCGATGCATGCTTGCGTCCCACTTGCTCCCGACAACGTGACTGCACCTGCGCGATCTTTGCAAATGGCTAACATCAGACACAGTGATTTGACGCAAACTGTACGGTAGATGACCGCTAATACTGCTACTGATATTACCAGGCGTAACAAGAAAACTAGTTTTTAGGGTTCCTTACCCAAAGGGTAAAGACGGGACCCTATTACTAAGACACCGCCGTCCTTCTGTCTGTCTGCCACCAGGCTGTATCTTATGAACCGTGACAGCTAGACAGTTGGAATTTTCACAGTTGATATATTTCTGTTACCGCTATAACAACAATTACTAAAACAGAATAAAATAAATATATTTAAGTGAGGCTCCCATAAAACATACGTGATTTGTTGCCGTTTTTTTATATGTAGATAATGGTACGGAACCCTTCGCACGCGAGTCCGACTCGCACTTGGCCGGTTTTTTATGTCAGTTGTCGGTTTAAAAAAGCTTGCGCGTTATGTTTGTTGGTCAGTTTAAATCTTTAATTAATTTGTATGGTGCAATGTGTTTTGCTGCTTCTTGTACCATTGTTAATAAATAACCAGCCAAATCAGCTAACAACACCATACAAGTGAAAAAATTAAAACAATGATCAAAGTAATTCATACCAGCATTGTTCCCAAGAACTAAAGTTCGAACAGATAAAATAATTATATCTTAGTGTGCTACTAGGTACTATTGAAAAACACGCAATTAAATTAGCTTCCGTACATTATACCGAAACGGTTTATCTTAACAATGGGGGAAGTTTAAGTAGCTGATTTATTACCAGCATTATAGGTTGTAGGTATGGAACCTTTTGTTCTAGTTAAAGCTGAATTAACAAAGGTTTTGTAAGAAAAGAGGCAAGAAACTATTGTTTCGCATCGATTATTTTTTTGGTGATTCATTCTTCAACTCTCTTACCTCCTCTATTTTTATCCGACTACAGGAGCTCGTGGCTAAATAATAACAGCCGCACGCGTCGGTCTTCAAGGTTAAACACTGCTTGCTGAGGTCGGTCTGTGGATGGGTGACCATCTTAGCATATCGAGATTCCCCCGTGCCATAGTATAAAGCCCGTGCCTCGGAAAGCCGTTGGTCTTGGCTGTAATTTGTAAATCTTTGGCAGTCGTTACGGATTGTCAGAAGCCGGAGAATCTGACTCCAGTCTTGTCAAAAAGTACTGTGTTACCCACAGTTAATGAGTTGTGGAGGTCTGGTAGGCAGCCGCTCCACGTAAAATACTGGT
Source organism: Melanchra persicariae (assembly GCA_947386135.1). Taxonomy (NCBI): domain Eukaryota; kingdom Metazoa; phylum Arthropoda; class Insecta; order Lepidoptera; family Noctuidae; genus Melanchra; species Melanchra persicariae. Next base: position 7,964,113 of record OX376650.1, on the reverse strand, counting down.
ATTCAGCTGAATCCGGTTTGACTGGAAGCCGACCCCAATATAGTTGGGAAAAGGCTAGGCAGATGATGTAGAAAAGGGGAGGCAATTGAGTTTGACAGTCTATTCTAGATATCCAATCTTGTCCTACTACTATTATAAAGTGGAAGATTGTGGGGATGGATGGACAGATGTTTGTTTGTTACTATTTCACGCAAAAACTACTGAACGAATTTAAATGAGACTTTACAGTTTGAATAGCACATGTCTATAATTTATAGAGATAGATACTGTGCAATTTCGTGAAAGTTTGTGGAGCTTGTTTATGTATAAATCTATGTATGAATGTTCGCTCGTTGCTCAAAAACTACTGAACAGATTTTTCCGGAATTAAAATTGCAGTAGCTGCGCCGTCGCCGCAAAAACGTTAGCAGACACGCAGACTTGCATGTGTTTCAAATCATGGGACAAAAAAGCATGTTAACCGTATTTTTATTCATTTGAAGTCGTTAATTCACACCTAATTAATCACCATCCTCCTAACAAGAATCCCTAGAATACTTACATTCCTCAATTCTGTCCATACAAGAAGTAAAACTTCCTGTAAATAGTTTGTTTACTTAGATAAACCACGCTAATTAAGCAACACATTACTTACCCCCCTCAAAGTTATTCTGCAATCGCCATTTTGTAACAGACAAATTTTTAATTAAAATTGTAAGTTGTGTATCTTTTTTGTGTCCTACGTTTCCCCAGATCCGCAGGTATACTTATCTATGGCCAGAATAATCACGAATACGATGAAGTTTTTTGAGTAACGTGGTCTGTAACGACATTCAAACACCAACAGAGCCTCGTTCCTACATACCTTTATAAGATATACATAGATAATTTATGTCGCAGCCAACTGGCTTAATCAGCCGTTCTATTAAAAGCCGAGCCTTTTCATTTATCTGCGCCGTTTAATCAGCGACCTAAGTGACATGGGCAAGTCATTCAACGATAATGAAACAAATGTAATGAAACGGTTGATTAAGCTGCAACGGATACATGTAATTTTATTACTTTTTTACACGCTTTTATTTGCCTTGCCTTGTTGGTTATCTTTACAAATATTTGATAATAAGCAGTTTTCCCCTAACTTATTGACCTGAAATCTGAATTCACTTTTGGCTTGGATGACAATACAATTATAAGCTAAGTGGCATCATTGTATTTCCAATATGACGGATCAACCCGGTGATCTGGGAATAAAACGATAGACGAAAAATAAAAAGCTTGATTTTATTTATTTTTAGGCTTTGTTATATATCTCCCAAAATGCCTGCAGAAACCAATACTTCCATTAAATAGAAACTACCTACTGAGACTGATGGAAGAGTGTAAGACAAAACTTTCGCTAGGAAATACCAGTAGGTGCCTTTGAATCACCACACTGTTGCAAGCCACGTCTGCTGTTCTAAATTTTATTTATTAATGTATAGTAGGAACAAAGGAGGGCCTAACACACTTCCCTTTTTAGAGTGTTTTGTTATGAATCTCTCCCAAAATGCCTACAAAAACCAATATTTCCATTGAATAGAAACTACTGAGACCTATTGAAGAGTGTAAAACAAAGCTTTTGCTAGGAAACACCAGTAGGTGCCTTTGAATCACCACATTGTTGCAAGACCACGTCTGATGTTTAAGCTGTAAATTCGCTGTAATTTAAAACCATGTACAATGTCGTAACGAGTTATAGAGTTCATCCACGATCCAACAAGCCTCATCTCTCGCTATCTAAGGTGTAAACGTGTTACACACAAGCAACATTGCACCGATTCGTGAGGAAGCAATCTGAACCAGCACGGCCCAACATGTCTCACGACTCGAATAGTACGAACCCAGTAAAAACATCAAAGAGAATTAAATTTAAAATCAATCCAATACGTTCTCATCTTACATTGCGTCAACGATTCACATAAGTAGCAAGAAATATTTTACCAACTTCGCCATATTTTATCGATGAGGCAACACGTCTGGCAATTCTAAGTTATTGAATATTACATACCAGAATAATGTACAGCCAGTCCTCATTTTGTGGCACTCCAATTTGGACCACATTTTAGTATTAATTCAATTTCTCATGTTAACGCCTTGGATTGTTTTGCGTCAGTTAAGTTTGTGACGTTTTGATAGCATTCTTTGTGCTAATGCATATTTTAGCTCAGTTTAGGACAACTAGATAAACATAATGCCCGAAGGCATACAAATGAAAACTAATTGACTGCCTACAAAATTTTCAAACATTATGTAGGTAAGGAACTGTGACACATTTTTTGTAATATTATTATGAGCACTGGACTGCAGGACAAATGCGTCCTCTTCCTCGTTCCACTTCTCTCGATCTTCTGCCATTTATTTAATTTAAAATCTAAGGTACCTAAATTCTTTCTCATTCATTGATGTTGGTTTAGGAACGCAGAATTACAAGAAAAACAAGCGAATTACAAGAAATCAAACTTTTATCGGTTTCAACGAAAACACCGAAACAATATTTTCAAAGTCATTTGGAAATAAACTTCGTTTATTTTAAAATCTTGTGTGTGTGAGTACATTCGGTACATTCGCTTTAATACCTACTTAATTTATGGTTATCTCGTGCCAGGTGTAATGTAATACGAATACTTATATGTACATATATGGAACCTCCTCAAAGCGAGCTTCAATTCTATGACAGAATTTATGTACAGGGTCTTGAATAATTCGAACAATCTTCTTCGAACAGCTGTGTAAGGAATTATTTACACGTTTAAGCCAATTTTCATTAATTAAATTAAAATGAACAAATATACATAATACTCACAAGAGCTCGTGGCTAATAATAACAGCTGCACGATTCGATCTTCGAGGTTAAGCAGCGCTTACCGAGGTTGGTCCGTGGATGGGTGGTTTCGTGCATCGGAAAGCCGTTGGTCCGGGCAGAAAATCTGATACCAGTCTTGCCAAGGAGTACCACATTACCCAGTTGACGACGTGGATGTTGGATAGGCACTTGCTACATGTGATATACCGGTACCTCAGCTGCCGTTGTGCAATTGTGAAAAAAAAAATAGACTGCTCCATACATTTCTGTGAGCATAACTCGACAAAATGTACTGAACAGCTGATTTTTTTTTCGCGATTTCGGGGTTGGTAAAAGTTTTTTACAATGATGACTACAAAGAGATATTACGTTTATTCTGTTACACGTTGTATAAAGTTCTTCAGAAACTGGGTGACTGACAGACAACGCACAGCCGAAACTACTGGTTGTAGAAACCTCAAATTCTGCCTCGCTTTGGGGACTGTAGAGGAGCACTAAGAGACGATTTCCCGATTTTTTCCGGGAACGGATAAACGGAATGCGCGTACGAAGTTGCGGGCAAAAGCTAGGTAGTCATTCAAATTGTCCCCATATCTAGGACACACCTGTCTTGGAGAGGGGGTCAAGTGTAATCCACCCACACACACGGGCCTAGAACCTACTGAATAGTAGAGATATGTAGTCGGTTCCTTCGCCGCTTTGAGAGCGCGTGATAAAATTAAGTACCCAACATAAAGTAAAACAAATGCCTATTGAACCCATGAGCAATTCACAAGTCGGATTAATCACTGGGTTACTGGTCCTCGTATAATAATCCGCACTAAAACTTGAACAGTTGACACTGAAATATTACCAAACCATATACCATAAACCGACCCCAATATAGTTGGTAAAAGGCTAGGCATTACTAACTTAGCCTATTAATTTACCCTGAAACACAAAACTTAATCTCATAAAGTAATCTTAACAAAATACTGGGTGTGTAAATGTGTCCTTACGTCAAGTTACGTCTTACACAACGTAGCTGATAGCCATAGCAAATCTAGTAATTATCGACATTGCCACGCCCAAAATGTAAATTAATGGGGCAGGATAATATAAAATAAAGTATGCCCCAGCCTTAATGTTACGATCCGAGAAAATGCTAAACTTTGACGAGAGCTTGGTAATTAATCAAAAACAATTAATTTAATTTAGTGATCTCCTCAACGCATTTTAGCAATTTTATTAGAAGCATATATACAGCTTTATTTAGATATTCATAAAATTTTCATTTCATAAACATTTTGAAGGGTGGACTTCAAAATTCTTGCATGTCTCAGTAAATAAGGAACATAATCTTTCTTTTAATTTTTTTGGTGGTTTTAGATGTTTGTAGCTGAAAGTAGATGTGATGCTTCGCAGTTATCGAAGGGGATGACCAAAAAAGGAAAAATTAAAATATGATGCACCGACCCACAATAATTAGAGATCGAGGCAGTAATAGATATTTCTGTACCTTGGTAGTTAAATCTGGGCGTTGCTTGCTAATCAAGCAGTCAATTGCGGATCTGTTTGAAACGAATAGAATCTCATACATGCAACTTTGTATTGGAAAAGTAGTTCGAAACAGAATAATAAATTCCAATGTATTACACGTTTATAAAGGGAAAAAAAATGTGAACAAAGAAGCCGATCACGAAGTGGACACCAAATTTAATAACACCGCACTATAAGCCTATTATGAAGCGTTATAATGATAAAAATAGTAGGTATACATTATAACGATTGTTAAGTTATACAAACTTTAACATAATTATAAAGAGCAGAGGTCCGAGGTTACTCCCTTGGCTTACACCAGACCAAGTAAAGTACGGCTCTGACTTGTGTCCCTCGTACTCTACGTATTGCTGCCTATCTATACATATAATAAAACTGTAGAAGAGGTCAATTCTGTACATTGAATATAAACTAAAAAAAATACTCCAGGGGTGCTTTATACAAACAGTAGAAGCCAAAAATATTTTTTTTTATTTTTTTGTCTGTCTGTCTGTCTGTCTGTCTGTCTGTCTGTTGTTCGTCTTTCACGCAAAAACCACTGGACTGATTTTAATGAAACTTTTTTGTTGTATAGCTATTAGTCCTCGCCAACATATAGGCTATAATTTATTTTGAAGATCTGAATACAAAACGTGGAACCTTAGCAGCCCGGCTAATCTATAAGAGATATTAATATACCGCTTTAGGAATAGTTGGTCAACATGATGAGTACTGTCTGTCGACATAAAAAAAATGAAGGTCTAGAGCATCTGATGTGGAACCCTTTCAGGGAGCTAAGCTATCGGCTATTTTAATCAATTGTCAACAGATCTCAAAGTCCGTTTGGTTTGAAGCCTGCTTCACGAAAGACTAGGTTTGGGTTCAAATCCCACAAATTTTGTAATTATTTTTGAATTATTTTTATCTTATTTATTTCCTTATTTTTTTATTCCTACCAAACCTAATATTTTCAAATATTAATAATATGTTATTGCTGTATTTTGCATATCTCTTTAGAAAGACAAGCAGAACCTATTTTTTGTTTATATGTATTATGTTTCGTTTGCATCGCGATAAAAAATACAAAACTAATGTAGAAAACATTCACATAAACCTGATAGGATTATGGCAATCTAGAAGAAATCAACTTATTATCTACATGCATAGTAAGTAGGGGTAAGTATCTTTAATGACACTTGCAATGCCATCTGTTGAGCGAAACTGTACTTACCATCAACAGCACGAGAATTACACCAAAAAGTATTTTTTAGTTAAAGATTCTTTTGATACTTACCAGGCGTTACGCATTTGATGCAAAAATAAAATTGCTCCACTGACTTTGTTTTCATTTTTTTTTACTTTTGATAGGAACGCGTTTGACCACTATCTCACCTGATGGCAAACGATGATGTGATCGAAGATGGAGCACGCTTGCCTATAAGTAACCTATTCACTCTTGATAAGACTCCCAGGCTGTAACTATCCAGAAACACGGACTCAGTCAGGAAATTCCACGCCATGTGTTTCCAAAACGTTTTGTTCATGTGGGTGTGAGGTCCATCGTGTACCGGTGGCGTACCGCCGTACGTCTTGTGGTCCGATGATGGAACGAGCTTGGCGGAATTAAACTATGCAATTCCGTTGCACACTCCCCAAAATGCAACCGATAGAAAACCGAAAGGCTAAAAACTCGGTTTCGATGCTCAAGACTTTCACCTCTTGAATTTCTTTCCCAGGATCTCCCTCATTCCTAATTATTTTCTGTTAATTTTGAAACAAAACTGTTCAATTCCCAGTCAGCTGGTGATTCGTCGTGACCAGCCTAGGGCCAGAAATTACCAGTAGCGGGTTTCACACTCCAGAGCTTCAAGGGGAACTGTGGATCCCTGGGCAATGACGCCACAGAAGAACTCGCCAAGATAGGTTTCGAGATGGTAGTGCTGGACCCGTACCCGCTCCTCCTTCTTTCTTTCTTTCACACAGTTTCGTGCATGAATTTGCCAGAGAACAACTGAACTTCATGATAACAAATGGTGAAAAAAGTGAAAAATGGCAATGACAAGTCTATAAACGTGACTAACTAATTGACTTCTCAGCTTAAGTAAAAATTACCTCCGTAATAATAGGGATTATTATTACGGATCATTGCCCTTAATTTTTTTTAACTTATGCACTACAGACACCCCAATTTGCGGAGGTTGTTTCGACGCCGGCTACGTCATCCTGGCCATGACTTTCCGACGTGAAAAAATCCTCGGAACGGTGAGGTGCAGGTTTCAAATCAAATCGTTTATTGCAATCCATAATGTACATATACAGGTGGTAAATATAGGTTTGTGAGTGCTAAGTGATTGAGCTGACTTTTATCTCAGATTATCACTCCCTTGCGGGTTGAGTATTATCGGTCGTCTCTCCGCTCAACCTGTGAAGCACACTGGTGGCTTTTGTACATTTGGGCGGAGCTAGGCTTGCAAACTTAGCCAGGACAACGGAGTCTCTACTCTACTCTATCCGTTGTGGGTTTTTTTTATGAATAGGAAAACATCAAATGACTTCTTCTGCTCTGCGTGGAGCGGAAGAGAGTGTCAAACTCTTACTGACTAAAACACGTCCGTATTCCTCCTTATGCCTTTAACGTTCCAGGGCCGTGGGGACTTTTCGAACAAATTCCGCTCCGTTCGGACAGTGAGCCAACCTACGCTCGCCATCTGCGGGCCCGCGCTTAGGGTGGCTGGGAATTGCCTTGCGACTCCCGACGCAACGCCCGGGTTGTCTTTTTCTGTTGCGGCGGCTGAGGGGGTCTACTCTCTTAAGCCCGAAGTCTGTAGTTTCGGCCTTAGTGTTTGGCGTTTTCTACTCCGTATCACCTACGGACTTACGATTGGTCCCGAACTAGGAATAACTATCAAATCGTGCTGTCATTCATTCTTATATTCTTCTCCGGACCATGGAGTAAACCAGGACGCCGCAGCCGATCGCCTCGACGAGGACACGGTGATGCTCCGCCCAAGCAGGGCAGACCTCCACCGTATACTCCACCATGTCCTCTGCGGAGACTTATCTTCTGATAGTTTCGGCATGACCATTAATCAAGCTCAGGGACAAACTATTAGTCGTGTTGGTGTGGATCTGCGGTAGTCCTGTATCTCGCACGGTCAGGCTGTATGTCGCTTTGTCGCATGTAAGCAGCGCGCAAAGCCTGTGTATATGTACTGATGAATATCACATAACAAGTAATATTGTTTACAAATAAATGTTTTAAGTGTTAATATTCGTTCGTTCTTCGTAATTTTGTAAGTCATGTCATAATCACGATGAGTACCTATATACATTTAGTGAGTTTGTGTACTTAATATCTTCCTAAATACGAAAAGCAAGCGCGAACGAAGTCGCGGGCACAGCTAGTCCCACATGTAACTGGCGAAGAAATGAAGTAGGTGCGGAGTGAAATCAACTTAGCCGGTGATGACAGTACTGCATAGGTCTGTACCCACGAACATTGTCATTACTTATACCTCCAGTATATACCGGCATGACACGACTGGTTTTCCATCTCTCTGGAAACACGACTGCCTTCAGACGCTTATTGAATATATAGAGCAAACGGTTCAGCCAGCACAAATCTACAGTCTCTGATTATGTAAGGCGGAATACCGATCTCTTCGGCTGAAGTTGTTCAAGTGCACTTGGTACATCCTTCAACTGTAATTCCTACAGGAGAATATGAATTATGACCTATGTATCTTGCTTGTTCATTCATTTCTTAAAATATGGACTTGATAGTTTGTATGAAATGCCGTACGGCGTAAACTAACTATAACTAATTAGATTTGATATCTATAGGTGTAAGCGGTTTTTTTTGCATATCATACGCCTAGTTTCGCGGATCCGGCAATATTGTTTTTCCATCTAGAATGTTAATGTAATAGACTCGACCCCTATTACAATATGATAACTGATAAAATGTGTATTTACCAAATACGGTCCATGTTTTTGTCTTAAGTCTTAGAACAAAATATTACCTCTATAAAAATACGGAAGCTCTATAGATCACAGTTTAACGTAACTATTAAATAAATAATACTATTATCTTTACAGGTAGCAAAATACATTATTCTTAATTTTAAAGTCAGTAGTTGGTTTAGCTAACCAATCAATCATTATTTTAATATTTTATTTTATTGTAATTCGTATGTTACAATTATTACGAATCGTGATCGATTGATATAACTGCCGTTCACCATTTAGGCTACCAATAACTTTTTGTATCCTATGATTAATAATGATCAGAAAAAGTCACCGAATTAATTAACTTGACAAAATAGTTTGGAAAATATATTTTATCTATACCTACCTACATGTATTTAACTTAAATTATACAACGTGTAACAGAATAAACGCAAAATCTCTTAAGGGGTCATTGTACTTATCATTATTATTACTATGGGACCAACACTGCAACTTGCAAGGTCAACCGATTTTATATTAGAAAAGAGTTTTTGGTGTGATATGATAGTGAGCAGTTTTTGAATTATGAAAATAGATCGTGAAAGATCCTGATCATTTTTGTATTTCAAGTCCATGTCAAGTATTGAGTAAATTAACATTTAACTGTGATTAATAACATTTCTTTAATTGTGATAAAAAACAAGTACGTTATTAAAATTGCAACGAAAATTAGCATTTATACAATAAATGATTGGAAATCTTGGTTTGAGTATTCTGGAGCGTGAAATGTTGAAGCCATTTTTACTTCATTGCCATCTCACCCAATCGTTTATTTTTTTCTTATGACTTCTTTTTTTATGCATAGGAAATCATTAAATGACTCCTTCAGCTCTGGACGGAGTGGAAAAAGTGTCAAACTCTTACTGACCTAAACCCATCCATGTTCCTCCGAATGCCCTTCGCGTTCCAGGGCCGCGGTTACTGTTTCGAACAAATTCCGTAACCCTGGTTTTACTTATACTAAAAATAATGAAATCCCAGTGTGTTTTCTTAACAGCTGTCCGAAACAGGCGCGATACTAAATAATATATTCGCAACACATTAGTTTTATTGACAAATCCAGCATGAAATTGCAATAATAACATAATTATACATATTAAGAGCCGTGAAAAATGGCTGTGTCAATTTATTTGTCGCAGTCTGTAATTGGTTTTTATTTCATGACAGCAAGCGGCACCTCAAAGTCACAGGAAACAGAAATATGTTTAGTGTCACGATTTATTGCTATATGCTAAAGATTGATAAAGCGAGAAGTGATAAATATTCATGACTGTCTCTATTTTTTTTTTTTGTCAAGTGCAAGAGAATCGTACTTTATTAAAAAAATGCTTAATAGAAATTGATCTAAAGCTTAGTAGAAGACTTCAAACTTTAATATGTCAGTGTTAGAGTTTGTGTTGTTGATATGCCATAAATAAATTGAAATAATTTAAACTGTGCTCATCATTAGGTATGGACCACACAGTTCTGTTAGGTCCTGTTACTGTTCCATACATGTCATATTCGTTCGCATAATTGATGGATTGAGTTTTTTTACGATTTCAGTCGTCTTCTCGTGTGAATGTACCAAGATTACATCTTCCTAAGTATACCCACTGACCCTTAGTTTTAGTGGCCCATCACTTCCACGGCATTGTCGATGGAAATCAATGAGGTTATCAGAAGAGTTTCTACACATATTTAATTTTCTCGTTAAACATGAGTTCCCATTAGTTTGTCATTATTTGCACTAGTACGACAAATATAACCTTAGTACAGCGATGTGCATATAAAAACTCGTAACGTCAGAAGGTCGACCAACATAATCCTGTTTTTATGTGGCTAGGCTTCATCAACATGTTCTAATGAGCTAATGTCATGGCACTGTAATTATGATTATTATGCTGTAAACGAGTAGGTCTGTAGCTTTTAAATTATATATTTGTCGGGAAATGTTGTTTTTTTTTCAAAGTGAATCTCCAGCTGTGAAAGCTGAAATTCATATTCAAATGCAATTTAGTTAAACAACGCAGAAGCCCAACCCAGGACTAAAATTGAATGCAGTACGTCTAATAATTCAAACCTAGTACAGTTAGGTGCTTCATAAAATAACAGTAATATCGAAGCCATTAATACTTATTTATGAGTACAAGCAGAGTTATAAGGGCATCAGAGAGGAGCGGCTCATTAAGTGCATAGTGATGAGCGAGACCTGCAAATATCTATTACGTCGGTGCAGTGCCATGGTTCTCAATTGATTATCTAGGTAATTTTATAGCAGTTGTATCATAATTCTAATACCTACATTATAATTTCTCGATATATTGTGAACAGATAATTTTCAATAGGTACAATAAATCCCATCCAAATTCAAAACTTTCCAATTTATTCGTGTCTTATTGAGATAAATGAGTTTACAATTTCTCACGATATTGTACAATCTAACGGCGTTCGCATTTAATAGTAGCAATTCATTAAATATAAATAGTTAATTTTAAAAAAATCTATTGATTAATGTACAATTTTTTTTGAACAAACCATTATTAAATTCCGTATTCCGGCCTCGCCGCCGAGGCCCGTCGCGACAACCCAGTCAAAACCCTCCCCGTCTTTTGCCTAACGAGCCAGCCCGCGTCGCTGAGCCAAAACCCCCTAAATAATGAACCAACCCAGCCTGTTGTCCCTTGCTGTCTTGAACTGACGCCGCTAAGCCGAGGTCGTATTCCACAGGGAATGCCCTTAACGAGCAGTCAGTAGTAAAGCTTGTAGCAAGTTTTGTTGCCTTGGCTGGGGGCCTTAAATTCATTTGAGTCCACCACAGGTTAGTTCGGTTAAGCAGTTGGTAGTTCAGAAAAAAAAAAACTGAAACTGGCCGGTACATGTCTTACTTCTACTACTGCACAGGCTTCCTTCCTTATGTTTTCTGCGGGTCAATCCTCCCACTACACTACTACGTGCCAATACCAATATTTCCGTTGGTAAATAGGCTTAGTGCTATGCATATGCATGCCTTGCATGCCTCCGTCTCCCTCCCACACCGGAATCATGCTGGCTTTAAGACGTGTAGGACCCGAGGTTCTACGGTAGGAGTCGCACGAGCTTGTCTCGATTCGATGGCTATTTAAAAACCAGCCAAGTGCGACTTGGGACGCTTACACGAAGGGTTCCGTACCATAAACTGAAAAAAAAAACAAGTTTCTTTTATGGGAGCCCCCTTTAATTTTTATTGTTATTATTTTTTGTTATAGTGGCAATAGAAATACACATTTGTGAAAAATTCTACTGTCTACCTATAACGGTTCTTGAGATACAGCCCGCTGCCAGATATACGGACGGACGGATGGTCGGACAGCGGAGCCGTAGTAATAGGGTTCCGTTGGTAACCCTTCAGGTACGGAACCCTAAAAACAATAAATACAAAATAATAATAAATAAGTCCTCAAGTAAGTATTTTAGCAAAAAATCTGCAAACATTTTTCAGTTGAACATTTTTTCTCGAACGAGGTCAAAATAATTCAACGTGCGAGATACGTAATAACGTTATTGCAAGTTATTTACATAATTGTGGAAATTTAACAGTTATGATACTTGTTTAACATAAATTTTTATATACTACTACTATAGTTAAAGTTTACTCGAATATTTATTTAGTAGTTGCCTTACATTTTAAATGTCATGGTATTTTTTCACTTGTATAATTTATTTATTGAATACATAAATTTTTGATTTCTGATTTTGGCCCAGCAGTGGGAAATAAATTGGGCATTTAAAAATAAAAGATTTTGGTAGAACAATTTTCTCGGTTTGAAGATGATAATCGAGTAGTGTTCTTGCTATATTTCTCGCCCAATAAATAAGATTTGTTCTTATTTAAATTCTTCTTCTTATTGTGTGGGCAGTAAGGTCTAACGACCCCACACACCCTAGAGTCAGAGTTTCTAAGTCGCCTCAAGGGCCTCTGACAGCAACGGAGACGGGGCCCGCCAGAGCCAGACCCTGCCAGGGTTGCGGAATATGTTCGAAAGAGTTACCGCGGCCCTGGAAAGAAAGGCACTAGGAGGATTATGGGTGGAATAGGGCCTCTGACATGGTTTATTTGACGATCGCCATTTGGCGGCCGGGCTTATACGTGAATCATCATTCGGAATCATCTTTTTATCAGACAATCAGGTGATTCAAGCCTGCAATGTCCTAGCCAAACAACTTTACAAAGTATGCTTCACGTGGGAATCGAACTCACGACCACCGGGTCACAAGGCAAACGCCTAAACCACTCGACCACGGAGGCAGTTACTCAAATAAGTACATTTTACATAATATTTCCGCAGCCAATCTAGCTATGAAATTTGAATAGGCAGGTTGTGGATTAACATAATAAAATTAGAAAAACTAAATGAATATGCAGGTTTCTAATTTAAAGGCCAACAGCTATTAATTTCAGTTTCCTTATTCAATAAATAAATAGATAATATAGTATTCATTATATAAATCAAACCCTAATCAAGTAGATCTCGACAACACGATGAGTTTGCTGCACGCGTTCTATGACGTCACGGTTGTGACGTAAGGGAGGCGTGACTAAAAAACCTAGACCTTTGATATCTTGATATGCGGGAATTGATAAACCCATTGATTTACCAAGCATGCGTTATGTGATCTTGGAATACTACACTTCATTGGTACTTATGTGAGTATCAGCAGTAGGGTTTATCTACAAGGTGTAACAGAAATAACGCAAAAAGTGAAAAGGGGTCATTGCAGTCATCGTTTTGAATATCTTTTACTATGGGACCAATACCAAACAATGTAAAAAACAGCTGCTACTGAGCAACTATTTTTTTTTGGAAGTCGACCCTAATACCACGTGTAACAGAATAAACGCAATAAGTACTTACCTCTTAAGGGGTCATTGTACTAATCATCATGAACAACTTTCACTATGGGACCAACACTAAAATTCCGAAAAAAAAATCGACTGCCCCATATTATTTACGATTATAATGTATTTACTAAAGAGCTGATTTTTTTCGAGATTTCAATTTTGGTCCCATAGTGAATGTTGTTCATAATGATGAGAACAATGACCCCTAAGAGCTATTGCGTTTATTCTGTTACACGTTGTACAGTTGGGAAAAGGCTAGGCTGATAGATGATGAAATCGAGATACCTAACATCAGTAGGTACATTATCTCGATTTCATCATCTGCCTAGAATTTATAGTCAAACTGGATTCAGCTGAATACCAGTATTTTACAGCTACTACCAGACCTCCACAACCCATTAACTGGGTAACACAAACACAATAAATAAATAACACAGTACTTCTTGGCATGACTGGTGTCAGATTTTCTGGCTTCTGACAATCCGTAACGACTGCCAAAGATCTACAAATGACAGCCAGGACCAACGGCTTAACGTGCTTTCCGAGGCACGGAGGAGTCTCAATATTTTAAGGTGGTCACCCATCCACAGACCAACCTCGGCAAGCTCCACGTTGAAAATCGGCTCATGGGGCTGTTATTATTTAGACACGAGCACCTTCTTTACATTATCTCGATTTATGGAGACATAATGTATGGGACTCTTGATTATTTTAATCGCAATTTCAGTGTTGTTCTAGAAGTAAAAGTAGTTCATAATGATAATTATAATAAGGTCTCATTGTACTCATTGTTACACCACTTTCAGGTTTTGCGTTATTTCTGTTACTCCCTGTATGATCAGCGAGGAACTGAATCCCCCATGATTACCTTTAAAAACAAATTTGTTCACTTTAGGATTATGTTAGTCACTAAACTTGTGAAAGGGAGTTCCAAGTGAATTTACAGATTACATACGGAAATTTAAACAGTTTTTATGAGTAAGCTGATTTGTGTAGCTACAAAATTATGAGTAGACACTTAATTAAATAAAATAGGTAATAGACAAACTAAACTGTTACCTTTTCGAATCCTTGAATATAGAAGTAAAAGTTCAATAAACTTTGAAGTTAGTTTGCAAAAGATGCGCAACTTATGAACTTTTGTAAAAGATGAACGGTTCTGATAACACACAGTGAGGTCGCATTCTTAAGCTGTTATTTGGTAGATGCTTATTTTAGAACTAAATATTAATAAGCTTACCACATATTTATTAAATTATATTCTTTTCTTTGCACATTGTGTGGCTGGGAATGTCAAATGATGCTGTCATTTCAATGAATGATTAATAGTTAGTTACGGTGGTGGTGGTTTTTTTTTAATTCAGGAATGGGCTACCTCGATCACGCCTGATGGAAAGCGATGGATGAGGTTTATGATGGAGCGAGAGTGCCCGGAAAATGCCCTGAGGCATTGGTAATCCCAAACGTCGACGAAACACAGCAGGCTGCCTGACTCCGGTGGGAGGGTGGTTGCGAACCAGGCGGGCGTTAGCCCTACCACCGCAAGGGAAGGATTGGCCAGTCTTACAAGGTTGGTGAGACTGTTAAAGATGCACCGAGCGCTCGGTTCAGTTGAGTACCTGATGGCATAAATTGCGCTACACGAGTAGGCTCCTTCATGAATACCAAATAGTTAGTGGGATTGGTAGTTAGTGGATGGTTGTTAGTTTTGTTAGCTTATGAATCAAATGATAGACAGTTAGTTTAGTCGGAGAACCCACCCCAATATAGTTGGGAAAAGGCTAGGCAGATGATAATGATTGATAGTTACAAACATAATGAGCTTCTAATTTTTTTTCTGATTTTGGTAGAGATGCCTTCTTCGGGCATTGTAAATATTATGTTTTCGCCTTATCAACAAAGAACAAGAACAAGTAAATTCAATTACACGCTACACATTTTCAGAAGCGTTTTCACATTTTGCGAAGAAATCAATTACTTATGTAAGTTGTGGATTAAAATTGTAAAATTAGGAAAACTTAAATTAACCTGTTGGTTTTTTTTAATTCATAGGTAAAATACAATCATGCAAATCACCCTGAATTGTAGTAGCTTATTTAAGAAGCAGCAGCAGTATCGTTTGTATTAGTATCACCAATCTAAAAACCTATTAATATTCAAACGACCTTCAAACGGGGTGAATAGAAACAAAACTTTGAAATGGTTTTTCACTTTAATATCATAATATTGGTTGTCTAAGAAAGCAACTTTATTTTATTTATATAAAATTAAACTTTAGACCGCAAATGCTGCAAACAAGGTTTAAATAACGTAACAATCCCCTTTAAAGTTTTGTGCCGATTTACCCTTGCATTCCAATTCACCCCGTTTGTACTCATTAAAATATAAATAAGTCCCAATTCACTTGCTCCAATAGTTCACATAATAATTAACACAACAAAAGACATCGTATCATCAATCGTATACCTAACACTATTTACTCGTACATTATTCAATTTATTCTGAAGCATTAAAGTACCATGATTTAATATGCATACAACCTTCACGGTACCACATAATAAATGCAATTATTAAATGATTTATGTTCGGAAGCCCTGCTCACGCGCAGCGGCTGCGGGCGTAGGATCACAGTCTAATTGAAGACTCGTCTGCCGTCGATCACGGCTCAGGGCCAATCTGTACACGACTGAAGATCCGATGATCTAGTTCTCGATGAGTAAGATGCTGCCTTTTAGGGTTCCGTACCCAAAGGGTAAAAACGGGACCCTATTACTAAGACTCCGCTGTCCGTTTGTCTGTCTGTCCATCTGTCTATCTGTCACCAGGCTGTACCTACTTATTGCATGAACCGTGATAGCTAAACAGTTAAATTTTCACAAATGATTTATTACTGTTGCCACTATAACAATAAATACTGAAAACAGAATAAAATAAATATTGAAAACCCATTCAACAATTTTTTGCCGTTTTTTTATAGATAATGTTACGGAACCCTTCGTGCCCGAGTCTGACTTGCACTTGGCCGGTTTTTAAACGCACATTTCGCAGGTTATTTGTAAGTAAGTCCTATGTAACAGAGTGCAAACCGGTTGCCCTCAACCGTGCACACACAGAGAAATTCCAGCTAAAAATCGACAACACTGCCCGACCCGGGTATTGAACAGTATACTCAGAATAGAGTAACTACCTAGTCTATACGAAGTACTACGCTGAGTAAAAATAGGTACGAGAGTTTAGTTGTTGAGTGATATAACCAACGAGGACGTTTAAAGTGAGTGGTAAAAGTGGTTAAAGCATTACAATTTATTTATTTATTGCAAATCGCGATAAAATTCACATGAAAATGCCAACAGCCAGTGAAAAATTAAGTAAGAACCATGCTCGATACGTTCTCAAAATCAGTACTTTATTCAATTGATAATGCTTTTCAGTTCAGTAGCGGCGCCCAGAGGAATAAATCATGAATATTCATAAATCGCTTGTTTATATCATTCTCAGTAGCCAAAATGCATCAAAAAGAGTTTAATGAAAACAAAATTCAAAGTAACGTTCAGATGCATTGTAAAGCAACATTTTGGCCGCCATCCGCTTTAAAATTCGCCTCGCACCCGGCGCTCGTGATAGGATTTTTATTGATGCACACCTGCATGTTTGGCAACTCACAGCGTATTGGAACCTACTTGACACATTTGTCTAGACAAATTCGGCTTTTTAGCACCACTAACATGCAAAATCACTCTAAAATGTCTTATGTATTATTGAAATACACAAAATTTCGAAATAGTAATCCACTGTTGCTAGTAAATGGAACGATTTAAAGGTTGTTATTAAATACTAGTTCCAGAACAACTTCACTAAACGAATGATTATCTGCTTAACTGAATCAAAGTAGTAAAGTTTTATAAAATATTAGGTCGTAGAGCAGACAGCGCATAATGTTACTGACATGTGGTTAATTTGTTAGATATCTGTGTTCTTACAAGACATTATTGATAACAGAAATCATTTGTAATACTTCGTCTAATCGAAGGTGATTTACCTTTCAGTAATATGAAATTAATAAATATTTTGCTGATTTAAATCATCAGCCATTCGAGTTACATTTTAGTGAATTATTTTGAGTGAAAAAAAATCCAAATAACAGAAGTTGGTAGGATTTTTATACATACATGGAAAACTCAAAGCTCAGCTAAAAGCTAAATCTGAAACATCTGCGCATGATTCATATATTTTGTCACAACCTAAAAAAAAATTCATTCGCTGAGAAATGCCCTGACCCGGACTTGGACTCATACATATATTACAATTCAACAATAGGTAGGTATTTAAAGTTTAATTTAAATTGTTTATTAAACTTTGAATGGCAACTACTCATACCTATTGTAAGAGATATCCTTTTCCATATCCTATTATTGTATTTAAAAACCCTATTCTTGTATACGTCGTTAATTGTCGGTACATTCGTGTAAATTAATACTAATAACGCACGTTATTCAGTGTTTTTTTTCTGAACCTTTAGTTTTAATGTGCGGGAAATCCGTATGTGCCTATCTAGGATATAAAATGTCAGAGTGCCAATTCTACTCATTTTCAAGCAACTAGGTACCTACTAAAAATATAAACAAAGTTCGCATTCGTATCTCAATCGCAAGCTGTCAAAAATGTATGAAAATTGAAGCTTTTTTGACAGTTTGCGAATACGAACGACGTTGTTTAAAAATTAATAAATTAGCCCTCGGATTGTATAGTGAGTGGCTAAAGATTTAGGTATTTTCAGAGGCATTAGTGCTAGTTTTAAAACGTACTTCATCGCGTTAACGTAAACGGTCACTTAGGTATGTCAATTTGTATAGAAAAGAAAAGGAATTCCGTTATTGTCGCCAAAGTTCCAATACAATAGGAACTTTACTAGATAGAACAAATAATTCTATTTGGTCCGTCCGTTACATTAAAAAAAATATTGGACACGTATTTTTGCCATTGTTCTGTACGGTGTTGGACGTAAAAGAATAGCACCATCCCATCACTTCCTGTGGGTGTCGTAAGAGGCCACTAAGGGACTCAACAGAGAATGGGCAGCAGCTTTCTCTGTAGGTACATTGCTACAGCTAGACTGTGATCGCCAACCCGCCTGCCAAGCATGGCAATTATGGCAAACCCCCACAATTTGGGGGAAGCCTATGTCCAACAGTGGACGTCTTTTGGCTGATATGATGATGATGATGATGATGGTTTTTGCCGTTTCAAATCGATAACAAGTTATAAAGTTAAAGCGTATCAAATTTCAAGAGCGAGGGCTGGTAACTTAACTTCAAGCGAGTTTTCAACGCACTGGGGGCCTACCACAACCTCTTAAAACAATATTATTTTAATATTACTTTGTAATTTCTGTTGTTGAATTTTCAACTCTCGGCGCTGATCCGAGAGTTGAAAATGCAACAACAGAAATATTGTTTTAAGAGGTTGTGGTAGGCCCCCTGTATCGTGTAATTTTTTTTTATTTTTTTTTTATTATTATAAGGACTTTTACACATCGTGCATACCAGTCCCATTATACCCTAACCACATCTGACTGTTAATAGTTTATACTAAGAAACATAAATATACAAATTTATAAAAAATATAAAATTACTTCAATGCCATTAAACCCAATTCTAAGGAAACACAAAGTGTGTGTGTGTGTTGTTCTAATTCAAAGTGTTTGTTCAAACAAACACTTTGCTACCTTAGAATTGGGTTGACTAAGGATCACATTGAATGAACCAACATCCAGTCTGTTTAATTCAAAGGCATTTGCTAGACATGTTCTCCTAGACTCAAATCGGACACACTCGTGTCAATTTTTTGTTTAATATTTTTTGTCCAATATTTATTGGAAATCTATCTGACAATCTTATTACTTTTTTTTGTACCTTATTCTACTAATTTTCAAGCAACGTTCGCATTCATATCTCAGTCGTAATCTGTAAAAAGAAACCTCATTTTTCATAAATTTTTGACAGATTGGGACTGTGATGAAAATGCGATGAGAGTTGGCCCTTAAACTGGGCTTGTCCAGTAGTACTACGAGTACCTATAACAGTCTCGCCCTAACTTAAATGAAGTTAGCTTTAAGCGGCTTTCAGACTACGCTATAATATAATAGCATAGTATATAGCTTATAGCACAACAAAATCGCGCACCATACATTGTTATGGATACGTTCATTCACACTGTACTGTACTATATATTATTGGCTTACTATACGCTATAAAATTAAGCGATGCGCTGCGCTATGATAGGACGAAACGACACGTCTGGACGTGATCCTGTGGATACGAGCAGATCATTTTGCTTGCGATTATATCGCGTTATGTGAACGCCATGCTATATAGTATAGCATTAGGTCCTTCTTTGCTATACTATATAGCACAATAGTATAGCGTAGTCTGAAAACCGCTTTACGAGAGCTGTCAATACCAAGCATCGATTAGAACGACAGATCACTTCTTGCTCACTTTACTTAAGTTTGCACGGTGAGTTTTTTTACACAATCGATTGACAGTCTGAATCCAAAATTACGTTTACACACAAACACGAATGAGTACGTATAAAAACTCGAAGTAAGGCCACAGATTCATGATGATTTTTGGATCTTCCATCAACCGAGACAAGGACAAGAAGTTACCCATGGTTGAGAAATGAAGTTTATCTTAAACTAGCTTTTCCCCGCGACTTCGTACGCGTGTAGCGGCATTCATGCCGCCACAAAAATCAACGTAGCAGAATCAACATCACAACAAATGAGACTCGCAGCGCCATCTATCTCGACAAGCTGCGAACTAACTACAAAATCCTAAATCGCGATATCAAAGTTTACCGTGCGATTAGAACATATGCAAAGCCCGAATATCAACTCTCGGGCAGTTGCCCACCAGACAAACCAACCGTCTGGTCGGAGGATCCTCCCTTTTCAACGGAGGTATGTGGGACTTTACTCTCTGTTCCGCTACCTCCAAACTGGTGACCCTCGACATTGGACGTCAGCGCAGCCTTCGTGCAGCTACCTCATCATGACGTCATCATCATCATCATCACTTCTCCTCATCTTGACCTCAAGCTTTCGAGCAGCGAGTCATACAGCCAGCCAGTACCCTCGGCTTCTACGGGTATTCTGACCACCAGCATGCAGCGGACGCGCATTCCTGGTCAGCATCCTCAGCCTCTATCATCAACGTCATCAGCGACCTTGGCAAGCACACTGCACTTTCGGCCAGTCACATGAAGAGCCTTGAAAAACCTCTCCTGGTCGACGCCAGCAGTCACGTCAGCACGTCGCACAGCTCCGACCCACCTTGGCAAGCACACTGCACCTTCGGCCAGTTACATGAAGAGCCTTGAAGAACCTCTCCTGGTCGACGCCAGCAGTCACGCCAGCAGCAGCATCGGGGCACCGCAGACAGTTCCGACTCACCGTGAACTCTGCGACGCAGACAGTTCCGACTCACCGAGAACTCTGCGACTTCCGGTTCCGACTCACTGGAACCAACCTTCCACTGGCCTGGCAAGCATCTCAAGATGTATAGACGACTCATCCACTATCGACCTCCGGTCTCCGGAGGGGAGTGATGTAGCGGCATTCATGCCGCCACAAAAATCAACGTAGCAGAATCAACATCACAACAAATGAGACTCGCAGCGCCATCTATCTCGACAAGCTGCGAACTAACTACAAAATCCTAAATCGCGATATCAAAGTTTACCGTGCGATTAGAACATATGCAAAGCCCGAATATCAACTCTCGGGCAGTTGCCCACCAGACAAACCAACCGTCTGGTCGGAGGATCCTCCCTTTTCAACGGAGGTATGTGGGACTTTACTCTCTGTTCCGCTACCTCCAAACTGGTGACCCTCGACATTGGACGTCAGCGCAGCCTTCGTGCAGCTACCTCATCATGACGTCATCATCATCATCATCACTTCTCCTCATCTTGACCTCAAGCTTTCGAGCAGCGAGTCATACAGCCAGCCAGTACCCTCGGCTTCTACGGGTATTCTGACCACCAGCATGCAGCGGACGCGCATTCCTGGTCAGCATCCTCAGCCTCTATCATCAACGTCATCAGCGACCTTGGCAAGCACACTGCACTTTCGGCCAGTCACATGAAGAGCCTTGAAAAACCTCTCCTGGTCGACGCCAGCAGTCACGTCAGCACGTCGCACAGCTCCGACCCACCTTGGCAAGCACACTGCACCTTCGGCCAGTTACATGAAGAGCCTTGAAGAACCTCTCCTGGTCGACGCCAGCAGTCACGCCAGCAGCAGCATCGGGGCACCGCAGACAGTTCCGACTCACCGTGAACTCTGCGACGCAGACAGTTCCGACTCACCGAGAACTCTGCGACTTCCGGTTCCGACTCACTGGAACCAACCTTCCACTGGCCTGGCAAGCATCTCAAGATGTATAGACGACTCATCCACTATCGACCTCCGGTCTCCGGAGGGGAGTGATGTAGCGGCATTCATGCCGCCACAAAAATCAACGTAGCAGAATCAACATCACAACAAATGAGACTCGCAGCGCCATCTATCTCGACAAGCTGCGAACTAACTACAAAATCCTAAATCGCGATATCAAAGTTTACCGTGCGATTAGAACATATGCAAAGCCCGAATATCAACTCTCGGGCAGTTGCCCACCAGACAAACCAACCGTCTGGTCGGAGGATCCTCCCTTTTCAACGGAGGTATGTGGGACTTTACTCTCTGTTCCGCTACCTCCAAACGCGCATATCCCGTTTTTTGCTGTATCCGTCGGAATTTCCCGTTCTCGTATAGCCTATAGCCTTCCACAGGTTACAACCTACCTGCTTGGAATTTGGAATTATCATTTTTAAATTAAATTAGTTGAAATTTTACGGATTCCTAACTACGATCTTATTCTATCTTTACACACGGAGCGGAGCCACGTTTTATAAATTATGTTAATTTAATAACTTGTAAAACTTGAAACATTTGAATCAACGAAGTATCATTACATACAGAAATAGCAAACTCAAATGAATGTTGTTTGTCAAATATGGTGTTATCTGACAAGTAAATCATCTTGTAAATGTGTAGTTCTACAAGTAATTTATGAAAATAGAGGAGGAGATTTAGTATGGCAAAACGTCCACGGCCTCAATCCCACAGTTGGGGAAGAAAACGAATGGTAACTGAATGTCATCAAGAAAGAGATTGATTGAGAGGGATATGTTTTTCAATCGAAAACACACTTTTAACTAGCTTCTACCCGTGCCATTGTGTGCGTGATGTGCTGATCCGGTTAAAAGGATTCTATGTGTTAGTCCACCCCATCCATCCTCATAAACATTGACATTAATTAAATTGTAGAAGTGTAGGAAGTAGGAGGAGAAAATCTGGATAACCAGAGCCAAAAGTAGAAGAACCAACAATTCTTAAAGAAAATCTTGGCAGTCTCAACGAAGATGTTCTGTTCTGTACAAGTACATCATCCCAAGTAGCTACTTCAAAAGCATAGAACAACAAAATTCACCAACAGATAAAACAGAGGTGCTCCAATTAGTTTCGACACAGCAAAAGCCGCATTTCCAAACAACTACTCGTTTTAGTTGAGTTATTAACTCTGAACGATCAGCCGGACCGTCGCGCCGCGTCGTATGTCATAAGTCTATTATAGTCGGGCGTCGGAAGCATTGGGAAGCAGTCTTTAAAAGTCAAGGCCGACCCAGCTTATATCAGACCAATGTTAACTTGTGTTATTTAAATATCAGCACTGCAATAAGCATGTAGCGACGGATTGGGCTGTCCCCTTTCGAAACTTCATATTTTTCCGTGAAGGACAGCCGTTTGTAATAGGGAAGTTTATGAGTCTGTTTGTGACTAAAAATCGGCATCATATCTGCTTGCTTTGTTAGTTTGCAAGCTTGTACATCAGCTACTAAGATCGCCGAATTGGCAGTGGAGTTCCTATTTTCTATGTTTAGGCCTATGACTAACGCAAATCAAAAAATCTGCAACTATGTGGTCTACAATATGGAATTTACCTTTTTTGTCGTCCATCCCAACATTCTAATGATAATGCTTGTATCACTGTCTAAAAATTACAGATCTGTTAGATTCTCATCCGCATTTCGAGCTGTCATTCAACCAACCACCAACCACCAACCAACCAACCTTGGTTGTGGATGCTCGTTACGTTTATCCTGCAGCCCAATTGTTTTAATTATTGCTTTTGTTTTGGCTGTTAAGCAACATACATTGGTTTTAAATCGTACAGCGCAATGAATAATTTTGGATTGCCAAAATGAAAGATAAATATATGATTTGTCATTAGGACTCGTTGCGCAGTTAGGCTGCTGAACCCAGCCTTTACGTTACTCACAAAGTATTTACCATGATTGTAGGTATTAGTCCATAGCTACTAGTACCGGTCCTAATTTCTATTGCTCTGTAAAATTGCATGTTTACACATCGCGATACTAAAGTTCAAATTCAATCTAGTAACCACCGCCATTATTGGCGAAATTATGAGTTTCGAAATTCTGAAATATGATTTCAAAAGCGTTTCTAATGTCGCATTTAAGCCACCACCTACCTATTAAATCTAGGATTATAGTTTTTAATTTGATTACATGCAATCGGTGGCTGGTCTACCGCAGTGTTAGGAACTTTTTCTGCCAATAACTTTCAGTTTAATCACTTTGCCATTCAACGTGGCAATGCGGCCAGTGTTCTGAGGCCCTAGACAATGTGCCATTCAATTAGCGAATGCGACTGTCGAAATGCCAAAATGTACGAATGAAAGTATGTTTGACCACGTGACATTTCGATAGCATCTGTCAATCCTATACATTTTTTACGTATTGACAATCACCTTCGCCATGCTACCGCTGACAGAATATCACTTGTCTTGAGCCCCTGAGGCCCTAGACAATGTACCAATTAATTAGCGAATGCGACTGTCGAACTGCCAAAATGTAGGAATTTGATCACGTGTCATTTCGATAGCATCTGTCAATCCCATACATTTTTGACATATTGACAATCGCCTTCGCCAACGCTACCGTTGACAGAATCTCACTTGTCTCAAGCCCCCGGGCACTTTTCCCGTTGACAGCGATGTAGACGAATTTTTCGATGCCCTAAGAGTTCTTCCCCTCCCCCTTGTTACTCGCCTTGTATATTTTCTACTAGTTTGTATTTAGTATCTGTAAGTTTAACGTAATACTTGTAGTAATTAGCATATATATTATGTTGTTGTAACAATAAAAAAACTAGGAGCTATTAATATTGACTTGCAAACGAAAGTAGCTTGACATTGAGCTTGCATCCATGTTGGAAGCTCTACGCCTGTCAAACTTAATACGATCCAATAAATTATTTGCGTAGGTATAAAGTTATACACTCCATATAATTCACACGTTTATTCAATTGCAATCTGCAATTACATTGCACTTATCCGTATATCGAAAATCTCAATGATGATAATTTTTTTTATATTTATTTATAGTAGTAGATCGCCTTAACTTTCGGAAGTGGCTATACCTTCAGTGTCCGACTTCAGTTTGAAAATACATGTTTCTTTTTTTGTCTCTTCGTACTTCATGTTTGATATTTTGAAGGTTTTTAGCCAAAAATACATACAGACGAATACGAACCGCTTCCTTTTATGAAATCAGATAAAAATGATACATTACGTTGTTTTAAACAAGACTTAAAATAGAAAACAATCTCTGGATGTAGTTATATGTAAGGGTGCTCCCACACTACTGTTAAAAATGTTTACAAACATTAGTAAACATTTTCAAACCAACATTTGATCACCATGTTAAGTCGCCACTTACTTTACTTACTTACTTTTACGTTACATTACGTTATAGGTAAATGTGTTAGTGTTAGAAAAAAACTTTAAAAAAAAAAAACCGACTTCCAAAAAAAAAACTACAAAGTAACTTTAATTTTGGAAGTCGGTGTTTTTCTTCTACTTCTTCGTTATTTGACACCGACTTCCAAAATTAAAGTTATTTTGTACTTTGTAGTGTTTTTTTTGGAAGTCGGTTTTTTTTTAAGTTTTTTATTTTTCACTTTTTAGTGGTACCCCACACCTAACAACACCACTGGAAAGTCACAGGAAAGCAGAAATACTCAATTTCGTATACAAGGATGATTTATCCACAATCTTTTTCCAGCTATTTGGATTTAAAATCAAACTGCTGAACCGATTTTGATAAAATTTCAATGGGTGGTCCCATTGAGATCAAGAAGTATATCCATTCACATGAAATAAGAATTTTTCAAATCGGTTCATAAATGACGGAGATACGAGGTAACAAACACAAAAAAAAAATGCAGTCGAATTAAGAAAATATTTGTGAACATTTTTAACAGCAGTGGGGGAGCACCGCGCATCGTAAAGAAGAACGTAAAAACAATATAAGTATAATGCCACCAAACAACTCCTTACAATGATTTAGAAAATTAAGAACACAGCTCACTAAAGCCAATTCATTTATCGACTCTGACAAATCAAACAGCTTAAGCATTTGGTAAGTTAAGCCTTACCTAAATTGGAACAAGGTATCTAGCAACATCCGTTCTACAACAATGAATCATTTTCTTAAAACAAGGGCCTCTCTATACCCCACCAACCGTGTCTCCACGTTGTCGTCGTGGTGGGGCTTGCGTGTCTCAATGATCTTGGGGGCTTTGCCGGTAGAGCCACTCATGCCGGAAGGTCCCAAGTGAGAGACCAGACCAAGAGAGACACAAGAGGGGCACACCGTTCGGAGACTTGAGCAGTGTTCGGGTCCTCGGACGGTGTGCGTCTCATTGGCTTGCTCGCTGCTCTCTGGTACGCGTCTGATCATCAGACGTGACTGTGAGGGCAGCGAGCAAGCAGTGAGAGAGAGGGAGAGAGGAGGGGAGATAGGGACCGCACCCTCAAAAAGGAAATTATGGATAGTAGCCAAAAAGAGATATTACCCCAGGGCGGTACGGACTGCACAGCAGTCCGGGAATCCGCCACGCTTTATGCGTCAAGCCCCTCGTATTCTGGGGGGGGCAACGCTGCTATCCACCATCCGCTTGCCAAGGGCAACAGTGGCCGAGGAGGCCCCCGATCCAAGCCGTCCTTCGAGGACTTGATCGGGTTTGGTTTTAACTCGCCCGACAAAGCGTCGGTCGGGCAGAGCGCGAGAAGAGGCGCGTCATGTTGGAGAGAGGGCTTGCCTGAGCGTCACGCGGGTGCAGAGTCGGAGTCCGAGTTGGACTCCGACGACCTGGTGACCGTGAGCTCGGCAAGCTCTGGACCCGAGGGGGCGGGGACAGGTGCGGAGGACTCTAGGTCCTTCCGCAAGCGGCCTAGACCGGAGGAAGACCGGGGGTCGTCTGGCAGCGAGGAGGTGGCCTCTGCTCGCAAGATCCCCACCAGCAGGCGGGGCAAGGGCCGAGAGGGAGGCAAGGGGAGATTGCCCGCCTCCAAGGTGGCTGGTCAGCGAGCCGAGGAGCTCGCCGCTGACGGACGACCTCCGGTAGAGGGCGGTCGCAGGGCTCCTGGTTCGGAGTCCTCCGGCGGTGAGCCGGATGACTCCGGACAGGAGCGTGTTCGGAGGGCCGGGTTTGCGGAGGTTGTAGAGGCCGCGCTTCGCGATGTGGCCTTGAAGAGGAAGTTGTCCTCCAAGAACAAGGCCATACGCGAGGCGATGGCCTCCATTCTGGCGGCAGCGGAGGGTAACCCAGGGGGGCCTCCGCGGGACGAGATGTCCAAGCTGCGGGCGGAGGTCGCCCGCTTGGCTGCCGCCACGGAGCGCCTCCAGAGGGAGAATGCGGGGCTCCGAGCAGACCTGGCCAGGCTCCAGGGAGCCGGCCCACAGGGGGCGCCTGAAGGGGGGCGCAGGGAGAACAGCCAGCCCGTGCCGCAAGAGGGCCAGGTGCTGGACCTGGTGCGGCAGGAGATGGCTGCCTTCCAGGCGCGGTTTTCCGTCCTGGAGGGCATCGTCCTGCGCCCCCCGTTAGCGGCGAGTGGGAAGGCTCCAGGCAAGAAGGCGGCGTCGTACGCGGCCGCCGTGGCTGCCACACCGGGGTCGTCCGGCCAGGACAAAGGGTCCGGGCTGGCACCCGCGAAGCCGGTGCCGGGAAAACCGGACCCGGCCCCGGGAAGGAAGAGGAAGGGTGGGGTTGCTGCGCGGACGGCGAAGGCTCCTGCGCCGTCTGAGCAGCAGCTCCCCCCGGCTTCCTCGCCTTCAGCTCCTCCCCCGGCTCAAGCCGAATGGCAAGTTGCCGGGGAGAAGAGGAAGGCGGGAAAGGCAGCCAGGGCGGCCAAGAGGCGGGAGAGGAAGCGGCGGCAGAAGGCGCGAAGCGTCGCGGCTGCGCTGCGCCCCCCGAAAACCGCGGCTGTAGTGGTTACACTGCAGCCGGACGCGGCGAAGAGGGGCGTGACGTACGCGGACGTGCTCACCAAGGCGAAGGAGGCGATAAACCTTGGTGAGCTAGGCATCGTGGGGGGCCTTCGGCTCCGGGTCACCATGACTGGGGCCCGGATGCTGGAGATCCCCGGGGCAGCCAGCGGCCCAACCGCGGACGCTCTAGCCGAAAGGCTTAGGGCGTCCCTAAGCGCGGACGATGCCCGAGTGTCCAGGCCCACCAAGCGCATCGACATGCGCATCTTGGGCCTGGACGACTCCGTCACGGAGGCGGAGGTGGTGGCCGCCGTCGTTAGGACGGGGGGGTGCTCAGCAGAGGAGGTGAAGGCGGGCACCCTACGTCCTGACAACACGGGCACGCGCACCATTGTGGTGAGCTGCCCCGTGTCGGCGGCCAAAACCATCACGGAGGGCCGAAGGTTTTTGGTGGGTTGGGTTTCCGCGCAGGTCAAACTGCTGGAACCCCGACCTCTGAGGTGCTTCCGGTGCCAAGTGGGCCACCATGTGGGAGCACAATGCACCTCGGAGGTGGACCGCAGCGGTCTTTGTTTCCGCTGCGGTCAGCCCGGTCACAGGGCCGGCTCTTGCGTCGCCGCGCCGCACTGCGTAGTCTGTGCGGCAGCTGGCAAGCCGGCCGACCACTGGGCTGGGGGTAGGGCCTGCGCCCCACCCACCAAAGCCGGAAACAGGAGGAAGCCCTCCGCCACCGCCGTCTCTGCCGCGACCGCCGCCGCTGCCGCCGCTTCTTCTATCGCCATTGCCGGTTCCACTGCGGCTGCTGCTACTGCAGCGGCCGCAGTAGAGCCCCTACAAAGGGCTCCGGAGGGGGCTGAAATGGAGTGCCAGTAATGGCCCCATTTCACCCCCTCCTGTTGAACGTCAGCCACTGCGCCGCCCAGGAACTGATGCTCCTGAGCATGGCGCAGTGACTGATGCCTGTGGACGGCGAGCAATGGGTAGCTCGCCGTCCGATCAGAACAGGCCCGGGTTGACGGCGCGCTGTGTCCTACGCGCGCCAAACCAGCAGACGTCAGCATGGGTCGGAGCCCAATAGGGCCAGAGCCTACCAGGGTTGCGGATTTGTTCGAAAGAGTTACCGCGGCCCTGGGAAGAAAGGCACTAGGAGGACTAAAGGGTGGGTTTTAGTCAGTAAAAGTCTGACACTCCCTGCCGCTCCACCCAGAGCGGGAGGGGTCATTTGATGATTTCCCATCCTAGAAAAAAAAAAAAAAAAAAAAAAGGGCCTCTCTATGCCTTCACCGGGAAATAATGCCTTCAGATCTCCAACGAACAATAATTTGGTGGAGGAACGTTTGATCGATCGGTATCATCGTAATTGACTCGGTAAACTTGGGCTGCACAGTAATTACCTACCTTCGTATTATCTGTGTTATCTTAGGAACTTTGTACAGTGGATGCTGCACGATAGATAGTAAAGCCATGTTAGCCGGAGGCGTTTTGTTGCATACAGTTGCTAAGTCGAAAACCGAAACCGTCTTCACATTTCACTAAAAATAAATTAAGTTAGATTCTAGGTCAAGTTTGTTCCACTTAGCCAGTTCCTTTCAGTTTACAGGGCATCCGCTATAATGATGATTGGTCGCATACAAGTATTGGAAATATATTTGAAGGAAAGTAAAGATTATGTAAAAAATGTCGATAGACCATTTTATTCAATCATTTAAATCATCAATTTCCTTCAGTTAGAATTGATCCAAATGTTATGATTTCATGAATACAACATTTGGCATCAATTCTAACTGAGAGAGTTGTATTGATGATATTAATGATTATAGTTCTGTAAATACGTACTTGCTACGGCCGCGAATCATATTTTGACCAACATAAAACCGATACTGACCTGCAAATTGCAAAAAAACGTAAGAAAATTTTAACATAGCATCCACTACCCAAGACACTTTAAAGGAATGTCCGACAAGGAAGTATCTAAGAGAGAGAGGAAGCGTCTCATGTTACGTACGTTTGATTACATTATAATGTTACCTTTGGGACAGACGATGGACGATGGAGACAAATTACAGGTTTATCAGCCCTCTGACAAGATCATTCTGGTATTATGAAAGTAAGCGAAATAATGATCTGAAATTAATATCAGATCATCTGAAACCGTTATACCGTTCCGTATGGTATCGGACGTAAAAGAATAGCACCATCCCATCACTTCCCGTGGGCAAGCAACTAAGGGTCTCACCAGAGAATGGGCAGCAGCATTTTTTTAGGTACCTATGCACCTTAAAAAACGCTGCTGCCCGTTCTCTGCATTCTCTGCTACAGCTTCACTGCGATCGCCAACCCGCCTGCCAAGCGTGGCGATTATGGCAACCCCCTTCCCCATGTGGGAGAAGCCTATGTCCAACAGTGGACGTCTTTCGGCGGATATGATGATGATGAGAAACCGTTATGATTTCGATGGTTTTTTTGTTGATTTTTCTTTAGTCTATTATAGTATTTGTAAAATTTTGTTTAACAAGCTTTTTATTCAATGAACTTGCATCGTCCGTTGTTCATGTTACTAATTAGTCATACCTTTTTCAAAAATTTCCTAGCATCTGATTCAAGTACAAGAAGAAAGAAGACAAGTATATAAGCGACAGTACAATAACATGGTGCTATAGAGCTGGTCTGATGATGCAACCGGAAAGTGACCATAGGACTCCTCAACCATAGTGACATGGTGTTTGGGCGCATTGAATATGTAGGTCGTCATTGTATTATGTACCATGAAGTGCATAAAAGCTTATTTTAAAGGTTTACCATGATGTACATTATTTTGTAGAAAATTCACATTTAAGAGTAAAGTGAAATTTTAATATCGAATGTCATGATGTTTCATGTCATTGATTATTTTTATTATTATTATTGATAGGCACGCGCTTGACCGCTCTCACCTGATGGTAAATGATGATGTGGTCGAAGATGAAGCACGCATGCCTAGAAGTAACCTATTAATTCTGGACTTAAAGACTCCCAGGTTGTAGCTATCAGGAAATACTCTGGCAGGGAATTCCACTCCTTAGCTGTACGCACAATGAATGTGTTCCCAAAACGTTTTGTGCTTATGGGTGGGATGTCCACCATGTTCCGGTGGCATAGATAGAACAAAGAAGACTATTGGCATAAAATTTTTGCACGTTTTCAAACAGTAAAATAATAAATCATTGTCCGCAGTCCACGTTCGTAATAAATCAATCCAATCAACATTATAATTAGCCTTTTGGGTGATTCCACTGTCAAAAGTTTCAGGTCAAACGATTCGAACTCGCAAATTCCCACGAAATTTTTTCATTAACGCAAGCAAACATCTCGATAAATTTTGCAACAAACAAATTAAAACTATCGCAACATCAATATCAATATAATAATTGCAAAAAAACTCAAACTGTTTGTTAGTTTTTATGTTTTCGCGCCTAAAGCGCTGAACCAAATTTTTAATTAATATAGAGGTACATAAATTGGACCTTGGGAAGGGACAATACAAAGGACATAATTTCTATCCTGGGAGTAGGTAGGTTTCCCTCCTGCCAGGGTGGCGGAATTTGTTCGAAAGAGTCACCGCGGCCCTGGAACGCACAGAGCATTTGGAGGAACACGGATAAGTTTAGTCAGTAAGAGTCTGACATTCCGTTCCTGCTCCGGGCGGAGCGGAAGGGAAGGTCAGACTTTTACAATCTTTTGATGATTTACCATCCATAAAAAAAGGTTTGCCTAGAATAATTAACAACTATAACATAAGCGAAGTCGCTGACTAAAGCTAGTACAAAAATAATAATAATAATAATATCTTGAGACAACTCACACACGGCCATCTGATCCCAAGCTAAGCAGAGCTTGTGTTATGGTAACCAGACAACTGATATACATACTTATATAATTTATAAATACATACATATTATAGATAAATTACACCCAGACACAGAACAAACAATAATGCTCATCACACAAAGTTTGTCCTGGGTGGGAATCGAACCCACGACCTCCGGCTTTGCAGTCAGGGTCACTAACCACTAGACCAACAGGCCAGTCAAATAATAAATGCCCAAACAACGCCGACTGCCAATTTGTTACCATTTCATGGCTTAATGGCTGAATGTATTTGTAAAGAACTAGGCTCACGGTCCAATCGTGACCTGTATAAATTAGGACGTAAGATTCTGTCATCAGATCATCATTCTTTGGGATATTAAAACACTTTTCAAGCAGGTAAAACCGCTGCCAGAAACTAGTTTATTAAAAATAAATCGGTAGCGGTCCAGCGATGGAATTCAATCGAAACGCAATCAGACAAGCAAGTTGCATCGATATAGATAAAATGTTATGACTAATCGATTAGAGGCCGATATTGCACTCGATTCAATGGATGTCATAGCAATACTTTTAAAAGGTCTAACGTTTCTCATAGTTTTTAATGTGACTCAGAAAATAATGCGAGATTGACTGGTCGAATGTAATCCGTATAACAATGTGATGTAATTTAATTTTGGCTGACAATACAAGGTGTAGCAGTAATAACGCTAAAAAAGAAAAGATGTAATTTATCTACTCGTCGTTATGAACAACTTTTACTAAGGAACCAACAATTAAATATCTAAAAAAATACAGTTATTCAGTGTACATTTTGTCGACTTAAGCAAACAAATGTATGGGGTCGGTAGATTTTTTTTTGCGATGGGTGGTCCATAATGATAAGTACAATGACCCTTTTCAGGTATTGGGTTACTTTTGTTACGCCCCGTATAAGAAACTAGAGAAGGTAAGGTAGGTAGGTACACATATTACCACATTGAGGAACGCATGTTGTGTGATTATTTCTAACCTTTCCGTGTCGTATCATGTTAGTGAATTTGATGTAAGGTGAAATGTTTAGTTTGTGATCGCTTACGTCATAAGACTTGGTTTCGTATTTGGTTCACGCAAATATGACCATGTTTCAGTATTTCGTTCCAAGCTCAAGTGGTTCCCAATCCGCGTTCGCAGGAATTCACAATGTTTTATCATTACTTCATAATATTCTATAAATTCCTCTCCCCTCCCCTTTTTATCTCAAATAAGGTTTGAAGTTCCTTCATGACACACATTTTAGACATTTGAGATCATTGGAGAATTTGAAACTTTTGATGTTTGTGACAAAGTTCTTTGACACATCGTTCACGGTCCAGGTTATGCGATTATTGAACGTGTTGCCGTTGCCAGTTCGGCAAGCCCTGTCTATTATATTCTATTCTATTGGGTATGGTTTCCGCACTTAGTCCCAGCTGTGGACCATTGTACGTGAAGCCCTGTCTATTCCCAGTCTGTTTCCTGTCTCTGTTTTTCATTCCCTCCATCATTTACCCAGAAGTATATTCATATCCATCACCACATTTTGTCAGCTTGTAGTACAACAAAAGTAACTAGTCGTTATTAGGCATATCTGGTCAATTAGAAAGTGGTACAAAACAATGAATGAAGAGACTATAACAAAGCCTTGTCTTGAAATGTGGAATTTATTGCCACTGATTTATCTTTTACTCAATCACTTCATTGAGTAAAAGATAAATCAGCGGCTTCACTTTTTCCTAACTATTTTTAGAGCGACTTCTTACCTAACCGGATGTAGCTGAACAAAATTTTACATGGAGCTACCGCCAATTTGATGCACGTTGATGAGCCGAGTGTCAGACTTTCGAGCTTCTGACTTCCTGTTTAGACTGTCAAAGATACAACTACAAGTGACAGCCGACACCAACGGCTTATCGTGCTTTTTATTGAAGAATGGGCTTGCTCTTAACCTCGAACACGCCTGATGGAAAGCGATAGATGAGGCCTATGCTGTCCAAAACACGGAGCCTAGGAGTCTCGGTAT
Organism: Melanchra persicariae; assembly: GCA_947386135.1. Classification (NCBI taxonomy): domain Eukaryota; kingdom Metazoa; phylum Arthropoda; class Insecta; order Lepidoptera; family Noctuidae; genus Melanchra; species Melanchra persicariae. The sequence goes on along the minus strand of OX376650.1, from coordinate 7,930,618 downwards.
GTGATGGATGGTCGCCCATCCACAAACCCAACTTGGTAATCAACCCCTGAGGCAGTTATTATTTAGCCACAAGTTCTACCATTTATATTGTTACTGTTTCTGGCAGAGAAAGAAAGTAGAGCTCAGTCAATATGTACGTAAAGAGTATAAACACTCATTACTACTACTTGACTCGAAAGTACTCTGCCAGCGATCGATTCTCAGATCGGGAAAAATGTGGCCTAGGAATTCAACCTAGAGGACTACTATTACATTTTCTTTGATTATTCAAAGCTGGGAAAAATAAAGAGATATTGTTGGAAGCTGTGCCTCTCTCAGGAATTCGAGCAACAATCCTTCGATGTCATATAATTGCGTTGTATTTGTAGGTGTGTTCACCGTTCATAAGTTATCGCATTATTAAAATTATGAACAGTTATCAATGAAACGATTCATTTATAAAATTATCTTACCGTTAACCAAGTATTATTGCAATAATTTAGTACTGATCTACCGTAGATCTAATAATTGTGATTCAAAGCTCAACTACAGATGTTTATCGCAACTCATTCTCGCATCATTGAGCTTAACAGTCGTGAGCTATAATATTGTATTGATTCGATGATACACTTACTTGCACTAATATCTGGTAAGATTTTATTATTTGCTACAGGTACACTAATCCTATAGGTGTTTAACGCCATTAACTAATTTATAACTAATACTAGTTCTTGAACGCGTGAAAGTCGGAAACGAAGACAACATCCTCGTAGGATAAAGCATAACGCATGAACCGAGCGCTCGGCGCATCCTGGACAGTCTCACCTAACACCTTATAAGACTGGCCAATCCTTCCCTTGCGGTGGTAGGGCTAACGCCCGCCTGGTTCGCGACCACCCTTAAACCGGAGTTCGCCGTCAAGCAGCCTGCTGTGTTTCGTCGACGCGTGGAAGTACCAGTGCCTCAGGGCATCTTCTGGGCACGCTCGCTTTCATCATGGACCTCATTTATCGCTTTCCATCAGGCGTGATCGAGGTCAAGAGCTAGCCCATTCATAAATAAAAAATAAATAAATAAAAATCTGATGTCCTAAACCAGAACATGGTCTACCCGTTTGCCAAGTTTCATCCTAATCCGTTCGGCGACTAAGACGTAAAGTTATAGAAAGAAAGAATAAAATTTATTTAGCACATGCACGAAACACGCACGTACATAAAAATTACAAAAAAATATATATGTCAACGACTAAGTGTGTGTCTCACGGCTGCACTAAAAAGGTTTTACACGCTTTTTTTGCGTTTATGCGCTTTTGCGTTTTTTTTTCTTCTGCCAGTGGCTTTGCCCACGTGAAATTCAAAAAAAAATATCCTAAGGGCGTGCTCCTTGGATAAACACTCGTAATATGTTTATTCCCGGGATGAAAAGTATCACTTCGTATCGTCCAGTTCAATAGGAAAAAGGTTACATATTAACACGCGGGTAGAGTTCAGTGTGATTCTGTAAGATCTCATTCTAAACTTCGAATCTGAATCCGCTGTGAGTTTCTTGATTGGCATTCTAAAACTCGGTTGATAATTCGAATCTACACTAGCGCTACTATTGCGAGCGTGTTTGCGAGTTGAACTAAATTTACCTCGAGATTTTGACAGATAAAGTATGAGATGACGTAAAAAGTGGCATTCTATAAGGTAATTCCCCTGTCACTTCGACGTTCACTTTGCACTCGAACGCGATTCAAAGTGTCAAATTAAAAGCATCTATTTTACGAGTGAAAATAGAATAAATCATGGTTAAATAGTGTTTAAATAAAGTTTTTAAAGTTATAAAGTGAATAAGTGCCTACCTACTTAAGCGATAACGATGGCAAGAATGTTTTTGTTTAAATCTTTATTAGAAGAAGCTCATGCTTTGGATAAACTAGAAAAGCGTCGACAATCTACCAAAATTCGAAGATTATCTTTATTAACCCGAGATGACGACTATGTGAGCGTCTATAGATTGTCAAAGGAGCTAATTGACCAACTGGAATATGAGTTACTGCCTCTGATAAAGCCCACAAAACGTCGTGGCAAAGGACTTTCAGCTCGTATAAAATTAAGAGCTTCATTTTACTAAGTATAAAGTTAGTTTTGTAAGTATTAACTCAGTTTAAAGCTGAAAGATTTGTAGCCAAGCACACCATAATAAGAAAAACACTTAATAATACGAAGTATTCCCTATATGTGGTTCCCCTGGGCCTGCTAGCTTTATGTTTTCATGTTAGTCTAAGGACCCTGTATAGTTATAATATTCGTATTCTATTAAGCATGAAAATAACCAAATTGGTCCCTATTTTATTTTGACTAGATCTAGATTAAGTAGGTATTTAATTGTTTTATTGTTTCACAGTTATTATGCACCTTGTCATTCTTGGCTAATGGCAGTTATCAGAAAATAATTAAAGAAAATATAAGAACATATTTATCGCAACCATCAGTATCTCGTTGCATAAATGAAGTAGTGGAAGCTCTTAATAATCCAGCAATAGTAAAAAAATATAGAAGGTTTCCTCAAAATATACAAGAAAGACAAATGTTAAAGGAAAGGTTTTTACAACCAGAAATATAAACTTACTTCATGATTATTTCACTATTATTACCGGCACTGATCGATCAAAAAACAAACAGAACGTAAACAAAACAATGCAACCAAAAGTACTCTGTGAATGCAACGAACTTTTAAACGTCAACGGCAATAAATGAAAATATTGTCCACAGATTACTTATGATATTATCTGTCAGTCATTTCTTTTCGTAAGGTAAGCATAGATTATATTCACGGCACGAATTTAGAGTTTTCTGTTTTTTTTTTACTTATTAGCTGCCTTAAATTCCTTAAAATAAGAAATTTTAATTTAAACATCGTAATAGCTAAAAATCTGTGTCAAAAACTGGTAAAATGAAAAACCGATAAATCCCGACTTAGATTTTGTTGAGTGTTGTAGTCACTAGTACAGTGTTGGTCGCTTTGGAGCTCACTTCACTTCGCAAGTGCCTAGGTGATGCTTACAGAATGCAAAATCAAGGTCATTTTGAACCTTATGCGAAGTGAGAGTGAATAACGACTTGAAATGCGAGTTGTTGTGTGAATTTTACAGAATCGACGTGCAGCCGTTACAACGTGAAGAAGTAACAAACACAATAATATTAAAGTTAAAATTTGCCATGTGTTGGTGAAAATCAATTATGGAAATTCTCTCACTGATAGAAGGCTACATTATGTCTGAGTGTACTTGTTATCCCGGAAAAGGTTTCTATAGGACGAAGACGTTACGATAACGAAGTCGCGAGCTAACGGTAGTATCTATATATTATAAAGTCAAGTACCTACATCACAGTACGGGAGGTTATACAAACTTGGCATGTCTTGTTTTGTAACTTATGTTTTCCATACAGAAATCATCAATCTGATTAATTAAGGAAACTGTAAGGCCAGTCAGTGATACACATAAATTTTACGAAACCACTAATTCATTAAAACGGCCTACAAATCAATTTAATCACATCATTACAAGAACATAATTATACGAAACCGTGATATTTTGTAATATGTAAGAGATACACATCTGTTAACTATAAAGGGGAGTGCTAGGACGGAGGTCGTGGGTTCGATTCCCACACAGGACAAATCTTTGTGCGATGAGTACGATTATTTGTTCTGTATCTGGGTGTGTAATTTATCTATAATATGTATGTAGTTAGAAATATATAAGTATGTTTATCAGTTGGCTGGTTGCCATAGTACAGGCTCTGCCTAGTTTGGGACCAGATGGCGGTGTGTTGATTGTCCCAAGATATTATTATTATAGAAAAATAGATGAACTGATGACCTACGCAGCTAAGGACTGGACAGTAAAGTTAAATAAAACATTAGTAATTTGGCAAAATGTGGATATGTGCAATTTATTCCTCCTATTCCGTTCTGTCAACCGTCGTACGTCCATTTGAACCGATTGAATTTTTTTTTATGAAATGATATATATGTGATCAAATAAAGTTATCTGAATCTGATATACTTTTCAATTGGTCTCATTCAAATTTCATTAAAATCGTTCACTAGTTTGGTTTTTAAATCAAAATTGCTGGAAAAAATATGTCACCCATGTAAACAAAATTGCGTATTTTGCTATCCTGTGACAACAGTGAAAAATAAAAAAAATATCTTACAAAAAAAATACAACAAACAACCAAAAACACCGACTTTCGAAATTAAAGTTACTTTATATTCTGTAGTGTTTTTTATTTTTTTGACACTGACTCCAAAATTAATGTTATTTTGTAGTGGTTTTATATAAAAGTCTGTCGCATTTTTTTGTAAAAAAGTTTTCTTATAATGCACGGCACTGTACGTCTATAAAACTGAAGATGACTTTGTGATCGAATACCGGATCTAAATACGGATAGTCACGATGTGATCTTGAACACTGAATTCTTAACATTACACGTGTTCATACCGCTCTTCCTATAACAATAAATAAATTATAATGCACACTTAATTTAATCAATAGATAATTATGCTAAATATGTATTTGGTAGATTCCAGAATGCATAATAGGTAACTATGTTTAAAATGCAAAAGATGTGTATTCATTTTGTCTTAAATAGTGTCGATGTTTTTTTTTATTTTATTTATTGCTATGATACAATAATTATGTTTTGGTGTTGTGGGAAAAATATTGATATTTATTTTTGAACAAAGAAATGACAGAATTTATATTCATTAGATATTATTATAAAACTGCATAATTAATATTTATAATTTGAATGCAAACTAGGCATAAAATTGCCTAGTTTAGATGAGTATAATACTATACTTTGTCGCAGAATCGAGTTGAATGAATAAATGTGTGCAGAGATTAAAAAATAAATATTTTAAAAAGTAAATTAAGAATGTAAATGTTTTTTGAAATGTTTGCTTGTTTTGCTCCAGCGTAAGCACCACGAGACCGGTGACAAATAGAGTAACCTGAGGAAAGCTTGTTCATCAAGTGATTGACTGAAAGACGCCAAAGTGTAATAGTTTTGTTAAATTAACAAAATATGATATAATTAGTATTGTAACTATTGTGTCAGTGTTTATCCGACATCAATAAAGGCATTTAAGCATATGGGGGTATTCTATACTAAGGGAATATACCCTCCAATGTTGCGGAATTTGTTCGAAAGAGTCAACGCGGCCCTGAAAGGCAAAGGGCATTTGGAGGAAAACGTATGGGTTTTATTCAGTAAGGGTCTGACACTCCCTTTCGCTCCGCCCAGACCATCATTTGATGATTTCTCAGCCTTAAAAAGGGGCCTAATAAAACAGAGTAGGTATTTCGTTTATAAAATCCTAGTCTTAAGCAAGCCAGGGCCTAAACCACCAACTCTTATAGCAGTATTACTTCCAGTGGGATAGAGACGGAGCTATACGTCCTATATAGCTCCGTCTCTTTCCCACTGGAAGTAATATTGAAATAATACTGCTTTATAAGTTGGTGGTCAGGCCCCAGAGCGCCTAATCGTTACTGGCAAGCATATCGTCTACTACGACATTCGCCAACGCGTTTGCAAAGGCGCATTTATTTAGTGTTCGCTGTCTAAATCGTAGCGCCTGATAGAAGGTAAATAATTTACTATTGGTCGCTTATAGTAAGAAGTAGGTCGTCTCACTGCTGTTTGTTTGTTTTTAGGCTCGTCGAGTCGAAGCTTCAAAAGTCTTGAGCATCAACGCCGAGTAGCTAGCCTGTCGGTTTTCTATCGGTTGCATTTTGGGGAGTACGCGACGGAATTTCATTGTTTAATTCCGCCAAGCTCGTTCTATCATCGGACCACAAGACGTACGGTGATGTGCCACCAGTACAAGGTGGACATCTCACCCACACGCACTAAACGTTTTGGGAACACATTCATTGTGCGTACAGCTAAGGAGTGGAATTCCCTGCTAGATTCTGTGTTTCCTGATAGCTACAACCTGGGAATATTTAAGTCAAGAGTGAATAGGTTACTTCTAGGCAAGCCTGGAACTTGTACCGGTTTTTATTTAGTGATCTTGTTCAGAACAATTTTGATTGCACTTTCTTCTAATAAGCCACTCAGAGCCACTGGTTTTAGGTACGCAATCATCAATAAAAAGAGTAGATAAAATATTCTACACACCAGTCACCACATCAGTTACTACTTATGTCCAATAAAATCAAATAGCTTTCATTGAAATGAGTACACCTTATACGCTACGAAACCTTGTGATCGACTCTTTAGAAAACTATCAATTTCTTGCTTCTATACCTTATTAGCGCAAAATAAAAATCAGGAAATAATGCGGATAGTTTTTTACGTAATTTTTTACACACATAATTATGTAGACATATTTACAAACTCAGCTTATTAACATAATTATAATATTTAACATCATTTATTTTAACTAAAGGTGTTTGTGTTTCCCACCTCATATGATTATTTTTAGATAATTATTTATCAATTCATAAATAAAAATTTATTCCATATAAATAAATAATTTGTATTTTAACTCGAATATTGGTTTACTTTAATTTAAAATATATTGATTTTATTATTCATTTTATTTTATTGTGATGATAACATTTCTGAATAAAACTAATGTATGATTGTATCAAGGACAGTGCAATAGTTCCCGTTAGCAAATATCGATGATCGTCGATCCATGTGTGGTAGCTTGGCTGATCGAAGAAAGAAGTAGAAACTATCGATCGACGTCGACCAATCCATTCAACCATCAATCGACGATTAATCGATTAGTGTGGTACCTAACACCCTAAATCCCACGTAATAGGAAGCGGACAAGCCTATTGCCATAAACTGGGCACAACACAAATCCAGACTCGGGCCCGGAGAAATTCCTGATTAAAAACCCAATAACACTTTGCTCCATCCATTTATAAAATTACATCCTCTCATGCTCAGCAATCGCTCTTAAGATCACTATACTAACTTAGCAGACATAGGTTTGTATAATGCATTGATTTAGTCATTGAAATCTCTAAAGAAATTGCACTATTCTCAACAATATCTACTAATACTGGCCATGACTAATCTAAGTTCACAAATGAATCTGTGGTATTCTACTTAAAATCTATTCAGGTGATATTATTTCTATATTATCAAGTTATTAGGCTGGTATGGTGGCTCAAACTCAAATCCACCGTAGTCAAACTGGGGATCACCTCTTGAGAAATCTGAAAAAGAAGTAAAATAAGTGTTATTGGTAAATTACTTTCAGCAAATTATTTCACGATATGGAATAATTTGTCCTCACAGATTTATTAAATACTAGCCCTAAAAACGGGATATGCGCGGGCAAAACCCGTGACTTCGTACGCGCATATCCCGATTTTTCCCATAGGAATTTCCCATTCACTATATAGCCGAGGAAGGCTATAATATGAATGGGAAATTCCTGCGCGTTCCTATGATGACTATCATATACAAAAATAATTTTCCTGATCCGACTGGTATTTCCAGAGATTAGCGCGTTCAAACAAACAAGCAAATACGCTCTTCAGCTTTACTAAATTAACATAGTTATAGATAATATAGATTGAAAGTCTGACGTGGTTTCGCCATATGGCAATGGTGTTGAACTGAGAACTTGACATTCATAAGTCTGGTACATCGAATCTGTGATTTCAGAATCCCCTTTTTATGTGCTGCCTTCAAAATATCTAAAAGGAAACTCAGTTGTCTGATATTCGGCAGTGAGAATTCAAAATACGTCTTGAAAAGAGAGACAGGCAGTCCATCTGTGACAATATAGTCCTCCTGACCAATGAGAATGATTTCGACCGATGAGAACGATTTCGACCGATGAGAATGATTTCGACCGATGAGAATGATCGCGACTGAGATGCGAATGCGAACGTTGCTTAAATATTAGTAGAATTAGCCCTCAGGCTTGTGAATTGACAATCTTTCAAACAAGAAGAACGAGTCAGGGGGCCTACCACAACCTCTTAAAACAATATTATTTTAATATTACTTTGTAATTTCTGTTGTTGCATTTTCAACTCTCGGATCAGCGCCGAGAGTTGAAAATGCAACAACAGAAATTACAAAGTAATATTAAAATAATATTGTTTTAAGAGGTTGTGGTAGGCCCCCTGACGTTACTTTAATGCCAATGTTTGTCAGACTCAAGTAGAGTTTGACAAATTATCAACCCCCGGTTTCTGAATTAAGAATAATTAAACAAGCAGATTATCAGAAAAAAAGAAAATATCCCCCTCAAATAGAATCTATAGGTAACACTGCCGCTGACGATTGATAATTCATTGTAAACCTAGACTTACGTTTACAGTTTTTTCTATCTTGACGCAATTCGCATAGACTAAAGGACTGGGCACAAACAAAACGTTTTTTTTACGCCATTCCAGACAATAGACTACTCGTACAATGCGATTAGGTACTAATCGTAGACTGGCACTAATTGGACAGATTGGCTTTGTGTACGTTTGTTCGTATCCGGTACTCAGTCCACAGATATGTTAATAGTTAATACTATGGTTATGTCAATGACAAACGTAAATAATAAAATCGAAGTGATCTGTGATTGCTATCGATGACAATGATCCATTGAAACATCATTAATGATTTCATTTGAATATTTAATGAATTATGAAACGTGTGAATGTTGAATATATGTTCAATATCCTGAATTTGGCTAACAAATGTTGAATCACAAAGTTGGTAGTCCTTGGAAAACTTTTTAGAGCTGTCAAGGGATTCTCATGCAGAGACGCTTTGAAAAACTTGTAATAAACAACATATAAGTGTAATCGAGTGGACGACGTATTTTTTTTACATTAAATCAACAGAGGTATTTGCTCTGTAGTGTGACAACACAGGCCTATATTGAAATGTTTGGCAATTATTCCAACATAGTCAAAAACTATGGTATCGGTATAAATCTCCCAAAATTGACGATATATCTAAAACTAGCTTCTGCCAGCATTTTCGCTCACGAGAAATGTATTCTAAGAGCACAGACTCCCGAAATGAAAAGTTGTCTACCCGTGTGCCAAGATTCATTCAAATTCGTTCTGACGTGAAGAAATATCAAATAGACAGACATATTGCTCTTGTATTTAATAAACAACGTGTAACAAAATAAACGCAATACTTCTTAACGGTAATTGTATCTAATAATCATTATAATTAACTTTCACTATGGCGTCAACACTGAAATCACGAAAACATCGGGAAAATTTAATAAATTGGTAGATATTGGCAACACTGCAAGTGTCGTTCTTAGGAAACGTCTCAACTTCGCCGCTAGAGGCGCGCGCATAATCTTTGCATCACCAAAACATTTATGTGCGCATAACTCGACAAAATGTACTAAACAGCAGATTTTTTTTCGCGATTTCGCTGTTGGTCCCATACTATAGTAGAAGTTGTTCATAGTGATAAGTACGATGACCCTTTAAGAGTTATTGCGTTTATTCTGTTACACATTTTATAGATACTTACAAAATGGTGCAGCCGATGGGTATATCGGCTGCGGGTAGTACTCAGGTACTTCCACGGGTACAGGGATTTGTTTCGGGTAGTAAGCCGGCTGGATTTGCTGAGGAAGCGGCGCCGGCGCAGCATGCAAGTTTGGCGCAGCATGCAAGTTTGGCGCAGTCTTGGATACCACCGCATTGAAACCGTGGACGGGATCCGCTGTGTAGTCCACTGTGCGGATGGAACCGTCCGGCTCTACGAGGGAGTATTGCCCTGGAAAATTTTAATAGAAAGTGTTATATTTTTGCATGCCCGACACTATGAGAGATAGCTTCCTAGATATGAAAAAAAAAACATCCTGGAACAGCCTGTGCATTCTATTTCATAGCCACTCAAATAAAGATTTTCACATTTTAAGCTTCTTTAAATAAGTCTCACAAAAAATGTAAAAAAGCACTATATTATCACAATCATCAACATCAACGACTCATCTAAAACTGCAGAAAGAAAAATGATATCTATCTAAATTAAAAACGTGCTAATCATAGGGTAAGATAAAAGAAAAGTGGCTTCTAATAACTAAACACACAACAGTGTTGCCCATTAAAAATACCCGCTTAAAGTGGCACCAAAGAGCCATTTACACGTCAGTAATCTAATCACATCTCATAATGGTATTTAACGAAAGCGTAAGCTATACGACAATTATACCAATTACAGTATAATACATTGACTCATATCAACACAGGTCAGCGACCTCAAACAAAGATGCGAATTTGGAAATCGCTTGAGAAAAGCTCGTTTTTCACCCGTTTTTACATACTTCACATGCGTTTGTATGTGGCAAGTTATCGTTAATAGCGGCATAGATTTGAGAACAATGCATCATGGAGATAATAATGTCTATCAGCTGTTATTTGTAGGTGCATTGTATGGACACACTAGGCAGGTAACTGCAGAAGGTCGGCTTTACACAACGAGGGAAAAGAGACACGCGCAGGCCGCGCTTTACGTTGAGTGCTTACTAACGTGATCGCGACTAATTATGTAGTAATTTATATTGCAAGTTTCCCATAAAATGGATTGGTTGAAATGGTTTCAATACGTTTCGCTATGCAGCCCTGTCTGCGCCCGTGGTAGGCACAATGGATGCCAATCTGCCCGGGAATTTGGCTCGGACGCATTCACCTAAATACGTATAGCTAAGCCCCCCGAGATGTCACGTGAAGAGGTGTGGTATGCACTTAATTACATAACAGTGTACTGCCATCCCAAAGTCCTTATGAGAACAAAGCCGGATGCATTTTGAAATAAAATCTCCACGTTTCAAATTATTCAAACAACGACTCAAAAGTTCAATCTGTAGAGATCTGTGAAATTTATAGTTAAAAAATACCATAAGTAAAGTGACTCTAGTTGTCCATTCGCAAAGGTAAATTAAAGAGAAAAATACACAAGAAACTCTATAGGTTGGTACTCTTTTCAAATAATATCTTACAATATGTGAGACAGCACATGCATCGTCATACCAATATAGTCCTTGCCTAATTATATTTACATTGGTAAAACATATTGACTATCACAATAGGTGCCGATTCTGGCTGGCTTCCACATCTATGACTGGTAGAATGGTTTCAATTTTAGATGTGTACGGCATCTACTATATTATGTTATATGCGTTCTTTTTTTGTTTTTCTCATATATTGGAGCCGGGTTGCGGTATTTGTTCGATAGAGTCAACGCGGCCCCGAAACGCAAAGGGCATTAAGAGGAACAGGACACGTATTGATTTTAGTCAGTCTTCTTCTTTTCGTGACTCATATCAAATTTTGTCTGACCAGTGGCGAGAAGGCGGGATGGAGCTATGCACCCTACATAACTCCATCCGTCCTTCTCACTCGAACGACTCACGCTTTAACACGTCATGGTAGGGTCGCAGTATTGAGCAACTTGTACAGCTATCATTGGCTTCGTCCAAATCTAGTCAGTAAGATTCTGACACTCCCTTCCGCTCCGCCAGGAGTGGAAGGAGTCATTTGATGATTTCCAATCTATATAAAAAGAAAAAAAATGGAGTCGTCCTTCTGTTTTATTTTGTGGTATGACATGATCAATGTACTACGTTAGTAGCGGTACAGTCTACCAAAATAGACATCGCACAATGGATACTAATAGGGATAATGTTTTATTGATATTACTTTGTGTTTGCAAAATGGTAACGGTGACAATGATTAAAGGTTAATGTCTTCCGGGATGATTTTATTATTGTATGTACCTATTGAATATTTTTTACCACCGATCAATTCTTATATGTTTGGCACAATGACAACACGAAGTTCATGTCCAAAGAGACCGACAGTTTTTGTGCAGTTGGCATAACTACATGAAAATAGCCAACGGACTGCGCGGTCCACTTGCAGTCGCCGTACAGCCTTCGCACAGTGTGCGTGAAATATTATTCCTATGCAGTTCGTCTATTAAGAACTTCAGATCCAAGGAAAACGCTTTTTGATATATTTTTTATGGTCTCGGTTAAAGACTATTCAACTGAATTTTACAATACCTACTCGTGGAATTTAAAAATGTCTTTACTTCCCTGCGAATGATGTGTGTGTGTGACCGAATCCGCCCGGGCAAAACCAAGTGAAAGTTATAAAAACAAAAATATTTCAGGAAGGAATTTGATGATGTTAATTTTGCTGCCTTGTTGGTCCTGGGTTCGATTCTTGGGTCAGGCAAAGAATTATTGGGTCTTGCATCTATAATTTCTCAGTAACAGCCAGACAATAAACTATTAGCCTTTATTGAACTAGCAAAATATGGGTAAACTATAGACCTCTGCATAACCTAAGAACAGAACTGTGTGTTTAGTTATCTTTTTTTTAAGTATGGGAAATCATCAAATGACTTCTATCACTCTGGGTGGAGCAGAAGGGAGTGTCAGACTCTTACTGACTAAAACCCATCCGTTTTTGCCCTTTGCGTTCCAGGGCCGCGGCAACTCTTTCGAACAAATTCCGCAACCCTGGCAGGCTCTGGCCCTAGCGGGCCCCGTCGTCTTTGCTGACAGCTCTTTCCGGCGTGCGTGGAACACAGCGCGCCGTAGACTCAGGCCTGTTCTGATCGGACGACGAGCTATCCATTACACGCCGTCCTCAGGCAATCAGTGGCTGATGTGTGTTTAGGCATGCAAGTTCTCACCTTTAACAACATCTCCGTCTCTGGTCTCGTGCTGCGACTTCACGTCACCTGTGGTATGATCTGCTACGCCGTAGTTGAACGCGTATTTTGGTGTATCCTGAAGAAAAACATCATAATCATTCATTAGGTATGGAGAATAAGAAAATTGTAATTGGAGTTCAAGAAAGTTTATGTAGTAATTTGAGAAATCTCGATATAAGGATGTCAGGTTTTTCACCATTTATTTTAATACCAATTAGTAGATAGGTATATACTAAAGTTATTCAAGAAGTTTGTTAGTTAAGAGAAATGTAAAGTTATTAAGCCTTATTTATAAAACAATTCTAACGTTATGATAAGTTTTAAATACTATACAGAATTTTGAATTTTGAATCTTCTGATCAGTAGGTATTAAAAAAGTTGTAAGCGGTAGTTTTTTTTTTTAATAAGGCCCTGTATCTGTAACCAAAGTTATGAGAGCTTTCTATCATATATATGTATGTAACAATGTAAAACCCTACATAACTAATTGTTTATTGGGTAATCATTGTTATGTAATTCAAATTCCAAATAAAAAAGATATAATAAAGAGAAATTAAAGAAAACCTTACATAATATCCGTATCCAGGCACCTGTCCCGGCAATGCAATTCTCGGCGCAGGCGCAGACAGTGTCACTCCAAAACAAACCGCCAAAACGAAGCACAGACAACGACACATACTGCCTAACACACACACTGGGATGAATACAACTGTCTTGATCAGCGACTACTCCTTGAATACCACAATGGTGGGTTCACAAGCATTTATATGTGGCCTTATTTGACGCCAGCCTTGGTTCGTTCTTCTAAGTACCAAGCCTTCCGAAAATGAAGTTTCCTTTAGCGTTTCGTCGCAGCTAATTGAGAAAATTTTCGCACGCCACAATAGGTCGCATGTACATAAATTAGATTGCTTAACTGTTACTGATTCAGACGACGGCTTATTTAGGTTTTGTTTGATTAAACGTTTCTGTTCATAGTGGCTAATGGTTTATTAAATGCTACAATTTATAACAAGTAGGAAAATGGCATTATAACCATTTCGGGTACCTAGCTAGATCTTGTTGGTCTGTTTCAATGAACAGTATTAAAAACATACATATACCTAAGTGTTTAAAAGAGAGAGTGCATGCTAGATTAGACCTTAAAATCTATTTATTTCTGAACATTTTGACAAACAGTCGATGAACTCAATTGGATGCGGCTTCACGTGTGTAATTCAAGATGAATAATATGCGCCTACACGTATTTTTCCGTGCCATATACCATACACCTCTTCATAAGCTTATTGAGAAATATTACTGTTTTCATTTACTATTTCAATATTATAGCAGGTACCTACAGATCCTCTACAGGCATAGGTACATAATTAATCACAGTATTATGATACTAATCAACCAATACGCCCAAAATGTATTGATCTAAAGTCCCTTATTTCAGTTGCGGGACCTGACCAAGAGCTGCATAAATCCAAAAACACCTGACTCGAGAATCGAACACAGTATAATAATATGCTCAACAACCGGAAGTACTTCACGGGAATATAGGTGAACAAGGAGGTAATTTATATTTTACGAAATAAATTAAATGTCTAAACTTAACCTAAAATACCAAAGTTTGCGTGCGTGCAACATTGAATCAGTTGGCGTTTCGAATTAATTTCATTTTGTGTCGCTAGGTTCGATATTTCAAACTTTCGACGTGGAAGCAAGCGGGGACCGCGCAGTGCGGGTGGTGAAATCGGTGCTTTCGAGCTATCATTTACTTTCGGGGTACGAACCACAGGGGAGGAGGCCTATACTTAGCTCTGGCGCGTACAAAAGTAACAAGATTTGTGGTCGTCCTTAAGTTGTCAAGATGTTGATGATAATGATGTTGTTGTTTAGCGTTGCTGGCATGCTGCTGAAAAGAACAAAATGTTAACAGTTTTACTGAGAGACATAGAAGACTTTAGAAAGCATTCTCATTTAAAATGATACGGTTATGTTACTTCGAGGTGTTTCATAGTTAACATAAGTTTCGTACGAGCCCTCCTGATTAATGTGAGAACTGCGGCTATGTCATAACGTCGATTATATTACCGGTTATAGGCGTGTACACCTCCAGTAGATAAGAGCTTGTGTACACGCACCTGTATTGTACGAGGCCTGTAACTAAATCTTGTTTATTGATCTCGTGTGAAACTGTTTGATCATCTATGTTTTTAGAATTTGTGGTAACTAGTTAATTTTATGATGTTCAGTAGATTTTTATGGTGCATTTCGTATCGTCGTATTATTGGCTCTTCGAAAGTTTTATTCATGAGAACTGATACAAACGACCGGTACTTGAAGTAAAATGTCAGTTTTCAACATACGAGTACTACAAGATAGGTTGATGTCAAGATGTCGACAATACTGGGCTTATCCACAGCAGTAAAAGTCTTGAGGCTAAAATGATGATGCTCATATTTTCGAAACAAATAAACGAAATCGAAATACCAGTGACAGAATGTAACTTGACCAATCGTTATACTGGCTATTGCCGATCATAAGCGAATTCCCATTAGGTTCGTGAAACCATGTTATTCGTTTTCCAAATCCGTAATCTGGCTGTTAGACGATCTACGTGCTCGAGGGATCGAAGGTATTGTCCGTTGTCCAGACGCTTGAGTCGACTTAAAACTGTCTGGAAACATGGGCCTTAATCAACCCCTATAGCGCAAAAGAAGTCTATCAATGAAAGTTACAACAAACATCTGACAAACAAACACACAAACACCATGAAACATCTTCTTATAGTAAACGACAAATATTTTCCTACTATTACAAACACTCCTTGTTCCACAGCACACCGAAACTAATTGCTATAACCCAAACAAAGAATTGGCCAGACTATGACCAATCACCGTCGTTTTTAGTACTTGGTCTACGTTCACCGTTCACTCTCCAAAGGTTGACGTTTCCTTATCGGAACAATGGGAGAGTCCTCTCAGCAGACGAACCTTCACAATTTGATTCGTTGCTCGATCAATGGAACTTAACAAACAAGGTTGGTCACCCCTGTCTATGGATCTTTCACGCTTTTTCTCTACTTAGCGGGACTAAGATCGATGAGTCGATAGGTAATACTTTTTAGTGTTCCTCATTTCAAATTACAATTGAGGCTTTGAGATTAACAAAGGTGCCACTACGGGCAATTGAGTCTTACCGGTAACACTGAGTGTTCAAATTATTTTGGCAATGTAATGGATTGGTATGCGATAAAACGATGAAAAGGGGATGAAATGATGAAATAAATAAATGGATAAAGAGTAAAAGCAATATCGAAGAAAGATTGGATTCATTGTATGAGGAATGGCTTGAACGAAAAGGCAGTGAGTGATAAAGTGCCGGTTGACAAGGGAGAAAGGAAGAAGAAAACGTGATACGTCAACGGGGTCCTGCATCATCACATGATGACGCTGGATGGAAGGAATCTAGGACAGTTTTAAATGATCCCGTATTTAAGGAAAATATACACCCATCTAATGGATGAACGCTTCACGATCATAAATTCAAAGAACACTACAACCTAACACCTAACTAAAACCAACAATTAATTAAGAAAAGAGAAAAAAAAAACAATTTTGTTCAAGTAAACGTCTCTGCTAATAGATGAGCCATTGAACGTTTGATTGTACACACGATAACAAAATGGCGGATTGGCATAATGTCCGTTTGTTTCGTGTTCTTAAGTGGCTTACAACAAAGGGCTAATGAAGTAATTACAAACACCTGAATTTCGACAAAGATGTAGAAATAAACCGCGAATAACATCTTAACCCATGTCTTCAAATATTTACACATGATCTTCATTGTGGTTTAATCCTGTGCATGTTTTTATTTAGAAAGCCTTTAAAAAAATAATTTATCATCCACAGCCCAACTTCGCCCACTGCTGGCATAGGCTTCTCTTTTCCTCAGCAAATCCCCAAGCCCCTGTGCCACCCTCATCCAGGTTCTACCCAAGGTGGCAACAATGATATCTATCCATCTCAAAATATATAATTAACTGATACAAAATTAATACAACAAAACTACGTGCTATGAATACCAACAATATTTCTTAGAGGCACGTTTTTATAGTGCGTGAAAAACTAACGTCCAAGCTTCCATGGGGACACAGAACCATGTTCGCCATTGTTATCACAAACGTCTTGATATCCCATTGTTTCTATTCACACAGACAAACGATTTATCCTTACATATTCTGCATATGTATCATAGTATTGTGATAAAGACCTTCAGATTTTTCTCACACTGTGGAACGGTATTTATTACAATTTTGAATTGAAATTAATTATTTAATTTAAATTACCTAATTATTAGGGCAAGAATGTACATGGAGGAAATGAATGTAGTTAGGACCAGACGATTCCTGAAGTATCAGTTAATGTAAGGGACATTTACCCAAAATGCCAAAATGAACCTTACAGTGATTACTTCAAGTGGCATTTATCAAAAATTCTAAAATGTCGCTTACGTTAATTGATACTTCTGGTATCGTAGATATCTCATGATATTAAAAATGCAAGCTGGAAACCATCTTATGCTTGAAATATATAGTCCTTCTGACCGACTACGGCCATGGCGGCCAATCACAACGGAAACTTTACATCAGCGCGGGACATTATAGAGCACAACCACAACTGTGTACGCAAACACAGGTGTCCCTCTTCCATCATTCTCATATTCCGATGGGACGACAACCCGACACGACCGGAGCGAGATCTGGGGCTCGATTCTGCTATTGCAATCGTGTCTCAATGACCGGTCAGTGATCGAATATTTGACAACTTTGACAGTTTTTGTATGGGAAATGTGTCAAAAGTTTGACGTTATACGTCAAAAATCGATCATTGACCGGTCATTGAGACACGATTGCAATAGCAGAATCGACCCCCTGGCGCAGGACCAACAGCATAACATGCTTTCCAAGGCGACAGAATTTGCGTGTGAAATTCCTAATGGAAAAAGGCAATGACTCTTTTTGCTCAACCTGGGAATCAAACCCAGGACTCCACGCTCGGCAGTCGCGCTTGCGACCGCAAGACCAACGGAGCAGTGCATGACATGACATGTAAAGTTATTGGAAAATCATTATGTAGAGTTATTTAGTAGTTTATTTTCCTTGTTTTCCAGTTTCATTTCTTGATCGATTTATATCAATGAAACAGTAAATATGACGATACTATCTTTATCATTCATTATTATCATTATTCTCTTGTTTCTATACATTTTTGTTTATGGATGAGAAATCATCAAATCACTTCTTCTGCACTGAGTGGAGCGGAAGGGAGTGTCAGATTCTTACTGACTAAAACCCATCCGTGTTCCTTCTCATGCTTATTGCGTTCCATGACCGCGGTGACTCTTTTGAACAAATTCCGCAACCCTGGCAAAGTCTTGCCCTAACGAACCCCACCTACTTTATTGACAGACATATAGATTGAAGCGCGCGTGGAACGCTACGCGCCGCGCCGTCTTGTATCTATACCTACTCATTTAATTGGGGTCGAGGCAACATGATATGTGTTCTAAAGACGCAATATAGGTACGTTACACTTTGTTGATACTAAAGATAGATTCGATATTAACCGTTGAGTATATGTAAGTGTAGTCCAAAATCAAAGTACAATAAATAACAAACAGTATTAAATATTCATCGATTTATTTGACAAAATTGCTACTTATAAAAACAATAACATTATAGACAAAACAAGAAATAATATAACAAACAAAGAACTTTCTATAACGTAACATACTATATTACGTTAACCTATATTAATTCAGGTACTTGTTGTGGAAACATTTAACAATAACAATAAATAAATGAAAGGTTTACAATCAAATAACTTGGAGATCGAGAGTTTTGACTTGTTCATTCCATACATCAACAATTTTACAAGTATTTCTCGCTAATAATACTTAAATTAGGTAAAAAACAAGCTCTTAAAACTAATGCAGTGATAAAAACATCTAAAATTGGCCTCGATTGAACTCGCAAACAATTTTTGTATCCGAAATTATGAATAAAACTCCAACATGAACTTCAAAAGATTATCTTTCTTACGCCCAAAATATAATTAAAGTGAAATTGACAAAGCATTTGGTAATGACTGCATGGATAAGGAACACTTTAGCAAAACACTTATCTAATTTTGATCAGTGTTCTACATAAATGAGGAAAATACTTTCTCATTTTTGTCAGCTTTTGCCATAAATGAGAAAAAATACTTAAGTACTTAGGTATAGATTTTTGGAATTCTGACAAGCAGGCTTTGCTCTTTCTTTAGACCAATCATTATCAAAACTCTCACTTTTTTGAATATTTTGGGCTACAGAAAGTTTCAATTATAACTCCAGTTGGTTCTCCTACATCATCATTGCTTAGTGGTGGAGGTGAGCGGCCTCGTGGGGTGACAGGGGTGCAGTTTTGTGAACCACTGCGTTGAAGCCGTTGTGCTTGTCCGCAGTGTAGTCCACTGTGCGGATGGAGCCGTTGGGTTCAACCACCGTGTATTGACCTGGAAAGGAAAGTTAGTCATAGTCAGGCTTTGTTGGGTATTAAAACGGACGCTGTTGACGTGTATGTACATATTTATACATCGTTTCTACTTGTACGGATGATTTTATTATGAATTAGAGTAAATAAAACATTTATTTTAATAAGTGTCCATAGAGCTTGTTTAACGTTTTTCCCCATAGAGATGCACACTTTGGAAGTGTGTTTAGCTTCTGTTTGACCGAAACCTTGACAGTTAAAAAAAAAGTCATCATCATCATCATCATCATATCAGCCGAAAGACGTCTACTGCTGGACATAGGCCTCCTCCAAGTGTCGCTACAACAACCGGTCCTGTGCGTCTCGCATCCATCGGTTACTAGCGACCCTCACCAGGTCATCGGTCCATCTTATAGGAGGCCTTCCAACGCTGCGTTTTTCGGCACGCGGTCGCCACTCCAGAACTTTTCGACCCCATCGACTATCTGTTCTGCGGGCAATGTGCTCTGCACACTGCCACTCCAGTTTGGCGATCCTTCGGGCTATGTCGGTAACCTTGGTTCTCTTGCGGATATCATCATTCCTGATTCGATCACGCAAGGAAACTCCGAGCATTGCCCTCTCCATTGCTCTTTGGGTGACTTTAAAGACTTCTGATGAGAAGTTATCGTATTAGAATAAAATTCTCACGGGGATTTTTGGTCTTTGCCATAGACAACCTTAATTACAACAGAATTTAGAAAAAATTACCTTTGACGACGTCACCATCCCGACTCTCGTGGTGAGTCTTAATGTCACCACTGTGGAAGTCGTTCACGCCATATTTGAAGACGTATTTCGGATACGCCTGGAAAGTAAAAATGTAGAACTTAAACAAACACAATTTTTACAAGATGATTATTAATTCAAAAGTGAATTTGTTTGTTACGCTTTCATGCCCAAATAGCTGAACCGACTTCGATGAATTTTGGTACGTATAGAGATGAATGAAATCCTGGAGATGGTTACAAGTTACTTTTTTTTGCGGAAATCTTTATAACACGAGCGAAGCCGCTGGCTTGTATACATATTATAGAATTTGGTATGTGTGGTCAGGATAAAAAACAATTACGCAATGTCAAAAATCAACCATCATTTCGGAAAAACCTTCAGTGTGTTCAACCATTTAAAGTAAATATAAAATCAAATCAAAACATAAAACTAATTAACTAACGTAGAATAAACCTAACCAAAACAAGTCACTAAAACGTGGCTCACGATGAAAATAGAAAGATGCAGGTCAAATCTATTTCCCCTAAAAGCAGGTTACCATAACTACGCAGCATTACATAATCCCAATGTCAAATCTTGCCAGCATGCAAATAATGAACTCGGAAATACTCGGAAGTACTCGGGAAGTGTCGTTCATATGAAGTGCGTGCAGTGAAACCGTTAAACCACGTGCCATTGCGCAACAGTTCTTATACTCTAACGTTAAGTTAATTTATAAGCGGAAAATGATTTAATTTAGCTCGGTTGTAGAGTTAAATAAGAATTTGTATAGTATTTAGCTTCTGTTTTACAGTAGAAACTCATTTATCTATCATGTCATCCGCCAAATAATTCACTCAAAACATGAAGGTTTTGGGAGAAAAATTAAAATCTTTAGTGACTGAAGGCAATCAAGTTGGCAGAAATAGTTTACCAAATGGGTAAAATAAAACTTGTCACTTCTCAGTTTCAAAACCTTTAAAATTGTAACTCGGGATGGGATTTTTGGCACGCGTATCGGACAAATCAAAAAATATTCACTGAGTTTTGTAATCTAAAGTACCGACTAAGATTTTCAATTATATTACAAGAATTTTGTTGCATCCGCATTCCACACGAAATTATGAAATTAGAAAATTTTAAAGTACTAAATTAAGCTTATCACTTCTAACTTAGACCACACTCGGGTTACGTGCGCACGCGCACACAGTTCATCAACAAGCGGAACGTCGCAGCGGAAGCGCGATCTTGTCGCAATTCCCGCTTAGTCACAAATGGACGCAGACGTAAATACAAATACTCATAATTATGTGACTTTTTTACGTATACTGTTTAGTTAGAATAAGCTTTCATACAAACCATTGTTACGAGAGGAAGCTATATAGGAAGTAGCTAGTTATGATGTTTACTGCTTGTTTTATTATTCAACTTTACAGTGCATAGTTAAGTCCATTATCGACGATGGACAATTAAATCAGTTATGAAATAACGTTCATAGAAGTCAGATAAAAATCAATTTCATAATATTAAACGATTAAGTAATATTTTAATATAGATGGAAATATAATTTTATATTCAACACCCATTTGCATTTCCCGTGGAATATCCGGTTACGCAAGATATTTTCTTTTACTATACATTATAATAACTGGTATTATATTTAATAAATTATGCAAGTTTAATAACATTATAGTGAACTGTTTCTTTAAATAATTTAAAACTTATTTAGATTAACGGCTTGGCTCTTATTGATTAATTATTCTTGTCTCCTTTTTGTTTACTGAAAAATAAAGGCTATGCTTGCTCTTTGTAGGTCCCTTGAATAAATGTGTGTGCAAAATATAAACATAACTAGTGCAACGGTTCTGTGAATGGAAACCAGGGGTGTATTGAAGAAAGTGTGCATTCATTCTTAACGTAACATAACCCATTGGTTTGATTATCATATTACGTTGTATCGATTCCTTACCAAAAGAGACCGCTGCAAATGTAATCTGGTAAGTGCAGTGCTATCGATAGTTCCTACTCTCAGTGCAAATCAGGTACTCCTGATCAGACTATGCCCCATTTGCTGGATCCCAAATATGTGTTCGCCTGCAGCCTTCACTATCAGAATAACGCCTCTGACGAGCAAAAAATATGGCCAGGTATTGAACCCAGTCTATAACCGGTCACTTTAAATCAATGTCGATGACGTTTGCTGCCACAAATCGATAAGTTTTACACAACACTCAACAATAATGTGTTATAATAACGGACATTACTTAACTCGACTTTTTTCTCATTTACTTTTACCTATGTTTGAAGTATCGGGGTAATAATTAAACGGTTATACACTTAGACGTAACGTTATTGCATGTGCACTTGTAACTTTTTCCGTAATAATGGATTACTGCACTTCAACAACTTTTTTCTTTACAATAAAAACCAACATGACCTTCTAAGGTAATTATTATGAGTAAGTAGACTCTTACTAATTCAAGCATAATAAGTTGTTTATAACCCAAACATCAGAGGTAGTTTATTGATAACAATAAATAAAAACACTACATTTCTTCTGAGCAATCGTATCGAAATAATCATACATGCACGAAACGCAATCATTATGACACGTGCCTTTCTATAAGTAAGAAGAATATCTACTAAGCCTACGATTTTTATCTTCTTTCTGATCCATTCGTAAGTATCAGTATTATTTACGATATTTGCATTTACACTGACCGCCTTAAATCGAACTTCTTTCGTTCAGACCATCCAAAGGTTGTCTGTAAAAGATTGCCCTCTGCGATAAGCCCACCCACTGTACACTTGTTTTTATAAACGTTTTTCCTGTGATTGTTATGAGGTGTACAATATAGTTATTTATGATATTAGTGTGGTAATTTGGTTTTGACAAACGTTGACGTTTCTAATATGAAAATGGCGCGAATTTGCAAACGGCGCCAAAATTGCGTGGTGAAAATCAGAACTACATCTTTCATTTATTTATTTTAATTATTCTTCTCTCATTTTCTCTTTAGTATCAAAGGGAGACAAACGTATTGAGCAAAAGCACTTCCAAGGAAGTTCGATCATTCAGTTTAATTATTCTAGGATTGTGAAACTCCTTGGTGATATTCTTATTTTTATAAGGGAAAAAAAACCATGAAGAATGCCCAAGTACATATTTTACCGTACGGCACTATACAATAGTATCGTGCGGTAAAATATGTACTTAGGTGAGAGTACCTAATTTACCGCACATTCCATTGTGTGGCGCGTTAATTTTAACTTTCTAACACTGTATAGGTACAGGCTTCGTAAATGCATTTTTTGAGCAAATGTGTTGAAAAAGTATGTAATAAATATAATGATCACAGCTCCTAGAGGTAGTGAAGTGCAATGGCGACGCGTACTGACAAAATTCTCTTATAATATTGCTCCACAGATAAAAACATTGCCATGCAAAAAGTATCGTCGCGTAGTTGTCGCAATGACCACAATCTCATCTGATGAAAAGCTACGATGTGTTCGGCGCTGGAGCACACTTGCCTATAAGAAACCTCTTCTACTCTTGACTCAATGACCCCTAGATTATAGCTATGAGGACACATAGAATCAGGCATGGAATTCCACTCCTAAGCTGGTGATACTTACATAATAATCTACGTGTTCATCTTCCGAGATGTGGTGGTGTTCGTAGTGCTTAGGCTCCGCTTGCACAATAGTCGCGGCGGGTTGCAGGTCAGAGTGGACCACCCTGATTGGTCGCAGGTTGTAGAACATCCGCCCGTGCGCGCACGCCATTATCGTCAGAGCTATGATCACCACCTGGAAAATGTCGGAAATAGATTTTTAGTAACAATGCCAGCACGTCGATTCTGTAAAATTCAAACAACAACTCGCATTTCAAGTCGTTATTCACTCTCACTTCGCATAAGGTTCAAAATGACCTTGATTTTGCATTCTGTAAGCATCACCTAGGCACTTGCGAAGTGAAGTGAGCTCCAAAGCGACCAACACTGTACTAGTGACTACCACACTCAACAAAATCTAAGTCGGGATTTATCGGTTTTTCATTTTACCAGTTTTTGACACAGATTTTTAGCTATTACGATGTTTAAATTAAAATTTCTTATTTTAAGGAATTTAAGGCAGCTAATAAGTAAAAAAAAAACAGAAAACTCTAAATTCGTGCCGTGAATATAATCTATACTTACCTTACGAAAAGAAATGACTGACAGATAATATCATAAGTAATCTGTGGACAATATTTTCATTTATTGCCGTTGACGTTTAAAAGTTCGTTGCATTCACAGAGTACTTTTGGTTGCATTGTTTTGTTTACGTTCTGTTTGTTTTTTGATCTATCAGTGCCGGTAATAATAAATAATCATGAAGTAAGTTTATATTTCTGATTGTGAATTTCAAAAATAATATTAATTAAAGAAGTGTTTATTTTGTTTTCTAATCCATCAATAATGTTTCAGTCCAAATGAGACACGTTCTTTTCATCCATCGTCGGCTTAAGTAGGTAGGCACTTATTCACTTTATAACTTTAAAAACTTTATTTAAACACTATTTAACTATGATTTATTCTATTTTCACTCATAAAATAGATGCTTTTAATTTGACACTTTGAATCGCGTTCGAGTGCAAAGTGAACGTCGAAGTGACAGGGGAATTACCTTATAGAATGCCACTTTTTACGTCATCTCATACTTTATCTGTCAAAATCTCGAGGTAAATTTAGTTCAACTCGCAAACACGCTCGCAATAGTAGCGCTAGTGTAGATTCGAATTATCAACCGAGTTTTAGAATGCCAATCAAGAAACTCACAGCGGATTCAGATTCGAAGTTTAGAATGAAGTCTTACAGAATCACACTGCAGTAAGGTTCAGATTTTATTTTTAAGTGTTTGATTGAGTTTCCTTGGAAGACCACACAGTACAGTACAGTATCTGTCTGGCAACATTGTCGAAATAAACTTTTTTGGTACAGCCGTGAGGCAAACCCTTTGTTCTCTTTTAATGATTTTTGATGGAACAAATAACCATTGTAGACGTTTTTCATACGATTATGTGTCCTGCACCGCATACCGCATATCACATCGTTGTGCGTCCCGATTAATCAATTCTTGGAGTGAATGATGCATGGAGACATCTGCCAAAACTAGGAGTCTAGTTTCACCATACATCCTACCCGTTAAAACTACTTTATGTGGCTTTGGTGTCGTAAATATTACAATTACCAAAGGGGTAATAAAATTGTATTATTCTCATAATCGTAAGAGCGTTATTCTTTTGATCAACATTAATAATAAAATAATAATAATAATCACTTTATTATCAGGCAACTGAGGCCCATAGATAAAATACACACAGCTAAATTAAACAATAATATAATAAACTAATACATAATTATTAATAAAACTTATTACTATACACGTAAAGTTGACGGCGTCGTGTTTCGCTGCGTGGTGTCGCGTAATCGACCTCGGAAACGTCGAAATACGACACCTTTCGGCCAAAAGTCCTCTTTCAAGAAGGTCTGTAGATGGTGGGTTGGAACTCGTACCACGAACGACGTAAAGTTATACATTACCCACTCATACATACCTGCAAAGCTAACAAAGCGTACCTAATTTTTATTTCCTTCCTCTTTGATATAAATCTTTATAACGACCATGCAAGCTAACTAAATTATCTTAATCATGTACTAGTGGTAACATAATAATAGATCTTATTGAAAATTACAGGCATTCAAAAGATGTTATGGGCATTTCATAGTCTTGCATAAACTATGTTAGTCACTGTTAGAATGTTTTGATCTTCAAACCAACGTAACTATTGAAAGATTTTGAGATAGAACACTTTACGAGTTAAATTAAAAATGTGTAGATTCCTAATAACGTAAAAAAACTTATCCGTCGTGTACTTGGACCTTTCATTAAAAAAACACAACGAAACACACGAAAGTTAATGATTTACTCTTAAGTAAGAACCGACGTAATTAAAGCTACCTATGTCTATATAGGTAGCAGACCTTAATTAAATTATTACCAACACCAGTTAATTATACAGGGTGTTCCAGAAGTGCCTGGTCAAATTTAGTGTTGTGTTCTGCAGCTGCTATACAGTAAATAAATAATATCAAAATAAAAAAAGTATTGAATTAAAAAAAAACCCGATCTCGAAACACTACTAAAAATAAAAAATAAAACAATTTTGGCGCAGTCTGATGCAATTGCTGGCATTTTAACTGTGATTTAACTAAAATAGACGCCACTAAATGAACTTCTAGCGCACGCACACGCTGGAATACCTTATACATAGAACCACTCATTACTAACTCTCAAGAATCACCATTGCATAAGAACAAAACATAAACACTAACAAATCATGAATCGAATAGTTTTTCATAGCCATTCACGGCTTATTCTGAACTCGAACACAATGTAACCATAACAGATTATTCGTGGCATTTTCCACGAAACAATGGTGTGTTTTTACACTTTTTACCAATTTTCTCACACATGCTTTCAAGACTCCACTGATGGTTACACAGAATACGTTTTTTCTTCTTCCTTTGCAATGTTAAGTACCACTTTTGTTTTCACTTGAAGGTAATAGTTTTAATGACCTCATGTGTAGATGGTTTTTACGATAGATAGATAGTATCTATTGGTGGAGTTTTTGAAAAACATTGCCGAAAGAATGGAAAGATTCTACACTGGCCCTTTTCGAAAAAAAGTATTATATATAGGGATAGAGGAGCTCGTGGCGATATTATAACAGCCGCACGGACCGATCTTCAAGGTTAAGCAACGCTTGCCGAGGTTGGTCTATGGATGGGTGACCATCTTAACATACCGAAACTCCTCCGTGCCTCGGAAAGTACGTTAAGCCGTTGGTCCCGGCTGTTATTTGAAGCTCTTTGGCAGTCGTTACGGATTGTCAGAAGCCAGAAAATCTGACACCAGTCTTGCCAAGAAGTACCATAAGACGGGGTAACTTTGACTTTAGAGGTAACTTTGACACGTTCCTTTTTTTAACTACCTACTCTACTTTCTTGACTACTTTAAGTTTCTGCATCTCTCACCCATGCGGACTCGCCCCTAACACGTGTAAACCGAATTTTAGGGCTTTATTATAATGAGCCCCAAACACTGTCAAAGTTATGCTTAAAGTCAAAGTAACCCCGTATTACCGGTACCGTGTTACCCAGTTAATTGGTTGTGGAGGTCTGGTAGGCAGCCGCCCCAAGTAAAATAATGCTTAGCTGATTCCGCTGAATCCGGTTTGACTGGGAGCCGATCCCAATTTAGTTGGGAAAAGGCCAGGCAGATGATGAGTGTTATATATACATTGTACAGATTTTTACAAACAAATGACCCCCTTCAAGCAGGGTTTCATTTAGCAGGGTTTATTAAAAAAAAATATGATTATTATTACATTTTATAGATTGTGACATGCTGAATTTAGAAGTGTACCTACTTGAAGGAAATGTGTCTTAAAGGAAATCGTCAGCATAGAGATTTGGGTTAGCATTATTTTCCACTAAAGTTATTCTAGATAGGTACAAAGACTTTGACCTACAAGCCTGAAATCCCAGCAGTGTGGGGACGGACAGCCTGCTCATTTATAGAAATTTAGCCCTTGCTATTTAATCTGGAATTTGTTAGGGGATTTTAAATTGGAAAAGAACATAGCAAGGAATTCTATTTTAAAAGGGTTGTTCGAATTATGATACATTTAAAAGTCTATGTATATAACAAAATAAAACTTTACCGATTTCCTAAACTTTCTTGTGATAATTTTTACAAAACACAAGTTTTGTAAAAATTTAATCGATTCCACACATTTTAAAAGCGGCTTTTAAAATATGTTAGTAAACATTTCAGTTATTTTTTATTTAGCCCTTTCCTCCGTCAAATAACAAAGTAGTTTTACTACTGTTACATTAATTAAATGAAAGCTTACCTTTAAGGCCATTTTCGATGTACTCGTAATTAACACCACTGTTTTTAATTAAGGCACCAGCACACGATCACTCGATTCCTAATCGATTTCGAACAAAAAAATCGAATGATGCACTCGTTTCGAAGGCTGGGTATCGAATGTGGCGAGAGAAACTACACGCTAGATTTATATGTGGGTGGCTAGGGTGGTGGGTACGCCGCATGCCGGGGAAATAATACTAAAAGTATACCTAGGTGAAATATCGCGAAAATTAATGTTATTGAAATGGTGACGTCATATTTTATTATCAGTTTTGAAGAAAAATAGAAATATTCTGTTGTTGATTAAGTAAGTTTTCTATTTCAACAAAACATAGAAATCAAAAGCAATAAGTCTCTGGACCTTTACTAAACAATAAAATTCTTCATTTATTGTTGCGTTCCATTGGAATGCCATGAGGTCTTCCTCATGGTATGCCAGCATGATGGTAGTAGGCAGGGCTGACCAAGTATTATACTCAATGTAAAAACAACATTTATATACTTACATAGTACAGAATGGTTCGTGAACTGTGATTCAAAACGATATTTAAAAATCCTTCCGCCAAGGGCTTATTTCATTAATTTAATACCTTTTGCATTGCACACTATAGTACTACTTAATACCTTAGGCATTTTCTACCAGTCAAGCTTTGGGTGATGCAGATCCAAAATAGTGATAAGCTTTCCAAAATAACCGTATGTTCAGCGATAGTTAAAATAGATATAAATAAATAGTTTAGGTGAAAGCTTTGTATGTCATGCATGTATGCCAATATCTACGTGGTATTGCGAAAAGCCCTTGGCGAGAGGCTCCTATTTAGTTACATCGTTTTGTACACTGTAAGAGCGCCATCCAGTTTAGAGATTGTGGCCCATATTCCAAAACGTAAACTCCAACTTAACTCGAACTTCAACTCCATCGGAGCTTGTAAGAAATTGAAGTTTTTGCATTTGTTTTCTCATCATCATCTCATCTTTCTTACCAAATATTTTGTTATAAATACGTGGATAATGTAGTGGGCTGCAATATTGTTAGTATTATCTGATATTTTTTGTGCTAAATTTTATATTGTAGCTGTTTATTGTCCCTTAAATAAAATAAAATACAATAAAATCTCTCGACTACGAAAACTGCAACAAGACAAGCCATCATTGACATTTTGTGCTCATGTTGGAGTTGGAGTTTACGTTTTGGAATAATGGGCCTTGTCTCTTTCAAGTTCCATATAAACGGCTCATTAATTAGTAATGATATGATTTCTAAAGTCTAGAATGAAGAAAAAATGAATATGAAAGCGAAAAAAATAAAAATGTCTTCCTATCATATTTTAATTAAAACAGACAACCATGATCAATTCAAAACCTAATACATAAGGCACTATCGCGTTCAATTAGGAGTTATATCACGATTGCACGCCTATCACTTAGTAAATATTCTCATTACATTCAGCTGCGCCCAGTGGTTATCAACACTGCATGCAATAAATAGGCACTGCAGAGTTTACTCAGCCAGAAAACATCAATTACCATTCCAAAAAAACAATTACAAATCGACATAACACTAACCTCTCATTCACAGCTCATAATAATAAAAGAGAGAGCAATATAAGTGTCGACGTCGATTAACTTAGTACTAAGCAAATAGGTATTGAATAACGATAGATGGTTGATACACTTACGTCAGTTTGCGGACAAAAATACAACCGCAGACGATAGCATTATAAGAAAGCTTCCTGAAGTGAAGTAATCTTTTTAAGTAATAATACAAGAACTTTATGTGTCAACGATGATAATATTATTGTTTTGTCTTCGGATTGTTTAAATGAGTAAAATTAGCCCTCTATTGCTAAGCTAATGGGTTAATATGAGATTCATCTGGGACGTGGCAATAAACCAAATAAAAATGCAATGACATACCTTACAAATAATGCTCATATAAAGCTGATATTTATTAAGCGACTGATTTGCTATCATCAATCCTACTCTAGAACAATGATCGCGCATAAATCACGGGAGAAAGCTTATTTATGTCAGGCAGTGAACCTTAATACGCTGACATTGATGAAAAAATGGGTAGTTACTGAACATACTTTAATCATCATCATTTTCATCATAATCCTGCCATTAACCTAATTTACTTAATTTCTGCAGTCACAGTGTGTTATTCTTTGAGATATCTCTATTGCCGTAGTCTCAATAGTGCTCCCTGCTTTCTAACCATGTCATCTTCCACACAATCCATCCATCTTTCCTTTTTCCACCCCTTTAACCAATAATAATCATCTAGTCTTACTTTAAATATTCTTGTATTCTTGGTCTTGGAGCCCTTTCATGAAACAATGAAATTCGCTATGTTCTCTTGCTTAAGAAAATTTTAACTTTGACAATAGTTTTCAACTAAAACACAAAAAGGCTTACTTACATAACTCATGCGCAATAGCTAGCCCACTTTCCTTGTACCTCCTAATTATTTGACAATAGAGGTAATGCACGTTATGTGTCCAGAAAATAATATGTATGACGTAAATCAATGATGTTGATATTGTGTTCAAGATTGTAGTAGGCTCCAATTAGTCATGGTTGGATTGATTCTATGTGGTAGGAAGCGGCTTGATCGACACTGATATAAGAGCTAGTGCATTAGTTGTTGAAAGAGCATTAGAGCTAACGGTTGATGAAGGAAAGCTGGACCACCAAAGGGCCTGTAAAATTGGTTGATTATTTGATTGTAAAGAAGATTTGGTGACCGAATTCAAAAAGGGTATGTTTAAATGGCTTGATAATATTGAAAGGAAAAATGAAAGTTAACTAACTAAAGGTATTAGCAAAGCAGACTTGAGTGGGAACGCTGAAAAGGGATGCCATAGAAGTAGTATATATGTCACCAGAAAATTGCAGATGCTGTAAGATTGTAAAATATCGCGTGAAATTGTAAACAATTTTTTTTCTTAACAAGGCACGGATATATTGGAAACTAATGAATTTGGATTTGATTTATTGAATACAAAACGGTTTGCGTGTGTGACCAGATATATGAACGTGCACGAAGCGAACGAGCTCACCCCCACCATGGTTAAAGGCAGGAGTCACTGTATGTACGGGAATTGATTTGCCGGTATTTACATCATCATTATGCCCTTATCAGGTTTCTCACACGTTTCCTTCTCCGACCCTTCTCTCTCAACCATCACACCTAATTCTTTCATTTCATTCCCCACCCATTCCTGCCTTCCTCTCCCTCTCTATCTATTAATACGAGTATTTAAATTCATCACTCTTTTATTAGCATGCGTTTCATCATCATCTAAGCAAGAAGGTGAAAGCTTTAGAGAACAGTTCCAGTACTAGTTTCAAGTATTACAAAATATTAATCAAATAAAATGTTTCGTATTACGAATTGGCATTACCAAAAAAGTACCCTACCTTATAATGACTAAATGGAATGCATTACGATATCTATTGGTTATGCGGCCCAGTTATACAACCATAGTCTTTAGTGCCTAGAACGCTTTGTTTTGTAATGCACTCTAATCAATTTATTGCTATTAAGGTTTTTCGTTGTTCTTTTCACTTTATATAGATATCGCAAACGTGGCTGGTTCTTTACACCGGAACAGCTCATCCTTAATACAACAATTGTTTATTGTTAAATCCGGATTTAAACAAAGCAGCAATTAACTAAGACAAAGTAACGATTGAATATTATTAGCCAAACACCAGATGGATGTGATTGAGTCGATTGATAGAAGGGCCAACAGGCACACCGGGAATGATTCACTGGTCGAAGCAAAGCTCCAGAACCTTGAACGTCATCGGTTACTTTTCGAAGGAGTACGCGTTGGAATTACACAGATTCATTCTGCCAAAACCCGATATTACTAAACGGATATTAAGACGTAAGTTTTTTGGAAGGAGTTGTGTTTCTTGATGGCTATCGGGAAACTATAGTATGCGCCAGATAAACAAAGAATAACGGTCATTGACTCATCTACATTTATTGACACACTTATCTTCAAAAACAGAATTAATGACATAATGCTGTCCTGAATCGACATTTATCGTGATCCTTACTGTTCTAGTAATGAAAAACGATTCATAATTTACTGTCCGGGGGTACCTACGAAGAGATATTAAGGAAAGGTCAATTACCGTTATTCTTCATTTATCTGGCGCCTACTAAATACACTTATCTTGGTCTAGTGAAAGCAAACGCAGGCAAGTACGTCAGCACACTTCGTTATTTAATTACTTAATTAAATTTTAAACTAGACTACTAACAGGCCAGTAAAACCGCCTATTATTAAATTATCGACACGAAGAAGACATAGTTCAAGTTAATAAAACGCTAGCAATATCCAGAAAGTGTGAGGATGTAATAAGCGTACGTACACAAATGCTTGAATTGCTGGTAGTAAATACATTGCTTGGTTAAGTACCATTTGTTAATCATTCTCCTATCGTACTTTGTTTTACGTTACTTCATTTTCATCATTGTATATTGTTTTCTCATCTGTTCTATGTGAATCTCTTTCATCTTATTGCTGTTCTGAAGGCACTTGGTCTCCAGCTTCATCACAACCGTCTAAAAGATGTTTTTTACCAACTATCTCTATGTTTATAAGTAATGCAACATAAGATAACACCCCTATTGACCTCGGAAGGTGAGGGTGAGTTGTACCAATAGCACCAACACTTCGCCAGTTATGTTTAAGTTCCATGCCTAGAATGCAAACCTAGATTTGGGAGCAGTTGATGCTATCATCTGGGCCCAAATCCAGATTCTAGGCTGCTTATGACTAGACGGGGCCCGTTAGGGCCAGAGCCTGCCAGAGTTGCGGATTTTGTTCGAAAGAGTCACCGCGGCCCTGGATCGCAACGGGCACTAGGAGGAGCACGGATGGGTTTAAGTCAGTAAGAGTCTCGACACTTCCTCCCGCTCCACCCAGAACGGAAGGAGTCATTTGATGATTTTCCATCGTTGAAAGGCTGCTTATGATGATGAAATAACCAATATCGAAACCAGGACAAATGAGGCAGATAAGGAGAAAGGATAACGCTACTTATGAAAATCCAAGATAGTAAGTTACCAGCCGTCCTATGATCGTATCTCTTATAAATCCTATTGATATTCAATAAGGTGGATCCTCTTGTTACACACATCATGGAGGTACTAAAAAACTTTTGAAGCAAATGTTTTAATTTACCCATTCCTAAGATCATTTTTTATCATAAGAGGTAGATATTCATGGAATCATTCTCTATCAGTCTATGAATAAGTTTAAGCTTTTATTTTTTAATCATCTCCTATTGGCAATCTATCTGACGTTTAGTGAAGCATTAGTGTCATTTTTCAATGTCACAGTTTGTCAATGTTTTAGAACAGATTTAACGATTTAGAGCGCTTTATTTGTACTAAAATAGAATTCTTACAATGTTTAAGAAGGTAACGTAATCTTCCTTAATCGCTACTAGACTAATCAGAACGCTGTGTTATATTAGTATTCATTTTGCACAGTGTAATTTCGTCATAGTGTCCGGATGCAAACGCGATACATGGCAATACTGTTAAGAGGAATAGTGGAATAGTACACTTTCGCTACTTTATAAATATATTTCAAAGTTCAAAACATAAAGAGTGGTGACGTGGAGAATTGTATTAGCATGAGTAAGCAAATGGAATAACAAGCCACTTCGCTAGGCTTTTACTGCCTTGTTAAGTGACCAAGCGTCAAATGGGAGACCATAGAATAGGCCAAAAACATTTAAGGGCCAGTGCTTTGCATATTTTACTTGTTCATATACCTAGTTCAAAAATTCGTTTGTGAAGTCAGACGTATGTTTTGTGTTTTGATAAGTTCCTAAGCTTGTATAGCCAGCGATCTCATAATGGATAGTCGGTGGTATCCTATCGACAGTTGGTGTCAGAACTACCTTTAACTTCAGGTACCTATGACTAAAGGAACATAAAACGTCACCCTGCAAAACAATGATCTAAATAAGGCACTCTATTTCATATTAGTTAGTTTAATAGTTAAGATATTAAAAGCATTTGTGAATTTTGTAACTGTACTACTTAAAACAAGAAAGGAAACATCTGGCTAGGCTACACCTTAAGCCCATTGAATATGTTATATAACATAAAGGTTTTGCCCGCGTCGTCTCATCGGTAGTTCTAACTTGTCGCATCCTGATTTTACCGTGTCTGGATCGAATGGGCCTCAACTATTGCATGCAAACTAGAGTTAGATAATATCAAGTAGAGCATTTACTGCAGTGGCTATATATAGTAATTGAATGCAATGTTATCTGAACAGAATGGCATAGTAACAGTTTTTCTCTCGTGTCGGTATGAGCATTCCTCAATCTACCTAGCCTTTTTCCAACTATATTGACGTCGGCTACAGATGCAGCTGAGTGCCCTATTTGATCTTCACAACCTAGTAACTGGTTAACACGGTATCTCTTCGCAAGACTGGTGACAGATTTTCTGGCTTCTGACTATCCATAACGACTGCCAATATAAAACGGCAACAAATGACAGCCGGGACCTACGCCTTGCTCTCCCCATGGGGCCATGCTCTGTCCGCCGTGCTGCGATATGCTGCGGCGCCGGCATAGAGTTACTAGCGCCACTAGTACATGGCTCTCGCCTCCGGATTCCATGGTAATAATCCGCCAAGGAAGCGCGCAGCCTGCCTTAATGGAGACCGCGCGGTATACCCGGGCCAGGCGGATGACCATGACCTTCTGATATGCTTATGCCTATGGGCCTAGCCTACCAACAGTCTTAATGACAATTGGATGGCAGTTTGAGTGCAGGTATATACTGCATCTAAAGTAGACGTACAATTTTGCAGCTAGTGTGTAATTTATTGGCAACAGTCTGTTAAGATTCTTATGACACACTTCTTAATGAAAAAATATATTTAATGTTTAAATATTAACATATTTTTATATTATTTTAAAGGTTTATATCCTTAATCCTTCCGAGGCACCCAGCACGGAGAAGAAACAGATTCATTGCTCAGTTTGCAAAACAATGGAAAAGTCTATCCTTTATGCACGCGAGTCTGAACATGTTATTTGCAAAAGCTGTCAACATTGTGGTGAGATAAACATAAATAGATCACCTACAGCAATTTAAACCAGAATTAATTTGATGAGGCAAAGTGAGAAGAAAAAGTACACTATTTACTATTCATTTAATTTTTTCTACAATAGATGCTACAATAAAAAGTACCGAACACGGTGACTATACATCTGAAAAGGAATTCGACCTCGATACTGACGTCCCACCACTGCAAAAAAAAAAATCTGAAACAAAAGTAACCGATTTAGCAGGAGGCGATCGTGAAAGTAGACTTGCCACTCAAGGTAAAATTTTATAAACAATTCGATGTACTGAGACATAGTTAGACCTCTATTGTCGTCATCATACTTGGACATAAGCCTCCCAAGTTTCGCCGCAACAACCGATCCTGTGCGTCTCGCATCCGGTACACGGTCGCCACACCAGAACTTTTCGGCCCTATCCACCATCTGTTCTGCAAGCAATGTGCCCTGTCTACTGCCACGTCAGTTTGGCGATCCTTTGGGCTATGTCGGGTTACCTTGGTTCTCATCATTTCTGATTCGATCACGCAAGGAAACTACGAGCATTGCCCTCTCCATTGTCCTTTGGGTGACTTTAAGCCTTCTGATAAGGCCCGTTGTGAGCGACTCTATTGTACACTATTTTAATAAAAACTTCTTCATTAAAACAGAAATAAAGAGCGAAGTGAAGAAATTCTGCAGAGAAGACGATTTTTCCGTAATTTATAAGGTAAGCATTTTTCACAATGCAGCCTTTGAAACTGCTTATTAACAACGCCTTATTAATAATTGGATAATTTCAGGAACTGACTCCGATAAAAAGCGTTGAAACAATTATGAATTATAAAAATCCACACTACCAAGAAAGCAAAACAAGCGTAAGCGCAAATACAGATGTTTGCTCAAAAGTAACTGAGAGTAAAGAAGAAGATGAACTGGAATGCTGCGACCTAGTGGATCCAAGGTTAAGTATTGGTTTTTCATTAGTACAGCAACAGAAAAAAGGTGAGAATGCCGTGGCGCCTCTCTAGCCATTCCTTAAAAATGGGACTTATCGCCACAATAGTGGTTTGCCCAAAATCTAACCCTACAGCTACAATTTTAATTTCAGGCCTGTGGTGTGCCCTGTAACCAGCTGCTCAAAAATTGTGACGATTGATTCGTTCCTGCTACATTTTCTTTTCGATCACTCCAAAGTCCCTAGATCAACTTTGGATGACACGATACCTCAAGAAGTTACCCTAAAATCTGCAAATTTTTCTTCAGAATTTCAATGTGTGGCTACCTTCATTATGGAAACCCAAAAACGGTACCTGTAAAGCATAATGAATGTCTATTTTATTTTTAAGTCATGAAATATTTTAAAACGACCTATTTTTATAATTTCAGTCCAATCCCGACAAAAATGAATAAAATCGAATCAGTACCATCCAGTCATAATTCAAAGAAAGACAACAAATTTTTACTATTAATGGCTGTAAGATTACCGACGAGCCCTATAAAATTGCCAAATGTGAAATGTGACCCATCAGCAATTTTCACTAGAAGTATTCACACGCAAACTGAAAAAAATAATGAACATGTTTCAGGGGTATCCGAAAATTACGATGTTTTGCTATAGCCTCGTATTCACAAAGATACAAATGTTTTGAAACACGTGTTGCTAGAAATCTCGAGCGGAGTTGAGCGCCGCCGGGCGGCGCCGAAAGAAATAAGAATCGGTGATAGCGTGACGGTTGACA
Organism: Melanchra persicariae; assembly: GCA_947386135.1. Lineage (NCBI taxonomy): Eukaryota > Metazoa > Arthropoda > Insecta > Lepidoptera > Noctuidae > Melanchra > Melanchra persicariae. Next base: position 7,893,830 of record OX376650.1, on the reverse strand, counting down.
GAACGGAATGGAAGAAGAAAACGTGTTGCGCCGACCCCAAGTAACATGAGACAAGAGCAGGAAGATTTTGGCGATTAGATATGTCGTGCGCTATCTTATGCACGTGTTGCAAGACGTTCGGCCAGTAGTGAATACGAGGCTCCTTAGTTTTAGAAATGCAAAACTGAATATGTATTAATATTAGATGGCTCTATTCCAGATTAGTACAGAATGCCTTAGCAAGAGTGGTGGCAGTGACTACAAATCTTGTACTAGTAGATCTGTGTTCGATGAGGATGAAGTTCTTCTACTATGGCTCTGCAAGTTAGATGAGGCAGTGAGGGTGTTTAGTGTAAGCATTAATAACATTTTAATGACTTTCTAGTGCATCAGGATTGAGTGATTTTGTATCGCTGTTTGTGCTAATCTAATTTAACATCCCAGCTAATATTTATTTTCTTTCCAGTTTTAAATTGATGTCATTACCTAATCAGAATTCCATATTTCTTCAGATAACTCTTTTGGGAGAAGATAAAAGACGAGGTTACTGTTATATTGGTGATGCCGTCCATGTAAGAGATAAACAGGATCCATCTTTACTGTACGACAGATCGGAGTGCCTCATAGTCAAGGGATCTACTATCAATCGCCTCTTTGATCCCAAGGGACAGATCACCGCTATAGTTAGTCTCATAGGATGATTACTAAATAAAATACATTTTAACCAAAAACATATTTTATTCTAGTCATGATCTAATTCATCAAAATTGTTCACAAAATTTGTCAGCATCAGCTAAGTCATTGACTACACTACGCATCTTTCGATTTTCTTTACTATCGTAATACACACGAACTTTTTCTTTGCTACATTTCTTTGGTTCCTTCAGTTCATTTTGATAAAAAACCTCATAATCAGAATTAGGTTTCTCAACTTTGTAACGGTTAGTTTTAAGTTCCTTGTTTAAAAATTCGTATGGGTTCGGGAAGTCTTGGTTCATCTTATGTTTGTAGCCACCTTGTACGGCGGGAAATCTATTGTTGTTTAGTAACTCTGCAATCGTCTTAGAATCAGCATCAGGGTCGAAGCCATTCGAAGCACTCTGAATAACAGTTGTAGACGGGAATGGTTCGCCGGTTGCATCTACCACTTTAATGCTGTTTAACTCAACCCTGAAATTTAGTAAGTAACGAAATAGAAAACATTCTATAACTACCTCACAGACAATATACCTAGATATAACCAGATATTCCGTTTATACAGTCTAAACTGACACCCTAGAGTAGACGTCCACTGCTGGAAATAGGCCTAAACGAAATAATCGAATATAATTAATTCCTCACTTAATCTCAGTCCACTGCGGGGCCTTCCTCTCTCAAGTTCGTCACAACATACTTCTTTACCAGTAGGTAAAGAAGTATGTTGTAACATTCCCTTGACTGGATGCACGAGAAGTATCTCGTGCATCCAGTCAAGGGAATGTTACATTAAAAACAACAACAGAAATTGTTTGACTTGTTATTCTCTTTCTCTATTCGGACCTACAAAATCTACTAGTTGCATATTTTCAATTAAATATAGGATTTTACCCATAACTAGCCTCGTCTGCATAGTACTTCACTTGGACGGGATTCCCTTCGTTGTCCATGTATGTATATTTACCAATTGTCGTTCCATTAGGAAAGTGCTTTTCATTTCTTAATTCTGGCTGAGTCTCTAAATCTGATTTCTGAACGGGATAGCCTGTGAAATATGCAATTATACTTGGGTTTTATTTAGGCAAACTAAATTAACCCACGATGAGTCAGTTGAAGGTTGCTTTATGCAAAACATTGGTAATCAGCTGCATACTACTTTACTGACGCAAGCATATATTGGAAAACGTTGGGTAGATTGATATATTTACAAAACCTGAGAGTAATTTTATCGTACTTGTTGAACTATTTTATACGCAAAACCTGTAGTAACTTTTCAAAATTTTAGCAAAATAATGTTGTTTTTAGTAACTTACATGCCGCTGTAATTAACACCAAAGGCAAAACATAGATATTCCACATAAAACTTTTATTCGCTTGGATAAGCTTCATTATAATATAATATCAAAAACGTTCTTTGTCACAGTTTGCAACAAATACATTTCTCTTTGTCAAGATGACACAAGCAGCTCTATTATTTTTTTTCATTATAGTTTCATATCAAAAGCCTCGATTAACTTCCGAACCTATTTTGAGGTTCGACATCAAAAAATGTTTTGTTAAAGTTGTGCCAGTGAACCAGGAGTCCACGACCCAAAGCGACTATTTCAAATCAATCTCATCGGGAACAAAAACATAGATATCGGGTATACAAAAGAGACACAAACGATTTTCGATCAATAATTTATTTTCACCGAATTTAATAATAAAGGCTTGTAAAAAAATTATAAACCTGCTCCTGCTTACCTACATATATCACCTAAGAAGGACTACAAATAATATGATTTAATTCTTTGCGTTGGATATACTTTGGGAGTATATGTAAGAAGTCTGAAACCTCAAAGTTGTGTGGATATCGGTTGTGTTGGTTGAACAGTTGTATGAACGTAGATGGTTATATGCATAGAAGAAGAAGGTCGTTTCTTTGATGAATGAGAGATGATTTAGATAGACAGGAGAACGATGTATGAAATATAGGCAATTACAGATGATTGAAAGAAGAATAACGTTGTACCGGTCGCAATGAATTGACAAGGGCAAGAAAATGATGAAATGCTTCGCGGCTCCCGAAAATGTTACACTTTTTTAATGAAATTTGAGTTAGTGATCAGTGTTCCTAGTTGTTCCACGATATCGTGGAAGACTTGATTCTTGTTAGGTTTCGGTGGTCTCGTCCACGTGATGGATGGCTCCGTTGGTTCATGTGCTAGCGCTATTGGGACAGGTCGTTGAGATGCCACGTCGGAGTACACCCTGAAATTATTTAATTATATATTCAAAAATAATCAAGGCTATCTGCAGCACAAGACTTTTTGATGTGCCGTCGCTTGGGGGAGGCTAGTGTCCAACAGTTACTAGCCCTCTCGGCTGAAATGAGGATGATGATGTGCAGTCAAAGGTGCTTTTAATTACTCATACTAAGGAATAACAGTAGGTATTTCTGGTAACACATAAGATGATTTCATCTAATTGTAGTTGTATGTGTTTGTCGTTTTAGTTGTAAAAGCGATACAAAATCGAACTATTATTGCAGGCGCTTTCTTAGCATAAATATGATAGTGCCTTAGAAAGCGGAATAGCAATTTCTAGTAGAGCGTCGTTTATTTTATTATAATTCCTTCACCAAATGAGAATTCTGTAATTCCTGACCCAATAACAGGAACAACGAAGACAGGCTTAATTAACTAGGATTCTATGATCCTTTATCAGAGAATCCTAATCGAATAAGACTGTCTTCACGCACAATGGTCCAACATCAGGACTAAGAGCGGAAACCAATACCCAATAGATAGAAGCCTGTCTTCATTTTCGAAAATCTCACCTCATAGCTCGTGTGATGTGGTCAACAATTGCCTAACGATAGATATAAAATGTGATACGAAATACATCTTACCTGTAACCAAACTTATCAGCGATATATTTGTATTTGACTGGTCTGCCGTATGGGTCTATGTAGCCGTAACGTCCAATAACTGTTCCATTAGGATGCCGCTGTTCTGAACGGTACTGATTGTTGCCAGTAGCTGGGTCTGCTACATCGTAACCGAAGGACAAAATGTTTTCTGGGCTTCCTGAAAATTGCAATACAATAACAGATTATAACAGGATCAAAATATATCACAGACAAAATTCTTATTTCAAAATTGTAAATTTTTGTTGCATCCCTTTTTTACCCCTCATTCTATTTACATTCATATATTATTATAATAATATAATAATCTTCACTAAACGTAATCTTCCAAAATTGAACATGGAACATTATACGAATGCTTTAAGGATTTTTTTTTTCATTCCTTCCAATCATTGATTGATATAATTTCCTTGAATTAGGTAATAAAATCATCCTGAAACAAAGAAAGAATACTTACCATCAAAATGGTTGTAAATGTAATTTGATCCGTGTTCTGCTATAGTTAGTCTGGGACTTCTCGGTGCCGTATACGCCTGTGCCAGAATCGAGAACAACAGAAATACCTGAAAAAGCAATATTATAATCTATACTTCATAAAATAAAGTCGCTTATTCTGTCTATCACATCACTACTCTCGCGAGCATAGTGCAAATTCATGTAAGACAACATTTATGTAGAATGCAAAGAAAATAATACAATAAAGAATTGTGCGAAGGGTGACAGACAACTGTTGATATAATTTATGATTTTTGCTTCAATAATTCCCTACATAAAAAGAACCGGATTTGAACTTAAGTGAATAAATGAAAAAACACGTGTTATTTCTTAAAGATCAGAATGACACTTGTACCTGTCTTGATTTTTAAGACTTCTTGTGTGTAACATTTTAACTTTCCTTAATATCTAAATCACAATTCTCTTGCCTTCATCTTAATGATTCAACTGTGCGATAATTCCGAAATTATCAATTTTGAGACATGATCAGTCAGATCACGTGCGATAATTTTCCGACACTGAGTTAAATTGCGTTCATTTGTCTACATTAAAGTCAGTTTGAGTAATGTTAACGATTAGTTAACTGTCCGCTAATAATATGATACGCACGAACGCAAAAGGTATCAGTTTTTAATTGTAGTTTTTTGTTAAATAAAAACTTAAATACATAATCAATCTTTGCATATGGGAATTCCCGTAGACAAATCATTTATTAGCATAGAATGCCTTAATAATTATGCCTTAAAAGTTTTGTAAGTAAAATACATTATCAGAAAAACTAAGTTAAATAAGTAGGTACGTAAAGTCTTTTCTTGATAATATTATTCGGTTAATAAACTTCCAAGTTTATCAAAATATTATTTTGTTTATACTCCTTAGTATTGTACACCTCAACTTGTTGTATAACTTTCTTGGTGACCTGGCAATATGTTAAGTTTTATCTTGTAAAGTTAAATTCATGTGTTATAATATTATTAACCAAAATCAAAATAAGTCACGTAAAAAAACTAAAACTACATAGTCATGCCTGCCAGGGTTGCGGAATCTGTTTGAAAGAATCACTGCGGCCCTGAAACGAAAAGGGCATAAGGAGTAACACGGATGGGTTTCAGTCTGTAAGAGTCTCAGTGACACGCCCTTCCCCTCCACCCAGAGCGGAAGAAGTCATTTGATGATTTCCCTTAGATATAAAAAACGTAGTCATAATATTCTAAATTATTGACCATTATTTTACAGTATTTAACCAGAATAGAATGCTCTCTGTTCTGAGCACCATTAAAAATATAGAAATTGCAATTTGAGAAACTACATCATAAGGTGTGACATTGGGCGCCCTTATCGCAGATAACAACAAAGGTGATTCAGATAATGCCACATAAAGACGTATGGAAGACGAATATATGCTGTACTGACTAAAAATAAGTTCAAACACGGGTAAGGGCGCGTTCCCACTATGCCGTGACTGCCCGTGACGACATATTATCGAGACGATTAACTGTCGCCCACGACTTTTTCACTATGAACACCTCCATTTAAATACACAAGTCACGGCGCTTTAGACTACACGATAATATAAATCGTCACGACAGTGGGTACACGCCCTAAGAGGATGATTACACTTTATCAGGTAGGTAAAGTGTACCCCGTACCTATAAAAATAAACTCAATAAAGTCTAAATTTATTCACCGATCATTTAAACAGCCGCCCTTATCAACACAAGTTGCTCTTACCTTGAAAACAGAGTCCATATTCCTCAAAAAATATTCACAATTTCACACATGAACTTGGGCAAGTCTGCACAGTATTACGAGCGTCGTCCACATGAATGAACATATTTATCGACCTCTCCTTTTAGTAGTTTTTCCTTCGTAAAAAACAACGGCCACGCACAATGTTCGTAAAGTCAGTGGGTGAAGGCAATTTCGCCCGTATTCGCTTCTGATGTCATAGTAGGTACGACAGGATACTAGATAGAGAGCCAACAACAAAATTTTCAACTGATATCGATATAGCCTAAACTTTTAAAATTTGAAGATTTGATTACTTCTGAAACTATGTTTTTTGGCTTACAATTAATGTTATCAAAATAATTATCTTTCCAAAAACTTGTCAGCCTGAATTAATAACAGCCTATATACTTATACTTCTGATTTATGCAATATAAATATAATAATATACATAGACGTTAGTGATAGATTTATTTTAGACACCAAAAACATGTTTTCAGAAATCCATAAACATCACCATTAGTAATTTAATTTTCATAGAAGAAAATCTAGGTCCCTAATTAATATTTAGCAAAAACGCAGCTTAAAAAAATACGATAAGTATTTTATTTAAAAAAAAAAGTATTTCTTCAGAAAACTGTTGGACAAAAATCATCATAGATGATAGAGTAAATTACAGAGGTAGAAAAATATTTATTTCAGTTCGACTAATCTATTAATATTTACAGAATAACCGCATTGCAGTAAATTACTTTCGTTTAGATGTCAGCTCTCGAACTATACAACTGTATTGCCTTTTACGCGATAAAAGTTAGATATATGACAGTCAATGATGAGAAATGACTTAAAAATCAATTTAAATAGAAGTTGTCTTAAGAAAATAATGTCAGTTATTATATTAAATCAGTATTTAATAGAAATGTTCTTATATGGTTTGTAGATTCAAAAAGATGATTTTGTGATGAATTTTAAAATGATTTTCGTTGACAGAAGATAAGTTATTGCTATGGCAAGACCAAATAGAGGGAATAATAATATATGTTATTCCATGGGCATGGCTCATTAGTAAAGTTCGATGCACTTAAATACGTCATACATTTTTAATTGTAAGTATCACTAACGAAAGGTTTTTTTTTTACATTCAATTAACACAGTTAATGACAGGCATTAATTTTAACGACCCGATCATTTTATTTTTATTCAACTGATGAAGTACCCAAGTTAGTTTAGCGGCACCTTTATTTTGCTTCAGTTAAAAATAACTATACTTAACAATGTTTTAAGGTGTCAATAAAAAGACAATTTGGCGTAAAAGGAACGATACCGTAAAACTTCTGTTTTGGAATGTTCCTGCTTCCTTCAATGGCAAATCACCCACGCAGAGCCACGCAAAATACTTGAGTTTTGAACAAAAACCACATCATCGTCGGCAGCCATGTAGAACTTTGTTTTATGACTTTCACACGTGTGTGTGTTTATTGCAGTCTTTTCAACCGACTTCAAAACAAGGAGGAGGTTCTCAATTCAGTTGTATTTTTTTTGCATATTGATTGAACCTGAGACTTTTCTGTTTTTGAATGCTTATAATTTGGTTGATGTGTTATAAATTATTTAAATATCATTGAAAATTACAGACTTAGAAAGAAAGACAGAAAAAGAGTTTATTATAAAGAAAAAGAGTTTATTTAGAGCTGCTCAGTTCTTGCACTACGGATAGGCACATATTTTTTTTAACAGATTTGTGAATCGACGACTTCTATGTACCATCAAGTAGGTACCTATCGCTATTCTGTAATAAGTCTAAATAAAATACAAAAACCTACTTTAAAAATCTGCCCGTATTCGAATACACGTAGGAAACTATCATAAAAATCAATAATATCTTTGGCCAATTATAAAAGTATCTTATAAAAGACGAGATTAAAAGAAAATAAAGCTCACTGAATTAACTCATTAAATACCAAATAGAGTGAGGCAATCTATTTAAGTATGATTAACTATGCATTCCAAATTAGGATGCAACAAAGGAAACAAGACATTTGTCAAAATTACAAAACTGGTTTTGCGGTAAACGACCAAATAAATTAAGACATAGCTTAGTAAATTAAATACATCTAAATAAAGTCACTAGAGGTTATCGAACTTCAGTCTTGTTTTGACGATGTATTGATGTCTTGAGTTTATAACTTAATACAAACGTTACTCTCGGGTAAAAATAAAGCTCTTTCGAACTGTAAAGCTCCGCACGTGGTCAAAATGTACGGAAATGTATTTTTTTTTTCATTTTCATTTTTAGAAGTTCAGTTCAATTTTGTTTTTTTTTGTCAACCTATCTTGTCCCAGTGCTGGACAATAGTCTCCCTCATGATTTCCACTCTTCCCGGTGTGTTGCTCTTTCCAACCAATCCGTCATGAACGCCTCCTAGTCGTCACACCAGCGTTTCCTAGGCCTTCCTCGACGACGTCGCCCATCAGTTAATTTTCCCCAGAACATCGCTCTTTCTATTAGTGAAAACATTAACAAAACCCGTTGTGTGGTTTGAAAGAAGTAAGCGAAGAATCAGACAGGCAGACAGCTACTTTCTTTTATAAGTCTTTCTTTTGTGCGTCTGCGGTTTCCAGTAGTCGTATAATTTAGGCAACTACTTAAGTACTTATTTACTCCGAGTCTGTGTTTCCTGATAGCTACAACCCGGGAGTCTTTAAGTCAAGAGTGAAGTTACTTCTAGGCAAGCGAGCTCCATCTTGACGACACGGTTGGCGCGGTGGTTGAGCGATCGGCTGCTGCGCTGCGTGTCGCGGGTTCGATTCCCGCACGGAACAAATATTTGTATGGCCTACAGATAGTTGTTCCGGGTCTGGCTGTTTGTGTATGTGAGTTTGTATGTTTGTAAACGCACTCACGATACAGTAGTAATTCCTAGTGTGGGGCAACGTTTTTTAACAATGAACAAAGATCTTCGATGTGTGATAGTGGTCAAGCGCGTGGATATGAATAATTCAAAATGATCCTACTTCAATCTAAAACCGTGCATATGAACAGAATGTTTTTCTATTGAGCAACCACTTTGATGATTTTGTAATGAACATTAAAATTTGTGTAGGGCTGTAAACCAGTATTTTAATTCAATTTGGAAAGCAAGAATTTAACTACATAGGGGCAAGTCAGTGCCCTTGCGATATTCTGTCAGCGAAAACGATTGTAAAAAAGTCCGAAATACGAGTAGGTATATGGGATTGCATGTTAATCTCTTACTTTTTGGAATTGCAATAATACAAGTCAAACTTATTAAGGATGAATAAAAACAATTACTAGGTTATTGTTGTTCTTCATGCACTGTCAACAAAACTGTTTGGTATGCAGGCAGCTAAGTTGCAACTTCTTTTAAACAATGTTATGAGTGTGTCGAGTAGACTTATTATTGTACCTACACCACACTTGTAAGTATGTCATAAGCACAAAAAGTTTTAATGCAAACATCCTTACTTCCTTATTAATATTATAAACGCGAAAGTTTGTATGTATGGATGTTTGTTACTCCTTCACGCAAAAACTACTGAATGAATAGGTTATAGTCTGGAATAACACATAGGACACTTTTTATCCCGGGAGTATGTTCCCTTGGGATAATTTTCAACATTCACGCGGGCGGAGCCGCGGACGGCAGCTAGTTAGAAATAAATATTGGCAGTGCAGTACCTTTATAGCTTTGTTGACTGTACCTACTGTTTTAAAGACCGCATGTCCTCCATTAGTTTGTTCTTTAATTGTTTCTATGGCATTAGTACACACCATGTGTTTTAATGGGCCATTCGTTAACTATTATGTGTAAGATAAATAATAACCAATTAAATACATACGTAACAGTTGATGATTAATATTAACCACTGAGTCAGCGTACTTATTTTGTCTTGAATAATTATTAACGGAAAATAGTGGCCACTATTTTCCGTTATTACTATTATAATAAAACTAAACAATTTCAAACTACCGTTTATATTAACGTATAATTTTGTGGAGCACAACTTAACGTGCTTATTTTCTGCATTTTCATTATAAAATAAAAGAAATAACCAAACAAACGACGAGGGCGCCACTGAGCGCTCGGCGCCCTCTTAAAGGCCCTCGGATTTAGCTATCGGGAACTACTCGTAGTCTCCGGCAAGGAATTCCACTCCTCAGCTGTACGCACAACTAATGTGATCACACATTCTATTTAACTAGCCCGATATGTCGCACTGCTAGTTGTTTAATTTGTTCGGAAAAATCACCGTGCCCCCCCCCCAACCCCGCTTGCAAAGAAGAAACGTTAATTTCGAGGAAATCTTTCACAATGGGTAAACATTAAAAAGCTTCGGTTTTTATAATGATTCTATTTAATAGTTAAAAAATATACATTTTAATAGTCTCAAAACACAATTGACAGGATTTTTAGTAAAAACAAAATACAATGTCAAAATATTGAGATCATGGCAAATGATACTGAATAGTTTTAGAAACACGATCTACTTCTAATAAAACTTATACAAAATAATATTATGAATGGTACAAAAGAGTCATATATTTATTTATAATTTAATTATAAGTGATTTCTTAACACTATGTTAGCATTTAAATATGTAAATATAGATTATAATTGTACTTCAGATGCTTCTTATACAATGGCAAGTTATTCACTTTTGTGAATAAATATCCACAAACTCTTATTATTCAAATAATCCTTCCACACAAATATTTATAATTTCATAATCATACCCATTTTAAATGCGTTTGATGTTAGCTTCCGAAAGTGGCCTAAAACGAGTCATGTTGCTTCTTAGTCGAGTTCAAGTCCTTAATCATTTAAAAAGTTATAGTCATCATCAGCAACATTGTCTCCATAGTTTTTTGTGTTCGGAATTCTTAACTATCAAAACACTCTGCCCAAATCCTGCGCCTAACAAGACTCACCCTTAACACTAATTTACAGTATAAACCTAACTACGGAGTACTTGAGTCGTTAATATTAAGTGGTAATTTACACTGAGCACTGAAACGCCACGGTGGTCACTTAGAGACGGCATTATCAAATGATGATGATGTGATCCGACCGATTTTGGCCCGGGCGATTGCTTCAGCTCCGCTGTAGTTGTCATTCGTGAGCTCGCATGTGGCTTATGTTACCAATCTTCTTTGTGAAGATCCTCGCACTTTGCGGGCACCTGAGCTCACCATCTATATAATTTTATTATATTTATTTGCCGCAGGTGGTCGGGCTTTTAATTGGTCAAGCTCAAGGCGTCGTTGTAACTCAAAATTATGAACTTTGGTTTTAACCAAAGTCCTCCACTCAAGTCTTTGAGCGGAGAGTTTCCATACAAATAAGGCACAAAGTGACATGGAAACGGGCGTTATTATTCTATAACAGCTAAAACTTGGCTCATCGGCGGTCACGAACATTATTGTGAGCCTTTGTCCAACAGTGGTAAAAAATAGGCTAGATAGTTCGATTGATAGATAGTTATGGCCTCTCTATAGTCTCTGCCAGATCGGCGATTTTGTGTTCTGTGGCTGATGCAAGTGATTAGTGTAGTCCATAGCCGTGGCCGTAGGACGCCACTGCGATGGGTGCCGCCGCGTAGTGAACCGGAGCTGCATGTGCTACTGCTACTTGTTGCTGGAAAAACATAAAAGATATTGTTGAAAAAAAACAACTAACTATGACAAAAAATACCAAAAACTGTGAAAATAATGAAGTCCTGGGGCCTAACCACCAACTCTTAAAGCAGTATTACTTCAATAATACTTCCAGTGGGAAAGAGACGGAGCTATACAGGACATATAACTCCGTCTCTTTTCCACTGGAAGTAATATTAAAGTGATACTGCTTTAAGAGTTGGTTTACTCCCAGATCTCCTATAGGACAGCTCTTCATTATTTTCAGCATTTTTATAAAAGGAGTCCTTTGCTATACAATGGAATCCTAATAGTCGGCTGGAAACACAGGCCCTGACCAAGGCAAGCTGGAAGTAAGACTTAATTAAGGTGAAGTCCAGTATTTTCATCCAGCTATAGGCCAAGGCATCCAAAAGTATATATCAAAGGAAACAAGTCCTGGCATTGACTTGCAAATTTTCTTCTTGTTTGATAGACAAGAAGAAAGTGAGGTAAAGATACCCTTTATACAAAAGTTCCATTACAAGTTTAAGATTACCCATTCTGAAGGTTAAATTTCATAAGATTTCGTAAACATTTTGCGCAAGACAAAAAAAAAAGTCGTGAACCCATTAGGAAACAGTGAATTCCAAAGCTGTAGTGGACCAAATAATTTCTCTGCGTGAGCTGTGTCGCCGGTTCAAGGTTGTGGGAACTCAACCACAGCATTTCGCTGGTAATCGATAATTTTAATATAGTTCAACTTTTACTACTTTTGATTTTTGTTTACACTATTCAATAGCTGAACAGTTTTTAAGTAACTTGTAAGAGAAGAAACCTTTCTTTCTATGTTAATGAAAACAGCCAAGTATGGCAAAAGGTACCCAAGAATTTGAAGTAAGTATATTTATTCCAGAGTCTCCACTAACCCTGAACGACTATAATTTCTAAAATATACTCAAAATCTAACTTCGCTCAAGACCACGCCCAACCGCGAATCACGAATTCGTGCCACGTAGGTAAGCAAGCTAGTATCGAATAAACCCCCTAAGTTATCTTTCAAGTTGGAGTAAACACTCCAACTTGAAAGATAACTTAGGACTTGCACCACATTTCCCATAAAGGGAGTAGCCAAACGCTAGAGCAAAAAGTAAGCAACCAGTCATCAAACGAGGCAAAGAATCAGACTCGCAACTAGTTAAAAACCTAGTCTACTTCAAAATAACCATAAGCAGCAACGGTAATCAGGCATTCCATACACTTAAGCTCCCTAAAGTCAGTTTTATCAATGTTGCTCAACACTAAAATATTTATCGGACATTTTTCTCGGAACGCCCCAGTCGCCCGACCCTGTTATCTGGAAAATTCGGAGCAGTTTGACCAAGATCCACAAGTTGTAGCGTTTCCTTATAAGCGCACGCGAAATTACCGTTTGCGCAAGAGTGAACACCGCGCGCCGGCTCGCAATCGCAGAGAAATCGGGTTTGTGTAATGTTGGCCCATGATAAGAAGTTATCAGTAAAAATCATACTTCTAAAAATGGGAGAATTAAGTGTATTTTAACCGACTTCAAAAACGAGGAGGTTATCAATTCGGATGTTTATGCATATTTTTTTAATGTAACTCCGTCATAAAGACGGATTTGCAAAAGTCTCTTATATTCTCTTTTTTGAAACAGGCTTATTATAAAACCCATTTAAATGTAAAGAGCATAATATGAAGAACTTTGGAGATAGACAGTTAAATATATTTGGACTGGTTGGAATTTTTGGGGGTACCACTAACAACGAAAAATTAAAAACATTTTACAAAAAAACAACCGGCTTCAAATAAAAACCACTGCAAAATAGGTATGTACTAACTAACTTTGATTTTGGAAGTGGGGGTCAAAACACGAAGGAAACGCTCTAGAAACACTGACTTCCAAAATTAAAGTTATTTTGTACTTTGTAGGTACCTAGTGGTTTTTATTTGGAAGTCGGATGTATTTTTTTAAAAAGTTTTTTTAATTCACAGTTTTATCAAACATCAGAGAAAAAAATAAGATCCTTGCCCAAGTAAGGACGTTATTTAATAGCGTTTCTGTGTTGTGCCGTATTGCTGGATAGCCATATAGGTCTCACTCACCTTCACATTATTTATCTCGAGATAGTTTGTGACTGATTTAGCGGTTAAAAGATGGCACTGCTGCCGAAGATTAAATATTTTGTTTAAGTAATTTTTATTTGTTTTTTTTATGGATGGGAAATCATCAAATGACTCCTGCCGCTCTGCGTGGAGCGGGAGGGAGTGTCAGACTCTTATGGACTAAAACCCATCCGTACTCCTCGTAGTGCCCTTTGCTTTCCAGGGCCGCGGTAACTCTCAGACCCATTTTTATTTGGTTTAACAAATTGTTCAACTCGCACATAGAATACATATACTTATTGAATGTTCCGAAAAACAGAAGACCCTATTTTGTAAGCAACTTCAAGCCCATCATAAACCATAGTTTACTTCATTCACTTTCGCTAATAACTTAATAGTGTAAAGAAAGAAGAAGTCGTACCGGATGAACGGCGTGTCCGGACTTTTGCACGACTGCGTTGAAACCGGTATGATCATCCGCGGAGTATGACACCGTCCGAGTGGAACCATCCGGCTCCACTAACGAGTAGCTTCCTGAAAAATAAGATAAATAATGGCGAAATATTAGTGTTGCACTCTGAAGCAGCAAAAGCTTTAGACGAAAAGTCAAAACGTTTAGAATTTACCACGTGACTTTCCGGTAGCGCTTGTTAATCCCATTCATTTAGGATTTTTTGCCAATCGCTTTCCTTGATAGAATGTTACTTTGTCCAGACCTTAATCTTAGACAGGGCTTCAAGAAAAAGAAAGGAAAATATTTCTGATGGCAAAATATACAAATAGTGAAAATAATAATATACCAATCAACAGATTCAGCACTCAAATTGCTTTGGCTGCTGATTTGTAGTGTTACCTTAGCTGTTCTCAGATTGTAAAGAGAGTGAGTCTGAATTGAGGATGAACAAATTGCTGGGCAAATGCTTTCTCTAAGTCGATGATTGAGTAATTCTTACATCGTGAGCAGAACAGTTGTAAAACATAGTGGCTGTGATACAAGATGCATTATTAAGATGAAAGGGACGAATATAAATGTGAACAAGAAATGTTTTCTTCTTTCAAAGATGACCTTGTTGACAACTAATGGTTGTATCGGTGTATGATGTGTAAATTAATAATATGTTTTTTTTATTTGGAATTTAGTTGTATTTTTTTTTAAAGAGTTTTTTAAGAACACAGATATACACCAGATCACCCAAGCTACCCAACTCCTTTTGTCTTAGAAGGTCCACTGTGACAGGGTTTCGCCAACTGCCCGCGGGCGTCATAATAATAAAATGGCCCATCTTTGAGTAACTTTAGCTTAGGAAATGTAAAACGCGCGCCTAGTGACAAAGATTGTTACTGTCATTCTTCAAAATCATTCTTCCGTGGAGAATCTTAACACCTTAATTCTTAAAATGAGATCAAATGCACAACGCACATCACATTTATGGAAAATGGAGTTGAACTGTCAAAATATTAGTTTGGATGTCTTTCGTCGCTGGATGGATGCTAGACGCTCAGGACCGTTTGTTATGGCGACACTTGGGGGAGGCCTATTTCCAGTAGGTCTTTCGTCTAATACGTCTATCTTAATAATATTTATTTATTTATTTTATTATAAGGAAAGCTCACAGACTAATAACAAACTTATATCAAAGAATACCTACTAACTTAAACTTATCTGTCTGTGATGGGAGAAAAAGATATTACACCAAAAAAAAGATAGATTAACCAGTGCGTAATAAAACACAATTACACGCGGACGAAGTCGCGGGCAGCAGCTAGTCAATAATAGAAGCGTGGAGGATGTCAAACGAGTTACAAAGTCAAAGTGGAAACTTGAATTCAAATGTGGAAGGAAGATTAAGTAAATAGTGCTTTACACTCGATTGGGTCAACCACGACCAGTCGATGTTCAAAAAAGCTCGACAAGCTATTCACACAGCTGAGCCTAAATAGGCGTATATATCGAAGTGAATGTTGGGTATGGTAAAAGAGAAATGCGATGGAAATGCAATCCTTGCAAAGTAGTTATGTGTGGTTTAATATGAATGACAGAATCCTATTACAAAACAGCGTTGTGGCTTAAAAGATTTTTTTTTGTCGAAAATTAAAATGAGTGCGCTTAGATGGTTTGGTCTCTTGGATTTGTGTGATGTTAAAAGAGTAAATGAAAGGAAACTAACAAAAGGTATAAATGGCTCAAAAGTTAGAAGGCAGATGTGAGTGGAAACGCCGAATGGGGACGACCTACAAGGACATTATTGTTCTAACCTTATGGTTGATGTTCTTTATAAAGGTCAGGTGCATAGTACTCGCTACCGTGTTAGTGTGTGTTAGTGATGATCACATCAACGTTAATTATAATGGGTTTTGGTAAAACTTTAAAACGTTCTGTCTCATTAAATAGTTTTAATTTGTTATTCGTTCATCATAGGTATTTCCTTTGGACTGAGATAGAAAGTGTGTACCTACAGATAGCAATAACAAAAGGTTAAAGGTTCTTGTAGACTAACCTTTAACGACATCGCCGTCACGCTCCTCCTGTTGCGACTTGATGTCACCAGTGTGAGGGTCCTTCACTCCGTAGTTAAACGCGTACTTCGGATACGACTGCAGAAAGAAAATTAAGTGGATGAAATTATTATGGTGCACTTTGATATTGATCTGGCCTAGTTTAAAAAAAATACTGCTACTGGCTTTGTTACCACTGACGTGCGGAGTCTGTACATAGCATTTTCTTCTCCAAAATACATACCGTGTTGTAAATAACTGATAAATCTCCGGCTGAGAAATTTCAAAGCTCAATTGTATACGTAACAGACTAATGGCGCCAATACCCAAGTAAGTAGACAAGTTTATCTCACTATACCTAGGTACTATGTGCGCTAGTAGAATCTCCGTAATGTTGTTTGCAAGCTCAAGTGTACATAGCAAGTGTTAAGTAATCTTTGATAATACTGAAGACTGGTTTACTGTGCCTTAAAGCACGACTATCTAGTACCACGTCATCGTTCTATTTGAGCTTAAAAGGAACAAAACAAAAGTTAGTAAGGAAAAATGTCTGGAAAGTTGTAGCACCATTTAGAACCAATTTTTTTTTCTGACAGCTTTTTAGACACTTTGCTAAAATTATAACAAATATAAGATAAAGGACAAGGTAGGGGACAACGCTTCCTGAAGTCGAACCCTGAATGGGTGACCCTAGGATACCCCTCAAGTGCCTCAAAAAACACGATAAATTGTTGGCCCAGTCTATCATCTGTAGGTCTTTGACAGCCGTTACGGGAAATCTGAAGTCTGGAAATCTGGCAACCAGTCTTGCCAAGGAATATCGTGTTAGCTAGACAGACACACAGAGAGAAGTGGAAAGAGAGATCAGACAGGTAGTCGCTCCATGGATGGCTAGAACTAGTCGGTAAAACGGGGCGAATAGAAATGCAGGGGGTGAATAGATACCAAAGGGGTGAAAAGGTTTTTCATGTTATTCAAATATTATTGGCAGTACTTAAGAACTCCAATTTTTAAAGATGAATGCTTTGTAAGATACCAATAATACGTGTAGAATCCATCAAAGTTTGGATTCTATTCAACTCCTGCATTTCTATTCGCCCCGTTTTACGGTATACAGCTAAATCCGATCCAGACTGGAAGCCGACCCCAACATAGTTTAGCAAAGGCTAGGCCGATTTCATGATTTTGCAACTTCCTAAACACATTAGGTACGTTCTCGAATGTTTGGAATGGTAAGATTTCTAGGTAGTGAGGTGGTGACTCATACATGTTTTGTGATATACCGCTGCCGGTATTTAAAGATAAGATCGCTTTGCAATGATGCCCTTAATGAAGAGAGCTTTGCATCAACCATCAGAGCTATGTTAATACAGACATCAAACTATAATATGTTGGAGGTACTGTTTTAACACAAATAAAACAACCGACTTTCAAATAAAAATTACACTATAAAGTAGTCGGAACGGAAGTCGATGTTGTTTCTTCATAATTTAATACAGACTTCCGAAACATAAGTTATTTTGTACTTTGTAGTGTTTCTTTTATTTGTAAGTCGGTTGTATTTTTTATTTTTCACTTTTTAGTGGTAAAACACCTTAAAACACCACTGGAAAGTCACAGGAAAGCATACCATATGCTGTATGCACACATTTGAATGTCGAAAATTTAAATATGTACCCGCTAAATACTACATTGTATACTATGCATTCCATCACACAAATTATAGAACATGAGTATTAGAATTCACGACTGGATATTGTAGAGCTGGATGTTAAACAACGGCTGAGTTGGCAACCCTTTCAGCGCAATTTAATTTACTTCATTTTCTCCTATTTTTTCTCTATCATTGTAATTTTTGCTGTTGTGTTGTGTTCATGACAAAAAAAATGATTTTCAACATTCTCAGGCGATGTAAAATGGCTCATATAACGCCGCTTTTAGGCACAACGCAGTGTAATTCACGAGCACTATATTTATTTATTTTTCTAATTTCGCACAAGTACGAAAAAATGCAAGTGTTAAGAAGTGTCTTTGATAGCATTTATAATATGTGTAAGGCTGGTCAGCTGCCAGCTCCTCCCACAAAATTTTTGGACAAACTTCGCCCACTTATATTAAAATTTCATCCAAATCCCTTCAGCCGTTTTTGCCTGATTGTTACACAAACATACAAACATACAAACATACAAACATACAAACATACAAACATACAAACATACAAACATACAAACATACAAACATACAAACATACAAACATACAAACATACAAACATACAAACATACAAACATACAAACATACAAACATACAAAACATACAAACATACAAACATAAAAAACATAAAAAACATACAAACATACAAACTTTCACCTTTATAATATTAGTAGGATAGTAGTTTCTGGTCTCCGGGTACTTGATGTTTCTGGTCTCCTGGTACTTGAAAATCTGAAGTACTAAGGCAGGAGCGGCTCTGAGTTTCCACTTCCTCCTCAGTCTTCATTAATCCATGCCACTTACCGGGATAAAAAGTATCCTATTTTTTATTCCAGAATATGAACTACATGTGTGCCAAATTTCATCAAAATCCCTTCAGCCGTTTTTGCCTGATTGTTACACAAACATACAAACATACAAACATTCACCTTTATAATATTAGTAGGATTGAAAAAACACTTACGATTGTCTCAGCCTGCACAGCATGTACTACCGGGGCAGAATGAACTACAGGGGCAGCATGGATCACTGGGGCCGCATGGACCACGGGCGCATGGACCGCTACGGGTGCATGCGCGAAGTACCCGCCATATTCCACCGGCACGGCCACAGCCACCGCCGCGCTCACGCTAGCTAATACCAAAAACATCTGCAAGTAAAATGGAGGTTGTCATTAAACCGAAAAATAAAATAAACACTGGTTTTTCGTGTAGTTTTTATGCCAAATCAGATTAATTCTCAAAATCTACATACTTGAGGCTCTACTTTCTAGACTAAGTGATATAAAAGTTAAATTAATGAACTAAACCATAAAGTTGTAATAAATAATAATTACTTAACTGTAAATATTTTTCAAGCCATGTAACTTTTTCATTAACATTACGCGACACCTAAATAATGCCTTAACATTTTACACTGTGCTTGTATTTAGAAGTTAGTTCAAGTCAACTTCAAAAGTTTTAGAATATCTAGGCTAACGTTGCAAAGTTGCAATCTCTAAAGAGGCAACTAAATCTGCTTTAAACTTTCAAAACGAGGATTATGTTTAATTTACTCACGGGAAATAAAGCACCTCATTTATTTTTATTCTTAGCCAAAAGCAACTGACAAGTATACCTACAGTAGAATGTACTTAATAATTCCATACGTGGACAAAAAAAAGTTGCTAGATTTAAAATGTATATTATACTTACCTAATGATTTCAAAAGAGGTTTAGTGCCAAGATTGCAACCTGTTTGCTGCCTACGGACATGATTTATATCTCCGGCTGTTTCCGTGTTTACTTTGGAGAGATGCTAAGGTACTTATTGCATCATAAAAGCTCTCGTTATGGATAGCTTAAAGCAAACTAAGCTTAATTTTTATTAATATTTGAAGTTGGAAAATCAAAACTACTTTTATTAAAGAAACGGTAAAATTGCAATTAAAATACAAAATTATGAAAATATGATACTCGTATTATACAATGTTATAAAAAATAAAATTGTAAGCACTGATTGGTTTATGAAAATTATTTTATCGCTGAAGCAACTTTTTTATGCACGGACCCTATAGGATAGGCTACAAGAGTGCAGTCGCGGGAATAAAATCCAAATATAATTACAAAATTATACAATTTTCTGAAAAATATACAAACAAATAAACCTAGAACATTTCGAGCATAACTAAAAAATACACCATTTAAAATGTAACACTTATCGCTAAATAAGTTAAAATGTCATTAATAACGCCACTCACCCGCATATTCGTATCTTAGGTGCACAACTACACAACACACTCCCGGCAACCTGCGCCGGCGCAAGCGTCTTATAAATATAGAACCCCACTCCATGCACCTGACTTAGATGCACCACAGGGGACACAATCATTCAAAGCTAAGCCTGATACCATTCGATTATTTTGACGGTAAACCAGCGCTGTGGTTCTGTTTCACACACGAGTCCCAGCATTATGCTGAGCGGTGGCCGTTTTCCGCGTATGTGACGTACCTATATTTTCCCTATTTGTTTAAGTTTTGTTTTCGTTTTTAGGGTTCCAGTTGAATTTTCCACAGATGATGTATTTATGTTGCCGCTATAACAACAAAAACATAAATATTTAAGTGGGGCTCCCATACAACAAACGTTTTTTTATAGATACCTAATTGTACGGAACCCTTCGTGCGCAAGTCCGACTCGCACTTGGCTGGTTTTTTTCATCTTCCATCGGCATATCACTGCACTGTGTGCAAAACCGATTGAGTACTTGCCATGTAGGCCTCTGGAGTTCACGTCGAAGTGATGGTGACAGATGTTCATGGGGTTTCAAGAATAGCTCCATCAAACTGGCTTTTCTCTGACTATTATTATGGGTGTTTGATCTTGGATGGTATGTGCGTGTGTATAGCGATGAATTCCCTTCCGGTTCTTAAGTCTACCCGAATTATATGCACAATAATGAAATAAGGAACACAATTTATATAGAAATATGCGAAGGATATTGCTGAATGCCTTCCATCTTGACCGACATTTTACTGCTGTTATTAGGTACTTGGTGTAAATATTTCATTTCGAAACAGATATAGTCCCACGACAGTTGCTCTGATTTTATATACTTTAAAGGTTTAGAAAGTGTGTTTCAGCTAATTGCTACACATTAGACCTTATATAATTTATCTACGTGTGTGAACCGACTGACATATTTTAGCCTCAAGTTACTGATAACGAAACCTAGAGTAATTATCGAGTAATAAATTGGCTCGCTAGCCCACTTAGATTTCGAAACTTCTTATCAATAGGGCCCATGTCTTTAAATTGTACCAATACGTAAATAGAACATATATACTAGACCTCCACAACCCATTAACTGGGTAACACGGTACCTAACTAAATTCTTGGCAAGACTGGAGTCAGATTTTCTAGACTCTGACAATCCGTAATGACTGGCAATAAAACGGCGACAAATGACAGCCGTTACAAAGCAAGCCTATTGGAAGTAAAACATAAATCTACTTTAATTCTACCAATTTCTTAGAATTCTGCCAACACAAACCTTGCATAGCCCGAAGGATCGCCAAACTAAAGTGGCAGTGGGCAGGGCACATTGCTCGCAGATCAGATTTTCGATGAGACTGTAAAGTTCTGGGGGCCTACCACAACCTCTTAAAACAATATTACTTTAATATTACTTTGCGTTCCGCTCTGTTGGATTTTCAACGCTCGGATCAGCGCCGAGAGTTGAAAATGCAACAACAGAAATTACAAAGTAATATTAAAATAATATTGTTTTAAGAGGTTGTGGTAGGCCTCCTGGAGTGGCGACCGTGTACCGGAAGACACAGCGTTGGAAGGCCTCCCACAAGATGGACCGATGACCTGGTGAGGGTCGCTGGCAGCCGATGGATGCGAGACGCACAGGACCGGTTGTTGTAGCGACACTTGGGGGAGGTCTATGTCCAGCAGTGAACGTCTTTCGGCTGATATATGATGATGATGATGATGATGAAACCTTGCAAAACCACATCCATTCGTTTCGGGATGGAATCGAATAGTTTTGAATATTTATGCAGGTATTACTTTATTTAAATGAACCGTTTCGTATACCCCGTACGTAAACCAATAAAAACATATAAAAAGCTTTACTGAATATGTTATAAAACATACATGTGACATAATATATAGATTCACTATTCTGGACTAGACTATTTATTACTAACTATACATTGAGTTGACAAGAGCTCACGAGCATTAAAATGCCACTTTTAGTTAGTGAAGATTCAAGACCGTCTTAGTGGCTGGTGCAAGGTACCTACACAGACTAACTGGACATGGTTGGGTACCAGAATTGGACGGTTATGTTGGTGAAGTTGGAGGTCTGACTTTCTTTTGTGACATCGTGATTGTTGAGATGGGACTAATCCGGCCAATTCTGTGAACACTGCAACCCCCCACCTAAATCATTTAAGGCAGGTGGGATTTTAGGGTCGCGGTTGCTGAGAGTGGGGACTCTGTCCGTCTACCGAGTGAGCTTAGTGAACACGGTGGCACAGTGTGCCTGTGGGCACATGCTTTGCAGGGTAAAAATAATAATGTTTGAAGAAGGTACTAGTGAGTTTACCGTTATGCTCTACTCCTAATACTATTTGAGGCCAATGGGTTTTGTTGTAAAAGCAGCATCTTAGCACTCCTGGCCGGAGCTGCGTTGTCTAGGTCTGCTAGCAAAGTGTATCTTTGAACCGACTCACTAACACTGTTTTACGTCATTTCTGTTCTGAATAAAATTTCTTAAAAGGAAGCTGTCTATCACATTCCTGACGATAATTAAAATTCTTAACGAACGGTATTTTAGCGGCGGATGCTGACTACAAAATACGTTCCCTGGTTTTATTATAAAACAAGGTTTATTTTCTAAGTTAGGGACTGAACGGATGTTGATTTTATTCTACAGCTTTTGCGTTTTAACATCGATATTGGTCATAACACAACAAGTACCTAACAACATGAAGTACCTTTTCATTTTAATACGTGAAGCAAAAACTTTATACCCCGTTTTTCGAAAATTTTGGAATGCATGAAGGAGCCTCCTCGTGTAGCGCAATTTGTTCCATCAGACACTCAACTGAACCGAGTGCTCGGCGCATCCTGGACAGTCTCACCTAACACCTTATAAGACGAGCCAATCCTTCCTTAGTAGGGCTAACACCCGCCTGGTTCGCGACCACCCTCCCACCGCAGTTTGGCGTCAAGAAGCCTGCTGTTTCGTCGACGCGTGCGAGCACCAGTGCCTCAAGGCATCTTCAGGGCACGCTCGCTTCATCATGAACCTCATCTATCGCTTTCTATCAGGTGTGATCGAGGTGAAGAACTTAGCCCATTCATGAATAAAAAAAAATTAAAAAAATACGAGGATGGAGGTGTATGAAATTTGGCACAGTGAAAGTTTATATGGAAAAGGAGTGCAGATAATTTTACCAATTTTTTTTTTTATAATAAAGCTAAAAAATTATAGACAGGTACCGACAGAAGGGCCACCTACCGGGACCAATTGTGTTTTCAAACCATCCTGGAACCCATTGAAAAATACACACAAAATTTCATCCAAATCTAATACAATCAAGATTAAGAGAAGTAAGGTGACAAACATATGTACAGAAGAATTATATATATTAAGATATAGACAAGATATATGTATAGAAAGAAAGAAAACAATTATTTGGGACTCGCACAAGACACAAAAAAAGTTTTAAAAAAATCATTAATTAACAATAGGCCTATTGTTAATTATTTTTGTTTTCCTTATAAGAATTTAATAACATAATTATCAAAATCTGTGCGAGGCCAAAAAGGCCTGTGATGCCTCGGATACACTTAGGTATAGATCACTTGAGCACTTATATCTAGCACTCACATACTTGAATATAGAAATTGAAAGATTGCAATAGTTAATACTGCACTCGTAAGACAAATGCAGTAACTCTGTCATAAAAAAAGAGACAAACTTTTTTGAACTGCTGATATGTAAGAAAGCGTTCGGCTACTTAGTTCTGTAATAAATTAATAAGTATAATACATAATTTACGACCAATGGGATGAAAGGAAGAGATATTCATATTTTATTCTAGTGTTTTCTTATGTTTCAATAAGGATAAAAATATTTTGATTTTCCCATCTGTTACGAAATATTTTAAGCTATTCGATGCCAAAAAACAGAAATCATGTTTTTTTGAGATAACGCTTCTTAGCTTGCGGAGGCAAAATAACTAGTGCAAGCCTTTCCCATATGAAGCAATGGTATTGGAAACATTTATTTAGCAAAATCAATCAATGTAATGGTCTGGTCTGCAATCTTGTTTGCCAACATGATGTTGAGGTAACTATAACCTGTAGCTTTAAATTTGGTGGATTTTCAATTCCATTCGATAGATCCGATTCGATTTCAATTAGGTGGGGCACTCCAATTTTTTTTGGAAACTAAAATAAAAGGATCTATGGGACCATATTTTAATGTAAAAGACTCTCGGATTTTTAATTTAATGTTCGTAAGAGTTGCTCGGCGACCAGTGCAGACACTAAGCCAGCAGGATATTATCAACTTAATAGATAGATAATAATAGACCACTAGATTGTGTGCCTAAAGGACTTGATATAGGTACAAAGCGGACAGGGCGCGCGGCCAGGGCGCTGACAAGACAAAATGTATGGCGTCAAAGGAACAAAAATATACTTAGCGTCGCGGGCGCGCGGCCATACTCCATACATTTTCGTCACAGCGCCCTGGCCGCGCGCCCGGGGCGCTTTGTCAAGTCACTTAGAGCCACTTTTGGAATAAGTGTGTTAAAAAGGTTTTTTCTTGGTCACTCACTCCGACGTAATTTCCATAATTGCATCCTTGCCAGTTGATGAGATCGCTGTGTCACAACACAACAGTGATGAACCATATAATTTTTGTATCAAATCTGGTTTCCTGATAACCAAATAGGTTGCCATACCAATAAGTTGTACTCTGAGGTTCTATTCTATTCTTTTATATGGCAAGCAAAGCCGATGACGACTATTCTGCCAATGTCTAAAGTAGATTGGAAAAGCAAGTGTGTGTGTGTTTAATAAAAGAGGGTAGTGAATACTCCGAGGTTGTATTGCAGTTTATGAAGGTTATATTCCAATAAATGACAATCCACGTCAATGCACAGTCCTCTGTACTCTTTGACACAGTCTCTGGCGTCTCTGGTCAATACAACTATTGTATTGAATTGTTAAAGTATAGAATTTCTAATCATTTATACATACCTAATTGCTATTTTATTTATAAGTTATAATGGATGACGACGACGTAGATGACGAGATAGAAGAGAAGAAGAAGAAGAGTAGTAAAAAAGGACACAAAAATGATGGTGCAGGTAAAGTGCCTCATATTATTTAAATCTAATAATAATCAATACTTCTAATCATTTATACATAATTGCTATTTTATTTAGAAGTTAAAATGGATGGCGACGACGTAGATGACGAGATAGAAGAGAAGAAGAAGAGTAGTAAAAAAGGACACAACTATGATGGTTCAGGTAAAGTGCCTTATATTATATAAATCTAATAATAATCAATACTTCTAATCATTTATACATAATTGCTATTTTATTTAGAAGTTAAAATGGATGGCGACGACGTAGATGACGAGATAGAAGAGAAGAAGAAGAGTAGTAAAAAAGGACACAAAAATGATGGTGCAGGTAAAGTGCCTTATATTATTTAAATCTAATAATAATCAATACTTCTAATCATTTATACATAATTGCTATTTTATTTAGAAGTTAAAATGGATGGCGACGACGTAGATGACGAGATAGAAGAGAAGAAGAAGAGTAGTAAACAAGGACACAACTATGATGGTTCAGGTAAAGTACCTTATATTATTTAAATCTAATAATAATCACAAGTTGAAAATAGGCCTTCTTTCACTTTGTGATACTAAAAGCCAGATGCTGGCAATTTAAGAAGGAAAACCATTCAAAAGCTGTTTTATTCCGTCATACTCAAGGGTAAAATACTACAGGCATTTAAAGGTGTCTCACTGACAAATGAGCAGGCAGCCCACTTGATAGTTAGTAGTACCCGCCACGTATGGGCATCTGGGCCGTTATTGTTCTTTAAAAATTCCGATAATGCCCCACTCAAGACCAGTCTGCAAGGGAACCTAAGTAACCGAAAGTTGCCAAACTTCCCCACCGAGTGTGTCCACACGTTGAGGTATATAATATGTCGTGTCATAAATAAGTTCTGTCATTATGATTTGTCAGTGTTCATCAACAACAATTAATATTCTCGGATCAGTTACCAAAAAAAAAAAAATATTCTGTCAACCAAACTGCTTTTTGACATGAAAACAATCAACCTTTCTAAAGAATACGTCATTAAACTGCTAAGAAAGCAACATTGTTGCAGGTTATTCGTGACCTAAACTGTTTTTTAGATAACTCTTCTTCTAAACTGTGAATTGTGCATTTTTTTTGTATTTTGAAATAGAAAATAATAACCATTTTTTTAAACCATATCTCAACTCTTTACGTTTGGGCCCATTAGTTTCCGTCTCCTTTATTCCATTTTCTGACACTTGGCGCACTGTAGTCGGAAATGTCATAATTGCGTCGACCAGCCGCAGGGTTCCCAAATCCCAACTTAGGGGTTTCCTCCCAAATTTAAGGATAGATAGTGAGTGGTGAGTGATATATTTATAATATAGTGGCGCCGTTCAATGGAACGGCTAGGCAGCCAACTTAACGGCTGATTAAGCTAGTTCGCTGCGACAGCCACTTGGTAGCCACCGGCAACAAGTCACCTGGCTATGTTGTTTAACACCTGTCTCCTACGAACTAACACTTCAAGCAGCGACCAGGAATAAGGCCAAGGAAATAAATACACTACATTATTAAATAAAATAGTGCATGTGGGAATTGGCCTGTACTAATTGTTGCACTTATAAAATAATATCGTGTACTTTTAAATGAAATGTAATGTGTAAACAATTGAAGACTAACCTAAATAAATAAATATAATTGAATATTTATTTATTTGACCATTGGTCAAGCTAAATAATGATTTAAAAACGCAGATTAAAATTAACGAAGTTTCGGTGCCCATGCATATTAAGCAATGAGTAACTATACGGATCATAAAACTCGCATAAAGAATATGTCTTTTTGTGTTCGGCAGCACCAAACCCAATGTTGTTGAGTTTCATGGTGGGATTGGCGTTCGTGCTTGCTGTAGTGACTATGCCCTTTACATCGTGCAAAATGGTTGAGAGTTGCAAGAAATTTCGAATGAAGCGTTTGGTAAGCATCTGCAGAAGTAACTTCAAGATTATTTTGTGTAAATATAAGATTCTTACATAACAAAAAACAAAATTTAAACAAAATGTATCATACATCACACCGCTGCACCGGTGCAAAATGTGTAGGTATAAATTTTAGCCCTTAAAACCGTATCAAAATCCAAAAAGTTGTTTCTGAGACTAGCTCGAACAGACACAAACTGAGCGCAGAGCTGACTTTAATTTATAATATGGTGTGATGATAACATGATGATAATGATCGATTAAATTTAATTTTATCGCTCTCACTCGCCACCATTCTCACTCTGACTCGTATCTTGCATTTTCCACTTTCGATTTCCTCAAATTAACGAAGTGTGTATTATACATCTATCATTTTACATTAAACAAAATTGCTGCTAAGTGATACAAAATTTTCAGTAATATTCATCTATTAGTTAACGAGTTCCAGGTGGCTCCTCAATTCAGATGTTTAGATTGAGGAGCCACTTTTGCATTGATATAACTTGTGATACAGTTTGCTACTAAATCCAGAATTTGTGCTGCAAAATCAGAACTTTTGCTGCTAAATAAGGGTGTTAGTTGCCCTTTAAAATCTGACGTGGCTTCGCAGATCACATTTTGACTTTGCTTTGCTAAGTAAATTTTAATTTTTATACGAATATGAACCTTATTTAAGAATTATAATCGTTCAAAACGGTTGCATATTTTCGCTATAAATGTAAGTAACTATAGTCTGGAATAGCACATAGGCTACTTTTTTCCACAAGGTTAGTTCCCTCGGGATAATCTCTGATTTTCACGCATGCCAAGCCACTGGTAAAAGCTGCAAATGATTATAAACTTATTTGCAGCATTGTAAGCCGTATGAACGCGCCGTCGTACTTCGGCTTGGTCGGAAACTACCAGGAAAACTAAAGGGACCTGGTCGCGTTACCGTGTTTCCTTGGATCGATGATTATTGGATCATCGACATCCGCTCTGTCGTTGTAGATGTGCCTCCCCAGGAAGTAAGTGTAGAGATTTTTTTATTTTATTGAGGAAGCTCTTGACCTCGATCACGCCTGATGGAAAGCGATCGATAAGGTCTATGATGGAGCGAGCGTGCCCAGAAGATGCCTTGAGGTACTGGTACTGGTACTGGTGGTCTTTGACGCGTCGACGAAACACGGCAGGCTGCTTGACGCCGGACTCCGGTGGTCGCGAACCAGGCGGGCGCGTTAGCACTACCTACTACACGCAAGGGAATTGATTCAGTTTAAAATTGTCTAATCTAAAACTGAAGTAATCGTTTGTGTGAATTAAAATACTTATTGCTGCAGTTCGCAGTTGTATGTCTTACGTCTGTCATTCAGCTAGCACCTAGGTACTTCGCAACGCAAACACATTGAAGGGGTTTGGATGGATGATTGATTCAAAGCCTCGAGCGAATAAAAGGCGAGATCGATAGCAGTTTATAAGTTACAGTTTCTTTCGACCTGCTCGTGAACTCGCATGCACTCTTCGATGTTCACAAATCGGTTGTGGCATATGCAAAGCGGTTAGATGAAAAAAATCTAAAAATAATAAGCACTAGCACTTCGCCCGCGACTTCGTCCGCGTGGATTAGTAGGTACTCCACAAACTTCAACGCCCCCTATAAAAGGTGAGTTTTGGAAAATTAAACACAACGATTTTCGTACGCCACGCCACCGTTGACAGAATCTCACTTGTCTCGAGCCCAGGTTCAGCGCAACTGTTCACCCCGTTCAACCCGTCAGGGTTTGATTATGAAAAAATTGTTAGGTACATCTGTTTCAATTATCCCGCTTTTAGTTTGTTCATAGCATTCCGAGGTAAATTGAAGCAAGCAATTATGTCCTCCCCTAAAATCTTAATCACCCCTGCTTCACTCCTTATTATGTACCTATGTAGTTTATCTTCCAAAAATCCAAACATTTGTTATTGTTATTGTTTAATCGAAAACATTTAAACGCCGTGGTGTTTCAACTTCATCGGACCAAGCATTGATACGATTCTCCCCAGTTCGCTAAAGCCGCGACATTTTTCTTACTCCGAGCATGTTTATTACCGTCGTAACTTTTGAACGAAAGGTCCGATTTGAATAATTTAAAGTGTAATTTACACGGAAATAATCAACCTTAATTATCAAACCATTTAAATGGATAAGGATTAACATCATGATACTAAAATCACCATTTTTTATTTCAACATTGGATTTGCTTGAATAATATGAACAAAAAGCAGTCATGGTGACTTATCCATAATAGTTAGACATATGGCATCGCAGAGTTTTTTCTAGATATTGATGACTTCTATAAAACTGTAGTACATCACTTTGCTCTATTGTCAATAGATTCCGCAGCGTACGCGATATAAGGATTTTTTCTCACACCTTGGGTTACATTATTGAAGTTTTCATACGGATCCCTAACTTTTTTGAAAATATTCTATAGCCTATGTCCATCACCGATAATGTACGATTCTACTGGTGAAAGAATTTTTTAAATCGGTCTAGTAGTTTCGGAGCCTATTCATTTCAAACAAACAAACAAATCTTTCCTCTTTATAATATTAGTGTAGATGATAAATCGATCACGTCCTGAAAATGTGGTGCGTAGTAGGCCTATTTCTAGAAGTTTTTGAAAAGCTCCAGATAATAACAATCTTTCGATTCCAACTTTCTGGTGGCTGTAACCCCATTCCTCACCTCCACTGACACATGGATCTGACACTGCGCAGCGACTCACCTCGTTATCCTAAAGAAGATATAGTTAAATGCAAACTTAACTTCGTTGCATTTATAAAAGCCAGAACCATAACTTTCCATCCTGTATGCGCCCATTTATTTATCTCTTGCATCTTCTTTGCAGATAGTGGAAGTGATCCTAATTTTATACCACAACGAAATAGTAGGTGGAGTTGTGGAAGACCTAAATCACTTATAAATTGTATGAGTCTGGTAGAAATAATCTCTTTGCGGTTTTGAGGATGAACCGACTTGACTACAATTTTGTCGTTAAATATTTTGTTCAAAATGAGCGATTTCCTTTACTTTTCTATGTGTTATTACTTTCTAGAATTTGATCCCTATTAGCGATACTTTCGGATGATGTAATAATACAGGATGTGTTTTTCAAAATCAATCGGTTTTGATTCCTGACTAGGAGTACCAATTTTTCACAAACCCAGTGATGCAGTTTTAGTTTTCATCACAGTTTTGGATTTGTCCTGTATATGTCAATGGGATATTGCAAACGTCGTAAGTTCATAAAATATCGCGTGAAATTGTAAACTCATTTATCTCAATAAGACACGGATAAATGGAAACTATTGAAATCAGATGGGATTTATTGTATCTATTTAAAATTATCGGTTCGAAATATATCCAAATTTTATAATATAATAAAGATTTATTACAATGTTACTGAGTTTACAATTATCCGGTGACATGACGTAACTCTTCCGTTACTGAGTGATTGAGTGACTGACAGACAACGCACAGCCGAAACTACTGGTCGTAGAAAGCTGAAAGGGGTTCGAACACTTTTCTATGGGAGTTGGCATAGCCATGACAATCATGTCATAGTTGTCACTTGGCGCCAGATTCATCGCACCGTGATTTTGAAAAAAAAAGAAAAATGGCGACGGGGTCTGTGCCATAAAGGTTCTATCTCCTTTGGCCTATCCCTATTGGTTCTATCCCGTTTTTAGGTTCCTTGGGGAGTGTAGGGGAAGGCACTAAGAGAGGATTCCCCGAAATTCCCACGGCAACGGGAAAAACGGGATATGCCCATACGAAGTCGCGGACAAAAGCTAGTGTTTTAATAATATTAATCAGCCATCGTAACGTCGGCGTCGCAAGGAGAGCGGTGTCCCCACCAACCGTGTCTCCACGTTGCCGTCGTGGTGGGGCTTGCGTGTCTCAGTGATCTTGGGGGCTTTGCCGGTAGAGCCACTCATGCCGGAAGGTCCCAAGTGAGAGACCAGACCAAGAGAGACACAAGAGGGGCACACCGTTCGGAGACTTGAGCAGTGTTCGGGTCCTCGGACGGTGTGCGTCTCATTGGCTTGCTCGCTGCTCTCTGGTACGCGTCTGATCATCAGACGTGACTGTGAGGGCAGCGAGCAAGCAGTGAGAGAGAGGGAGAGAGGAGGGGAGACAGGGACCGCACCCTCAAAAAGGAAAATAAAATGGACAGTATTGAAAGAGATTTTGTACCCCAGGGCGGTCCGGACTGCACAGCAGTTCGGGAATCCGCCACGCCTCGCGCGTCAAGCCCCTCGTATTCTGGGGGGGGCAACAATGCTGTCCACATTCCACTTGCCAAGGGCAACAGTGGCCGAGGAGGCCCCCGATCCAAGCCGTCCTTTGAGGACATGATCGGGTTCGATTTTGGCTCGTCCGACAAAGCGTCGGTCGGGCGGAGCGCGGCAAGAGGCGCGTTGTACTGGAGGAGGGGCTCGCCTGAGCGTCACCCGGGTGCAGAGTCGGGGTCCGAGTTGGACTCCGACGACCTGGTGACAGTTAGCTCGGCGAGCTCCGAACCCGAGGGGGCAGGGACTGCAGCGGAGGACTCGAGGTCCTTCCGCAAGCGGCCTAGGCCGGAAGACGACCGGGGGTCGTCTTGTAGTGAAGAGGTGGCCTCGGCCCGTAAGATCCCCACCAGCAGGCGGGGTAAGGGCCGAGAGGGAGGCAAGGGCAGAGTCCTTGCCTCCAAGGATGCTGGACGACCCCCCGAAGATGGCGGTCGTGGGGCTCATGGCTCGGAGTCCTCCGGCGGCGAGCCGGATGACCGGAGGGCCGGGTTTGCGGAGGTGGTGGAGGCCGCGCTTCGCGATGTGGCCTTGAAGAGGAAGCTTTCCTCTAAGAACAAGGCCATAAGCGAGGCGATGGCCTCCATTCTGGCGGCAGCGGAGGTTACCAGGGGTGGGCCTCCGCCGGACGAGATGTCCGAGCTGCGGGCGGAGGTCGCCCGCTTAGCTGCCGCCACGGAGCGTCTCCGAAAGGAGAACGAGGGGCTCCGCGCAGACCTGGCCAGGCTCCGGGGAGCCGGCCCACAGGGGGCGCCGCAAGGGGGGCGCAAGAAGGACGGCCAGCCCGTGCCGCAGGAGAGCCAGGTGCTGGACCTGGTGCGGCAGGAGATGGCTGCCTTTCAGGCGCGGTTTTCCGTCCTGGAGGGCATCGTCCTGCGCCCCCCGTTAGCGGCGAGTGGGAAGGCTCCAGGCCAGAAGGCGGCGTCGTACGCGGCCGCCGTGGCTGCCACACCGGGGTTGTCCGGCCAGGACAAAGGGTCCGGGCCGGCACCCGCGAAGCCGGTGCCGGGAAAACCGGACCCGGCCCCGGGAAGGAAGAGGAAGGGTGGGGTTGCTGCGCGGACGGCGAAGGCTCCTACGCCGTCTGAGCAGCAGCTCCCCCCGGCTTCCTCGCCTTCAGCTCCTCCCCCGGCTCAAGCCGAATGGCAAGTGGCCGGGGAGAAGAGGAAGGCGGGAAAGGCAGCCAGGGCGGCCAAGAGGCGGGAGAGGAAGCGGCGGCAGAAGGCGCGAAGCGTCGCGGCTGCGCTGCGCCCCCCGAAAACCGCGGCTGTAGTGCTAACACTGCAGCCGGACGCGGCGAAGAGGGGCGTGACGTACGCGGACGTGCTCACCAAGGCGAAGGAGTCAGTGAACCTTGGTGAGCTAGGCATCGTGGGGGGCCTTCGGCTCCGGGTCACCATGACTGGGGCCCGGATGCTGGAGATCCCCGGGGCAGCCAGCGGCCCAACCGCGGACGCTCTAGCCGAAAGGCTTAGGGCGTCCCTAAGCGCGGACGATGCCCGAGTGTCCAGGCCCACCAAGCGCATCGACATGCGCATCTTGGGCCTGGACGACTCCGTCACGGAGGCGGAGGTGGTGGCCGCCGTCGTTAGGACGGGGGGGTGCTCAGCAGAGGAGGTGAAGGCGGGCACCCTACGTCCTGACAACACGGGCACGCGCACCATTGTGGTGAGCTGCCCCGTGTCGGCGGCCAAAACCATCACGGAGGGCCGAAGGTTTTTGGTGGGTTGGGTTTCCGCGCAGGTCAAACTGCTGGAACCCCGACCTCTGAGGTGCTTCCGTTGCCAAGTGGGCCACCATGTGGGAGCACAATGCACCTCGGAGGTGGACCGCAGCGGTCTTTGTTTCCGCTGCGGTCAGCCCGGTCACAGGGCCGGCTCTTGTGTCGCCGCGCCGCACTGCGTAGTCTGTGCGGCAGCTGGCAAGCCGGCCGACCACTGGGCTGGGGGTAGGGCCTGCGCTCCACCCACCAAAGCCGGAAACAGGAGGAAGCCCTCCGCCACCGCCGTCTCTGCCGCGACCGCCGCCGCTGCCGCCGCTTCTTCTACCTCCATTGCCGGTTCCACTGCGGCTGCTGCTACTGCAGCAGCCGCAGTAGAGCCCCTACAAAGGGCTCCGGAGGGGGCTGAAATGGAGTGCCAGTAATGGCCCCATTTCACCCCCTCCTGTTGAACGTCAGCCACTGCGCCGCCCAGGAACTGATGCTCCTGAGCATGGCGCAGTGACTGATGCCTGTGGACGGCGAGCAATGGGTAGCTCGCCGTCCGATCAGAACAGGCCCGGGTTGACGGCGCGCTGTGTTCTACGCGCGCCAAACCAGCAGACGTCAGCATGGGTCGGAGCCCAATAGGGCTAGAGCCTACCAGGGTTGCGGATTTGTTCGAAAGAGTTACCGCGGCCCTGGGAAGAAAGGCACTAGGAGGACTAAAGGGTGGGTTTTAGTCAGTAAAAGTCTGACACTCCCTGCCGCTCCACCCAGAGCGGGAGGGGTCATTTGATGATTTCCCATCCTAGAAAAAAAAAAAAAAAAAAAAAAAAAAAAAAAAAAAAAGGAGAGCGGTGTTTTCCCACGACATTTGAACTTGGCAAATGTCATTCTAAAAGAAGCTGTCTCGTGCCTCACAGTTACTAATACATCCTCTAAGTCGAGTTGAACACGTTCTGTTACTAATTTACAATTATGTTAGCATGTAGTTTTGCTACCTGGGCTGGCAGCTACCTAAGGCCGCAGCATTTTTGATTTTCTTTAAATATAATCTGTGTTCTTGATTATGATGTGCCGATGCTGAAGACAGCACGCTTAGATCTCTCGACGATATCTTCTTCTGGCGAGATATGACGTAGAGTACTGATTCCACACCGACTAAACAAGTAGGTACGTAGTATGGATTTGGTCGATTAGATCTTATATTTGCCATCGTAGTATAACTTCGAAAGGGTTGGATCTAATTAGTTTAACATCGATTCCTGTTACAAAAGGCTCGAATGGAAATGCACCTTTTCATCTATAGTAATATTATAAAGAGATAAAGTTTGTGGGGTTGTAGGGGGTAATCTCTGGATCTAATGAACCGATTTTTAAAATTATTTTTATATGTGATAGCCATATTCAGGAAGGCTATAGACTATACGGGAACGGGAAACATCAGGATATACGCGTACGAAGTCGCGGGTAAAAGCTGGTCTGAAATAATAAACAAAATATTTTTTAACAAATTGCTCGTTATCATGGTTAGCGTTCCACCATGTAACGGCGATGGTCAGCCATAATTAATTGCTATGAGTATCCATATCAATAAAATTACTCAGTTAAATAGTAACAGCAACGCAGTTTTATCTTCGACGTAAAGCAGCGCTTGCCATGGTCGTTCAGTGGATCTATAACATGCCGAGACTCTTCCATGCCTCGGAAAGCACGATAAGCATTTGTAGATGTTTGACAGTCGTTTCGGATAGACAGGAGCCAAAAAATCAGACACCAGTCTTGGGATTTTTTTTTGATGGGGTTTCTCAAATGACTCCTTCTGATCTGGGCGGAGCGGAAGGGATCTAAAGTTACGTTCCAAGGCCGCGGTGACTCTTTCGAACAAATTCCACAACCCAGGCAGGCAAGGCACGGGCCCCGTCTATTATGCTGACATCTCTTTGAGGCGCGCGTGGAACACAACGCGCCTTCGAGCCACCGGGCCACCGTATTACCCAGTCATTGGGTTATGGAGGTCAGCTTGGCAGTCACTTCACGTAAAATACTAGTTCTCAGCTGCAACCGGCTGACTGGAAGCCGATCCCAACGAAGCTGGGAAAAGGCTGTACAGATTGATTGAGATACTCAATGTTTCAGGTATTAACGAAAGATGCTGTAACAGTGGCTGTGGACGCTGTGATAGTCTACAAGATTCTTGATCCCATGAGTGCGATTACGCAAGTGGAAGATCCAATGTATGTCAACCTTTTTCTGTTTTGAGTGAAGCTGCAGGAAAAGCTTGTACCTATCTAATGATGAAGTGTTAAATGAGATATTAAACTTAGGTAAGCTGATACTATAGCAAAAAAGGAGAGTGAAAATAATAAAATAGTTATTAATCAGTCCTTGTCACCCCCACGCGCTTTATGTGTTCTTCCGCCATCCTCGCAGATTCTAGATAGAAGCAGTAGCCGAAAGACTTTGACTGACTCATAAAGCCCACCTATTGAGAGTTGTGCAGCAACCAAATCAAATTTAAATGAAATACTACGGTTTATGCAACAGGATGGCTCTGTTAGACTAACGTGACCAGACGTCCCGTTTTGAACGGGACTGTCCCTTTTTACAATTACGAGTCCCGGTGTCCCCGAAATGAACTGCGGGACGCAAAATTGTCCCGTTTTCAGAAACCGCGCGAAAATTTGAGTAGCGGATACAGCTCGCCCGTCGATGTGACGCCCGCACCAACCGGACGCGAGCTAGCGGTGTGCGAGAGCGAGACCGCGTCATCGACGATGACTCATCGTCAACATAACGATAGCGGAGAGTGTATCTATCGCTCGTGTTTTGTTTACTTAGGTATTAACTATTGTGTGACAAACTTTTCATTCGCCCACTTTTCGCTATTTGTTGTGTTTTTATTTGATGCTCGTGTAGTAAATAATTTCTTTTGCTTTAGAATCAGAAGTTAAAATGCCGAAACGCAAGTGTTCGTTCAATGTTAGCTTACAAGCAAAATATCCGTTTATCAAGCAAATAAATACTCCATCAGATGTCAGATGTGAAAAGTGTCGTACAGAATTTAGTGTTTCCCACAGTGGTGGCGGTGATATTGAACAGCATTTAAAGTCTGACAAACATAAAAATGCCGATCGTGCCGCCGCTTCGAGTTCTTCGATGTTCGATTTTTTCAAGAAATCGGACGCGCCGACTTTGAAGGATTTGGATATCGCCGCGGCAGAAGGCGTCTGGGCTTATCACACGATACAAGAAAACCACAGTTTTCGTTCTAATGATTGTGCATCGAAATTGATTCAATCATGTTTTGATCCCAAATTTACATGCGCGCGTACGAAATCAGAAGCTATTGTAGTAAATGTTTTGACGCCTACAGCGATGAAAGAATTAAAAGATGACCTTGATAAGTGCAGTTGTATTACAATACTAAACGACGCTTCAAACCACGGTAACAAGAAAATGTACCCTATTGTAGTGCGCTTTTTTCAACCTTACGTAGGTGTGCAAGTAAAAATTTTAGATTTCCAAGACCAACCTGGTGAAACTTCTGACATCATTATCAATTATTTAAACCAAGTGTTGACAGATAATAATTTGACAGAAAAAGTCGTAGCATTTTGTGGGGACAATGCCAACGTCAATTTCGGAGGAGCAGCTAGGCGAGGGACTAACAATGTTATAACGAAATTACAATCATCTCTGAAAAAAGAATTAATAGGTATTGGATGTGGAGCCCATGTAATTCACAATGCAATAAAATCTGCTGCAGATGGGCTACCGGTAGATTACGAAAGCGTTATTGTGAAGATTTATTCATTTTTTTATATTTACACGGTTCGAGTTGAAGCTCTAAAGGAGTTTTGTGCCGAAACTGAAACGGAATATCAACAAATGCTCGGCTATAGCAAAACCAGATGGCTTGCTCTTATGCCTGCTTTGGAGAGGGTTTTAAAAATGTATCAGCCGTTAAAAAGCTACTTTTTGAGTATTGAAAAATGTCCTCTGTTACTAAAAAACTTTTTTGAAGATCCCACATCCGAATTGTGGTTTTATTTTTTACACGCTCAGTCAGCAAGTTTTCATCAAGCTGTCTTGAAACTTGAAGGTCAGACTGTATCGGCAATTGAAGCTGCGAAAGAAATCAATCAATTAAAAGACAATTTAACTCAGAAACAGACCAATCAGTTTCTTCCATTTACTGTCCGTCAATTAATGTTAAAATTGAAAAATACTGGTACTGATATCGATGAAGAATTTGTGAAGAGGATGGCTACAGAATTTTATAAAACAAGCCGTGAATATCTGGACCAGTGGACTTACTTTCTTACCAAAGAATTGGAGATATTTTATTGGGCAGATTTAAAAAAGGTCCCCACATGGGAAGACATTCAAAAATCTCTGGATGTATTAATTGAAAAACAATATATTGACTGTAATAAGGATACTGAAGTTTTTGACGAATTTTCATTAATTTCTAATTACATTACATCGCAAAAAGTGACTGAATGGAATAATTTAAATGTTTCCACGGAAACCCGTTGGGTGGAACTATTCAAACACTTTCGCGCCAACAATCTTCAGCATGAAAACTTTTCGATTTTAATTGAATATATTTTATGTTTGCCTGCTACAAATGCTCCAGTAGAAAGAGTATTTTCGATTATGAACAAATTGTGGACATCTGAAAAAACCCAGTTACAAATTTCAGTTCTAAAGGCGATGTTGATAATTAAGGTGAATATAAAAAAAACGTGCCAAGAGTTTCATTCTTACTTGAAATCGTCTCCAGCTATATTAAAACAAATTTGTTCCTCTGATAAATATAAATATAATTAAACATTTTGGGTACCTATATTTTGTGATTCGTAACTTTTAACCAACTTTTTCTGAATAAATAACTTTAAAAAGTGTTTTTTTTTTTTTTATTGACAACCTATTATTTGACCGAAATAAACCGATGTCCCGTTTTGAGTCAAAGAATAAATGGTCACGTTATGTTAGACCCACTAGGCATTCCAAGGGTTAATGCGTGACGTGACAAGCAATGATTATAATAATAATAATAATAATTGAATGATGACATTTTGGGAAAAATGATATTCAAATTGAGGTTTTCGGATGATTTAAAAAAAAAACGTATCGTCCTTAGGGTGATAATGCAAAATTGTGTCTTCATTGTTATTGGTAAAGACAGCGATTCAGTCTACGTCAGTAAATAAATGATAAGTTTTAAAAAATCTTTTATTCTTTACCAACTCAACTAAAAGTCCAAATAACTCGCGTTCAGGCATATTTTCCAGTGAATCAACGAGTCTCATTGCTGTAACGGCTCTGCGGAATGAACTTGGAAAACGAGACTTGGCACAAGTGCTCACTGAAAGAGAAGCAATGGCGACCTCCATGCAAGCCGTCCTTTACGAAGTGACTGAACCTTGGGGAATCGAAGTGCAGAGAGTTGATATGTACGCTAATCATGAATATCTTAAGGCCAAGCGTCGGAGTAGCTAGAAGTTTTTAGGAATTAATAACTCTCATCTCTCATCTGCCTAGCCTTTTCCCAACTACATTAGGGTTGGCTTCCAGGCAAACCGGACCATTATTTAACGTGGAGCGGCTGCCTATTTGACCTCCACAACCCAGTAGCTGAACTCAGCCATAGGTTGTACCTAAGGTAGCAAAAAACATACGATAACGAGATACTTGGAGACAAAGATCGATTTATGAGAAACTAACAAAGGAATACTATATAGTCTAACATTCTTAGGATAATTCTCGACTTATCGTACATAACAATTTTGTCTACTAGCTGCCGGGCAGCTAGTAGACAAAATTGTTATGTACCAACTATTAAAAATATAGATGTTTTATAGTTTGTACATAATTTCAAGTCATCATCATCATCATCATATCAGCAGAAAGATGTCCACTGCTGGACATAGGACTCCCCCAAGTGTCGCCACAACAACCGCTCCTGTGCGTCAATTTCAAATAATAGAGAATATTTTCTTGTTTCATACTTTTTTGAGCGTGATTTTTCAGTAGTCTGGTTTTAGTTTTGCTAACTAGTTTCTTCTAATTTATGCGTAGTAAAGTAACCTAGATCAAAACATTAAAATAGAAATGTTTTATTTTTTCCAGAAAAAACGTAAGCCTGCCTCCTGCGTTACAAAGAGCGATGGCCGCAGAAGCCGAAGCTAAGCGTGAAACTAAGGCCAGGATCATTGCATCGGAAGGAGAAGTGAACACAGCTAAAGCCTTGATTGAGGCTGCGGTACCTTTGTTGGATAACCCAACTGCTCTGCAGGTAAAATACATAGTTTTGATCATCGTACTTAAAAAGTTGTAGGTATGGCTCAAATGGGATCGGGCGGGTCACATAAGCCGCGTGCATGATGACTGCCGGGTAAGCTCTTCAAGCAATGGGTGCCAGAGAATGGACTGCGCGCCGAGGCCGGCTCAGAAAGCGGTGATGAGGTGACCTGAACGCACACCACGGATACTGGTCTGAGGTGACGATGCAAGAAAAGAGTGTTTGGAAAGGTATGGGGGAAGCCTTTGCCCAGCCACTGCTGGGCAAAGGCTTCCCCCATTTATTTAATATTTTATTAGCCTACAAGATAGAGTCTGTCAAGTGAGTCTAGTCCACAACCATTCTGCTGATTTCTTATAATGGCAATACTATTATCTGTCAAACAAATTGTCACAAATTCTGTTGAACCTCGTAACGATTTCGGGTTTTGTTGAATTTTTAATTTTATAATGCCGAAACCTATTAAAAGTAGTGTCAGGAGCATATTGTTTAAAATGATTAATAAATATAATCATGCAAAGATTGAATCTGACAACGAGTTATCGGAAAAACGACGAGTTTTGGATGAAATCGTTTCAACATCAGGTAGGTTGGCTACATAATATTGATACTTGTAGCAAATTGTTTAATTTTATTTATTTCAAAAGTGATGTGATGATGTGATCACGATTTCGGTTTTGGTTTAGATTCAGACGTCGAATTCATGATGTTGAAACTTACTGGGGCAACTATAAGTGAAAACAACTAAATGAGATTGTTGTCATTTTTTTCAGCCACCTTGGATGATGAATTAACTAAAAGCACAATTTATAATTTAGTTAAGCAAGTCATAGCCATAGAAGACAATAAAAAAATGTAATCTGAAACGGACTATCTGACAAAAATTTCTGCTATGACAGGCCAGTACAGATTTATTTGTTTACACTGCATTTTCAACATAATGTTATCATAAAATTTGTGCGTTTGATTGAACTGACATATTAAACTTTCAGATTTAAGTGTGAAAACATTGCGAAGAATAAAAAAAGAAGGTGCTATTAACCAGGGTGAGTGGAACACACCGGGGAAAAAGCGTCCACGACAGCCAACTGTTGCCAACCTGGATAGTTTTGACTTATCAGCCATACGAAATAAAATTAATGAATTTTACTGTGTGAAAAAGCAAGTTCCAACTTTAAGAAGTTTACTTGCAGATTTAAGAGAATCAATTGGATTTACTGGATGTCATGAAACATTGAGACAATTGTTACTCAAAAATGGATTTGAATTCAAAAAAAATAAAAATGAGAGATCTCTTCTTATTTAAAAGTATGAACTAGCTGCATGGCGACATAGGTATCTCAGACCTATTGATGAAAAGCGGAAACAAGGAAAATTAATAGTTTACCTTGACGAAACCTATGTCCACCAAAATTACAAAGTTAAAAAATCATGGCAAGGGCCATCCACAAGCGGTGTTATTGATAAAATATCATCAGGCAAAAGACATATTATTGTTGTTCATGCTGGATCCGAAAAAGGTTTTGTCCCTAACGCAGTATTAGTTTTCAGTACAAAATCAAAAATGGCAGATTATCATGATGATATGAACAGAAATAATTTTATGAAATGGTTACGTGAAAAATTATTACCCAATTTAAGTCAACCCAGTGTCATTGTTATGGACAACGCCAGCTACCATGTAACTCAAATAAATAAGCCACCATCTATGAATGATTTAAAGGCCGACATTCAGAAATGGCTGACTGAAAATGGAATTCATTATGAAGAATTTTTTACAAAGGCTGAGCTTATGTGCCTTGTCAATGAAAACAAAACAACTCCAATGTATGAAGCTGAAGAATTTTTAAAACAACATGGCCATGAGGTTTTGAAACTTCCACCATATCATTGTGACCTGAACGCAATTGAACTCATATGGAGTTTGGGTAAAAGAAAAATAGCCAGCAAAAACTTAGGAATTCCAGGTAAAGAAATGGAGAACCTTATAAAGGAATGTTTTAATAGTGTCACAGCCAGTGATTGGAAAAAATGCACAGATCACACTATTAGTGTCGAAAATAAGTATAAATTTAGAGACAGGATATCAGAAACAAAGTTGGAACCCTTCATAATTTCTGTGCGTAATGATGATACTGACAGTGATTTTTCATATGAAAGCATTGAATTTCTTGATTCTGATTTTAATTCTGATAGTGACAAATAAATACCTACATTGAAATGCTTTGTTTTTAATTTATCCCTAATAATTTTTTTATCAAAATTTCAAGTATCAATAAGTCATCAGCGTGCTATATCAGTGTTGACACCTGAAAGATTTTTGAATTTGCCGCCTTTTTCATGGGACTAGACTCGCTTGACAGACTCTAGTCATTGTTTGACAACTCTCAAACTACGCCACTAAGTCCTGCGCTTTCCATATTCGTTGGATTCCCGCAGCCTCTACTAGAACGGCAGTATTTTATGCACACCTTACTTTTCAGAGCCTCAAAACGCAAGAGCGCATGACTTCATTAGCAGTACTGTACAACCCATGTATATCTCTTTCAGTTGCGGTACCTCCAGTCACTCAATGTAATATCGACGGATAAGGAGTCAACATTAGTTTTCCCGTTTCCGATGGATTTCTTACAAAGCTTCCAATCACAACCAGGACCAAGCTCACGCAGCAATGAACAAATTAAATGTAGTAAAAAAGATATTAATTTCAACTAATAAAACATATTCAATAGTCGACAGTTATTTTTCTTTTATTTCTGTAAATCGAATCGTTTCTTTTCTGTTACGATGTACTTATTATAAAGTATTCATTCTATTCCATTTTATTG
This sequence comes from Melanchra persicariae, assembly GCA_947386135.1. Classification (NCBI taxonomy): domain Eukaryota; kingdom Metazoa; phylum Arthropoda; class Insecta; order Lepidoptera; family Noctuidae; genus Melanchra; species Melanchra persicariae. Next base: position 7,851,591 of record OX376650.1, on the reverse strand, counting down.
AAGAAGCTTTAAACAAAGAGGTTTCAAGTTTGTTTCGTATTCAATTTAGAAAATAGAAACCCATTTTCTAAATTGAATACGAAACAAACTTGAAACCTCTAACCACGCCTCTAACTTAGTTTATTATAGACTTTTTTTTAAACATTCGTTGAATCTATGGAGACGATTCATGGTTCATAGAAAAATTAACCCAGCTCCAGCGCAAACCATAATAAATTACATATTTATATCTCATAATATATTATAGACCAAGGAGCCTTTCGAAAAGGCTAGTAGAAAAATACTTTATACTATCGATGCGCGGAACCCTCCAGGGCGCGGCGGGGAGAGGCGTTCTAACCAGTTTTTTTATTCCTGCTGTAGGTACTAAATAATTCCATGCACTATAGAACATTTTAAAATAAATCCACACGACAGAATTTGAATGTCGTTACTTGTCATTATTCTGTTGATGTTTTCGTATTTACATTGTTCAATATTTTTGTGTATTTTATTAATTGGTTTTTCATTTACTTCTCATAATATGAGGCTGAGTCTGTCTAGGGAGGAAAGATCAAGATTAGAATTTACAAGTAAAACATCTAAAATATATATTATATACGTACCTACTTTATATTGTATGGAGGAAATTATTAATGAGTGCTTCAGAATATATCCTATAGATGCCAAATTTCAACGAATAATTACAAAATTATCTTCATGAAAAACGTTCCCCCGATCTTTCTTGGATTTCAACTTCATCATATTGTCCCAGTTAAAATACACGGACAAGTTTGAGTCTGACTCACGCACTTGTAGTTTCGTACCTACAATCTTTTTAATAAAATGGGAAATCCGAAGAAGACGCATATAGGTAAGCGTTCATAAAATCAGAACCAGGGTACTCAAATTGTCATTGGACTCTGATTTAACATAAGACTGTACGGCGTGTGCAAGAGCAACATAGAGAAGACCAAGAGATGCAGTCTTATGGAGAGAAGAAACGATCAATTCTATTTCATAATGTTAACAAGAGAAAATCCTGTAGTTTCTCGCTTTGATAATGCATTCAAATAGCTTTCATTATATACTTTAAAATGTGCATTTCATTATTCTAATTTGAAAGTAAACCTATTGAATATCCTTTAATTCGTGCTTTATTATAAATATTTTTTTTCAGAATTTTCTACAGATGAAACAAGATTAGAAAAAATATTTCGTATAATAGCTATACTGACAATATTCTTGTTCCCATTTTCGTTAATTTGTTGCTTTCGGGTAAGTTTTAATTTCATTATCTTCCAAATACTAACTTTATAGTGCTCGACATTATTTTTTTTTGCCTAACTTATATTGTCCCACTACTGGACAAAGGTCTCCCCATTGCTTTCCAATGTTCTTTTTGTTTTGCCATCTCCGGCCAATCCGTCAGGAACGTGTCTAAATAGTCACGCCAGTGTTTCTTTGGCCTGCCTCGGCAACCACACACGACCTCGTGTACCCACTGCGTGACGACCCTGGACCATCGTTCTTACCTACTACGTGAAAACGAAAACCAGATTATTTATGTAAACAACGTGTAACAGATTAAACGCAATACCTGGAAATGGGTCATTGCACTCATGATTATCTACAATTTTTACTATGGCATCAACCCCAAAATCGCGAAATAAAAACAACTCAACAAAATGTAAGTACTGAACACATATTATTTTCGCGATTTTGGGGTTGGTTCCATAGTAAAAGTTGTTTATAATTCATAATTTTTGGACTTTACCTAAAAGGCTTGGGTAATAGTAGTTACACCAGGGTAAACTTAAGTTTAAATAACCTTCTAACATTACCCGTAATATTATGTATATGTCGCAGCCAATTAGCTTAATCAGCCGTTTAATTGGTTGCCTAGCCTTTTCATTTAGATGTGCCGATTTTTCAGCGACCTAAGTGACATCTTTTGTTCAAAATCGTTTAATGACTTGCCCATGTCACGTATGTCGCTGATTAAACGGCACAGTTCAATCAAAAAGCTAGACTTTTAATGAAACGGTGGATTCAGCTAGTTGGCTGCGACATATATACTTTATTGTACACCAAGATAAAAATGATTATAAAGGAATTCATAGACAAAAAACATACAAGTGGCGACCATGTCGCATCCTACTATCTCTTCCACATTGCTGTTTTCCAAGTATCTATTGTTTTAGGTGGTGAAACAGTACAAACGAGCAGTAGTTCTGCGTTATGGAAGACTTCGACCTGATTCCCCAGCGGGCCCGGGAATAATATGGGTGATACCCTGCACCGACACCGTTCAGATGATTGATCTCCGAACTCAATCCTTTAATCTGGCACCTCAAGAAGTACCTTAAGATATCCTTATTTTTTGTTTAATTATTGACTTAGTTTTTATCTGGGGGCATCACAGTGCCCCCGCCAAGTTGAGCAAAAAAGCGGCACGGCCGTACCATACTTTTCTCGAAGCAGTTCAGGCCATTTTCGACCCCCCTATAATTTCGTTGTGGATGCAACAATGTACAATGTATCCCACAAGTAATACATATTATTAGTGTCAAAACGTTATTTTAAAACTACCGTGCGGTTGTGACTATAAAAACCGAGCGCGCCAGTACTCGCTCCTCATATACCTAAAGCGGTCCCTAGACGGTAATGCAGCATGACATGCGTTACGTGCTGTCATGCATGCATGATCGTTTAATTGTATTGATTGATGCGAATGACATGCAAACTACGTGCTGTACATTGATTGACAAGTCGTTTTATTTTTCGTCCTGCAATACATGCATGACATGCGCGCATGATCGTGTTGCGATCGGCATGTCATGCAACAACTCATTTCGATAGCAAACGGCAGCCAATATGGACACGGTCAATGAGGCACCGCACGAGGTTCCTGACGATAATGACGAAATCAACGCGAGCGCAGATTCAAAGGAATTTTGTTTTATTACTAATTTCCATGTATAAAGACTACCCAGAATTATGGGACTCAAAAAGAAAAACATACATGGACAGAAATAAGAAAACTATAGCAATAAACAAAATAACCAACGCATTGAAAAGATTCGACAAAGATTTAACTGTAGAGAAATTGAAGCGAAAAATAAACACATTACGGTCAAATTTTAACCGAGAACATTCGAGAATGAAAAAAAGCCTTAAGTCTGGAATGGCAAGTGATGAAGTATATCAACCGAAACTATGGTATTATCAGGAGATGCTATTTATCACAGACTCAATCGAGATTGCATCGACAGAGGGTTCGATGGAAAGGAGTGTAGTTAGTATTTCTTTTTATTATTATTTATATACCGTGAAAGTTTAACTTGTTCTCTTCTTTTTACGCAGCATAGCAGCTGTCATCACAAGAAAAAATGAATCTGCCTTTGACAAATACTGATCCATAGCAACAAAGAAGACCTTCTCACCGTATTACATAGAAATTACTGATAAAAATGATTGATAATGCTGCATGATGAAACATGGGCGTTCATGCAGCAGCACGTAACGCATGTCATGCTGCATTACCGTCTAGGGACCGCTTAATAATATTATTAAGGCCGCCACAGGGAAGTCCGGTTAAGCAGTCGACAACCTCCTAGAAAAAAAAAACTCGCTCCTCAACAAACACATTCCGCGCCCGACGCTCGCCCGTGACGGACGTGCCGCTCTCGCTGCTCGCTGTAACAGTATAAATATGGACAGTAGGGAAACTAAGCCTAGTTGAAAACATAATTACCTACGCTCCATTGAAGCAATAGGGTTGTCACTTTTAATGTTTTTGATCACTCCGTCGTTCGTGCGCGAGTTGAGCGCACGCGCACTGTGTTTCCTAGTGTCGCCGCACGTTATCATAGCGTGATCTCCTACGTCACTGAGCTACCGTGTTTTTTTAGTGATGGGAAAGACATTTATCGATACCACGAAACATCGATATACACAACGCGCTCGCTATGGAGCGATTTATAACACGTTCTAACTCAGTGGGCAAGCGCCCACTGGAAGGACCTGTTGATACCAGTGAGTGGAAAATCCCAAAGTTTGGTCTGCCTGCAGCTGGACAGAGTAAACCAAAACCAGTGAAAACATCAAATCGCTTCAGTGTGCTCCGTTCCAATCAACATCAGGAAACGGACATTTTCGCTGCTCGTCTCAAAGATGCTTCGACTCCAAGGAGGAAATCAAGCCATATTCCACCAATCATTTTACAAATGAAATCCGAGTGGACCCATGGTGACATCAAAAACCTCGTTCTGAAGCACGCTAAAAACTTCGATCTACAATATAGAAGTAACAACAAAATTGTAGTTTCTTGTTATAGCCCAGAAAGCCACCAAGCAGTAAAAGACGGTTTCCGAGCTGCTGATCTTGCATTTCATACATTTCCTCGGAAGGACGAGAAAAGATACAAAGCGGTAATCTTCGGCCTACCTGCCTATGCTAAAGATTGTTTATCTGAAGAACTCGAGACCCTGGGTTTTAAAGATGCAATGGTTCGTGAGATGAAGCTACCCGATAACAAAAAAGACATTGGGATATGCCCTCCTTTCTTGGTACAGCTTCCAGCTGGTAGTGATTTTTCAAAATTCCTAAAAATCAGATACATAAGCAACTGTGTAGTGCAAATACGTAAATATCAAGCAAGGAACCCGTTTGGTACACAGTGTTTCAGATGCCAAGGCTTTGGCCATTCTTCAAGGAATTGCAATTTAACTCCTCGTTGCGTGAAATGTACAGAATTTCACCCTACGTCTGAATGTCCCAAGAAAGACAGGACCAGTCCGGCTCAGTGTTGCAACTGCAAAGGTAACCATCCTGCCAACTTCCGACAATGCATCGAGAGACAAAAATACTTGAAACTTGTTCAGAATCGTCAAGAACAAATGAAAGCAACTCAAGATCCTAAGATTAATCCAAAAAGCAGTCACGTTGACGGGCGTAGCTGGAACACTGTCGCAGCAAACACGATCGGACCAAGCACGACTGGAGCTCAGCCAGAAACTGGTACTCAAGATCAAGCCACAGCAGACATGTTAGCAATACTTATGACTATCAAATCCATCAAAAACCAATTTATAACATGTAACAGTATGATGGATAAGGTAATATTAGTCCTGACTCACCTAGGTCAGTATGTTTAATGTTAAAAATTTGCATATCTTATACTGGAATGCCGATGGCATTCGTACTAAACTGACGGAATTGTTAGATCTGTTAAGAGATATGTCCATTGGTATTGTAGCGTTGTGCGAAACTAGGATTTCTTCTCATCAAAAGCTAGAAACATCTGGCTACAATTGCTATCGGCACGATAAAAAGGCCGACGGCCGTTGGCAAGGAGTGGCATTGCTGGTTCGTAGTGACATACAGCATACCCTTCTTCCCACTCCTAACACGTATAACTTAGAATGTATAGGCATCCAAGTAACTACTCCAGAAACAAAGTTGGCTATCTACTCCACTTACCAATCACCTAATCTCCCTCTGCTAGACAGTGACCTAGACTCGCTGCTAAGTGTCAATCAAAAGTCCCTGATAATGGGCGATTTAAACGCCAAGCATCCTTACTGGAATTGCACTAACTCCAACTTGCACGGTAAAATCCTCTTCGAACACATGCTAGCTAACGATTATGAGATACTAGCACCTTCTTCTCCCACCTTAGTTCACTATCAGAGCTCGCACGAACCCTCTACTCCAGACGTTGTAATAGCTATCAATACTTACGAGGTAAGCGAACCTCAAGTTCTCACGAGTCTTTCCTCAAATCATCTGCCAGTACACTTTACTGTCGGTGGAAAATATCACTCGAAATCCCAACCAGCATTTAATTTTGCCAAAGCTGACTGGAAAAAATTCCGATCACACCTAGACCTTAACATAACACTAACTAGTGCAATTTTTGATTCTATACCTAATATTGATGCCGCTGTGAATCACTTTACTGAAATTGTGTTAGATGCACGTTAAGCGAGTATTCCTGTCGTTGAAATAAACAGTGGTCGCCTAAAACTACCAAGGCGCATCAAGAACAAAATCAAACAGAAAAACTATACCCGCAGAAAGGCATTAATCGAACACAATCCTTGCCTCAGACGTCAAATGTTCACTAAAGTTAACCAGCTACAACATTCAATTAAAGACAGTATCCAAAGCTTGAATGACAGTATTTGGAATAACAAGCTCTCAAAAGTCGACAACCCTGGTAATGATGTATGGAGTCTGGCTCGGTCAATCAACCATAACCCCTATACAATTCCCCCTTTAAAGACCAGAGGCGATCAAATAACGTCCTCGGTGTCGGAGCAATGTGAAGTTCTAGCTGACGCATTTGCTGGTAACATGAGTCTCACTCACCAATGGTCCAGTGATCTTGAAACAGAGGCCGCTGTTAAGTTAAAGAATCTATGACGCTATTAAATTCCAAAGACACAAGTAGTTACTCGTCTCTTATTAGACCTAGGGAAGTTTTGAAAGTGATTCTTAAATTAAAAACCCGCAAAGCTCCTGGTTTAGATGGTCTCAGCAATCGCCTTCTCAAAAACTTATCTCAAAAGGCCTTGGTCTACCTCACGAAAATATTTAATGGTTGTCTGAAAACAGGCTACTTCCCCCAATCCTGGAAAACGGCCAAAATAATCGCACTCAAAAAACCTGGTGAAGATGGTAGCATCCCTACGAATTATCGTCCTATAAGCCTACTCCCAAGCCTGGCCAAATTATTCGAGTCTCTTATCCTTACCCGACTGTTAAAAGTTACTGAACATTTACTGATACCGGAGCAATTTGGATTTCGTAAGGCACACTCCACCACTCAGCAGTTGGCTAGGGTATCGGAGCATATCGCACACCACCTGAATGAAGGCAAATCTACGGGAATGGTGATGCTAGATGTTGAAAAGGCCTTTGACACTGTCTGGCACGAGGGACTACTTCACAAGCTTATTGTTAACAACGTTCCTCTCTCACTTGTAAAAATTGTACAAAATTATTTATCTAACCGCAACTTTAAAGTTTTTATAGGCGAAAACTGTTCCATGGCTAAATCTGTAATATCTGGTGTACCACAAGGTTCAAATTTAGGTCCATTCCTCTTCATTCTGTACCTTAACGACATACCTAAGCAACCCAGAACTCATCTTGCAATATATGCCGATGACACTGCCACATATACAACTTCAGAGGATATTGACCTAATAATTGGGCGCCTTCAACTTGCGTTAAATCTTCTTGACACGTTTTTCACTAGATGGAAGCTAAAATTAAACTCAAACAAAACGGAGGTCATTCTTTTCACTCGTAAGCGATCACTACCATCCAGGCGTATAATCTTTAAAAATTACTCTATACCCGGGAGCCGTTCAGTCAAATACCTCGGTGTAGTACTAGATTGTAAAATTAATTGGAATGAAAACACTGATGCACTTTGCGAAAAAGGTCTGAAGGCTATGAATGCATTGAAACCAATTCTAAATAGGAAAGCTAAGTTAAGTGCGATCACTAAGTTGCGCATTTACACTACCCTCGTCCGGCCATGTCTGACATATGCCGCGCCAACCTGGAGTAGCCTGACTGATAAAAATTACAATAAGTTGCAAGTTGTCCAAAATAAGGCAATTAAAATTGCATATAACACTGTATTCCGAACTAATTTAAAACGAGTGCACGAGCAAATTAAATTTCCATTTATCAAAAATTTCATATTAAAATCAGCTCGTAAATTCTATATAAGCAAAAATCCTCACAATAAAAAAATTCATCACAATCCATTAGTTTCATCCATAGGTAAAATCAGATCAAAAAACATGTCGTATGCCACAACATACAATCGATATCGCCTACCGCATCACTATTTTCTGAGTGAATAACTATGTCTACCTACCACCGGACCAGACGTGCTGCCCCCATTCTGCCGCTGTAGGAACTATTCAGTGTTAAATCACTCAAAGTACCCACAAATGAGATTTATAAATTTCCTTGTTGCTTATAACTCAAAATGTATGTTTTAAATGTTCCATTATGTCGTTTTGTTGTAATGTTTATTCTGCACTTTAATTAGACATGATTGTGTCAGTTAAGTGTATTACCTCTAGTAGGTAAACAAGAGTGAAATGCGTTTTAAGTCAGTACTAAGACTTTTGTGCCATCAAACAATATTGAGTGCTACGAACTTTTTTTGTAAAGAATGTGTAAAATTTATGTCAAAATCTGCCAAATGTTTGTAAAGGTAAGTTAGCCTAATAACTAGATGATTTGAGGTTGTACATAATTAGAATAAGATCTAATTGTCTGCAGTGTGAAATTTTCATGGTAATAAAGACTTTTAAAAATAAAAAAAATAAAAAATGTTTTTGATATATTTTTTTTTTACATTTCTGTTCTGTAGTGATCAATCAATCGAATTTGAATAAATAACTTACAAACATAATTTAAATAGGTAATCTCATGGCGTCGGTTAACCTCAGCAAAAGACGATAGTTTAAACACGGAAATCAATTTAATATTAACACACAACAACTTGTAGAACTAAAGATCTTTAACTTTGTCATTACGGCGGAACCTTTTACAAGTTTTAGCGGGAGCGTACGCGAGCCGCGGTTGGACGAAAAGGTTTCGTGCGCTCGTCGGAGTGGGCGCACGGTAGACGCCGCAGCGCAGGTGGCGCGCGGGCTGGGCTCATGAGCGGCTACGAACCGTACCGCGTTTCAATCCGAAAATGCGTGTGATATCTAGTAATTAAAAAACCTATTACATAAAAAAAATACACACACCCATGACGAAAAAATTGATAGGTACCTTTTGCAGCCGCCATCTTGGATTCACGTTTTGACAGCACTATCGGCTTCAACACCCTCGAAAACCATGAAAACGACACCCATGATGAAAAAATTGATACCAATTGCAGCCGCCATCTTGGATTCACATTTTGACAGCACTATCGGCTTCAACACCCTCGAAAACCACGAAAATGACACCCATGACGAAAAAAATTATACCTATTGTATCTGCCATCTTGGATTCACATTTTGACAGCACTATCGGCTTCAACACCCTCGAAAACCATGAAAACGACACCCATGACGGAAATATTGATTAGAATACCTATTGCAGTCGCCATCTTGGATGTACTTTTTGTTACCACTATCACTATTGCACTATCAGCTTTAAATACCCCCAAAACCGCTGCATTCATGATTTAGAAGTAAGTTCACGAATTCATTATGATCGATCACACGGACTTATACGTAATTCGATAACGATTAAAAAACAATAACTAGAAATCATTCTTACCTTTCAATATCAGCAGGAAGTTTAAAATAAAATAGCTCCGGTTTTGATGAAGCCGAGTTCAAACAGCCGTATACTACGCAATACTTTCCTGGCATTTTCAAAAATAAAAAGTTAAACGTGACCACTCGTCTTGACGCGGCACTTGCTACTGCGAGTCCCGCGAAGTCACCTTAGGAGTCTCGTCGGTGTGCATGTTTGTGTCAGTGTGTCGTTTCGAGCGTTTGTAGGCAGTTTCCCTACTGTTCATATTTATATTGTGTCGCTGTCGTCTGTGTGTGCTCGTGCCATTCTACGTGCCGCTCCAGCTGTGACGTCACCTGTAGTCGCCGACTACAAACATTTGATCCGAAGCCGCCTTTTTCAAGGCAGCGGACGATTATCTGTTTCCCTTTGGGAAATTGTCAATTAACGTAGTGACCCTTTTTTTTTTTTTTTTTTTTTTCTAGGATGGGAAATCATCAAATGACCCCTCCCGCTCTGGGTGGAGCGGCAGGGAGTGTCAGACTTTTACTGACTAAAACCCACCCTTTAGTCCTCCTAGTGCCTTTCTTCCCAGGGCCGCGGTAACTCTTTCGAACAAATCCGCAACCCTGGTAGGCTCTGGCCTTAACGGGCCCCGACCCATGCTGACGACTGCTGGCTTGGCGCGCGTAGAACACAGCGCGCCGTCAACCCGGGCCTGTTCTGATCGGACGGCGAGCTACCCATTGCTCGCCGTCCACAGGCATCAGTCACTGCGCCATGCCCAGGAGCATCAGTTCCTGGGCGGCGCAGTGGCTGACGTTCAACAGGAGGGGGTGAAATGGGGCCATTACTGGCACTCCATTTCAGCCCCCTCCGGAGCCCGTTGTAGGGGCTCTACTGCGGCTGTTGCAGTAGCAGCAGCCGCAGTGGAACCGGCTTTGGCGGCGGAGGAAGCGGCGGCGGTGGCGGCGGTCGCGGCGGAGACGACGGTGGCGGAGGGCTTTCTCCGATTTCCGGCTTTGGCGGGTGGGGCGCAGGCCCTACCCCCAGCCCAGTGGTCGGCCGGCTTGCCAGCTGCCGCACAGACTACGCAGTGCGGCGCGGCGACGCAAGAGCCGGCCCTGTGACCAGGCTGACCGCAGCGGAAACAAAGACCGCTGCGGTCCACCTCCGAGGTGCATTGAGCTCCCACATGGTGGCCCACTTGGCACCGGAAGCACCTCAGAGGTCGGGGTTCCAGCAGTTTGACCTGCGCGGAAACCCAACCCACCAAAAACCTTCGGCCCTCCGATATGGTTTTGGCCGCCGACACGGGGCAGCTCACCACAATGGTGCGCATGCCCGTGTTGTCAGGACGTAGGGTGCCCGCCTTCACCTCCTCTGCTGAGCACCCCCCCGTCCTAACGACGGCGGCCACCACCTCCGCCTCCGTGACGGAGTCGTCCAGGCCCAAGATGCGCATGTCGATGCGCTTGGTGGGCCTGGACACTCGGGCATCGTCCGCGCTTAGGGACGCCCTAAGCCTTTCGGCTAGAGCGTCCGCGGTTGGGCCGCTGGCTGCCCCGGAGATCTCCAGCATCCGGGCCCCAGTCATGGTGACCCGGAGCCGAAGGCCCCCCACGATGCCTAGCTCACCAAGGTTCACCGCCTCCTTCGCCTTGGTGAGCACGTCCGCGTACGTCACGCCCCTCTTCGCCGCGTCCGGCTGCAGTGTGAGTACTACAGCCGCGGTTTTCGGGGGGCGGAGCGCAGCCGCGACGCTTCGCGCCTTCTGCCGCCGCTTCCTCTCTCGCCTCTTGGCCGCCCTGGCTGCCTTGCCCGCCTTCTTCTTCTCCCCGGCCACTTGCCATTCGGCTTGAGCCGGGGGAGGAGCTGAAGGCGAGGAAGCCGGGGGGAGCTGCTGCTCAGACGGCGTAGGAGCCTTCGCCGTCCGCGCAGCAACCCCACCCTTCCTCTTCCTTCCCGGGGCCGGGTCCGGTTTTCCCGGCACCGGCTTCGCGGGTGCCGGCCCGGACCCTTTGTCCTGGCCGGACGACCCCGGTGTGGCAGCCACGGCGGCCGCGTACGACGCCGCCTTCCGGCCTGGAGCCTTCCCACTCGCCGCTAACGGGGGGCGCAGGACGATGCCCTCCAGGACGGAAAACCGCGCCTGGAAGGCTGCCATCTCCTGCCGCACGAGGTCCAGCACCTGACTCTCCTGCGGCACGGGACAGCTGTCCTCTCTGCGCCCCCTTTGAGGCGCCCCCTGTGGGCCGGCTCCCCGGAGCCTGGCCAGGTCTGCGCGGAGCCCCTCGTTCTCCTTCTGGAGACGCTCCGTGGCGGCAGCCAAGCGGGCGACCTCCGCCCGCAGCTTGGACATCTCGTCCCGCGGAGGCCCCCCTGGGTTAGCCTCCGCTGCCGCCAGAATGGAGGCCATCGCCTCGCTTATGGCCTTGTTCTTTGAGGAAAGCTTCCTCTTCAAGGCCACATCGCGAAGCGCGGCCTCCACCACCTCCACAAACCCGGCCCTCCGGTCATCCGGCTCACCGCCGGAGGACTCCGAAACAGGAGCCCCGCGACCACCCTCTCCGGGGGGTCGTCCGTCAGCGACGAGCTCCTCGGCTCGCTGACCAGCCACCTTGGAGGCGGGCAATCTCCCCTTGCCTCCCTCTCGGCCCTTGCCCCGCCTACTGGTGGGGATTTTCCGAGCCGAGGCCACCTCCTCGCTGCAGGACGACCCCCGGTCGTCCTCTGGTCTAGGCCGCTTGCGGAAGGACCTAGAGTCCTCCGCGCCTGTCCCCGCCCCCTCGGGTCCAGAGCTCGCCGAGCTCACGGTCACCAGGTCGTCGGAGTCCAACTCGGACTCCGACTCTGCACCCACGTGACGCTCAGGCGAGCCCTCCCTCCAGAACAGCGCGCCTCCAACCGCGCTCCGCCCGACCGACGCTTTGTCGGATGAGCCAAAATCATACCCGATCAGTTCCTGAAAGGACTGTTTGGATCGGGGGCCTCCTCGGCCACTGTTGCCCTTGGCAATCGGAGAATAAAGGACACTTTTGCCCCCCCCAGAATACGAGGGGCTTGACGCACAAGGCGTGGCGGATTCCCGGACTGCTGTGCAGTCCGAACCGCCCTGGGGTAGTGTCTCTTTTATCGTGCCTTTATCCATATTTTCCTTTTTGAGGGTGCGGTCCCTTTCTCCCCTTCTCCCTTCTCTCCCTCTCTCACTGCTTGCTCGCTGCCCTCGCAGTCACGTCTGATGATCAGACGCGTACCAGAGAGCAGCGAGCAAGCCAATGAGACGCACACCGTCCGAGGACCCGAACACTGCTCAAGTCTCCGAACGGTGTGCCCCTCTTGTGTCTCTCTTGGTCTGGTCTCTCACTTGGGACCTTCCGGCATGAGTGGCTCTACCGGCAAAGCCCCCAAGATCATTGAGACACGCAAGCCCCACCACGACGACAACGTGGAGACACGGTTGGTGGGGAACGTAGTGACCCTTCAGGTAAAATCCACAGTTTCGTGGTACTTGGTGGAAACCTTACGGTGCCAACAAAACCATGTGGCGTTGACCCGACACGTCTACCGAGTCCCTTAAGGACTTGGTAAAGTCGGAAGGGAGAGGATCACGCGGCCTTGGGGGATCTCCTAGTCGCGCCCTGCTCTTAACCCCGTTCTCTTACAGCTACACACCTGGTGTCGGTTGGGTGTGTCAACCCCTTCGCACCTGACCCAATAGGTCCCGGTTCGCACAATAAGACTGGCGACCGGTTTACTAGCTTAGGGCTCACCCATAGGTACACACCTCCCAGTCTTAACCCGACTGGGAGGGTTACTCATCCCCGGGCCTATCCACCCGGGGAGCTAGGATTAGGGACTTAGGAAAACAGGAGCTTAACTCCTGGTAGAATGGAAGCCTCCGGCTCCATGCCCTCCCCCGCCTCTGAGGTAGCCAGCTTCCCTCAGAAGCAGGCCCTCCCTCCCTCCGATAAGAAAATGATCTCCGACCTGTTCCGACTGTGTAAGGCGTTAGCCACAAAAGTTGGAGATCCGCAGGTAGATCGCTTCTGGCCTCTTATGAGGGCAACGTAGAAGCACTCCCGCCCTCCCAGACCCCCTCAGTGCCCTCCGCCACTGAGCCGCCCACCCCCTCTACCTCTATTGTCCCTCAGACAATAGAGGCCGAGCCACTGATCGAGATGGACACCACGGTATCAATCTCAAACCCTCCATTGGAGGACAGCTAGTCGTCCTCTGACGCCTCGTCCTTCGAGGACGACTTCCAAGTCGTCACTGGAGGGAAAAGGAAGAAGGGGAAGACCTCCAAGGTCCAGGCCAGCAAGGCCAAAAAGACGGTCCAGTCCCCCCCCTCCCCCACTCCCACGCCCTCTACCACCGCGGGCCCAGCCTCACAGGCTGGCCGCCCAAATAGCCCCAGCGCGCCCGTCTCTGCTTCCCAGCAGAAAAAGACACGTCCCATCCCGCCCTTGTTGTTGACAAGACAAGGGAAAGTGGACAGATGTCTCGCGGATGTGTAGCGATCTTAGGATCAACTACACAAGCGCTAAAGTTCACACGCCACTCTAGTTGGTCAGTGTCACAACTGCCAACTTTACGGGCATGCCCAGAGGAACTGTAACGCATCACCCAGATGCGTAAAGTGTCTGGGTGGGCATAGTACCACTGACTGTCCCAGGCCAAAAGACCGGACACAGTGCGCAGAGCCACCTAGCTGCGTACTCTGCGGCCAAACAGGCCACCCGGCTAACCACCGGGGGTGCCCTAAGGCACCGAAAATCGCCCCAAAGCTGGCGAAGCGGTTCAACGCCCGCCAGCAGCGAGAGTCCCCATCGGAGAGGGTACCCTCCTCCCAGATGCCCGATAGGCTGGCTCCTCAAAGACCCTCTCCATGGAACCAGCTTAACCACCAAAAAGCTTTCCCTGCTTTGGTGGCCAAGCAAACCCCTCCCACTCCTCCTTCTCTCCCGGCACTGATGGGTAAAACCATCCCAGCGCCGACACCCACGCCGGTGACCCCAGCGGCCCCAGCGCCCCCCCAACCTGCGCCTCAGCTCACTCCTGCACCTGCAGCAGTGAGCTCGCGCCCCGTCCCCCCGACCAACAAGGCCATGAGCTTTGGGGTTAGTGAAACTATACTCCAAGCCTATGGCATGTTCATGACCCGTGCGGCTAGGTCCATGTCCGCTGAACTTTACCACTCCCTTTGGCCTGAGTGACTCCGTTATCTTAGCGGGCGATCTCAATGCCAAGCACCCCTCGTGGAACTGCAGCATGACCAATCCCAGAGGCAGAGCAGTGCTCAAACTAGTGCCTAGTTTATGTATCCCTTAACTTTGATGTCATCGCTCCGATGACTCCTACCCACTTCCCTCACGATCCCTGTCATAATCCGGATGTGCTCGACGTGGCGTTGCTAAAGAATGTAAACCTCCGTTTGCAATCTATAGAAACGCTACACGAACTCAACTCCGACCATCGCCCAGTGATCATGCACCTGGGCTCCCGCACAGGCCATGCGCTGAAATCCACCACGTCACCTCACCTAGACACCATCCCCGACCTAATCGACTCAGTCGCTGACACGACGGCAGCAATCGACTCGCTTACGGATCACGTACAATCTGTCCTGAACGATTATTCAAGTGAGATTCCAGTGACGGAGGACCACCGCTGGAAACTCCCGGATGATGTACGGAATCTGATAACCGAGAAGAACGCAGCCATCCGTGCGTATAGCGCTTTTCCTTGCGACGCAAACAAAGTTCACATGCGTAACTTGCAGCGTGCTGTAAACAAACGCACTGATGAGCTGCGTTCAGCGCGCTGGGACAAGACGCTTAGCGAACTCGAGCCCACCCACCTAGCCTTTTGGCTACTTCAGAGGAAGCTACGATCCACAAAAGAGGCCACAATGCCCCCTCTCATTCGCCCCGACAAGAGTGTCGCCTTCGACAACTCTGACAAGGCAATGTCTGGCCGACAGTCTACGAGTCCCAATGCTCTCCCAGCTCACAACTAGTAGACAAAGTCCACCTAGATATGGTGGACGCTGAAGTCGAACGTAGAGCTTCCCTACCACCAATCGAAGATCCTGATGATCCTCTGCCCCCCGTCACTCTAGACGAGGTACAGGACATTATCAATAGGCTTCAGCCTAGGAAAGCCCCTGGCTCCGCCGGCCTCACCAACAGAGTATTCAAGCTCTTTCCCGCCCAGCTCATAGTGCTAATGACTGCCATCTTCAATGGCGCATTAAGCAATAACATATTCCCCCAGGCATGGAAACAGGCCACCGTAATCGATATTCCCAAGCCAGGCAAGCCCAAGTCTGACCCCGCCAGTTACCGTCTCATCAGTTACTCAACGTTCTCGGTAAAATCTACGAGAGGCTTATTTACAAGCGGCTCAAGGATTACGCCGAGGCAAAGAGTCTCATCCCCGACGAGCAGTTTGGTTTTCGAACCGAACACTCGTGCATCCAACAAATCCACCGCATCGTAGAGCACATAAGCGCTGGTTTCCAGCGTGGCAGGATGACGGGCGCCTTGTTCTTCGACATAGCGAAAGCATTCGACAAAGTCTGGCACAATGGCTTAATTTATAAGCTATACCAAATCGGCGTGCCAGACCGTGTCGTTCTCATCTTGAGAGACTTTTTGTCGAACCGCGCCTTTCGCTACCGCATCGAGGGTGCACTCACGTCCCCTCACCCCATCCGAGCAGGAGTCCCCCAGGGCTCACCGCTATCTCCCCTCATTTTTACGCTGTTCACCAGCGACATCCCTTAAAGTAAAAAGGCCCAGTTGGCACTATTCGCTGACGACACGGCCATTTACTATACAGGTCGCGACCCGGCTCCTATCGCTCGCACTCTCCAAACTACTGTAAACATCTTGGGCGGATGGTTCAGGAAATAGGGAATCGAGGTTAACCCCGATAAGAGTCAGGCCATCCTCTTTTCAAAACCGCGGCAAAAACCCCCACTCCCCCGTCCGATCACCATGTATGGCAAGCCGATCCCCTGGGAGAAGCAAGCACCCTGGACAACCATCTAACCTTCGCTGAGCACGCAAGGCTGGCCCGTTCGCGCGTCGCCTTCGCTCTGGGAAGGCTTCATTTTATCACGACCGCCAGAAGCAAATTGTCACTCCAGTGCAAATTGCGACTGTTCACCGCGGTCATTCGCCCCATGATGACATACGCTTGCGCTGTCTTCGCACACGCAAAGCCTCGTCACCTCCACAGGATGCAGACACTCCAAAACCGGTTCCTCCTTCTATGTCCTTAATGAGAATCTACACGTAGATCTCAGAGTGCCTACCATACAGCAGTTCATGAAACGCATTACCAAGCGTTTCATCGACACTGCTACCAAACATCGCAACCCCCTCATCGTATCGGCCGCCCGATACGAACCCTCCCTCATCTCCAAGATTCGCCGTCCGAGGCACACTCTTATCACCCCTGATGACTCCACCACCCTCCTTCAAGAGAGCCATAGAGAGACAAGTACACTACGCAAACCGCGACCACCGTCCTTCTGCCCTCGCCACCGAGGCCCGTCGCGACCGTCCCGTCAATGTGCGCCCTGACCCTTGCTCGAGCCAGCCCGCGCCGCTGAGCCTGTAGTTTTAAATTCGCTCACTAATAATAGTAATAATCCCAGTTTGATCCAGCCTGTCCCTAGCTGTCCTCCCCCAGCGACGCCCTAAGCCGAGGTCCGTACCCCACAGGGGGTGCCCTTAGCGTAGTCGCTTAGAATGTAAGTTTTTAAATAAGCCCTGGCTGGAGGCTTTAATAATAATATTATTAAGGCCGCCTCATTTCGTCTCCAGCAGTCGTCGTGATAACGTCGTTTCGTAAGATTGTGCATTGTTATATAACTCAAGAACTATATTTTACCTAAGTCTGATTGTATTTATTTAAATTAATTAAAGACGAGTGATTTTCGATTTTGTTCGTTTTTTTTTAAATAAATTTGATACCAACCGCTAATAATATCATATTAAATTAGATTGTTTAGTGCGATTGCCAAGTCAATCTATTTATTTAAAATATAAAAGATTTCTAATATTGATATCGTCACTTTATGATGTTGTTAGGTTAGCTAATTACGTAATAACTTAAGCTTAAGACAGAAGGACCCTTAAGTAAGGGCTGAATAAATTAACCGACTTGGTATTACATGGATCTCACAACTTTTTACGGTAGAAGAACTGAGTGGCAAGACTTGGTTTTTTTACAAGTTATGTTTTTGATGACATTTTTTATCAATATTATATTTATTCAAACCAGTTGTTTTGTAGAACAATAAAATTGAATTGATATGAGATTTTTAACGGTATAGATAATTCAAATTAATCAAAGACTCTTCGTTTCAGATTCTTACAAAAGACTCAGTGACAGTGACAGTTGATGCAGTGTGCTACTTCCACATAGAGAGGCCTCTGGCTTGCATATTGAACGTTCAAAATAGCAAGTTAGACGTCGTCCACAAAGCGATCATCGCGCGAATATTCGATCGTCGCGTTGATTTGTTCGCGCAAAACCTAAAGGCGACATCTGGCGGCGCGAAGTGAATGACGCGGGTGTACCGTACAAATAAACGCGACAATTGCGTATTCGCGCGGTAATCGCTTATCCATCAGCTAATAAACTTTAATTTTATTCTATTCATTTCAGATTGTTCTTATTACAAACAATGTTTTCAATTGCAGATACGCAACAGAATTAATAACGGTTGCTGCGATAAGGAATATTCTTGGGGCTCACTCATTGTATAATCTATTGACAAGCCGGGAATCTATAAGTTACAAGTGCAGAATGGAAATAGACAGGACTACCGATAAATGGGGAGTTATCATTGAACGAGTTGAAATGTATCTATCCTGTCACTAATAGGCGTCTGCACTAATTAAATAGTCAATGTTACAGATTATAATGTGTCACCAGAAAATGGCAAACGCCGTAAGATTGTAAAATATCGCGTGAAATTGTAAACTACTTTTTCTAAATAAGACCATCCAAATTCAATAAATTCCAATATATCCGTATAGTGGAATTTAATGAATTTGGATGGGATTTATTATAATATAATTAATCAAGATTTATTACAATATTACAGAGTCGGCAATTTTTCGGTTACAAATATTATAATTATTTTGCCTGTTGGTTGCTACATATCGATAAAATTGTCCTGCGCTATTACTTAGTTATCGCTTTTGCTTTATTAAGCTTTTATTTTTACTTTGCTCGGCTACATACAGCTCCATATAGCGTGATGGTTATTAACCTTTTATGAATTGGGCTATCAAATTCAAGCATATTTTATAAATCGAAGAACTATTTCTAAAACTGAAGATTTGTGTGTTTGAACGCGCTAATATCCAGATATTAGCGCGTTCAAACAAACAAATCTTCAGTTTTACAGTTTTGTGTAGTATCCTTGATTGTAGAATCCTTTATAGTTTCCAAGTTGCATTCTATGTCCCTAGTTTTCTTAACAAGCACAGTTTCTCTTTCATGATTTAATTTCAGAAAAGATGTGACTTTACCTTTCGAACTGCAAAAAGCAATGGCAGCTGAAGCCGAGGGCACTCGCATGGCTAAAGCTAAAGTAATTGAAGCAGAAGGTGAAATTAAAGCAGCTGAAAACCTTAAGGCAGCATCTCTAGTTATGATGGAAAATCCTAATATTATGCTGGTAATATATACTTAATCGTACGTAACTATAGAGGCATACGGAACAGAGTGTAAAGTCCCGCAAGCCTCCATAGAAAAGGGAGGATCCTCCGACCGAACGGTTGTTGTGTCCGGTGGGCAACTGCCCTATCGTTGATATTCGGACTGTTCTATATGTTTAAATCGCACGGAAAACTCTGTTGTCATCGAATTTCCGATTACAAACGAATGCTAATTTCCATGTCCATCAGTAGATTTATCGTGTATAATTATTTCATTTCAGAACTAAGTAAGTACTTTATTGTTGTTTTGTTTTGATTTCCGTGTGTACTATTATTTTATCAATACACTAGCACTTCGCCCACGACTTCATCCGCGCGGACTTAGTAGGTACTCGGTACTCCACAAACTTCAACGCCCCCTATAAAAGGTTAGTTTTGGAAAATTAAGCACAACGATTTTCATTAATTACTTAGCCATTTCTACTTATGGTCTCAGTAGGCCCTCGACAATGTACCATTTAATTAGCGAATACGACTGTCGAAATGCCAAAATGTAGGAATTTGGTCACGTGACATTTCGATTGCATCTGTCAATCCTATACATTTTTGACGTATTGACAATCGCGCACGCCACGCCACCGTTGACAGAATCTCACTTGTCTCGAGCCCAGGTTCAGCGCAACCACTCACCCCGTTCAACCCGTCAGGGTTTGATTATGAAAAAATTGTTTGGTATATCTGTTTCAATTATCCCGCTTTTAGTTTGTTCATAGCATTCCGACGTAAAATGAAGCAAGTAAAGTATGTCCTCCCCTAAAATCTTAATCACCCCTGCTTCACTCCTTATTATGTATGTAGTTTATTTTCGAAAAATCCATATATTATATTGTTTTATCGAAAACATTTAAATGCCGTGGTGTTTCAACTTCATCGGACCAAGCATTGATACGATTCTCCCCAGTTCGCTCAAGCCGCGACATTTTTCTTACTCCGAGCATGTTTATTACCGTCTTTACTTTTGAACGAAAGGTCCGATTTGAATAATTTAAAGTGTAATTTACACGGACATAATCAACCTTAATTATCAAACCATTTAAATGGATAAGGATTAATATCATGATACTAAAATCACCATTTTTTATTTCACCATGGGATTTGCTTGAATAATATGAACAAAAAGCGGTCATGGTGACTTATCCATAATAGTTAGACATATGGTATCGCGGACTTTTTTGTAGACATTGATGACCTCTATAAAACTGTAGTACATCAATATGCTCTATTGTCTATAGATTCCGCAGCGTACGCGATATAAGGATTTTTTCTCACATCTTGAATTACATTATCGAAGTGCTCATACGGGTCCCTAACTTTTTTGAAAATATTCTATAGCCTATGTCCATCACCGAAAATGTAGGATACTACTACTACTGGTGAAAGAATTTTTCAAATCGGTCTAGTAGTTTCGGAGCCTATTCATTTCAAACAAACAAACAAACAAACAAACAAATCTTTCCTCTTTATAATATTATTATTCTCTTTATTTATTTTCTTACACATACATATATATAATAATATTATTATTATTATTATATTATTATTATATATATTATATTATTATAGTGTAGAAGTGTAGATTACCAAGTTCTGAATTCAAATGATTAAACCTTGATTAATCATGATAAATCTAATATTTGGAGGACACGGAAATTTGCATTTGTTTGTAATCGGAATGACTACGAGCAGACTACGAGAGACATTAGGATACCTACGCACTATGCGGTTAGCCGGGTGGCGGGTAGCCGCAACCACCACCGGAACGTGCGGTTGAGAAACCGTCGTGGTTTGCGGTTGAGAAACCGTCGTGGTTTGCGGTTGGATCGACTCATTTCCAAGATGAACCTCGAAGAAGTCGCAGCAATTCATTATATTTACTCGCGTTATATACAGAAAAAGGTACCGTGTGCATCCTTATATAGTTAATTATCTGTTGTCATCAATAAAATGCGCCGCGAGCGTCGGTGAACACGTACATCGTCAATGGCGGGCAACCGCAAAGTAGCACTATCCGCGTAGTGTTTAGCAACCGTCCGGCTGGCCGTCAGTCAGGCCGCCAGCGCTCAGAACGACCGGAGCGGTCGGCCGGCAACCTCATCGCAGTGCGGATAAAAACTACTTTCTCGTACATGTTTTTGATCAGTAGATTAGGAAATAGTTGTACTGTATATAAACACTTCCGAAACTGGTGATTGACTGAGTGACTGACAGATAACGCACAGCCAAAACTACTGGTCGTAGAAAGAAATTGGTCATGTAGGTTCCTTGGAGAGTGCAGGGGAGCATTAGCGGTATGGAGACAGCGACTGTCGCAACCCAGCGCTGGGCACGCCACCATTACGGCGGTAAGTCCCCTCTTTGAGGAGTGGCTGGAGAGGTGCCACGGCGTCCTCACCTTTTTTTTTTTTTTTTTTATAGGATGGGAAATCATCAAATGACCCCTCCCGCTCTGGGTGGAGCGGCAGGGAGTGTCAGACTTTTATTGACTAAAACCCACCCTTAGTCCTCCTAGTGCCTTTCTTCCCAGGGCCGCGGTAACTCTTTCGAACATATTCCGCAACCCTGCCAGGCTCTGGCCCTGGCGGGCCCCGTCTCCGTTGCTGACTGCTCGTTGCTGACGGTGCGTTTGGAGTGAAACGCGCCGTCGACTCTGGCCTGACCTGATCGGACAGCGAGCTACCCATTGCTCGCTGTCCGCAGGCGTCAGTCACTGCGCCTTGCCCAGGAGCGTCAGTTCCTGAGAGGCGCAGCGACTAACGTACGTCTGGAGGAGGCGAAATGGGGTCATTACTGGCACTCCATTCTAGCCCCCTCCCGAGCAGTTGCAGCGGCGGCGACGGTGGCGGCGGCTGCGGCGGAAGCGACGGCGGCGGCGGCGGCGGTGGAGGAGGGTTTCTTCCTCGTCCCGGCCCTGGCGGGTGGACCGCAGGCTTTGCCCCCAGCCCAGTGATCGGCCGGCTTGCCAGCTGCCGCACATGCGAAGCAGTGCGGCGCGGCTTCGCACGAGCCGGCCCTGTGACCGGGCTGACCACAGCGGAAGCAGTGGTCACTGCGGTCCACCTCCGAGGTGCAGAGTGCTCCGACATGGTTGCCCTCAGAGGTCTGGGCTCCAGCAGTTTGCCTCCCTCTCGGCCGTTACCCCGCCTGCTGGTGGGGATTTTACGGGCCGAGGCCACCTCTTCGCTGCCGGACGACCCCCGGTCCTCCTCAGATCTGGGCCGCTTGCGGAAGGACCTGGAGTCCTCCGCAGCAGCCCCCGCCCCCTCGGGTACAGAGCTCGCCGAGCTGACGGTCGCCAGGTCGTCGGAGTCCAACTCGGACTCCGACTCTACACCCGCGCGACGCTCAAGCGAGCCCTCCTCCCAACACAGCGCGCCTCCGCCCGCGCTCCGCCCGACCGACACTCTGTCGGGCGAGCTGAAATTGTACCCGATCAGGTCCCCGAAGGATAAGTCGGATCGGGGGCCTCCTCGGCCACTGTTGCCATCGGCAATCGGGTGGTGGATAGCACCGTTGCCCCCCCCAGAATACGAGGGGCTTGACGCATTAAGCGTGGCGGATTCCCGGACTGCTGTGCAGTCCGGACCGCCCTGGGGTAGTTTCTTTTTTTGGGCGCTATCCATTGTTTCCTTTTTGAGGGTGCGGTCCCTATCTCCCCTCCTCTCTCCCTCTCTCTCACTGCTTGCTCGCTGCCCTCACAGTCACGACTGATGATCAGACGCGTACCAGAGAGCAGCGAGCAAGCCAATGAGACGCACACCGTCCGAGGACCCGAACACTGCTCAAGTCTCCGAACGGTGTGCCCCTCTTGTGTCTCTCTTGGTCTGGTCTCTCACTTGGGACCTTCCGGCATGAGTGGCTCTACCGGCAAAGCCTCCAAGATCACTGAGACACGCAAGCCCCACCACGACGGCAACGTGGAGACACGTTTGGTGGGGCTCACCTTCCGCCTGGAGCAGGTATACTCATTGGACACGGTTGTTTCGGGACGTACATGGCGGTAAGACACGTCTGGGTGTTTTCACTGTGGGGATCGCCCGGAGGACACGGTGGATCATACAGTGGAGGTCTGCCCTACTTGGGCCGAGCACCGCCGTGTCCTCGTCGAGGCGATCGGCGGCGGCGACCTCTCGCTACCGGCCCTGGTTCGCTCCATGGTCCGGAGCAAGGAGCATGGGAAACCTTCTACGAAGCAGTAATGCTAGTGAAGGAGGAGGCGGGCCGTCCGATCAAAGCCAGAACCGGGTCGACGGCATGTTGTATTCCACGCGCGCCTCAAAGAGATGTCAGCATAATAGACGGGGCCCGTTAGGGCCAGAGCCTGCCAGGGTTGCGGATTTTGTGCGAAAGCGTCATCGCGGTCCTGGAACGCATAGGGCACTAGGAGGAGCATGGATGGGTTTTAGTCGGTAAGAGTCTGACACGGGAGTGTCCCGCACCACCCAGAGCGGAAGGAGTCATTTGATGATTTCTCATCCACAAAAAACAAAAAAGGGTAAGAAACGGAACATGCGCGTATGCAGTCGCGGATAAAAGCTAGTAATATTATAAATACGAAAGTGAGTTTGTTTCTTTGTAACATGAATTTTGTTACAGAGGTAGATACGCGAGCTAAGCCGCGGGCAAAAGCTAGTTGTTTTTATATGTTTTGCAAAAAATTGCTATCCATGTCCCCAACTCAATAAAGCGCGAGGTTTGTCAGCTAAATTTTCAATGATAGCAATAAATACGCCCAAGACCATGGATCACTCAGTTAATTGGCGTATTCAGTTGATTTCTCTAGTGTATTTTTACAAACATTTCTTGCAGAGAGCCTGTACGCGGTACGGCTTTTCATACAAGCTTTCAAATACTTATTTTTCGAAATTAATGAACCGATTTTAATCAAACTTGGTATGCATACGCTAGATATCTAGGTCTTAATAGTTATCAGAATTTTTTTTCGAAAAAGGTCAGGGGGAAGGATATAGTGATTTTTCACTTTCTATAGAAAACTTAAAATCTCTCTCTCTACCTCTAAAATGTTTTTCAAAAATGTTCTCTGAGAACTATTTAGACCTAGATATCTAGCGTATGCATACCAAGTTTCATTAAAATCAGTTCATTCATTTCGAAAAATAAGGATTTGAAAGTTTGTATGAAAAACCGTACCGCTTAAAGGCTCTTAAGAACATCTTAAACACTTTATATGAAGTAGTTTAATTTTTGACCAACCCGTTCAAGAAAGAGGTGCCTCGAGACGCCCCGAAATTCTCCCACTAAAATGACGTAAATAAAGTTATGCACTGTTTTGGTTATCTTAAAAACCGCACGTCGCATCAAAACTCGGTGGGTTGACCTGCAATCACTGGTGAATGTGAAAATTGTGAACCGTTTGCAGGCTAAGGACGCTTATTGCAATCACTAAGTGATTGCAGTAAGCGTAATACGTATTTCCCAGTTTTCTTAAAATTTCTTTAAATTTCAGGTCCGATATTTGCAAACATTGAGTCATATTGCTACAAATCAGAGTACGACAATAATATTTCCATTCCCAATTGAACATCCTGGAGCACTGTCGGTAAGTCATGGCCTCATGGGCTATACAGCGTGTTCCAGAAGTCCGTCGTCATATTTAAGGGTGCTGTAGGGTAGCTGGTGTATATAAGGATTTTTTTTTAATTCGACCACATAAAACGACTAAAAAGTTCCCAAAAAATAATTTTGAAGCGGTTTGTTACAGTTGGCGGCATTTACTTTAGTTCAGACATAGATTTGATGCCACCAACTGCATCAGACTTCTTTGATGTGGTCGATTTTTTTGACAACAGTCACTTTTTTTTGTTTTGATATTTTTTCCTTAATGTGTATGCTGCGTTAGCTGTTCGCCCTTAAATATGACCACGCACTTCTAAAACACCTCGTAGTTAAGGCACGAGGCCACTTTACGAGTAAACTCAGTTGACAGTTCAGTCACTGGGCTTTCAGACACAGGTCGTGAGGAACACTATGTACCACTATTGTACATAAAGTTTAAATAAATAAATAAATATGTATGATTAAAAGGGCAGAGAAAGATTTAAAATACGATGAACGGATTTTATGAAATAATTAACATTATGATACCTACATAAATACCTACTAAACAGACATACCAGAGAACCATTATAGTAGCGAAAAACGATGCACTTGGCCTGCAGGCATACCCGTAATAGATGGCCTGATTATAGGTTTAGTTTAGTTATTTTTATCATGAGTATTCCTTTTAGTGTTCAAACTTGATAAAATAGTAATGTTTTGTATAACCTAAAACTTGTAACAAGTATGTAATACCTAATTTAAATTATTCAATAATTCTTTCGTTATTTCAGTATGTCTGTTAAAGTAGACTAGTGTTCCAATAGTATATCCACCTTTTATGTCGTTGATATTTTGGATAACTAGATAGAAATATCCAAGTTGTTTGTTCACGCTCGACTATAAAAGGGAGAGCTTCTAGTGGCAGAGTCCATTTCATTCGTCCCGATAAGAGTATTCCTTCAACAACTCCGCCAAAGAGGAATGTCTAGCCGACAGTCAAGAGACCCAATGCTCTCCCAGCTCTCACCCAGTAGATAGAGTAGGTGGGCTTTGCCACCTTGATATGGTGGATGCCGAAGTCGAACGTAGAGCTTTCCCTTCCACCAGTCAAAGATCCTGATGATTCTCTGCCCCCTGTTACTCCCGACGAGGCCTAGAAAAGCCCCTGGCTCCGACGGCATCACCAGCAAGGTGTTCAAACTTATAGTGCTAATGACTGCCATCTTTATGGCGCATTAAGCAACAACATGTTCCCCCAGGCATTGAAACAGGCCACCTTAATCGGTATTCCAAAGCCAGGCAAGCCCAAGTCTGACCCCGCCAGTTACCGTCCCATTAGTCTACTCAACGTTCTCGGTAAATTCTACGAGAGGCTTATTTAAAAGCGGCTCAAAGATTACGCCGAATCAAAGAGTCTTATTCCTGACTAGCAGTTTGGGTTTCGACCCGAACACTCGTGCATCCAGCAAGTCCACCGCATCGTGGAGCACCTAAGCGCTGGTTTCTTCGACATAGCGAAAGCATTCGACAAAGTCTGGCAAAATGGCTTAATTTATAAGCTATACCAACTCGGCGTGCCAGACCGTCTCGTGCTCATCTTGCGAGACTTATTCTCGAACCGCACCTTTCGTTATCGCATCGAGGGTGCGCTCTCGTCCCCTCACCCCATCCGAGCAGGTGTCCCCCAGGGCTATTTCCCCTTTTCTCACGCTGTTCACCAGCGATATTCCTAAAGTAAAAGGCCCAGTAGGTACTATTCCACCGACGACACGGCCATTTACTACACCGGTCGCGACCCTGACTCTATCGCTCGCACTCTCAAAAGTTCTGCAAACATCTTGGGCAGATGGTTCAGGAAATGGAGAATCGAGGTAAACCCCAGATAAGAGCCAGGCTGTTCTCTTTTCAAAAACGCGGCATAAACGCCCTCTCCCTCGTCCGATTACCATGTGGTGTATTGCAAGCCAATCCCTTGGGAAAAGCGAGCTGAGTACTTGGGCATCACCTTTATCATCTTGTCATCCTGGACAACCACCTCACCTTCGCCGAGCACATAAGGCAGGCCCGCTTAGGGAAGGCTTCACTTCATTACGACCGTACAGTAGGAAATTGTCAATCAGGTGCAAATTGCGACTGTTCACCGCGGTCATCCGTCCCATCATGTCATACGCTTGCGCCGTCTTTGCACACGAGCTCCCTTTTACGTCCGTAATGAGACTCTACACGTAGATCTCAAAGTGCCTAGTCCGAGGCACACCCTCGTCACTCCCGGTGACTCCACCACTCTCCTCCAAGAGAGCCGTAGAGAAAAAAGCACACTGCGCAAACCACGATCGCCGTCCTTCCGCCCTCGCCGCCGAGGCCCGTCGTGACGTCGTCCCCGTCAATGTCCGCCCCAACCCTTGCTCGAGCCAGTCCGCGGTGTAGTTTTGAACGGAGCTCCAGCCTACAACAGGTAAAAGTTAAGTAATTTTATTGCTGTTATTATATTATTATAACATGATAACTATTTTTAAATGTCTCTATTTAATTGTTTTACTGTTGTTATTATGTTGGATGGAATAATGATCATGGAACTATTACTTACATAAATAGTTCGGTGTTTTGGCTAGTTTCTGCTATAATTTTAAGCTGTATAGTATTTGTATTAAAATTTTCAGTACGTGTTCAAGTTGATGAATAAACTATTGTTAGTTCTTTAATCACTTATTCGACTTGATATCCTTTGCTATTTCCACTCATTTCTAAAACACACTATAAGACGCAATTAATAAGCCGTGTAGGATAGCTTTGACTCTTTCAATGGCTTTCAGGAGTTAGCTTGTACATTAGCTATTTTCAGAAGTGGGATGGTGTCCCGTTCACTATAACTAATACTTGCCTATTATTTTTACAGGTAAAAAATGAAAATCCCTGTTTTCCAAGACCTACTGAGGTCCATCCAAGTTACTGTTGCCACAAGCCATCATATAGAGAGTGACTTCGCTTTGCCGATCTTCGATCCAGCTACGAGTGACCGGGGTGCCGAATTATGGTGCGGCAATATCGACGCTCTTGCTAAGGAGTTTGGTTGGAGCAGCGTCGCCACCGTGGCCAAAGCCGGTAAGGCCCTTAAGGGATCTGCTTTATTGTGGTTCGAGACGTGGGATCCCGCAGACGGTCGCACGTAGGAAAATTTATGTTTAGAACTAAAATCCCCCAATGTATCCCGAAAAAAATAATCTTGCAGAGAAAATGCGAAAAGCTATACTGTATTCATCAGAATCTGCAGGATTGTGAATATGCTGGGGAGAAAGTTAGGTTATTCCGTAATACTTAAGTTGCATTTACTGAGTCACAATTTATTGATAGAATTGGTTTGTGGTAGTATACTGGGTAATTTTTTTTCCAGTGCGCAAACTTTAAGAACCACTTCTGCCCATGTAAATGAACAACTTTCCCCAAGAAAGCCATAGTCAATTCCTAAAAAAAAAATTGAGTCTCCCATACAAATTGTGGTCAGTTGATGACAATTTTGTATGGGAAGTTCAAATTTTTTTTTAGGAATTGACTATGGCTTTCTTGGGGCAAGTTGTTCATTTACATGGGCAGAAGTGGTTCTCAAAGTTTGCGCACTGGAAAAAAAGTTATCCAGTATGTGACCTTAATGTAAGAATGACCTCTTTTAACAGCAATGTCAAATCTACATCGGAACAAATTATTCTCCCTTATACGAAATTTATTAAGGAAACGACCATTAGAACATAACGCTAAAAATTCTTCTGAGCGTCCTAAAGTAGATTCTCGGTCTAGCGACATAAAATGTTTTACATGCGGCAAGTTTGGGCATACTAGGTCACAATGCTATAAAAAAATGTAGATACAAATGATGCACAACAACGTGAACAAAAATCTGGCACTTTCGCAAATAAATTTTGTACTTTTTGTAAAAAAACCCGGTCATAATAACAATTCGATTTGTGAATACAAACTATTACAAACCTAAAAGTGACTCCAATACAACTGAAAAAGTGGTTAAAATTTTTAGACCAAACAAATTGATACTGACAGCAGTACCAATATATGATGGAGCCATAAATTCACTTGTTGATACTGGAGCTAATTGTATAATCAAAGAATCGATTTCAAAGCGTTTTGGCGGTCATTTTAGCCCATGTCAATTAAATCTTCGCGGTATAGGAGTCGGTAGATTACAAGTACTTGCTAAAATTATAGTACCACATAAATTTGAAGACTTGTGCATTGAATTTTGCTATGATCACTGATTTTTGCTATGATCTTTTAATAGGTAGAAATGTTATTCAACACCCAGATATAGAAATCGAGACTGACTATTTAGGTTCCGGATTAGTACGAAAAACTGCCGCTAAATATGGCTTAGCCCACTATTTTATAAAGGATGATTTAAATTCACTTTCAGAAGAAGTGATAGAATGTGTATAGATTATAGAGCGATAAATAAATTGATAGAAAAAGATAGATACCCTCTCCCTTTGATTGAGGATCAAATTGACAAGTTAGTTAATTCTCAATATTAAATTTCAATTGTTATGAAAAATGGCTTCTATCAAATTCCCATATCAAGTCATCATCATCATCATCATCATATCAGCCAAAAGACGTCCACTGCTGGACATAGGCCTCCCCCAAGTGTCGCCACAACAACCGGTCCTGTGCGTCTCGCATCCATCGGTTACCCGCGACCCTCGCCAGGTCATCGGTCCACCTTGTGGGAGGCCTTCCAACGCTGCGTCTTCCGGTACGCAGTCGCCACTCCAAAACTTTTCGGCCCCATCGACCTTTTCGTTCTGCGAGCAATGTGCCCTGCCCACTGCCACTTCAATTTGGCGATCCTTCGGGCTATGTCGGTAACCTTGCTTCTCTTGCGGATATTATCATTCATTTCCATATCAAGTAGTTCAACTAAATACACTGCTATTGTAACACCGGACGGACATTATGAGTTTGCCCATTATGAAAATGCACTTTAGTATTATTTGCAATGGTCCCTCGGTGTTCCAAAGAGCAATCACCAGAGCAGTACACCTCTTAAAATTTCTACTTGTATACATTGATGACATAATAATTGTCTTTAATACAATAGAAGAAGGACTACACTATTTGAAACAGATAATTTCGGCTTTTAATTCTTCTGGTTTCACGGTCAACCTTAAGATTTTTTTTATAGATAATGTTGAACATTTAGATAGACATAATCGTGGGATGGTGTTGAGTCAAGTGAAATTAAAGTTAATGCTCTAGTTAATTCTCCTGTCCCCAGTAATGTTAATCAAATCCGCCAGTTTATAGGCCTATCCAGTTACTGTAGAAAATGTATACCCAATTTTGCTTCACGAACGGCCTGTACTAATTTAACCAAAATTAATAAAAAAGTGGGAACGGGATGCAGCGCAAAAGTATGTAATTGATCATCTAAGCCAAAAATCTGACACCAGTCTATCCAAGAAGTACCTTGTTACCCAGTTAATGGCTTGTGGAGGTCTGGTAGGCAGCCGCTCCACGTAAAATACTGGTATTCAGCTGAATCCGGTTTGACTGGGAGCCGAACCTATTATAGTTGGGAAAAGGCTAGGCAGATAACTCCCGACAGAATTGCACACTGATGCCAGTTCGATAGGCTACGGGGCAACACTATTACAAAGAGTGAGTAACGTTAATAAGGTCGTAGCTTATTATAGTAAACGAACTAGTCCTAAAGAAACCAAGTATTGCTCTTAAGATTAGGAAACCCTGGCCATCTTCAATGCTCTTAAACATTTCAGAGTTTATTTTCTTGGTATTGAATTTACAAACATCACAGATTGTAACGCAATAAAATCCACCATGAGAAAGAAACATTTATCTCCTAGAGTAGCTCGTTGGTGGACTTTAGTACAAGATTTTCGCTTTGATATTCAGTGTTAGGCCCGATTCATGGTTGAAGATTGCTCAGACAAAATAATGACTCAGAGGCTCAAAACCTAATGCCTCAATTACAATCTGGAGACTTGGATTCTCATCAATATACAATTAAAATTGGTTTAAAACATTACAAAACTAATCCCGATTCGGAGCTGAAAATATTTGTGCCAAAGGGTTTTAGACTAACAGCCTTATTCATAAAAACTTTATAACTATTACTAAGCTAAAATACCGATAAATTGAATAAAGAGTCCGCTGACTCTTTATTCAAAATTTTAAATGACGAATTTGAATTTAGATAACTTAAACAGTATTTCAACTAAGTAATGTAGCTACAGGTACGCCCCGAAGTAATGGGCAGATCGAACGAACTACCAAAAGTACAGCAGTCTCTGATTACCACTGTGCAAAAATCAAGCGGTTTCTCTCCTTTGCGATTATTAAAATTGGTTTCGAAACACACCAGTCGTACAAGCCCGTTTAAATGAAATTATAGGTGAAAATATAGATCATAATATCGATGTGTAGGTCGATCGTCAACTTGCTAAGCAACGTTTATTAAAAGTTGCGGAAAAAATCATACAACGGTTTGACTCTGTTAGGCGGAATGATAAAAACTATAACATAGGAGTAGGTGATTTGGTTTATGTTAGTCAGGCGTAACGATAAATAGAGACCTACTCTACGAAGTATGCTCAATCCTCCCCAATGATCGTTATTCTCTAAAAGGTCATGGTAATCATTTAAGAAATATTATGGGGGCTAAAGAAAAATTGCGATTCTGGCCTGGACAATGGGTAGACGAAAACATTGCTGTTGCTGAAAATGCCATGTGAACACAAAAACTGTTGTGTAATTTAAAACAAGTATAAATATAGGTTACGCCATATGTTTTTTGTTGTTTTTTGCTTTATTATATTGTATGTCATCTATCTTTGATCGTAATCACAATGCAATGTGGTTCATAGAGTTCTATAAAGCATTTTGTTTTATGTGATCTCTAATTATTATTTGTGCTGTTTAGATAATATTGAAGTTATTTATTTAAAATTTATTTTACAATGTCATATTTCTATGATGTTTATAAACCGCTGGATAGCCTCCTATTTGGTGCCGAGTTATCTCACGGGCAGCGGGTGAATGTGTCTGGCATGTCTATGTAGTTGGCTAATGTTTATTATCCGCTGGTGGCCTCCTATTTGGTGCCAAGTTATGTCACGGGCGGCGGGTGAATGTGACTGGCATGTCTTTATAGTTTTCTAATGTTTATTATCCGCTGGTAGCCTCCTATTTGGTGCCGAGTTACCTCACGGGCAGCGGGTGAATGTGGCTGGCATGTCTATGTAGTTGGCTAATGTTTATTATCCGCTGGTGGCCTCCTATTTGGTGCCAAGTTATGTCACGGGCGGCGGGTGAATGTGACTGGCATGTCTTTATAGTTTTCTAATGTTTATTATCCGCTGGTAGCCTCCTATTTGGTGCCGAGTTATCTCACGGGCAGCGGGTGAATGTGTCTGGCATGTCTATGTAGTTGGCTAATGTTTATTATTCGCTGGTAGCCTCCTATTTGGTGCCAAGTTATGTCACGGGCGGCGGGTGAATGTGACTGGCATGTCTTTATAATTTTCTAATGTTTATTATCCGCTGGTAGCCTCCTTTTTGGTGCCGAGTTACCTCACGGGCAGCGGGTGAATGTGGCTGGCATGTCTATGTAGTTAGCTAATGTTCGCTGGTTTACTTATTTGTTTTGTGGTTGGTCTATCTCAATAGCAGCGAATTGAATATGGATCTCCATGTCTATGTAATTCTCTAAATATGTATATATATAATCTTTTTTCAAAGTAAAATTAACAAATCCTGGCAATACTTCGAGGACGAAGTACTGTCAGTATGGCCGTAATAGATTATCTTATTTATTGTTATTGTTATCATGAAATGTTATCATTTTCCTGTTAAAACTTGATAAAATAGTAATGTTTTGCATAACCTAAAACTTGTAACAAGTATGTTGTACCTAATTTAAATTATTCAATAATTCTTTCATTATTTCAGTATGTCTGTAAAAGTAGACTTGAAGGAATAATGTGGAAAAACATAAAAAATATTCCAAACGGATATCCACCTTTTATGTCGTTGATATTTTATATGACG
The DNA here is from genome assembly GCA_947386135.1 of Melanchra persicariae. Lineage (NCBI taxonomy): Eukaryota > Metazoa > Arthropoda > Insecta > Lepidoptera > Noctuidae > Melanchra > Melanchra persicariae. The sequence goes on along the minus strand of OX376650.1, from coordinate 7,818,967 downwards.
GTAGATAGAAATATTAAAGTTGTTTGTTCACGAGCACGACTATAAAAGGGGGAGCTTACTATTGTTATTATGTTTGATTGCTATTGTTATTATTTTGGATAGAATAATGATCATGGACCATTATTTACATGAATAGTTCAGTGTTTTGGCTAGTTGTTGCTATAATTATAACCTGTATAATATGTGTATATTATGAAATGTTCACTACAAATTTAAGTTGAATGATGAATAAATAATATTGTGAGTTCGTTATTGGCTAATTTGACTTGATATCCTTTTGCTATTTTCTTTTATTTCTAAAACACTTAATATAAAAAGCAATTAGTAAGCCAGTATCACTTTATCAGGATAACTTTGACTCATCTTGTTCTAGAAATGATACAATAGGTTTTTTCAAGGCCTTAATGCGAAGGCGCCAGAATAGCCCGCGAGAATTCTTTAAATGTTTTTCTTTTTACACTTTCAGTATCCCCAAAAAGATATCGAAAAAGACGTTCCAAAAGATGGCGGCGAAGCATAAGTTCTATGTCACAAGTTACTCCAGCCGATGGTGAACTTTCAATCAATCTGTTATTTTAACGTGTTTCAAATTGTTGGAAGTAGTCCTCAGTTTATTCTGTTTCGTCAAATCATGCCACCCACACAAATAAGTTTTGTTTCGGTGTTTCTTCCCACCTAGCGACCAACAGTCAGCTACGGAACGCCAACCTCGTAGTCTAAATTTAAAAAAAAAGCTTGACATGTTAAAGTATAATTTTTAAAGAATTCACAAAATAACTATTAGCCTAAAATCCGGCTGCAAGAATACTACGTTCATAGAGTATATGATCAATTTTTTTTTTAAACTTTGTCCCACACTAGGAATTTCTCCTGTATCGATGGTGCGTTTATAAACATACAAACTCACAATACACAACAGTCAGACCAACTATCTGTAGACCCGAACCCACGACACGCAGCGCAGCAGACGATCGCTCAACCACTGCGCCAACCGTGTCGTTTATCAGCAAAGTAGATATTTACAATTATACAAGGGACAATATGTTTTGACTGGGTTACCTATCAAAATGTGCACTCCAGTATTTTTAATTAAATTCATATTAATCGAATTTTACATTTTGATAGGCAACCCGGTCAAAACACATTGCCCCTTGTATAAATTGTACCTGTATAAAAAAACAATTTTGATCAAATACTCTATGAACTCTATAATATCATTATTTATCAATGATCCGGCAATCATATTTTCGACAAAACGTCATAGACCGATAGCGCTAGGCTATTTTGATAAGTTTAAAAAATTCTAAAGTTGTTTATTTTTTGCCTGTAGATAGTCGTACCTATGAAGCTTATTATTGCGTTTTGTGTCACATCTGTTACTTGCATTTGCAGTAATTCGATGATTTGTGGTTGATTCTTTTTATTCAAATTAAAACTGGTAAAATTAACATAAAGTTTAAAATAATTATGGTATCATATCTAGAATAGCCTGCGGAGTGTGCAAACCCAGTTTGTGTCATATTCGTCCACTGTCAGCTGACATATGTAAAAACAGTGCAAAAAAAAATTACAATTGATGAAATAACTCTATCATATGCGTATTATATAAATTTGTGCCAAATTAGGCCACGCATTTTTAAGATTTCTAATAATTTTTTTCCAAGCTACGTACGGTGTGAATAAACTTAGTTAATTCGTCGGGATTAAACGTGAAAATGGGCGTTCCGCAGGGCTCCATTTTAGGTCCTTTCTTATTTCTAGTTTACATCAATGATTTACCCCATTTTTGCAAAACAAACTAAACATGTTCTTATTTGCCAACGATACTTGATTGATTGACGATATTTGATTTTTAAGATAAATAGACGTTAACTCTAGGCTACAAATGAGGTCCTCATTTAACATCTCTTGCAGGCCAGCTAAGTTCAACGGCATATGCTGTTAGAAAAATCCGCCAATTTACGGATGGTGATAAAAAAAAAAAATAATAAAAAATAAGAACTGTTTATTTTCTCATCCACAAATAAAACAAATGAAAAACTTAATACTAAAAAATAAAGGAAACATAACTTCGATCGTGATGACTTAAGTAGGTAAGTATTATAAGAAATGTAACACCGCAAGACTAGTATATTTTAGGTACTTTCATAGTATCATTGCGCCGACCCTGATTATATATGGCTCTAATGGCTCGTTTCTGCAGATTAAATATAGATTCGATGACTGCAGCTCGTCCCCATTATAAGATACCGTAAGTCAAAATACTATGAAAATAACTAAAATAGACCAACCTCGCGGTATCTGATATCAGTAAATTGACGGATTTTTCTGACAGCATATGCTGCTGAACTTAGCCGTCCCGCAAGAGATGTTAAATGAGAACCCTATTATAGCCTTAAGTCAAGCGTGATCCCCAGGAAAACCGCGATTTCGATAGTGGAAGTGGATCCAACTCAATCTACGGCTGAGCTTGCTGCGGACCTTGGAGTAGAGGAACTATAAAAAACCTAGATAAGTGGGTGCCACACGAACTAGGCGCCCAACAGCGAGACTTACGCGTCGAATCATGTATAGCACTACTGAATGGGCATAGAAGGAATTCTAAATCGAATTGTTACCTGCGATGAAAAGTGGATCCTTTACAACAACCGTAAGCGTTCGTCTCAGTGGGTGGTGGTGGTGCACCTAATCAGTGTGCTAAAAAAAGATTACTGCTAAAAAGATGATGGTTACTGTCTGGTGGACCAGTACTGGACTTGTACATCACAGCTTCTTACCGAATGGTACAACAGTGACGCAGATGTCTATTACCAAGAATTGCAAACAATGATGGAGAAGCTCGCAATTCAACAACCAAGACTGGTCAATCGCTCTTCCACATTCCCACGGCACGGTTGGCGCAGTGGTTGAGCAATTGACTGCTGCGCTGCGTGTCGTGGGTTCGATTCCCACACGGAACAAATATTTGTAAAGCCTACAGGTAGTTGTTCCTGGTCTGGCTGTTTGTGTGTGTGAGTTTATATGTTTGTAAACGCACCCACGATATATGAGAAATTCCTAGTGGGACAACGTTTTAAAAAAAAAACGCGCTAGCTCATACTTCTCGACAGACCATAGCAAAGCTACAAGGGTTACAGCTGTAAGCTCTCCGTCACCCACCGTTCTCATCGGACCTTACCCTAACAGACTTCTACTTTTCTCGAAAAGACAATTTTTTAAGTGGAAAAAAATTCAAAACCCAAAACAAATTCGCTGACTTCATCGCCTCCCGTCCGACAGACCTGTACAGTAAAGGAATAAACAAATTGCCTTAGCATGGCAAAATTGTAAAGATAATTTGGGCCAGTATATTAGCTAAAATAAAAAAAATTCAGACAAATCTCCATTTTCATAGGTAAAGGCCAAAATAATCAAAATCAAATCAAACATTAAAAAAAATGAACAAAACAGTAAATAATTAATTATCTTAAGATGGAAGTTACAAACTTAATTATCTTGAGTCCATGAACTTTGAACCCACTCCTTCAAATGATTTATTAGCATAGCACTAGTCACTTCGTTCTCATTTGGGTTGTCAGGAACATTCGATGCGTCAACATCTTTTTCAGTATAATCGTCATCTGTTGTCGCATTTACTTTACCACGATCGGTAGTGCCGAGCGTGAATCGGAACGTCCTTGCGTTATCGGAGGTTTGGAGGGTCGCGCCACGACAGCTCGTTTTGGACACCGCTGCGCAGCTCACTTTATTACGCACAGTCGTCGATACAACACGTCAACACCAGCTCTCTGAGATATCTAGTGTGTCGAAGGTACCTTGTGTGAACATTATTTCTAGACGTTTAGTTTAATTTTTTTAAATATTTTTTTTTTTATTAGAGATGAGTTTGCTCTTGACTCTAGTCAATGTCAGAGATGACAAAGACAAAGTCTACGATGGAGCGAGCTTACCCAGAAGGAGCCTGTTTACTCTAACTTTGAAGAGATTAGGGTTGTAAGCATTTGGAAACACAGACGCAGGCAGAGAGTTCCACTCTTTTGCTGTGCGCAATATAACAGACGTTTGGAAACGCTTAGTACGAATTGGTGGAATAGCTACAAGGTAGGGATGGTAAGATGCAGTACGTCTGGATGTCCGATGGTAGAAGGGAGCCGGTGGGATGAGGTCGTGGAGTTCTTGGGCACACTCACCGAGGTACAATCTGTAGAAGACCGATAAGCAGGCAACCTTACGGCGATGAGCCAAGCTATGTAGTTTGGCATCCACCAGTTTTACGTCACCGATGAGTCTCTTAGCTCTGCGTTGCACCGAGTCAAGCGTGGCAAGCTGATACTTAGCTGAGCCATCCCAAAGGTGGCTACAATACTCCATGCAGGATCAGACTTGTGCTTTGTAAAGGGTTAAAAGCTGTCCAGGCCTGAAGTATCGTTTCACCCTATTTAGGATGCCCAGCTTTTTGGCCGCAATTTGGGCTTTATACTCGATGGTGGCGGCGAAGTTGAGACTGGATGTCAACTCCATGCCTAGGAGCTCGAGCATATCAGTCACAGGAACAGATGCACTCCGAAAAGTAGGAGCTTGGTCAAAACGACTCCTTTTTGCGGTAAAAAGACACGCCTGTGTTTTGGTAGCGTTAAAAGTGACCAGATTGTCATCACCCCACTGGGAGACAACGCTTAAGGTCAAATTTGTCCGCTCTACCATGGCCTCTCTCAAGGAACGGACTTCATCCCCGCCGGTTGTTGCGCTGGGCAAATATCTCTCTGAAACCGTACTGTCATCTGCGTACCCAACAAGACCAGGCTGAAGTAGGTCATTGATGTGCAGCAGGAAAAGAGTTGCAGAGAGAACAGACCCCTGAGGAACTCCGGCATCAATAGCCATGAGGTCAGAGGAGCAGCCGTCAACGACTACTGGGATCGACCGTTCACTTAGGAAGTCTTATGATATCCAGTTACAAAAACCAGCTGGGATGCCATAAGCAGGAAGCTTGCTGAGTAGACCTGCTTGCCAGACCCTGTCAAAAGCCTTCGAGATATCGAGCGACACGGCAAGTGCTTCGCCGTGTCTCTCGATGGCTTCGCCCCAGCAGTGCGTGACATACACAAGAAGATCGCCAGTTGACCGTCCCCGGCGAAAGCCATATTGACGGTCATTGAGGAGATCATTGTTTCCAAGGTAGGTCAGCAGCTTACTGTTCAGAACCTTTTCCATAACCTTGCATAGGATGGAGGTAATGGCGATCGGATGGTAATGTGCAGGGTCAGCACGATCTCCCTTTTTGGGCACCGGTTGCACATTCGCAAGCTTCCATGATTTCGGCACCGTTTTTTTTTCAAGAGAGAGGCGATACAGGCGTGTCAACACAGGAGACAGTTCAGGTGCACATTGCCTCAACACTCTCGCCGGAATGCCGTCAGGCCCGCTGGCCTTATTCACGTCTAGACTGCACAATACTCTTCTGACCTCTTTAATGTGAATTGCGATCTCCTGCATCGAAGAGTCACAGCGAGGCAAAGTAGGTGGTTGCTTGGAGCCAGCGTCCAGACGCGAGTTGCTTGCAAAGAGAGTTGCAAATAAATTTGCTTTCTCTCTTGCAGAGTGAGCCAGCGAACCATCAGGTTTCAGCATTGGAGGCAAAGTGGGTCGACAGAAATTCGTTTCAACCGCTTTCGACAGGTCCCAAAACTGCTTACTACCCGGAGGGTGCGATGCTAGTTTGGCCCCGATACCTCCAACATGGTCAAAACCCTACGTAAAACCCGCTTGCAGAACTTGGCGGCAGAATTGAAGGCTCTTTTCCTCACGCAAACCCTACGTGCTTTAGCCTTTCGGTCGCGGGCCTTGATCCAGGCTTGGTAAGCAGACTCTTTACGGGCCTCAGCGTGGGCACATTCTGCATTATACCGAGGCCGGGACTTGTGACCGAGCGGGATGTCGGAGAATGGAATAAAATACTCCATCCCCTGCCGAATCACGTCCGCAATCACATCAGCACAGCACGAGGGGTCACTCGAGGAGAAGCACACTTGCCGCCAAGGATAAGACGCAAAAAAGTGCCGCATCTCATCCCAATCTGCTGACTCGTATCGCCATACTCGTCTCGTGCCTCTAGGACTCTTATCTGGAGGAGAGCAGGTCAACACGGATTTCACCAGGCAGTGGTCAGACGTTCCCAGCGGGGCTGAGACCGATACTGAATGACTGCCCGGATCTGTTGTCAGCAGAAGGTCCAAGCAATTGGGTGTATGGCCGTCAACATCCGGTACCCGCGTTGCCACATTCACCAGCTGGGTAAGATCTAGCGTTACAGCAAACTTGTGCGCCTCTAACCCGGCATGGTCAGTTTTCTGGTACGGGAACAACCACTCTTTATATTCCTGTGCCCTTAATTCTATTCTTAAATTCAGTATTATCATAACTGCAATTGATAGGACTGTCACACTGCCGTGTGCCTTGATTCAAATGTAACTGTTGTAACTATTGATTATCCTGTATGTAATTAAAGGAGTAAAACTGATTTAACGTACATATTTTTACTTTCATTACCTATGTTGTATCTACCCGATTGAAAATAAACGCTTTTTATGATTTGCTGACCGTTATTTTTCTATTACATCATCTAAACAAAGAATTGCTCTGGCACGTCTAGCAGCAATTCTTTGAGGACGTATCTTTGCGATGGGAAAAACTTTTTGTTGCCTCTTGTGTTTTGTTTTTTTTTTTTAAATTGAATCTTAATTCATTTATTTATTAGGGATGCTTATTTACAATATAATACTAATTTAACTATATACACTTAAAATAAAATAAAAAATTTAAAACTCCTAACCAAAATATGGCGTCAAGAAATTCATCCGCATCGCTGTCGACTGGAAGTGAGCCCAAAAGACTGGCGGCATTGCCACGTTGTATGGCAATGCTTATTCTCTGTCCGAAGTAAAAGCCAGCCCTTGGGACACGCGAAGTGTCAACTAAGCGTTTACAAACTTCTTTAAAAAACGCAAAAGCACTCGGACCCCACGGTCCAAGAATTTCAACCCCAAACGGCTCGAAAATATAATTGCCAATTAGGTTATTGTATTTCCGCCGTTTGAGGTTCTCAGCAGCCACAGCGGCAGCACCAGCACAACACGACGAGCTAGGAAGATGGGATGGCGCAAGAGTATCGACAAAAGTAGCGTCCCACACTAAAGGCCTACCCATCTTCCACGGAAATAAAGACATATCGTCCGGTCGCTTGCCATCGTCGCGTGCCAGGCCACTGGGTTCTAGTACGGCTGGAACGCCGACGGCAACAAGAGAGCGTCGGATAATGTTGATGTTTGCGTGCCACGCTATGCGACCAGCACTTCGCCTGCATGAGGCCGTGGTGCCCGAGACTGTTGACAGCTTCGCCGCAGTGGCAGCAATGAGGGGAATAACAGGATGCGCCTATGCGCTTAATTCATTAAATTAATTAATCCGTTTAAATCGTGATTCTATTCGAATAGAAGCGTCAGGTAACATTATAAAAGCGGCAACTTCAGACGCTGAACGATTTAATCAGGGACGTGATAATATCATTCGACCGTTTTCAATGGGTGAACTTTAACAAAAAAAATACATTTTTATAATTGATAATTAATTTTTTTAAATTAATAATTGATAACTGATATTTTTACAAATATTTACTGATGCCAGTATACCAGTTCTATCCATCCGTTCGTGAGCGGCTGGATAGGACATGGCTGGAGGTGGATCACTGTGTTGCCCAATTTCTCACAGGTCATGGCAACTTTAAGAGTAAATTATTTTCCTTTAAGCTTGTGTCTTCTCCTTTCTGTCAATGTTCTACATCTGACCTTGAATAAGAACAATCCGCACATCATATCTTATAGGAGTGTATTCTTTGGCAAACTGAACGCAATATTATGTTAGATAGTATTCAGGTTACATCTGGAGTTGTATACTATACGGACCTTGTAGAAACCAGAACAAATTTCCGTGCTTTTAAGCGATTTTGCCATACCTATTACTGGAATCAAAAGTAGCTCACAATTTAGGACCCATTATTATTAGTGTTAATGTATAATCCGTGGTGCTTGGCAACTGGGCTTAACCCAGTTGTACCTATATGTCCCTTGGTGCCTATTTGGCCTAGCTCTGTTCTGTCTCCTGCTTAATAAGGAGGGAAGTGGAAATGACCAAAGCAAAAAGGAATAAGGTTAAACAACGGCTGCACTTCCTCCCACTCTAAGTGCACCTCACCAACATCAGGGGGTTGCACTCCAACCTCGATCCGGTCCATCACCATCTTGAGACCGAGAAGCCGCACCTGTTTTTCCTAACGGAGACGAAGATAACAACTCCGTCGGACGTGGCGTACCTCAACTACCCGGGCTACTCTCTGAAACACAAGTTCAGAAAGCAAGCTGGGGTCTGTGTGTACGTCCGCGATGACATTTGTTGTCGTCGTCTCCGTTGCTTTGAGAAATCGGGTTTCTCTGCCATATGGCTACTTGTGAACACTGGCGTGGAGATATTTCTCTATATTGGCGTATACCGATCGCACAGCGGTGACCAGGAGGCAACAGCGCTGTTTAATTCCCTCGTGGAGTCGACGGACGTAGCCCAGCAACGGTACCCAACAGCGAAGCTCATTTTTCTGGGGCACTTTAACGCCCACCATAAAGAGTGGTTATTTTCCGTACCAGAAAACTGACCATGCCGGGTTAGAGTAGTTTTGCTGTAACGCTAGATCTAACCCAGCTGGTGAATGTGGCAACGCGGGTACCGGATGTAGATGCCCATACACCCAAATGCTTGGACCTTCTGCTGACAACCGATCCGGGCAGTCATTCAGTATCGGTCTCAGCCCCGCTGGGAACGTCTGACCACTGCCTGGTGAAATCCGTGTTGACCTGCTCTCCTCCAGATAAGAGTCCTAGAGGCACGAGACGCGTATGGCGATACGAGTCAGCAGATTGGGATCAGATGCGGCACTTTTTTGCGTCTTATCCTTGGCGGCAAGGGTGCTTCTTCTCGGGTGACCCCTCGTGCTATGCTGATGTGATTGCGGACGTGATTCGGCAGGGGATGGAGTATTTTATTCCATTCTCCGACATCCCGCTCGATCACAAGTCCCGGCCTTGGTATAATGCAGAATGTGCCCATGCTGAGGCCCGTAAAGAGTCTGCTTACCAAGCCTGGATCAAGGCCCGCGACCGAAAGGCTAAAGCACGTAGGGTTCGCGCGAGGAAAAGAGCCTTTAATTCTGCCGCCAAGTTCTGCAAGCGGGTTTTACGTAGGGCACGTTTTGACCATGTCGAACGTATTGGGGCCAAACTAGCATCGCACCCTCCGGGTAGTAAGCAGTTTTGGTCCCTGTCGAAAGCGGTTGAAACGAATTTCTGTCGACCTACTTTGCCTCCAATGCTAAAACCTGATGGTTCGCTGGCTCACTCTGCAAGAGAGAAAACAAATTTATTTGCAACTCTCTTTTCGCGTCTGGACGCTGGCTCCAAGCAACCACCAACTTTACCTCGTTGTGACTCTTCGATGCCGGAGATCGCAGTTCACATTAAAGAGGTCCGAAGAGTATTGTGCAGTCTAGACGTGAATAAGGCCAGCGGACCTAACGGTATTCGGCGAGTGTTGAGGCAATGTGCACCTGAACTGTCTCCTGTGTTGACACGCCTGCACCGCCTCTCTCTTGAAAAAAGAACGGTGCCGAAATCATGGAAGCTTGCGAATGTGCAACCGGTGCCCAAAAAGGGAGACCGTGCTGACCCTGCACATAACCATCCGATCGCCATTAATTCCATCCTATGCAAGGTTATGGAAAAGGTTCTGAACAGTAAGCTGCTGACCTACCTTGAAGACAATGATCTCCTCAGTGATCGTCAATATGGCTTTCGCCGGGGACGGTCAACTGGCGATCTTCTTGTGTATGGCACGCACTGCTGGGGCGAAGCCATCGAGAGACAAGGCGAAGCTCTTGCTGTGTCGCTCGATATCTCGAAGGCTTTTGACAGGGTCTGGCACGCAGGTCTACTCAGCAAGCTTCCTGCTTATGGCATCCCAGCTGGTTTTTGTAGCTGAATATCATAAGACTTCCTAAGTGAACGGTCGATCCCAGTAGTCGTTGACGGCTGCTCCTCTGACCTCATGGCTATTGATGCCGGAGTTCCTCAGGGGTCTGTTCTCTCTGCAACTCTTTTCCTGCTGCACATCAATGACCTACTTCAGCCTGGTCTTGTTGGGTACGCAGATGACAGTACGGTTTCAGAGAGATACTTGTCCAGCGCAACAACCGGCGGAGGTGAAGTCCGGTCCTTGAGAGAGGCCATGGTAGAGCGGACAAATTTGACCTTAATCGTTGTTTCCCAGTGGGGTGATGACAATCTGGTCACTTTTAACGCCACCAAAACACAGGCATGTCTTTTTACCGCAAAAAGGAGTCGCTTTGACCAAACTCCTACTTTTCGGGGTGCATCTGTTCCTGTTACTTATCGGCTTGAGCTCCTAGGTATGGAGTTGACATCCAGTCTCAACTTCGGCGCCACCATCGAGTATAAAGCCCAAATTGCGGCCAAAAAGCTGGGCATCCTAAATAGGGTGAAGCGATACTTCAGGCCTGGACAGCTTTTAACCCTTTACAAAGCACAAGTCTGATCCTGCATGGAGTATTGTAGCCACCTTTGGGATGGCTCAGCTAAGTATCAGCTTGCCGCGCTTGACTCGGTGGAACGCAGAGCTAAGAGGCTCATCGGTGACGTAAAACTGGTGGATGCCAAGCGACATAGCTTGGCTCATCGCCGTAAGGTTGCCTGCTTATCGGTCTTCTACAGATTGTACTTCGGTGAGTGTGCCCAAGAACTCCACGATCTCATCCCACCGGCCTCCTTCTACCATTGGACATCCAGACGCACTGCATCTTATCATCCCTACCTTGTAGCTATTCCACCAATTCGCACTAAGCTTTTCCAAACGTCTTTTATAATGCGCACAGCAAAGGAGTGGAACTCTCTGCCTGCGTCTGTGTTCCCAAATGCTTACAACCCTAATCTCTTTAAAGTTAGAGTGAACAGGCTCCTTCTGGGTAAGCTCGCTCCATCGTAGACTTTGTCTCTGTCATCTCTGACATTGACTAGAGTCAAGAGCAAACCCAGCACTAATAAAATTTTTTTTTTTTTTTTTCCTACTCCGCTGTTATTTTCTGATTAATTTCGTTGCGGGATCCAGACAGTTGAATCATTTCTCTGGGACTCGTCGAGCTTCATTGACGCGGTTTTTTTCTCGTGATCGCCAATGTTGATTCTGGCTTGTTGCAGTGGCTTGGGAATGTGGTGTGGTGGGCTTGTCCCAAAAAAAAAAAATTTACTGATGCAGTTGAAGATTCTCGGGCCTAGGAAAATTCAAAAAGCACTTTGTTTAGAAATTAGCACCTTCCTTTAGTTTGCCATGTATTTTTCCAGAATTTGATCCTAAGTAGAACACTCGGTTGGTGTAATAATACAGAGTTTTTTATTTCTAAATCATTTGGTTCGATTTCTGGTTAGGAATACCGAATCCAATGATGCAGTTTTAGTTTTCATCAAAATCAGGCTTGAGACTTCTTTCAGTATTTTTCGATATTCCTCTTCGGATTTGGTCATCCACGTACACTTTAAAAATTCACCCTGAATACTCACGTTTATTGCTATGACTGATCCTGTCCTGACGACGCTCCTGATATTGTTATACACCGAATACGAACACAGAGTGTAAGCAAAAAACAGCATCCGGCTGGCCTGCGCCTGCAGCCCGCGCTCGCCCTCGTCCTAAGAAATCTGGTATTTTTTTTCAAATAATGAGATTTCGTGAATAAAAACGATACAAATTATGAATAGTGTTTTGTTACACTATAATAATCAAAAACACGTAAACTCTTTCGTTGATTTTTTTTGTAAGTAATAATAAAATTAAATATCGATAAACATCGTGGATGAATTCGACACAAAATTTTTCTAACAACAGATCTGCAGTGGGATTCTGCAAACATGTCGAAGTGAACACTTGGGCGGAGTGCACGACGGGTGAGTTGTCAAACCATACAAATAAGATGGAATGACAGCTCTCTTGTCGTTCACTTCGCCTAGGTTTACACCGTGAGTTGTCGACAGAATCGACCGGCAGTACTCTTAAACGTGTAACACCTATTAAACCGATTGTGTTAATCTTTTAGAGCTAGTTGGGTGACATGTTAGGTAGATACTGGTTAAATATTAGGATTCCCGTGGACAGAGATGACACAAAATGCCTACGTACTCATCAGTTACTACATCGATAATATCATAAAAGTAAAATTTTCATCTCTAATTTTTTTTTCGTGTAATACTAATCGAAAAGCTAAAGAAATACCTAAAGAACAATGGTCAGTTTGGACTTGGAAATAACATAAATTGGCACCGAGATGAAACTATCACCAATATGTAGTGCATTGTTAATGTAATTATTGGATCCCATCCTTTTTTTTCTTAAAGCTGAGGAAATATACATAATCTTTTTTTTAAAACACTACTTTATTTATTAGAACGGAGTATAAAATATCTAATTTCGAACGCATCCGTAATTTTTACGTTACTAGAGATGTCCATACTTTTTCTAAAGTCTAATGATTTTATATCTTAATCGATCCCAGGCAATGTCAACCGTATAAACTTACGTTAATTATTATACTAAGCTTAGCCACTAACAGAATTTAATGTTACTTCGTGGTAAATTGTTTTAACAAAACCATGATTTAAATAAGAAACTAAATGATTTTACATAAAAAATCGACACTGTCATAAGTCGATCGATTACGCCCCTCCCTATTTTTGACAAGTACCTAAACAAAAGATTGAAGTACCTACACATAATGTTCAAATTAATAAATAGGTATGCACCCTAAGTGGCAGACCATGATTCGTTCCGATATTAGCCACGCGCTGACTTATCTGGCGTACAATCTACCTAACAAGCGTAGAAAACACAAATGCTACAGATTAATAATATGTAAACATAACCTAGAAAATATATTTCATAGTTTCTTGGTTCACCGACCTTTTAAAAATATGTTGGAGGCCGTGCTCAGTTATATTTATATAGGCAAATGACGTATGTTTCATCAAGTGTCGTTTTGTTAGATTTTACTAAGTCCAAGCATGTTAGCTGAGTAGCCATTGTTCTTTCTAACTATGCAAGTACCTAGGACGACACAAACTAAGGTATTAGGTGGGGCAAATGGTCCGGAAACTATATGCGAAATACAAACAACTTTAATATTATTGAAACCTCAAAACCTAGCGCTTTCGGTCTATCATAGAAGTAACTTTCACTCCTGACTAGATGACCTCCAGAAACATCAAATGGTTTAGAATTTGTAAATTAAAAATGTAACCGTCTAATTCAACCTTTTTTCTGCCTTTAAATCCATTTTTACATAGATTTTCAGTGGTTTCTCTATGATCGTCAAGCCACACTTTTTTATAATGACAGTTCAACTGTATCACTCACCATAGAGTAAAGTAATATAAAAATGAATCACTCACTTCGCGCCATGTGCGCTTTTTTTGTACTCTAAATTTCAAGCTTTTTTTCACAAAATAAAACTATTTTTAAAATAATGTCTTCCAATAATTCAAAAAAGTCGGAAAGATCAACAGCCTCTTCACCGAAAAAGCTAGGATTTGAATCTGATCTAGAGAGCGCAAGAACCAATTCGAATATAGCTAAAATATATGAAGGCTACAATTTAGATCAATCTGACTTCACTGTAGGTATGTATTGGACTTAGATGGCTTTAAAATTACTAATTACTAGTAACTGGGTGACCAAAGTCACGATAGATGGATTGTCGTGTCCAGGCATCATAACTATGGCACCTAGTACAAATCTGAATTAAATGAAACCTATTTTCAGATAGTTTAGTGTTATGTGGTTAGAAGTACAAAAACCGGCAAAGTATGCAAGCAATTTTTTTACATCCCAGTCAGGAAACTAACGTTTTTATTTGGGGTGGGAAATTATGAAATGAATTGTCAGACTGCCCTTTGCGTTCCAGGGCTGCGGTCTTTCGAACAATTCCGCAACCCTGGACGGTAAACTGACTTCAGATGGCCCGAAGGACGAAGACCGTGACCCTGATATTGTGTAAGAATATTACTTCCTTTACAGATCGAGTTAGAATCATAGAAAAATTACTTGTGTTCCTGTCATACCTCATTGCTATTTTGACGTTTCCACTTTCTCTGTTTATGATCTTCGTGGTAAGTTTAGAATAGTAATAAAAACTCCACCATCTCACCATATAGTTTCGGGGCTAGTTCTTGGCTTCGGCGCGTACTTTTATTTATTCAATACTAATCAGAGTCAAAGTAAAACCTAGCTGTGTGTCCTACGCCATTGAGAAACCGCATCCACGATTTACTGAATTAATAACTTCATTGCGGTGTCAAAGAACTCTTCGAAATTGTGTCTTCTAGTTTCGTGGCTACAAAGAAACTATAGATGCGAAGTCTGACCAAAGTGTCAACATAAGATTCACAGGATCACGGACCTTAACGACGACAAAGAAAGCAAATGAATATATGCACAGAACGAACTCTACCTAGTCTACTATTTGATGTTGGTATTTCAAAGTGATTTCATGTCCGATACAGGTAGTGAGGCAGTTTGAACGAGCTGTTATTTTACGAAATGGAAAATTGCGAAGCAGTATGCCTTATGGACCTGGTCTCATCCAATACCTACCATGCGTTGATTCCGTTAAGTTCACGGACTTAAGGATCATTTGTTATGAAGTGCCGCCTCAGGAGGTTATGTATCTCTCGAAAAGTTTTGATATTATTAAATTATTTTATGAAAGTGCTTCTTGTAGTCCCATGTAATAAAAGCGGTTTTTAATGGGAGACTATTATAGACCCCGGACTGCTGCAAACCTTATCGAAAAATCGAATAAATCTTATCCCCGACCTGGTAATTGACCTCAGACCCTATGGTAAGAAAATTTCACCAACGAGGCAGAAAATTATCATTCATATTCTTTTTGTTCTCCATGTCGCTGGCAAGACAGTAATTAAAATTTTGCTGGCCGAAAACTACGCCACTTCTAAAGCATATAGATATAGTGGGACAGAGGATAGGGTAAAACATGCTTTGCGACATAACTCTACATCCCACTGATATAGATAGATATAGATAACGCAAGTATCACGATCTGTATGAAAACCAAGCGTACCATTTTTTGACTACCTACTATGACGTCAACAGAAGCACTAAGTATTAGGTGATAGGAAAATCAAAACGATTCAAAGACGCCATCACGTGTAGCATCTAACTGACCAAACCACTTAACTGACACCTTACTGACGTCCGACTAGCTTTTGATCGTAAGCTGGGCGTGGCTGGGCACCGAAACGGGCACGCGAAGTAGTTGCTCTTGCGTTATCTATGTCTGTCTATATCTATGCTACATCCACATCTTCAAGCCACTCCATAATTTTAATAGTTGTATTAATACAGTATTTCTCAACAGGCATTGACAAAAGATGCTTTGACTGTTGCCGCGGATGCAGTTGTTTACTACAAGATTTACGATCCTATTTGGGCGGTTGTGAACGTTGCTGATTATAAGTAAGACTTTATGACATAGTACTGATGTTACTGATTTTATGCAGAGTTACCGTTGCTGATTAGTAAGTGTTTTAGCTTACATAAAATAAAATATAATTAAAAAAGTTTTTAAAAAACGTTGATATAAATCTAAAGCCAATTGGTTGATTGGGGACGGAACTCCCATAGGAAGAATGGGAAGCTGGCCATAGTAATATAGCAGCTTCCAGCTGCATCATCAGAACAGCTACTTAATATCACATTATTGCAATGACTTCAAAGTTCTATAAGTTTTAAGCTAAATCAGTTGACAGTACGTGCTTGAAAAATAAAAACTTAATTTTTAACCGGACACACAGGTATGAACGAAGCAAATCAACAAAAAACTTGTAAAAATCACTCAAACTCCTTTCTGTTTACACAGAAAATCGACACAATTTTTAGCAGCTACAACCCTCCGCAACGCTCTTGGAACACGGAAACTATCTGAAATCCTCTGCGACAGGTCCGCAGTAGGCTTTCAGGTCTATGGAAATATGAAGAATTTGACCATGAACTGGGGAGTCAAGATCGTGGGATTTGAGCTGTAAGTGGTAGTTACAATTTAATAAAGAAATATCAGCTTGTAACTGTCCCAGAGTAAGGTCTCTACCTTACACTGGAATAGTTACAAGCTGCTATTTGGTAGATCCCTCTGGCTCCACTTATTCTAAAAAGGCTTAACCGTGAATGAACTCGCTTGCTCAAGGTGGATTAACGAAGTCCAGGCTTCATTCACCAACGTTAGTGAAGTGTAAGATAGACTTAGCAAATACCTAAATTAAAGAAGTCACATTGACAGTTTGCTTATTATTTTACTTATCCTTACTTACTTCCTTTTTTTTTCTTTATAAATATTTATTTTGGGGATCCTTACTTCGTTACTAATATTACAAACGCGAATGTTTGTAGTAGTAGTATTGAATGGATCTTTATGAAATTTGGCACAGAGGTAGATTATAGTCGGGAATAACACAGAATACTTTTTATCTCGGGAGTATGTTCCCTTGGGATAGTTGTCGCCATTCGCGCGGGTGAAGCCGCGGGCCGTAGCTAGTTATTAATAAAATAAACTGACTGTAACCATACGCAGAGGATCTCGCAATAACAGAAGATTAAGATATGGCAATCTCCGATTTCCGTGCTGTGTGCTGAATATCCACAACCCAGTGTACAAAACTAAGTTTCTTTTAATCTTTTTTTTTCTTATTCTCAGTAAGGACATAAGCCTGCCCATACAACTGCAAAGAGCAATGGCTACGGAAGCTGAGTCATATAGATTGGCGAATGCTAAAATCATCGTAGCTAAATCCGAAATAGAAAGTACCAAAAATCTTCAGAAAGCTACTAAGTTACTCATGGATAATCCATATTGTATGCAGGTTGGTAGAATTTAACAAACATTAACCTATTTAATAAGTAAATCATTTTGGTACATTCGCTCAATGAGTTTTAAACACAGCGTTGTACGAAGAAACGCCTTACAAATCCTAAGATTTACCAAGTGAGAGTCAGTAAAAGTCTGAAAAAAGGACAATTCAATTCGGACTTTTACTAGTAATACCACTTTGTATATCTTAAGTTTCAATAGCCAGTCTTTGAATAAACCTTAGATCTGGCTTTAACTTACACATCCACCTCTTGAAATAAAACTGTCTCTGGGCAGAAAGATCTGTATTTCAATTATGGTTCGTCGTGAACAAAAGTTTTGAAACTAGGTACTTACATTTTTTTTTCTTATAAGTACAAACATTCTAACCCGTCCATTATTTTTTTTTCAGCTGAGGTACTTACAAGCATTGCAAATGATTGCGGGGGAGAAGACACACACCGTAGTACTTCCCTTCTCAACAGGATCTTTGAAGGACTTATTCCACTCATAACCGAAAACTTTTATATTTTAACCGGTGCAAGTGAAACATGTGTTTGGATTAGTAAATTAAATATGACAAGTAATTGTTTTACTTCTTTTTATTGAACAAAAAAATTAATAAATAGTCAACGAAAAAACACACTACCTACACTAAAACAGGGACTAGTATTCTCTGGAGTCGTCTTCTTGTTTTACATGGCCATAATGTACTTGTTTCTGGGGTTGCCCGCCTGCTTTTTTGTGGACCGTAGCCTGAAATTATCGTAAAATTAATTTTCAGTTCACCACCATTTAAATTAGTGCATCTGTATTAAGTATGCAATGGCGTAACACTATACAACGTGTAAAAAAAATTCGACTGCCCCATACATTTCTGTGCGCATAACTCGACAAAATGTACTGAACAGCTGATTTTTTTTTTGGGATCGGGGTTGGCTTCACTGTAAAAGTACTTCATGATGATGAGTACAATGAACCCTTAAGAGGTATTACGTTCATTCTGTTACACGTAGAGCATGGAAGCCGAGACAGCAGCGACTAAAATCTGGCTATCCTTTTCCCAATTATGTTGGTGTCGGCTTCCAGTCTAACCTCCACAACCCAGTAACTGGTTAACACCCTTTAGCAATACTGGTGTAGATTTCTAGGCTTCAGAACGCCCCTAACGACTGTCAAAGAAAATAACAACCGGGCTTTCAGAGGTACCTAGGGAATCTAAGTAGGCTAAGATGGTCACCTATCTCGGACCTACCTCGGCAAGAGTTCCTGAGCCTCGAAGATCGACCAGTTGTAGCTGTCACTATTTAGCCAAGAACTCCTCGGGCGACTAGAGCCGACATTCGTGCGCACGCGCGGCACAAGTTTCGGTTAAGTCGGCCATAGTCAGATTGTCAAGGCCGTCAATTTCTATGAACCTCAACACGCTTAGTTTGCATGGAAAGTTTTTGACACTAAGGTATATACAGTGACTGCTGAGGGATTTCGTTGCACTGCACACTACACTACACTACACACCTATGTGACTAATACCAACACACGTGAAATAAAATTACCTGGAAACCATTCTTGGGGTCGGCGGTGTATCTCACAAGACGGATGGAGCCATCAGGTTCAACCAGTGAGTATTCGCCCTGGACGACGTCGCCATCGCGATGTTCTTTATGGTTCTGAAGGTTGCCGGTGTGAGGGTCTTCTACACCGTAGGAGTAAGCGTAGTCAGGTTTGGCCTAGAAATTATTATAGTGAATGTTTTAACGTCTATCGTCCGGTCGGAACCAATTGGGTCTGGCAAACCACGAATTGATTTAAACATAAATTCTATGTTTTTTTTACAGTTTTTCTTTTTTTTCTGTCCTTTTCCCCATATTAGTTTAACCAATATTTTTAGAAAAACGGTGTAGATAGAAACGCACTATTAAAATTAGTGATGTTGATATTTCAGAATACTTTATAATATGAGTAGGTAATTGCAACGTTATCTGTTTGTTGCCGCCCTTATTCCAACTTTTTATTCTATAAGTACAAACAGAAAACAACTTACCACATAGTCAACTGTCTTCAAATGTGCATATTTAGCGGTGTCCGGGTGAATTTGTCCTGTTTTGTGATCGTAGCCATAATCTGCGTGTTGCTGGGCTGGGATCCCCTCTGCTGCTGGAACCTGGACCTCTACGATCTGGCCACTTACAGGCCCACTGAAGCGGCTGTATGAGTACCCTCCAGGTTTACCTGACAACACCGCTGTTGCTAACGCCACTGGTATGAGGAACTGGAAATAGGAGAATTAACATAATAATTAAACCATTTAAGTATGTTCTTCAGCAACCAACTTAAAAAACCGATATCCTACAGAGCCTGGGAAACAGGCTGGGTTGGCTATGCACAATGCGCCTACATTGGGCTTCATGGTTATATTTGTCTGGACACTTCTTGTTATTGACAAAAAGCCACGGCCTTCACGGTCAGTAGCTATTTACTCGTTACTCAATAGCGACAATGAAAAATAATCAACCACGAAGAAAGTGAGACCTGAGTTTTTATCACAGTCAGTCAGCGAAACTAATTTGATTGTTGTTTGATTGTTATTTTTATTTATTTTATAGATAAATTAAGATCAGGTGGTGATTTGGTGGTCTGTGTTTAAATTAAAAGTAACTTTTATTTTAATAGCTAGTTTTAAATATACCATAATAGATCGATATGTATTATTATGTACGAGTACGTACAATAAGTACAGGGTATTCCAGAAGGGCGTGGTCATTATTTGAGGGCGGTGTTCTATAACTGCTTTATGTAAAGAAACAATATTGAAATAAATAAATACTTGTACTATTACTAATAATAAAATAATAAGACTTGTATTATTACTACTACTAATAATAATACAAGTTAAAAAAAAACACTTCAAGCAAACTGATGCAGTTGGTGCTGCATTTTAATTCAATCACAGAGTCGATGCCACCAACTGCATCAGACTGCTTGAAAAGTGTTTTTTTTTTACTTTTTAGTAGTTTTTAGAGATTGTGCTTACTGTAATTATAGCAGCTACAGGAAACCACCCTTAAATAAGTATGACCACGCAATTCTGGAACACCCTGTATAAGTTAGGTAAGCAGCTTTGTCGGTGTGGGCTGAACTCGGTCAGTAAATGTGGACACCTGAATTTCTTAGCTGCATCTAGTGTGTTCAATATAGGTAATTAATAACGATAGTGGTACAATCACCAAACACGTTTTGCGAATCCTAACCGATTTCTAAGCGTTGTACCTGCCTGTTTTCACGAAATAATTTTCACGGGTTTAATTAAAGAATGACTTGTGTTAATTAAAGAATGACTGAATTGTGTAAACTTGCAACCTCTTGCAGGTCACCAATAGCCAGTGTCTTTAGTATTAAAAACATACCTTTAACGCTTTGTTATTTTCTTTTAATAATCTAAAAGATGATTGAAAATAGATAAAGAATTTCAGGGGTTTCTGAATTAAGTTATGAAATTATTAAGTAAACTCAGGATTTGCCATAAAAATAGAGTTTGACAATCATGTCCTTAATGGTCCTTAACTTCAAATCCTGAATTCAACTATGCAAAAAAAAATAATAAATGCACGTAAATACCTTGTATATAAAAGCCATGATTCTGGAACTAGTGTCGTGGTGGTCTCCCAATGATCCCTGCGGAACTGATGGCAGTACCACAAGTGTTGTAGTTTTATACCCGTTGTCACCTCGACTCGAATGAAGTGCAATCGTGAACTTGTACACTACGGTTGCAGCAAACTATGAATCAATAATTTTCAATATTCGGCTTTGAGTAGGTACGCAGCCAAACGTTACAACGAAGTTGCGTAGATTTGTTTCAACGATCAATTGTTTGTTTATAATGATGACCTTGGGCATTTATTTTTTTTATTTTTGACTACTGTGGGTGTACTATGCCAAATCGAATACCAAATAATCGAATATCAATTGATCGACCACTATATGTCGAACATCTAAATACTCGAACGTTCTTAATATCGAATGGTTAATAAATCGAACATTCAAAATATCGTACACTCAATACATCGAGTGTTCAAAATATCGAATGATTGTTTGATCGAGCGTTCAAGGCATCGCATATTCATTCTATCGAAATATCAATACACTGAATACTTTTTATATAGAATACAAGAAAAACACAAAATTTACTAATAAATCACATTTTAATCTTTAATTATTATCTTTTACAGGTACATTTTAATATTTTGTGTGAATTGCAATTGCACGGAGATGTTGTTTTTATTCGATTTTAAACACCTTTATAAAATGATTACCTCTTTTTTTGAAGAGTATTATGATTATATTGAAAATTAATCATAGATAAATTAAATGTATAATTTTATTACAATACATAAACTTTCGTTAAAAACAAGTATATTTCTGAACGAACAACTAAGTAAGTCATATTTATTTCAGGCTACCCTCATACATTGTAATATTGTTTTCACCTCATAAATAAAACTATGTTCATCTGCAGAAAGCATTGTGACTAAGTAGTGCATTACAAGTGAATTTTGTGAAAAACGTCTGTAGGGTCTTATTATTAGCCAGAATTGTCCCAAAAACGCAAGTCGGTCTTAGTTTTGGATGGCTATGTAATGGCAATAAACAAAAATATTAATAACAAGTTCTACTGGCATTGTTCCTACAAATATGAATACCATTGTAATAGTACTGCAACAACAAAATTGCACGGAAGTGAGGAGCATTTGTTGGAAAGCTATACAACGCAGCATAATCACGCACCAGATCCTGGTAAGGTAGATGAACTACGTTTTAGGAATTCCCTAAAAAGTGATGCTACCAGCTCGCTTGATAGACCGAGTCAAATTATTCAGCGAAATGAGGACAACATTTCAAAATCAAGTTCGTGTGCTCTGCCAAACAAAAAAGCAGCATCGCAAATTATACGTCGAGCAAGAAGAAAAGAAATGCCAAAGGAACCGATTACTTTGGATGATATAAACATCCCCGATAGATTGCAGAAAGTTGATGGTGAAAGATTTTTAGGGCGTCAGGTTAAGTTTGAAGAAAACTGTGTTATGTTATTTGCAACGAAATCGAATTTAATACTATTAAATAAATCACAACTTTGGGTGATGGATGGTACCTTCGCAACATGTCCTATACTTTTCAAACAAATATATAGTATACATGGTTTGGTGGACACGGGTACAGATCGTTATTACGTACCTTTAGTATATGCGTTTCTAACGAATAATACGCTAAATTGTTACTTGTATTTTTTTCAAGCACTAAAGGCATATGCTCTAGAATATGATATCCAATTGAACCCACGAGTAATAATGACGGATTTCGAGATGGCGGTCATTAATAGTGTAAAAGAAGAATTTCCTGATGCGCAACACAAATGCAAAATAACATTGAAGGATGGCACAGAAGATGGAACACGTTGCTTGATAAGCACAAAAGGGGTCTTTATGCTACCATAGAATTTTTAGTTAAGGAGCAAGCTATAACAAATAGGACAATTGAAAAGGCAAACGCGGGATTGGAAAGACCTACTCCACAAAAAAGAGGCAAAAGAGATGACAATGCGATTGAAAAAATATTAAACAGTAAAAACAACATGGATTTATTAGAGTTCCTCCGTGCAATCGCAATTCACACAAAATATTAAAATGTACCTGTAAAAGATAATAATTAAAGATTAAAATGTGATTTATTAGTAAATTTTGTGTTTTTCTTGTATTCTATATAAAAAGTATTCAGTGTATTGATATTTCGATAGAATGAATATGCGATGCCTTGAACGCTCGATCAAACAATCATTCGACATTTTGAACACTCGATGTATTGAGTGTACGATATTTTGAATGTTCGATTTATTAACCATTCGATATTAAGAACGTTCGAGTATTTAGATGTTCGACTTATAGTGGTCGATCAATTGATATTCGATTATTTGGTATTCGATTTGGCATAGTACACCCGTTATTTTTAATAGGTACCCACCTAGCTAGCCAGCTAGGCCAATATATTCATTTGCTATATACCTACTGCAACTTTACACAATATAAGTAGTTAATTAAGTCCCAACCTTAATCAAAACTGCAAAAAAACAAGAAAATAGGAAAAGCCGACGAAAATTTTATCGCTGGGCGATTCAGAATCACTGTATCCTATACCTACCTACATAGAGTGCTGATTTTTTTTAACATTATGTTGATGCCAACGAGAAATGACAATGCCGCGGACTCCAGAATGTATTATACCTACTAAAACCCATGTAATCCGTTTGTGCGCCTATGTTACATCTCTTTAAGGCGCGCGTGGAGCTGTAGGACTATGGGTTTTGCGAAAATCTATGAAAAAAAATTTCAAGTTTAGTTTCGTTTAGATAGTCTGATCAATTTGATACTTGACATAAAGAGCCTTGTTAAAAAAATAGACTTGGGTATAGTATAATGTGATTTTCTAAAAAAAAGCGCTTAATATTTCCATGGATTGCTTGGTTGTTTTATGATATAGTTGGATCAATATGGTTCTGGCGCCAGTTGGTCAAAAATTGAATAAAATATTAAGCGAGGAGGCATGGGAAGCCGTCACCTCCTTCTGCGGAGCAGTAATGCTAGTGAAGGAAGAGGCGGGCCGCGTGAGGGAGAGACAACCCTCACGCCCCAGCCGCCGCAACATAGGGAGACGCCCCGGGCGTCGGGAGTCGTAGGGCGATTCCCGGCCACCGTAGGCCCGGGTCTGCGGATGGCGAGCGTCAGAGCCTGCCAGGGTTGCTCGAAGAGTTACCGCGGCCCTGGATAGCAAAAGGCAGTACGAGGAGCAAGGATTGGTTTTAGTCAGAGTCTGATACTCCCTCCCGCTCCACCCAGAGCGGCAGGAATCATTTTTGATGATTTCCCATCCATAAAAAAGCCATCATTGTGAACGAATTTTTGACCAAAAACTCAACAAACACCATCGAGCAACCATAAGATCTCGTGTAAAAGTTTTTTTTAAGTTTTAAAATAATTTATGTTAATAAGAATTAACAAATTTTAATTTTTAGAAGTTTTTTTTTAAGTTGTCAGTCTTATTATGTTTCTTGTAATGTTCCACATGCTCAATTTTACGTGTTAGTGATTTTGAGTCATCTTCTATATCTATATCTATACATTATAACAAAATCTTAGATTTTCCGTGTCTGTACATTGAATATTTTCGCATAAAAATAACTGAGAAATGTTAGGAAAAGGTATAACACGCCAGATTTGCTTTCGGCTCAAAAAGTCGTGAGATGAACAAGTGTGAGTGCAAAACGAATAAAATAGGTAGGTACTCATAATCTCTGACTGTTATTAGTTTAATAATTTCAGAAATATGAAAAAATAAATTGTAGGTACTTATCATGTACTTATAACATTATTCATATGATTGAATATCTGTTGTTATTTTTTGCATACTTCTCAATATTTTACTTGGCAACTCTGTCGATGGCGTATTTTGACGTTCGAGATCACTCTGGTTTGGTCTCGAGTGTTGCCAAATTGGTCGACTTTTCACCATTTAGGCTAAAAAAGGGAGCGGGGCGACAAATTTGTACGATCGGAGCCTATTAGGCTACCTCGGAAAAAAATAAGTAACTTAAGTCATCCGATGTTGTTTGGCTCTCATTTTTTTCTAAATGAAAAATTTCGATTCTGTTTTTTGATTATGTTTATTTGAATCTTTAGAATTTTATTGGTCAAGTCGAAAATATGATATCGGCCAAATGGGCGCAGTCACAATTGATTTCCATACGGGCTTGTTTTATGGCATTTTTCATCACTTCGGCGAGAACTTCGGACGACAGATTCTCGCACTCGTGTCGAATGTTGTCCTTGAGGGCTTCCAGGGTCTCGGGCTGGTTCACGTAAACACACATAAAACCCCACAAAAGAGGGCGATCCTGCGGGCCAGTGCAAATCGCCAAAACGAGAGATGAGGCGACCCGGGAACGCCGCCTTCAGAATACCGGTTGTGTGTCGGAAGACCGGGGAATTGGCGACGGAATTCGCGCTGCGCCAACACCACAGACGAATTGTTACGCAAAAAAATAGTCACGATTATTCGGCGTTCTTGGGGAGTGTATCACTCCATGACTTGTTCACTTGTATTCTACATCCGTCTAGCCGCTCAAGCACCGGCAACACACCGGTGTGCGCCGAATTAATCGCGAATTTAATGTTTATTTACCAATTACATGAGATTTATTTTTTACTTGGGAATTTTCACATGTCCACAAATGTCAAAACAGATTTGACATTGGCCGCCAGTTTGCAAAAATAAGAGCTTAAAGCAATAGGGTGATTTCTTTTGGCCCACCTGGTAGTTATAGATAACGCAAGTATCACGATCTGTTGCGGATTTGTTCGAAAGAGTTACCGCGGCCCTGGAACGTAAAAGGCACTAAGAGGAGCATGGGTGGGTTTTAGTCAGTAGAAGTCTGACACTCCCTGCCGCTCCACCCAGAGCGGGAGGGGTCATTCGAAGATTTCCCATCCAAAAAAAAAAAAAAAAGTATCACGATCTGTATGAAACCTAAGCGTTCCATTTTTTGACCACCTATTAAGACGTCACTCACAAGGACTACTAAGTGATGGGAAAATCAAATCGATTCAAAGACGCCACCGCGTGTGGCACATAGCTTACTGACCTAACCACCTAACTGAGGTCCGACAAGCGTACACCAAATGACACCAATGCAGACTAAGCGCGAAAGTGGTGGCTTACAAAACTAGTCTACAAAGTAGTTGCTCTTGCGTTATCTATGTCTATCTATGTCTGTGCTTTAAGTAATAGGATAATACTATTTATTACAACATTATCTAAGGAATGTTGAAAATGATTGGTAATGTTACGCGCCAGAATTAATGCCGGGTACCTAAAGATAAAAGTTACTAGCGCCATCTAGTATCGAGTAGCAGAACTAGTAGAGTCAAGATCCTTCTAGACTTTTCTATGCTAGAACATTCTAGAGTTTTCGATGTCTGGTTGGTCCGGACCGGTATGTACTCGAACTTTCTAGATGTTTCTATACTAGAAGGTTCTGGAATTATCTGCCGACCTATATAAGGCCCGCATAGCCTGCGATCGAGTCAGTATTGAATTTGCGATACAAGCGACAACTTCGAGAGCGAACTTCGACTGCGAATTAAAGTGATCAGTAGTGCAATTGTGATTTATAATTAGTGAGTTTAAGTTGTAATTAGTGTTGATTAATTAAAGTGTCATTTTGGTTATTTTATCGGCTGTTTTTATTGTCACGAACCCTAAGCTCGTAACAGTAACAAAAATGCGTTATTTATGTCTAAGAATGATTCTTGTGCCTAACGAAATAAAATTAACATTGGCTTGTAGTGTGTTGATGAACACTACGCTATATAAGCTTTCATGGATTTTGGTGGACGGTATTTTTCATTTTCGTACTTTTACATTACATTCACTTGTTACTTATGTACGTTTAACATATTAAAGTGTCTGTCTTTTCAAATTGGAAAATTACATGTTAGGTAAGAAACATTACACAGATAAAGTAATAAAAAACTGTTAAATAAACTGTAACTGTTACTGTTAAATTACTTTAACGGTTAATTGACATTTTCAGATTTTATTTTGTCTTAATTAGAAACAGAATTTTATCTTACAGAAATAGAAAAATGAAATAGAAATAGAAATTCTAATTCTAGGTAGTGAAATATCTTCTCAGTAATGGCTATTTCTTACAAAAAGAGGTAGTTTTTTAAATAAAATGAAAAGAAAAGTGTACCTAGCATAGCGTTATTAACTCTATATTCAAACGTACTCTATGCGCGGCGATGGCGAGAATATACTCCCCGCCAGCGATTCCCGCAAACTTTAGTGGGCTTGTTGTGACCGCGAAAAGCAAACTACTTTTCCGCAGACGTTGGTTTTTTTCAAATTGTTTTAGTTTTAACCCTGTTTGTGCCTTTTAAACCGACTGCGTCAGGAGGAGGGTAATTTTTTTTGAGCGTACCAATGTAATGTATGTATGTATGCATGTTTGAATGTATGTCCATTTCTTAGGCACGCCCTACAGCCCAAACGGCTGGACGGATTTTGACATATGAGGTGTCGTTGAATTCGTCAGAATTGTGGTAGTAATTTCGCAGCCAATTAGCTTAATCAGCCGTTTAATTGGTTGCCTAGCCTTTTCATTTGAATGTGCCGATTTTTATGCGACCTAAGTGACATCTTTTGTTCAATATTGTAATGACTTGACCGTCTCACTTATGTCGCTGATTAAACGGCACAGTTCAGTGAAAAGACTAGACTTTTAATGAAACGGCGGATTCAGCTAGTTGACTGCGTCAGTAACATAGGCTACCTATATAAATTTTCAAAATGGCGCCCACAAATAAAAAAAAGGGGATAAGTTTCTTGATTTTCCTCAAAACCTATCAAGTGGGGTATCAAAATAAAGGGCACAAGCAGGCGATTCCAAAAATGTAACTCACTAAAATGTAGGAAATAAAACAAATTGTCTTTATCAAAAAACACGATTTTTTTTACTACTTTACTTTTACATCTATTACATATTTTTACCTCCTGATAACAGGCCGAACTCATTCAATAACCCCTAATTTCACCCCTGAGAACCTTTCTTATACAAGTAATTTCGAAAAGTAATTTTCGAGTTCAAAAATTGTTTTTCGGCGACTTGGGGCACGACATATCTCACACATCTGGCAATACTGTTTAATGTTTTCATGACAATTTTGTCAACGATCGATACCGTCAACCGAACCGTCGCCGTCGTGCGGCTCGGAAACCATTTGTGCTTCTAGTTAGTTATTAGTACTATTACGTTGGTTCATACAATCACAATAAGTGCGTTATAGATTAGATACATAAAATTCCAATATAAACCTTCTCATAGAATAAAAACCCACAAATTTAACAATGAGTCCTAGAAAGAAAAAAGCAAAACAGTCTCCAAATAAGATCAATTTAAAGCGGGAAAGTAATTCTGAAGAAGTATCTTGTAAACGACCAAAAGTCGTTAAAAGCGAAGAAGATGAACATAAGTCTAGAAAGAAGAAGAACTTCATCGAAGCTTGTAGACAGGTCTCCTGTAGTGCCTATTCAGATCACCGTGCAAGATTGTTGTTATTGTATTTTCCGTCTTGTATGAAGAAAAAAGTTTGCAAACATAATGAAAATAATGGAGTGAGTACCTACATAAATAAACAATACTAGCTTTAGGACAAGCCATCATCATCATCATAACAGCCAATTGCTGTCCAATGCTGAACGTAAACCTCCCCAAAGAGTGCCAACCATCCTAGTCCTGAGCAGCCTGCATCCATTCGCTGCCAGTCAGGACAAGTGATATGATAGAATATTGAAATTAAATCTAATATAAACTTAAGAATAGTTTCATGTCACTGAAAGAGGGGAATGGAATTGGATTTCATTAAATTTACTTAGCATGCATGACCACAGTGACTTTACATTTAAATATAATTTCTTTCTCAAATCACACAGAAAACAGTTTTAATTTTTGTAATAGTTCAAATCAAGGTCAGGGTGCATGGTCCTTATAAAGAATAGAATAGAAAATATTTATTTGACACAACACAACAGCAACAAACACAGAGTAGGTAAAAAAAGGAGAAGTTAATAAGTAGTATTAAGTTTTTCTGACCAAATCAGTAGGTAGCAGATCCCATTGAGTTAAACTTAAGCCTAAATCTTTATTACAAGAGTGATGAAAAAATATGAGTAGGTAATTGTAAGTTTAAAATATATTACTTCAATAACACTGGAAAAAACAAATTGGGTCCATAATTCCACAGCTCTGTGTATCTTTTGATATTTTAAGTTTATCTGAGAAAAATAACCTTCAGGACTGTATATTTGTCATCCTAATTTTGTGTATTGTATAGTGACTGGCAAAAATGCTCAACATTGTTAAGCCATCAATAGTAAAGTTTTTGAGTATTAATGGAAAAATACTTATAAATTACACAAGTTGATTTATGTATTCATTTTGCAGTTCAAGCATCCTTAAAACTTAATAATTTATTAGGTAACAGTGCTACATGGACTGTTATGTTAATTATTAAGTGTCTCTTCTTTGATACTGCTTTTGCTAACTGTACTTCAACTGGTGAATGTTGTTTCAGGTAGACATCAAGGAAATGCCAGGTTATGCTGAAGAGTTATTCAATATAGAAACAAAGAATAATGTGTGGTATGAAGCATTAGAAATTTGCCAAATGTGCATAACTCCTGTCCAGTATTTGTCTGCACATGTACTAAAAGAGGTTGTGGAGATTATGTTGGTAAATATATTTTCCTACTTTCCCCATAAAGTTTCGACTTGTATTTAGAAACCAAAAATCAATCTGCCTATACTTTTCCCAACCTTGTTGGAATCAACTTTCAATCCAACCAGGGAAAGTACCTACCATTTATTGAAAAGAAATACAAGTAGAATATGTAGTAACAGTTTGGCCTTGAATTTAACTAATGTATCAAAATTGTTACATTCCAGAATGTCAATGAGGATGATTTGTCTGAACATCCAGCACCCGACATCATAGACAAGTGCCAGCAGATACTGGCTCAAAACTTTAGCACTCACCCACCATGTGTAGTCAAAAGTTTAAGGGCTTGTTACTTCTCCTTCCTAACATCACCCATGGCTCTTAAGGACAAGACATTCACCAACAGAGAACAATATGATTACAGGAGTGGCATTGTAAAGTATTGCTTGAATAGATTGGAGAATGAAATCTGTTCGGACAGCCCAGATGGCCCCTTAATTAATAAGACTGAGAATTTTCCAGAAGAATTGAAGCAAACCCTGCAAGGTCTGCATTGGCAAAAAGAGAAATTTGAAATATTTGAAGTACTAAACAGGCCAGACAGAATAGAAAGATTGATGGCTGTTCTAGAAAGTATTGTAGAATTATTGCAGTTTGATTTGGCCATTTGGCATTCAAGGTACACAAATGATTTATTTTAACAAGGCAAACTTTAAATTTGGTGTGAAGACAGGTCTTCTTTATTAAATTGATTGTAAAGTCGATGTTGTTGAAATTGAAATAAACTTGCCAAGTTGATTATCTGCTTTTTCGAGTATTGCATCTTTTTTTATACAGTCAGGAAAGATCCAAGATCTCTGTTCACTGGTATTCTACACATGTTAGTCATGGACTATTCTGCAGTTCTGAAATGCTTGGCCTATTGTTCTTACTACTTTTATGGGCCGAATTTTTGGGGATAGGAACTTGGCCTTTTTTCACATTTTTTTGTTTTTTGGGGGATTGGTTTAAAACTAAAAACTTAAAAAAAATTGTTTGTTGATAATTAGTCCAATTAAAAAAAAGTTTTTGGAATCCGACATACACTTATGAAATTTGGCACACATGTTAAGAAGCTGGTATAGACTAACATATTATAAAAACACTGTGCAATTCTGAAAATATTACACATAGACAAGTCAAATTGATAACCTCCACTTTTTGAAGTTACCTATATTTAAAACAAAGAAAAAAAAAATTTCAGGGGTGTCCAGGGAAAGTGTTTCACCTGTTACTTACCTAGGTTTTTTTAGCCCTAGTTGTGATACCTAGCTCCTAGCTCATTAACTTGCTGAAATCTAAAATTATTTATTTATTTATTTTCTAGGTATACCAACAATTTAACAAGACATATAATGAGGTCACACAAGCCTCTAATGGCATTTCTGTTGTGGTCGGACAATGTGCTGTACACAGGTGGTGTTACAGCTAACTGTAGGCAAATAATGAGGCTATTTGTGCATCTAATACATCTACGGTACCCAGACGCAATGATAAAAATTATTACGGTAAGCATTTTTTTTAGGATTCAGGTCCCACATTACAGCAAGACTCGAATATTATAGGCAATATTAAAGGTTTTTGAAAACATTTTAATGGAATTAACTGTAAATAATTTTCTTTTATTTCAGACTTGGCTAAATATAATGATTCAAACATTTTATATCTGTGAGCAAAACTCAAACAGCGATTATCCAAATACATCAAAATATTGCACAACATTTGCGAATGAATTCTACAAAATAATCTCAGGTTTGAAACTATCTTTATTTGGAGTGCTCTTCATTACATTATTTACAATAGAGAGGACTATGCTCGGAGTAAACGGCAGTACAGGGCCTGGTTCATGAGACCGTAAAGTTCTGAAGTGGCAACCGCGTACCGGAAAACGCATCATGAGAAGTTCTCCCACATGGTGGACCAATGACCTGGTGAAGGTCGCGGGAATCCACAATATGCGATACGCACAGGACCGTTATATGTGGTGACATTTGACGAAGGCCTATGTCCAGCAACGTACGTCTTTTCACTGAAATGAACATGACATTACAATTATGCATCCAGCCAATCATAGTCCACTCTTTGTAACAAGGGACAATGTTTTAATGCATTTAAAAAAAACCCGAGAACGAGAATGAGTTATTAGGATACAATTTAATGCTTACTAGCACGTGATTAGTTTATTTTTAATGGTTTTCATAATTCTCACATGGCGAGTTTACCTCCAAATATCTCGGCAAAGTGACAATTTGGGCACTATGTTGCTAACATGTTCTTTGTTTAAGTGTCCTCGACCCTTACACACATGTTTCATCGTTCGCCGCGATTTAGTAAAAAAATAAAAATGGCGGCTGGTCCCATACAAATGTTCGAACCCCTTATTATTTTAATACAAATATTTTTCAGAAATGCCGCATGAATCCATCAACAGGATTTTGGACAGGATTGAACCAGCATTTATGAGACATCTCATTGGCATGTTACACATCCAGAAGTTAACCAAAACAAATAATAATTGCGTTATAAGCATTCTAATAAACTTTTTCAAAGAATCAGAGTGGCTGTTGTATCCAACAGATGATACCGAAATAGTAATCTCAAACAAATTATTTCCTAAACCCAAGAAAATAAAAAGAATTATTAATTATGTGATGAAAAAATGCATGATTACAGAGAGTGAGGAAGAAATAGAATATGCTAAGTTCGATAAAAAAGAAATAAAAGCTATTGTGTTATCAATGGCAGACCATTTCAGCCGAAATCACCTTGTTCACACTCTTTATACGACATTAGAAGCCTATTTAGATACATACGATGTACAGAGTGTGGAAGAGACATGGAATAAATTAAATGAACAATCTTCAGACGATAGCCAGACTGTACCTGAAAACAGCTCATATTATGTAACAGAATACCTCATCAAAAAGTACAAAGATATAATGAAGGCAATCAAGGAATTACAGATAGTATTTCATAATTTGAAGAGCAGTGGGGAATTGCCTGACATGCTACAAATTTTTACAAATATAGAACTCTTAGAACAATAAGCTGGTAGGTACTGTGATGGCTTGCCTTGCTATGTGCTATGATAACATATAAATAGTATAACATACTATACCCATAACCCATGCTAGTTCTCCACAAAGCTGTGTTTTGAGAAAAAGCTTCAGCTGGACTATCTAAAACATGCAGTATTCTTAAAAAACTTACTAGTAAAACTATCAATAGAGAATTTGAACTAAGAGTATAAAAATGATTACACTGTATCAGATCAGAGATTTTTAAGAATAATAATGATGATTATTTGAATTGAACCTCTTTATTGGTGGCCGCTGGATACAAGATGATTAGTTAGTTCAGATAGCCAAAAGAAGAATTTTATAACAATTAGCATTGCATTTTTAAGCAGGTTATGAATATTTCCTGGAAAACACTCCTATTTGCTGGCAACTGGTGAGGTCGAAGAGCTAGAGAAGAAGATATATTGTTCATTCACTAACAAGGCATTGAGCAATAGTTTAATATATGCTTGTTAGTGTCTACTAAGAGTAGACACAACCACCACCTGCTGTGTTTTCAATTTCGTATCAAGGAGATTTCAGTCCACTGAATAAAGTTCAAATTACAATAACTGGCTGAAAGACTTTATCTATCTAAGGGACCTGGTACACAAAGTGCTCCGGGCGCGCGGCCAGGGCGCTGTGACATGTACGGCGTCACTGGCCACGCACCTGTGATGCTAAGTATATTCCGTTCCTTTGACGCCATACATTTTATCTTGTCAGCCCCCTGGCCCCACTCCCTGTCTGCTTTGTCTATCTAGTCCCTAAGGAGCAGAACTTGTTTAGTTATAATAATAAGGTGACTTGTGTTAGCTGTTATACTGTAAAAGCTTTATTTAGAGACCACAGTTATTAATAGATAGATATGTGTTACAAACTGGCAGTGCCAAAATAAATTGTTACTGAATAAGTCTTAGTTGATACAAAATAAAACAGTCTCTCAATTTTTATTTTATGTTGTTATGTGTTTAGTATAAAGATGCAGGTGTACTTACATCACACTTAAACTTTTTTGTCCACATTAATATTATGAATAAGTATTATGTACTGTTTGTGAATTTATTGTGAAACACTAATGTTCTTACTTTTAAACCCATCAATGTTGTGTGCAGATTGTGAGTGAAAGTCCTTCAAAAATTAATTTTTGAAGAATAGAGTTGGAATCAGATTTTGTGTAAGTAATAAGAAATTAATGGGATGTAAAGCCTGTAATAAACATTACTATGCACATTACAACAAAGATCTTTAGGAAAGGAATCTAGGAATAGTCCACCTCATGCACAAGTATTATTACATTGTATCTGTTACAAAAATTTAGAAATGATGTATCATGTAGTAACATAAATATGTTATTATCTTAATAAATTGTGATGTTTTGTTGAAGAAAACATTAAATTTTTTGTTCACTATGATTGTGCAATTCTGTAAGAATAAATAAAACGAAAAGTTACTACACTAATTTATGTTTAATTAATATTTTGGCATAAAATGTCCTCTGGCTTTCTTGGATCGTTTAGCTTTTTCAATATCTACATTGGGGTATTCTGCTTTCAATGCCTCCATATTCATGTTGGGGAAACGTTTCAGTAATTGCTGAACATGTTTGAAGTCCCTGTTGCGTGCTTTTTTTTCAACAATATACTCCTTTTCTTTGTACAGTCGATAAAACTTCTTGACAGCTGCACTGGTTATAAAGCCATTTTCGAGGTAAGGTCTCACCCAACGTGTGTTCATAAACCTGGGGATGAAGTATTCTCGCTTCTGATACTTCTCTGGTAAGCCAAAGAGGTTCACCACATCCTCAACAGGTCGTTCTCCAGTCTCTCCTGTCTCAAGCTGGTAATAAGCGACGTTGCGTTCTCTTATAACAGTTTCTATATTATTCATAGACTCTTGAACTTTATCGATTCTTTCAGGATTAGGAAACAATCTCATTTTATCATTACATTCATGTTCCATTGTGTACAACATATTCCGTTCTTTTAACAGTACGTACCAGAGTTTGTGTAAATCTGTGTTAGATTTAATTCTCAATTCATCCAACTTCCAAGATCTACCAACTCGAATATTCGTTTCACTCCAATTTTTCTTAGCGTCGAAAAACTCCATCAGGTCGTTAGCCGGATTTGTGGTATGTACATCTCGTCTGATGATTAAAGAACTTGCAACTTTGATGACATTCTGAGTTCTCAAACAGCGGGTTATCGTACTTCTTAGGAAATTGCCTATCATGGCAGTGTTCATTTTATTATTTATTATGATTAAATAATAGCCAGTGACTACTTTGAGGTTAGTTTGATTTTTCTGTGTGACCAGATACCAAATTTCGAAAAACACCATTCGCCGCAGAAAAATATTACATGTACCAACTTCGACGACGGCCAATACTGAAATCGCGAAAAAGAATCAACTCGAAAAAATTTACTGTACACCTAATTTTTTTCGCAATTATTGTGTTGGTCCCTGTAGATCCCATAGTAAAAGTTATTCATAATGGCCGAGTAGGTACTAGGTATGTACAATGACCATAATTTTCCTCTATGGCAGTGACCCGTTTTTAAGTAGGTATTGCGTTTATTCAGTTAGACGTGAGTTCAAAGACTACAATAGTACCTATATTGCGTGAGTTCCAAAACAAGACACTAAATTGTGACGGTCAATGAAGACCAAAACGCAAATGATCAAAATAATTTTGAACGTCTTGTTTTGTTTTGGACGTTGATGTCAAGATTCTGGGAAATATTTAGACAAATATACATACATACTAAGTCTGTTGGTCAGGATATAGGTAGGTATGTATTATTATATCTATGTAATATTATCATTTAACTACGAATATTGCGCGAATGTACAATATTGTTATGAAATAATCTAAACTTAACTGGTCAACATTGACGTATCTAGGTTGGTTTCTTAGGCTAAGCGCGCACTACGAAAATAAATCGTCAATCTGTAAACAACAGAAATGTACTACAATCCGCAAACGATTTATTTTCGCAGTGCGCGGATTGTAGTACATTTCTGTTGTTTACAGATTGACGATTTTTTTTCGCAACGATTTATTTTCGTAGTGCGCGCTTAGCCCTAGGAGGGACTTCTGGCCCCTTACCTGTTTTTTTTTTTAGGTATGACCACTTGCAAGTTAACACACATGGGATATCAACTGCTTAAACCGGACTAACCTGTGGTGGCCTCAAATGAATTTAAGGCGAGCCAAGGCAACAAAACTAGCTACAAGATAAAAACTACTGACCGCTCGCTAAGGGCATTCCCTGTGGAATATGACCTCGGCTTAGTGGCGTCAGTTCGGGACAGCAATGGACAACAAGCTGGGTCGTTTCATTAATTAGGGGTTATTAAAGCTAAAGGCTCAGCGGCGCGGGCTGGCTCGTTAGGCAAAAGTCGGGGAGGGTTTTGAATGGGTCGTCGCGACGGACCTCGGCGGCGAGGTCGATATACGGAACGCGGTCTGTTCTTATATTTTCTAAGGGTGCTGGTTTCCCTACAGCTTTCCTGAATCTTTGTGATCTCGTCGTCGGACTCGACGAGTGTATGCCGAGGACGGCGACTCTTACTAATGCGAGAGGGAGTGTACTGGGTTGTCTTTGAAATCAAAGGGTTTTGGTGCTTTTCAGCGGATTCGATGAAACGCTTTGTAAGGTGCTTCATAAACTGTTTTAAGGTCGGAATTTTGAGGTCGACATGGAGTCGTTCATTCCGTACATACTACGGGGCGCCCGTGGCTTTTCGGAGAAATCTGTTTTGGATTACTTGCATCCTGTGGATTTGTTTTGGCTTTGCGTGTGCGAATACAGCACACGCATAAGTCATTATCGGACGTATGCACGTAGTGTAGTATGGCCCCTTACCTGAGATGCGACGCCTAATATAGGTACAGTCGGTGGCCGTCGCCGTCAGGCGGAGGGGGAGTCATTTCAATAGTAGGTACGGTTAAAATTCTTTAATAAGTTTAGGAAATCGGACAACGGACTAGCTCACGATCGATGGGTAGCAATGGGTACAATTGCATTCCTACAAAGGAGACCTTTACTAACATTATGACGTCCCGGCAGAGGCGTATTTACCCTAGGGCCATCCGGGCCATGGCCCTGGGTGCCAATCCACCAGAGGTGGCTACGCCCCTGGCCGATTGCATCTTCTTTTGGTTTTGGCGCTATTCAACCGACTTTAACTTCTCACTTTTTTGTTTTTCTTGTCAATTTCAGTTTGCCAATATTCCTTTCAATCTCAATTTCAAAAGCCGCCCTTGGCGGTTATTATTTGAATTGGATACATTTCATATTTTTGTATAATACAAATTGTACCTATAAGTCGCATAAAATTAAACTAAAATAGTATGGGGTTGTAGTTTTTATTTTCAAAATTCGACGTACGACTATGTTACAGTTACTATACGTCAAAACATTCGTGCTAGGCCCTCTGAAATAAGCTATTATACTTTGTTGCGGACAGCAGTTTTATGCCCATTTTTACTCGACTGCGTCAGAAGGAGGGTAATGTTTTTCGAACATAGGTGTGTTTGTATGCATGTCCATTTTTCTTTCTAAAATCTGTGCAAATATCATCAAAATCAATCAATTTACAACTTTATTTCGAACTAAATAAAAATAATGTCATCGACTATGATATGAGTTTTAGACATGATAAAAAACTTTGATAAGCAAGGATGGAAAAGCCAGCGAAGCGAGCTCGAACAATTTTCAGACGTGCCTATGGCATGTAAGAGCAGGCTGCTTTTTATTATCCTTCTCTTCACCTTGTTGCAAAGGTTGTCAATCCATTTTGTGGCCGACACCAAAGGCAGGGTAGGCCTTTTGTGTGGGACATAAATACCTACCCTACTAGGGTATTATGTTGATCCCATGTGGCTTCTCATCGTCACGTGCACGCCATTCGGTTATAAAACAGAGACACCCCGGTGAGGATAAGAAGCCAGCGCATGTCATTATTGCTAACTGACCAATACTCCTTTTATATTTTCCGGGGTCCGAATGCTCATCAAATCTTCTAGGACCACGGCAAGCCGCTTGTCGAATGTTTATGTGACCAGGCAGAAGCTGTTATAAAATATACTCAAAAGTGTGCTTTATTTACGACCTGGTCACACTGGCTTGATTAACACTCCATTCCAGACTCTGAATAAGGAATCCTAGTATTCCTACCTCTATGATTCCAGAGCATGTCAAACTTAGACATAGCAAGGAATCAGTTCTGAAATGTTCTCAGTCTCTAAAACCATCATCGTCGAACTAAAGTAAGTATTTCAGTTAATAGGATTTTAGATTGTTATCATTCGTATTATTTCTTCGCATATTTTTTATATATTTCCAAAGCGTTGAACAGTCTCCATTGCATTTCATGTACCTAATATATTTTTGAACGTTTATATTTTGACAGAACTTTTCACGTTTAGTTTATACGATCTCGCACAGTTTTAGTAATAGTTATTTGGGCTACAAAAACGCTAAAACTCGAATTACAAATATTTCTCAAAAACTACGTGCCACAGTTGCTTTATATGAATAATATTTGATATGATGACCGAAATTAAAAGGATAAAAATATTTTAGAAACTCCGGAAAAGATCTTGACAGTCGAAAGAAATAATTAAACGTAAGAGTTGAATAATGTCGTGGATGGAGTGAGTGATTGAAAGGACGCATTTTCTTCGGTTTTATGGGAAAACACAATGAAAACAAATTAAAATAATCGATTTACATATTTGCTTTTTGATGTGCTCCTGGTGTTCATATGACTAAAGTACTGAACAGTTTGTGTAGTGTATGTTATTTTTGAAGATTCCATCATCGTAGAGGAAGCTTTTTGAAAGGTACAAACATCATTCACCTCTTTTATTTTTAAAAAACTTTTGTTTTGTTGATAATATTTTACCTGTCCTTGGTCATGGTTTATGGTTGAGGTGTTTCTTTCATGTTGGAATTTTAATTTTGAATTCTAGTTGGCTCGTTTTTACAGTTTTTGTATTCCGTCAATTTTGTTAAAACTATGTAAACAATAATTCGAGTGACTTACTCCGGGTCAGAGTGTCATCTTACGGATGGCGTGGAGATAAAAAACTAACATGTAAAGGGTATTTATGAAAATTTATGTAGTAATTCATCATTTACACTGGGAACTTGCAGGTTAAACTGCATATATGTGGCTTTTGTCACCAAAAATCCAGTTCTTTTTCAGTATAAATTATTTGGCTTAGGTCTAGGTGCTTGGTTTAAACTACAAGTTTAATATATTTTTCACTGGTGATTTTCAAACTATCCCTTACCTTAGCCAAGTGTTGTCAAAAGTTATATTAAACTTGAATCAAACATTTTATAGACTGTTATATTTCAATCTATCAAAGAAAATCATTTATTTATGACAAATAACTTTTGAGTACGTATGTTTTAAAAGCTAAAAAAAATACTGCAAAAAATCTTCATTTCCTAAATATCTAATTAATTTGTGTTGTTGCTTTGTTGTTATCTTATATTGGTCACTTGTCTTATCTTATCACCATCACAGACAAAAAGGACTTGTTTGTTTACATCTTTTTTTTAAACTTTGAACAATGTTATTTTTAAATAACATAGTTCATAGTTCCTGTACAACATCATAGGCTGATTAGGATTATGCTAAAAAAGAAGTTTTTTTTTCAGACTTAATTCTATGTAAAATTTTGTTAGTACCATAACAACGAATAAAACTATGATAGTATAAAAATTGTTAGGAGCTGACATTAACAGTATTTACAGGTGCATGTACCGTACCAACTGAGAAAAAGAGTGAGGTAGTCGAAAAGAAAAGAAGGTAAGGCACAATTCTTGAAATATTTCGGAAAATAAAGACAAGACCGCCCATTGTACACTTGTTTTTATAAACTTTTTACCTGTGATTGATGTGAGGTGTACAATAAATCATAAAATAAATAAATAAAATAAAGGATATCTGGATATCCTTTGACAGGCAGACTATGATAGATTACTATTTCATAACATGTAAGAAAAAAATCAAAGTAATGTTTGCTAAAACGGTGTGCTCTTTCTTACTTGGTAAACAAAGTTGTATTCAAGTCTGGACTTACAAAGTATATCATCATCTGCCTAGCCTTTTCTCAACTATATCGGCTTCCAGTCAGATTGAGCCAACCAGAATACTAGTATTAGTATTAAGTGGAGCGGCTGCCTACCAGACCTCCACGACCCATTAACTGGGTACCTAACACGGTACTTCTTGGCAAGATTGAAGTTAGATATACTAGCTTTTGTCAATCCGTAACAACTGCCAAAGATCTACAAGTGACAGCCGGGACCAATGGCTTAACATGCTTTCTGAGGCATGAAGGAAACTTGGTATGTTAAGATGGTCACCCATCCACAGATCAACCTTTGCAAGCATTGCTTTAGCTTGAAGATTGACCCATGCGGCTGTTATTCTAACTAAAAAAAGAGAAAATAAGAAAACCTATGCAATCAAGTTTTGCAAATGTTATGCTTTCTTGCTTACTTTTTTTTAAGAGAATAAAAAAAACATCCTATTTACGTAGAAGACATGGTTCCACCATCGAAATATAAGAACAAAACAAAGCGGTTGTGCCTTGTTTGTCAGTGATTGCCCACTGACAAAAGAATTTTATGAAGTAGATTAAGATGAGTTAATACAGAAATCTGTTAACTCGCAAGTATTTTTGAATATACAGTAACTAACTACAGAATTTTGATGCGGTATCCTACTGAATGTTTTTTGATTGTCTATTAATCATGCCTGAATGCCTCAATGAAACTAGCATAAAGGTCCCAACCATAACCAACCTGCAAGACCATAACCTGCTTTAGGACAAAAATACTATTATCTCAGTAGGTCATTTGCTTGGTTTAATTTTCGGATATCATGTGGGAAGCTGATGACGTCACAACATTTTTTTAAATTTAAAAGTTGAAGTTGGTACATTTTGCTTGAATAAGTGGACCTACCAAGGTACACAATTAAACAAGACATCTGTGTTTGAATGTAGGGCACCAAATTCTGAGAAGCCACACTGCCACTACTAACCGTCTGTTTGTGAACTAACTAGGTGTGCCACAATTCCGTTTGCTGTACAATTTATAAGGTGACAAAATACGTTAATTAAGAGGGGCCCATCCACTCGTGTGTTTCGGAGGGTAATTTGTCGCGTGCATTAAGCAAGGTTGTGCGCGCTCGTTAGGAGCCCGGGCCCCGGGCCCCACAGAACCGCACGCTAAACAACGTTACGTCTCAATTGCGCGCTTCTGCCGCCTCCGCCTGCCTACGTCATAAACATTTTACATGATGGCACACTTATGACGCCAACTGACGCTGCGACGCCTGTTAAAAGAAATCACCCAACTCCAGTCCCGCAAGACCACCGTTATGTGTTTCGGCATACTCTGCATACTACGTATTTAAATCAAAATCAAATTATATTCGTGTAACAGGTTTGAAATAATGAATAGTGCTTTTGCACAATATTTACAACATGTAGGTATTACTTACTCAATAAAAAACCAACCAAGTGAGTGTCGAACCACGCACGGGGTGCTTTCAGGGGTATTGATTATATCGACTGCAAAAATATGTTTGTATTCCTTACGACAGGATAAACAAAGGTATTTTTATTATCAAATAATAAGTATCCCATAATGATCATTCTCTTGCCCTTAATACGTACCAATCCATTGGAATATTCTATACCATCTTTGCTATAAAGATCGTCTGGCAAAAAAAATTAAGAGCTATGACCTACGACTACAACATTATAAAATGTCCTCGTTGGTAGATAGAAGAAAAGTTATAGATCTCACATTTCTTCACAAACTGTTCAATGGGGTTATTGACTGTAGCGAGCTTCTTGGAAAGCTGCATATAAGTGCACCATCCCGCTTGCCGCGGAAAAGTACCTATAAACTTTTTTATGTGCCGGGATCCAAAACAAACCTCGGACACTTCGCCGTTTTGCCAAGGCTCTGTAGGCAGTATAACGAAGTATCGAAGCATAACGAGCTGGATATTACAAGTAAATTAATCAAGTTTAAAAAAGACATAAAAGTCCTAGTATCCAGGACAATATAGTATTTTATTTTATTTTATTTGGTGTTTATTATTGTCTTGGTGTTTTATGTGTGTTCTCAGATGAATTTGTTTAAAATTATTTGTTCGTGTTTTATATTTTTTTTATTATTATTATTTTGTGTTTTTTAAGTAGGTAATTATTTTGCATTCATCCCATTTTGTTTTCCCTTTAATTTTTGTTATGTATTTTTGTTTATTTTAATGTTCTCGTCCTTGTCAAGCTTTATGTACCTACCTAGATGTGAATGATGTGGTCGCCTGTAATTGGAAGCGCACTCTTGTATCTGTCCCTATCTATATTATAAAGCATGTGATTGTGTAGCCTCTGTTGGCGATCCTATAAATAAATAAATAAATAAATAAATATTCAGTAAAATAGCTTAAAAACTAGTGACTTAAATAAGTCCAAATCCAACAACATCCCACACGCTTAAAGTACCTACTTACAGCTTTTTTTCAATGATCCCTCTTTTCCATGTACCTTATGGAATTGGAGAGTCGAGCATCCCATATTTTTTCCGTAATATCACTACACCATTGTTAAAAAGAACGGGGGATATAAACCGCTAGCTTTATAGACAGCCCTTCTTTCCAAATCTTATCGAAATATTGCTAAAGAGACAATTTCTACTTCTTCAACTTTCCAAATCTTATCGAAATATTGCTAGACAACGAATTATAAGGATTCTTTTGCCATTTGGATACGGAACCTCAACAACAAGCGGCCGTACTTCAATTTATATTGACGTAACTGCATAACTTTTACGATCTTAATCATAAAAATGTAAAAAGAAATGTCGAATCGAATTAGGATTCGATACTCAAGCCTTGTTCGATTTATTACTCGTATACATAATTTATTACGTCGGAATTATATTAGGAATTACCGTCACGTCCCACTTACTATATCTGTCATCGGCCGAAAAGGTGCTTACATAGGATCTTCGTATAGAATCGTTGATTAAATCAGGCGCCGTCGCTTTGTTTAGGCAGCGATCGCATTATCTCGCATGCTTGTCAGTCACACTCGACCCGCTTGTGACGTCGGACATCTCACAGCTAGACCATACAAGCCCGGAACGGACAGGGATGATTGTATTGCATTACACAATAGGTACGACATCGAAATTAATGCAACATTCGCAAAGATGTCGCATACATCCGGCGCGTCAGTGAGCACGGTACCCATTGCAGTTAATGAAATTGTGTGCCTTCTCCGAGTAATAAAAAAACTTTTTGCTGAAGTTATCTTATTACAGGGTTGGTTTTTCTAGAGACGGGTCGATGATTAAATCAGACGAGGCTTGTTTCTCCGAGAACACGGTTCATCTTACACTGTCCTCGCTCATATCCTACCTGTCCGTGAAGTATCTAAAATGCCTTCTTTTTGCAGTAATTTTGGTTGGATTTTCTATTAAAATAGGTAACATCATAAAATCTGTAATTCAGGCAAATATTTCTGCTGGCCATTATTGAATTGAAAAATTGCTAACCTCACCTGTGTTTTCAATTAACAAATTTAATGCTGCCATACACAACATACCGCGCTATTAGCAATTGATCGAAATAGCTATACTATATACATATACTTGCACATCTTTTTTCAAATACCTACGTCCAATATGTCATGTATTTTATTGACAACGGGTAACAAAACTGTACAGCTGGCTGGACCCCGATACCTGGTAGATTGCCTGACGATAGGTACCTTTGGTGTCGCTCGCTTCCGCCCGCATTTAATGATGGGGTCTCTAAAAACATACAACCTTTTTTTGGAATACCATTTGGACCAGTAAATTAGCAGTGTCGTCGGCTTTTATAAAGCAGTATGAATGCGATCATTAATTTTAACCCCACCCATAGTTATTCAATGTGGTATACTCTAATAAAACCGTTTATTTGTGAATCTAAAGAGGCGTTCTTCAAAGGGCCAAAGATCAAAGCTATTCAAGCAAAGAAATAAAAGGAGATAGGTACATTTTCCGTTATTTATTCTATAGGGGCCACATTCTTATTTACTTGCGCGCAGGGATCTGATATGGTTAAAGCGAATGAATGACTGAAAATACTAGTACTGTCCTGGGCTGCCCTACCCTGGACTTGGTACATTCTTCTTGACCTCGGTTTTTATATCCGTGCAAAAGATGCATACATGCAGCATGAGTTAATGTTACAATCAATATTATCAATAAAACTCTTGCGTTACTGAGAGATTGAGTGACTGAGTGACAACGCCCAGCCGAAAGTACTTGATCGTAGAAAACTGAAATTTGGCATGTAGGTTCTTTTGGGAGCGTTCGGAAAAAAGGTATATGCGCATCCGGAGTCGCGGACAAAACCTAGTGTTAAGTATATAAACTTAGGTAATAAATCAATCTCTCGCCAGGTGATATGTTGATTTAGCCATCAATGTAGTAGATAATTCATTTCTAACACTTTCAGCCCATGCATCGAGACTCAGACTGAGAATGCTTACATTAGCATAATATTTAAAGACAATTAACATAATATTTATGTCTACTCTACCCGCGGGTGCAAGTAGATGTAACTCGAACTGAGATTCAGAGCCCATTTTCACTCGCACATATTATGAATTATTTATTTAATTAATGTAATGCGTAAATTAGTAAGCAACTACCTACTTAGCTCAAGAAACTTTTTAAAGTTTCACGTGTCCCAAGTGTCACCACAACGACCTATCCCTGCTTCTGGAATCCAGTGGATTCCCGCGATTTTCAACAGGTTATCGGTCTACATTAGCTTTCTTCAACATAGGTTTTGAGTCCCTTTGGGACGCTCAAATCTATTCTCCGTCTTCTTTTCGTGTCGATTGCCTCGTATTAAATTTGGTCCGACCAGTATTGAGCAACCTGTACAGCTCTATTACCTCCTCGCCTCGTTTAGATCTTGGATGGTGCAGAGGTGGCTGTGCACGACGGGCAACTAAGGAGGTGATGCATGTCCTGTGATGGTGCTCCAGACTGTCACTGCGTTTGGGATGAGTGGAGAATTCCCCATTTGGTCAAATAAGTCTTACAGCGGCCAACCTGGGCCCGCAATCGGTTAAGAGATTTCCAGATTGGCCTTTGCAGTTCACATCCGGGGAAGATGTTCTGCTGGGCTGATGAAATGTG
This sequence comes from Melanchra persicariae, assembly GCA_947386135.1. Classification (NCBI taxonomy): domain Eukaryota; kingdom Metazoa; phylum Arthropoda; class Insecta; order Lepidoptera; family Noctuidae; genus Melanchra; species Melanchra persicariae. Next base: position 7,774,269 of record OX376650.1, on the reverse strand, counting down.
GAGGATTAGGGTGTTTTGCCTCTACAATGCACACATGTCGCCTGCCGCACTGTCCACCCGTGAGGTCGTACATCTCATAAAACTTTTCTCTTTAGTCGTGCAGGTATTTGTTGGTGGGGTCGTTCTTCTTTTTTTACCTACAATAGCCTGTCTTTCGTCGTATTATGGCATCTCATTAGAGTATTGATATTTTCGGTTTTATAATATTCGAATAATCGTCTATATGTTCTATCTATTAATATTATGTAATCTTTCAGTTTCTCTAACCAGAGCTTTTTTCAAACGTTTGTTTTTCGTAGAATGCCGTGACAGAGTTGTAAGCCAAAATGTGGTATCCGCTGAAAAGGACCACTCTGTTTCATTTCTTAAATGAAACCACAATTACCGATAGTTCAAAAACCCAAAAAAGAATAACGACCCGGTGCCCATGCAGAGCGCCCTCTCTGGCGACTCTCGTTCTTTCCCCTTCTCAACGCGGGCAGTTATTTAGTGGCGAACATCTGGTGGTGCTATGTCCGCCAATAGGTACAACATCGTGAGTGGGATTGGTTTTAGACACCCAGTTACGATGCGACGGGTATCATTTAGCGCTATATCAACTTCTTTAGCATGGGTGGAAAGATGCCATACTTGGAATACGAACTCTCCACCCGAAAAAGAGAGACATAGGCCGATTGTGCGTAGAACCTGTGGTGAAGCTCCCCAGCTAGTGGATGTCAGGCGACGTAGGATGTTGTTTCTAGTCCAGACTTTTTGTTTCGTTTTTAGGTAGTGCAACTTATGCCAGAGACCTATCCAAACAAATGCCTTTTTTGACAGATTGCAACTGACATGCGATTGAAAACGTTGCTTAAAAATTAGTAGAATTGGCACTCTGGTAGCGATTTTGAGAACAATGTTAATTGTCAATGCGGAAGGCATTGACAATTAACACGAGACACTTAAAGCTCTATTTGAGTGACGGTTGCGGAGGTGGAAAACACCGGATTGGGTTTAGAAGGGTTTGACGGTAGTGCATTTTCGTCGTAGAGTTTACCAAGTGTTTCGGGACGATCCGGAATTAAGTAAGGTTGCTGCACTCGACTGTCAGAATCAATTCCGCTGTTACTTGCTTGGTGGTCCGATGTTTAGCCAAATAGGAGTCAATTGCTTTGCTTCTCTTAGCTCAGCTCAGATCAGCTCTAAATATAATGTTTCAGCGTAGGTGCGCGGACGCCACGCCATCATTGTTGGTGTACTCGTACCTACGTGAAACGCTTTATTCTAGAGAGGTCACACGTTATCTAAAACAGCTGTCGGACGCACACGGCCTACAATGGACTCGTTTGTATCCCTGCCGTATAATATTGTTTGTAATTTAAAATATCGGATGTGTTGGCACGGGTGGCGGACGGTTTATTTTCCGGCTCAATTGTGGAGTTATCCGAGGTGTATTGTTGCGTTGATTAGATCAGGGGAGCTTTGTTCCGAGGAGAATGGTCGGCTTCGCGCCGCTATCGTCTGTCAGCTGCACGCGACCTGTCCATGAGCTTGTGCTTCTGCGGCTACACGGGTATACCCGTTTTAGCCTTCTGACCCACCGCAACATCATTATTGTACAAGAATTCTGGAGACGGTCACGCTTGAATCTAAAAGTTGCTACCCATATTGCTACAAATTTTATCAGGCACCGATTTTGTTTTCATATTTTTAATGGCATTGGCAACCTATAATAGGAAAATAATGTTACTTACGCTTTTTTATGCTTCTTTTGTTGTTTACTTTCCAATATCGAGTTTCCGTTGTGACAAAATGTAATTTATTTTGATATAGATAGGTACTCGAAGATACTCAACAAAAACCCCGAAAATGGAGGGAACAGTTGAAAAGACGCTAACAATACGCTAATGGCTTATGTTTGCGATGACTGTCCCTCGCAGCCAACAGGCTCTATTATCAGGGGCGGTCCCTGTGCGCTGAATTGGCTAAATGTTTTGTGCCTCTGAAAAGATTCAAGATGACGGTGAAATTGTTGAGAAAATTGATCACTTCCACTCGAGCGAGCCGCCCTTGTTACTGCAGAACTCGTTATCAGTTTTGTTTGTTTGAAGGCCTAATGTGTTTTTTTTTTCGTTTTGGATAATTAACCTATTTTTTAAAAAATGTGCCAAGCGACAATGTGGGTGCCTATGTACATTTTAAGACAATTAATTAAAATAAGGGTATGATTTAAGCTATCGCCAATTTTATTCGTTTTGAATTTCTTTAATAATAGGGTTTGTCCTCAAAATAGTGGATCTGTCACCAAAATGTAGTTGCCAAATAATTGTAAAAAGCAATTCCATAATAAATCACATGTAATATGTAATCCTCGGGATATATTATCAAGTATCAAATAAATAGGTTGGGATTTATTATAAAACGGGAAGTAAACCATATTACTGGGTGGATTAAAAAAAATAACCACGAAGGTGATGGCGGGGTCTGTTCGCTCGCTACGCTCGCTCACTTGACCCCGCCATCCCCTTCTAACCTAACCTGTCCGAGTCGGGGTGCCCTAAGCTCCCTGTGCCCTATGTTCGAATATTTGGTGACAGATATACCTTTCTGAGTACGAAGTTAAAGGAATAAACCTATTATTTTGAGAACAAAGTTTTATCCAAGGAATGAACTACGATTTTATTGATAATCCATCTCTTATTTTACATACATATTGCCATTAATTTGGTAATTCATACCTGGCGACACTTTTTATATATCTGAGAACGAAAATACTTCGTGGCGATAGATCTATTTATTAGGTGATGCAACTTGATGACAAATATAAATTTTGGTGACAAGAAATATAGTCCCCTTAAAATAATAGTAGTAGTTTCTGAGATACCGTCGTTTTGCTGAATGCGGCGAACGCGACAGTGGGGAATGTTGGAATACATAGTAGGTACATACGTGCGATATCGGCTCACATACAGTACACATATAAGCTAACATACATGGTGTTCCAGAAAGCGTGGTCATAATATAAGGGTGATGTTGGGTAGCATTAAGGATAAAATATCAAAATATGAGATTTTTCAAAAGATCGACCACAAAAATCACCTAAAAAGTTCCGAAGTCTTTTCTAGCATCTGATGCAGTTGGTGACATCAAATCTGTGATTGAACTAAATTAAATGCCACCAACTGTAACAAAATGCTTGAAAAGTCATTTCTTCGAAACTTTTTGATCGTTTTTTCTGCCCGAATAAAAAAATAGTGTTTTTTTGTATTGCTATTTTTCCTTTATATAGGTATATCAGCTAACCAACATAACTATTAAATATGACCTGACCACGCACTCCTAAAACATCCTGTATAAGGGAGATACCTAATAAAGTAGCTAAAGAGAGTAAGCAAATTTTTCATTTGCCTTTAGGTATCTAGTGTTTATTCAGGTTATCTAAAAACAACAGCTAAATTAAATTATGGTCCCTATTGTTAATTAAGCTTTCTTTTTTGCCTGTCTACAAAACCCTTTTTACTTACACAAGTCTAACTTGGTATGGATATTAGAAATTACAGAAAGTTTAATTTAAACGTAATAAAAAACTTTTTCACAAAAAAACCGACTTCCAAAAAAACACTACAAAGTACAACATAACTTTAATTTCGGAAGTCGGTGTCAAATAACGAAGAAGCAGAAGAAAAACACCGACTTCCGAAATGACTAGTTTTTTTTTGGAAGTCGGTTTTTTTTTGTGAAAAAGTTTTTTTATTTTTCACTCTTTAGTGGTACCCCACACCTAAAAACACCAATGGAAAGCCACAGGAAATCAAAAATACGCAATTTCGTATAGAAGGATGATTTTTCCACATATTTTTTCCAGCTATTTGGATTTAAAAATCAAACTGCTGAACCGATTTTGATAAAATTTCAATGGGACCAATCGAGAAGTATATTTCACATAAAACAAGATTTTATCAAATCGGTTCATAAATGACGGAGATATGAGGTAACAAACACAAAAAAAAAAAAAAAATACAATCGAATTGAGAACCTCCTCCTTTTTTTGAAGTCGGTTAAAAACGAGAATTTAATGTAGGATTAGGCCATAATAAAGTCAGATATACAAAACATTTTTTCCCGCTCTAGTTAAAGCGCTAAAGTTTATCTACAAATACTTAAGTCTCTTAGTTTCCTTAATAAAATATATGAGATGGCCGTCTCCATACTTGTTCCAACGTTTTCCAGATACCTATAGGTATGGACTTTTTAGAACATTTTTATTTTAAAAGTTGGCAGCACTTTTCCTCTTTCTACGTTTGCCGTAATTCTGGCGGGTAATTGATTATACTTACTTAAATCGATTTCTTGTAGATATATTCGACTAGCTTCTGCCAGCGGCGTTGCCCGCTTGAATGTCGGAAATTATCCCAAGAGTACTCCTACTCCCGGGATAAAAACCTATTTGCTATTTCAGACTATAATTTATCTCAGTGCCAAACATCCAGATACGTTCAGTCGTTCCGGCGTGATTGAGTAACAAACATTCATTCACACAAACTGTAGAATTTATAAAGTAGTTAGTAACATAATCCTAATGCATTTCCTGAACTGACTGCATTCACAGACATTTGACTTTTGCACTGACATTTAGGTATGGTACAAATTTGGAATCGGTGATGGATTACGCGCGATATCGTGGAGGCGATGTAAGCGATGTGTGTGCACACGTCACGGGGTGTGTCGATCAATCACGGGCGCGGATGGACGAGCGACAGGCCATTAGGGGCGCTTCGTCGCCGGACTCAGGTGCCGCTGGTCCGTCCGTCACCTCGCCACCGCCGCCCGGGCCGCCCGGGCCGCTCGACAACAGCCAAGCCCTTGTCTTCAATCACCCCACCAACTGACCGCATGATTCATATAACTCGGCACTACGGCTTTATTATGGGTTTACCCCGCTTTTAGGATGGAATTCATTTTTGAATTAACCAAGACTACAAATTGTTTTCGATTAAGATTGGTTCCGTATGGTGTCGGACGTAAAAGAATATCACCATCCCATCACTTCCCGTGGGTGTCGTAAGAGGCGACTAATGGCCTCGCCAGATAATGGGTAGCAGCATTCTCTGTAGGTACATTGCAACAGCTACACTGCAATCGCCAAGCCGCCTGCCAAGCGTGGCGATTATGACAACCCCTTCCCCATTTAAGGGAGCTCTATGTCCAGCAGTGGACGTCTTTCAGCTGATATGATGATGATGAAAGATTGTTTTAGACATACAATTACGAGTTTAGTCATATAACCGGTAAGATGCTAAAAAGCTCCGTATAGTCTAAATCTATAGGAAATTCCAGTGCTATAAGCACCAGTTACTGCTCGGAATGAAAATTAATGTGGGGATGTATTTTAATAATAAGTATCCCGTAAGACAGCGTAATCGAGATTACTAACAGCAAGTTTGAGAAGCATTCCCTTTTATTGAAGTGGTAACTCATAAAGCTCTGAATGTCGACTTAAGACTAAAGCCGTGGATATTCTCAGTTTAAAATGAACAGCATAGCAATAAAATGGGTTTAGTCGGAGTGGGCCACGATTGTGTGCGACACATGCCATCCTTAACCATGCACTAGATGGCTCAGACATATGCGGAATGAACTGCACTTCTTGTGTCTTATAACGTAATATCAACTGTGTTTTGTGTCCGTCGTGTGCTTGCTAGAGAGCAATAATATTAATATCTGAGTCTCCAATCCGCTGTAGCTGTGGGTTCCAGTTCGAATACTTGCAACGTTTTGCGACTGGACTTATTTACGGCCTTTCCATCAGGAATTTCCCAGCCAGGCCAGACTCTAAGATTTGTGCTCGGCTGATGGCAGTATGCTTGCATACAACAAAGGGGGTTACATGAAGATGACGTGCGGAATGTGGGAGTTCTATAGAGTACACTTCAACCCCTTTGAGATTATAGGCGTGATAAAATATTTGTGTAAAATAAAACATGTCGAACTGAAGGGAAGCTCAAAGTGTAACTAACAATGCGATCACGAGGACTTTCGACCAAGGCTTCTCAGTTATTTTCTTTAAAAATTCCAGCTACTGCGCGCGACATCTACCGAGTGGAAATCAACTTTACCAGAAACATGACCCCTACACCTTAAGAAACAGTAGCTTTCAATCACTGAAAGAATGTTTGAAATGGTCAATCCTTCCTGTAATTACCAGTTTCAAACAAATAATTTTACCTAGCTCTTTATAACATTAGTATAAAAGTTAAGATAATTTCACTTTAATGACTGAGCGTATTCGTAATGAATTAATTCTTAAAAACAACAGGGATCATTGTCTTAGCCACTAATTCATTACGAAATACGCTCAGTTAGTACTCACTCAACCATGGTTCCACGAATTACAAAATAGAGAGATATTCATGTAAAGATCGCGATACATGAGCAAGCTCGGCACGCGGCCGCACAATAATAGACTGTGTCCATTAATTAGACCAACATGTTTCATCGTAAATGGACATCACTGACGCGTACTGTACGCTGGCGTCCGTATAACATGAAGGTAATTGATGGTCGCACCTCTAATGCTTTTTGCTTTGCTTAAACATAACTCGAACTCGTTTTTGCCTAGCCTTTACCCAACTATATTGGGGTCGGCTCCCAGTCAAACTGGATTCAGCTGAATACCATTATTTTACGTGACTCTGAACTGCCTATCTGACCTCGCATAACTATTTACTGAACTGGGTAACACGGTAGGTACTTCTTGGCAAGACTGGTGTCAGATATTCTGGTTTCTGGCAATCCGTAACGACTGCCAAATACCTAAAATGTTCACGTATATTCCCGTGTTTACTACTACTGCGCCCTAATGTTACCCTATAGTGTGTTCGGTATCATAAAGATTAGATAATTTAATAAATCGTCATCTATCCTCGTCTGCGAGTAGCTTATCCCCCGTTCTGCGTCAAGATGGAGCTATTCACCTTTCACATGTAGGCCATTAGTAGAAAGATAGGCTCGATATTGTAGCACGTGCCTCCTCCCGCACCCTGCCTCGTTTGAGATAAGCCTCGAGTGTCAAATATGTGCCTCTCGTGGCTTGTGGTCGGCGATAGCGCCTCTAAACATGGATACACACGTTTGTTTATACCTAATCTTTTTATGTTTTGGTCTTAATGTTAAGGAATTTGTGCTTTCAGAAGACCGCTATATTCACGTTTTTCTTTTCAGGTACGCTACAGAGCCACAGAAACCCTTTTTTTTTTGTAATGGAAAGGATCTTTATCGTAAGTTGTTGCCATAATTTTATTGCAATCGGTATGTACCTGCACTATTCTATGTCCTGATATCATAGATACTGTATTGGCCTCTCATTTATTCCTCACCTACCATTTTTGTTTTCAAAACTTTACTTTTTAATATACCATACCTTGGAGACGATAGATATTTTGCTGCTGGAATTTACCCAAGAAAATTAATAAGGGAGTTTTCCGATAGACCTTCTTGGTTCCGATGAAAAGTTCATATTGTAAAAATCTCTCTGTGTCTAGAATTTAGAATTAACTGACTTCTGTGTTCAGAAGCTAATAATAATTTATGTAGAAATTATGCCTGAATATTTACGCTGAACAATACCCAGTTATTTAATCGCTTGAAGGTTAGTGACAGGGCGTCCCCTGACGACCCCTTTCGCAGAGAGCTTCGAATGTCAACTGGTTTGACACTTGGAATACCACGATACACCGAGTTTGTCGGCACGGAATGTCGTGACGAGGCTGCGGAGGCGAATATCTTTGGACCAAATACCTTCAAGTCAAATACTATAACCACAGAATTGATTTTAGTTATAGTACCTATCTACCCATTCTATCCGACCGTTATTCCGATTTGCTTTGCTACCTAGGCACTTACCTCTACGTTTTAGTACCTACAATCGAGGATACCCGCTGAATTTTTAACGGTTCTTGACCCATGGGATTCACCGGTGCTAATCGAATTGGCAACATTTGCGCAATGGAAATGGAAATTCACATTTATTATGAATATTTGTTTTTCTTTTTCTTTTCGTTTATGAGAACAGCATTCATTCAAATAATTGTTTGTCGTGCTACCCCAAACCGATGTTATTTATGCTCCATATAAAACGATCCCGTTCAAGTGTTCGAATTTGAATTCCAAAAACTGCGTCCCTCCTGTCGATTCGGTAATGAACTGTAATTAGGGATTCGGCAGAAATTCTTATTGTCAATTTGTATTGTTGGTATAAAGTGAGAGCTCTAATTTATATCCATATTTATTAAGGTCGGGGCTTTCATTGACCTGAAACGGCATGCCAAAACAACCGCTATTCGTATAGTCATTAGGGTTTAATTTGAAATTGAGGGTTCTGCTGATATTTTATTCGGATGCTTAAAACGTAAACGTCATCTAAATAAATATTTGAAATGAATCCCCTGGGAGTTTGCATTTCTGTTAAGTTAAAAAGAGGCTTATCTATTGATAAAGTTAGATAAAGATTACTTCATCTCAGTGGTTTTGCTTCATTATGCGTAGTAAATTGCCTTATTGGTCATTTGGTAGGAGGAGGTAGGGTAAGGGTATGGGTTTGATCTTCGGGTCGACCAAATTATAAGATACCGGGTTATCTCAGAAATAGCTCGTTGTGGTTATTCATTTTAATTCTGGCTAAGTACCTACTAAACTATTTTTCTTTCTAAACTTTTTTGTCGATTGTACCTCCATTGGCACGCTTAAACGTCCTTCCCATATATCGTGTAAAGGTGTTACTATAAATATAATGTAGCATGCATAGTTCAACAGGACAGTAAGTGGGTGAGGACAGTGTGGGGAACATGTTGCAGGTATTGTTCGCGACACCTTTGTTCTATCGGAGCACGGGCGCACGTTACTTTATCTTGTTAAACACCTGTCTAACGAACCTGCTCGCCTTGTACCCGTCGTCAATTAATATGCTTCGCCTGGTCACATTATGACAACCACGGAATAGCGACACGGTTTGACCTAACATTATCTAGTGAATCAGCAGTCCCAAATCCGGTCCAATGAATTTATCTTTATGCTTGACAAGACCAAAGCAATTAACCCCTATAATACACCTTCCTAATTACCAGGAATTCATCGTTCAAAGAGACTAAATCGCGATACGGATAACATTATCGCAATCTGTTATCCACAGCAAAGGTTACTGTCGAGATTGGAGGAAAATGCAAGAGATCAGAAACCAGGAAACGTTCTAATTGGACACATAAAATACAATTAAGTCTTACAATATTCAACATCCCAATCCTGGGATAATGTCGTGTCTTGTCTATTTATCACTGACACAAGTAACTAGATAAGTTATTAGGGCGACAAGACGTGCGTGAAAAGAATATTTGTCTTGTTTAAGATCGGTAGACAGGTTACGTTATCACGTTAGTTGTTTCTCTACAGAACGATGTTCACAACTTGCTAGTTTTACCTCCGTCTACACGTGACTTATTTGCTTTATTTATTAACTTTTGCAACTCATTTTACGATTTAACTTGCCTTGTGTGTTAGACTGTTAGTATGTATGGGTGAATTTAAAGACAGTTGCAAGATTAAGCGCGGTTAGCTAAGTGACATCGTTCTATATCCAATATGGCTGACTCCCAAAGATGGTGGACCAATCTAATGTTAGTGCTTGTTTAAATATTTTTTTAAAGTAATGATTTGTTATTGTTTTGGTCACTTGTTGTATTAATTAAGTATTTTTACTAAGTATAGTTTTTTTATCCGTAGTTAACCAATGGTTAGGTTAAAATTGTGATAAAATTTATAGCTATTATATAGTTATTAACTAATAATAATAACTAATTATTTATTTGACTATTATTCAAGTTCAATATTGATCGAAAAACGTACCTTAACGAAATCTAGGTTCCCATATTTTTTTTAATGGGTAACAACTATACGTATCAAACTGTAAGAGATATCGTTGGATTGGTAGCTTTTTTTTAAGAATGGGAAATCTTCAATTATTGCTCCTTCTGCTCTGGGCGGAGCGGAAGGGATTGTCAGGCTCTTACTGACTAAAACCCATCCGTGTTTCTCCTATTACCTTTTGCGTTCCAGGGCAGCGGTGACTCTTTCGAACAAATTCCGCAGCTTCGAACAAATTCCGCAGCTTCGAACAAACTCCGCAGCTTCGAACAAACTCCGCAGCTTCGAACAAATTCCGCAGCTGGTAGCTTTGCTTAGCTTTGGCCATCCCTGTACACTAACAACCAGACACCCAATAAACACATTCCCATGCAACCTGAATAAGCCTGAATCGGAATTAAGCAAAGGCTTCTGTCGTTTTTCATTAATATGCTCCATAAAAGCGATACAGTGGTGGTAGCCGGCCACAAATGGCAGATGGTAAATTACCTTGCGTTAAGACCTGGATTGTGGCAGTTAGCTCGCTGCGCTGCTACTATGGAGCGTTAATGAGTTCATGCCATATGTGGCCATAACACAATTTCCTCGCAATTGTTACCGCGGATAGTATCCATATTTTGCGCTTTGTTTTTGTGTGTACCCACATTTGTATGGTATTTTCTCTTTAAATATTTGTTTGGTGCTAATATTGCGCTGAATTCTGGTCTATTTTTTGTGTTATTTAATTTGATGACCTAGGTCTATCATCTTTCTCTTGGCATAGCCCAAGTTATTTGGGATCGACGCAACATGTCTTCTTCCATAGTTCTATACTAGTTGTCATCGCAGTAGTATTATAATAGTCAAGCCCTAACAACCCATATTATCTTTCACACAATCCATCCATCTTTTTTTAGTATACCTCTCCTCTCACACATCCAAAATTTTCTTCACAACAGTTTCCTCATTCCTCCGCGTCACATGCCCATACCATGACAACTGATTTCCAGACACCGGTGCCACTTTCAGATCTCGAACATTCCCTAATACTGATGGAAAATGGTTACCACGTCCTACGTCAAACTGAAATACGAAATTGTTTGTCGAAGCACTAACAATCTTAAGGACATCATTCAAAATGTCTTCAGTGTAGGACATTTAGGGCCAGCACTCACTGTCGGCATGGCATGGCAGGTAGCGCTACGGCATCCCGCGGCATCCCGCGGCATTCCGTCGTATCTCGTGGCATCATACTGAAAGACCGAAATGACCGCTGCGCATGTTTCAACCAACTTAGCAATCATAATTCCTCGACACAGTGACCCATTACGTCTCGCGGGATGCAATGGAGTTGCGGCATGACGCGGCATCCCGTGGCATGAAACGGCATGACGCGTCATGCCGCAGCATGCCGCGGCGCGTCGCGGCATCGTGGTATCGAAATAAAGTAACATGAATTCTAAACTCATTGAAATAAGATTCAAAATAATTTGATTAGTAATCCTTTGCCATGACACGCCGTGCCGTACCGGCAGTGAGCGCCGGCCCTTAGTCGTTGAGTCAATCCATCTGCCTAGCCTTTTCTTTAGTATGCTGTGGTAGAATTACAGTCTAACCAAATCGAGAACCAATAGAATCGCTTCAGTTACCTAGCCTCGCTAAAGGCTAGGTAAATGGAGCGATTTTATTGGTTCTCACAAACACATCCCTCGCCACGCATCCTCGCACATCTCTGGTGGAAGCGAAGCCTAAAGGGTCTTTCCGGGGTACAGAAGAGTTTCGGTTTGTAATGAATGGTCACCCAACCAGAGACCGACTTCGGTAAGCGTTGCTTAACCTCGGAAAAGGTCCTGTGGGCAGTTATAATTTAGCCAAGAGCTGAATTGAGTGTGGTATTATTATTTTTTTATTGAGGATTGGGCTAGCTCTTGACCTCGATCACGCCTGATGGAAAGCGATGGATGAAATCTATGATGGAACGAGCGTGCCTAGAAGACGCCTTGAGGCACTGGTATTTCCACGCTGCGACGAAACACAGCAGGCTGCTTGACGGGACTCCGGTGGGAGGGTGATCGCGAAACAGGCGGGCGTTAGCCCTATACCACCGCAAGGGAAGGATTGGCCAGTCTCATAAGGTGTTAGGTGAGCCTGTCCAGGATGCGCCGAGCGAACGGTTCAATTGATTGTCTGATCGAACAAATGTCGCTACACGAGAAGGCTCCTTCATGCATCCTACATTAATTCTGGATGAGAAATAATTTCAGACTAAATCTACCAAACTATAAAAAAGAAGGACATAATTTTCATACACATACTCATATAAAATTCTTTATGCTCGCCGCTTTAAATACAACACCAACATTGATTACTGTGACGACAAAAAACATTATAGCAGAATAAAAAAGTCGTTTTGAAGTAGGCAAGATTGATGAGGTATATTTTATGGTTGAGAGTGAACACCTGGCAAGATTTAAGTAACCAAGGTCTAAGTATAAATAATAAGTATTAATTTCTGTCTCATGTGTATCATGTTACTTACATAATATTAATACAATCTTAATTATGCCTAACTCTGTTAATTGTGTCATCAAAAACTTGCTTTGAAATATAATGTAATTCATTCATTAAACTTAATAAAATATTAACATGTAGTAAAACTGATTCACACTGTTTAGAACGTTATAAGAACACTAGCTTTGCCCGTGACTAATACACTTATCTTATAGGCAAAATGAGAACATACACAAGCTAAATATGCATATGCAATTTTTAGTAAGTCACCATAGTGACAAGCTTTTTATATTTTGACATCAACAATTTTTTTGATAAACTTAAGTCGAGAAGGAATACTGTGTATCTGCCCATTAGTTTTAGACGTCAAATAGCGAGACTATAGATATAATGTTGCTGCCAATTCAAGTGCACCCAACCTGTAAGTCGTCTTGAAAGACTACAATAGGTCGTCTTCCTGCCCTTGTCCCTATAATTGAGTTTATATTTTCTTTAAAGAAAACTTAAGTACCTACAAAAAATAGAAACTTACTAAGAGTGACCTTTGAGACCGATGTTAACGATCCTACATATTTTTAGATAGACGGTACGGTAAGTAAGAGAGCTAAACGAGATTATTATAATCTACTTAATTAGGGACCTAAGAAAAAGCACAAAGTGTTCAGGTAAAATGTTGAATGCCTTAGGGAGGTCGCTTCAACTTAGTATGCTGACCGTACTATAAAACGTACTAAGTATTTAATTATTACGGATAATGTTAAGACACCTTTGCTGCACCTGGCTGCTTAATTAATCGTTTCATAGTCTTTAGATACCTACCTTTAGTGAGAAAATTAATACCATCTCACGTCTTCCGCGTAGACTTCATTAAAATCTTCGAAACGTATCGTTCAATGTTTTAATTATTAATTCGTCTGAAAGTTTCACCGTGTGATGGGAGAAGTTGTGCGTCTATCGCTACTTCCGTCATATAGGATAAAGTTAGTCAAAGTCAAAGTTCTTTCAGTAAACTCTTCAGAACATGATATTCGTACCTGCCATCATATTTATTCTCCTATTAACTTTTGCCAGTGGCTTCGCCTGCAGAAATTTTCCAACAGGCATGAACTACAGGGATACAATGTACCTCTACCTCTATATGTATTATTATCGAGGTTATAAAGAAAAAAAAAAGAAGAAAGAAAAATAGTATTTGCGCCAAGCATGACGCACACCATAAGAATATGGTCTACCCGTGAGCTAATTTCAACCAAATCAGTTCATGCCGCTAGGGCGTGACAGAGTAGCAATCATCCAAACTCAAACAGCAGACAGTAGGAGACATATGTCATCTTTTCATTTCAAATAATCAGAAAACAATAAGTAAAAAAATGTGTACTACAAGCAAATAAAAAGTAAAGTGGATAAAAAAATCGTCTGCATCACTGTCAATGGGAAAAGTGCCCAAAAGGGACTTGGGCGTCATTTACTTAGTCAAAGTGTTATGTTAGACACCAGATAAATGTGCAAAAACGGTCATTGACCCACATACATTCATCAACTTTCTTAATAAAAAAAACAGAAATAAAGACACAATTGACTTCTATCGTGATCCTTTACGTTATCTAGTAATGAAAAATGGTTTATAGTTTATTGTTCGGGTATCAACAAAGGGATATTAGGGAAAGATTAATGTACTTTATTGCAAGTTTAGCATCCATTGAAACCCTTTCAAAATAAAATAAAAATTGTTTGTCCACTAAAGCATGCTTGTATCTTTCATGTCCTAAATTCAATTCAACCAAATATCCTGTTTGTGTTGTCCCCTACATTCGTTGTGACTTACGTTTTTGTCTACTATGTATGAAGTTTCCGACCTCAACTTAGTGATCCATGGCACTTGTCTAAGTTTATTTATTCCCAAATAACAAGTTATAAAAGTTTTCCTCTTATGCGATCAGTGTTGGATTGTCTTCCTTGTTTGTGTGTCTGTTCTTATTCATTGTTAATATCATTGTGCTCGTGTAAGCAAACATCATCTTCAACGGAAACAAGCCGTCTAAGGAAGTTAATTACTGACTTTCAACCAATTTGCGGAATACTGGTGTTGGGAATGTTTTAGTATTCCTTCTATTTTTGGCACTGCACTGCATCTAAAGACGATTTCGATACTGTCAGTATCGAAATTCACGGATTTCGGCGTGTTAGGAGAAGCTTATGTAAAAACAGACACTCCCAGCGATTTTCCGTAAATATAACTTAATTACATAAAAGATAGCTAGCTAATATAATTAAATAAATACCCTTTGTTCTCTTAGTATTAAAAAGCTACATTAAAAACGAGAATACAATACTTTTAACTTATGTAGAGACAGCATTTTCCAGCGTTCCATTGTTTGGTTTCTGTTATAATTACGGAAGTAACTAACAACATGGCTACAACCTGTTGGAGGCGTTGCCTACAATACAAATAGAAAAGTTGAATTCTGCTAAAGTTTTACGGGCGAACATAAAAGGTACAAAATAGCCGCTGGCGAGAAAAACAACACTGAATATATTAAATGTCCTTTACATTTTTATTAGAGCGTCATGCTAATAAAAAAGTTTCGTTAATATAAACTCTCCAAATCATTACTACGTGAAAGCAATCAAATGAAAATCTTCAAGTTCGTTTTGTCTATTTATTTTGCGGAACGTTTTCATGGATAACGTTGAGTAAAATGCCCCAGGAAAAATTAATCTGTGTCTGGGACCAACAAATATTGTTGTTTGGTCTGCTCCGGGGGCTATAAGTAATCTCGGCACGTTATGCACTCAGCCGGGTTGGTTTATTGGGAAAGTGGATGCCTCGCCACTATGCCACTACGCTGCTTCACCGCCCGGGCCACTACGCCACTACGCCAACGAATGCTTCACAAATGTTTGTTGATATAACGTTCGTGTAATTGGGTCTGTAACAGCTGTATCTAAAACTGGTTTTTTGTTTTGAGGATACAACTAATATTTTTATCTGACTTTGTTACGCTGTGTGGGTATTGCATTGTGTTTTTCATTATTTAATTCCATTGTTGTTGGATTAAGAATTTTGATTTGAAAACGCGAACGAAAAGGAAATAGTTTTTCAAACACAAACGTAGGTATTACGAAAAACGTTTTACGTAGGTAGGTACCTACTAATGAAACCAACACTTTTCTGCCCGATTGCTGAAATCACTACAGTAAGTATTCTTTTTGTTGTCACATTCTGCTACAGTTTGTTCAATATTCAAGTAGTTACGTTCGTTTTGGCTCAATTAATTTATTTAATAAATTCGTAGAGGCCCCAGCGTACCGTCTGTCTCCGGTTCGTTCCGAAGTTATGAATTTATATAGCCGGACGTGTTCAGAATTTATGCGCAAATGTGTTTTCTTAGTTTCCGCCCTTGCAAACGTAAGAAATTCATCGTTTGGTGCCATCACCAGATGTCTCCTCGCCCGATCTGTTCTCTTAACTTTTAATTTGCGCTAATTAGTTTTTAATTAACACGAGGCGTGAGTCAGGTCCGTGTTGATTCTTTTGGCACACCTATTAAGAGTAAGTATAGACACCCAATTAATGCCTAATTTAAGAGCATAGGTAGGTACCTACTCTACATTATGTCTCATAAGCAGAGATCGGAATAGGTAGAATAGGTACCTATATTTACCTAAAGTTCGAAGAAGTAAATAACATAGAGTTGATAATACTTCCTCTAAAATCCCGGAATCATAGACATGACCATTGAATCCTGGGATTTAAGAAATTTGAACTAAATTATTATATTGAAGAATCTTATTATGTTTTTAGAGTTCCGTACTCAAACTATTAAAATAAAGAGCTTTGTTTTACATACCTATAAAATTGGAATATGATTCTTCAAATATTTTTTTTATTTTTTATAAATACTCAAGTTTGAATTGTGATGTTTATGATTCCGGGATTTTAGAGGAGATATCATCAACTCTATGTTACTTACTACTTCGAACTTTAGGTAGATATAAGTCTACCTAATCCGATCTCTGGTCATATAAGTGATGCCTACAGATCTCAAAATTTTCAAAGCAACATGTTACGCTATACAAACAGACGTCTACGATGGTGGCTAAATGTAGACTCTCCAAATATTTAATTCTGGGCTCAGCTTATTGAAGGCTATGGCGAGAGAAACCATATCTTTCTCTGAAGTAACCGAGCATAACTAGAATTAGTTCAATTTCAGAACCCTCTCAGTTATCTAGCCAAGTCTGCTAGTGCTAAACTCATTGAGAAGTAATCTATGGTTCTATTTAGTGGTTGTAGCTGACAGCGGTTATGACGGCTCCCATCGCTTTGTTGTCTCGCACACCCATTGTCCCCTGAGGCACGCGGTTAGTTTTAATTAAGTTCTCTTTGACTGTTCATTTCCGATCGTACAATCCCAGTGAATGCACATAAAGGTTCCATTCTTTTCTCCTTATTGTAACTAGGTCTGCAGCTCATTATGAGCTAGTCATATTACGGTAATTCCCAGAGGAACTCCTTCATCGATGGTCCGCGCAGATAACTATTTCTTCGCGGTGTTCCAGTTTCTTTTTACTACATTTAACAAATGTTTATTCAAGCGATCGTTGAATCACTACAGTTTTCTTTACAGTGAATGAGCATTTTCTTTCAGTGCGTTATGCAAAATAGCAGCATTTAGGTCAGTATTACGTCTATTTTATTTCGCGAAAACTAAAATGAGAGAAATGTTAAATGCGTAAATTAATTTTGAAATATTGGCGTGGAAGGTGGTAGAGACATTTAACTTGGGCTTTGAAGGAACCGAGATGTAATTAAAATAAATATTTGGCACGAAATCCGGGTCGCGGCGGTTAAGCGGAGACATTTCCACCCTTTGAACAAGTTCTTGTTTATGTTTGCTCATTAAACAAATAAAAGTGGAAATTCTGTCTTAATCTGGGAAAACTTTTACGTTACCTACTGTGCCGAGTTGAAATTATTTTGCGTAAATAATTCACAATTTCTAAAGTTGGAATTCGTTATGTAGGTATTTACTTATTTAAATGATTATAACTTGGTTCTATTTGCATTTTGGTAAGCCTTAAAATTATATAGAAAGCGTTTCGTGATGGTGCCGGATTTTGTTCGAAAGAGTTACCGCGGACCTGGAAAGCAAAGTGCACTACGAAGAGCACGGATAGGTTTTAGTCAGTAGGAGTCTGACACTCCCTCCCGGTCCACCCAGAGCGGCAGGAGTCATTTGATGATTTCCCATCCATAAAAAAAGCATTTCGTGACGCTTTTATAGTTTAGCTTTAAAACATCGATTGATCGCATGATATCAGTGTGAACATCAAGATTTTTGTTAAACAAGACATTGTTGTAGTAATTACACGGTCGATTTGAATTCATAGAGCGTACGCATAATGAAGTGGCAGGCAGCGGCGCTATTTGATTGCACATTAGCAAACTAACTCGATGCCAAGTCACGACTAATGGTACAACAACACTCTCATCTAATGGAATCTGCTCTGCACAGCGCACTACTAAAGGAAATAACAGCCTTGCAAATATACTCGTAGATTAAAATGGATGCTGCAACTAAATCACCGCATTTGGTATCTATTTTAAAAGTTTCCAACGTTTAAAAAGTTAATTGCATTGTTGGCGACATTCCATTTTACTCGATAATGTGGAAATGCACAAACGCCGTTATCTAACAGTTTTTATTCGATTCCCTCGCGCTGCACCTGCCCTCGCCAGTCTCTTGGCAGTTTGTTTTTCATGAGAATTTATTTTTATTTTTATATACTTACAAAGTAACTCGTTACCTCTCCTCTAGCTCCTTAGAAAAGAGCAGTTCCAGGAATCAATGTAGAATCCTGTTTTTGATTCTCTGTACTTATTAATAACTTAAAATTCACTTAATTTATTGGTTCTTGTGGAAAATAACCGGCCAAGTGCGTTACGGACTTAGCACATTTAGGGTTCCGTACCAAATGTAGAATATAAGCTGTCTGAATGGCAGAGTTTTCATATTTTACAGAAAAATCTGATTTTTCAATATATTGGCATTTGTTATTAAAATATGCGTATTAATAATGGGAAGTTAAAAAATTCTTCGGAACAATATTTAGAAAATAAAAGCTGACTTTGGTGCCTTTTCCAATATTTTTAAAAACAAAAATACATTATCAACTCAACAGGCTCTAAACACTCGATGGGGTTTTTTTTTCTCTGTACCTAACTGTATGGCTGCTCTTTAAAAAAAAAACATAGTTATAAAAATATTTTTCGACAATTTGTACCTATGGCTTTGGGTCAACAAGATGCTTATACTTACTGTGAAAATTTGAAGACTGCAGCTCCAACTGTTCGGCTGTAAAACTAAAAACGAAATCTTTTATATCAGCTCCTATACATATTTCTGTATTAACCGTAGCAAAATGTTAACATATAACACGAAGTTATGTTTTGAATCTTTTCAGAAAGAAACTAATAATCCATAGACACTTATTGCCTCGATAGACTAACTAACCGTGATCGTTTAAAACAAACAAAACAAAATTTATATTTCCTGGTCGTTGACGTTGTTCCACCTCATCTCTGTAACGGGCACATGTTTGTGATAAACATAAATACTGGATAAATATGAAGTGTACCTCCCCCATCAAAATATGATTCCGTACGTCTGCTTGTATTAGGTACGTCGGCGCTTTTCCTCGAATATGTTTATAAGCCAGAAAATGTATTTCCCGAGCTCAGGCCTCATGTCGACGTTGATAGTTCATAAGCGAAAAAGAGAGATCCTTAAATTCGTTGTGTTCCGCAATATTTGCTTTTATGATTCGTTACCTACGCCAACTGCAAATTGCTGAGGTTTTCACTTATGTGTAGTTTCAGTAACATTCAGGGAGTTTTCAGTGGCTTGTGCACACAGTTTAAAATGTTTTAGTTAGGTAAACGTATACAGTTGTGTATGGTAGGTATTTGTAAACTCGCAAGCAGTATAGAGGAACAGGAACACAAATAACAGAACTAACTGAAAGTGTTAAAATTTTAGAACTCCATCGGAAGCGAGGAAGTCTGAAGTCGTTTCCGTGATTGGATTTTATCTCCTTCTTATTTTGATCGTCAGTCTCCTCAAAGGTCGCACTGTCATTAATCGCTTTATAAGAGAGGAAGTGCAAAGTGGAGCGTACGAGCACGCTGTAGCCCCCGCCCCCGCGCCCCGCACCACCTCGGGCCTGAATTCATTATTGTCCTCCAAGTGAGGATGCGCTTCAAAGAAACTGCTGACTTCCACTCTAAGTCGACCCGTGAGAGGGTTCAACGGTTTATTGCGCTTTCGGGAACTTCGTTTATTGATATCGAAGTTACTTAAACACTTGGTTTATTCCATATCGATTTTCTGTATTTAATCATTAAAGTTCAAAACTGCCTGTTTGCAAATTTCAGTTACCTATTCCGTCTATTACAATAATACAACGACGTAAGTAAAATAAATGCTCTGTTTGGATGTCACAAATGACTCACACGTCGATATTACCTACAGTGTCTTTATTTATGCCTTTGATTCAGAATTATGGTCACATTTTTAAATTTTAATGATGTAATATTTCCCTTAGTCTGGGAGTTAGTTACTCATTGGACTGTTTGTTATTGTTACTACCGGGAAGCTTAAACTCTTCTTCTAGGTACCATCTTATTATAAAGTATAATTCATTCAAGTATGCAGCTACATAACCACAAGATTTATTAGTGAAAAACCACGCTACATTAGTTTTAAGAATCTGATATTTTATTAATAAGATGAGGCTGACTACGCCGAGACTTTAATTAAAATTCGTCCATCTTCTAGGTAGGTAAACGCGACTTGGAATTTATGAGAGAGTAACACTTGACTGTGCTCAAGATGATTTAGTAAAATTATACTGGAAGCCAGCTGTTTCTACAACGTACATAAAGTGGATAGACAGTACACAAAAGTTCAAGTGTGGACTTTCTTTATGCAAATAAAGATTGGAGTTGACTATGCGCCTTGTTAGGTACTGTAGATACAAAAGCGTTGAGTGTAAATTATTATTTGTTATGCTGGAGACGGGTGCAAGAAGTATACAGCGCTGGTGCATCCCAGCGCCTGACGGTTGCATGTCTTGGCAGCATCGGACACTTGAGACGCTCTGGCTGCCGCCCAACGCGCTTTATCTTAATGCACTCGCCTGTCACCTCCCTTCACTGTGTCCATAACTCGCTTTTCCACTCCACGATTGTTTCAGCTGTACTATAACGCGTCGTTAGCGCGAAATTTGATGCGACCGCTCTCCTTTACAAGTCGTGCCGAGGCGCCACGCTACAGTTAAATAATGTACCTAATTTTAGAAATCTCTCTACAGTTTTGTTAAAGTTCTAGCGAAATTTGTGCTAGAGAACCGCAACATGCGCATTGGCGACGAGGACAGGAATTTAATTCGGGTGTTTCTTCTCTGTAAGAGTGACGGCTTGTGACATGGTGCGACGTCCACCCAGCGATTTCCGCTACATTTTATGTAACCGAGGAAAGATTTTATTGTGTCCTAGACATTCCGGACGTAAACTGTATTCTTAGTTGTTGTTCCCACTTTGTTTGTGAGAACTGACGACCTTATGTTTGAGAAAATCGAACGGAATATTTTGACTTCTAACTTTATCAAAATCGTTTGTATTTGAGTTGTATTGGATTACTTTCGCCTAAACTGGTAATAATATAGATTGTAAGCAGGTCATTAGGTACTATACAATAGCACAAACTTCACACTAAATTGTTATTGTTTTCCAAAAACTCCCCAAAGGAACGAAGTCTGTAATACCCAAAGTGTTCGTCACTGTGAAAATTGTTTACTTTTAATTTAATTGTTTATTTCGCGCCTGGCACTTACACCTTAAGTAGCTACCTAAACACGTCAGTTAATTTTTAAGCAAGGCAACACTTTCGTTACCAAAACTAAAACTATTCCCAATTTTGTTCAGTCTTTAGTCTTAGCTCCAATGTTGAACAATTTTCCATAAAAATGTGAACAAAGATCGATCACTTCGCTGCTCCTGAAGAATTCTTTTAGCTAAAAACTTAAAACTAAAGTTTCTGGAGAGGAAACATCTGTCGTCTTTTCAACTCGGATTCATTGAACACAACGCTTCAAATTGTTAACAATTAGGTACCTTCGTTTAATGAAATCTCGCTCTTTGCTGGCATGAAAATGAATACCTTGTCCAAATAATAAATTCTTGTTATAATGTTTTCAAATAAAACTTGCCAATGAGACGACTTCCAGACTTTTGTTTTGAATTGTGTGACCGTCGTTTAGTCGTTTCTCTGACTTGAACGATTTGCACCTAAAATCCGAACTGCATTTCAGCCCGTAAACAATGTTTTTTTTATTTATTTAGTATTGTGTCCTGGGAATGCCAGCGATTGGGTTCAGCTTGATGAATGCCAATAGAATCAATCCACTGATTTGGTTGGACCATATTTTTTTTTTAACTCTAACGTCCCGTCAATAGTGTTGCTCATATATTTTCTAATTTGTGTATAGAGACATAGGTAATTATGTAGTCATAATAAGCGTTCCCTGGCTATCGCGCAATATCCATAAACTATGTCGCATTAACTGTTAATGATACCATATCTTGCATGTGTTCTAGGTCACAGCTTAGCACTAAACATGAACTCGAGTAGCGATTAGTACGGCGTGTATCATGCGTGATGTCAGCTGTTTGCCCATTATTCGAGGAGGCACGTGGCACTAAACCATTGTCAACCTCCATCTATTATATTCAGGACCACAATGCATTTACACCATGAAAACCTATTTATCTATAGTACAGACACATCCATATAAAATTCTCGTAAATCAAAGGCAGCGATTAATCATTCTCAAGTGCCATTGCTCTTTAATAAATTCAATATTGTTTCATCTCATGTAGTCTTAAAGGAAAATGTATCTAAATGTCCCTAGAATAAATCAAATTGTCTATTTATACCACACCCATTGAATCTTTGTTTACCCAAACCCCGCAAGGTGGATCCAATAAATCATAAACTTAGTTTCGCGCGATCTCATATCTTGGCTATCGATTATATTCGAAAAGACCTATCGACGTTATAATACGTTTGAAGTATTTGAGAACTGTATGATTTATGCGCCGAATTCAAATAAAATTATGTAATACGCAAGTAGGTATCTAAAGAGAGGAATGTGCGGTAGAATGGGTGATTTAATAATAGATTCCATTGTAGCGAACAAACTGTTCATGTTTCAAGGATTGCCAATTCCCATCGCACCAATCTTACTACGTATCTGTAGGGCTCCATCCCACTATATTGGAAGTGGAATCACGTTCCATTTCGCGGCGGATATAGGGCCCCGCGTTACGGGCCAATCCGACGACACGATGATGGTTCAGCGACGACTACGATTTCCGGCTCGCACGCGCCTGTATCCCAGTTTATTCCGTGTTCACGCCCAAAGTAAACTCAGTTTAGCTTCAAACGAGATATCAAAACAAGCGATTGACATTTTTCGATCTTTTACACGATTACTTTTCTATCTAGAGAACTACAAGGCGGACATTCGTTTACGCTGTGACATGTTGCTTGGGTCAGGCTAACTGACAGTTAAAATTACATTTCCGTGTTCAAAACATCACAGACGCAGACTTCTCCGGGTACGTTGGGAGATACAAAACGGAGCAAATTATTGACTTTGACCGTCCACTCAGGAAATAGTTTGTTGGAACATTAAACAACTTAGTGACGCATGCATAACAAGATAACTATAAGTGAAACCGTTTAGAACCGTAACAAAACTCGTTTGGAGTGTAGAGATAAATGCAAAGAGCCCAACAGGTTAGAGAAGCGGCAGGGCCGACAAAGCCTGTTGGACAAACAAAAAGTAACGCTGAGTAAACATCAGGTTCCTACGCGCTAATGCACGAGGACCTCTGCCGCAGCCAGAGCGCTCGCTCGTGTCGAGGGACCTCATCATACATATATTTTTAAGTACCTATGTATTTGACCCCACTCAAAGTTAAAATAACGTTTTTCTTTTCATCCTATTCGTTTCGAACCTAGAAAACTTTGAGACATTTTTCTTCAAGACAATCCAGTGAATAGGTCATGCGATCACTTTCGCAGGCTTATCTAGATGCAAATGTTATTCACCAAAATGCCGTGGGTAACTGAATATTCAGTCGTTCACAACAATGAACTGATTTACTACTTTGTGATTCAACGTGCGTCCACGCTTTTCGGATAAGTCGCTCTTTCGTGACCACGTGCTGAGGACCCTATCCATGGTTGAGTCCACAAGAGCAAAGAATATTATTTATTTTAATAAACACACACTTTAAAAATCATTCAGAGTTTAAAGTACAATGAAATTACTTCTTCTTGATAAAAAAATAGATCTAAGTACTTATTTTCATAATATATGCATGAATGTCGTGAAAATGTAAGATTTACGGTGAAAAGTAAGCCAAAACCATCCTTCCTAGCGACTCACTCATCTTATCCCAACATTTAACCAAGCTAAATTCAAAGTATAATAAAAATTATAATTCAGTAGAGTAAACATCGTAAAGGTCGCTCAAGACGGGGACCGTGAAATTTACATGCGGAATGAGATTTGTCATCCTCAGTTTGGTTGTGGGTAGACGGGCCAGGTTACTTGAACGTATATTTTATTTGCCGAGAGCACGTGACGGACGCGGCTCAAGACGCAGCCGGTGCTCTACCGCTCGTTTGTCACTCAGAATTACCTAGCCCGGGACGTTTACTCATTTGAAACATTTAATAAAATCGAATCTGATGACGCTGCGCATGAAAGTAATTAACCTGATAAAGCCAGTGTCTACATTTTCATAAACTTTTGATTTGATTAATGAATAATTTCATTACACTTGGGTGTCAAACGAATCAGTTTCGAACACACAAGTTTTTGGCCCACGATTGCCAGTTACAGAAAAGCACTTGCTAAATACGCCTGTTGATTAACTCGCCTATTAAAAAACTTCTCGGTCCAATCAAGAATTTTTCTCTCCATTGATTCGTTCCGGGACAACTTCCACGTTTAATTTCCGGGCTTAATTAAACCGGCGGGGAAATCAGATTTTTTAATGAGCTTCATCCAAACGTGTTGCGTTATGTGAATTAATAGCAACTCCACTTAATTTTTTAAGTTGAAGTTCTTGAATTGCAATTTGGGCCATGCAGCTTGTGACTCTCATTGTATTTAAGTATTTAGCAGGAAATTCAATTTATGAGCTCCATCAAATTCGTAATATTATTTTGTTACAATTCCAGTTTGCTCAATAAGTAATTAAAGATCAACACTGGTCGTGTTTTGTTAGCAAGCGGCTAATAGCGTATTATGAGGTAGTTGAAATGTGTAAATAGCCTTTTTAGAACGAGGCCGAAATCCCATTACAAGAGACGTCGCGTCCGGGGCCGCAAATTGGATTCACGAGGAATGGACGGGCCGAAATAATGCGGCTTCGACGCTACAACCTTTTTAATTTGTGTGAAAATTTAGTACGTCCATACTCGAATCCCTCCTGCGCTCCGAAATCCTGAAAATTAACGAAAGCCCAGCTTGGGTTCATTGTTTGGATTATGATTTTGTTTTTTTTTTCGTTTTATTTTTATATTAATTTTCTCTTTTATTGGGTACTTGATTGTGCAAAGCCAGCTGATGCGTTTGTGAGATTGCAATCGATTATTATTATTATTATTAGAATCGTTGGGTTAGGTTATTAATAGGCGCTTCCCTTGAGTGTAAAACTTCTTATTATTTTGCCATTACACAATAACAACATACTTAAAGCCTACACGTATTCTATTCTAGTCTTACTTATGGCAATCTTGCCGATGTAAAAGCTCCCGATATGTAAGATGCCAAGCGATAGCCAGCCACTTAGTTCTGTGACAACAGACAACTTCGTCATATTATACTACGATTTATTATTAACTTCATGTATTTAAGAGTTCGAACAACTACGCAAAGATTTATTTTGACTCTAATAATTCAATACCGCATCATATCGTGTAAAATTTTCCTGCATAAAGCACCAACTTTATGCCTTCTGGCTGCAATATTAGAACAAAACAAATTGGAGTATCGAATTTATCGTGAAAACGTGACACATTCGACGAAAGGTAAATGTCACGCAACTCAGCGAGCGAGCATTGTTCGTTGCACCGGGTTCTTTGTATTTACCGTAGGTACATTGAATTACAGATTCTTTTTTTTTATCTTTCATCATGAATCATTTAATACTTGAAATAAACGCTATTAAATGTTTAAATCATCGCCTGATTGAATAAAGTAACGCTTCAATTCCCAATCAATTACACATTAATATAATACAAGTTTTTACTACTGAAACGTATACCTATGCTGTCATAATGTGGTTGAGTAGGTATCACTGGAATTCGTGCATTTAACGAACCTTGTGCCCTTGTGTGACCCTAATGAAAGCTATACATTTTATCATGTACCGTCATGTTGGCGCCCACTTCTAGTTTGATAAACTCTTGACGGAAAACATCTGAAAATGTAAATATGAGAGAGTCTGTTTCCTAATAGCTAGGAACAACCTGGGAGTCTTTTAGTCACGAGTAAATAGGTTAATTCTAGGCAAGCGTGCTCCATTTTTAACCGACTTCCCAAAAAAAAAAAAAACATTCGAATTGATAACCGGAGGAGGTTATCAATTCGACAGTATTTTTTTTTTTGTGTTTGTTACCTCATATCTCCGTCATTTATGAACCGATTTAAAAACATCTTGTATTATGTGAAAGGATATACTTCTCGATGCAGTATGGTTTCTAAATCCAAATAGCTGGAAAAATTTGTGGAAAAATCATCGATGTTTACGAAATTGCGTATTTTTGCTTTCCTGTGACTTTCCAGTGGTGTTGTTAGGTGTTGGGTATCTCTAAAAAGTAAAAAATAAAAAACTTTTTCACAAAAAAAAACCGACTTCCAAAAAAACACTACAAAGTACAAAATAACTTTAATTCGGTAGTCGGTGTTTGGTTGCTTCTTAGTTATTTGACACCGACTTCCGAAATTAAAGTTATTTTGTACTTTTTTCGACCACATCATCGCTTACCATCAGGTGAGATTGTCGCCAAACGCGTGCGTGCCTATCAATAGTAAAATATATAGGTAAATACATAGAAAATGCTCAGTTAAATAAATAGGTAACATACGAGTAAATCAAAAGTCACAGTGCTCGTATTAAATAGCTGAAGCGCGTACAAGCCTGAAGTACCAAAAGCAAAATGTATTGCTACGAGTCAATTGGCTGTTCAAATAGGCAGACGTAGGCGGAATAGCAAATATGTGAGCGCCTATTTGCTACCATTATATGAGGAAAAGTCGCGGGAGACATTTAGCTGTACCCACCCAATAGATTTAGTGTATGTACTGCTGTTGATAAACCATGATATTTTCGTACACGACTCTTTCTACAGAGTTGTTATTAATAGTTTTGTTTACACAAGGATTGGACGGCGATCTATAAAGCATTTTGAAGCTTAGTGTAAAAATACTGGCTCGAATCTGACCGCCATTAAACTGGGCATGAGCTTGATCCCGTAAATACTTGGGCGCTTAGTTTGGATGAGACCTTTCCAGGACCTTCGCAATCTCAGGGAATCTGCTTATTTATTTTAGTATATTGTTTTCTATGCCGTGTGACCCAGTAAATGGGTTGTGGAGGTCTGGTAGGCAGCCGCTCCACGTAAAATACTGGTATTAAGCTGAATCCGGTTTGACTGGGAGTCGACTCCAATATAGTCGGGAATAGGCTATGGTAGACGTGTGAAGTTAATGGCTAATTTAAAAAAAATGCCTTTGCCTGTCCCATATACTATGTGTGTGCCTCAATAGTCAACACTTTTCAGGGTAATCTATTGCACCATGTAAATCAGTTAAGCCTTTTTACAAAAAAATAACTTCTTAACTGAATTCAATGATTCAAAAAAGTGTCAATATTTGCCGGGGATGTTCGCAGTCAAAACAGTCGGAGTCTTTAACAACGTCGAAGTCTGATCCTGCATCATAACAATTTCGTTTGTTATCTCGGCAAAGCGGCGCCGTTAACTCCAAAACGGTTTCACTTGTTGGAACTGTTGCCTGTTTGAATGCTAATTTCCTTACCCGTTAAATGCGTACAGTATTATGCCTGTTAAAGCCATAGCTAAGAAAGAAGAATGAATACAAGAAGTAATGGTTTTTAATTAATTGAGTGGTTTACTTCTATGATTTTAGTGTGATTTCGAATATATATGTCACCAGATTGTAAATTAACAACACCTATTTACAATCTTACTGTAATTAATCTTGTTTAGATTATACACTCGTTATATATTGTGACTGCAAATTCGGTAGTTCACAATATAACCGTGTCTTATCGAGAAGAAAGAGTTAACAATCTTACGTGATTTATTATAAACTTACGGTGTTTGCATATCATAATCCGGTGATATTCACAACGATATAAACCCTACAGGCTCTTGTGAAGAGTTTTACGCCTATGGTTAAGCGTCATCATGACAGTTTAATAACTTAAGGTGACCGTTGTAATAGATAGCCGCAATGCTTTTAAAACTTCGCAAGTCAAGTACGTACAAGTAGATCAGATTACGATTCCAGACTCTATTGTCTAAAACTCTAAAAAGCCTTGACGCTATTACCAAGAATACCAATATTAAAGAAAACCTCATTATAAGACACGAATTTAATAATCGAAGCAATTTTCTAGATAATCTGCCGTCAAAGGCTTCGCAAGTAAATAGATTAAGTTTTTTAATTAGTACCCCCTAACATAATTTGCTAGAGCTAAAGTTGTGAAGTCTGCAGCAAGCAATAATCAATTTTACCTCCAATTAGGGTCGAAGTTGCAAAACAGGAAGAGAAAGGAATTGAAGCATGATCTTATTTGAATGTGATACTGTTTGAGTTGATGTTTCTGTAATAAATAGTGTTAAATCGTCCTTTATGTTAAGTATATAAGTAGGTGGTATATATACAGTCGCCGTTTAAAAACGTTCGTCAGTTTTTAAATTAGATTCTTTATCACACTGTGCAGTAAAACCCAAAATACTCTATCAAGGTAATTATTACTTCTTAAAAGTTGTAAAGCATCAGTTCTAGCATAGAGATATTAATGACTTTTTGATGATTAAACTCATTTCTTAATTCAAAATTTGACATAAGTAGTAGTGTCATTGCGTTGGTTACAAAGATTTTGACATATCAAGAATATTTGGTTTGAAAATTATTAAAATAATTATTAACTTATTATTTATTTACTAAATAAAATGTCATGTTTGACCTTGGAACAAAGGGCTGAAATAATATTTCTCCATGAAGATGGCCTGAGCATTAGTGTTATATCACGAGAACTCAATATATCTCAATTCACCGTGAGATTCTGGATTCGGCGCCATGGCAAAGAAGGACAAATAACTGATCATAGAAGAAATTCAGGACAACGACGGCCGATACTAACCGCCGCGCAAATAATTGATTTGGTACGACAGTGCGAAGAGCATGGCTTCACACCAACTAGTCATTTGGCTGCTTTTTACGATGTGGGTCCTCAGATGATTCGTTCAGCTTTGCACCGTGCTGGTCTACCGCTACACTACAGACACCAAACTATATTAAAATGGAACTCTAAACTTCACCACAACATTAACTCGGCTTATTTTTGCGCGACAATATCTCATTATTTCTAGTAACAAATTTGACGGCCTATGCTTTGTCCGAATGTTTGTATCCTTTTTGGTCTCGTCTCTATGCTAGTTAATATAATGCCAAATAATATCTTATAGTTTTCTTTAAAAAAATGTTTTCTTTAACTATCCTATCTAGTAAGTCACCTCCTTGAGCGACCCATCTTCATGTTAATAAAAGTCTATGCTCTATACCTAGTCAAACCACATAATTATCGACCTTTTGACGTAGATGTGTGCAGGCAATTATGAACTTTAAAGTGTTAAACATTTTCTGACCGCGACTGTAGGTTAGCACCGGTGCAGACCACAATGTTTCAGGGTACCTCCTACCTGCATTGTCAACTTTTGTGTGTCGCATTAATTATTCACGATTCAAGTTATTTTTAATCACCATTATTGTTGACGTGTGTGCTTCCAACAATGGAGTCTTCATAATCACGAGGCTCTGTACAAAAGGTTTGGATATAGGTCATGATAATCCGTTTGCAAACGTGTCAGCTGAATGGGCAGCTCAATTTTGTCCCTGTAATTAAGGAGTCACCTGCGTGAACAACTCAGTCCACATAATTAAAGCTTTCAACTTGGGTCGAGTTATGTCGACCCAGTACCACTAGGGAGACTGCGGTTTGTGAGTCAAATTTCATGCAGATAATAGTACCTCTATAACTGCGCAACTTGTGAGCTTAGCCACGATTTAATTGAAGCCGAGGATAAACTGGGCAAGTTTACAAATATAAATAGGCTACCTCTTTGCGGATTAATTTCATAATTTAATTGTTTGAAGAAAAGAGAAGGGTCTATCTTTATTGCATTTTGGGATTATGTTTTCAATTTTCATTTGGATGAAATTATTATGATAATTTTCTTTTATGTTGCAAGAACAAATAGGAATTGACAATGACAATGAATGGAGACGCAAAAAATACTCTTTTTCATTAAATATTGAAGTCGTCAATTATTAAGATGAATTAGAGAACTTGGCATCTACTAGGTGATAGAGCAATAGGTGTAGTATCTGGAACGGGTCGCAGTGCTAACGGTAGCGCCGGCGCCCAGCCCAGTTGGACTGCGGCCAACATCTACTGTTTGTTTATAACATTAAAACGTTTAATGTCGTCGAACCTCTTCCAACGTGGCCACTGTGAATTTTTATAAGCATTCCAAAAATCTTTCGTAACCTCTCGAATCATGAAGGCAAACAGCCTTAAGACATAATTTCCGATTTCAGTGTTTCGATTTCGTGGATAACACTCGTTTTACACTGTAATAATGTCGATCGGAAAATTATAAAGCTGTCGGAGTAATAACTTTTTATTACATCGTTTTTTTTCTTTGCGATGGAATTAAAATTGACGGATGATTTAATGGCGGTTGTATGACTTATGTTTGTTTTGAGGTAAAACTGGTAAAAGAGACATACCAAGTTCTTGGAAATGAAAAAAAAAATAAAACAAGTGATGCATGGAAGTTTTCCAATTGTAATCCAACTCGACTCGTTCCGAGAACCGATACATAAACACCTATATTCTGCAGTAGCAATGATATGGGTTAATAGTTACTGTCGATACTAAAATGTTGGTGTTTCATTTGTAAACAGTTCCGTAAACACTCATAATAGGATGGTGTTTAATCATACGTGCCGCGTAAATGTCCGTGTTTACATAGGGCTCGGAAACATCTGGTTTTGATGAACTGAATACTTCGCATTCAGGTTGGCGGCACTTGAAATCGTGCCAGCTTATTTTAAGTGGCGACGTCTGTTCAAGATTTGTGTCTAATGCCCCGAGCTATAATATTTTACGATTCCTATTGAAATCACCATTTATATCGTGTTTTTCATAATATTTGAGAAGAGTTAACGCAATTTTCTTTCCAAGGATCACGAAGTTTTTATACAGCGGCTGTAACGTTTGAGTGGCCTGAAGATATGACATCAATACGATTTCACTTTCGCGCCGTTCACTCTCTCCATCGTCGTAGTTGCACCGATGTGCATGGATAACTACAATACGTTCATGTATTATTCATTAATTGTGCGGCTCATTTTTGCAATATAATTAATTCGGACACATGTCGCATTGACAATGCGGCAGACATTTTATTTTACATCTATAAATTTTAATTGGTGTATTTCGTCGAAAATGTAATCGTTTGAACTTATGTTGTCTAGTTTTTGTTTCTTAAAATGTCGATTGATATACTTACCTAATGTAATTAAAGTGCTCGTTTAAATTTTAACGAGGCTTGAACTATTCATATCTTGTCTCTGTTGCGCAATTTAAGCGCTCCTTCCGCAGCCTTGTCTGTTGCTAGCAGTTGTATGATAATGAACCGAAATGGGTTATAGTTTGGTCCCAATATCCCGAGTAACGACGGCAACTCGACAGCGAGTCCCGGCGGAAACAAAGTTTGATTTAGTTTAGACACACAATCCGTTTGTTGTAATGGTAACGAATCCAATTATAGGTGGTTAGTTACCTTCGTTTGGCGCTGAATGTTGCTCTTGTGCTGCTTCATGTGGAAGATTTATTGAGCCACTTGAGTATTCTTGGCCTTTGAAACGGTAAAGCGATTTAGGGAACTTAATGTTTGTTACAAGAGACTTTAATTTAATTAAATTTTCTCTTGTAGCTGGCCTGTAGTCGCCCCATCGCCATTATGATTTTTAACCTATCGCAGGCCATTTCTCGTTCGTTTGTTTAAGTGTCTTCTACCCATACACGGCAACATTATTGTGCCCTGCAACAAGAAAAAACCCAATGTTTAAGAAAAATCTAAACGGCGATGGCTGTTCTGAATACCTGGCTATCCTGACTTTACCACTTTAGTTGTCCTTAAAATGTTGTTATTGTTTTCTTCATAAATATTATATGTCACCGGAAAATGGCAAACGCCGTAAGATTGTAAAATAACGCGTGAAATTGTAAACTATTTTTTCTAAATAAGACACGGATATTGGAATCTATTGAATTTGGATGGGGTTTATTGTGTAAATACTATTTTTTTTCATAATAATATTACTCGTTTACTTATCGAGAAATCAGACAATCTTACGGAGTCCGCAATCAATTTTCCGGTGACTTATGCAAGCTCTGCAAAACTGCAAATATTATTGAAAGACCAATGTAAACGCAAACGGACAAGGACCTATTTATGGAAAGTTGAAGCAGTGTATTTTTTCGCCTACGCCATCTACCCGTTATAGCGTAAGCAGGATTCCCAGAGGAACCACCACAAAGGTTGCGGGCAATGTTCTTTTTATTGCATTACTAGATTTTGCCGGCAGCTTTGCGCGCGTGGATGTCGGAAGTTATCCCATGAGAACGAATGTTTTTGTTTTGCTTGGCCAATACTGACCGTCTTCCGGGCAAAGGCATCCCCCTAGTTCTTCCAGAAACTCTTCTCCCCCACCTCTTCGAACCAGTCCTCGCAGTATGCGTCTAGGTTGGTTTGTCGCCTCTTTCTGGGTAGACCTCTGCATCAGGGACCCATAGTGTTGTAAAATACTGGGATAAAAGTATCGTTGGTCTTAAACCCGCGTATAGCGTATACCCAAATCTAAATGTTGTCAACAGCTTAGGAGTGAAAAGGTAGCCGACACACTGACGAAGTTACTTTTGGAGACGGTGTTAATCTATAAATTAGGGACTTAGTGTTTACACGTGTCTATTTTTCTTGAAAAATAGCTACTTAAAAATACAGTGAACGCTAAGTAATCTTTAGATTACGTAATCTATTGTTTCTTCTGAAAGCTCAAATGGTTTAGTATCCTAATTCTGGTCCTTTCATCCAAACTCATTTGGCTAAAAGTTAGGTAGGTAACGTGTCACAGTTTTTTTTATCATTCATCATCATGTCATTTTACAATCCGTAGCGTAGGTTAGATATCTACGTCATCAATCAAAGTCAATTCTGTAGCTGTTATCCCAAACGTATAGGTATCAACTGTGCAATTTTAAATGGAAACCGACGCTTTGAAACGTCCCACCCTTAATGGCACAGATGACCATTATGAAAAATTTAAAAAAGCAGGTTGGATATAACAAAACTTCCCTTTTGAAGATGTCGCTTACATGAAATCTCTTTCGACTTCCGGGCGGAACATTTAACAGTTTTTTCCGTAATACGTATTGCCGCGGGCTAAGGATAGAATTCTCGAGATACTTTCCCGTTTTAACACATTTGCCAGAAAGTCGGGTACAGCGCTGCGAGACAGAGCGCCCGGAGCCAGTCGTCAGCTGTTCACTCCTTGCACATTTATGAAAAAACTTTCCTCTACATTCTTGGCATTGTCTCTTCCATTCTTTGGTTGAATTTATTCTACATTTATGTAAGTTTGTCTATCTCGTTTTACAATCTGATCCAAACGAATTTTTCAATAAACCAAATAATTTCGTTTGATCTGTTATTATTCGGCAAATGAAATTACCTATATTATCCAGGAGATTAAATTACATTTGAGAATGTATTGATAAAATCATCTCGTTTATCGGGCCGCAATTTCACTCGAGTAACTTGGTAAGTTGTATTGGCAATAATGCAAATAATATAAAATTTTGAAGTTATAAAAGTTAATAAGTTACCTCGACAACTGTTCACTTGTTCGCTCTTGTACTTTTATGAAAAAAGTTTTGCTCGTTGCACTCTACTACGGGTATTGCCTTCGGAAAATTCTTGTTCGCTATAAATCTTGTGCATTTATACCCGCATAAATAAGCGGATTTATATTGTTTGAAATTAACACATTTCCTTTTTCCAAACCACGTGGTGTGTAGATCGTGTACGTATTAATACTTTGTTTGGAAGGTTTGTAAGAAGTAGGTCTTAATTTAATTAAATTTAGTTTCTGTTACAAAAGTAAAACCTTTTATTAAAGACTAGCTGTTGCCCGCGACTTCGTTTGCGTGTTTGTATTGTAAAATGATGTAGCTAGGTAAAATCAATGTGTTCGTATATCTAATACGAACAGTCACTATCTATCATTGCTTGCCTCTTTTTTTATAAATGGGAAAACATCAAATGACTCCTTTCGCTCTGGGCGGAATGGAAGGGAGTGTCAGACTCTTACTGACTAAAACCCATCTGTGTTCCTCCTAATGCCCGTTGCGTTCCAGGGCCGCGGTGACTCTTTCGAACAAATTCCGCAACCCTGACAGGCACTGGCCCTAGCGGGCCTCGTCTTTATGCTGACATTTTTTGTGACGCGCGTGGAACACAACGCGCCGTCGTCAAAATTATTTGAACAGAAGAGGTGATACTCACCTCTTCTGTTCAAATAATTTTTCGTGAGAAACTACGTTGTAATGATAATGCTTCTTTCATTTGGTGGCCTGTTGGTCTAGTGGTTAGTGACCCTGACTGCTAGGACGGAGGTCGTGGGTTCGATTCCCACAAAGGACAAATCTTTGTGCGATGAGTACGATTATTTGTTCTATATCTGGGAGTGTAATTTATTTATAATATGTATGTATTTTGAAATATATAAGTATGTTTATCAGTTGTCTGGTTGCCATAGTACAGGCTCTGCCTAGTTTGGGATCAGATGGCGGTGTGTTGGTTGTCCCAAGATATTGTAAATATTATTATTATTTCATCGAAACTATTCACAGCAGTCCTACAAGATGTCCTTAAAAATGTGGGTATAGATTGGGACTATAGCGGTATTAACGTCAATTTTCTGCCCAACTGTCTCACTTAAGATTTGCAGATGACTTTGTGGTTTTCACTGAGAACTTCGATGACCCCCAGAAAATGCTTCAAAATCTTTAAGATGCTTCTTTTAAGTTGGGTCTTGGGATAAATATGACCAAGACGAAGGTTATGGCAAACACCTTCAGCGATTCAAATCTGGAAATGAATTGTTAGAGATGATTAACCGATATGTTTATCTTGGCCATATCCTTTCAATTGGCAAAGAAAATCAACAAACGGAGGTATCGAGAGGAACACACCTTGGATGGGCCGCTTTTATCAAAATGGACGACATTCTGAAGCCTGCCAAAATTCCGCAATGCCTGAATTCCCGCCTTTATAACCAGTGTGCTTCTCCCACCATGACTTAGGTACTTACTTACATGGACGCTCATGCAGGAGGCTATTTACAGACTGATAGTTGCACAGAGAGCCATGGAGCGTTCATTATGCTTGGTAGAGGTACGTCGTCGAGATCCGAAGACGTACGAAGGTTTTCAACATCGGAAAACGAATTGTAGAACTAAAGTGGAGCTGGGCAGGACACTTGGCAAGGCGCGGTGATGATAGGTGGAGTAAGGCAGTGACTGAGTGGCGTCCGAGGACTGGAAGAAAAAGTATTGGTCGACCGGCGGCGAGATGGGCGGACGATATTGTTGCCATCGTGGGTAGAACCTGAATGAGGCTGGCACAGGAACGTGGGGATTGGCACACGAAAAGAGAGGCCTATGCTCAGCAGTGAGCGAAGTTGGACTGTGAATAATGATTTGCTAAGTTTGTTAACACGCGATAGAGCTACATAAAGTTGTCCATGGGAAAACCAACCAGAAGAGAAATCAACCCCGGCAGAGGACACGGCGGAGCATACGGTGAAGGTCTGCCCTGCTTGGGCGGAGCACTACCGTGTCCTCATCGAGGCGATCAGCGACGGCGACCTCTCGCTACTGCCTCTGGTTCACTCCATGGTCCAGAGCGCGGAGGCGTGGGAAGCCGTCACCTCCTTTTGCGAAACAGTAATGCTAGTAAAGGAAGGGGCGGGCCGCGTGAAGGAGAGGCAAACGTCACGCCTTAGCCGCCGAAACAGAAGAAGACGCCCCGGGCGTTAGGAGTCGCAGGGCGATTCTCGGCCACCGTAGGCACGGGCCTGCGGACGGCGAGCGTTGGGTGGCTCGCGGCCCGATAACAACCAGCGGCCCTACCATGACGTGTTAAAGCGTGAGTCGTTCGAGCGAGAAGGAGGGATGGAGCTATACACCCTATATAGCGCCACTGGTCCGGGTCGACGAAGCGTTGTGTTCCATGCGCACCTCCAAGAGATGTCAGCTAAGTAGACGGGGCCCGTTAAGGCCAGAGCCTGCTAGGGTTGCGGAATTTGTTCGAAAGAGTCACCGTGACTCTGGAACGCAAAGATCATAAGGAGAAAAACAGATGGGTTTTAGTCAGTAAGAGTCTGACACTCCCTTCCAGTCTACCCAGAGCGGAAGAAGTCATTTTGATGATTTCCCATCCATAAAAAAAACCCGCAACGAATAGAGTAGAGTATGGACTCCGTTGTGCGTAGGTGTCCTGGCTAAGTTTGCCGGCCTAGCTTCGTCCAAGTGTACAGAAGCAACCAGGGTGCTTTACAGGTTGAGTGGAGAGAATTAACCGTTCAAAAAATAATTATAATAACGTCAGTGGAGCAATCAAACCAAATCTTTTTTTTATGTTATACTCGTACATCAAATGCATAACGGTAAGTTTTGTATCAAAAGAATCACTGTTTATGACGTTTTAAAAGTACCATTAGTAACTAAAAAATATATTTTGGTGTAATTCTCATGCTTTTGATAGTTAGTACTTTTTTCGGTCAACAGATGGCATTACGGGTATCTGAATTATGCAGATAATAAGTTGATTTCTTCTAGATTTCTACAATTCCTATCAGGTTTATGTGTAAAAAATATCTAAATGGTTTTGTAACTAACTAACATGTCATTTTGTGCATTCAATTACGAACAAAAACCTTTTAAAATCAATATTGCTTACCTTCCATAAGATACGGCGTGATAATATGTAGCCTAAAGTATTCCTTGGTTTACAAAGAACATTTTTGCTGAATTTCAATTCAATCTATCCAGTAGTTTTGGCGTGAAGCCCTACCATACACACATACGCACAGACAAACAGACAAAAATTCTAAAAAGTCACTTTTTGTCATCAGTTACGTTTTTCTAACAAAAGCCACTTATTTTTTCTCGAAAATTCTCAATGTACAGTTTTTCTTTCGTTACTGTTTTATTATATGTATAGATGTTCGAAAATTAAACATTGTTGTATAGAAATAAGCTCTTGAACTTCTTTTGACAAAGAATATATATTTTTAATGTAATTTAAAAATCGTTCTTCTCCTACATAGACCTGCTTACCTGCCTTTTGATGTGTAATAGACGACGATGTTTTTCATAATTAATTATTTTCCAATTTTAATAACACCTACTCCTTCCTGATATCGTTGCTGCGTCGCTTCGAGATAGGAGGTAAATTCTGTGTAATTCTATTTTCAAAATTTACCAAACTGCTTCTGTACGCACATTTTAGCAAAACATTAACACCACAATTTAATCAAGTCACATAAACAGATTCGCTATACATCCACCGACTGAAACCAAACATATTAACAATGTGATAAAGTACGCTGTATATTAAAATCACTAACATTACGACCAACTGTGACATTTAATTTCGTTCGCCCGGAATATAATCCGACCAATATTACAAGAGTAAATACAAGGCACTCGGAATATTCTGCTCAAAAATAAAATAATCATGGTTCTTGAACTCAGGTGCAGTTCTGACAAAGACTGTTGAGGTCTTGGGTATAAATAATGACATAGCGCGCGAAAATGGAATAATGAACGCTCGCTCTTCACACTTAGATAAGTACCTAGATAGATAACTGATTGTTATTGAGATTTTCAATCGGCAATTTGTATGTAGCAGCCCCCTTTCTTTTAAGGATGGGATATCATCAAATGACTCCTTCCGCTCTGGGTGGAGCGGGAGGGAGTGTCAGTCTCTGAGAGAACCCATCCATGCTTTTCCTAGTGCCCTTTGCGTTCCAGGCCCGCGGTGACTCTTTCGAACAAATTCCGCAATGTAGGAGCCCCTTGGAGTTGAGATTTGAGTAAAGACAGCGGCTTCTACAAACAACCCATTTTCACAAGTACCTAGTTCTGGAATGTGTCTCTTATATACAAGCTATACTCAGCTTATATAGGAGACACATTCCATAAAGAGTTATGTATGTGTGTAGAAGACAAAAAATACTTTTTTCATTTTAAATACTTAAACATTAATACCTTCCAATTAAAAACCTACGTATTAGTAAAACGTTCCATATTGCGTAACCAAAGAAACTGCCAAGAAAAGCATAAGAGCTGTTTGTCTTATTCCTGCTCTAAGGTTAAAGCTTTTTATTGTACGCTCCTGAAGATCTAGGTGGCACTTCGACTGAGCCGCTTACCTCAGTCACGAATGCGCCCGGGAGCTTATGCACCGCTGCGACCGGACCTATCTATTTGCGCAGGCGTCCAATCAACTGTGTCGATTCAAACAATATTTTTACTTTAAACTTCGCTTTGAATTTGAATTATGTAAAGAGGTCAGGTACGGTTTGAAATCAGTTTTCCTTTGTAATTTTAATGAGGAGATCCTTATGGAATTGCATGCTTTGCAATACCTAGCTACAATTATGAAAAATCTTAACAAGCTGGTTTCAACCATAGAAAATTAGAATCTGTTAACGTGCAAGTCAAAAGAATAAACTAAATTGAAATAGACAGGCAGGAGAAACGTAGACATATTGATACGTATAAAAAAGTCGTTACCCCAGCCAACCAAACAATACAACGTCAGCTTACGTCAAACCATCTCTTTAGAGAATCCCATAGCGAAATAAAAAGAGATTCCACGTAGACTGATGACGCCAAACATTTTATAATATCATGCCAAAACCCTTGCGTGATATTAGTCCATGGGATCACAACTAATCCCTGTGCAAAAAATATTTGTTTCGCCTACGCAGGGATCCGGCAAAATAAGTATATATCTTGATCAAATCCCTTACACAAAATCACTATCTTGACAAAGACTCTAGGGATTTTGTTTAGGTTAGTTTGTGCTAGGTTATGTTTGGTTATCAGCCATTTGATCAAATCCCGAGAGCTAGGATCACGACATTTCTGTTATAACCATCCGCCTTATGTTTTGTTTAATTTACTTTGTTTTCTTTTCGAGAGCGGAAAATTGTTTCATTTCCTTACGCGAATGTTTTTGGAGTACCTACGTACATTATTTAATATCCGCAAATGTGGGTGCTTCCATGATAGACTGACCCAAAAAAGGCGTAAAATAAATAGACAACGGGCTATTGGGGAACAAATCTCCAGAATAGAAAATAGTTTATTCAATACTTGATTTATGTAAAGGCGTGTCGAAAGGAAAGGCGATTTGAATAGAGCTTCCCGTTAACCGTGTCGAACCTGAAAGCTTTTCATAAATGAACCTACTACAGCGGGTGCTCAGTGCAAGGTGGCTAAAAGCCTCCGTTGTTATATGTGTATGAAACTTTATACTAGGGTGCGATGAGGCAGACGTACACATTGAGCGACACATTAAAAGCATGACGCGTTGAATATGAGCCCGCCCGTCATCACGATGTGTCGTACTAGCGAATGTTTGTTATTGTACACTGAAAGTTAAGTAAATGTCACTTTGATAATGTACGAACATATTACACAGTACATTATCGTACAACAGCTTACTTAAGCTAACAGCAAACATTGGAACAATCGAATTTTCCCCGAATTCTGTACGAAAGTACTAAAGCTCGAGCACACGCATACGGTTCTCATTTTATTACCACTAGTTCGTAAGTACTTAAGGATGTTTGGAGTGTCTCGAACGTTGCCTGTACGTTTAACTATCAGTCGTTGCATCATTAATGCATGTTGTTTACAAGTTCTCACGCTGTTATTGGAAAACTCCACTTTATCTTGTCGACGACAGTATGGATGGTGTTCTCCGCTAACCGTTATGCTCTCTAGGCTCTTCTCATTTTAATATGCATTTTCAATTATTCCGCGTAAATCTCTCTCTCGCTGTTGAACGTTGGCAAAGCTTAATGGCTCCTCCCCCTTTGTAAGGCGGGGTAATGTTACTCAACTTTAAAATACTTTTAGCTTTCCCTAGTAAGTAAAAATAATACACTGTTAATTCTTGGGTTAATCACGCGATGGGCCGGAGCTGACCTTTGTCATGTTGCTGACAGAATTTCATTACGAACTATCGGCACCGCCTTAAATATTAAAATTTAATTATTCCTTCGTAGGGAGTAAGTGCCATACACATTACACATTACCAAACATTAAATAATTTAGTGAAAACGAGCCGTATTCGTGGAAATAAATTTGAAAGGAAGCTTTAAATTCAGTTCGTTAAAATATAAAGAATCGTGCACTATTTATTACGTCAAAACCAGGAAGGCGCAAGAAAACTGCTGAGGAATAGGTAATTAAGGAAATAATTCATGCCTATCATGCATTACCGCGTTATCTACGTGCAATAAACATAAAAAAGTAAAATTTTACGAGTTTCTGAGTTAGAAAGGGAGGCTAGATGGTAACGAATGCGAAGTGTAGGGGTGGGTACATCGCGTGAGGATGGCTCGTGCCGCCCCCGCTCGGGTGATAGCGTGAATGTAGCCGTACATGCAATCATCAAGCGCACTGATACCCATCCTTGCTTGCCACAAACGTAGCCGCCGCTAACACATTTATCACTTTCTTCAACACGCGTGTTTTTCCACGCGGGTAATCCTCAGTTTTTTGTCATTTAATTGGTGTTGTGCATGCTGTCTTTCTTATTGAACAATACCACAGAAATTTGTTTCGGATTGTTAACCTCAATCGAAAGTTGATATTTAATTCAATAAATTAAGTTGTCTGACATTATATTGTAAGGAATTTCGTAATTATTATTTAGAGCTACAGCCTCTTTGATGACTGGAACTGTGTAAACGTCTAGTTTACCAACCGGTTGGTCAGGGTAAAATACTGAAACTAGACACGAGTAAATCAATAAACATTCATTTCCATTAAAGTAGCTATCCTGCAAATACCAAAGTGATTACGATTCCGCAATCTCGATCAGGAGTAATCGATACTTGCGGATTTTATTACCAATTTTATTACAGCAACATAGTCATCACATAGATAAATCGATGATTTATTGTTTCCTTGAAGGCGTTGTTGGATTTAATGACCGATAAAAAGGTAAGGCCTTCGGGCCTCCTCATCTTCATACATCTGACGTAAAATCGATTGTAAAAGACCAAGTTTAGTGTAATAAATAAAAGAATACTTAAGTAAGGACCTTTTTTCGTCTGCATTTTCCCGCCTGTTGGCTGAGAGTGAGCTGTAATTAGTGTTGCCAACTCCAATAAAGCTGAATTCGGGACTGGCTTTTATTAAAGGAGGTGCACGAGTTCTTCAGTTGGAATTCAAATGGAAAATACTAGTAATCTGGATTTATTATTTAACTAGCTTGTATCTGTGGCTTCGCCCGCGTGAAATTGGAAGTTATTACAAGGGAACATATTCCCGAGAGATAAAGATATTATATTCTATCTCTCTGCCGAATTTCATCCAGATCCGTTCAGCCGTGACTTAGTAACAGACATCCATCCATTCAAACGTTTACGATTACAATAGTAGAAAGATATTGAAATTCTTTTGATTATTCAGTGCATCCACTGCAAGAACCTAGATTTTAACATTCGCCTCAGATTTTTCCCGTAACTCACGAATACATCATCCACGAGGAGTTGAGGACGTCGTAGAAAATCGGTGACATCTGGCAACAGTATGGCGGTAACGTACAGGACGCTGGCGCTTGCAAGCGCACTTGTGCCAGTCCCAGCAGCCATGATAAACGCAACGTTACGTGACACGAGTCTAAGCAGAGGCGTTTAAAATATCCAGGACACAGAATAGAAAACACTATTCGCATTTTACTTTAAGGAGAAGATTGCAGTAGGTTCTTGCTTATTGTGGGTTCTGTCTGCTATATATCTGAAGAGATAATCAAACATGTACCTACACTACCGGTCAAAAGTCTTTGGTCACCCAGAAAAAGGTACTCGTATTTTGTAAAAAGTACTTTGAGTGGGAGTGTATTTTCGCCTAAACCTAGTTCAGCCTATCCCAATATTCGGTTTACGTTACCACTGAGAATTTCCAAACAACCCAATAACACTACCTCACCTGAGATCGAACCCAGACAGCCTTGTCCGAGACCACGTAAGTCAATAACTAATGTGAATGCTAAATTCAGTACCCTCTATTTATAAATAAATAGTTCTTGTCTTTTGAACTCAAACTAGATACTTGGAGGTTGTCTGAATGACGACTGAAGGACTCAAAGGTTAGACACGTGTTTATAATATTTTCCAACTACCAAATAAATAATATTTATTGAAATTCGACATGAAACGTATTTGTAAATGCGGATAAAAGTACTTTTCATAATCAATATTGATTAGGAAAGGATTACCATCTGGCATGCTCTCATTTGGTAATCAGTTGCCTCGTCGTTCAAAGACGCCTTCGATTACAATTTAGTTACCTCAAAATATATTTCCTTAAACAGGTGATTAGTCACCTAAGAACCTAAGTGATTTTGTGATTACTTTTTGTACAAGGATAAAATCATGTACAAGAAGTAATCACAAAATCTCTTCATCGAACACCAAAGCGGGTAATAAGATCATTTCAAAGACATCAAAACGCGTTTACATTACCGTAATAATGTGGATGTATCGATACAATAAAGCAACGCCAAAAGCAAAATAACGTGAAGTCCAAAACGTATCTGAGGTACGCGATTTGTCAGGCAAACGTGAGTGTCCCATTAATAAAAGGGAACGAATCTTCCGTGCAAGACAAAGAAGCTAGTATCAATATTTATTGGCGTGCTTAGTATTAATCGGGGCGGATCGTGCCTTTGTATCGCGGGGCGCGAGCGTACGTTGGCGGCTGTGAATAGATGGACTGTCGCGGTCGGAGCTCGCCTAATTTTTCTACTGTGAATAATTTTTCGAGACCCCTGTTTACAGTAATACTTTTAGCTGGCGAAAAACGAGGTTACTGAGTTAATTTGCCGTTTTATTAAAACGCTGGCTGCATTTGTTTTCCTTATATTGCTCCCCTCCCGGTTTTATTCGTACCGTTAACATAAGAGAGTATCTCAATTCCATAAGAAGATTGTTTCATCTAAAACTCGCATTCAATGATACAATCTTCCTGCTTATTTTCTTTAAGATTTTTTAGCGTAGCTCGTAGGCCTCGTAGCGCGTAGCGTAGAGGTCTCGTAGCCGCGCCCGCCCTACAGGCCGACCGCCCGCTTTGATATCGCTCGCCGGTTGCCTCCGGTATCACCAATAAAATTCAGACGCGAGCTGAGTCAGTATGCCCCCAGACACAACCGAGGCCGGACGTGTGGCGCGCGCCGCGATCTCATTCACTATTCGCGTACGAAATGTGTGACAATAAGTGTTGCTTCCTCTTTGTTATCTAAAATTTTGATGTGTTTATAGTCAGATATCGCTGTTATTATACTTAGAACTTTTAAATATAAAACGATTGTAGGAATTAAGTGTGTAAATATCGCTTTATCCTGTCTGCGAATGTAATCAACCGAAAAGGGTAAGATAATTTTTAAAACGTTTTGTTGTGTTTGTATTTCATTTTTGGCTTCAGTTATTTCACTCAAACAGTTTAGTATAAATGTGTATCACTTATAAATCACTTTTGTCCTTGAATTCCGTAGGCGAGTAGTGAACAATGTAGTACGCACGCGACCGTTTTATGATTTCATCGCACATTAGTTTGTGATTTTCCATATTGCCTCCACCGTTGAGTCACCACGTCGACAGGTTTTTTTAATATTATTTGACCAAATCCAAATGTTCGTGACACAATTATTATGTTCCAAATAAATAATAATATGAAGCAACAATGGACAAATAAACCGCTGCGTACGCTGAGAGAGTTCAAAGGTTTTAATTGGTATTTATGTCAACCCTATTAGGTCTTCACACGAGCTTATTACTCCCAAACGATGTTGTTTAGAGATAAAATACTGGTCAAACTATCCTCATTAAACTCGTGTTCGTGACACAAAATGTGTTCGCATTTTGAGAGATAAGCAAACATTAAATAGAGTTTGTATGTTTATTAATTTTATAGAGTATCTGTCGATCAAGTGATGTTTAGCTATGTATATGTAGAATTATGTTCACGTAATATGATGTCAGCATTTTGTGGGTCATGCATTATGCTGTTACTTACAGGCATATCTTTGGACCGCAAATATTGGCATCGTAAAACGTGGCCACAAAAAACTACACTGTATCCCTTACGCGTACAAAGTTTCCATATCGGGTTCTTAGGAATGGTGATGGATCTCATTCATGTCTGTCGTGTTTGATGATATTATTACGTCGGGGGCTATTTCGGGCCGCAATTTTGCGAGATCGATGTCATTTAGCGGAT
Organism: Melanchra persicariae; assembly: GCA_947386135.1. Lineage (NCBI taxonomy): Eukaryota > Metazoa > Arthropoda > Insecta > Lepidoptera > Noctuidae > Melanchra > Melanchra persicariae. The sequence goes on along the minus strand of OX376650.1, from coordinate 7,729,835 downwards.
TAGATTTCAGCGAGTCTTTTTGGTTCTTTATAAAGAATGGTTATAGAAAAAACCAAACAATTGCGAGTCGGATTCGCGTGGAAAGGATTCCGAAGAATAATATTTTTGTAACATGTTATTAAAAAAACCATACCTATACTTTTTTATCTACAGGCTGAAAAGTGTGAGTAGATGGCCAAATCCGAAACTATGAGGAATAATGAAAACTACTGAAAGGAATCTCGAGCCCGATTTTGATGAAACTAAACTGCATCATTAGATTTTAAAAAAATGGTTATTCCAGCCAGGAATTGAACCGGTTGATTTTGACAAAAAAAAAACACACCCTGTATTATTACACCATCCGAAAGTGTCACTAATAAAGATCAAATTCTAGGAAGTACTTACAAACAAAATACGTTTCATTAAAAAAAAAATCAGTTCTGATAATTTTTTTGCAGATCAAAATCTTTGATGCAGTTTTAGTTTTCATCAGCATTGGACCCGAGACTACAACTGCACTGCTCAGAAATTTTAAAATTAATTTGTTAAAAAATCACCTTAAGATCTATTTTCGTATTTTATCCGAAATTCAATATTTTAGGTTTAGTTGTTTCGGAGATAAAGCTTCCCTCTAAATGGTCAATTTAATTTATTTTCTTGCTTCAAAATTACTTAATTTACGTAACACGTCATTGTTTGAGGCTTAGAAGTTCATTTATACCGTGTTCAACTGAATCGGTCCAGTAGATTAGAGCAAACTGACTGTGACACACGAACAGACACGAAGGATCCTTTAAGGGTTCCGTTTCCCTTCCGAACGTACGGAACCCTGAAAAAGACGGTATAATAAGTAGTTCGGGCGTTGCTCTTACCATTTAAGATGAGGAATGGGCAGCGATGCCGTAGAGACAGCGCCGCACTAAGATTGCGGCCGTATTATGCTTATGCACTGAATATTCATTGTCGCCTCGCGCACTCAGTTGGTGCTCTTTAATCAACTCCTTTCGCGGCTTACGGTCCTTTGAACCGTAAATATGGCCGCACAACTTTAAGGAATAAATTGAATGTGGCTATAAAAGTGATTGTCCGTATCTAATTGGTATTTTCGTTGTATGTAATAGAGGTTTGCGACACAGTTTTCCAGACTTAAATGTTATGTTATTGTATTGAACATAACTGAATGAGACAACAATAGAATAAGTAGTCTAAATTTAGTTTTATTTTATGTATCTATCTTATCTGCCTATCTAACACGTGTAAACAGTCAAGTCAGTGACACCAAACAGCAGATTGTGAACACGAAACGTTTTGAGAGCACATTCATTGTGCGTACAGCTAAGGAGTGGAAATCCCTGCCAGAGTCTGTGTTTCCTGATAGCTACAACCTTCTTTAAGTCAACAGTGAATATTGGTTACTTCTAGGCAACCTTGCTCTATCTTCGACCACATCATCGCTTACCATCAGGTGAGGTAGTGGTCAAGCGCGTGCCTACCCATAAAAAAAAAACCGGCCAAGTGCGAGTCTTTCTCGCGCACGCAGGGTTCCGTACCGTTTCTATAAAAACGGCAACTAAATCACGTTTGTTGTTCCCTTATTGTTACTTAAATATTTATTTAATTCTGTTTTTAGTATTTGTTACTATAGGGCATCGGAAATGCATCATCTGTGAAAATTTCAACTGTCTAGCTATCACGGTTCATGAGATACAGCCTGGTGACAGACAGACGGACAGCGGAGTCTTAGTAATAGGGTCCTGTTTTTACCCTTTGGAACCCTAAAAAAGATAATTTCTTAACTTTTGTTTGGACTTCCGTTAACCATGTTGATAAGAAAAGCGCATGAAAACTAAGAGATTAACGTCATTGGAAGAAACGAATTGGAGAAACGCCGAATTATTAACGTTCCTATGCATAAGACCTACCTACTTAGTCTTTTCATACCTACATAATTAAGTAATGTGATTAGTACGCGTTTAAAAGCCTATTCACGAGTATATTATTCAAATAAGCATGACTTGGTAGTGGTTAAATGCATTACTGGTAGGTATTATAGGGACTCTATAATGCATAATAAATGGAAGAAATAAAAGAGACCGCTTGATTCTTCTAAACGGCTCATTGGATATTTAATGAGGTTCACACCATTATTATTCATATTCAACTAAGATAGCACCGAAATCTCGATGTTTTAACATGTCCCATCAATAGGTAGATTGCACCAGTCAAAGCTTAGTCAGATCGCTAGTATGGACAGTGAGCTACTACTTCGACGACACGGTTGGCGCAGTGGTTGAGCGATTGGCTTATGCGCTGCGTGTCGCAGGTTCAATTCCCGCACGGAACAAATATTTGTATGGCCTACAGATAGTTGTTCCGGGTCTTGTTGTTTGTGTTTGAGAGTTTATATGTTTGTAAATGCACCCACGATACAGGAGAAATTCCTAGTGTGGGGGCAACGTTTTTATGAAAGAAAACTTCACAGCAATGGAAAACGATTTTCATCTAAAGTAGATAAGTACCTAGTGATAGAAAAAGTATTCTACGAACATAACATCTCAATGAAACAATTGTTATGTAATACATAGAGAAAAATCGCTTTTGTAATTTGCGTAGGTAAGTGTAAGGTGCTCTGCCAGGATTGCGGAATTTGTTCGAAAAGTCACCGCGGCCCTGGGACGCAAAGGGTATTAGGAGGAACACGGATGGGTTTTAGTCGAGTAAGAGTCTGACACTCCCTTCTGCTTGTCCAGAGCGGAAGTAGTCATTTGATGATATCACATCCATAAAAAGGTGCTAGTGATCGCCGTTTTACCTACATAATGTACCGAACCTATGTTACAAGAGATCCACGGAAAAAACTTTCATCAACAAATTGTTTTGTTAGAAAGCAAACTCAATGTCAGTGAAAGCCAATGGACACTGTATCTAAGAGCGAAATTACTCGAAAAATTGGTTCGGAAAGGATCCCTGTGGTAGCTTTATTGAAAAAAGGTCGGCTTGATTGATATTCGAACTTTACACGTTGAAAATGGTGAAATGCGAACCGTTTCGGTTTTTCGTCTCTGGCAAAAAAGATTGACTCAATTTGTTCTTGTCCGTTACGAAATAAACTCGACGAAGGGTATTTTTAACTACGGATTTATCTTTCGTGAGAGTCTGTAATCGGCCTTATTTCGTCTAAATTAGTATTTACAATCTTTTAACTTTATAGCTTATGTCAATGAACGTTTCGTTAAGTCTGTACAGTATTCAGGGATTACAGAAAAACGCAATTTAAATAGCTTTGCAAAGTTTTATTACATACTACCTAATGGTGCTTTTGCCGTAGCACTTAAGTGTCTCGCGAAAATTTCATGAGATATTCATTTCCCGGCCTCCGCGTAATCCAATAATTTTCTAAATCCTCCATAAAAATTAAATAGTCATTTGGCTAATTACCACCCCTCGTTTCACCTCCATAAAGCACAATGGCTCTGAGCGAATCGTTTCTCCTTCTACCAAAATACTTAAAACGTGTTTTTACGGCTCGATATCATTATTCTAACAAAAATTTAATTACCTCAACTGCGGTGCTCTAGGGGCCTATTGTGCCTTAAATAAAACGTCGTACGCACTGCCGGCGACGGTCACGAGAGAGCTCACCGTGATAGATGATATTCGAGAACAATTAATCTTGGGCAAAATATGCGGACGATTTGCGAGCGAGTGGTCGGGCCTAATGGTCGGGAGATTATCACGCGTCCACGTCCCGCGCTCACCCCGCCCGTCGTCATTAGCGGGTATAACGTCGCTTTACTATACCTATCCGCGAATTAATTGATTGCCAAAAAACAATCCGATATCTGCACCGGCTCATAGAAAAAATAGTGACGTTTGCATACAAAAGACGTCGAGGGAGGCAATAACGTGTCGGCACACAGCCATATATCATAGTGAGGGTTTTCATAAAGGAGGCGACGCCGCACGCCGACGGGGAGCCGTGCGCTCGGACACTGAAGGCGTTGTTATGCGACGCCGCTGTCCTCGGATAATGTCTTGCATAAATTTACTGTAATCGTGTAAAGCCAGTGCCACTTGCATAATTTAATGCAAGCAATGCTGTTTACATTAAAAACGTCACAGGCAGACATTTTAAAACAGCTGCACTGCGAGACTACGTTTCCACTTCTGTAAAGTGAATCCACTAATTATGCATGAGAACACTCGGCAATAACAAGAATTTAATGGCGCCAATGTTCCGTTAATTGGAGATACCTGTTTGCAACTTGCATTACCTTGCAAACTAGAATGGGTTATTGTAGTTGCCTATAGTTGGATTCAATATCGAAACGGTGCCTCTGATTGCCTTTGATCAATTAAATAGCACTTGGCCTAATAGGTAATGTATAGTGCTTCGTACAATTAAATTGCGGTTTTTGTGAATGAACCATTGAACAGCTTAAAAGCTTTCTGTAATTGAAAAACGTTGCTTAGTCTCTCAGTATATTTACTCGTAGTTGATATTACTTTTAGAAACCTCAAGCGAGCTATTCACAAACAACCAGCTCTCTGAGATTGCTTAATCAAAAGATTTTATAGTGAGAACAAAGGCGAACTTGATAATCCATTAAGTATAGTTTGAGCGGAACTTGTGGCAGTCTGATCAGTGTGGGTAATTAAAACGCAAACAACGTATAAAACGAGAGTAGATCTAAATGAAGGCTCGCTGCGATATGAAACCTTAATTTTAATCAGATTTGGTGGGTTCCTGTATAAATAGCCGTAGTGTGAGCGTGTTTGGTGTAGACAAGTTGGGCGGGCGCAGCCGCGCGGCAGGCAAGTATCTACGGGCAAGTCGTCGCGCCAATGCAAATTAGTGGAATCACAATTAGCGCTCGATTGTTGTTCGCCCTGCAACTTGCATTTAGCAAATGAAACAACCAGGTAAGAGATTCTGCAAATAAATTATGGAATGGCACACTCTGTTTTCCTTCAGTCGTGCCCTCTACTGCGTTCTCGGCAAAAACGAATTCAATATTACCTGCAGTAGAAACCGCAGTGATGGTATATTTTATTTTTATTTAAGTAATGTCTTCACTTTAATTTCATTTCAAAATACCTATATTATCTTTTTAGTGCTATGCTACACATTGTATTTGTTTGAACGGAAGTGACGTAAGTATTCATACCCCCCACTATGTAGATACGAGTATGGTATTAAATACCACACGTAGTAGGTACCTACAATTAATAACGTGCTACAAGACGAATATGTTGAGCTATTTGTACAGCAAACAAAATGTCCACGGAATGTCCCTCGGGTTGACAGATGATGTTAAGGGCAATTAATCTTGACCAAATATGCGGGCGAATTGTGGGTTTCGCCTCCGTAGCCTAATGGCGACGGTTCTGCGATGTTCCAACGCCTTGCGTGCTCTCCACTCCCGCTTTTATCTACAAAAAATAAATCTCGATTTAAATGTAGGTACCTACGTGATCCACGTGTATATTTCCACCACATATGCGTCATAGAAATATTTCTATTTGATTTTGTTAAACAAATAATACAAAACAAACGAACGGTACTCTAGTTTCGATAGCATAACATTTTCCGTGTCGGTATTTTCGAATGGAGTTTGATTTATATCCGATAAATATTTCAGTTTTACAGTAGCTATGACACGATGTTTTCATATAATAGCCATGTCATTCCGCCCGGGGCCACAAAGATGAAAGTAATACCCCGATGTCCACTTTGAGGAAATATTTAATGGTATCCGTAAGACCCCTGTCATTTCCAGCATATCGTCTGATTCACACAGTTCAATATTTTAGAAGTTTGATCTTCGTGTTATACGAGTTTCATGGTAGCATTATTATGCGGGTTTTCTGAACGGGCCCGTGACGACGAGGTGTGGTGAACGAGCAAAGTTATAATAAGTTCGTCCCTTCATCTCTGGAGCGAGGCCATTGTCTTTTGATCCGATATAAAGGCGCTAACACTACATACGTTTATTTTTGTCGAGAAAATAAGTTACACTGCTTCTTTTGTTATTCACGTTATTATGTGTGAAAAGGATTTACCTCCTTTGATAAAATAATCTTTTTCAGGAGGAGCTAATCTTCTAATCTGGCGTTTTATTGATTGTTGTTTTTATTATAGACCCTTTTTTATGGATGGGATATCATCAAATGGCTTCTTCTGCTGATGAAGGGAGTGTCAGACTCTTACTGACTAAAACCCATCCGTGTTCCTCTTCATGCCATGCTATGTAATACTGGTATTCAGCTGAATCCGGTTTGACTGGTAGCCGACCCCAATGTAGTTGGGAAAAAGCTGGGCAGATGATGTTCCTCCTCATGCCCTTTACGTTCCAGGGCCGCAGGGGTGACTCTTTCGAACAAATTCCGCAACCCTGGATAGACTTTCACAAATAAATCGCAGCGTGTGTATATAGCGCGTGTTATGCCAGTCATCTCACACAAAGTCCGGCTAACCCTAATCATTAATAGGTAATTCCTCCGCTATCTTTCGTGAAAGGGCCAAGGGTTAACTAATAATTGTTTTCGCCCGTTACCCGTACTACTGTAACCCGTCCAGATCGTTTACGGTCATTCCCTTAATGAGATTAATGCATCACTAACTTACTTTGTTTCCATCTATCTAGTGATACACACGTACGTGTTCCATTTAGATAACACCACTTTATTTATATTGAGCCTAATATTGTGGCCGTTTAATGTGGTGCTTTTATACGCGCTCTCGTAAATCTCAGATTTCACATACAAAAACATTTATTAATAATTATTCCTGTGGACTAGCGGAGCTCTATTTATTTGAGTAGATGCAAAAAGTTTTGATAACATTTCATAAACCTCGTAACCAGATATTGTTGTTGGATGTATGAAACTTTGAAGGCTCTTCAGGAGTTTTATTACATGTTACGTACTGTTATTGAAATTGTGATATTACAATTATTTTGGAAGACTTAACCTGTAAGGCTGTAATCCTACTTGATGTTACTTTAGTACTTATCGTTACGCGAAGTTTATCGTCGGAGCCATTGCTACGCTTCGCTTTAGATGGACGTTCTCTTTAATTAACTACCCTACTTTTTCTTCGCCTTCTACTCATTTCACTGCAATCATTCTTGTTTCTAAATAATTTTGTTTTAAAACAGCTTCTCATTTTCGCATAAAAATAACATTTTACAAGGGTTGGTTCTTTTGGAGCTGCAAAAGACGCTAATTTCGATTTAAACTTCTTGGGTCTGGCTTTAAAGTGGAATACTTGTGGAATAATTTAATTTTCGTTCGATTTAAAGTTAAAAAGTTATGTAGTTAGATTGGCTAATTCAAAAGAATTGTTTCCAGAATCTGATGAAGTATCGCATTATAGGAAGTTAGGAACACATGCTCCAAACATCAGTCTAGAATTGGTATTTCTTTTTCAATTTACATCAGACCCTACGATTTTATCGGGGGCGAAGAAATAAAGCACGTCCCGACAGTGAGCAGTTTGAATTAACCTTTCGAGTAGCCTTGTAGATTCGTGGCCCGGTTACGAGCGGGTCATCTGCTAGTTAATATTCAAAGGGTCGCACAATCACGGATTCCGTACGCGTCTCCGCTCCACCGACGCTCACTGTGACCGCCCGAAAACCTCCCTTTTACTTACCAAACACACTACCTACACTGTTTGTCTGGAAAATTACGCAGACAATTTAGTCAAGCGAAACAAAAATTTCGCAAACAGTAAAACGAGCGCGTACATGAAATTTCATTACAGCTAAAGCATGTGTTCGGACAATAGGTATCGCAGAATATTCACATAAGCCTGGGACCCTCCATAACGGTTCGTTCGTTTACTGAACACAAAGACTGACGTATAAAAATTCTTTTTCTTATGAACAGACACCAATGTAAAATATGAAAGTGTTACATTTTCGTATACGTAATCAAGGCCGCTGGAGTTCGATAAACTGGCTTTGCCCGTACCATTTCTTTTCGCGTTATCTATAAATAAATGCGAACGCGTTTTCTAACATCCTTCCCTCGCGTTCCCCAGAGATATCCTACTTTGAGAAGATAAGTGAAACTTCTGAGATAGTGAAGGGCTCTATTGATAAGTTTTATTTTAACGTATGAGGTGCATGTGTGTTGTATAACTGCAAAATATGTTATGTTACATTGGCGAACCAATTATTATAAAGTGCTTAATAATATTTAACATGTTCCAAAAAAACAGATTATGAAAACGCGGTAAGTACTCCACAAACCTCGTTCGTCGATCATTTCATTATTGTATAAATCTGATTTCACGTTCATTACTTAACTTTTTGATCAAATTTAATTCAGAATTTTGAGGATTGTTCGTCCAATTTCACGGATGAATGGATTTGTTTCGGGACTGCAAAGAAATGTTTCAATGTAAGCCTACATTCAAATAATGCGAAGGGGGATTTATAGGAGCGGCCGGTCCAAGCAAAGTATTCACGATTGAATGAACACACAGATTCAAAGATAAATCGAAATATTGCTAATTGATAGAGTATTTATTTTTGTATAGCCTTTAGTCGGCGTATTTCGAGCATTGGTCTTTAAGTCCAAGTTGTGAAAATATTTCGTTGTGAAGTTAAAAATGTCGACAGTACAACTATACTACACCTACTGCAACCTAATCTGGGCATCAAGATATTAATTAGTAAGTGTCGGAATAATAACCTTGAAAATGATAGTCCTAACCTGCGGCTCCTGTCTTTAGCGGCAATAAAACCTTCGCAGATAACTTATTGCTCTAGGAAAGTTATAATCAAGCACTTGTTCTATTATAATTAAAATTTACGACTAGTCCGTTTGTAATTAATGGCAGTTTCCATGGATAAATGATAGCGCTGTTTATAGTAAGGCTGTTTTATATTCTTGTCTCGCCATTTTGAGATTTAACATGTTCTTGGTAGTAGAAACTACTTACTAAAATGTTTCTGAAGATTGGTTCTGATTTAAATAGGTACTTATAGGATTTAATGAGCAATGTTGTCATGCGATATAATAATGTCTTTCTCATTTACCTACCTAGTTTTGTGCTTGATCAGCAATATGTACGTATTGGTACATAATATACTGCCTATCGTTGTGCATTATTGAGTGAATATTCAGATGGCACGATACACGAACACGAGTTTGAATCGCACATTAGTTACATTTGGTTTTGATTGTTGCAGATATCACCGATGAGCCGAAGCGTAGCAGACCCTGAGCTGTCGTGGAGACGGATGCCGTGAGCTCTATCCCAAGGAGCGCACGACGTCGGCGTGATGAGCACAACCCGCCATAATGCGTCGGCGGCCATTTTAAACCGGGAACGGACGCGTTTGTCGGCTCGAGATGGCCGTCAATCGCGGCGTACGCGCATCCAGCCTCCCTGCGCACGCGCAATCCCATACTCCACCGCGGCACTATGAAATGTGGAAACACGGCAAGTGGCGACAGAAAACGTCACCACCAAGGACAAACGCAGCCGTTAGGGTTCCCAGATAGAAACATTGTATAGTGAAATCCTTAGAGGCCTAAGTGTTACTTTTGTGTGTAAATATAGTGGTGTATAGATGTTAAGGATGGCGGGCGAAGGTCGAGGTGCGCGCGCGCCGCTGCTGGAGTGCGGCGGGGCTGAATTCGCTCATCCGCATAAAACATCAGCGCCGAGGTGCTGCTTTTGGCTGGCCAGCCACGTCAACGTGAGGAAGTGTGTCGCCGGCGTCATGCTGCTATCCGTCCTCACCATATTCTTCTATACATATTACGTCACAGTACCTCTCACTAGGTAAGTCAGTAACCTGCGTTCACGTTTCACATTCGTCTTTACTAAAGCGCATCAAACTATAGTTTCATTAGCGAACAACGTAAACATGAAAGCAAAAGTGGATTGTCTGTATTGTGTACGTATAATGAATCACTCGAAGCACGCTGCGATACAAACCTATGATTTATTGTTTCGACGATTCTCTTCAATAGCACTACATTAGAGTTTTCAGCGATACCTGTTAGTTAATCATTTTACACAGTTTACCCAATCGAATGGAGAACTTTTCTCATTATGACATTATATTCATTAAAATTTAAGCGAATCGCGCCTGAATTTAATTAATTAATCTAGTTGAAAATATGCGTCATTCGCATATAATCCAATTTGCTTCGTATCGGGAGCAAACACGTAGCTGATACGAATTAATAATATGAAATTATCGCATTCGAACAGCTCGTCATTATGTCACACTGTTATTTATTGGGATTAGTTAAGGCTATGTGGTGTTTGTGTTGTCTTTTTATCGTTTTGATAGTATTTTATAATGGTGACAAAATAAAATCATTTTCCAGTTTCCATGCGCATAAAATTCCCACCTACGTATACTTACTTGTATTTTAAAAGGGTAGCTACTATAAAACCCTTTGACATACAAGAGACGTTTCCGTTTTATATCTCTCAAGATTTTACGGAAAAGTATTTGCATAAACTCATCCTTTTCTTATCTCATGTTGTGGAAGTACACGTACCGTACAGAAAACTCGCATTTCCTGGCTCTTTTGCCGGTCGCACGAGAACAAATTCAAGTGACACAAACATGCGACTAGAAACACCGAACTCGTTCACTTCACAATGTTTATCTTTTATTTCAATACCAGAGGATTCATTATGCATAAAATTGGCATTTAATACGTAAAGGAAATTGCTTCGCGGAAGTATTACAGACGTTTAACTTTCTGCCGAGCGTCCTTGTCGCCCTTTGTTTGGCAGCTTTTCGCAGCTGAATTAGGACGAGGAGGCGAATATTTCAGAGTAATTTATAACGTGATTTTATGTAATTAGGGCAGATGGCGTGTAGCTAGGACCCATAATATTTTATTTTATCGGCTTAAAATTACATCGCCGAGATGAGCGTCAGGGGCGGCAAGTTTCGCCGACTCCGTGGGATTTATAGCTAAACTTGGGTTCTGGCTAATTAATGGAAGCTGCTGAGCTAACGCGCCGCCAAACCCGCTGATATAAGGGCATATTGTTTTATAAACGTTTATTTACTATTAAGCCGTTATCGAGTTTAACGTCAAAATTTTCGCCTTCCTGATTTGCATGCAATTCTGACCACATTGTTGCTAATTAGGGCTAACTACGTTGTTTATTGCAAATAAATACATCATCACAGAGGGACACAAAGGGCAGGATTTGCTCAATAGGTAGGTACATAGGTCGTTATGTCTTCTAAGCGCCGGTAAAGTTTCCTCTGGGTTGATTCAGGCGTGGCTTTCATTAAAGCAAAGAGGCCACAAGACTCAGCCGCGGCTCACAGGACCAACGGATAAAATATTTCCACAAATTCCTGCCTTTATTTATTTTACGCTATTGAGATAAACCTTAATGGCGCTTTGATGTGGCTCTGACTTGGTACGCAGCTTTAAGTTTGGCAGTCTTTGATTGATTTTCTTGTGAAATTTGTTTCGGAGGTGACTTAGTAGGCAAATGGTGTAACTTGGATTTTAATTGCCGGCTCATTTGTTCAGGTGCGGGAGAATAGCCTTAATTTATTATTGGATTTTTAATGGAACGTTTTTTCATCAATATTTATAACCTTTAAGACAAAAAAGCTTTTTCGTCGTCGGTGTCAAATAACTAAGAAGCAACCAGACACCGACTACCGAAATTAAAGTTATTTTGTACTTTGTAGTGTTTTTTTTGGAAGTCGGTTTTTTTGTGTGAAAAAGTTTTTTATTTTTCACTTTTTAGTGGTCCACACCTAACAACACCACTGGAAAGTTACAGGAAAGCAAAAATACGCAATTTCGTATACATGGATGATTTTTCCATATATTTTTTCCAGCTTTTTGGACCAAATTGCTTGACCGATTTTGATAAAATGAAATGGGACCAATCGAGAAGCATATCCTCTCACTCATAAAACAAGAATTTTTCAAATCGGTTCATAAATGACGGAGATATGGGGTAACAAACACAAAAAAAAAAACAAATTGAGAACCTCCCCCTTTTTGGGAAGTCGGTTAAAAAACTAATAACCATAACACTCCCGAGTGTCGATATTTTATGGGAGGATTCCGTTTTTTGTCAAGAACAGGAAAATACACTACTTGGAGACTAAATAGAGAATCATAATTCATCATAAAATAAATAAAAACTACAAGGAAAGTCCATTTACTTTTGTTTAGATATCCACGATATGGTTACACAATACACAACGGCTAGAGCACACTATACACAGCTTTTACAGTTTACACGGCTTAGATAATACGAGTAATAGACACTTCAGTCATGTTATCGCGAAAACAGTAGATACTTTGATACTGAGATGATGCTTACGTTTTATGACGATGTTCACAGCTGGGTGAAAATCTGATAACTATCAGCACACGTCTGAACCGTTCCGGTTTGTTATATATTTTTATAACTCAGTTTTTGCATGAAAGCACTGATTCTTGGGGTTTCATACTCCCAAAGGGTAAAATCGGGACCCTATTACTAAGACTCCGCTGTCCGTCCTTCCGTCCGTCCGTCTGTCACCAGGCTGTATCTCATGAACCGTGATAATTAGATAATTGAAATTTTCACAGATGATGTATTTCTGTTGCCGCTATAACAACAAATACTAAAAAACAGAATAAAATTAATATTTAACGGGCTCCCATACAACAAACGTGTTTTTTTTGCTCGATATTGATAACGGCAACAGGTAGACGTTTGAAATATTCACAGAATATATTTTCACAAAATATAGATACGGAACCCTTCGTGGGCGAGTCCGGCTCGCACTTGGCCGGTTTTTTTAATTATTAAATCGACACATTCACTCACTCACACCACTTCACTCACTCACTCATCACTGATCACTTTTGACCACTATCTCAAAATAATGCGGTCGTCGATGGAGTACGCATCGATAGGTTCTGTTTAATGTATTAGCTGTGTAACTGTCTCAATTTAGTTTAGGATGGTGTTTAGGGAAATTCGTCCACACTTAAAATACATACTAGCTTTCTCCCACGACTTCGCTCCCGTGGCGAAAAGGCAGCCTAGGTATATAATAGTGTACCTTTTTGCCGGTATGACCTATATGTTATCGGATCAGCTTCCAGTGATTACCTCCTACAATACAAACATACAAATAATTTCAACTCTTGATAATGTTAGTTTAGATAACAAAGATTAACATCTAAGATTGTTTCCAGTCTGGTGTGGCGTGACCGCGTCCCGCGACCGCTGTCGCAATGCTCGCTGCTCGCGTCGCAGCAACAAGCGGCTCGCGACCACCGATCAGACGCGCGTCTGCGCATCGACGCCAAGGTGCTGGTGATCGTCGAGTCGGCCTACTCGCGACTAGGGCGCGACATCGCCGAGCTGCTTGTCGCCAACCGTATACGGTAAGTGGACCTACACAAACATATAACGACGCGAGACGCCAAGCGTGCAGTGCTTCCGAATACGAACATTTTACGTTCGCATCACTTTGCTACTTACCAGATGACTCGCTAGGTTGTGTGCTCAGCAAGCCGCCTTAGCAGTGCGTTTTCGGCCTGAGATCAACACCACTATTTCTTTGCCAAACAATTTTCTTCAAATCACATCTACTAGTAATTCGTAGCATACCCCGGTTTCCCTCAGCAACTACCAAACGAACAAATTCAGCATTTAAGCGCTCGAATCTCAACTGAACATTAAACTTTTTGACCGCTACATAACGTGTAGTTTTCGCTTCGGAATGGAACTAGTTTCATGAAATATTTCACAGTTTATTTAACTTTCAGAATTTTTCAGCGTTTCGAGTATTTTCAGCGTTCATGGTCGTAGGCATTAAGCTCTTAACTGCCATACATTTTTAAAGAAACTCCTTTGGCTTTAGTTATTGTTGAAATTTCCTGTTGTAGTTACGTTTAGAATAGCTAAACGTAGACCATAAAGAAGCTTCAAACTATATCAAATTACACGACCCTACTCGTGTCAGTAAGTAGTCAAATTAACCCATCGATTGCCTTATACAAATTCACATGACTTTTTAAGAACCAATTTCTTATAGTTATCATGTAAATATTTACTGAGTCGGTTCGCTTGATAGCTGTTATGGGGCTTTGCCTCCCTTTGTTTGTTTTTCCTTGTAGAGAGCGCGGGGCCACAGAATGGATAGCGTCAGAAGTTCGGCTCCATATATCGTGGGAAAACGTACGAAAATATTGAAATACGTCTACTTAAGTCGCGAACACAAAATGTTGCTCGCTAGACATTGATTGTATCTACGGTAACCATAGATACATTACTTCTATGACGGTTACAGACAGGGCGACCGAGCGACCGCGCGTTCGTTCCCCTACGTTCGCTTTGTCTTAATCCAGCAAAAGTCGAGCGAGCGTGCAGTGTCCATGGGCGATTTCCATTCGGTTTGAACCCGGTATTAGTTCGCGTCTTTTTTCGCCCGTTGTGTGGAGCCAGCCTTCTGCACCCATCTATTCTATGGTAAGGCGATCGGTTGTGCCCGCTGACAGCTAATATGCGCGCAGGTGATGTACTGCATCGGGCAGCGTATTGGGGAAACAACCTTTGTTTTGTGCAAGCTGAGAACTAGCACTAACAGCGGTTTTCAGCTGGAAAATTTGATATTTTTCCCTATTTTATAGTCGGCTTCAGCGAACTGAAATTATTGTTATGTTTCTCGTTTTTCGTATGTAGGAGTAAAGTTTACATAGCCACTCTCGATAAGACTGACTGTCGCGTTGGTCTAGTGCTCGCAAGTACTACTGCTGAAAATGAGTACCTGGTTTCGATTGCCTAGTCGGGCAAAGTGCTTCTAGATTAACCTAAGTAGAATTTGAAGTATGAAAAGTTTAAGGCAATATACATCATCATCATCATCATCTCAGCCGAAAGACGTTCACTGATGGACATAGGCCTCCCCAAGTGTCGCCACAACAACCGGTCCTGTGCGTCTCGCATCCATCGGTTACCCGCGCCCCTCAGCAGGTCATCGGTCCACCTCGTGGGAGGCCTTCCAACGCTGCGTCTTCCGGTACGCGGTCGCCACTCCAAAACTTTTAGATCTTAAAATGAACAGGGACAAAACCAAGGTCATGATAAATACCCATGTAGCACCCACTCCTATCAAAATTGGAGGCAATATACACTTCAATAAAATGGAACTGAATCGGCCAAATTTAGTGGGTATGGTCTACGTATACCTCTGCTTATGCCTAACCCATTAGGGAATTCAGGCGTTATGTTACTAGGTAGAAATAAAATCACCTCAAGTTTTCTTATATAATGAATGACTGTGTTTTAATCTAATTGATCGCTTATTTCAATGATATAATTAACTAGGTATGACCAGATGTGAATTTTCCAGCGGAAGCCGTAATGCTTTTTTCGTCACGTTCAGCTAGACCCGAAGACAGTCATAATATCATCGGGTGCTAATTAAATTCATTGCTATGGTAAATTATTGTAAACATTACGAAAATAGCTTTAGCATGAAGTTTTATGCTTAAAAGGTTTATGCGGCCCATACACATTCAAGTAATTTGATCAAACAGGCTGGTTCAAACAGTTTTATCAAATTGGCTGTGGGGAAAAAATACCAAAAATTTGTTGTCAAATGACATGAAATTACATGTTACCTACTGTAACATGTAATTTCGTATTTCTATTTGATCAAACACTTTGAATTATGTATGCGCCAGATAAATGAAGAATAGCGGTCATTGACCCACCTACATTCATTGACACACTTCATTTCAAAAACAGAAATAATGACATAAAGCTGTCCTGAATCGACATCTATTGTGATCCTTACTGTTCTAGTAATGAAAAACGATTCATAATTTACTGCCCGGGGGTAGGTACCTACGAAGAGATATTAAGGAAAGGTCAATGACCGTTATTCTTCATTTATCTGGCGCCTACTATAGTCTGTTTGATCAATAGAACGTGTATGGCCCGCATTATTAGAGAAAACTGAGTTTATTATAGTGTATCAAACCAGGAATTCATGATTCGAGAATCAAAACTACTTGCTTCAGTACTGTTTACCTTCAGGTTGTAGGTACAATCCTTTTCCTGGTCATAGGCATCCCCAATGACTTCCAGCTGTTTTGGTATAGGGCACTAGCCCTGTACCGAAACTGCTGGATCGACCGTCCGACCGAGATTCCCGGGGTGAAAGCCCTAGTACCTAGACTAGTAGGTCTAGGTACTAGGGCTTTCACCTTCTAGGGCCTTCAGTTAGTACGATGAAGTACTATGGTACCTACTTTCGTGATACTTGCTTTGAAATTTTTTATAAAACTTACAAGACAGCCTGAGTCTGGGAGTCTACTCTCTAAGCCCGAAGTCCGTAGTTTCGGCCTTAGTGTCGGGCGTTTTCTACTCCGTATCACCTACGGACTTACGATTAGTCCCGAACCCGAAGTAAGAACAACTGTCAAATCGTGTTGTCATTCATTCTTAGTTCGGGTTCGGGACTAATCGAGTCAGTAGGTAAGTCCGTAGATGATACGGAGTAGAAAACGCCCGACACTAAGGCCGAAACTGCGGGCTTCGGGCTTAGAGAGTAGGTACACCCCCCTGAACTTTGACATCTGGTATTTCCTATGAAGTAATTATACGGTTATCAATTTACACACTACAAGATTTTCCTCGAAGTTATTAATTATTCGTATCACGATTCTTAATAATCATGTAGTCATTGTGTTAATGAATGGCGGTTACAAGTATGTAAATAATAAGTTATCGGGGCGATATGAAATTAACTTATTAACCCCTCGATGTAGACGTAAATACTGCAATGAACGTATTATTTATCAGTTACTCTGAAGTTTTTGATAGTTGTTTTATGAATGCTGATTAAGTACTTAATTACTATAGCATAAAGATTTTTGAAAAAATACTATAAGTTGTAACCAGAATAGTGAATTTTGCCTCTTGCACCATTTGCCTATCTTTTACAATAATAATATTAGTAACCGAGGGCCAATTCTCGTATATTTCATTGATTGTCGGTGACTTGAATTTGAACGTTTGTTATGTAAGAGAATTTTCCTTGTTATCAAAACTCAATGTTTGTAGGTTTGTTAGATAAAGAAGTAATTTCCTTAGTCTAATCATTAGGCAACATGACGATTGTAAGAAGCTGGAAGTACCGTCAACATTTTCAGTTTAGAAATACTCCATACCTAGGTACTGCAAGAATATGTTCGATCGATAGCTCCACGGAAACAGCTGAATATCTTACTTGAGCTAAAGTACCCTATACATTTTCCAGTGTCTATTCATCATTGACTAAATTAATTCATAAATCGTGCAGTATTAAAGTGTCTCCGGTTATTTTCCGGCCTGTATCTCGTGCTCACGGTCGACCGCCTTGCGTTATATGAGACTTTTTGCTCCCATCGGGTAAAAATCGGTTTCCTCTCGAGCGCTGGGCTTCACTGAACTCCACGCTTGCTTATGAAATGTTTGACGGGTCAGGAATTAGTTTTCCTTCCTTGATATTTTTTATCGAAAGCTTTTCCTTAGGCCTCGGGTTTTTTATCGCATCTGTTCGTTTACGGACTGCAGATGAAGTCTATTTTTTTTGCAATGACAGATTAAATGCTTTGTTTGTAACTACTTACGTTCTGGAATTACTCGTTTCCAAGAAGAACTCTTCGCTCTATTTAAGGGCTTACTGTTTGAATATTGACAGTCAAATATACTTAAAGGCTTAGGTATTACTGCCTACGCGTTTTCGTAGAAACGTTGTAAGTATCTAATCGGTCAGCCTAAATAATTCTAAGTTATGTCGTATGCCCATATGCGTCACATACCTTCGGACATATCGAAACAGTCGCTTCTGTAGGCGGTGTTTATAGGAAACACAACGTAATCACCGAAAATAAAGTTATCAATCAAATTAACATTAGTCTAATAACTTAAAGTGACAAGTTTA
The DNA here is from genome assembly GCA_947386135.1 of Melanchra persicariae. Lineage (NCBI taxonomy): Eukaryota > Metazoa > Arthropoda > Insecta > Lepidoptera > Noctuidae > Melanchra > Melanchra persicariae. The sequence goes on along the minus strand of OX376650.1, from coordinate 7,711,899 downwards.
ATGTTAATTGCTCTATTATTGTGCCTTTTAATTTGTTTAGTTCTCCTCCTATGCAATAATAATTGACTTCAGCAATTATTACTGCTACTAACTCCTTAGCAACACACTAATCATGTAAAAGCGTGTCTCATAAAATATAAAATACACGAACATTTTTCAAGAACAAAACTATTCACGAGTACATTGTTATAAACTTTAGAAAGCTCTATTCATAAATTCATAATATTCCAGCTGTTCAGCTTTTCTTCTCTCTGATAGTCGATGGGGCCGAAAAGTTCTGGAGTGGCGATCGCGTGCCGGAAAACGCAGCGTTGAAAGGCCTCCCACAAGCTGGACCTTTGACCTAGTATAGGTCGTGGGTAGCTGATGGATGCGAGACGCACAGGACCGGTTGTTGTGGCGACACTTGGGGGAGGCCTATGTCCAGCAGTGGACGTCTTTCGGCTGATATGATGAGCTTCTCTACATAAGTATTAAGAGTTTCTCTTTTACATAAGTATTTTAGCCTTAAAAGTTATGAGCACCTAACTACAAGTTGCGATAAGTCCTTTGGGGCAGATTTGTCTGGACCCTGTAGCCTAGTAACAAGACTACGAAGATACGACTTATGTCTGTTTCTTCATTACAATAAAACTCTTATCGTTTTCATTGAGACTGAAAACAAAAATAATACGATATTTGGTTGTATTTTTTTAGCAGTTCATTACACTTGATAACGTTCGTGTATTTTGTTTCACCAGTACCTGCGCAGGGTGTTGATACCTCGCCCAATTGAGTTTAATTTGCTAATTAACTTTCAGTCCCGTAAAGGGTGTGGAGCTGTGGACCCAGAAAACTGTTTAGTGAAGGATCACCTTTTATTACATGTACCTACACACATATAAAACAAAAGGCTCTATTTCGTTCTGAGAGCTTGTCATAAAACTACCCAAAATAAAAGCAAAGTGAGTACCTAACACAGAAAAACTATGACGTATCCTTCTTACATGGACATGTTCGCAATATTACATACAAGACTTATATATTTATACACGTATGTATATAGCTATGTACACACAACATCAAGCACGCGGCTATTTCCAAATCCGGTTAAACTACTGCTGTCATAGAATGATTTAGCATCAAAATACACAGTATGGATTTAATTCTGAATGCAAACAAAAGTTACATTGTTGAAATTCTTCTTTATTATGAATTCCATTGACCTAAATATTGTTGCTTAACAAAATTACCTCGACCCGGTAATGCAGTGCGGTCTAATTAGCTGATAATTCGAAAACAAACGGCATTGGTAGTTAAAGCGAGGTAGTGATGTAAACTTAATTATATATAAAGCAAGGTGTAAGGTGACAGCTGAGTCGCGGGTAGTACTTGCGAGGCGAGAGGCGCGAGGCTTCGAACGCGACGTCTACGGCGAGTCGTTGCGGCGACATTTAGTTAGTTAGTAGTGCCATTAGAGGCAAGCCCGCGGCATCCCGCCCCTATCTCGCCGCCTCGTTCCCCATTAATGCTCGTTTGTGTCAAAACGACTTAATATAAAGTAATTAAGTCGTTTTGACACTGTTTCCTTCAATCCTGCCCGAAACCTTCCTCGTAAATACAAGTAAACTGCCTTGTGTATAAAGGTACGACGATTCCTTCCATCGAGTCTCGCTTTAAACTTAAAGACAACGGCTACAGTAAATTGAGTGTGAAAGAAAGATTAGCCGTTTTATTCGTGCCTCTACAACAACCGGAGTAGTTCTGCTTTAATAAAATGGTGCGGCGATTTAACATTGCTCAGTTCTGTCGTGGGTACTTCAGGACAATGTATTTTCAGTAACGTTATTTGATAACCCTCACATGTGTTCTAGTTAGTTTTCTAGTTTGATTGCTAACGTTCACTTGACCCTCATGTGATGTAAGCTTTGGCGCCGTTTATTACTCCGGGCCCTCGTAAACTCCGCTTTATAGTGCACAAGAGGGTAAACCGCTTTTTTAATAGAGCGTTAATGGTTACTATACTCTTGTGTCAGGGGCCAACCCTCTGACCGGCCCTTCAATGACTTTCAATGCAGTTTAACTTACATAACAGTCCCTTTAGAATTACAACCTCTCGATTCTTTCTTTTGTCTTCAAAGAACATTATCTTTTATTAGGAAAAATAAAATTGCTGACAATAAAACTTTGTGGAAGTGAGTGAATTTTATATTGTCCAATTTAAAGTCGCGTAATAAAAGTTTCTTCTAACGACTTTATGTTGCAAGCCCCAGTTCCTACTGGCTAGGTAATGTATGCCTTTAATTGAGTTCGTGTCTCACAAGGCTTTTCTTTTTCAAGTACCATTGGGCATGAAACGACCAACAGTTTGTTTAGGAAGTCGCAAGTTACCAATTGTACCTACTGTACATAAAGCAGTGGAAGACGCTGGCGACTTGTCCTCAATTGAGACGAACTGGGGTGGCTGCTAATTGCCACAGTATCTTCATTTATTCACGTTAATAGTTCCACAGAACGATGCAAATTCCATTAGAGTCGCTGGCTCATATCGCAGCTCTTTATCATTTAACATTCATGCACTAGTGATCCACTGAGCTGAACAAAGACCTACATTATAACTCACACACCAAGCATCGCGTACGTAACTCAAATGTAATTAACTATGCCAGGTAGTATGGCTGTCACACCCCGACACCCTTGAAAGTTTGTAAATACGCCGCGTTAATTGCGTAAAGCTAAGCTTTCAGCTTACTTTGTAAGTATACGGTTACCGGGCGACGGGCGACGTAATTGAGAATAATATAAAGATTCGCTTAATTTTTTCCGTTTTCTGGCTAACCGTAGCGCAGTTATACCGGTCTCTTTACGATAACTGTCGTTATCCTAAGGGGCGGCAGGTCACCGAGGTCGCCCGCCGTGACATTGCTCCCCTTTATTGAACTCACTCGCGCTCCCTTATCACGAATTAGCCCTCCTCGCATTCAGTTCACGGACAAAGTAGGCCGTTTCGCGCGCTCTAATTTAAACTGAGCGCCCTCTCGTTTTAATGTCAGGACACTAATTAAGGTAATTAGAAACATGTTAGCGCAAGCTAAATAGTGACGCAGTGCTCACGTCCGGGGCTGTCGTTTCGCCGCCGACGTAGCTTTATGACCGCCGAACTTTACATAAGCGTCCGCATTTTAAAATGCGCATGAAAATGGCAAACTTTTGTATCGGATCGTTTGCTCGGCGAATGTACGAGTAGCTGCGCAAAGTTGCCAACGAGTGCACCGTACATTAGACGGAAAGACGGACCGGCTCGAGTGGGTAAATGCTATTTGCAAGTTGCCATTCGCTCTAGACTCGGTCTGGAGTGCTCTCAAGCTGCCAAATTGAAACGAGCCTTAACTGGAGCAAAATGAACGGCCTGGTCCCGATACCTGTATGCTACTCGCTACTCTTTCCGCCAGTCGCTCGTTGCAGTTTTTTTTTTTCCTGACCTGTATTGAACTCGAAAGACTTGTCAGATTTCCCAATATCGGTAAAATGGGTATTTTTGATTGAAAATTGGAAAGTATCCTAAAAGCGAATGTTTGGACAGTTCAATTTTCAATATTGCCAATCAACTTCGGCGGCTTGTTCAATGTTTGACAAGGGGGGCGCCATTGCCGTCTGCTATTTAATCTACAATTTTATAACACGGGGTGAATCTGCCATTGATTTAATTGGTAGATACCACTTTGAAATTATAGCTTTGAATTTCAAATATTTCCGCTTCTGTTTCACCATAATTTTATTTGTTGGACAGAGAGCTATTATAAGGCTGCGTTTCCAACAGAGATGTAGCGAGGGATGTGTTTGTTGAGAGCCAATAGAATCACTTCACTTACCTAGCTAAACACACACACATCCCTCGCTACGCATCCTCACACATCTCCGTTGGAAACGCAGCCTTACACAGTAGCGTCACAGTAGGAAATAAAGTAATGCTATCGATTATTCAATTATTCAACGTTATTTTAGGTACCTATTTTATTATTTCAATTATTTACAGGTTTTACAAGTTCTCTAGTATGCGCAGGTCCCCACTTCACTTCACCATCACCGTCCCTATTGATCTCAAACAACAAGATAACAATAGAATAGACAGAACGCTTTGCTGTACTGTAATATTTACTAGCACCTGCCCGCGGCTTCGCTTCTACTACTTTCTCCTAACTAGTTAAGAATACTTTTCATCCTGGTAGTAACTTGGCTAGTTTCATCAACACAACATATTTTAGTTTTTGATAAGAGTTTTTTTTATTATTATTTGTAAGTGTACCTATATACAGGGTGTTCCAGAAGTGTGTTGACATATTAAAGTGTGTTGGGTTACTGTAAGGAAAAAAATAGCAAAACAAGAAAAAAGTGACTTTTCAAACAATTCGACTACAAAACACTACTAAATGACTTTTCAAGCAGTTTGTTATAGTTTGTGGCATTTAGGTAAGTACTTAAGTTCAATCACAGATTGGATGTCACCAACTGCATCAGACTGCTTGAAAAGTGATTTGTTTGGAACTTTTCTAAAAATCTTTTCTTTTTATTCGTTGTTATGATAACAACAACTTCTAATAAAACGCTATTACGACTCTTATCTTACTGCGGAGCGTCGGTAATTGTATTAAAGACAATTTATATAAATTACTCACTGAAAGAATGCTGATAATGGCTTCATAATTAAAGTGGAACTCTGGAATATTTTTCACATTAAAGTAAATAACATGAACGCTGCATTCCGCGTATATAAAATATATATAAAACACTGTTTCTATGAATTTTAGTTTAACTTAAAATACTAATATAGAAACAGTATTTTGAGGTCTAAATAATTATTATGTAATCAATAGATTTCAGTTACAATGCTGATTCTGTTATCAAAAGGGAGTGGCATAGACTGGCCTCATTCAATTTTTTACGATAAAGCTAATTAACAAGTACACATTTTTTTAATAATTGCCAAAAATTTCATTGTACTGATATCTTGAAAGCAATACAAAGTAGGTAGACCATTCTACTGGAGTTATCTCACGCGTGATCCAAAAAAAAATGTTGTTCTGTTTGTGATATCTCGAAAGCTATACAAAGTAGGTAGACTCTGGAATTATCACACACATGATCCAAAAAAAATGTTGTTGTTCTGTGCAATTAAAACAATGTAATTAATTGTATTACCCGTGATCCACACAGACCTGTGATTACTGAAAGGTACAGTCAACATAAGAGGAAACTAATTTTACATGAAACTTAAGGACTTCTGCCATTTGATAATTTTATTGTTTAGGCCGTCTGAATAATTGTCATAATCTTTTGACTTTTAGTTAGGTATACTGACTGGTGCTCTCAAACTAAAACGTCTACATTGTGGCTTTTAATATTTATTAGTGATCTTTCAGGAAGTGAAAGGTACTCATGAATATGGGACCAATCCTGGTATCAGCTGTTCCCGACTTGTTGAACTGTGTTGTCGAGTTATGGCTTTAATTTTATTAGAAAGAGCACGTATGACCTTTTATAAGCAGTAGGTTTTCAGAAACATCATAAAATAAAATAATTTTGTTCGTTCCCGTAGTAAAAAATTAAGAATGATTTTTATTTAATTTTTTATTATTGATTAAGTAGCTATTTGTTTTAGGTTTTTTTTTATTTTTACTTGCACTCCCTAAAAGATCGCCAGTGAAAATTGATAGATACATGTAGAGTTGTGTACTTGCGCTAAAAGTAGGCATTTGTATGATCATCAGTCGCTAACAATTTCTTTTTTTTCAGGTACAAGGTGGAAGTCGCGGGCAAGAGTCTGCCCGTACTCACCACTTTGGACAAGGGGCGTTACGGCGTGATCGTGTTCGAATCGCTATCGAAATACGCGAACATGGACAAGTGGAATCGAGAACTGCTCGATAAGTACTGCAGGGAGTATTCTGTCGGTGTTGTTGCGTTCGCTACGCCCGGGGAAGAGACTCTTGTCGGCGCGCAGTTGAAAGGATTCCCTCTGTTCATGCATACTAATTTGAGGCTAAAGGTGAGTCCTGTCAGATTATTTCTTCATTACACACTGGTTTTGTAGTTGAAAGATCATTATTTTACTGCGTCTTTAAGGTATTTTTTTTTCGTAATCCTTATCTCACAAAGTATTTATTTAGCACTAAAAGTTTAGCCTAGGTTACATTAGTGTTGTTATTTCAGGAATGACTAAGTATATCTATACTAAGAACCGGCCAATTCTATTTCAATACGAATTATTATTTTTAATTGTGTACAAACATTTGATCGTATAAAATAGGTAAGTAGAAATAAAATTCCAAATATTGGCATCTAAAAATAGCTACACTAACCCCGCAAGGCAAAAGTTTTTCCGTTTTCTTGTGACATACTTTACGCAAAAGTTTGTTACTGAAAGAAAAAATCGCATTGTCATTGTTCAAATATGACAGAACAATACATCGTTTTACCTACCCGACCTACACGACCTTTAGTTATGAGGGTTATTTTCTGACTTCTCTACCTTACCTATAGCATGCAAAGGGTCAAATATGATATTTATATACTTAAGTATAGGTATATTGCTTACTAACAAATATTTAAAATTTTACTAAGCCATTTTAACTGAAAACTTAACTAGTAATATGAGATAGATACACAGGTCTTACACAAATTGCGTTTCTTGGAACTCGTCTTATAAACTGCTTTAGAACAATACCGCCAAGCAAATAAGGTGTACCGCCCAACTGGTATAATTAATAGAACAAAAACTCCAAGGCTTTAGGAACACTATTTGAATTATTGTTAATATAAAGGTTGCTTACTGAAGAGAACCTTACATCATACAGGCTGGTAGTAAAATAGTTAGGGCTGGTTTTGATCATGCGAATATAGAATCCATTAAAAAACAAAGGGTTGCACTCCAGGAGTGCCGGCGGAAGTGAAAACTTGAACATGCACTTTGTTCAGTTTCCAAATTTTAAACACCTCCCTCCGTCTTACGTATTTTCGATCTGGTCACGTGTCCTGATGCGAGTTTAAATTTTTTTACCCATCCCAAAAATTCCATATTCTAAACACATCCCTCCGTCTTACGCATTTTCGATCAGGTCACGTGTCCTGTCGCGAGTTTAACATGTTTTACCCGTCGCAAAAAGTGTACAACGCCGAAGAAGTTTACAAAAATAGACAGGCAACCGTCGACTGAGATGCGCGCTTGGAAAATGTACATACAATGTAAAATTATATTTTTTTATCCAAATTCTCATTAATGATATCAGAGTTTAATTTCTTTAGTAAAATCCCGTACCTTAGACATACTACAATGCTGCATACACACAAAACAAGAATTAGATGTAGCATAATTCAGATCGGAGTAAAAAACTAGAGCATTCATTTTATTCAACCTAAACTTTGCAATGAGGCTTAGAAAGGAATCAGACAAAGACTTATTAAGTACTTATGTTTTCTCTTCAACCTCAGCACTCTTAGGTTAATGGAAATAGATTTTCTGTGTACCCTTAAAGGTTAAACCTTGCCGACTGTTTCTTTGAGTTTTGTCTTTTAAGCAACACGAGCGTGCAAACTGTCCATCAGTTTAGGACTTGATTAGGAACACCTGGCTAATCACACACAATTAATTTAATTTTAAGGTTTTCATAACTAAAGGGTAACCAATGGGAGTCCATTGACAAGCCTCCGCTGTACGTCTGTCAGCGGGATTGAAATTTTCACACAGTGTGTATTTCTATTGGCGCTATAACAACAGCAATAAAAATAAAATAAAACATCAAACGCTCCCCTCACCCATACAAGGTGATGTGGCCCACAATGACTGCATATTGGATAGCTATTAGAGATCTACTTTGAATAAACGAACCTCGCTTGAATAAGTCAATTCTCGCCCAGATGCACGGGCCAAGCCCACCGAATAACGATTGCCCGCAGACTCATTCAACCTGCAAAAGACTGTTTTTTTTTTAATATTAATAGGCACGCGCTTGACCACTATCTCACCTGATGGTAAGCGATGATGTGGCGGAAGATGGAACACGCTTGCCTAGAAGTAACATATTCACCCTTGACTTAAAGACTTCCGGGTTGTGACTACCAGGAAACACAGACTCTGGCAGGGAATTCCACTCCTTAGCTGTACGCACAATGAATGTGTTCCTAAAACGTTTAGTGCGTGTGGGTGGGATGTCCACCATGTACCGGTATGTACATGTATACGTCTTGTGGTCCGATGATGGAATGGGCGGAATTAAACTATGCAATTCCGTCACACGCTCCCCAAAATGCAGATGATAGAAAACCGACAGGCTAGCAACTCGGCGTCGATGCTCAAGACTTTGGAGCTTCGACTCGACGAGCCTATCATTGCCGATGATCCTCTTGGCTCGTTTCTCAATTGACTCAAGGCCATCAAGCTGATATCTGGTAGATCCGTCCCAAAGATCAGAGAGCAGTAATCCATACACGATGAAACTTGCGCTTGATAAAGTTTGAGCAGCTATTCCGGCGTGAAGAACTGTCGTACCTTTGAAAGGATCCCCAACTTTTTGGCGGCCACACGATGTCTATACAGAAAATCTAAACAAACATTAAACAAAGGCAAAATGTATTGCAAATGGTTATCTCTAGAAGTACTGATCTGATTACGACGAAATTCTTTCATCGATAGAAAGCTTCAGTATCTTTGAGTGACATAGCGTTCTTTCATCGCGGAAAAATGCACGATTCCTGCGGTAAATACCACGGGAACATTTGTTATTTTCTTCTTTCTTTGTTATTTTCATAACATTGCACATCAATACAGGGTGTTCCAGAAGTTACTACGTTATCGCTTTTGGCGATATTTTTTCATTTTGATACTCACTTATTATTTATTTTCGGTTGAATTGTGGAAATTATCCCAAGGGAATATACTTCCGGGATAAAAAGTAGTCTATGTGCTATTCCAGACTATTTAATTTATCTATGTGCCAAATTTCATTCAGATAGGTTCAGCCGTTCCGGCGTGATTGAGTCCATCCATACATCCATACTTTTGCATTATTAAGATACTTCAAGTACCAAACAACATTATACATACAAAACAACAACAGCATTGTCACATGTTGTAAATAACATTGTATTTCCTAGGACGCAACTCTAAACCCCGCATCACCGGTCCTCCGACTAGCAAGGGCCGGCGAGACGGCCTGGGGGCCACTTCCAGGAGATCACTGGGCGGTGTTCCGGGCCAATAGTTCGACTTACGAGCCCGTCGCCTGGGCGCTCCGGCAAAACGAGTATGGATCTACAGGTGAGCAAGGTTTCTATCTATTTTGCAGATCATCAACTAAGGTCGACCAGTTTTTGCCCTAAAACCTTAGAAATAAGTTTGAAAAGTGGTCGACCAGGAACTTGGCTGGTATGAGGTATCATACCGGTAAGCCTTAAGTATTTGTATGAAAAAGAATTGAGTGGTATGAATGTTAATATTCAGTATTAACGATTACGGTAGATAAATTTGTGGAATTCTAGATTAGACCTCCAGTCTAAAATACTTCGTCAATTTATTCTAATTTCAAGTAATTTGATTGACTGTTATATCAATTCACGACAGAAGCTAACGTGAGCACTGACAATAGATTTACTAATCGAAGGTTTGATCAGGCATTAGGCTTTGTGGAATTTCCTAGCATTTCTGGTGTTAAGAAATGACGAGTCGTTACTGACATACATTTTATCTGATTTAGTCGGCAGTAAAATATAAACAGCGTCGGTAAATATACATTTTCAATCCTGTACTTACCTACCTACTATAGCCCTCGAATTATTTCATACTCTGTAAGCGCTATTAACCATGCTATAATTGGTCGACTAATAAACAAACAGCTTACTGTAATAAAATTAAGTCAGGCTTATAAATATTTTATTGAATATTTACCATACTAATTTCACCACGCCACATTTCCCTATTTTATTGAATTCATCAATCAATGAATCTGTTCTAGTATGGTCATTCAAAGTCAACATAATATGTGTAACTTTGTTAGCATTGGACACTCAAAACGATACCTTTTTACAAACTTTTATTTAATTTACATAACGAGGAGTACATCTGTCTATGGTTACCAGCTACGGTGGGAAAAACGTAACATAAATTTTATTAAACATCTTAACTGACTGTAAATTGTCACACTTCTTGAGAACATTACATCAATATATTAAGGCATCGCCTTAATACAAAGTGATCATCGCGTAAATACGTCGTACAACGCGACGATCGCATATTCGCGCGATGATTTGTGCTGCTATGTTTTAAGTTCCGTCCGTTATTATGATTAAAAAAAAGTTTCACCAGCATTTTGTTGCTAACTGCACCACCGAAGGCACATTAAACCTAAAATTTCATCCATTCACGACCATTATAACATTAACTCAGTAATTTTCTCGTAGCTCCTACCCGGCTATCATAAAGAACGAACGTATAACGCAACACATTACCCGATATACTCGTATCGTGCTCAAATCTAATGGTAGTTTCAAATAACGTCAATTAATATTAATCACGCTCCGTCATCATGTCCTAATTAATGGAAGGAATGCCATAACACTAACATAGATTCGAGCAATCTTTTCTTGATGCGAAGGTATTCCTGTCAAGGTTTTTCTGAAAATTGTTCTTGTTATTTTATTTTGGAAGTTTTCGCCGACATTTTCTTTTGGTTGAATCATGTGTTGTCTTTGCCATCGTCATGCAAAACTCCATATTGATATCTATGTCATCATCATCATCATCATACCAGCCGAAAGACGTCCACTGCTGGACATAGGCCTCCCCCAAGTGTCGCCACAACAACCGGTCCTGTGCGTCTCGCATCCATCGGTTACCCGCGACCCTCACCAGGTCATCGGTCCACCTTGTGGGAGGCCTTCCAACGCTGCGTCTTCCGGTACGCGGTCGCCACTCCAAAACTTCGGCCCCATCGACCATCTGTTCTGCGAGCAATGTGCCTTGCCCACTGCCACTTCAATTTGGCGATCCTTCGGGCTATGTCGATATCTATGTACTCTCTGTCAATAAAATTCTCTTTAATGTACACAATTTCATTGTAATTTGAATATTTTTACATGGGCTGATACAATATTAACCATGCTTATATAATTTTATTAGTAGATTTAACAGAAATTCAGACAGCTATGCCACTAATCACTTCATTTGATGGTTACCACGTAATAAGCATTTACCTCCGTAAATTTTTACGACTTCGCAGAAATAAGCAGCTCATTTTGTTATATGTAATAGCTCAATAGAAATATGTTTAGAAAACATCATTCAAATAAAACTTTGGATTTTATGGGTAAGAGAATACTAATAAAAGGATAAGTACATGAATTTGTAAGTAGGTTAAGTAAACATAAGTAACACTTTTACACGTGGAAGAAGACAAGCAACGCCAACCCCAAATAAATAAGAACAAGGACGAGAGGTTGATGAAAAGCTTGCATTAAAGTCTGCGAGCACGTTTACTCTCAAAACAACGATAAAAATTAAATTACTGTTGAGTACCGATTACGAGGAAAATTTTAATTTTATGCTTAAAAGAAACTCCCTCAGGAAGTAAAAAGCAACAATGAATTAATTAAATTAAATTTAAATAATCTGTTTAATTTCAACTTAAGCCTAAAAGCTGAACGCAGCTGTTGTAACAGATTTAAAGTTACAGAAGTGGAAAATGATGGCGGGACACCCACTAAAGACCGAGAATATTAAAATTTATGTTAAACTCGTGATACATGACTATGTCACGCGATTGGTACCACACCAGTAGTCATAAGCAGGAATTGAAGAAGGCCACGTGACACCACACTTTCTTACATATCAATAATTATCTTCATGGATGTGTCTGTCTCTTGTCCATGTCATGTAACACGTAGGCCGATCTGACTAATAGGATAATAAAAATCCTAATCATAATCACTTCTAAGAATTTAATTGTGCAACTTTCAGACATCATTGTATAATAATGGTGATTCAGTTTCCGCACATTGTTTTAGAAAATATTCCCTTTCAATATGCACGAAGTATAGAACAATAAAGTCAGAGCTATTAACTTCCACAAGCAATAATTTATATGCTGATGAAGGAATACTGAGGGCATTAGGGTAATATTGGCGCGTAAGCCCTAACTAAAAAAGCTCACTTTGATGGACGTTTTTCGTGTGTGTGAATTTTCGATGAAACTTGAATAGAAAACAGTCATCATGAAATAAAATTATGCATAAGCATTCCACCCAGAATAAAATATACCTACTAAACAATGGTGCAATGAACTCCGTGACAAAATGCTATCTTCAATACTTTTCTTCATCCCAACTGGTTACCCACGGTCGTCCGTTGATCGTTTTCGCGATCTATCTACTCTTGAACGGAATGCCAATATCCAAAACTGTTTGCGCCATCCATCTCCCAAAGGCAAAACAGCACGAAATCCATGTCAATAAAGCAGTATACTAAATTATAGCAATGTTTACAGAGGAGCGCATGCCGCTCGCGACAGTGATACAAGACCACGGGCGTTTGGACGGCGTCCAACGCGTTCTGTTCGGCTCAGGCCTACAGTTCTGGCTGCATAGGATTCTGTTCCTGGACGCTCTGAGCTACCTCAGCCACGGCCAGCTTAGCTTGAGCCTCGACAGGTGGATACTCGTCGATATTGATGATATCTTCGTGGGAGAAAGAGGTATGTTACTTATCATTTTTAATAAGTCTCGTACGAAGAATATTATTTTGCTCAAAAAAATTATGTACTTAGATGTTATTATTAGGATTGGTAACATTTACATATTATGTACGTGTCTGTGAAAGTATAGGTAGTAAAGTGTCCTGCCTCAAGATTTATGACCGGCCATAATTTAAACTAATCCTTAGCATTCTAAGCACGAACTAAAGCACATTTCCATGCACTTCTATCGCTGCCCTACAGCTAGCAGCAATTCAATAACAAGCGCTTAACACACTCAGTAAAATTTTATCGTATACTTACATTGGGTTTTTACTGCCCATTCTCGTATTAACGTACACAGAATTGTACAATTGACTTCTTTTATTACCTTTCTTGTGTTATCATAGTCTCAAACGCCCTGGACTCGGAGCACTGAATACATATCGACGATTACCCGTATTAATTTCCAGAAAGCGATATAAGAGGCAGAAATATGGTCGGAATGTTAAACATTTCCTAACGTAAAACACGAATAAATTAATAATTATAGAGCTCAATCAATCCAACATTGTATAGCGTTTAGTTACCTTTGTCCTAACTATTAGTATGCGCACAAGATCTGAATAATATTAGCACCTAGCTGCATTGAATAATAATAGGTGCCCTTTATACGTTTGTTATAGAATGGCAACTAATATTCGTATGCATCGATACGGCTCTCATGCCTAATCAAATTGCTAGACTGTGCTAAATAGATACTCTACAACGACTGGCAATTAGTGTTTAACAAGTTTATTGAACTCGCTTTGTAACCTTGGAATAACTTAGTTAGTCGTATTGTAATTCAAATCCTACTATGTATACATGTATAAGGTGACGTAGTAAAATCTGACATCATTTTGCAACGAAACCAATTTGGGCCGAATGGTGTATCGCAAATTAGTATTACTTGTTGCATCTAAGACTACTAAATTCTGATGTTTTCTCTGTCTCTTCAAGATGTATTTTTGAAACCGATATATTTTTAAGAGCGTTTAAAGCTAAGCGTATTTGGTTTAGTGTCTTACTTTTTATATTAGGTATTTAGCTACCCTGGCCTTACTTACGCTGCTGGGCAAAGGTTGCCCTCCATTCCTTCCATTGTTCCCGGTTTTGTGCCACTTCTTGCCAAAGGGTATTTTATTAGATAGAAAAAATATAATTCTATTTGTTCTTATCCGTAAGATTTTCAAAAGAATATTAGACACTTATTTTTGCCAGTTCAAATCCATAAAAATTGATAAAGTGCATCAAAATTCAAGAGAAAAAAAAACGGGGGCCTGTGACGTCACGTTAGACTATTTTTTTTATTTTTTTTTGTGTTTCTTACCTCATATCTCCGTCATTTATGAACCGATTTGAAAAATTCTTGTATTATGTGAAAGGATATACTTCTCGATTGGTCCCATTAAAATTTTATCAAAATTGGTCAAGCAATTTGGTTTTTAAATCCAAATAGCTGGAAAATATATGTGGAAAAATCATTCATGTACCTATACGAAATTGCGTATTTTTGCTTTCCTGTGACTTTCCAGTGGTGTTGTGAGGTGTGGGTACCACACAAGGAAGTCGGTGTCAAATAACTAAGAAGCAGCCAAACACCGACTACCGAAATTAAAGTTATTTTGTACTTTTTAGTGTTTTTTTTTTGGAAGTCGGTTTTTTTTTGTGAAAAAGTTTTTTATGTTTATGTAAACACAATGTCCAATATTTTTTGGAAATCTATCGGACGGACTAATTAGATTTCAGCAAAATGCCCTATCCTTAAGGAAGACGTCCAAGGCATCATGTTTTATGTACTCCTATTAGGTATTATTATTTTTTCCTAGGAACTCGTCTTCACGAAGAAGACGTAGCAGCCATGTTAGCGTCCCAAGCGGCGTTACAACGACTAGTGCCCGGCTTCAGGTTCAACCTGGGGTACAGCGCTAAGTACTACCATCACGGGACATCGCTTGAGAACATGGGCGATGATGCCTTGCTGAGGAATAGAGAATATTTTAATTGGTGAGTTTCTTTTACTGATCAATTTGATTTACATACCTTGGTAAACCTACATTTTATTATTGCCTGCTTTTGTCCCACGCTACTTAGGGTTGGTGAACACGTTTTTTTCTTCCATTCGTCGTTAATCGTGACGTTATCAACCTCTCTCTTTCGTAGTGCATAGATAGTCCATAAATATGTTGATTGTATGTTTATTTTAAAATAATGACAGCATCAAGAAAATCGCAAAAATTGTGAGCATGTCATTGCTCAAAATCATTAGCCTCCTCTTCTTGGCATCGCCGTAGTCGGATAAAAGTGATATAACTTAACGTTGCAGTTCCAAAATATAATAAACAATCAAATATGGAATGGACTAGGACATCTAGTGAGTTGGTAATCTGGGATTGGTTCTGACCTGCTTTTGCTATTACATACGCTTCGAAATAAGGACGTCCTGTCTACGTGTTTGCCTCGTGAAAATTTTCCTAGGCACTTGCAATCTACTAGTTTGACGTCGAGCTTCTACGTCTAGTGCTTGCATTTGATTGACCAAAGCCGGCGTAGGAGTGAAGTGCGGTGATAGATGAAGTGCAAAATAGGATAACACGAGTGCAACTCTCATAGTGAACAGCTAGACGTGTTCCTGCAAGGATTCTAGCGGGCTTTAGTAACTAGGTACTAAAATATAGAAGCACACTACATCAACTAGAGTTAAATAGTTACCTTTTTTTCGTGGATGGGAAATCATTAAATGACTCCTTCCGCTGTGAGTGGAACGGGAAGGAGTGTCATACTCTTACTGACCAAAAACCAACTCGTGTTCCTTCAATTACCCTTAGCGTTCCAGAGCCGCGGTAACTCTTTTGAACAATTCTGCATCCTTGGCAGGCCAAGGGTCCTAGCGGGCCCCGTCAATTATGCTCACATCTCTTATATTTTTGAACCAATTTTTGTCCTAATCTTTCTGGGAATACAGACGCGATGTTGTTATTACAAGTTTTTGTTCAATTTACCTTGTCAGTTTGTATATATGGGTTGAATCTTACAACAGATTTTTAAAACAGATAACCCAACCGATTCAACTGAATTTCTGCATACCTACTCGTTTGATTTGAATGACAATGCACTGTTATCTAAGTGACATCATCCTAAATCCAATATGGCGGACCAATTATTTTTTATACAACCCTATGAAATGGATGTCAAATGGAAGGGTAAAGGGAATATCTTCGAAAAGTATAAAATCTTGTTTTTGTAAAGTTTTCTTTTAATGAAAATTTAAATGATTTATTTGAGTATTTTAATAGGTTCATACAAAATATAAAACGTCACATAAGTACACAAAAGTGTGGGCGACGTATTAATCTCAGCAACCCATGAGCAATTTAGAAATCTACATAATTATCTAACATTTAATTTTTGTCATCATCAAATAACAGACGAGCGTATTTATTTCTTAAGCCGTATCTCATACTATCATTGTGTAAATACCCATGTCTATCAGTTTCTAGTCTAAATCTTGAATGCTGTTCTCATTAAAATCTATTCTATTAGAAACAGAGTTATCTTACGTTCGTGGGTACGTTATTAGCAGGCAAGGTAACCAGCTACAGAGGACTTAGTTTGAACCCGACAAGTCTTCGTGAACTTAATATGCATATGAGCGCCAAGTTTCAGTTCTCTCGCGTGTTCTGTCAGTTCATTTATCAACCAGGTACCTATGTACAGTGTATTGAGTTTTACTGAAAGATGCATCTAATAAGACTGTAGGGATTTTTTTGGGAAACTCATTTTTCTTCTAAGAAATCGTTCTATTTTAGGAGTGAATCGTTTTAAAACAAACAATATTAGGTATCTAAGAGTTTCTGAAAGCATACAACAAGATCTACCGGGAAAATCTGCTTTTCTAACTTTAATATTTGCCAACATTAAGCTAAGTACGTAGTGAGTTCAATTAAATCATACGTAGAAATGACTGCTAAGCCGAGGAAAAACTATACCGACTTGAATTCATAATTCGAAATAAATTTAATCCATCGCCACCAACTCAGTTATAGGTACCTATATATTTTTAAGTGATGATTTGTATTACAAAAAGGCCTAAAAATATATGGGTTTCAATGGAATTTGAACTTTGTCATTACAACATAAAGTTTGTCGTTCCAAAATTTGGCACTAATCTCGAATTCTCAATTCAAATATAGTAAACTATAGGCATTAGCTTGACATCAATCATATCAACAGTAAGTTTAATTAACACGATGTCACTTAATGTGCCAGCATTATCACTGTCTCAACAAACAGATAACGGAACAATGTTGCCCATTAGTCTGCTCATGTAACCTTATTAGAACGTTAGAACCGCTTTGTTATCATCTCATCGCAAAACCCGCGTTATTGTGCTAAGTGGTCTCAATTGCACGCATTATTGCATTATGTCAGTTTACCTTGAGGTGACCCCACTGGCCGGTAGAGGAAATTAACGCAGCCAACCGTGTGGCTGACCGAATTAATCACCTAACTAATCTGTGTCCTTGTGTTACTCCGAAGGAAGTGGTATATCTTCGTTCGTCGGGTCAGTTCATGCTTTTGGCAATTTTGCGAGGAAATGCCGAGTTAATTCCACCAATTGCAAGCTCGTCTTTCTGCGGATGTAAAACAAAACTGTTATGAGAAAATGCAGGTGTACATAAACAAACTTGTGATTAAT
The DNA here is from genome assembly GCA_947386135.1 of Melanchra persicariae. NCBI lineage: Eukaryota > Metazoa > Arthropoda > Insecta > Lepidoptera > Noctuidae > Melanchra > Melanchra persicariae. The sequence goes on along the minus strand of OX376650.1, from coordinate 7,694,460 downwards.
TTATCTTCCTTTCATAGTACACCTTGTATGTAGACAATGGTGTAAGTATGTTACTGTTAAGAAAACATGATTAACCATCTCTCAACAATAATCTGGTTTCTTTCAACTACTAAATCTTTAATCTATCTCAAGCATATTATGTTCTTGATAAGACCTACATACCTAACATTGTTCCTCTTTGTCCAAAGGTTTTGTCACATGTGGAACCACCAACAACCGCACCTATACAACAACGTCACCCACTTAGAATCAGAGATGATGCTCAACAAACAATTCGCCATAGAACACGGCATTCCCACGAACTCCAGCTACTCCGTCTCCCCCCATCATTCAGGAGTTTACCCCGTACATGAACAGTTGTACGAAGCTTGGAGGAAAGTGTGGGACGTCAAAGTGACCAGCACCGAGGAATACCCGCATCTAAGACCCGCTAGGTAAGTTTTGTTTGAACTACTATGTCTATTTGTACAAACTAATGCCGCTGTTAAGGCGCGTTTATATCACTAACATTCTTATTACATGAAAAGAATACGAATTCCGTACTGTTCTGGCAATTTCGAGTTAAAGATTTAATTAACGAGGCAGAAACGAAGGAATTTTTGGAGGAATTCATGTTCTTGCGCTGTGTTCGCTTGGTTTAAACGCGCCTTTATGCAATTCGAAGCGGTGTTCCAAACATTTTAGTTACGAGTTATTGTGTTTATTAGAAGAAGAGACGGCCAAGGTTTTACGAGTGCTAATGTAGCTTTTATTGTGCTCTATGCAAGATTAAACCGCGTTCATAATGAATTATCGCTTCCAATTAAATCAAACCTCATTACCTAAAATCATTAATAATAGTACCGATAACAGCGGAGTACTAACGCACGCAATAAGTGTCCTGTTCACCCAAATGTTTGTGGCTAGTGTGCGGCTTCACCCAAACTCATGTCGACCGCAAACGTAGCGTTGCGGCAACGACTATCTCGATACCCAGGCCCCGACAATGAAATTCCAATAATTATATTAATACTGCACGCGGGTATCGTTGAGCAAAAGTATGTCTGTTCAAAATGTGTAAAATGAAATCAATTCTGATTGAAATTGCTGGACAGTTATGTGTACCGATTTTGTATCGGACTGTACTTGGTTTAAATGTTTACGTATTTTGTGGTTTTTGACTGGTGTTGTTATTAGGTACCTAGAAGTGGCTTTACCTATTGTTAATTCTCTAGATTCCGTCAACAAATATTAAACCTCACTTGAGCTTAGCTTTGAATATTTGACTAATTGATCTGATTGATAAATTGGCTTCGCTCTATACATTTTAACATCCTTCACTTTTCCTACTTAATTTAACATCCTTCACTCTTTCCTACTTAATTTAAATTTTAAAAAGTCGAAATGTGATTCGCTTTTGCAGTCCGCAATCACATCACAGAACGAGTACCTAACACCCTTTTGTCTGGGTCTGTTTCAGTCTTTATTATTGTCTTAATTGATAATTCTGAATTGTAATCAGACCCATGGCATGTGCAACATAATTATCTCATTAATAAAACTGCATTGGTAGCTACGGTTACTAACACTTTCACTTGATAGTCTATCTGGACTCTGGACCGTAATAACAAGATAAAATGGCCGTTCAAGGATCAAGTCCACCCACTGAAGTGTCAAATTATTATCCTACGTAACAAGATCGTACTGATCTTCTAAAAGTCTGAAGAAGGCGGTAGGTGTGGATTTCAAAGGTCAATTGCTTACATAAATAAATTAGTGATGTTTGTAGGTTCACGTTTTGACCTTTTAATAACCACACTTAAATTTGATGTAGGTAACTATTACTGATAGAGCAGGATCCCAGAGTCCACACGTGACTGAGCGTCTGAGCATCGAAATGTGTGGTGTGATGATGATGTTGACCTACAAATCGTGGCTTCAAACTATTCGAAATCCTAAACCAATGCAGGTTTAAATAGTCAAACCTCTGCTCACTCCCCAAGGGAATAGGTTTCACGATACGAAATGTACATAAATGTACCTACGCGTTAATATGCAGCTTTACATATTCATGTGTCGTTGTTAAAATTATGTGTGTGTTTAATATTGTGCTCGGGTGTACATAAATGCATTCGAACGTAAATACCTGGCCGCTTTGTTTCTCAGTCCACGCTCTACAATTAGATAATAGTGCTGTATACCGATGCGTTCCCATGTTCGTGTATGTATGCAGGGAATTAGTGTATCGGTATTCGAATGTGAACCTAATTCGAGGCGGTTATGACTTGTTTTTGATTGTTTGATGATCAAATTATCAGTTTGAGTGGAATATATCCTCAACACCTGCAATTGTACAGAACATGAGGTTATCAATGTGCAGGTTAATGGTAGTCCTGGTTTTATTTGATATTAGATACCTAAGTACTTAATTTACTAAATCTAAAATTTCTTCTTAATTTTATCGGGTTGCCTTAAACCGACGGGCTCAGTAAACTCTACCCGTTGGTCGGTATTTCGCCACCGTAGTACGTAGGGATGTCGCATGCGCGCTTGAAAAAAAGGATCAAGAATCCGATTCCCGACATCCTCTCTACGATCACACAACAGACCCGGGTAGGCTTAAGAGCCGGAAGAGCTTTCTTCGTTGCGCAAAGCCAATCCAAGACCGTCCAAGTGCGAGAACCAAGCTGTGTAAAAAACATCATCCACCACCACCCGACTACTTCCACTACCCCAGGAACATCTGCCACCTGGACGTGATTTGCAGTGGCCTGTGTGAAAAGCTCTGAATCGGTTGCGCACCCAGGTAGGCCGCTGCAGACATAGCCTGGCAAAATGGGGTTTCAAAGACCCGTCGTATACACAATGTGAGTGCGGCGCTCCTGTTCAGGTGTCATGAGCCACACGTTGAAGTGCCCCATGTGCCCATGCACCTGTACTGTGGCCACTTACTGGGCTCAAAAAATCTAGGAGTTAACCATCGATTCGAAAAGAAGAAGAAGTAGAAGAATGTCCCATAATGAGCGAATGAGCATTACGTTTTGTGAAATACTTAATCAAATTATTATGAAGTATTTTAAGTATCACATCACAGCACCTTGCGTTATGCAATTTCTGCCAATATCTGTGGCCTTGTATGATAAGGGTCAGCTTCAGAAAATCAGGAGAAGGCCTTCTCATCAGAGTAATTTACGTACAAAATGGAACACAATAAGCATGTACCGGATTTGCAAATAAGACCGTAATCAACAATGCAACAATTTGTATTATTAAAATAAACAACTCATTAAATTAATATTTTGTTGTATTAAAATAAATTGTGTGTTGAAAAACATCGTTTGATACACGTGGTCATTTGTTATTGCATTTTTTTGGGTTCTTTATCGGCCTCGCCTTCAGCTTTAGGCGTCGATTCCGCCTCGCCTGCAATAACAAAGTTGGCCCACTTTAAACTTTTGCCACGTGATCAACTCAGAATAAAGACTTCGTTTTACTCCAAAAATGGCTTTACAAAGTTTACAAGCTCGAGCACGTCAATGAAACTTTAAAAAAATCATAAAACGAGGAAAGTTCTGATTTTAAACTTACCTACAGGTTAAGACGAGGCTTTCGACATCGTGGTGTGATGGTGCTACCAAGACAGACCTGCGGGCTATTCACACATACGCTACTCTTGGAGAGGTACCCTGGCGGCCGCCACCGCCTTGACCGGTCCATTCAAGGAGGGGAACTCTTTCAGACTGTCATCAATAATCCTGTAAGTATAAGTTTCTCACGATTTGATTGCTGAATGCAGCTTGATTACCGCTAATAGGGAAGATGCAAATACAGAATTTATGAAAATTTTGTGATTAAAGTGATACAAAAGAATAAAAGAAGGGCCACTGCAACGTTTTTACTTTAGTTCAAATTGATTTTTATATAGCTATCATTACGAATTAAAATAACGTGAAACGGGACGAGAACAACAATCAGCATTAGTGACGACACTAATGTTATGACAACGAAAATACGACCTTATTTCTTTGAGTGAAGACAGTTGACAGTGAAGACCAGTACTACAGACAGGAGTAACAGGAGTCATCGTCTGTTTTCGCCATGTTTGGCACTAAATTATAGCGTTCTAATTTACATTGAATATTTCAAGAAAATATTGTATGATCCGTGATCCCTATTGTACTGTTTTCAACGACCATATAGCTTCACTGTATTATACGGAGCCTCATAAGAATTATAACTTTCAAATGTACTTCCTGTGGTGTGTTAAAAATGGATTTGAATTCGAGGACAAAATAGATTTATCTATGTGACTAGGTATAACGGTGAATTAAACAACAAAGTACGGTGTCAAAGCGAATTGAACTCCAAATGACTCCTCATGAGATTCTGCATCGGGTGTAGATTAAACAGTCGTCCAACCCCAGATTTGCACTGTGCAGCCAGCTGCCTAAAATACTCTATCCCAAGCTGCCTTTCAACGCTGTTTACGTCAAAATTGTTGGGTTACTGTATATAGTTACACTGTGCCTCTAGTTCGGAGCGGCCGGCTGCCTCGACCGCTCCATTCAACCCGAGAACTCTTTCATACGGTCATCAATAACCCCAGAGTACTTGACATGTTTGCGCTAATATCAAGCCTGTCTAACTTCTTTGTGATATTAATAAATGGCGCCGTGTCGTGTCTTTGCTTTCAAACGACTCTCAAGAATATCTTCGCAGTTTTCGTATCACAAGCTTTGTTTTCGTAATTTTCATTTCCGAGAATGATATCAAGAGGACGCCCTAATTTAATGTTAATAAAATTAACTGTCGTGAAACCTTTTACTTCAAACTATTTTCGGACTATTGCTCGCTGATTCTTCTTGTTTTCATTCTTAGAATACCTATTAGTGTTTCTATTTGATGTTACTTCCAATCTCACAAACGTCAATTAAAACTGTAGTGCTCTCAAAAAGGTTTTATTTCGAAAGGTTAAAAAATATCAATAGATATCAGCCCTAGTATCGATAAAATATATCAGTACTAGCTTTTGCTCGCGATTTTTACGCACATATCCCGCTTTTGCCGTTCCCGTATGAATATGGCTATCATATACAAAAATATTTTTTGAAAGAAAAAGAAAGAAAGTAAAAGACTTTATCGGTGCCAAGCATGACGCATACCAAAAATAAACAAAAACTGGACTGGTAGTTCCAGAGATTAGCGCGTTCAAACAAACTCCTGCTTTATTATATTAATAGTGTAATACTAGCTGTCCCCCGTGGCTTCGCTCCCGTCAACTGGCTACCTACCCTACCCTACGAAACCAAGGAACATTTTGGGAAAATATTTTTTTAAGTAAATTTGCCATTGTTTTTAAATTTTTATTCTGCTATTCGAGGCGGAGACAAATCCAACAAATCAAAAACCATGAAAATCGGTCCAGCAGTTCTCAAGTTATAAGTGTTGTAACAAAGGCGACTTTGTTTTATATATATACGAGTAGATAGATTTGATACTGGAACCACTTGTAGCCGTATTGACGTGAACAGTGAATAGCGTAGCCGAATAAATTGCGTATAGTGGTGGCCCAATAAATATTATGACTACTTCAGTACTCCCACATTGTGTTTGAGTACAAAAGCCTGTGTGGATGAATGAACTAACGAATTGTATCATTGCTCTCATCATGCACTAGTTTTAGTGCATTATGGACCTTATATGCAGCTGTTTTGAAACTGTTTCACAGTGTGTTTTGTACTTAGATGTTGCTGAGCATTACTTTGTTGTTGCAGGATCCATTGTTTTCCCATAATTAGTTTTTGTTCAAAACGATCTCAACTTTATCAAAACCTTACCAGAACGTAGTTTGAATCTTAAAGACCGTTTCAAGAAACAAATAGGAAAAGGTGTGTTGATATACCTACCAGGGGAAAGGTTCTATGTAAAAATAACTTTTATGTTTGTGTGTAGGAGGATCAAAATGTTTGTAATGAGAGTTACCAGAGACTAGAAATAATTGTTCCAATTAAGTACGGATATTTTGATAGAAAGCTACAGTCGCGAAAGTGTCCTGTGCTATTTTTTATCCCACGCACGATTCTTGCGGAAAAAGCCACGAAACCGAAGCCGCTGAACAAAGCTAGTCTAACAATACATTTCTTTGTAGATCAACGTGTTCATGACCCACATGTCGAACTACGGCAACGATCGCCTGGCCCTCTACACCTTCGAGTCCGTGGTGAAGTTCCTGCGATGTTGGACCAACGTCAGGCTAGCGTCTGCGCCGCCCCTTGCTTTAGCTGACAAGTACTTCCAACTGAGGCCTGATGAACTTAATCCGTTGTGGGGGGTGAGTACTCATATCATATTTATTCTATACAAAGGTCGCCAGCTAGTCACGTTAACGTTACGTTTGTTTGTGAATGACTAAAACACGCCGGTTGTGGTGTGACTCACGTGCGAGCCTGATGTCCTACGAGTGCCTACGACTGCCTACGACTTGTTAAATGATGTACTTATGACTGATGTTTGTGTGACCCTGTGTCGAATTTGTATTTTTTTTTCTGAATAAATCCGGATGTTTAAGTTTTCTGTCTGGCCAGGTTCATTACTTGAATTAGCACTTTGTCACGCTTGATTGACGATTACCGCGAAGTTTTCAAGACAAAATTACACTACATACCATTGTCTGTTTAGTCCATCGAAGCCAAAATAGACATCAAACAAAACTTTACTTTCCATTTAAAATCCATTTCAATCAATTCAAATTTAGATTATTACGTAACCGAAAAATTGAAATCCAAACTTCCTGAACACATAAGCTAAACGTTTTTTGTTCATGTGTTTGATAAAGATATTACTTAGCACTAATGTACCGCGGTTGATAGGTATGGAGATACGATATGATCAACTGCTCCCGTGACTTGTTTCCATTTATGTTTTCCTGGTAGCATAATCTAGCACACGTGGGTGGGGCAGAACCATGATAAGGTAGATTAATAATAATTGTTATAATATGTGAAAATGAAACAAAAATCCAGATAAAAATGATAGATTACAACTACACCTTTTAAAAAGAGCAAAAGAAAAGATATGAACAACTTGACCTGTAATTTTCATTCATTTATGAGTTTTAGTAAGTGGAAAGTTTTTTTTTGCACAGTGGTCAATAAAATTCCTGAAAGTTACGCACTTTCTGGAATTGTCTACTGTCAGCAAACAAAAAAGTTCCCAAAATAACCCGATATTAGCCTGTGATGAAGTAAAATATCGCCTAGAAACATAACTTGTTCGTGTGATGGAAATAGATAGCGCCGCTAATGTATCGCCAACGATCAATTCGGTGTATTTATATGACCGACTGGTCTGTCGCTCGCGTCCTGTGTTCAACCCACCCGCGCAATTTGCTGGCAAATTGTTTATTTATGATTTACGGATTAAAGGCGTACCGTGTCAGTTTATGTTTTCCTAGTACCAATAGGTTATGGAGTCACGAAATGTATTTGGTTTCGTTTTAAGATATTGTTACGCTGAAAATATTATTGAAAACTAGCTTCTACCAGCGGCTTCGCCCGCGTGAAAATCGGAAATAGGGAGCTTTCTTGATTTGTATTGTAACTACACCTACTCTACACCTACCCTACACCTACCCTACACCTACCCTACACCTACCCTACACCTACCCTACACCTACCCTACACCTACCCTACACCTACCCTACACCTACCCTACACCTACCCTACACCTACGCTACACCTACAATACACCTACCCTACACCTACCCTGCACCTACCCTACACCTATCCTAACCAGCCCAAAAAATACTATGACATATATGTTTCTGGTTTCCTGGTACTTGATGTTTTTGGTCTCCTGGTACTTGTAAATCTGTAGTACTAAGGCAGCAGCGGCTCTGAATTTCCACTTCCTCCTCAGTATTCATTGATCCATGCCACTTACCGGGATAAAAAGTAGCATATGTCTCATTCCAAGATATGAACTACATGTGTGCCAAATTTCATCCAAATCCCTTCAGCCGTTTTTGCCTGATTGAAACACAAACATACAAACATACAAACATTCACATCCTACTAATATTATAAACTAGCTTCTACCAGCGGCTTCGCCCGCGTGAAAATCGGAAATAGGGAGGTTTCTTGATTTGTATTGTAACTACACCTACTCTACACCTACCTACACCTACTCTACACTTACCCTACACCTACCCTATACCTACCCTAAACCTACCCTAAACCTACCCTACACCTACCCTACACCTACCCTACACCTACGCTACACCTACACTACACCTACCCTGCACCTACCCTACACCTACCCTACACCTATCCTAACCAGCCCAAAAAATACTATGACATGTTTCTTGTTTCCTGGTACTTGATGTTTTTGGTCTCCTGGTACTTGTAAATCTGTAGTACTAAGGCAGCAGCGGCTCTGAATTTCCACTTCCTCTTCAGTCTTCATTGATCCATGCCCCTTATCGGGATAAAAAGTAGCATATGTCTCATTCCAGGATATGAACTACATGTGTGCCAAATTTCATCCAAATCCCTTCAGCCGTTTTTGCCTGATTGAAACACAAACATACAAACATACAAACATACAAACATACAAACATTCACATTTATAATATTAGTAGGACTAGCTTCTACCAGCGGCTTCGCCCGCGTGATAATCGGAAATAGGGAGGTTTCTTGATTTGTATTGTAACTACACCTACTCTACACCTACCTACACCTACCTACACCTACTCTACACCTATCCTACACCTACCCAACACCTACCCTACACCTACGCTACACCTACCTACACTACACCTACCCTACACCTACTGCACCTACCCTACACCTACCCTACACCTATCCTAACCAGCCCAAAAAATACTATGACATGTTTCTGGTTTCCTGGTACTTGATGTTTTTGGTCTCCTGGTACTTGTAAATCTGTAGTACTAAGGCAGCAGCGGCTCTGAATTTCCACTTCCTCCTCAGTATTCATTGATCCATGCCACTTACCGGGATAAAAAGTAGCATATGTCTCATTCCAAGATATGAACTACATGTGTGCCAAATTTCATCCAAATCCCTTCAGCCGTTTTTGCCTGATTGAAACACAAACATACAAACATACAAACATTCACATCCTACTAATATTATAAACTAGCTTCTACCAGCGGCTTCGCCCGCGTGAAAATCGGAAATAGGGAGGTTTCTTGATTTGTATTGTAACTACACCTACTCTACACCTACCTACACCTACCTATACCTACTCTACACCTACCCTACACCTACCCTACACCTACCCTACACCTACCCTACACCTACCCTACACCTACCCTACACCTACACTACACCTACCCTACACCTACCCTGCACCTACCCTACACCTACCCTACACCTATCCTAACCAGCCCAAAAAATACTATTACATGTTTCTGGTTTCCTGGTACTTGATGTTTTTGGTCTCCTGGTACTTGTAAATCTGTAGTACTAAGGCAGCAGCGGCTCTGAATTTCCACTTCCTCCTCAGTCTTCATTGATCCATGCCACTTACCGGGATAAAAAGTAGCATATGTCTCATTCCAGGATATGAACTACATGTGTGCCAAATTTCATCCAAATCCCTTCAGCCGTTTTTGCCTGATTGAAACACAAACATACAAACATACAAACATACAAACATACAAACATTCACATTTATAATATTAGTAGGATGTGAATGTTTGTATGTTTGTATGTTTGTATGAAACCAGAAACATGTCATAGTATTTTTTGGGCAGGTTAGGGTAGGTGTCGGGTAGGTGTAGGGTAGGTGTAGGGTAGGTGCGGGGTAGGTGTAGGGTAGGTGCAGGGTAGGTGTAGGGTAGGTGCAGAGTAGGTGTAGGGTAGGTGCAGGGTAGGTGTAGGGTAGGTGCGGGGTAGGTGTAGGGTAGGTGCAGGGTAGGTGTAGGGTAGGTGCAGAGTAGGTGTAGGGTAGGTGCAGGGTAGGTGTAGGGTAGGTGCAGGGTGGGTGTAGGGTAGGTGTAGGGTATGTGTAGAGTAGGTGTAGGGTAGGTGTAGTTACAATACAAATCAAGAAACCTCCCTATTTCCGATTTTGACGCGGGCGAAGCCGCTGGTAGAGGCTAGTTTATAATATTAGTAGGATATACGCCTGATGTAAGTCTTTTTATTGGGCATAAGTAATTGTTTCTACCCCTTCTTACCGTCTTATCTTCGTTAAGTAAGAACTCTTTAGCAACAGAATAAAAATACAAATATTGAAAGTCGGACCTAGTAATTGATTTGTAGATAGTACTAGGTAATATGTAGGTACCTGTTTCTAAGCTACGCTCGCATACCCATTTAATGTCCCATGTTATTTTTTTCCATTTAGAGGTATGATAATATATTGTTGAAGCATGCAAGCTGACCCAAATATGTAAATTGTCCTTTATCAAAATTTGGTTTTCTAGAGAATTTCAAACAAGGCTTTTATGTAATTACGTACAAAGCCCGTACCTAGGGAAGGTTACCGTCGTACATTGCCCATCAAATTAACAAACGCGTCGAGGATCTCAACCACAATTATGTACGAGTACCCGCTTCCAAGGAAATTTCATATTCATCCTATCCTCCGTTACGTCACGAGTAAAACAAAGGAACTCGATTTTATTCAGTCGCTATATAACACGGTTCTTACATCTGAGTGCACACAAAGTTGAATCCTTCCGTGGCTTTGACAGTCGGAGTTCTGAATCTATTAATCAGTTATTCTATTTAACAAACTTCGATGAGTCTTTTGATGCAAATAAAATAGACTGTTACGCTTTAGAGACGTCGACTGAGGAGCTATTGTAGTCGCATCAATTAACTTTCTGTTACTGTTTGACAGTTGCTCTCCCCATTTCCGCTTCAATACATTCGGACCGTAAAGTTGGGAAATATTCATCATAAATTTTCTATCATCGTCTCTCCGTATTTTGAATATTGAGTAGCATTTTCGCGGCCGTCAAGTTTCAGTTTAAACAAATGGATGACTTGGCGGAAAATAGAGTGTCCGTTTCATTTTAACTGTGATATTTTATGATGAGTTTCTGACGAGGAAAGAGAAGTTTGAGGGAAAATATTTTCAATTGAAGAACATAATAATTAGTATCGGGTATTTTTGGTAATGTGCTTACAAAATACCATCCATTTAGGTAGTAATTAATTAGAGGCTACAGAGCGAGCAAATGAAAAGCTAGCAACATTCAGTAGGTACAAATGTACATACATTTAATGACTTTTTGAAACTATTGCTCATTTCAGAATTTGATGTACAATTTTATAGTGTAGTTATTATTCATTAAACTTTGTAATGAGGTCGTGACGGCATTCAACTAAAATACGAGTAACATTTTGTTACTAATTAATCACTATGGTATTATATAATTTTGACATATTTAATTAAACGATAACACACTTTAACGTCGATGCAACAACCGATCGTGGGTAATTAATTTTATCGATTGTTCAACGAACAACGATCCCAACCGTTCACTATCAAAAGATTGAAAGGGCAAGGGTCTCCAAATCGTATTGTTATCGTGTTACATAAAGATGATAATCAAACCTTGCTAGTTCTGACACATATATAATATTACAATCTATACGCGATTCATACCAATCTTATATGCACGAATGGTCCCATATATCGTTCTCACGGCGGCACGAACTTGTGAGAAACAATATGCATACCGCGAGTTTTAATATTTTATTGGGCTACGAGATATGTGCGATATCATTGGAACACGACGGAGAAATTGAAAATACGTCATATTTTGTGCGGCGGAACGTAAAAGCTCTTGTTTATTGCTCAGATAAAACTAGAATTTATATTGCATTCATTCGAGGACGGTATGTCAAAGCATGCCGACCGGTTTCAGCTTAAGTTAGTTTCATATTAGGAATTATTTCATAGTATCATATTTATTCCTTACCTACTTATAAAAAAACATGAAATATTTTAATATAAATAGTTTGTTTTATAAGCCAAGTTTCATGAAACTCATATTGCAGCTCATTTCCTAGAGTTTTTCATTACCGTCCATGTTTATATATAAAAAAAGGCTGAACTAGAACGGTTTATGCACGTTGATCCTTTAGCATAGCTCTGATAGTCGAGTAGCAACTGTTTTCTTTCTTCCATTTCTAATAAACAACATTTTTTTTAATCGTTCTGTAAAATCTTTCTGGAACTGTTTGTATAAAAATCTGTACCTATAAATAACATAAATATTTCCCATCACATTTTGTAAATATTTTAGAGGTGGAATCTTTTTTTAGGGTTTCGTACCCAAGGGGTAAAAACGGGACCCTATTACTAAGACTCCGCTTTCCGTCTGTCTGTCACCAGACTGTATCTCATGAACCGTGATAGCTAGATAGTTGAAATTTTCACAGATAATGTATTGCTGTTGCCGCTATAACAACAAATACTGAAAACAGAATAAAATAAATATTTAATTGGGGCTCCCATACAAAAGTTTTTTTGGCGATTTTTATAGATAATGGTACGGAAACCTTTGTGCATGAGTCTGACTCGCACTTGGCGGGTTTTTTTATCCTGCTATCAAATGTCAGGTCTAGTAATGATGATGTGTTGAATGATCAACTCATAGACAGAGCACGCTTGCTTAGAAGTACCTAATTATATTCGCTAGTGTAGGGGTCAAGGGAATCACATTTTATGTAAAAAAAAATATGTCAGTAAAACTTCACTTGTGCTCCATCGTCAACCACATCATCGCTTACCATCAGATGAGATACTGGTCAAATGTAAGCCTATCAATAACAAGAAATACTCTCTACTGAAAAACCCTCAGATTTTTTGGTGTTTTGAAACCTCGTTTAATGAATATTTTTTGTCCTAGAATCCGTGCGACGATATCCGCCACCGTCGAATCTGGTCGAAGAGCAAATGGTGCGGGACTCTACCTCGAGTGCTGGTCATTGGACCACAGAAGACGGGTAGCACTGCCCTATACACATTCTTGGCTATGCACCCGGCACTGGCACCAAATTTGCCAAGTCCTACCACATACGAAGAGCTCCAGTTCTTCAATAACAACAACTATCTGAAGGGTCTAGATTGGTAAGTCAATTCGTTAAAACAAATTTTTTTCATGATGACCGAGACAACGATAGAATTCTATTAAGCGGCTCTTTTCTTACCAGAAACATGTACGGTGGTTCAAGTTAAATGCCAGAGGTTGCGCGGTTGCGGTAACCACGCATTCAACGCTGCCTTGGTTGTGATGCTCTTTTATTCTCGCTTGTGTTTCGAAGAGCAAGCGCTGCGGTGTTCTGCTCGGTTCTTAGCAAAGAGGCCACTTCAAGCTGCAGCACCGCGCTATAAACATTCCTCACCACACACTCAGCGGTCGACGCTTCCCTCGCAAGTCCTAAACACACGCTAAAACTCTCTGTTTGTGAAAGCAAACAAAAATACTTTTTACAACATAATTTTTCCCCAGACATTTACACACAATATTAATTTATCGAAATGTCGAGCTACATGAGACGCAACATTTAACAAACATTTCAAAAAGCTGTTAAAGTTAACAAATGTCCACGTTGTAGCCACGTGAAAAATTTTCCACAATATATTTCACTTTTTTCCCACCAATTTATTAGGCACGTCCAACACTGGTTTTCCGGGCAAATATATTTTAAAACAAGATATGTATCTAGGGTGTGCGGGGTTAATTATTCTATTTACTTTATTTTAATGTTCTCTTTCTACGCGGTTCTCATTTGGGTAAAAAGTATTACCTGTTTAAGTATGCCGCGGCGGTTACAAAGCCCACGTATATTTCAGAAGTGGCGTGACGCGTTACATCTCATTAATATAACAGCCGAGCTACGCTTAAATTAAAGTATTATACGAGCTACATTTAAGTTAATATTCTAACGAGAGTTCGGAGGAAATACGACGAAACTATTAATTAGGCGTCATATACAACTGTCGAGTTGGGTTTTCCCGAAGGGTTAGGTAGTAATGTAACAGGTATAGCAAGTTTGGAAGTGTAGGTCTCGTGTGTGAAGGGGACGATTCCATCGCCGTTAATCGGGCACAATGCCAATCTCGAGTGGTTAGTACTGAGAATTTTCTCCACAGAATCCTCAATAACACTGCCAGTTCTAGGAATTGAAGCCAAAAATTTACACTTTAGCAGCCGCATTCGCGACCGCGGCTCCAATGAAGCGGTCATGCCAACTATTAATTATCCCCACGAATAATGAATTAATGCGGCTACGAAACATTCTAGGAAATTAATATTGCCGATATTAAAAGTTTGGTTTATCAAACGTACGCATACGTTTTCACCGCAAAATGTTTTTCGCAATTTGGTAATATTCAGAAAATCAATAACCGCTGAAGGTTTAATAAAATTGAGATATGTATCGTTGCTTTTTATTATCAGAGTTTTGTAGTTTATATTTCTGGCGAAGTAGGAACTATGTTGTGGTACATTCGTATGAGAAGTTTATGGCTTTGAAGGTTGTAATCGCGATCAAACGGGAGACGGCAGTAAAACGGATGCAGCCATACTGCAAATAGAGGTCTTGATCACAACAAAAGTGAATACGTCGAAGGCTAAGTGAAAATATAAATCCCAATATGTAAAACGGAAAAATCTCAGAGTATAGTAACAGGCTTAACTTTCGAAAATTATCTTCCTTTAGAAATAAACTTCCAGGGCTTTAATTTCGGACTTACATCTCATTTCCGGGTAATAAGTAAGTCAAGAAAATATTTAACTGATTTGTTATTAAAAGTATTTCTTTCTGTGGACTTCTGAGTTTAGACCTTATAATAAGTGTACCTTCTGTTCGTAATTTTATACGAATCTTCATACAATCGGTCTTTGCCCGACAGTGTTATTGTACTGTTTTATTTCCTTGAGTTTAGCTTCATGGAAATGGTTTCTTTTCTTTGCACAATGCGTTCAACGGGAATCTGAAGTGCGGAAGTGTTCGCGTTGAATTGATTAAACATTCGCCTTTGTATTCCTGCAGTGTAGTTTACAATGTTTTTTTTTATGAGTATTCAGACAATCTCGTCTTTGTATCTCTGCCATTGGCGATAAAATTTAAAAGCGTTAAAGCTTCCGTTAAGCAATGGTTTAAATAAATCCAAACGAAACCATTAAAATAAAACCTCGCCACTTAATCTTAAAAGCATTAAATTCTCAACTCGACTCCTCTCGGTAACGCTTTGTGAAAAATAACTGAAAAACTCATACGTAATCTAATATTGTCAAGTATAATAACAGAACTAGGGGTGGCTTTCAAACGTGCCAGTGTTCCTCAGAGTACCGTAGAGCTGAATCAACTCGACACTGAAAAAGAATGGCCGCAGAAGGTTGTAATGCTTTCAGCGAATGCTTTTCTCCTTATTTAAATGACGTCACTGAATGTTACTATGCGGATATAATGGGGGAGCGAGCAAGTGCATGTTAATGTCCATTTTGGTGAATAGAATTTAAATGGCTTTTACACTTACAGAAGTGTTCGTTTAACGTTATTGCTCGGGAACTGATTATAGTTTTTATTACCATAGAGTAGACCACTTCCTTTTAATAGGTAGGCACTGGCTACGGATATCTCACAACCAACAAACATCTTGCAGTTGCAATATAAAGTTGTTTGAGTGTCGTTTTCCTGATTGGAATATTATTTTAATTTGAGATTTGGGTTCAATCCCTTTTTGAGGATAATGTTCTCGACTTTTTAAGATAACTTTACCTTCCAATCAAAGCTGCCAGTAATACGTCGATGTTAACTATCAAAACAAATGACTTGATCAACTGTATGTATGTACATATATATTTATTCAAACGATTATCAATATAAATCACACAGTCGAGTTTCTCGCAAGATTCTGCATAATGAGCTCGTAAGAAGACTCATGTTTATCCAATGTGTAGCCTAGATAAGTTCTAGACCACTAGGTGAACCCAGGCACGTCTATTACCTTGTTAACTTCGTACGTGTGCTGCAAACAGGCACGCCTTCACATTCTTCGTTCCTTTGACGACCGAGAAGATTGGGGCTCGATAAATATACGACTAATTAGCTATTCAGACCTTTAAATGTGTTTCTTATTGTATTTTCTTGGAATTCATGAATACACGCAAATTAAGTGTGTAGGGATTAATCCTTTTATTAAAAGGATTAAACCCGGCAAACTTCGTACTGCCTCAGAATTTATTTTTGTTCTTGTTTTGTTTGTCATGTATCAAAGATGGCGTTGCATACTAAATGCGCTTAAAGTATACGAAAAATAATTTTCTTCATTATTTTATTTTGTAGTGTAGGTAGGTATTAATAGTTACTCTGCTATTCGAGACGGAGACAAATACAAAAAATCAAAAACCATGCATGATAATCGGTCCAGCCGTTCTCGAGTCATAAGTGTTCGAACGAACCCGACTTTGTTTTATATATTTATTGATTGCTGATGTTGCTAGCTTTTGCCCGCAGTTTCATCCGCATGGTGTGTTGATAAAAAGTATTTTACACCTCCAGATTCTAGACTTATAGATCTGTGACAAAAAGTAAAGATCGGTGTAGCGGCTTAGGCGTTGTGTATGTAACAAATAAACAGACAGAGTAACTGTCGCATTTATAATAATAGAGACGAATTAAAATCCATCTACACTTATAATTATAAGTAATGGCATACCTAGCTGGAGCCTGGGGACTAACGATTCAATTACTACGTTTACGATTCAACAGGTAATAAATTATACTTGATAGGTGCTACAATATATTGATCTGTTATATACTGTATTACCTCGGTAGAAGTATCATTAGCCATATTTCCCTGCATAGATTTTCCAAGGGTATACTTAGGTATAATAGCTTGAGCGATTATGGGCGTCATGCAATCGACAAAGGAAAATCGATTGATTGTCTGTTCTGTTGCTAGCGCATAAATTGCAATAAGTGTGTACAATATTAATGGCAAAATTATACCTGTATCGTTGGGAAAAATTACTTCGGGAGAGAAGGAAACCAAGCGAGCCGAAAGTTATACATATAGATAAATTGCTCGATTTGAAATTCGTTTAAGCGGAAGATTCACTTGTACATATAATCGTCATTATGTCAGCCGAAAGACGTCCGCTCCTAGAAATAGGCCTTGCCCGTCACTTCTACTAGTAGGTACTCATCATTTTAAACAACTCTTACGATTTGACCAATCCTGAAATTACAAAAACGATATCAGCAGTTAGTACCTATATTTTGACGATTTCGTCATCTGCTTAGCCTTTTCCCAACTATATTGGGGTCGGTTTCCAGTCAAACCGCAATCAGTATCTGAGTATTATTTTACGTGGAGCGGCTGCCTACTGAACCTCCACAACCCATTAACTGGGTAACACGGTACTTCTTGGCAAGACTGGAGTCAGATTTTCTGGCTTCTGATAATCCGTAACGTATGCCAAAAAATCTTCAAACGACAGCCGGGACCAACAGCTTAACGTGCTTTCCGAGGCACGGAGGAGTCTCGGTATGTTAAGATGGTCACCCATCCACAGACCGACCTCGGCAAGCGTTGCTGTACCTCGAAGATCGACCCGTACGGTTATTATTATTTTTATGCAATCATAAACGTTTGGACGTAGCAACCGTTTTAATTTTTTCGCAAGTAACGTTCACCTTGTATCAATCCAACTATGTTGTTAACTCTTTTCTTTATTTATTAATTGAAATCCATGTAGTAATATACAATTTAACAATAGTAATACTTAACTAAGTTTAACAAATACAAGAAACTTATAACAAACTAAAATAAAGCATCAAAAAATTCGTCAACCCTGTCAGCTGCTAATGTACCCAAGAGACTGGCGGCTTTGCCACGTTGAATGCCAATGCTTAGTTTCTGCCCAAAGTAAAAGCCAGCTCTTGGATTACGGGAAGTGTCAAATAGCCTTTTCGAAATTTCTTTGAAAAGGCTATGCGCACAAAGGCCACGGTTTCGACCCCAACTGTGTAGGGTTCAGCTTCCAGTCTAACCGAATGGACTCTAAAATCCAGGAACAACACGATACCTCTTGGCAAGACGTAGATATAAGTATGTATTATTCTTTTTCTATGCCTTTATTATAAAACCTGTATCTTCAACCAGGTACCTGAACTTCTTCCCGCCGAATATGAGCAACAGCTCCGCTCAGATCACGTTCGAAAAGTCTGCAACGTACTTCGACGGAGACCTGGTGCCGCGGCGGGCGCACGCGCTGCTACCCAACGCTAAAGTCATCGCCATCCTCATATCACCGTCTAAAAGGTAAGGCAGTAAACAAGCTGGAAATACAATTATCTACTAGCAGATAAAGTCATAAACGGATCTGTATAACGCACTGGTCGAGACATTCGTTTGTACGTTAAAATTTAATAGAAAACGCTGAGCTGAGCAAGATAGCATGAGACTTTACTTGCGCTAAGAATGATGCATAGTATCAAAAATCGAAATAAAAACACAAGTTCCTAAATATGCGCCGAATCTGTGCAAAACGGCCATCGCTCAGCATAATGCTAGTACTCATTGTGCGAGACAGAGCTGCGCTGGTTTACAGCAAGTTTTTTTTTGTTCTCTATTGGAAAAGTGTTTGTTGAAATATATTTTAAATATTTAAAAAAAAAAAAGATCCCTGAAGGCCTCCTTGATTAGTGGTAGTGTCCAATATTGGGCAATGAAAACTCAGGGACGACGCTTTCACAAAAACGATTAAAAATAGCCTTTCATATTATTCCGTGGAACATTCTCTACCTTCGGCCTACTTCCACGGAAAAGCCTCTGCTTATGTAAATGTAAACAATTGAGAGAGAATTATACGGCAGCTGCAGATGTGCACATACATTGCGTTGGCCACGGTATCGTGCGCACTGGTTTGTATGTAAATCCCGAGGATCTAGGACTTAACGCATTGGCGATCCGACCGCGCAACGGAATGCGTTGCGAAGCGACTCGCGTTCGAATGTCGAATGATGTGGTGCTAAGCTTTACAATGGTCAGTTTTCTCAAACTGATGAAATGAATTGTTTTATTCGCAATGTAAATAGGGAATCACTACTTGATACACAATAATATTTTATCAGCTTTCTAAATCTTCGCGAGTCCAACGATAAACCAAACAACGAGAAGGCAGCAATTAAAATGGGAAAATGTACATCAATCTTATAGCTTTAATCGTAATTAGAAGATTGTAGAAGAAAATATTTTATCAGCGGCCCGTCAGGCCTCGTTCATCAAAATGCAAATTTTAAATCTAAATTTATATCCACAAGTTTCAAGAAAATTCATTTGAATTCCTTTAAAGAGCTATTTTGATTACATTACTTAGTAACGCCAAAATTTAATCGCCTCTAGTAAAAACTTTGAATTTCTACTTGCTCTACGATTTGAATTTTAGTAAGATTCCTCGATGCAAGAAATATTGGCTAGGTCTACGTAGCTTGCCAGAGTTGCGGATTTTGTTCGGAAGAGTCACCTTGGCCCTGGAACGCAAAGGGCACTAGGAGGATCACGAGATGGGTTTTAGTCAGTAAGAGTGACACTCCCTCCCGCTCCACCCAGAGAATTTGATGATTTCCTATCCATAAAAAAGGTCTAGGTGTGTAGGACAGATTTTTCGAAATTTATTGTAGTATTTCGTGGAAACTACTATAGTCTTATTTATTAAAAAATCTATTGAACTGCTTAGTACCTGTTAAGCAGATAGTTTTTCGGCTAATGACATGCTAAAAACGTAAAGTTAGACGATTTTTATGAATAAGTTTGTCCACAGTTGAACTGCCAACTGGAATGCTTCTGATGCTTCTAAATTAATCTTGAATTTCTAAATAAAAGCGTTCGTATCAAACACGCTGTGAACAGATGTCTTTGTTTTCAATTGTTGCAACACTATGAATAACTCTGGCTATGTTCATACTTATTATGCTCCGTAGTTAAATGACAAAGGAGAATAAAATACTTACAGTAGATAGAGTATAATTAATTACGGTACGTGTGAAGCATCTATGAATTGAGAACAAGCGAACAAAGAATGTCTTTGAAGAAAGAGCGCGCCGTATACCTACCTTTGAATATATACTCGTATTCATATAGTGTATTCTTCCTTATATATCTTATTTGGTAAACAAACACAGTTGGAAAATTATGAGTTGTCAGCGTCAGATACCTACACAATTAAAGATACGTATGCATGTAGGTACTTCTGGACGGTTGAAAAGTAATCACCTGAAAACTTTACTTTATTAAAAAATAAAGTTTTCAGGAGGTTTCAATTCTCAATGATTATGGTTTATTAAAACAACATGTAAAAGAAAGGCAAACTTCGCCTATCTACCCACTTCGACGACGAACGTTTTCGCAAATCAAACCCAAATACCTAAATAAAAGAAAAAAACATCTTTACTTTATTAAAAATCTAATTCTCAATTCTCAATGATTATGGTTTATCAAAACAACATGTAAAAGAAAGACATACTTCGCCTATCTACCCACTTCGATGTCGAACGTTTTCGCAAATCAAACCCAAATACCTAAATAAAAGAAAAAAACATCAAGGAAAAGCTATCTCGTGTAATTCGTCATTAGTAGTCTTAAGTAAATTACAGTCGATCGGGGAAAAACGTTTGGAGTGCAGAAGAAGCTCGTAATTCGAGCCAGTAAAACCGCTTGCTCAAATCCGAAACGTTATGGCTATGCGGTGTCAAGGAATTGCTACATATCTGGAATTTATCTCAAGACTTTGCATTTTGGATTTTAATCAAATGTTACAGTAGAATATAAGACTAGCATCGACTTTTTTATGGTATGGTAATTTTGAATGACCAGCCTAAAATAGGAAAATAAAACAGCTGTGTTTTTTGTTTAATTGTGCAACTATACAGGGTATCCTCTGCCTACCACTTCGAAAAATACAAGTGTGATGTTATGTTCTGTATGACCTCACACTAAAGTGAATTTGAATGAATTTTTCTTTCCAATCCGTTTAAAAAAAAAAAACATCTATCGCCGTTTGTCAATCGTGATCTGTAAGATTACTTCCTTGTATGATTCAATTAGCTATATAATGTAATTTTTAATGATCTTCCATACTTACCCATTCCGTTCCAATAATTATATATTCAGAACCGTGTACATTCCGTTTGCGGACCAAAAATAATATTTATTAAAAACACAGTCCAACCAGAAAAACGAAAAAAAAAGCAATCAGACTCCTACAGATATTAACAAATATTTTTAATATCACAGTAAGGCCGTGCTCTGAATAATTCGCATAAAAATCCGTGTGTTTATTGTGCAGGGCGTATTCGTGGTACCAGCACATTCGGTCGCACGGCGATGCGGTCGCCAACAACTACACGTTTCATACAGTCATCGCGGCGAATGATTCCGCACCGAAACCCCTCAGGGATTTGAGGTAAGCATTTTTATTTTTTTAGGGTAGATGGTTGTTTTCGTGATGGGAGGATGGGAGGTTCGAGTTTTGTTACTGGGATGTGTCGTGCTTGGTCTTATCTACATGATTTTGTAAGGAAATATTTCGATGAAATTGTAATAATATATCTCTTTTCCTTAGTGGTTTCCTTCTATAGCGTAAACTTCGTAAACATTTTAGTTATAATTATAAAGTACTTTGTCATGTTTTCCTTCTACAGCAAAGTCACGCTCAATTACACCAGTGAACCATTTTAAATTCTATTTACTAAGCGTGTCCAAATTAAACATAAAATAGGTACTAGCATTTTCTTTGTTTCACGCAGTAATAAAACATCGCGTAGACATTGGGAGCAACTACGGTTTCTAATAGTCTTCTTTTTTTCGATATGAGGCAAAGGCGTATATTTTACGTCCGCCTTCGACCCTCCCATATTGGATCACAATTTTTCCACGCGAATCCCGGCTCTTGTACATTAATAACAAATGTAATGCCTTCACTGTACTATTATTTCATCCCCTACTCGTTTATACCATTTGGTTCCTTAAGTTCGCGCCATGAAGGGGCGGATGAAGTGGGGGACTTATTGACTTACGTAATCCCGATTGGAGGGCCAGTAGGCATGAAAACGATTTAGTTTCAATTAACTGCCGAACTTTGGGATAGTGAAATATGTTGTGCTTAATCGTGTAAAGTGCAATACATTCTGATTATTTAGTAGCTTGAGTAGATGTAATATACGAATATATGATAGATAGGTAAGGCCGACGGGTAGGAAATGCCTAAGGCATTAAGGGGGATCCCTAAAGAGACCTCGCCATACATTTTTCAGGAGCTGTAATCTCCGTAAATAAACAGTTTCTGCAGAATAAAGCAAGTATAATGAGATTTTATAATGTATTGTGATCGCCTATCGCCCAAAATTTAGAAAAAAAACAGTCTTTCTATGAGAATTAGACCCAATAAAAAACGAAAAATCTTTACATGTGTGAGTGACCTGAATCGCGCCATCTGACAGAAATTTATAGAACCACCGAGAAAAAGTTCATTGCTGTTATGTTACGAGTTTACGTGCGGTGAACATTTTAAGTAGATGGCGCTGTTCGAAAATTCGAACAAGCGCCAAGGTTATCGAGTGACGGACGCGGCGATGCGACGTTGCCATTCAAGACGCAATTTGGCAACAACGCGTGTTGCCAAATTCCAGTCCATGCGTGATTGTGTGTCAAAATTGTGTTTCTAGCAAGTTAGCGCCGGCGCGCGGGTTTGCCCGCGGATTTTATATTTTATGATTGATGAAATGTTTTTTTTTAGGGAATGAGAAATAATGCTAGAAAGTGAAAACAATTATCTGCGATCTGCCTTTGGTTCACACAGATACAATACTAATGTTATTATTGTATTACTTATCTACTTTAAATAAATAGTGCCTACCTACCTAAAGATTTAAAAATCTTTCCACTGTATGTAAGTAGGTACTGATAAAACATTTTCTGACACGGTTAAGTACTAATTCATTGGTTTGGGTTGAATCAAATCAGAGAAAAGAAGTTCATGTAGGTATACTTAGGGTACCTATACCTAAATCAGGCGATCAGCGTAGGCAAACTACCTATTTTTTTCCTAGCTACCTACGCAATGGTCGTCCGTCTGTCGGTCCGTATGTCTGTCTGTCCGTCTCTGTCTGTCACCAGACTGTATTTCACGGACCGTGATAGCTACACAGTTGACATTTTCACAGATGATGTATTTTTTTACATTTGTATCGCATGATTGTAATATTATAAGTCGCGTAAGATTGTATATTTACAAGTACCTACTTACTTATAATTTCTTCTAGATAAGACAAGTATTGAAACTATTGAATTTGGGTGTGATTCAGTGTATTCGAAATTATTTCTTCTCAACACATCATCTGCCTAGCCCTTTCCCAACTATACCTACTGGGATTGGCTTCCAGTCAAACCGGATTCAGCTGAATACCAGTATTTTACGTGGTGCGGCTGCCTACCAGACCTCCACAATCCATTATCTGTTCTCAACATAATCATAGATTATAGTCTAAAACATAAACAACATTTATTACAATCTTACGATGTTTGGAATTATCCGGTGACACATACGAGTACTTACATAGGTAGGTACCTACTCTAACCAACTAATACCAAGATATTCTAAGCTGATAACAACCCTTTGCTTTGCCATCTAAAACCATTCCACCAAAGAACGCCAGTAATCACACTAATCACTGAATGTTACGACTGTATCACCTAAAGAAAACATTCTTAGATCGCGACGAATAATTGCATAAATAATCTTTTATTTATTTAGTACCTACACGTCACAATTTATTTACACGTTAGGTACTATTTAGGTTCAGTCACATTACAACAACCTGTGTAGGTACAATATACCTTTATTACCATTAGATACGGGACTTAGTCACAGCAAGCGGTCCTACTCAGTTGGCACTCAGTCGCGCACGGAAAATCATTGATGTGACCTTCAGAATGATTGGCCAAAATGACCGATCAGCTTAAAAATATTACTAAGATCTAATACCTATTTGCTACTATTTGATATCTTTGTTTAAATAATTGGTACCTAATTAATAACTGAGAAAATGAATTTAAAAAATGGGCAGTCATTCTGATGTCAGGATGGACTGCCGACATTTAGGATCTCCACGTAAAGGCTCAAAAATTTCAATTCGCCTTTACAAAAATTTAGTACCTATTTGATACCTAAACATACCTATATTTTTTCTAGATTTTTAAGGCAAAGAATTTTATTAGAGATTTTTTGTTTAGGTAGGTACTATGAATAAATATACTTACCTAGTTCTACCCACATGTTAGCTTTTATCAGTATCTCGGAAATTGTTATTAATTAGTAGTACTTATTGCTAATTATCGTGTAAATTGAACTACCTTCACTCCATAGACTTGAAAAAAAATTGACTTCACTTGACTTTCTGTATCAAGTAGTACCTACCTAAACATAGGAAACCAAAAATCTGTAATAAAATCTTTAATCTTTGCAGCTCAACAGTGTTTTAATAATACTAGGAATAAAAATAAGACACACCACTCGTAAATACAGCCAAAAATGTTAATTTGTTGAAAATAACAAAAATATTTTATCGTTTGCTTCGCCATGTTTGTGAGAGCGAGATAGATATTAAAAACATGCGTGAGAGACACGATACGCACAATTCGCGAGTTGTTGAGAGATTTTGTAAACAACGCGCGACGACTAGTACCAGACCGAGGTTGCGTAAGGTTAGCAACACAAATTTCTTCAAACATATTAATAGTTTTTTATTATTATTGTTTTACCAACCATGATTATTTAAATTCAAGTCAATTTTATAAATAATTGATAACAGTTATGTTTTACGCAACAGGTACTTATTTAAAAAAAATGTTTTATAAGACAAAGTCTAGTTTTTAGTACCTAATTGTTGGTGCAGAATCACTACTTCACTATATTTAGTTATCTTTATTACGCGACTGTGGCAAAGCAAACGGTTATGATTTCAAGGCTTCCTCGTAACTCCCAAACTGCACGTCATGTGCAGCCATATTCTTTATTTATTTATACATAAATGCATAATGGTGATACTTAAGGCTCTTTTTTATTCAGGTTTCCTAAAGATGAATTAAGGAGACAAAAGTGGCTTGTTATTTTCCGAAAACAAAGGCAGAAGTAAAGCTTTAGTAACCTTGCGCGATCGAGCGAACAATATTAATTTCTTTTTTAACTACCTCAAAATAATTAATGTTTTTTATTTTATTTGCTAACGCTACCACATGCCATGTCATTCATAATCGTAAACATTCGTCAACATTCGGCAGCTAACGCGATTTCGCTCGCACGACAGCGCCGTCTCCTATCTCTATCCTTGTCTATCGGTAACAGTAGGTTGCGACTGTGATGACACTGATCACAGATGTGTGAGTTTCGGTGCATAGTCGTACGCCGAGCCCATGTTTACTGATTGCGATGTTAGAGCGTAACATGCAATGTTTATTACCCAAAATAATTTATCTGAATAATTTGTTATGGTGAAAAGGGATACCTTTTTACCACCAAATCCGATAGGATATCGAGCCTAGAAACAAAAATATGCATAGACCAATAATTATATTATTATTAATATTTGAAAATATTAGGTTTGGTAAGGATAAAGAAAGATAAAAAATAATTCAAAAATAAATACAACTATTGAGATTTGAACCCACACCAAGCCTAATGAAAGGCAGTCTCTAAACCGACAGTCTATTTGTACGGTTGATAATTGTTTCAAATAGCCGACCTTATTTATGTCAAGGTTTTTAGCTGCTCAGCTTCCCGAAAGTATAGCGTGATGATAATCATTGCTAAGGTTATATTAATAAGAAATAGATTGGAATATAACAATTTGGTCCTCTGGACATTTTAATTTCCAACCATTTTTGAATAAAACGACATCTAGTAGGGTCGAAAGTTACTACTATTTACTTTGCATGTGTGTGTAAAGAGTAAATTCATGCGGCTAAATCTTTATTCTGCTGTAATCTTTGTATGGTAGCAGTTAACAAGCATAGTGATTATCTAAAAAAATCAAGTTAATGCCCTAGGTATAGCCTATAATAAAGTTGTCTATTAAAACTTTCTATGTTAAGTGTAAAAATTGAAAATGTTCGAAATTGTGGATGTGTCGCCATCTAGCGACAAAATGGCAGTGAGAGCATTCATCCATTCACCTTAACTTCGCCTTTGTACAGAGCTTTTTACTAGTGCATAAAGTTTTAATACGTAAATAGGTTGAGTAAATGAATAAATTACTCGAATCTTTTCCCAGAACAGGTTTTTTTTTCAAATAGATAACAAGACACTTGAGTACAGAGCTTAAAGTTGAAATACAGATTTCTGTCTGCAGATCGGGCAGAGCAACGTCGTTATTATTTCATCTTTTTATCAATTGAAAATGCTTGCTTTTTTCTTATATTAAAAGCTTCTTTTCTACTTGAATTGGTCAAGATACTTAATAGTTAAGGATTACTTTGAATTATGTATTTTGCATCACAAATCACTAAAAGATTAACGTAGGTATTAAAACCAAGGTTGCGGAATTGTTCGAAAGAGTTACCGCTGCCCTGGAACTATCCTGCAATTTTCCGGCCCATTTTCATCATCATCATCATCATATCAACCGAAACACGTCCACTGCTGGACATAGGCTTCCCCCAAGTGTCGCCACAACAACCGGTTCTGTGCGTCTCGCATCCATCAGCTACCAGCGACCCTCACCAAAGCACTGTCCGGATTTATTGGGATATTTCGTAGCGTAAAAAGTATTCCTTTAGAATAAAATCAATCAATAATTGTTATTTCATTTTCATGTGTTTTTTTTTTGAGTTTGTAGTCGACATGACTTTACCAGACCATTAGCTTTCAAGTATCCGGATTTCACTACTGATACTAAATATGAAGGATATCCGGAAAATTCAAATGTCCGGATATCCGGATAGCATGTTTTACCCGGAACACAAAGGGCATTTTGAAGGAACACGGAGGGGTTTTAGTCAGTAAGAGTCTGAAACTCTCTCCTGCTCTGGGTGGAGCGGGAGAGTTTCTCGAAGTCATTTGATGAATTCCCATTAAAAAAAGAAAACATTAATGTAATGTAAACTTTTTTTCTAAAATGTTGTCTACTTACTATTTCGACCTGGATATCTAGCGTATGCATACCAAGTTTCATTAAAATCGGTTCATTCATTTGGTAAAATAAGGACTTCAAAGTTCGTATGAAATGCCGGCCGGATGGTAAAAAAAATTTGCTGTTAGTAAGTACCTATTAATTAATATTCATAGTTCCAAGATGTAACGTAAAACACCACCTTATATTACAGCGTTTGTAATCCAGCTCAACTCCCCAGGACTACGTGACGGTACATCCCCGAAATCCATTTAACATTAAAATAAGCCAGTTATATTTGTGAGCGTGCGGCTCAAAGATTATTGTGTACTTGACAACGTTATGAATTTATTATCAGGCATCACGCGCATTTCCTCCGCAAGCTAATGTGCTCAGAATGGATTATTAAAATTGATATTGTTTGCGTTTTCTGCTCTAAGTATTATGAATTTCGTTTAATGGAGAATTGGGGGATTTTCGGGAAGATTTTTTTTTTGTCGATTTTGTATTTTTTTCTTCTTTTTCTTCTTCAACCAATCTCGGAATAGGCTCAGCCAGAACTTCGTAAGTCCGCCATTATCGTTCTTTATGATATTTGGTATCCTAACAATCTTGAAAATGTTATCGTTGCTTTTGAAGTATCCGGTAGTTAAACTTTACTAATTTACACGAAATTCAATAACATTTTAATCAATGTATTCTAATTCGCAATGTATTTTATATTCCTTATCAGTTATCACTTGGGAAATAATATGACATAGCCTTTGCCTTCAAACAATCTTAATCAATAATGTAGTTACTACTCGTATTTACTGCATAGCATATGAGGTATCAGCGATTAAGTGCCCTAAGCAGTAAGATTGACAAATAGTTGACCGGGCACTTTGGCAGGTACAGTCAAGGGTCAAAATTGTAGTAGGCAATCGCTAATCCTAAGATTTTTTTGTAGAATTTCAATCGTCCACAACTGATCAGTAGAATCTAAACTAAAGATTCAACTAGTCGACTTTATGCTACAGGAACGTCAGGCACTCTAGCTTTGGCTTTGCATGATTGAGACTGAATTTTTGACCCTTGACCGGACATGTGTACTGTATATACAGATTTATATGTCTCGCGATCGCGACTTGTGAACGTGGAGTCCGGGGTTCGATATCTGGGTCGGGTAAGTGTCATTGGGTTTTACCATTAGGAATTTTCTCTGTGACAGCCCGTAGTTTGGGGAGTTAGTGGTATGACACCCCTGTACCTCGAAATGCACGATAAGCCGTTTGTCCTGCGTCCGATTTCTTTCCGGTCTTGTCGGATTGCCGTCTCATTGTATACTATGAGAGTGATGGAAGAGTGAGTGCATCTGTGTTTGCGCACACATTTGTGCACTATAATTATGTCCCGCGCCGATGGCCGAAAGCGGTCTGGAAAACTATTATTATTAAAAATAATAATAATTTTTAGACTATTATTAAAAATAATAATAGTCTAAAAATATCTTCAACTTTTGAATATTTTCGTAGAAACCGCTGCTTGAACCCGGGCAAGTACAGTCACTACCTGGAGCGGTGGCTGGCGGAGTACAGCAGCCACCAGCTCCACATCATCGACGGCTCGCAGCTGCGCTCGGAGCCGGCCGCCGTCATGAACACGCTGCAGAAGTTCCTGAAGATATCGCCGCATATTGACTACAACAAGTTGCTCAAGTGAGTGTACTGACCAGAGGCTCGAGACATTGACATTGTATCATCGATAGCGTGACGATAGCGATTTTATGCAAGTCAAAAATGCATGGGATGAACAAGTGCTACCGACGTTTCACGTGATAAATCCCATACATTTTAGCATTTCTAGAGTCTAGCTAGCGTCTCAGTGAGCCTCGACAAATCAAAATCAAATCAGCGCCAACGATTTTCAAAAACAATACCAACTTTTGACTGCTTTATCGCTGATACAATGTCGCAATGTCCAGGCCTTTAAAAAAATTTGCTACCCTGTCTTTTCACAGCCATTTTTTACGACCTTGACGGTATCTTACAAAGTTAATTTGCGCTCACCTGAAAAATGGTCGTTTGTAATAATCATTATGAACAACTTACTTTAACCATGGGACCAAACGATAAAAGCGAAAAAAATACCCCTTGTACAAAAATACAAAATGTGATATTAGGTATATCGTTAGGTACATAGGACTGACTGCCTACTCACGTTTCCTTCTCAAAGTTTTCTTTTGCATATTATCTCCGTAATTTCATATTCCACCTTGTTACTGTCAAATAATTGTACACTTTTGTTACGGACACCAAAAATAATGACGCGACGCAGAATTAATGTAGCAGATAATGCTGTTTAAGTACATTAAGTCACGCCGCGTTTTCGCCCGACATTGTATTGTGCTGAGACAAGAAACTCGAGAAGATACGAAGACATAAAACTGGTCCACACCTTGTAAAGTGATATTGTACGGTCGCCGGCGAGACCAGCTACCTCTGCAATTGCCGATAACTTAGCTACAATGGCCCCTTAAACTCTAGGCGCACAACTTCGCAGAAGTAACTCGCTGGGACTAATATCACTGCAACAACAATAACAAGCTGCTTTATGTAGATAGGGCATTAGCCCTATCTACATAAAGCAGCTTGTTGCAATTCTAAGCCTTCCTTAGGAATATAGCCTTTCGTTCCCAGCCGTGGGACTCGCCTCCAATGAGAATTCTGTACCACATTCGTATTCTCAAATGTATACTTGTTTCATTTGGGAATAGTTTCGATTTAAACCACGTCAAATAGGTCTTCGCTCGTCGTATCGAAATAATGGGCATTGAATAATATATTCTATTGAGACCTAAATAGAATGTAGGCTTGCAATAACGGAAAAGCACGCTCCGTTGATTTGGACGCTTCAAGCAAAATGGATGATGAAATTATTGAAAGACATGAACATGAGAAAGGGATTATATGACGAGAAATGTAGGTAAATAATGTAGAAGATGGATCGTTTGCGTACTGTCATGTAAATAATAATAGTCCTATGTACATTCAACGTCAATAGGACAAAGGCGCTCCGTGATGTATGAGTAGGTAGATAGAGATACACGTATCCATACAAATATTTGACTACATACTTTTGTTTCAGGTACGATCCGAAAAAAGGATTTTTCTGCCAAGCAGTAGGCAACGACAGGACGAAATGTCTCGGTAAATCCAAAGGTCGGATATATCCGCCAATGGAGGAAAAGTCTGCGAAGTTCCTGAAGCGTTATTATACGCCGCACAACACAGCGCTGTCCAAGCTCCTCGTGAGGATAGGCCGGACCGTGCCGCAGTGGCTCAAAGACGAACTGTCGTCTAACGGATAGCATATCTCTCAACCTGTAAGGTTGGGACGAAACAAGAAAGTGTTGCACGGCTTGATCAAAGTCTGTGTCATCAGGATCCCTTGAGAGGCCAAGGGTCGGCGCGGCGACACTCCTCGAGTTACAAACCGGGCGTCGCCAGCCGCACCACGCATGTTGTTCTTTCCAAGTGTTTCAATGTGAAAGTATCCTTGTTGAACAAATATCCTTGTCTATCGATTCTTGTAATATAATGTTTTAAAGAGTGATATTAAACGACTTAAAGTTCTTGATCTGTTTGAACGAGATGAAGATTGATATTATTGTTTTAGTTTAATTTTGACTGTACGTAGGGTGTAGTGAATGACTGTGTGTTCCCAGTGAAACGGTTACGATTCGAGTTTGCTTGCCTGATCATGTTGTTTCTTAGCCATGTGTATATGGACAGCGCCCGGCATCGTGCGCCGGTCTAGGTGCTATTTGTTAGTAGTTTCATCCAACTTGTACATTTCGGTTATTACTCATTCGTCTTGTTTGTATTAGAAGCAATTATGTTGTTATCCCATCATGATTTTATGCTAAAATGATAACGCTTCGTATTTAGGTATAATTATTAATATTTTATGTTATACATACGAAATGGTTGCATGTAATCTTTCATTCCACGCTCTAACCGACCGTCGCTACACGCTTATTTTAATATTTTTGTTTAATTACAATGTACGTACCTGATGCAATTTGTAAATTTGTAGTTAATTTTGTACGTTTCATATTAGTGTAGGTTCTAACGTTATTTTAACAATCTCCTTGTCTTTCTGTGCCATAATAAAGTGACGCAAGTGGCACTGAAATATATATTATTTAATGAATTATTATTTTAATGCCTTCATATATTTTACAATAGATCAAAACACTAGTCTTTTATGTAATGCGGCAGAATGAGTTTCGTTGAACAGAAGCACAAGTGGGCGGTTCATGTCTCGTGGACTGTCGAACACTGATGAGCCACCACACATCACGTTTATGTTCGGTTACCGAATTAGCCGTAAGAATTTTTAATATACATTTTGAAGATGTCGCGGTATATTTTAAATAAATGATATCAATGACGACCCAATGAATGAAACATAAATGTATTTGGTATATATTTTGATATGCATAAATTTATTGGCGAGATAACTCGGCAAGGAAGATGAAAGTTTTTGTAAAACTGAGTCATTATAGAAAGTTTATTACTCTTTGTTGTAATAGATGTCGGTACTTAAAACTTGTAAAAATTCTTTTCTCGTGAGAAATACATAGAAGAGTACAGAAAAATAATTATTACGAAATCGATATTTGAATATAGAGTTAAATATTAATATTTTTATGGTACATACGTTTATCGTCTTTTTATTTAATGTTTGTCAAGAGGCTTCATATTAAATTTATATAAAACTTCTGATGTTCTTGATATACCTATTGTGAAGATGTGTTACGTAGAAAACGGCCTTACAATGTTTAGAAGCGAGCTACGGAACTTGTTACGGTGCTGCCGTCTGTGAACATGTCTCGACATGGATCGTTTGTATATGTCGTAGAATAATTTGATACTTCGAATCTTCGCGGAAATCCTAGGGGTTTTGCGAAAACGCGGATAATTAGACATAGGCGAAAAATTATCAAATCTTACTGGACAAAGTCTGGATTTTTGCGAAAAAAAAATAACCACGAAGGTGATGGCGGGGTCTGTTCGCTCGCTACGCTCGCTCACTTGACCCCGCCATCCCCTTCTAACCTAACCTGTCCGAGTCGGGGTGCCCTAATTGATAATTTTTCGCCTATGTCTAATTATCCGCGTTTTCGCAAAACCCCTAGGATTTCCGCGAAGATTCGAAGTATCAAATTATCCTACGACATATATACATCCGTCAATGCGACCGAGCTGCGGTCGCATACTTCTCAACTGTTTTATGTTCCACTCGGAAATTACTATCAAGTTTGTATCAGTGTGAAAACTATTAGAAAAACCGATGTTCATTTCTCATAATAGATCTTATTTTGTTTAGATAATCGTTAATAACGATACAGCCAATGACTGCTCTTAAAATGTGTTCTTTATAAGAAATTAATACATCACTTATTTTATTAAATGATTTAAACGTCAGCCGTGTTTGTGTTCGATCCTCTAATATATTCATGTGTGCTCTAACTCGAATTAATTCAAATGATTAGCAGTGTAATGGCCTCTACAAACGTTTAGATAACGACGCGGATCTGCGCAGTTACACCGTTAAACTGAGACATGTAGATATATTGGATCTCTTAAATATCCCTCCGTATATTTGTAGTAATACGTAACGCTGCCACTGCTGCCAGTCGAGTGCAATTCTCAGGAGATACTAGCTAACCGCCCCCGAGCGCATTGAAAAATGTATTACCTAGTGGTACAGTATTGTTCGATACTCGATACAGAACGCTCGCGAAATATGCTCCGCAATAAGTTGCGGCTTCGGTATGTGCATACTTAAACAAAAGAAACGCATTAGCTGCGCTCCTTTGTTCCGTTTTCTTTTACAGTGAAAAATGAAAGGAAATGTCTGTGAACTACAATAGAACAAAAGTTATTAAGAAACTTGGGATCGGTTATAAGATATTGTGCTATGAGGAATAGAGGTTTGAAGAATACCAGTTCAACACGAATGGCGTGACAAATTTCATTGAGCTGCCGACGTCGATAAGATAATGGCAAATTAGAGAGAAAAATATTGTCATTCTTTTTCAGCAAAATATATTTTCAAGGCAGACATTTTCTATGTAGCTAGGCACGGTGTCTAATGAGTTAGTTGCTCCTAGAAAAGCGAAGGTAATTTCAAAGTGGAGCACCTATCAAAGCGTCACCATACCGATTTTTCTTTTGGAATAGTTAGTGTTTCCAGGATAGACCCTGGAAACACTAACTATTCCAAAAGAAAAATCGGCATGGTTCCTAATTTAAAATGGAAGGTAACTTAGTTACATGAGGAGTAATTGCTTACTAAAATATAGTTAATTAAAAGTAGTATTTCATACCAAAGCAGTGTCTGGTTTTATGTGAATGTCGACTGCCCAATTCACATTGCATGCTAGGTCTATTCTTCCCGAAGACTGCCTACTGTTAACATGAGCACCACGTTTATCTTTCGGTAATCGGACAGACTTATCGGAGGACGGAGGTTTAGGTCCAGGCTTACGCCGAAAATAAAGCCACCTAACTTTGCAATAATTCTTAATTCTGATTTTTTGCCTTTAACGTGTAGAGTATAGGCAGGGAAGTATATTAAAATGTACGCTCTATCCCGCAAAAAGTTTACACCCGCGTGTTCGTTTTTTTTTATGAAACATCTAATTTCAATAATAACTCGATAGGAAATAGTTATTTATGATATTAGTGCGGTAAGTTGGTTTTTACAAACGAGTAGACGAATGTAAGCCCGAGACGAAGTCGAGGGCTAACCATAGTTACGAGTTTGTAAAAACCAATTTCTGCACGTATATCATACAACGTTTTTCAATACATTTGCGAGAAAACAGTACAATAGATAATGAAACAAACTTTTTGTTTTTAGATATCAGTCGGAAAGTCGCAACAATCTTTGACATTTCTAATGTGAAAATGGCGCGAATCACACACAATCGCGTGGTGAAAATAAGAACTACATCTTTCATTTGTTTATTTTATTATTCTCTTCTCATTTTCTCTTTAGTATTAAAGTGAGACAAACGTATTGAGCAAATGCGCTTCCAAGGAGGTTCGATCATTCAGCTTAATTAATCTAGGATTGTGAAACTCTTTGGTGATATTCTTATTTATTTTTTTATGGAAATTAAAAGAAAAAACCGTAAAGAATACCGAAGTACATATTTTACCGCACGGCGCTATACAATAGCACCGTGCGGTTATTATATGTACTTAGGTGAGAGTACCTATTTTGCCGCACATTCCATGGTGTGGTGTGTAAAATTTCACTTTCGAACAATGTGTACAGGCTTCGTAAATGCATTTTTTGAGCAAATGTGTTGAAAAAAAATTAACTGGCATGTTTGTTTGGAGCATTTGAAGAAGAGATCGAGTTTTACAAGTAGGTACCTAGGTCAGTAAATTAAACATTTTTAATCCGTGCAACTATCCAATTTTTGTAAAGAATGTTAATTTTTGATTTTGTAGGTACTTCAAGCTAAAAAACTAACTTTTTACTTTGAATATCTTCATTCCCTAACCAACAAAATCTATGTTTAATTCTGACAAATAAGTTTTTCGTACTCTTTATGCTAGGAAAATCAGAGATAACTTGATTTTTCTAGCTTTTATTGAAATAAATGCGTTTTTTTTTTCAGTATGGCCGTATTTCGAAATTATTTTTTATTTAGACAAGCTACCTACCTACACGATTCAAGAAAAAAAATCAGAGTTAGGAATTTTTGTAAGGTTCAAAGCTAATTTGATTGGCCTAAGTATATATTGAGGTATGATTTTCAGAAATTTCGAAACCAACCCAACTACGTCTCACGTATCACGGGAGCTAGTCTTAGAGACAGTAAAGCAGTAGCAATTCAGAATCTTAAATGGAATCCTGATGTAGGTTCAACTCCAAACCACTACGCGACCTGCAAAAAGAGCGCACCTTGCGACAAACGAGGCGTTCAATACGAAAATTGGAAAATTTACTTCCTATTTGGTTGGTATTTACTTGTTGCAAACTAGCGACAAACAAATCGTGCATGAACTGAACTTTGTAAAACATGAATTAAATTTTTCAGTAGTTACTCAACTAAGTATAAAAGTATTTCTGCTGGTAAAGTTCGGAGAACGTTTATTACCCACGGCCTACGCCTGTAAGTGAACGTATGTACCTACATTAGTAAGAAAGCACGTATAATACGCCCTAGTTTGCAACTAGCATTGGAGTTTTGATGAGATACACTAGACATATAATGTGTAGCTATAGAAAGGCAGTTACGTTGTACGTAAGTTCGGTGCCCGTCTTCCTCTGAGTTAGGTACACGCTTAAATCTTTTAGGTACCATTATGGACATAGCAAAAGTCATGTACCTAGCTTACGTACTGCAAAATATGATTTACCTGTTTTTCACCGTGAAAAGAACGCTGAAATATCTTTCAAAGTAACTCCACTTCTCCACAGGCTACTTTGATAACTAAGTATGCTATGCAATGCAAATAGCTTGAAAATTCACATTTACCATGTTTTACATGCAGGTCAGGCCTACTGAAAAATGAAAACTCTTGACTGTTTTGTCTGAAATAGGTATTAAATAAGATTGTCTTAAGTTAGGGTACCTTGTTTAAAGTAGACATATCTGTATTATTGTAGTAGCCACATTCATGAAGTAGGTAGGCTATAGACTATACGGAAATGGGAAATTCCTACGGGAACGGGCCTACGAACTAGTTTTCAATAAAACATACCTAAATATATAGCTTCCAGCAAAATTCGAAATAAGCGTCTTATTTCAGGGTTTTTTTTGAATAATAGGTCTTTACCTATGAAATTGCCGTTTTGTATGAAAAAATTTAAACGATTTTTTTTCATGTATTTTTTATTTGTATTAATCGAAGTAATCACCCATGCAATCAATGCATCTTTGCCAACGCAGTGGCAGTTTATTGATGCCCTTCTTAAAGAAATCAGCTGGACGGGAGGCAACAAATTCTTCAAAGGCATTTTGTACTGCGTCTTGGGTATTGAATTTTTTTCCCGCCAAGAAGTTATCCAAATTCTGGAAAAAGTAGCAGTCTGTAGGCGCAAGGTCTGGTGAGTAGGGCGGATGACAGAGAGCTTCCAACCCCAATTCTTGCAACTTGGAGACCGTCTGCTGTGCAGTATGAGGTCGCGCGTTGTCGTGCAGGAGCAGCGGAGACGAGCGATTGACCAATGCTGGTTGGAGATGTGCCAGCTTCTCCATCATTGTGTTCAGTTCTTCACAGTACACATCTGCAGTAATGCTCACCCCGTTTGGTAAGAAGCTGTGATGAATCACACCGGCGCGGCGGCGCTAGTCCACCAAACAGTGACTATCACTTTTCTAGGGGTAAGTTTTCGTTTAGGGCATTGTTTAGGTGCTGAACCAGGATCCAACCAACTTGCTGAGCGCTTGCGGTTATCAAACAGAATCCATTTTTCATCGCAGGTAACAATGTGGTTCAAAATTCCTTCATTTGTGTGTCTGTTGAGCAGTGCAAGGCACGTCTCGACGCGTACTTCGCGCTGGTGATCATTGAGTTCGTGGGGCACCCATTTGTCAAACTTTTTTACCTTGCCAATTTGACGCAAATGGACCAATATTGTTTTGACGCTAACGTCGAAAGCTGCTCCTAATTCAGCCGTAGATTGTGTATCATCAGCTTCCACAATCGCCTTTAATTCGTCATTGTCGACCAAAGTCTTCGGACGACCGCGAGGTTCATTTTTCAGGTCGAAATTTCCAGAACGGAAGCGAGCAAACCAATAACAGGTGGTGCGTTGGTTTGTAGTATTAGCTCCGTAAACGTCGTTGATGTTGCGTGCCGCTTGTGCCGCGTTGCTGCCACGACGGTACTCATATTCCATAATTACTCGAATTTTTAACGTTGCCATGATGACGAAAAAGATTGAAATGCGATGAAAATGTAACACTAATCAATAAACAAATGACTACTTTTGGAAAAAAAAATCCATGTTTTTAAAATAAAATAAATTTGAAATTAGAATTCTTAGCCAAACAAAACAAAAATTATTTTGATTTGAAATGGCCAGTACTGCAGAACAGCAATTTCATAGGTAAAGACGTAAAGACCTAATATTTCCAATATTTGTAGTAACTGAAACAACTTTGAATTAGGTACCTTCTACTTGTCAAAGTTGAAGAATTATTTAAATTAGGTATTATTGTTGTGTTAGTAAATTGAGTGTAAAGTTACTGCTTCTCTCACAGTGTTTTTTACTCATTTATTCGTAGTGTTGGACTATCCTTGTGTTATATACCTATCTAGGCTATCTACTGTTGTATATTATGACTGGAACTGTAATGGTAGGTAAGTTATTATTAGGTATTATTGTACTGTCACTATGTCAACTAAGTAAACGCAGCGTATTTTTCAGGTAGATATGTACCTACCTACTTATAGACATTATTTAGGTTTCAAACAAAGTCACGTATTATCACACTCTGTGTTTATGTGTTTTTTGTATTTTTCAAATAAATCTAAAATCAAGTGCCAGTAGGCGCAACAATACTTTTTTAATAGTTTTTACATTATCTTTGACTCATACCGAGCTATGTGAAAAGTGGTTTAGTTTGAAGTATCTCAGTAGATAATTGGTTTAATCGCATTCACGAAAATAAAAGTCTCTCGGGAGGAAATTTATCCAAAAAAAAATTATTTTTAAATACCTACATAATTATATGAAAACGGAATCGAGGCCTCTAGCCTTGAAAAAGCAAAAAAAAACCTCATTTACCTAAATAAAAAAACATCGTCTAAGGATTTACTCAAACTCAAATATCTCAAATATTTGCCTCAAAGTAATGTCAGCAAAGTAGACGGGGCCCGTTATGACCAGAGCCTGACACTCCCTCCCGCTCCACCCAGAGCGGCAGGAGTCATTTGATGATTTCCCATTCACAAAAAAAAAGCCCACTGCGGCGGCCGCCATCTTGTTTATTTTTCAAAATTCATAAAGCCCATGTGATTTCGGTACTTAAGACGAATCTACAATTTTAGAGATTATCAAAGTGTCAAAGAAATACCTAGACATACAAACATACATGCATACTTTCGAAAAACATTGCTCACTGTATGGGGCAGTTGTGTAAAAAATATGCATGTTGTACCTATACAATACTAAGAATAAAAAATATTTGGATAAAATCATAACCGAAAGCCGAACTGAGTGTGTTGCGTGTTTTCGTTTGGAATGATTAACAGCATATCATCATCTTTGCGGCAGAGTAGGCACCTATCTCCCACCATAAGTCAGCTGAAGAAGCAAGCTCGCATCATGGGTTTATCTTAAAATTACGACAGTGATGGATGAGTGTGCCTACATAATTCATTTATCTGCGATTAAGGGTCCGCCTGGATCCGCCTGATGCTCGGCGCGGCTGCTTCATCAAACTATAATTGACACGTTAAAATGTTGTTAAGCTAACGTCTTGTAGCGTCGATGTGCTTCTCTTGAGCGCTGTCGCCTGACTTCGTTACTTACATACAAATTATACTTAAGTTAGCTTATAGTGTGGGTTTTAAAGTTAAAATACCTTCTTGCAAATAATATTTAGGTACTGACCTATATCTTCATAATATCAGCCTTAAAATTCCCCGTTGAGAAATCTGTATTGAAAATTAACTCAGGTATGAGTATTGTGTCTACGTGTATCTATATAATCTTGGGTTCATAGCAGGTTCATAACATTGTCACGGGTAATTAACGATACAAAAGCATTGGAAACAGGCTTGTATGTATAGGTATATATGTACCTACTCTTACTAGGTGCCCCGGCAATAGCCGCGTCTAGTTATTCTACATTGACTGAAATCTATCCCCGGACAAAATAATAAAAATATAAATGAACAAACAATAATAAATAAACATTTTTTCATCCCACCATCTCGGAAAGAGTATTTTTAATCTTCAATATCTGAGTGGAAAAGCCGTTTTTATTCT
This sequence comes from Melanchra persicariae, assembly GCA_947386135.1. Lineage (NCBI taxonomy): Eukaryota > Metazoa > Arthropoda > Insecta > Lepidoptera > Noctuidae > Melanchra > Melanchra persicariae. The sequence continues at coordinate 7,655,311 of OX376650.1, read as the reverse complement.
CTAGAGGATAAAGTAAATTGAATTTAGAACATCGTGTGCACTAAGTTTGTGAATTAAAAAAAACATTAAACCTATTTACTGCTACCTCTATGGTGCCGAATATATCATACAACTTTTTTTAATTTGTTAAAAACTCAGACTCAGAACCTTCTTGGTGTTCTTTTTTCAATTTGCTTTGTACGCGGTTCTTTACGCGGCATTTTTTCACGTCATTGTTAAACCTTATATTAAAAACAAGAAACTTGAAAACAAGTGAAAAAACTAAAATGAGTGATTCTAACGACGAGGAAGTTTGTTTGACGCCAACAGAATTGACTGAAACTGTTAATAATGCGCAAATGAGCTTTCTCCCTCAACAATCACGCGAGAAGTACCTATTTAAAACAGTACCATATGTTCAACACGTGGCGACTAGCAAAAGGAGCCAAAAGTTTCTCAGAAAACGTTTTGCTGGCATATTTTATAGAATTATCCGAGAACAAGCAAGCAAGCACTCTATGGAGTACGTATTCGATGCTAAAAGCAAGAATAAAGATGAAAAAAGACATACATATCGATACCTATCCTAAATTAGTGGCATTTTTAAAAAGAGCCTCATCTGGTCATCAACCAAAAAAATCGAAGGTTTTCACAGTATCTGATATTGAAAAGTTTCTTAACGAAGCACCCGATTCCATATATTTGGCGGCAAAAGTAAGTCAGTTGTACATTCAGTATCTACTTAAGTATATTAATCTCAATTAAATAGTATACTTAGTAGATGTTGATAGGCATAATTATACGTTCATATCAATTTTTTTTCATTTATCTACTTTACAATACTCTTTACGTTGCAGGTTGTTCTTATTATTGGAATAAACGGAGCATGTCGAACTAATGAACTAACACAACTTAATGTCAAAAACATTGAGAAACATTCAGATGACTTACTTTTAATTAATTTACCTAATACAAAGACAAAAAGAGACCGCAACTTCGTCATTCGCAAGGAATACGTAACGATTGTTGAGAAATATCAAGCCTTACGCCCGCCTAACACTCCAATCAATCGATTTTTTCTACAGTATCGCAATGGAAAGTGTGTTAGACAGCCTATGGGTACTAATAAAATTGGCAGTATCCCACGAGAAATAGCAACATTTCTTGAACTTCCAGAACCCCTGTTGTACACGGGTCATTGTTTCCGACGAACTTCAGCCACACTTTTGGCTGATTCCGGAGCTGATCTCCTGTCCCTTAAGCGCCACGGAGGCTGGAAGTCCAATGCAGTTGTAGAGGGATACATAGAGGATTCCATCCAAAATAAGTCTAAAATATGTGAAGGCATCGTAGGAGCCATTACACTGAAAGAGCCTCAATCGGATCCTTGGACTGGCCCTTCTACATCAAAAATAAGCCGTTATGAAACACCTAACCATCTCCCTCTCTCTCCAACATTCACGCCAAGGGAATCCGATGAATCGGTACAACTATTAAGTATGACAGATAGTTTACTGAAAAACAGTACACAAGTGACTAACACCAATATTACAGTACCAAACAAAAATATTACACTCAATTTAAATAACTGTAGCAACGTTACTTTAAAATTTTCTTAATTATACCTTAGTATTATTTTGTTATAATTTAAAGATTATTCTGTAATACTTACCTGTCATAATGTAGTAATTAATACCTAAACTGAAATAAAAGTGTACCTATCTTGTGATTGTAAACGTTTTTTTTTTTGCATTTAGTCATTTTCCTCGCTGAGGTGGAATGAAAAGTTACGTGTTGCACTCGAGTGCAAAGATTTTTCACCTCCTGCTCTTTTGATTCCCTCGCCAACGCTCAGGATTCTAATTTTGAATCACTCGCTGCGCTCGTGATTCAATTTTAGAATCCTTCGCTTGCTCGGTCATCAAAATTGAACACGCGGTTAAAAAGCAACTTTGCACTCTTGTATAACAAATAACTATTGTTCATAGAGAGTTAAGTAAATCCTCCCAAACATTAAATTTGTATGTGCACATTATGCAATGTGCACCTAATAATAACAAAATTAGACGCACAAGAAAACTTCCAGCCAGTTATTTTTATGAATAAACGGATTTAATAAAGGTGGAATAAAATTAAATTAAGCTTGCTAAGGCATTTTACATAAAGCGATATTAACTCTTTCCCGGGCGTAATAAAAACGTCTTAGAATGTGCACCGGAGCGCATTTGCATCAACCAATTATATGGGGAGCGGTATTACTGTGTTCTGTACCTAGATGTAGTTGAGTACGAGACATTTTGCCGTTTTATGATGTGCCGACGCCAGCGAGCTTTATTACAAAGACCGAGATAACGTCGCTCGAAATTCCGAGATCTTTGGTCCGTGATGTGCCTTGCGGAGTTGCAATACGGACTGCAGAATACGTCTATTGCAGGGATGTTACGGAACTTCAACTCCGATTCCGATAAGACGGAAGTTCCGATTGATTTTACATCTCCGGTTCAGACTTCGGCTCCGATCGGAGGTCGAAGCATAGCGGATAGCGTTGGGGCACGGTGGCTACGGTCCACGTGTACGAACAGTGTGAATCCATACAAATAAGATGGAATGATAGTTCACTTCATGCTCACTTCGCCTAAGTGTACACGGTGAGATGTTAACAGAATGGACCGGCTGGTTTATACATGACGCGCGGGGAGCTTGCCTCCCCACGTACTCGCTGCCATCGGTTACTCTTACACTTGTTATTACGAAACTCTACTCCAATTTCTTCAACTTCGACTCCAGTTCCGACTCCGATACCAAATTTAAAAATTCCAACTCCGACTTCGTTTCCGATAAAACCACTTTCGTAACATCCCTAGTCTATTTCAAGAGCAGTATTTGGAGAGGTGAGGCGCCGGGCGGGCCGCCTGTCGAGTGTTTGTTAGTGCTGGTGATAACGCGAATTTGACGAGCTCGTCGACCTCACTACGTGTATTCTATCAATTTTTGATGTTCGTTTGATCATTACCTACCTTCTACAAATGCGCTTGACATCAGATGCAGTAAATAGAGAGCGAGCAAAACTTTTTGTTTAGACAATGTTGCTTAAACGTAGTTACCCACCAGTCCTTTTTTTATGGATGGTAAATCATCAAATTATGACTGCTTCCGCTCTAGGTGGAGCGGAGGAGTAATTTTTTTTTGTCTTACTGACTAAAACCCATCCGTGCTCCTCATAGTATAATTTTCGTTCCAGGGCCGCGGTGACTCTTTCGAACAAAATCCGCAACCCTGGCAGGATCCACCACCCTGGCAGGACCCCATCTAAGTCTCTTCTCTTGGTATTATAAATTTGAAAGTCAGTTACTTTGTTAGTTAGTTACGCTTTCACAACACGTTTTTTTGTATAGAAATTGATGGGTTCCCGGAGACGGCACGGATGGGACGATTAGGTATAGGCTACTTTTTTCATGAAATCTATATAAACGCGAGCAAGCCACGGGCAAAAACTAGGACCTATTTCATAACAAAACATTGAAAACGAGATCTCCCTTCCTTCATTAATCTTTAACATAAATATTCCAATCGGTACGAAATAAGCTTTCGATAAATAATGAACTGGAAATGTTGAGTTTAATACAATAGCATTTTACAAGAAAAAAATAACAAAGATCTTCAATGTTAATTAATACATTTCTGTAGCCTTTGTTAACGAAAACAAATTATATAAATGAAACGATTTAATAATAAATCAAGCTTTGTTTTTTTAAATTACAAAATAAGCAGCAACGGTGTAATTAGTACGATTGGACGGCTATTCGGTATTACCGATACAAAATTAATGAGGTCCCTACTAAAATTAGAATGCAGAATTGGAAGAGGAAATGCCAAAATAAACAGTTGATTGTTGCCTACCTAATAAATACGAGGCGCGTCTTGTGGCGCAATCTACGACAGAAGGATGGCCAACAAACAATATCTAAGTTTGTGTCGCTTTGTCGTAATATTTGCCAAGACTGTGAAAGCCCCGGCAGAGTTTGAGCGACTTCTCGAGCTTATTACTATTTGTGTTGCCAAGATTCCGTCTCCCACATTTTGTGACGAAGGTATCCATCTAGGAAGGCACGCCGCACACGAAATGTTCTTTTGTACTTCGTGTATTTCAATATGACTTAAAAGTTCTCGTGTGCCCTGAAAACAATACGAAAGGCCGCAACGAGATGTGTCCTCGTTCAAAAAATGGAATTTAAATAAAAGTTGGCCGCCATCGCGTATTATGACGCTAAGTAATGGCCATAATCTTCCCGCTACATAAAAAAGCCTCAGCGAAAGCTCCCATTAAACATCTCCCGAATATAAAAAATACGAAACGCACGTAGCACTTACTAAGTCGTGTTCCCTTTATTTCGCTACGTATCGGGCGGTGGAATGAACGGCATGTGTTTACGTCACACTAAGTAAGAATAATGTGCGCTCATAAATCAGTGGCATCTTCACGTCGTTTTGAATACTCACAAAAGATGTCAACTCGTAGCCAAGTGTGACTTCATTTGAGACAAACGGCACGAGCAACCTTAATTGTTCTGGCTCGTGTTATTTAAATTTATACAACAAAGGTTTAAGCGCTTCAGTCATTTGGTGAAGTCAAAGATTCGTCGCACAATGCTACGTTATTTCATTGTCGTAGCGTAGCGGCTACAGGTCGCCGTAGCGGCCGGCGTAGACCTTGCTACGACGCGGCCCGGGTGGCGCATGGCGGCTGGAAATAGAATGCTGAATACGTTTTTGCTGAACGAAATGGTTTTTTTGCTGTTATTCAGAATAAAGAAAAAAATATTTATTCAACAGTTCATCAGGTACACACGATTCACCTACAGAGCAGTAATAAAGAAATTGTAATATCAATGTCGTATTAAATTTGAAGCTAACTAAAAGTTGGTACCTATAGTTCACACACACAATATCCACCAAGGTACTACAGGTACACTGTAACTACGTCACGATGATTACAACATCAGCTTCGCGCGTCGATCCGGCTAACCGTCGGTGACACCTATCAAATCAATGCCAGCGCAGTTCGCTAAACGCGAAGCGACAATATTCAAGAGGAATTCTATTTAGGAACACATGAGCATTTATAACAGCCTTCCATGCTCATTATGTATGGAGTTTCATGATTCATATGTTATTGGAAATTAAGGCAATAATATCGTTTAAAATGTAGGTTTTCACCTGCTTTTTTTTAATTTTAATGAAAGATTTTAAAACGGAATGGTGCAAGCTCATCTCGTTTTCTTAGAATAGCATCTGCCTAACCGGCTATAAATTTCAATTTCTTCGATTACTTAATAAACCTAACCCTAATTTTCAGTGACACAACTTTACACAAGCCGGAAATCGATTTTACCTCTGAAATAAATGTTCTATACTGATAAAACATTTATAAGTCATGTTTCTTATATAACTAATACAACAGTTGCATTTTAATAATTAACGAATCAATTAAAGCAATATCGGACGATTTATTGTTTGATTCCAACATCAACATCATAGCAAAGCTGGCCACGATACTAAAACGGCTTATCGTATTTATTTGCACGAATATTTATGTTGATTCAATTGATCCTAGAAATATTGAATTTATATTATTTTCGTTATATGAAATAAAATAGGTAGTTATCTGCGGAATATAATTTAGGTTTTCACTTTTTCTGGACTTCGAATGCTAACTTCAATCGCCTTCGTACAAAAGGATAAGTCACGCAAAACGCGCAAATTACTGACATATTTTCCATTTGTTACAAATCAATCACATTTAAAACATCGTTGAAAGTTTTGCACGAATTTGTCTGTACGCCAATTAATCTGAAACTCAAACGGAACACAAATCCTGAGCGAGGTGACGCAAAGTCGAATGAAGCTTTCTGCCAAAAAGTTGTGACGAAAGTTGTTATTGTAGGTCGGAGTGTGGCTGGCCTGGGCCAACTTGCGCGCCTGCTAGCGTTTATTGAGCGGAAAGCGAGCGGCCGGTCGCCGACGCAGCTCGCCACCACCTCGCTGTCCAACTTTATTTTGTTTCGAAGTTCCGCCTTCACTTTTTGCAATAACAGGTACCCAAATCTGCAACAGTTATCTCACGTCCTTTAATGAAACACTACGTCAAAACACAAATCGCATTTCCCATTCAAAGTGCTCAGGTTGTAAAAATGGATTCTTGCAGAACATTGAAACGCAAATATTGTTTGGAAAAAGAAGCAATTTCGCGCGTCCCTTCTGAAGGCGAGGACTCTTATAAACATCGGGGCTCCGGCGAACTGCTGGTGTCGTAATCTCCCGAAAACATAAAAGCGTATGAAAACTTTAGTGTCCAATAAATTTTGTCAATACAGGCGAGACCAGGGCATAATATTTCAACCAGGCAACGTTTTAGCCACAATAGTAAGACGTGAATGCATGACAACGTTTTACCGTGAACATTATAGCAATAAACAAATTCAAGCATTTAAGAAATAATTCTGCTTATAAAAAAAATACTTGGTATGTTGAATAATAACTATGTGCTTATGGCTCTAAAATAAATCTGCCACCCTTTCATGACTCAGCCCACGCCTGCATAAATTAAAACCGCTATAATCGCAGCGAAATTATTATCTGGCTGCCTACGTATCTTAGATGAAAATTTAGTCATAATAGAGTATTAGCTAGATAGGTGTCTATTCTCGTATAGTAATTAAACACTAGAAAGCACAACGGTGTGTAGTTGTGGTCCAATTTCCCGTTGATTTCGTTTGGAGTGTATTTGAACGAGCGGCGCAGGCTAGGGCTCGTCAAAGCCATCATTAAGCAAATATTTCGTGACAGTCGGTGGAGCGCTCACCACGGCCGCCCCAACGACTCGATTAATTATACTCCTGATCTAATTAGCTAGCCGGCGATCTATCGGCGCACGCGATGCTGGACAATTTGCATTTTGTTTGATCCTGTTTTTAGGAAGTTTGGTAGCAATTAATCAAAGTGAACCGCCTGGAATCATGCCTGTAATTACTGCCAAGTGTTTAGTGAACTTCAAGCTACAATATTCGTAGAAAGAAAACTAAATTAGGCTGTTGAATTTTGGTAATTAAGTACATTAGCTACGTGAGTTATGAATAATTAGAGCGGTACAATCTACATACGACCAGGTATGTACCCTCCTACATTAACATAATGTATTTCTGATTGTTATTCTAGGAGCACTCTTGTATGGCCCGTGTATCACTTTTCGGATTTTTCCGCTGAATTTCGTAGGTATATTAGCCGACGGACAGGCACGTTCACAATTTGCGGCTGCGGATTGGCACGAATGGAGCGTGCAATATCAAAGTTGTGGCGGTATATAGGTTCGCATATTGGACTCGATTGCCGAATGACGGACCACCAGTGTTCCGTAACCGCACCGCACCGCTCCGCTCGTCCTCGCCCCGCCCGCTCTCCACACTATGATTTGTAATTCAATTATGACTAGTAGAGACCGCAATTCTTGCTACAATCGTCCGTTCTCGACCACGGCGCGCAATAAAATTCATGAGACTGTTGTTACATTCATGAGAGGAATTGGGAAAAAATACTGTGTAAATACGTTTGCGATACACGAGAGATGTAGATTTTATGAGCGCGTGTCACGAACCCGCCTTGCGCCCGCCGCCGCCGTGCGCGAACCTACGCTTCCTCTGTCGTGTATTTTTTTATTTTATCTTACACCCAAAACTTTCCTCGACGTGATACCGGTATTAAGATAACAAGATTTTCAAACATTCAGGCGACGTCTAAATGAAGCAGATCTAACATTGCTCGAAAAATACTGTAAAACTTTTCTTATTCTTGTTTCATTAATAATTCAGGAGGCTCAACAAAAGCGGGCCTCAGTCTAATTTTATTAAGGGCTAGCAATAAGCATCACCTCTGCCTACACCCGGTATTATAATCGTACCTATTATATATTCTGATTTTATTCTATGTTATTACAATGGGACTGGGCTAGTAATTTCGCATTTTATGAGAAAGACTTTAAGACTTTTAAAGGTGAATTCATATTCTCAGCGGGATATTTCTCAGTGGATTCAAATTCCAAAAAAAGTTTGCTAGATCCTCCTCGAAAATAAGGCATTATCTGAACAATGCCGCGAAAAATAAAAGATGAATTTTAAAGAATTTCAATTATCTTAAATTTAGGGAGGAAAAAACATTATTTATGATAAGGCACTTGGAAATAGCTTGTACAAAATGGCTGCCAAGCTCTTGCGACGAAGCTTCATCGTAAGCAACTGAATTTATTACTTTGTATCGTATTTTAATTATATAAGATTTATATTTTTACAGATTTATAGCTGTGGGTACCTTTAACGAGTTTTTAAACCAATTTTAACTAGATTTACGATGTTAGACAAAAAGCTGAAGTTTTATATTTTGCAACCTTCATGTTATCGGATGATTTGCGTAATAGGAAAGGAGCTTAGCGTGAAATATGTTTAGCGATTGGAAGAATAATCGAAGGCTTTCATTAATATTAATTGTTTACGAGTGGTAGGTAGAAATAATCGTGAGAGAAAATATTGTAAGTCAATATGGAACCCAGCGTTATTCTTTACCCATGAAAATAAATTGTGAGTAAGTATACCCTTTCATCATGCTAAGTAAGAATGTATCGTTCCAAGTTCATTACAAACCAGTATTTGGAGGCAGTTTGTATATTATACGTATAAAAGTAAATGATGGGTTATTTATTGACCATAACGGGGGAAAGTTCGGCCGTTAGCGGCACCAAAAATTAGATATTAAGGAAATTTCCTTATAGATAATGGGTTCAGCCACTATATATCATGTGACTTCGATATTTATGTCCAATGTTTTACTTTTAGGTTTCATATTTAATGTGTGTTGGATATCGAATCTACGAAGAGTTGACAACATTTTGTGTTATTATATTTTCAATAGCTTTCGAACTTAGTACCTATTTGAAATTTTGAACATTTTTCCTTGCTTCAATAGCTACTGCAATTTGTATCTAAGAGTGGTGCTATATGCACCGCTATAAAATTACAAAAATATATCGAAAATAAACAAAAACAAATAACATTGAGTTGAGAGTGTACATTATTTAACTATTTTTGAAATACCTTATAACATAAAACAAATAAATTCTAGCGTTTAGGTAAATGAATCTCAAGAACATGAAAAAGAAATCGCAGCTTTTTAAAGCTACGATTCAACCGACTGTAAAGTAAACACTCACGAATAAATTACCAATAGCCACTCAACAATCAGGAATGACCCTCAAACTGTCCAAAAGGACCATTCTGCAAATGTCATTTATAACGGACACTTGGCAATTTTCCTTTTTGTAAAATTTTTCCGTCATAAAAGGTTTACAGCGGCTCCGCGGCAGTTCGTTTGCTGAAACAAAAATGTCCAGGGCCCGTGCATGTAGCCAACAGGGATTAAGAGTGAAACATCGTGGCAGGCCGTAATAACGGACTTATTTACTGTGCAAGTGTGTAGCTCGATGTCCAATGTAGTGACATTAGGGGAAATTGCATTGAGTGCTGCGTTGATTGGCTGAGGAATGAAAATGTTAACAAGAACTTTTTATCATTTGTTATGGTATTTCATTTTTATGGTAGGTTGGTGCCCAATGCTGCTTGGTTTATATACCACCATGTTGTGTATGTAGAAATAAAATGCCACATGGAAGAAATATTATTTATTTTTAGCCTGTTCTGAAAGGCAAAGGTCTCCCTTATATTCCTGCCAGCTTTGGTCAAGTGTGGACCAATCGATGATGACATTTTCTGGGACCCACATTGTGATCGATTCAGCCCAAGAACCGTAATAAAATTGGTATTAGAATGGAAACAAAATGAGCAATCATTCCACCAAACTGTCTGTTACCGCACTGATATTTATAAACTTGCTATCTCCAACAATGTTGTTCTGAACTCCGCTCACTCCGATCGATCTAAACTAATCGCAATCATGAAACTTGCGAGTCATCCTCAGCAACTCTGGCCGTCTTCAGAACAACGATACATCTCTCAAATGTTCTTTTTGTGGCACAATGATTCTGAATGTCCTTTTTATAGCACCACTACCTATATAGTTTAAACATTTAGTAGTGTGTTTGGTAGTGTAGGTAGTGTCCTATCTATCATTTGAAAACATAACATTGAAAAGTAAACACAAATGTAATTTATATGTTGGAATCTGTTGTTATTTGTGATAGTGTATTATTATCAGCAGATTATTAATTATTTAGGACCGTTGCGGCTTATTTTCGCGATTCCGTTGCAATATTTGTTTGGTGCAATTCGAGGCACACACCATTACGAATTAAAGTGAAATAACACTAACAAATAATATTAAACTAACATTCATAAATGAAAGTTTAAATACAAAGTTAAGTTTGTTGACACTACGTACACATGTTGTAAAATATAGGTTTAAGCAGGTTCTCTTCTTAGCGATTCCACTAAAACCGCCGTCATAACATGAACTTACATCGAGCCCTAATTCCGCGGAGGCTTCGCAAATTACAAGCACCAGGCCTCCACATAAATCCAACCTTTTCAAGTTAATAAAAATGATTTAAGCACGCATTAAAAGGATCTTTTTCCCGCTGAGAACACGGAATTTATAATGCTAATAACTTGGCCGATTGTCCCGTAATTACGTGTTGTACATAGAAATGTTCACAGCGATACGGTCGCCGGCAAGGGTTAACGTTTACAAAAGACTTGATAATTATAATCGTTTGGGAACAAATTCCGCGGTTGCGTTCCTCGCGGCTTCCGAAGCATTTTAATTTCGCAAATTAATAACTGTGATATAAAAGTTGTGTGTGGCAGGAACAATAGTGGGCGGTTATATCGTGGGCCGTAAACCAAGCCTGGCTCCATATCCGCCGCTAAGGAGATACTGCCGACCGTTCATTGTACGAGTACTTTGACTTGCTTTAGTTGGTCTTATTGAAAATTATTGTGGCCGTCCCATCTGAGGAAATCTCTAGAAAGCCCTATATTTTTACTGGAATGCCTACAATTTATAAGGATAAGCCCAAAATCTTTTTGGCTAAGAGTAAAGCGGACAGATCTTCCTAAGACCTAAGTAACTGCTGGGACAGATTTTGACCTACATCATCAGTACTGTCCATGACACACAGGTCATATTTAAAACTAATTACTTAATGAAAATCATTGCCACGATTTACAAGCCAAAATTCACGAATAACTTACCTCGCAGATAACAATAATTCAGATGGGTCAAGCGCAGATTGAAAGCACTCCGATAACAGATGGCCCCCATAATGCGCTCGACATAAATTCAGCAAGGCAGGTAATTGTCCAAATCACTGTCAATCTCTAATGACGGAGCCGTTTGTTCTCCTGATAGAGCCATTAATTTCAAGTTTCAACTTAAAACTGATTTAATATAATCGTGTTTCTGGTCTGCGGGAGATATAGGTCGCACTTGACAGTAAAGCACATTAAATATTATCTATAATTAATTAATCTATATGCTGTCTGTATGTTGTATCTTGCTGTCTTCTTGTCAGGTATTTTATCAGGTCTTTCCTTTAATCGATGGTTAGAAAAGAGGGATTTTCCGCACTTAGAGTTACATTGCTCGCTGAACATATGATCGATAGGGCCGAAAAGTTCTGGAGTGGCGACCGCGTACCAGAAGACGCAGCTTTGGAAGGCCTCCCACAAGATGGACCGATGAACTAATGAGAGTCGCGGGTAGTCGATGGATTCGAGACGCACAGGACCGGTTGTTGTGGCGATACTTGGAGGAGGCCTATGTCCAGCAGTGGACGGCTTTCGGCTGATATAATATTGATGAGAGTTCCATAAGGTCCGTTGTGAAATAACTAACATGGCATGCCTAGTTCATCACCGCAGCTTCCCGGGGGCTTCACGGGCTTCGCGGAACGACCACCGTTCCGAGGATTTGGCGCCTGTTGAAAACCCATAGCCTCGCATTCCAGGATAACCTGGGCAGGTGCTTCCTGGGTTCTTAAGAACCCTTAAGAAAAAAAATATAATTCTGGTAAAAACTTGGCGTTTTATTTTCCAAAGGGAATTATTATACGATTCAAGACCCATTCGTGGTTTTCCATATAATCAAGGTGCCATCGTAGAAGTAACTGCATACAATGCATTTTATTAAATTTTAAACTACTGTATTATAATGCTCTTTCGTGCTTTTCTGTAACAAAAATAATTTTAAACCCGCGACGTGTGAACGAGCGTACTTGAGTATTAAAACTAAATGAGATTTTCCGAAACGAAATTATGAGAGTAGAATGTTATTTTCACATTTGCATAATCTTCACATTATGAAGATGAAATTCACACAACGATGATTCTTGCAACCATTCCGGAGACTATGATTAATGGCATAATTAGCCATAAAATAAGAATTTTCTAAAATTTACTCCTTTTTAGAGGTCTCTGATTAAATAAGTGGTTATTTTTTGCTGACTTTACCAATTTGTCAGGGAAGATATTTTTCATTTACTACGTAATACCAAAAATACTTGGTTTAGATATGATTTATTCCATTTTATACCCATAGGTACATACTGCGACAGAAATAACTTAAAATGACCATAATGTTCAATCAGTCCTTTGTAGATTTGATCAGTATCCGATAAACTGAATAGATACCGTACTCAGTAAAACCCTTTCACTGATAAGGGTAAATTACAGGGATAATCTGTTTATGTTCGTCGCAAATAAATATGGTGCCGTCTCTTCTGTATTTTTTCCTTTTTGTTTCGCACGATACTACATGATAATGGCTTGTCGCAGTTGTGTCATACCCAAGGGAATCATTTCTATCTGATTGTATGAGGAAGCTTTTAATGTTTGACGTACGTGGTAGGTGTAACGGTCACGACACGTTGACAACGCAATGTCAGGTTGTTATCGCACCCATTCGCATCCTACGGTCCACGCTTAATTTTCCGTGTTAAAAATAATCCTTGCCGTTTTAATACGTTATATGTATCTATGTACTATAAAGGTACATTATTTCAAACGCTCTAAAAACAACCAACAAACAGCTACGTAGCACAGTTGCCAAAAGCTAATAGTGTATTAGAAAAGCGGAAATGAAAAAGCCATGTATGTAGCAAACACTGAACCGAAAAAGCAGTCCTTATAACAAACTAGCTTCTACCAGCGGCTTCGCCCGCGTGAATTTCGGAAAAAGAAAGGTTTCCTGATTTGTACTGTAATTTTTTTACTCAGGAAACACCTACCCTACTGCTACACTACACCTACCCTTCACCAACCCTACACCTACCCTACACCCACCCTACACCTACCCTACACCTACTCAACACCTACCCTACACAGCCCCGGCAATACTTTCACTTGTTTCTGGTTTCCTGGTACTTTATGTTTCTGGTCTCTTGGTACTTGTGAATCTGTTGCACTAAGGCAGCAGCAGCTCTGAAGTTCCACTTCCTCATCAGTCTCCATTAATCTATGCCAATTACCGGGATAAAAAGTAGCCTATTTTTTATTCCAGGATATGAACTACATGTGTGCCAAATTTCACTCAAATCCCTTCAGCCGTTTTTGCCTGATTGTTACACAAACATGCAAACATACAAACTTTCACTTTCATAATATTAGTAGGATTAGCAGTTCAAATTCCATCTACAAATATTAAATTACCTACATTTTCCCTCTTCTATCTAATATTTAGCCTGTTTCATGTGAAAAGCATTAGGTAGGTACCAGGAGCGCATATCACGCGGGTAACTTTTCGACCGCGTCCCGTAAGTGGCCGTCCTCTACCTACACAAACTATTTGCCAAGTGATCCGTGCTTATTGGAAACAAACGTGCCGAGCGGTTGGATGTGGACACTTCTACGATGAATCTACCCGCAGGCTCGTATTACACTGAAATTGTTTGAATTTAAAACTATCCTCATCAGTCTTGGTCCGCCCACCACAGAATTTAATCCTCTAATGTTGCTTAACAACTTTGCTTTCTTAGTTCAGCTTTCCTAGTCATTTTTGTGTCGTCTTTCTAGGGTGGTTCTGCGTACAGACTTTTATTACCATTTCAATCGCGCTGCAATTCATCTGCTCTTAAAAATGATATAAGACTGCAGATCGCATTTAAACAGGATTTCTGAACCGTTATTACCGTAATGCAACTATTTGTAGGTGGCAGCAAAAATGTACTCGTGAAAGACTTTATAATTTTTTAAATAGAGTGTAATCAGAAAAACAGACTGATGACGATAGCTCTATATAAATCAGTGTGGCGGGATGTTCGTTTTGATTATGCGTACATACTGCCAATAAATTATTTCAATCACGATTCTTCCTCACCGTACAAGTGCTTCCACTGATCCGCATCATACGAACCGAACGCATCGGCCCGTTGTTAATGTCAATGGTAAACGCTTGGCAATCCGACTGTTGCAGTTTGATGCAACTGTGTGTGAGTCCGTTTATTATCTGCACAGATACATATTGGTAGTTTAATACGATCCGTCCAACCAATGCGAAACCATGGACGCGTGCCTTTAATATTGGCAGCACTTACACAATAGATAAAGTGTGACTTGTCACAAGTGGAAACCGCTTCGGAAAACTGGGTCTAGAATCGAAAGAAATAAATCAGTTGCAGGTCGTAAAAGGGAACTGCGGGAAATAGATTACGATGCTGTTGGTAAGCAATAAACAAGCACTCTATCCAAGCACTATTACGATCTTCCGAACCGATGCGCCACACATTTTTTTCCAACTATTTTGGGCTCATAATTCTAACACTGGCTTTTCTATCCTGAACGCCCACATTGAAAAAAGGAAGTCTATTCTAACTGTGTGGGTAGGTATACGCGACTCAATAGAAAATATTTTCAGTCGGCTCACTTGTACACGAACTACGACAAAGAGATACGAAGAAAACAAACTCGGAGACAGAACTGAATCTCATTAGAGTAAAGAAACCCAGTTGACGTCAACATGGCTTTTTTTTGTAAATTAAACACTTGACGCTGGTGAATACGCGAATAAGGCAATAAATAATAGACCGATGGTAAACACAAAAGCACCTTTCAGCGTACTCAACGTTTATTAATCTCGGTTAAAATTCTTGAGCGGAGCCTCTTGACCGAGATGTGCGACGCAGTAAGCCGATCGGCACTTTATCCCGAGTTCCTTGTGTACCCACGTAATTGCCTGTAATATTTTAATAAGCCTCCGAGATAACAATTTCTGCGTAACGTGACTCTTAAATTTGGGAACCCTTTAACAGATATTAAACGAAAAGCTGTTTCTAATAATTTCACTTTATTATGCGAACATAATATTAAAGGTTTATTTAAGTGGCTTTTGTGTTGGGAGTTGAGAGTATTTGCCGAACAAAGGCCGTCTTCGGGAAATTCGGTGGCCTTCAAGAGTAGCCTTTTAGTACGGAACTAGTTTTTTTCTCAGAGCTCCGCCCCCGCAGTGAGGTCGTAGTGAGCTTCCTTTGTTACATTAACAACAAATAAAATCCTACTTTATAGGTATAATTATAATCATGGGGTGCTTGATAGCCTCGTACTTAGTACTAACATTGTTCAAATGATCTTGTTTGACAAAATATGTAACCAAGAGAGATTATAAGAGTCTAGACTCTTGTAATCTCTCTTGGTTACATATTAACTCAAGATTAAAGTTATAATCCTCTTAGTGAAAAGTTACTCCATTGTTATTTTTCTAAACAAAACCTCGCTTAACCTTTCTTTAAAAAGATTAGGTATACGGCATTAAAATAAAGAGTAAAATAGAAAGATAAAACTTAAATCGATTGTAAAAAGTAAACGTTTGTACAAAGCCTGAATAAACGAATGCGTTTATCCCCCAATCCTCTTAACTTCACCCTGACGGCGAAGGGGGATGCATTCCCTTCCACTTATCCCATTTACCATACGATGCAAGTCATCGATAACCCACACATTACTACCGCTCTCTATATAGATTTTACTGTAAACAACTTTTGATCAACAAAGGACTTTTCAGAAAACGGTTTTCATCATGAACCGTTGAGCAACGTATGAAGGGAGAATAATAAACCAAAAGAATTTTTAGAAAATGCTCGTCTTTCGACACATAGGTTCCCTTTTCTATGAAAAATGTAATCTCGCCCTAATTTACGGAGAATATTGTGTGTGTGCTACTATGGACATCTCAATACCACGTAGTTATGTACCTACTTACCTAAATCTTTTGAGCATTATAAATATAAAGTTGGTTTATTTCCCCCTCGTCAACTGTCCCATAGACGAGCAGCTAATTTACAGCCGCGTTCCCATTTTAATTAAAAGGGTTCAGTAACTTCAACACAGAAAATGTGCAGGTACCGATGAATTTCTATGTTATTGCGAGATTCGAATACCTAATCTATCACACAGAATGTTTACGAGATTAAAAAAACCAAATCATCCACTTCGAGGAATTTAGTCAAGGTGGCTTTTCAATGGATTTATAGTGAAAACAACAGGATTTAAACCTAACACGGTAAGCGCTGCGGTATATATATTCACTGTAAATGCCGCGAGCTGACACACGTGTGGATGACTGGACGCGTGCGGCATGGCGGCATCGAACCTCGGCTGATCGACTGCCAGTGTCAACACGCGCCAAAGATCAGAGGGACGCACCACACTGTAACTATTTACAGTGGAACAAAGCCCAGCCCGCGGTTATTTTATTGGATTCACACGTCGAATGAAAATAAAAACCGCACACACGCCATGACCGATAAGCATCCGAAAGCGCTATATTAAGAGACTATACATAACATAATAGGATGCCGAAAAATCTCTTTAAGTCGTGCATTCACGAAAAGGTCACTGCATACATAAGGAAGCCAATATGAGAGCACTGTCGGCGGAGAGCTGGTTGTTACGTAAAGTAGCGAGTTTACGTTAGCGGCGCCCCCGCCCGGCACCCGGCGGGGCTCAGGAGCACGCCCGGCCGGGGCCCCGGAGCCCAACGTCGAATTCTCTCAGCCACTTGTATACTATACGCTCGCATATACTTTCTTACATTATGCCTGAGTCTCCATCAAATTTAATCAACGTTAGAGAACGCTTATAAATAGATACCTACTAAAATAGCAAAACATAGTCTAATATCGGGATTTTGTATTGATAGATAATAATAATTTAATTTTTGCCCTATTACAAAATGTTTTGTCAGTTCATTTCCGTCGAATAAATTATTTTTTTTATTAACTGCCAATATGTTTGCACCAGACAGTGACATAATTATCATATCATTTCGGCAGTTACTTTTTTTGCCATTTTTTGTTTAAATCAATAATTTCTGAAATTCTACAGGAAATTTCGATTCGCACGAAAATATTATTTTTAGAAATGTTACTTTCGGTTACACGTACCTAATTTTATGGGACAAACTATGAAAACTAACATTACGACATTTTCAACAAAGTTTAGTTAGGTTTGACAATCTCGGACCCCTGGGGTCCCGGTCCTTTGATAGGCGTAGGTACGAGGGGCCGAAGAAAATTTTGTTCTCCGTAATATTTTCTACGGTCTTCTGTTCTCTTAGTAGCTTAACCGTTTTTTATATCTTCGAACGGATTTCAGTATTCAATGTTAAGTGCTGATGTTGGGTTGACTTGTACTACTTAATTATTATTATTAAGCGATTAAAGTAAATTTTGGCCAAGTTTGATGATAGCACTGCACTCTCTCCTTCATGATTCTGTTCTCCTAGTATTTTCTCATCATCCACAAAACTAACCCAAACATGTTTGCTGTCATAATTCGAGACAATAAATCTTAATATTATGATATCTACGAAACGATTTTATCGTCGTGTGAAAAAAAAGCGCAACCACCGAACCATCAACCAATAAATTCAAATGTCTGCAATTTAAAAAACTGTGACCAAATTTGTAAACAGACGACAAAAACCCCAAAATGTATTTATAAAAAGCAAACGCCGAGTATACTCTTATTTAAGCTGGCGTCTTTTTCTGCGATTCAATCTGCAGTAACTTTTCATCGTGCCAGGTTTTGCAGAGTAAAGAGGGCCATTATTTTTCAAGACATGATTATGTGCTGAGAAAAATCACGAGAAAACTGTTTGTATCAGGTGGAAGGATACTGGGCTAAGTTTTGTGTTCTGCCTGACGCAGACATATTGGAGTTGGTAAACAAACTTTTAAATAACAAAATGTAGGTAATCGTTGAATGATTCTAGTCAAGTAACTTTTTCTAAAGTTTCGTTAAATTTGGGAAAGAAATGAAAGAAAAAGAATTTTCAACAATCGAATATCTTTTTTTTTGGAGCACCTTTAATTTGTTTTGTATCGGTTGCTGCATCAAGGGTATAACAGCACGGCGGACATCTCGCCGGCGGCGGCGATCTCGGGGCGGCGATAGCGCGGGGTGAGGTTGATCTTTTTGTTTGCCCATATGGTGCTGATGAAGTTCTGTTCATGAAGGCTTTTAAGAAATCCATCGGAAACGGAAAAATTATTGTTGAATTCTTTTCCGCCGATACCGAATTGAGTGCCTGAAGGTACCGCAACTGAAATAGATATATGCATGGGTTGTTTAAAAGCTACCAATAAAGCCACGCGCTTTTGCGTTTTCAAAGGCACGGTATAGAAAGTTGCTAAATTGGGATTTGTTTTCCAGTGCGCAAACTTTGAGAACCACTTCTGCCCATGTAAATGAAAAACTCTCCCCAAGGAAGCCACAGTCAATTCCTAAAAAAAAAATTGAGCCTCCCTTACAAATTGGGATCAGTTGATAACAATTTTGAATAGGAAGTTCAATTTTTTTAAAATTGTATTTGCACTAATGGTTGTGCGAAATCCCGCGGTTGATCAAACTTGATAGAAACGCAAATGAGTGTATTATTAATGCTACGCCTAGACATTATACTACGGGCAACCAATACTCCTCAACATGCTGCCTAAACTTTTATCATAACACATCACGCTTTTGAGTAACTGACATACCTATTTCAACTAGACACAAAAAAATTATAAGAAAAGTGAAACGTTCCTAATGAAATACACATAGCTAGCGTGTGGAGATCCCGGCACATGCGTCGTCATTTGTGTCGTAGTGCGAGCTAGTACTATTTCATCCGCGGTGGTGGAAAAGGTGGTTAAAGGTGTCACGGTTGTTAACTATGCTGTCTGCCATCTCTGGCAAGGGCTTGTGGTGACTCTTTACTGCGATTCTCACAAATTCAGATATTACACACCCACACCTTCACAAAAGAGAGGTTCTTTAGTTTTTTGATTTGGAAAAATTCCGATGTAATTCGTCTTTATCTTTATTTTTTTGCCTTTACTTTACTTTGTTGTCTAATTTCGGTTAAACAACATTTTTTTTTCTTTATGTCGTTTTATGAAATTGTAACTAGAATAAAAGAGCGCCTTGACATCTAATGTACAGTGTACCTAAATAAACTTGGCAGTCAGGAGTTTCACAAACGTGTATGTACCATCAAGGTATAGTCCAGTCACCACCTGACACACCTTAATGAAAAAGACACCGATTACCGAAATAAAAAATGTAGAATTAAAAAAAAAAAAATTGTAAACAACCAGCTCCAAAATGCGCAGCGAAAGGTAATTTCGGCTAATGATACACAGTGTAAATTAACATGTCATGGTTACGTTTGCTATAGGGAACGTGCTCGAAGTTGACTATGCCATCTAGTGTTGTGTATTCGAAACTTATTGGTAAAATATACTTGACAATGACACTTCTGTGCTGCTGCCCCTAAATGGAGCATGCAGGAACCATAGTTCCTGCCCGCTCCATTTAAGGGCACAGTTTACTTCGTGCACGTTGCACGAAGTAAACTGTGCCATCTGCGTTACAAATTCGAAACTTATAAGTAAAATATACTTGACAACGACACTTCTGTGCTGCTGCCCCTAAATGGAGCGTGCACGAAGTAAATTGTGCCATCTAGCGTTACAAATTCGAAACTTATAAGTAAAATATACTTAACCATTATACTTCTGTGCTGCCACCTATAATAGTTCCTGCACGTTCCCTATGGCAATTTTATTATCATGATTTAATCAATAACATGCGTCTGAGAATTTTCATCACACAAAGAAGATTCTTCGTTAACGAATCTTCTTTGTGTCAAATCATTGACATAAAGGGAGGTTGACGGTGCCACCAACTTTAAAAAAAAAGGTAAATTAAGGTGTCTCACAAATTGAAAAACCATTAAGTACCTTGATAGTACAAACTAAATTTCGTGTCTATATATATTTATTTATTATAATTATCTTCTAGCTTTTATTATATTCAGCTCCTCCCATGAAGGCTTTCAGGAAATCCATCGGAAACGGAAAAATGATTGTTGAATTCTTTTCCGCCGATACCGAATTGAGTGCTTGAAGGTACCGCAACTGAAATAGATATACATGGACAGTCTTATTCATAAAAAGCTCTGAACTGTTTAACACCTGAAAGCCAATTCTCGTACTTGAAAAACGTCTAAATTCAAGTTGCTATAGGGAACGTGCGAGGTGTCTAGCGCTGCAAATTCGAAACGTTTACGTTAATAGTTATTTATGATGTAAGTTGGTTTTTACAAACGAGTAGGCGAATGTAAGCCCGACACGAAGTCGAGGGCTTACCATAGTCACGAGTTTGTAAAAACCAATTTCTGCACGTATATCATACAACGTTTTTCAATACATTTGCGAGAAAACAGTACAATAGCTAATGAAACAAACTTTTTGTTTTTGGGTATCAGGCGGGAAGTCGCAACAATCTTTGACGTTTCTAATATGAAAATGGCGCGAATTTGCAAACGGCGCCACAATTGCGTGGTGAAAATTAGAACTACATCTTTCATTTATTTATTTTTATTATTCTTCTCTCATTTTCTCTTTAGTATTAAAGTGAGACAAACGTATTAGCAAAAGCGCTTCCAAGGAGGTTCGATCATTCAGCTTATTTATTCTAGGATTGGGAAACTCCTTGGTGGAATTCTAAAATATTTTTATGGAAACAAAAAAAAAACCGAAGTGTATTTGGCAGTTTGCGACTACGATGCGAAAGGGAACGGTCCTTAAAAATACGGGAATAGGGTATTTTACTAAAAAAAATCTAATTAGTCCGTCAAATAGATTTCCAAAAAATATTGGAAACGGGTTTTTTTTTTTTTACGTAAACAAAAAATGAAGGCGATACAGTGCGTTGAAAACTCGCGTAACGTCACTACGATGCAGATGGTACAATTTTTACCAGCAACGTGACGTCACCAGCCCCCACTCTTGAACGATTTATCGATGCGTTTTATCATTATCGACTTTTTTTTTATCTTTATTTTATTTTGGGGTTTTTGTCCCATATCGACTTGAAATGGCAAAAAATACGTGTCTAATATTTTTTGAAAATCTGACGGAAAATACTATAATATAAATACTATATTAATCACAATTTTTGTTAAAGAACTACTCGACGTATTTTACGTGATAACGATGATCGATTAAAACTGTCTCAGTTATGTATCTATTTGTTAACCTGCAGTGCCATAGGGTTATCCATCAAAATATTCGAAGCCTCCTTTAGTGCTTTAGATGCTTTTATTTCTCCTTCTGCTGTAATGATCTTGGCTTTGGCTTCACGAGTTGCCTCGGCTTCTGCAGCCATCGCCCTTTGTAACTGTCCAGGCAGACTGACATCCTTTCTGGAATCATTAAAAAATTATGAATGCTTAAGAACAATAATGAAACAGAAATTTATATGCCCTTTATTATTAAATGTATAGTTTATATTATGATTTGGTGACGCACATGCATGTAATAGGGAACATGAATGAACACAAAAACAAAAGAGCTTTTTCGCGAAAGGGACAGATATGTTTGTTTATAATAGTTATATCTCGTTGGTTTTTTGATAAATTTTGATTCTATTTTCACTGTTAGTATTATATCTTTGTATATTTTGGGATAAACTGTGTAGATAACTATTGTGGACTAGATAGTGAAATTCTAAAACGACACACACGTACATGGAACGTGTAAAAAGTGAAATACTCCTGACTTTGACATGATTCGTTTGTAAGGTATTCAATACTGGCTAACATTTCTACCCTCTCCACTTCAACTCCCCAAGGTTCCGTCGCCTGGTCCAGGCCTGTTCGCATCGACTGACTTATTGCTTCTCTGTCTGACAGCAGCTGTGTCAAGTCTCGCGTGCCAAGGACATTCCGGAGAGTCGTTGCAGCCAGGAGTTGTGTTGATTCTCTGGAAAATAAAATAAGCTTTAAAGCGAGCTTTTCGGCCTTTTCTTAATTCCTGTGAACCTCATAATCTAAACTGTGTGTGATTATTTACCTAGTGTGATTAGAACCCTTTTTTGACACATTCATCCAGTATCTGATTTTCTACATATTACCTACATCAAATATCTTGTTACATTGAATATGATTATGTATATGTAGAAATGTATGCAACAGCTAATTTAACCAATCAAGAAATAAAATAATAAAATGTAATATAGTCAGCAAATCACAGCCACCTCCCAGCAGGATAATAAATTACTATTTTTTGGCCAAACAACAGGTTTTCATGAAACGCAAATAAGATCTCAGATCAAAGCAGCCCGCATTATCGAACCATCCGTCTAGCTTCGGCTTCGATGTCAAAACAGTCAAATTTTTGAACGTGGCGCGTGGGTGATAAAAATTTGCACTTGACAAACCAGACCAACAGCTTGCCATATTATTTATTGACTTGATCAATTAGAATAATTAAATCCTTCACATATCAACAATCTACCTACTAACAAACTTACTTGACGAATCGAAAGAAAAACGAGCTGACGAACCACCAACGAATTAGAACAATTTTTTGTGCCTTAAACAGGAAAATGTATCATAAAACCTTGCATGTGTGGCCAGTCAAAGAAAATAACCGAATCAAACAGATTTTCAATTTTCCACATATGGACCTTATTTTATAATTTCTACACACCTCAGCATTCCAGACGATTTTTACAATTAAAATCAATCAAATAGCCACAGACAGATATGGCTCTTCGACAAGCTATTCGGGAATACAGAATATGGGGTTTAATTTATTTCCATGAGAGTTTGAGGACATGTCTGCAACCGATTTCTGAAAAAAAATCCTGTGACTTAACTTTTAGGTGAAAAGAGAAAAATATAAAGAAAATAATACTTATAATCTGCCACTTGAATGATGGCTTTCAAAGGGTCCTTGACCCGGTAGAAGACTACAGCATCTACAGCCACTGTTACAGAATCTCGCGTCAAAATCTGAAACATTGAGTGAAGCATTTGATTATGGTTTACCATGAAAATTCATCTTGGGCAGGTGGTACCACCGTACAAGAGCTGACATGTGTTGTTAATTAGGAAACCAGAAGAGGCTATAAGTATTTCTCCGCACATAAAGAAACAACCTTGAAAACGGCAAACTAAAAATAACTGACAATTTAAAGAATCAAGATTGGTTTAGACTTAAGCTTGTGAACCTGAGAGAGGAGCTAATCATTATTAATTCATTTATTTCAGACATAGTCCATACCGTATTAAGTATGCCTGATGTTTAAAAAACAACCCAGTAGATATTCTTCACGAAACCACATCCAATAAGATCATTTCTCTGTTACCTGTCATTCAGTTAATTGAAAAATTATGCCTATTCTATTTGAACCTGTTGTTATAGGAAAGACATTTTGATAACTTACTTCCTGAGTAGGCACGTCAAAGGAAAAAGTTCGCATGTCCAGCTTTGTCACGACGTCTATGCAAGGAATAATGCGGACGATGCCAGGTCCCCTAGGACCTCCGGATACCTTGCCGAAGCGAAATACGACAGCTCGTTCAAACTCGTTGAGTGTCTGGAAATAAGGTTTATTAATTTATTATAATATGGGTAGGCCTTTAGTGTGGGACGCTACTTGTGTCGATACTCTTGTGCCATCCCATCTTCCTAGCTCTTCGTGCTGTGCTGGTGCTGCCGCTGAGGCTGCGGAGAACCTCAAGCGGCGGAAATATAACAATCTCGTTGGTAGTTATATTTTCGAGCCGTTTGGGGTTGAAACTCGGGCCGTGGGGTCCGAGTGCTCATGCGTTATTTAAAGAACTTGCTAAACGCTTAGTTGACACTTCGCGTGACCCAAGGGCTGGCTTTTACCTTGGACAAAGGATAAGCATTGCCATACAACATGGCAATGCCGCCAGTCTTTTGGGCACACTTCCAGTCGACAGCGATGCGGATGAATTTTTTGACGCCATATTTTGGGGTTAACTTAGTTAGGATATTTGATTTTTATTATTAGTGCTGTCTCTATTAAATACCAATTAATATGTAAATTTAATTTAATTTATTATATATATTCAGTCTGTTATGGCCCAGTGCAGGGCAAAGGCCTCCCTCCCTTTCTTCCTTCCATTCCTCCCGGTTAATATGGTTATGGTTATTTAAAAGAAACTGTTTTGCTAGGAAGAATCTTCATCTAATGAAAAAAACACGTAAGTCTGAGACACGTTTTGTTGATTTTGAGGGTCCAAACACTCTTTTTTTTTGCTGATGACATTGCAGATCTAACTGTCAAAGGCGTTACAGTGTGTGAAGGAATTTATTTTTGTACTTTTTTTACGTTCCGTACTAAAATGGTTAAAAATAACCCTTACGGCGAGACTTTGTAGGTCTGATTGACACAGCTGGATATTGCAAGCACTACTATCTATTACAAATGCTATCGACTTGAAACTGGGAATATGTAGTTACAAATGATGCTTTTCCATATACGTAAATAAATTTGAAAAAATATTTATTATTTTTGTTGCAATAGTAACCGTCGAGTGGGGCTATCGTTATAGGGCTTCAAATGCATATTCAATTTAATATTTGTGTTTACTTATGCCTCAGTTTATATGATTGAAAATTTCTGTCAAAAAAATTATTAAATATTTCTAAATTTTGCGATTAGAAAAATCTGAAACAAAACTTCTGAATGGAGTATTATGAAATATTAAACACAAAGTAAAACGTATGTAAATACTACAGACAAAATAAAACGATGTGTGTAACTAGCAGTTTAAAAAAAAAAAAAAGCAGAAAATCTTTACAAACAAACTTACTAAAGAATACGGCTAGTTTTGAAAACATCACGAGAAAGTGAAGTTAAAATTAATGGGTTGGTTAGGTCACTTATGTTTAGGTCTCTTCTGTTTAGGACCAATTAATATTCTTAAACTTGACCTTACACAGTTAACCCTATCACACCATGCTTCATTACGTCTCCCGAGGTACCCCACTTAACCATGGTATCACCCTTATCCATATTTAAAGCCGTGGCGGATGGTGTGAAGACGGCCGATGTGTAGAACGTGTCTAACGCAATCAAGAGGTCCAAAGAGCTTCGCTAATTACTTTAAGTCAGGCTGGGCCTTGCAACCGGCGGTGCCTCTAGCTTTAGTACATACTATAAACGCTTTAACACTAGTTTAAATTATTGGTTAAATGAAAGTAAACTAGGCAAGGCGATGTTAGAAAAATAACTTTTTACAAAAAAAGACAACCGACTTCCAAATAAAAAACACTACAAAGTATAAAAACTAACATCGGAACTCGGTGTCAATAAATGAAAAAACAACCATAAACACCGACTTCTTCTTCTTTTTATTGGAAGTCAGTTGTGTGTTGGAAGCAGTCACTTTTTAGTGATGATAACTCGTTTATCATCACTAAAAAGTGAAAAATTCAAAACTTTCAACCAAACAAATTGACATTATTCCCATGATAAGTGGTTGCGCTATTTCCCGTTAAGAGCGTTTACGCGGTACGGCTTTTCATACAAACTTTCAAATCCTTATTCTTCAAAATGAATGAACTGATTTTAACGAAACTTGGTATGCATACGCTAAATATCCAGGTCTAAATAGTTATCAGAAAACATTTTTAAAAAGATTTCAGAGGGCGAGAGAGAGCGATTTTAATTTTTCTATAGAAAGTGAAAAATCACTATATCCTTCCCCCTGAACTCTTTTTCAAAAATGTTTTCTGATAACTATTTAGACCTGGATATCTAGCGTATGCATACCAAGTTTCGTTAAAATCGGTTCATGCATTTTGAAGAATACTTACTTGAAAGTTTGTATGAAATGACATACGGCGTACACGCTCTTAAGGAGTTACTTTGTGTGCCTTCGTAGTCCATGTCCAGACCAGCTTATAGTTAAATATCTACTTTGCTTTGGGATTAACATTAAATTGAAATGCAAATTCAGTATAGCTATAACTAAACCCAACGCAAAAAAAAACATCAAGAACGGTTCATAATCAATAAAGTTATGCCCAAATAGATAACCCCCAACATGGTTGACATGTACATATTTACATCCCCTTCACAGCGTACATGCGTGATATTATGGTATCAACTGGTGTAAACAATACACAAACATTTGCTACCATTTATTGAAGAGTTCCGTTGCCTATCTGGAAGTTCTTTATCTGATCTTCACCAAATTGAAATGGGACCGGTCCAAAAAATACTATTCCTTACAAAAAAAAATCACCCAAATCGGTAGTCAGTTGGCGAAAATATCGCTGAACAAACATACAAAATATTCAGTCGAATTGAGAACCTCCTATTTTCTTTGAAGTCGGTTAAAAAGATCATCGAAGGCTGACAGAGGTTGTTGATTTTGCTTATTATCACTGAAAAATGGCAAATTTCTACAGATTCTAAACTCTCGATACTTTTTTACGCATCAAAATTTGTTAGTCTTTAAATAATCTCTTTTACCCCAAAATAAGAAAAAAAAGTTAAACTTAAATTTGTTATACCAAAAACAAAACAATATTTCAAGAATACCTACTGTGTGCAGAAATATAGTCATAGGTGAACAAATATTTTTTGAATTCAAATGTGTTTACGGAGATAATTAGATAACGTTCTGCATGATTCACAAGCACCTTGTCAGTCAGGGACCGGCACAAAATGGCGTCCCTTATTACATTATCATCTAATTTACCTCTTAAGTCTCTCATCTTGGGGATAACTTAATTGACTCCGTGCGATCATTTATGTTAGTAATTTAATGGAGCTCATGGTAGCGCTATTAAATCATTCGTATTTCATGTTAGTTCACGCTCGAGCACTGCCGGCACACCGGTGTGCCGCGAGTTTTTCGCGAATTTAATGTTTATTATTACTATTACGTAAGATTTATTTTTAATTTTAAAATTTTCACATTTCAGTGCTCGAGCGGTTACAGCTTTCGAGCAGAAGCCACTAAGTAACACACAATTAGCACGTGCCTATAAAAGAAGTGTTTAATAGAGCAAGCACGTTAACTAATAGCAAGTTGCTTCTTTTTTTGGTGCAAGTAAAGTTTTTGGCAATGTGAAAATTAATGTTAATAACATTCATTTTGATATTGCCGCAAACTTAAAAAGGTTTGAATTAGAAACATGTAATTGTTGCAGGATGACATGAGAACGTGTAGATATCAATTACAGAGTTGTGATAAAGAAGCTTTCGGGCAGACAAATAGTTATAAAAGAACTATGTACGTACCTATACTGCGTACATGGTCCATATGTATATACACTATGTATGTATACTTTTGCAAAACATTTGAGCCGTCTTGAAAAGAAAAAGGACATACATACATGTGTTCTACAAACAACGCTTCTTCGCTTCAGCGGTTATTGTCTGTCTGAACATGAACACGCTGATCAGGCGTGCCAGTATGACGTATGCTAGTAATAAGTATGCTTCTGAGCTGTTTGTTTTCACTTGTAAATGTAACACATACGCTCAGAGCATGCTGAAGATGAGCTAAAACTATCTAACAGCAAACTAGCACATTTTTAATAGCATGTGTATTCCAGGCTTTACAGGTTCGAAAAGTTTCACCGTACCTCCCGAAGCTTAGAGCGACCAATAAAATTTCAGACGCCACAAGACAGGCATAGAAATGACGGTAATTGAGCCCGGCAGGATTACAGAGGCGACTGTACAATAGCGAATGGCAAAAACGAGCAAAAGTTGGGAACATGAATTTCATGAAAGCACTTTAGGAGGTTTTTTAAAGTGTTTTGGCATAACGAAGTCTCGTTCATTGGTTTTATAAAAATATCGGTTAGCTGAGTAAGCGCTTCTGAGAATGTCTTTCCAATAATCATGAAAGTCTACGAGTCAAACGTTAAAAAGTCAATAGCAGTCGTTTCATTTGAACGCGAATCATATTCCCATTTGGGCTAGAAGGTGAAAAGGTGAGTGTTAGATGATATAAATAAGTAAAGGGGACAGTTAGCACAAAACGAAAACAGTGATATGTTCTACGTAATGTACCTACCCATTTTGTAGCGGCAGCAATTTACGCTTGCAACCTTTGTGGAATATCTGACTCCCCCCCGTATTTCTATAAACAAGGGAAATATTAAAAAAAAAACATTTTTATTTCGATAAGATGATGAATAGCCTAAAAACTTTTCAATGACCTCATGGGTCCGTCCACCAATTAACCCAGGGAGGGTAGGTATAGATTAGAGTCATTCGCTTTCAAAGCGTATCGTATTTCTACGTCTAGCATTCAACGGAACGGACATAAGCTCATTAGTAGCTTTATCAATCCCATATATTGTTTAGTCTTGTCTTCCTTTCCAGTTATTGCTGATAGAATACCTAAGTATAACTTTATCTAAGTAAGCCAATGAAACTTGCCGCAAATGCAAGATTTTTTTAAATAAATCTTTTAATTCATTTTACAAACGCGTGCGCAATGTGTTTGTCGCAGACCGTAGGGGTATGGGTGTGGTGGGCAGCTAATATAATGTCGAGCCAAACTTGTAATTTTTATTTAACATATTTATTAGTAGGCAGATGACGGAGAAAAGTGACAGTTGACAGCGAACTTATGACAGCTATGACGGATAAGAATGTTTGTTTGCGCGAGAGATGCGTTCATTCGGTTGTTCTAAAAACGAAAACTAATGAAGAAATCGAATCGGAGAACCGTAGATGTGCGAAACTAACATTATAATCGTAATTATCTTCCGTCAAATTCCATAAATAAAGATTAACTGAATATTATTTTGACCTCGGATTAAACCCTTCCTGATTTATGGCTATCGGTAGGTGGGACCCACGTTATAATACCGAATGTATCTGAAAGTTTCCCATAGTTCAAACCCAAAAGTTTTTACGAAAACAACTGACACAACTAACCACGTTTCTGACTCGAATAACAACAAGTTGATAATGTTCATACTTCATTTGTACAGCTTCAGTCAAATGTGCAGTCACAATTTTACGAAGCTATAGCATAGTCAACCAGTCTCACGACCTTCTTCAATAAACACATTATACCATTCACATACACCCGTAGGTATATCGAACTCTTTCATCATGAACCAAAGAGAAAGAACACTGTAATCGTTGACGTAAACCGTTAACTTTATTACTCCATGGTTTTGTTTTGTCTCATCTTTGGTAAAATTACAAAATATGAGAGTAGATTTGAAACGAAATCATTTTCTTTTGCTTTAAATCTACAAAATAAAAATAATAATCAATTATTTCAGATTCATCCTACGATTACATTCATATTGTTAGTACAATTTCGAGATTACAAACTAGAATTAATTTACCGACAAACCTAGGATAATAATGACGAAAAAGTACGACGATAGTGCTCGGTGGCTGTGGTGACATAAGTTAATTATACATTGTTGATTAGATAGGAGTATTAAAGGTAAAAGTGGTGTTTAATATTTTTCAACACATTTGCTCAAAAAATGCATTTACGAAGCCTGTATGCATTGTTCGAAAGTTAAAAATTATGCACCACACAATGGAGCGTGCGGCAAAGTAGGTACTCTCACCTAAGTACATATTTTACCGCAAACTCCGTTGTATAGCGCCGTGCGTATTCTTTACGGTTTTTTTTTTAATTTCCATAAAAATTAATAAGAATACCACCAAGGAGTTTCACATCACGAGAATAAATAAGCTAAATAATCTAACCTCCTTGGAGGCGCTTTTGCTGTATACGTTTGTCTCATTTTAATATTATAGAGAAAATGAGAGAAGATAAATAAAAAAAATAAAGTATGTGGTTCTAATTTTCACCACGCGCATGTGGCGCCCTTTGCAAATTCGCGCCATTTTCATATTAGAAACGTCAAAGATTGTTGCGACTTTCCGACTGATTTCTAGAGACAAAAAGTTTGTTTCATTACTTATTGTAATGTTTTCTCGCAAATGTGTCGAAAAACGTTGTATGACACACGTGCGGATTTGGTTTTTACAAACTCGTGACTATGGTAAGCCCTCGACTTCGTCTCGTGCTTACATTCGTCTACTCGTTTGTAAAAACCAACTTACCGCACTAATATCATAAATAACTATTGTTTGAATATCTTTATTCAAAATGCAAGCATAAAATGATGCAAAGTTAGAGTAAACATTGTGGCTTTGCATTGGAGTGGATTTAATTAATACCTATATCTGTTCCAGTTTCTTTCTTTGTTTTTCTTTTCAGTTTTGTGCTCAGTAAATAATTTGCTAGTTTTATGTGTGTAATAAGGCGTTCTATATTTTTTATAGAAATTACAGTATTAGGTAAATCGTTGGGTGAAGAGATTTTGAAGCAAATATTCAACAAAAACTGGGAATTCACACATTCGTCGTTTACAGATTAAATGGTTTGTTACGTTTGATCTGTTATTGTATTGGTATTGCTGTTTTTTTGTTAAATATTTCAGTGGAACATTTAATACCTCCCTATTTACTTGTATCTTTTTCGTTGTGACCATTGCGTCGTACGAGTACTTATACTACAGAATGTGTTATTGTGTAGGTTGAAACATATATGACATAATACAAATAGGTATATGCACTGAAACGTCTTCGCGAATACGAACATAGAGATGTGACTGCAATTCTGACCGTAGAGTCACTTTATATTATTTTAAATGTAAATGATGACGTTCAATAGTGCCGTTTATTGGCCTAATTGAAATAAACGTTTTGACTTTGACTTTGACCCTTTAGAGTCTTGATACACAAAGCGGACAGGGCGCGCGGCCAGGGCGCTGAAAAGATAAAATGTATAGCGTCAAAGGAAAGATATTGTAGACCCAGCGTAGCGGGCGCGCGGTCAGTAGCCATACATTTTCGTCACAGGAGCCCTGGCCGCGGGCAGAAACCATAGACGCCACCTGTTAGCCTACTCTTTTTGATTCGTTTACATTCATTCATGCTGCAAACAACTCTCCGTGAAAACTTAAATGAAGTGGATTTGAAGTCAACTGTCGTTCCAACGTGGTTAGGTAGATTGACAGGTCACTCCATTCATCACCTAAGTTTTCACTGTGAAATTGTTTTCACAGAATAGCATTAGGTATTGATCGTACACGCGCGGGTTGTGAGCGCAAAAAACGACCTATTACATCAAAATCAGATTAAGGTCCGACTACAGCGCAAATGGCTCATTTTAAGTGATATACCTACCTACGAGAAGAAGTTCGTATTATAAAGTAATAGAACTACTGCAAAATTGACTCGAAATTCCTTCGCTGCGCGGAAAATGAACGGGCTAGTCCGACTGAAACTATTTCTCGATAGAATTTTGAAATCACTGGAATACTGAAATAGTTTTCAACCTGTAGGTTCGTGTAATGGGAAGCTGAAATAGGAGTGAATTTCCCGGGACCAAAAATTGCGTGGCATCAATGAAATTGGTACTAAAAAACAAAGTTATAATGTTCTAACATTTTTTTCCGGTTAGGTGAAATAGAAATCCACGTGTAGCACTAAATATTTTATTAATAGGATTAATGGATACTCCAAAATAATTAATTAAACCTCGAAATATTTCATTGCCGTGTTTGTCCACACGTCACCTTGTTGTGTATTATTCCTCATTGATAAAAATCTATTGGTTATTTTTATTAAAACCTAGTTTTATTTGATACATTAATAGTTAAAGTATTGTTACGGAATATATTTATTCAAATATTTCAACAATACAACGAATGGTTAATAAAAATTCATTTGTCCCAGAACTACCGTTCATCGCCGTGTCCTAATCATGTTCAAGGATATTGTTTTACCTAATGACTTGCGTCCCCCCCGCGGTGCGCTAAACGTTTCGTATTAGTGCTGCCTAAGTGCTCGACGTGGAAGGACGTACACACGTGCCTGCGTTTTCGAGCCATAATGTAAGTTATTCAATTTTTATGTTACTGGACATTTTTTCTTTCATCGCCGTGGATAGGTATAACCTCATTTTAAATTAAGTTTGTCTTCTTGAGTAAGCATTCGATAGAACGCCATTTCTTTTATGTTTATTTGTGAAGTGTTTATTTCTTTAAATAGTTAATAGATTTTTTGTTATTTATATTTTTTGCCTTGATTTTCATCGCCGTGCTTTCATTGCCGTGGTGTTTGTGCGCGAAATTTACTATGGCAATGAAGAAAAAGACACGGCAATGAAAAAAAATTCATTGCCATGCCTTGTAAAACAATTTATTTTCATTGCCGTGGCCAGGTATTTCATTTCCGTGACTTGTGTTTTCATCGCCATGGTATGATTAGGCAAAGAAAATATCTTTATCACCTTTTATCTGTTATACAGGTAATACTGATTACTGACATTACAGAACTCGTCAAGTTAACTCTCTCTGTAATGCGATATAACATTTAAGGATAGACTTGATGAGTTTTTACTGTACAGTCAACTACAAAAAGATTTTTTCATGGTAACGTAACAAAATGATGTAACATTTGGTACTCTATCACACGTATAATATACCCTCACACACGCATGCACCCCCACATACTACAGTCTGATTTTAATAATGAATTGTTTATATTTTTAGGATGCCAAGATGCCTAAACCAAAATTATCTAAAGATGTGAGAAAAGAGAGGAAAAGATTGGCGGAAGAAAAGCGACGTCAAAAATTAAGAAGCGACCCTGTATTAAGAGAGGAGTATCTAAGAAAAGAAAGAGAACGATATCTTAAAAAGAAGGCTGCAGGAGTAGTTCTTCCTCGAAGTGCAATGACTTCGCAATATTATAGGAGGATAAGGTCTTGATTCCAACACTTGTGTGGGAGTAAAATTTGGGCAAGGAAATATTACAAAAGAAGAATGAGAGTACAATAAGTAAAGAAAGACTGTTGAATTACACTCGCAACACTACTTAGAGATATCAATACTACAGCCTTTATTCTTATACATACTCCCATTCTTCCTTTTGTAATATACTCGTATTATCTATCCAAATCTTACTCCCATACACAATTTGTCTGGGTTTGCCTTTCCCCCTCGGAGAGATATAATATTTTTCCATTTCCATGGATTGATTCTTTCATTCCCATGGCACAGTTTTTTCATTGCCGTGGACGCTTGTTTCATTGCCGTGCACGCATGTTTCATCGCCGTGGCACGGAATTTTTAATCCTGTATATCTCGTTACTTTTTTAAGTTATCTGCTAGACATTAAGCAAGAATACAATACATTATCAAAAACTTTAATAAAAGCGTTTTTTTTTTAAAAAAAACCTTAAGATAAAAAAATACACGGAAATGAAGATTTTATAGGACCTGTTGAAATTCACTCATAGGTCATATTTAGATTAATTCCTGCTGTTGTTTTTTTATAACTTTTTGATGCTAGCAGCGAATAATAAACCAAGAAATCATTCGTTCTGATAGGCATTAAAATATCATATTGATCCAACTTTCGTAGGTAGGACGTTGTGAAATACATTTCACGGAAGTAAATAAATATGTGCGTTTGCTCGCGATATGAAAGGTTGCTATGAAATTCTGTATATGTTTTCAATAAACCACATACAAAAACATTTTTATGTGTGGTTTATTGAAATTCGGCGTTGATGACATAAAATATGAAACTGTGATTTTTTTATTTCCTGCGATTTCGTTGCGTAAAATGTAAAGCAAACAATATTGGCCATCGAATAAAGACATAACTTATATTATTATGAAGGATCCACAATTTTTTTCTATCAAGGGACGCAGATAAAGGTACCCACAGTTTGAACTAAAGGGAACAAAGTTATTTCACCGTGAAACAGGCGAACGTGACTAGACAAAACTAACGAAACTCTCGCCGTTTTTACATTTGATTTCGTTGGGATCCGCGGATTTTGTGAATAGAATAGCTCACTTATATGTATCATAATTCATAAGTTCTCGGAAGGGTTAGGTAAACGTGCCTCTATATGTAGGAATGTATTTTCCGGATTAACCAAAATATATATGTCGTAGCCAACTATTTTAATCAACCGTTTCATTAAAAACCTTCTCATTGAACTGCGCCGTTTAATCAGCGACTTAAGTGACATGGAGAAATCATTAAACGATATCGAACAAAATATAAAACTTACGTTGTTGAAAAATCGGTACATTTACATAGGTATATAAAATGGCTAGGCCACCAATTAAACGGCTGATTAAGCTAATTGGCTGCGTCATATATACCAGGTTATCTGTTAATAGGGATTGAAAGAACAATGAGGTCGAATACTTTGAGAACGACTAGGTAAGTATATCTAGGTGAGAATTATAGCAGGAATCTTAAAAGGAAGAAAGTTAAAGCGATGACAAGATCATTTCAAGAAAGTATTCGGTCCAGAACGGACACGTATAGCAGAGGATAGAGTCAACGGCAGAGCCTGGGAGGAGCCTTTGTCAAAAGATAAGCTGATACGAGAGTGTTGAGTGTCAAGCTCCAGGTGTACTACTGGTGGTCTTGGCTGTTTAATAAAACTACATCGATGCTTTAAAAAGACTGTATTAAAATAGGTACTGATTGGAAGATATGACCGGTATGTGTGCGAACGTTGAAAACGTCGGCGAGTGAGTGGTTGCCGCGGCTGTCCGCCGGTGGCGGCCGCGGTGGGGCGTGCACGGCATGTATCGCCGTGTGTGGCCCGATGTGCCGTCAGGAACAAGAGAATGATGGCTAGATGTCGAGAAATAAAAATGAATAATAATGGTACTAAGTATACACAGGTTGTAACAAAAAAAAAACATTTTAAATAGGTTTTACCTAAACTAGTAATAAAGGCTCATTATATTTTATGTATTAAAAAGTCGATTACAGTAGTTCCAAATCAGGCATACTTTGCTTTTATTTTCAGTGTACCTACGGGGAAAACGGTAGGCGATCGTGGGTACCTAGTAGGTAAATAAGATACTCGTATTTAAGTAATGAATCAACAAACTATTGAAAGGTCAATTTGGTCAATAGACACGATATTCCTTCGCCCCCGCGAGTTTGATACAAGCCTGACATTCTGAACTTCTTTGTTATTCCTTAAATTAAACTGTCTACAAGGCGTGTGCCCTTTGGGGTTTCCTATCAGTTTCTTATCAGGAGCCTTTGGGGTAAGTTCCCAAAAATGTATGATAAGTTATAGTAACTTTAATTCATGAACAACAGTTTTCATCAGTCTGACACTCTTAGTAGTCAAACTTCCATGCAAACTTTCATCCCCTATTTAGTCCCATACATATCCTAAGCTAGACAAATTAAAGTTTATTTAAATTTTTTTTATTTTACTAAAGTATTGACTATCTATTCGTATTTAATATATATGTAAAAGAAGAAGATCGTTGAAGAAATCCGATTTTGTTTTTTTGTTTATTAATTAAATTTGGTTAATTATATATTGACCTGCCGAAAATGCTCAATTACAGTATTTTTAAAACTCCTGTGCCAAG
Organism: Melanchra persicariae; assembly: GCA_947386135.1. NCBI lineage: Eukaryota > Metazoa > Arthropoda > Insecta > Lepidoptera > Noctuidae > Melanchra > Melanchra persicariae. Next base: position 7,619,538 of record OX376650.1, on the reverse strand, counting down.
ATGACAATTCAATTAATGATTTTTAAAAATATCCTTAGAAAGTTGTTTTTTTGATTTCGATATCCATATATCTTTTATCTGTTGACCAGCATAGGAACACTTGAACTATACGAAAAACTTGAAACGAAAATTATCTTTCAAACACTCTACCGTTACCTACAAAATAAGCAGGGTTGAAGTTACCTATCACAAAATTAGTTAGCTTTTGTAAACCATTGTAAACATAACAACGGAGATTTACCTAGGTAATGTTTTCAGGTAACCTGGAAATATACTAAATTAGAGCTAAATTCGAAAGCAGCTTACAGTTACGCTCGCAGTCAATCATTTTCCAACGAATTTACTGTGAAACAGAAAGCCGATACATTATATTGATTAATCTATCGAAGTAAATATAGGGCGGTCAAATGTATAAATTCATTATATTACACACTAACAAAAACATTACCTGATTGTTGAATAAAATAAAACTCAAATTAAATTGAAGTGTCTGTTTTTAATGTTAAAAAATAATAGCTGTTTTACTAAATGTATATGAACGTTTTTACGGAGTTTACTTTTAACAAAATTATTTTATATTTTTTAGTGTCCGTCTACCTACCCGTTTGCTCTGGCTAATCTCCGAAACGGCTGGAGATTTTGACGGAACGTTAGTTGATGGTCAAAAAGTAACCTTGGCTACTTTTATCTTGGAAGAAGAATTATGGTGTAGCGCAAAAAAAAAATAGGTACATACAATAATTGACATTTGTGTTGTTTTTTCAGTTTATCAATTTGACGTGAACGAAGTCGTGAGCAACAGCTTGTCATTTTCATTGTAAATGAAAAAGAATACCTCGGCAAAATTTCGAGATAAGCTGGAATATTCAGAATCAGCATGTCAGTTTTTATGACCTGCAGTGAAAAGGACGAAACACGCGAATGTTCCCATATAATAATAATAATAATAATAATAATATCTTGGGACAACTCACACACGGCCATCTGATCCCAAGCTAAGCAGAGCTTGTGTTATGGTAACCAGACAACTGATATACATACTTATATAATTTATAAATACATACATATTATAGATAAATTACACCCAGACACAGAACAAACAATTATGCTCATCACACAAAGTTTGTCCTGGGTGGGAATCGAACCCACGACCTCCGGCTTTGCAGTCAGGGTCACTAACCACTAGACCAACAGGCCAGTCATATATGTCACCTTATTCACCCATCCGTCGCACATTTTTATGACTGACCTATTTTTATGAATATTGCGCTTTATAATTTATTGATTGCTATTTTTGCCAGCGGCTTCGTCTGTGTGATATTCGGAAACACGGAAACGTTTTACCGGGACAACAGAACCAGTCTAGCAAAATTCTAAACTTGGCAAAAAACGTGTGAATCAGGAATCAGATATAAGTATCGTAGGACATCAGATTTTTTTTTTCTAGTAGTATTATAAAGTGTCTAGGTTTTTGGAAACTATGAAAGATTTTCATAGTGATACGAACTCTGAGCAGATTCATTGCGACAGTTTCGGTTTATTAAGGTCGATTGATTTGAAACTTGAACGACTCACGAACGAGTCACCAAATCTTTCAGTAAATCAGGTTCGTATCAGCCAACCAATCAGCGTTCATAATGTTAGCAATAGGCGTTTTTTGGAGTAAGCAATTTAGCGATTTTTTTTTAAGAATTTTACGGTAACTTTGATTTATATTAACAACTAAAACTAACGACTGACGACAACAACCCATTCTCAGTTGTTAACAGCTAAGAATGGGTACTTTAAAACGTGAATTTCGTCACCAAAAATACAACAAGCACAGGCATAAAGAGCGGCAATTTATTCCTGTTATAACACATTGTCAACAATCTATGTTTTATTTATTTATTCTTAGCGTTCTATTTCAATCAACATTTTCTTAGTACGGCTCTTTTATACAGCATGTTGTTGAAAAAATAAAGATAATAAAAATATTAAAATTAAGCAAGTGTAGGTTCTTAGTTAGCTTTTAGTGAGAAGCTCGCGTTTTAGCACTATATAGCCTGGTAGAAAGTGATGATGTTGATGATGGAGCACACTTGCCCAGTAACCTTAGTAACCTTCATTTTTACGTCCAGAATGAGACCCACAGCAAATTATTATTTACCCGTAGTAATTACTACTTCACGCGTAAAAACACCAAACATTACAAAATTACTATCGCCATGAAAATTATCTCGGCAACAACAGACTGAATTGATAATGTTGCATCTACTAAATCAACGTGCCAGTCTGGCGCACATAACTAAGGCAATAAAATGTATTCACACATAAAATAGCCCGTTCCTACAATGTTAGTAATTTACTAACAAAGTCAGAACTACACAACTGTGCTAATAAACTAGTTAGTGCGGCTTTGCGTTGCTGTTATCACTTCACTTATTTTCATTTGTAGCTGTTTGATTTTAAATTAATGCGTTGTTTATTTTTATTTTAAATTAAAAGTCTTTAGGACCAACTGAGGTTAGAGTTAGGCTCAATTCCCGAACGTTTTTTAATGCCAAAATAAGGCAGAAACATAAAAAATATCTTGGGCCGTCAATCTGCCACAAAACTTGATAGCTGACAATTTTTGGACAATGTGTAAATTATTGCATTGTCCTGATGTCGTACTGATAAGAGAATAAGAACTTCTTAGGGACTTGATATACAAAGCGGACAGGGCGCGCGGCCAGGGGCGCTGACAAGATAAAATGTATGGCGTCAAAGGAACGAAACATACTTGAGCGTCGCGGGCGCGCGGCCAAACTCCATACATTTTCGCCGACACGCGCCGCCGCGCGCCCGGTCCACTTTGTATATCAAGACCCTTAGCTAGCAATGAGCATGTTTTGTACCTCAAGTTTATGATAGTTAGGTCATACAATAGCAATTTTTATTGCACTGTTAGATATTTAACTCGCGAGGTTCGCTTCGGAGTTTCAGACAGTTAGAAAAACCAGTAACGCGCTTTGATTTAGGCTCAGTTACTTAGTATACCCCACAGGTAACATTCGCGGTGTATTACCTACTTTATTACATGACTGCCCAAGCAAGCGTGTAATTTTCAATTATTTTTATGAATGATTAAATTATAAAATAAATAAAACAAAATAAATTAATTGCCGACTGCTTTAGAACTACCTGGAATTCCGTAAAGCCGTAGGTCCTGCGCCTGATCTTTCCCCGGTGGTTTCGAATTGCCTTTCCATCGGACTACGAGAGCAAAGGAACAGAGCGCACCTGCGTTTGAGTACACACTTTTACACCATCTGACTCTGCCTCCTGCGTACTTGACTAGTTTCTGCTGAAATTGGCCACTGTGGCCGAAATTTGGTCGGCAGGATATCGTTATTACTTACAATAAAAAACCCAAAGCACATAATGTGTGTTCTGGATTGTGGTAGCAACTCGAAAGACTACCAAATAAATTAAAAAAGGCCGTGACAACACCACGGTTTGTGACAGAACGAAAAACATATGCTTTTCAACGACAATGAAATTAGAAAAAGTAAAATCAACGAGTGTTAAAATAAGTATTTAATGTGTAACACTTATTCTTATGCTATCACACTCCCGTCAAGAGCCAGTTAGAACAATATTTTACATCATAAACATATTAAAAAAGAGCAATTAGATTATTACTTGTTTTATGAAATAAATATCATTATTATTATTACTGCCGAACGATGATGCGAGTGATGTCCGAGCTGCTGCCATGTACGAATCAGGCGAGCAGTAAAAACAAAAAATGTTGAAGTAACTCGAATGCGAGCTGCTATCCAACTCGCACGTGGCAGTAACTCGTCAGATACGTCCATACTCAGTAGGCTGACTCGCACGCTAGCTCGCACTGTGTAAACTAGACATAATACATTGAGATACGGGCAGAAGACTTAAGACGATGATTATTTTCCTTACCTGATATTATCGAACTATATGTGGGTGCCTCAATTTCTATTTCTCTAAATGTTTTCTTTAAATTATCTTCATCTAATCTGGATTTGTCTATAATTTTTATTGCTACCTGAAAAGTAAAAAAATAAAAAATACTGTATTTCTCCAAGTTATTAGCTGACGAATTTAGTGTAGTTTATAAACTACAGTTAAAAATGTAGGTACTACTATAGCGTTAGTATTACTAAAGCGTTACGTTGCGTTTGCTTTTTGCTTCACGTGGTGATTTAGAAGTTGGAGAAACATTAAGAATGTCCTGTACCCGACTCTGCTGCTATATTTCGACCTGAAAATTGTGAAGCAGATATTACGGATGACGAGTAATACTGCTTTAAGAGTTGGTGGTTTAGGCTCAGGGATGGTAATGAGATATTGCTTCACAATTTACCTGCCTTGCAGCTCAGAACTAAGGCGGAAGTTTTAAATACGAATCTCCGGAATAGCGCTGATGACGACTTGCCGTTGCCCGAAAATTGAGGCTTCGACTCTTCTGCTAAGGAAAACTAATAAACTCTCACTACATCTACACAATCTCCTCCTTATTGAAGCCGTAGTTTCAGTAAAGTCAACTCTTGGATCACACGAGATATTCGTCCTATGATAAAAGGACTGCAATTACAAAAGATCGACAGATGTATGACCTACGATTATATAAAACAGAGAAGCGTATTAGAAACGGCTATTTTGGATACTTTCAAGAAGAGTGATTAAAAGCCTGGCCGTTCATCGAAAAATATTCCGCTACGGGGGTATGGCCATTATAGGTGCATACTAGAAAGGTCCATTGTGTAGTCTTTCATACAAGTGTTGTATTCAAATATGTATGTTGTCACTATAAGTGCATTAAAAAAAAAGTATTTCGAAATATACTATCTTTCCATATACTTAATTCTTGAATAATCTGTTTTTTATTCAGAGTCATCATCATCATTTGACTAACCTTTTCCCAACTGTATTGGGGTCGGCAACCAGTCAAACTGGATTCAGTTGAATACTTTTTTTTTTCAGAATAGGTTATTAACAAAAATAAAAATGCAAACAAAAACCACAACAAATAAAAAGTTTATCCTTATAAATCAAAACATTTTGTACACTTTTTACCACTATTGATGATAGTAGTACATTTTACTGGCGTTGTTTATAAAGTACATCCATTTTCTGGCTTTCCACGCAAGCAAGACTTTTTTGAATATTTTTTCAATAATATTTAACAGACATTGACCATGATATGAAAAATCATCAAAATCGGACAACAAAATATGTTTCAGTAACATCTGGGTTAAGGCAGTGGTTCCCAAAGTTATGGGACCGCGACTCACCCAACAAAGAAGAAAAAAGAACTATAACTTTATGAATGAAGGACCGTACATACCTACATGTAAGAAAAAGTTACAATCGAATCTCCTCACTGCTTGTCATGACTATTTAATTAACAAGGAGTGCTGTTACAATAAAAAGGATGTAGGTACATTTATTTACTCGAGTATCTGTTTGTTTCCTACTTTTGTCAATACAGCTTCAGCTTATCAGGGTCGAAAAAATTTAAAAAAAACTTCACAAAAGTTAAGTTTTTTAAACAAAATTTTGTTGAATTTATTTAGAATTTTATTTTCACAACGCCCATCGCATTGTCCATCAATATCGGATGGCTCTTGTTTCGTCCATTGCAAAGAACTCCAAAGGGATTTGCGGTTCGACTACAAGGGACCGTGTTTACATTTTGGCGTTGACAATGCTCCCCGGTCACACCTCTTTGCGGTTAATTCGAGAGCTTACGGTACACCGATGTCAACCGAACGATTGATTCCCGAACATTGCCGAACAATCATGTAAATTCGGTTGTGATTTTAATTGAGTTCAATTGACTTTGGAGACTCTTAAATCCCTTGTTAAGATTAAGTCACTTTATAATTTTTTGATTGTTTAGTTATATTTAAGCACTGATAATGGAATCCCCGCGTCGGCTTACATACTAAAGGCAGTTTGTAGTCAGATTTGTCACAGGGCGTTTGTTTCTATGAGTGCCTAAGCACTGCCACTCGGTAACCCGTTTGTTTTGTATGGAAAGTTTTGGAACCTATCATATGAATCAACAGCATTTCGCCCGCGACTTCGTCAGCGCAGATTTAGTACAAACGATTTTTCCCCTTATCACCTTCTTAAAAGGTTGAATTTCCAAAAATCCCTTCTTAGTGCTCAGCTACGTCACAAAAGGAAGCCTTGTACAAAATTACAAGTTACTAGTCCTCATAGTTTCGGGTGATATGTTAGTCAGCCAGTTCCCCTTGTTTATATATAGATTTATGTTCAGTCATTCAGATCCTATATATACTTTCAATGTGGGTCATGTATTGCGGTTTTTATAGCACGTGAAACTGGATCATGGGTGGATTATAAATATCTGGCAATACCGGAAAATAACACGACCCAATAACGGATACGTAATATTTATTCCATTGTCAAGTTCTTTAAATATTATCTGTACCTATATTGGTTCAAGCTGTAGCCACCTTCTAAAAGTAATCCCTACTCTGAAACTAGGGTGTGTGGGGTCGTTAGACCTAACTGCCCACACGATAATAAGAATAGTAATCCCCATCAAATCTGGCGAATGTTAGTGAAGGCTTCGGTGAAGTGATCACGAAGTGAGCTGTCATTCCATCTTGTTTTCATGGTTTGACAGCTCACTTTTTGTTCACTTCGGCTAAGTTTTCACTTCATCATGTTGACAGAATCGCACTGCTGAACTGAGTTGCAAAAATCGCATGCGCCAATTCGCCAATTTGAACGCTCCTAAAGGTATCAAGCAGAATTTCAACAAAAATCTGGGCTATGGCTGGCCAGAGATATTGACTAGTCAATAGGTCCAGCTTCGTTGCTCGAGAAATAACACCTTTACGATTTCTGAAGTTGAGCACAAAACTTGATGAATTAATTTATTATTGTTAGCAAGTTACCTTTGTGCACCGTGGCGCCATCTATTCCCTGACTTGAAAGTGTTTACAACGAAAAGTTCAGTAAGTACCTTGCAGTTACCGGCTAGTTATGAAGTAAAAAGTTCTTCCCAGTGTGCCATTAAAGCAGAAAAAGGATTGAGTTTCAAAAATATTTGTACTGAAAATAATCCTGAAATATAGTGCGGGGTAAAATGTAAGACTAAGGAAAATGCACCATAATAACATTTGAACAACTGGCTTTGATTTACCAAAACGCTCATATTAGGTATCCCTTCGTAGATACCCGAACAATAAATTATGAACCGTTTTTCATTACTAAAGAACGTAAAGGATCACGATAGAAGTCGATTCAGTACAGCTTTATGTCTTTATTTCTGTTTTTCATATTTAAGAAAGTCAATAAATGTACTATAGACACTTCCACGAAAATAACCAATACCTAAGAATATTATTAAAGTCCAGATAGCGATGGTAGTTAATTGATTGTCAAAGTAAACGCCTACCTTGGCAGCCAGTCAATTAATCTTTCTAAATAATTACTTCCTCAATTAACCAAAGGTTGGGAAGGTACACGAGTGTCAATTACTTAGCGGTGACGCTTAAAAGCATTGTTTTTCCGATGACAGTCTATAAAATAACTAGATCCTTCCCGCGACTTTGCTCCTGTAGCATACCCCGCTGGAGCAGTGCTTTTTTTTCTAGTTGAACCTAAGCCAATTGATGATAGCGTAGATTTCTATCAACGGATTTGTGTAATCGGAACAGTACTTTCAGAGATTAACTTTTACAAACACTATTACACAGTATAGAAACAATTTTAACTCTTATTACTCACTCTCTCTTTGCCTCTTAACTGATTTATCAACTATATTTTTAAACGTATTAATTAAGTATCAATTTAATCGGTTCATTAATTTCTAAGGTTAAGGACTCGAAGTTTGTATGACATATCGTGCACTTAACTAAACTACCAAAAAAGAAAAATGACGTTTGAAGTTTTAGGTGCTATCATCACCATACTTTCAGCATCTCCCTTCAATACCTAAATAATTGAACAGGCCACCGCCACCCCACATTGATGTAGGGATAACCAGTTTAGGCGCGTACCTTAAGATTCTAAATTCAATCAGGGCGAAATGTAATTGGGTCTCGTTATTATAAGATGTCAGTTGTTTCCAGGAGCTGGAGTGGTTGAGACCCGTATTGAATCTTATATCGTTCGAAAATCAGAACAAAAGAAAACAATGGAGGACCTGAAAACGAAAGTACTGTACCTACCTAAATGCGGGCTGGGATTTGTTAGTAGGCATAACCTTGGATTTGTTCCACGATATGTCCATTTTAAGGAAGAAAGAAATAAATTGTCCAAATGCATGTCGGACTTAGCACAGAGATAGTTTCGAAGTCGGCATGAATGTTCACGCATATATTATTATATGCACATGCACCATATTGATTTTTAGTAGTGAACGAAGTTTTTTCTGTTAGGAAATGTTGGATCTATCACTTTTTTTTTCATAACATCAAATAAAAAAAAGGAATAAAATGTTGTGTGTCATCCAGACTGGGACAGATGAACAGGACAAAACTATAAAGGTTTTGTGTTAGCTAATTGACTACAAAAAAAGGCAATTTTAAATAAGGTCTGTTTCACTGCAGGGTAATGCCACGTACAAAGTTCCTTGTCCAATGTTTTTTCTAACCTAACTCAGTGACATACATGTACATAACCAAACATAAAACGAACCCCATAAACTCCCCACAACATACAACTGCAATAATAGTTTAAAAACAAATCACTGTCGCCATAAACAGAGCCATAACATTCATGCACAAACTATTTGTGTATCAAGTGTATCATACATTATTTATATGCACACGGCGGCCAAACGTTGCCAATTCCCCAGCAAGGTTACTGGGCCAGAAAATGTTTTTTAGCACGGACTATTGGACTTGGAGGTGTGCGAGATTATGTCCAAATGATGTGCTGGTTACTGGAGGACGGCCAAATGTGAGCGCCTCGGGAACAGCGCGGCGTTGCCAAAAGCTAACTGATCGATGGCCTTAGGAATTTGCAAGCGGATCCAGGAGTATAGATAATGCTTGGGTTAATAATAGGGGAGAATGCCAGGTTGTGTTGCAAATTGTGTTATTATAGTTAGCTTCTGCCAGCGATTTCGCTCGTTTGGAAGTCAGGAACTGACATGATAGACAGGATTGAAATCAGGGTTTTAGTCTGTAAGAGTCTGACACTCCCTTGCGCTCCGCCCAGAACGGGAGGAGTCATTTGATAATTTCCCATCCAAAAAAAAAAAAGCTTATAAACATATACACAATAATATATATGTCGCAGCCAATTAGCTTAATCTGCCCTTTAATTGGTGGCCTAGCCTTTTCAATTAAATGCGCCGATTTTTCAGTGACCTAAGTGACATCTTTTGTTCAATATCGTTTGATGACTTGCCCATGACACATATGTCGCAGATAAAACGGCGTGGTTTAATGAAAAGGCCAGATTTTTAATGCTTGTTGGCTGCGACATATACACAACTGCGAACTGGTGTAAATTTTACACTATGACTGCCGCCCGTAATCAAAGACAGATAATTTTATTAAGTGTTGTATGCTAGTTCGATACAATTGAAGAACTCAGTGGTTTTTTTCGAAAGACTGGGTCTTAAAACGAGCATGGACAAAACAAGGGTCCAGTTAAATATACCAACGTAACACCCTCTCTCACTAAGATCGGAGAGTCTACACGTGAAGTTGTTGACGATTATGTTTACCTAGCCTACCTAGTTAGGTAGGCCCAACTTCAAGAAATTGGTCAATCGAAGAATTAAACTAACAACTTAATTCCGAGTTGATATTCAGACTCTACTTTGAACCATTTGGTTACAAAAAGAGTGGCTTAAATTCACACTTGAATCGATTTCATTTAAAAAAGCAACCCATAACAAGCTATATAGTTTCAAAAGCGTAGCGACTACAGATTTAGCACACTTTGCTACGGCGGAGCAGTTTGCTACGTCGTAGCACAGCGCGTATAATTTTGACAATTGTGCGCCTGCGCCTACTCCTATACATTTGGAAACTTATTTAACCAATTTCCCTACCTGCGAACGATATTTTTTTTTCTACTTTCTCTGCTCTATTTTCTAAGTGATCTTTTTGTTCGAGCTTGAGTCAGTTCAGACACACAAACAATATTAACAAAAGATTTCATATCAGTTGCATAAACCTACCGTTTCTGCGAGATTCCTATCACAACAGTCTGGATTATGCAAAGGAATTAATACCTCCGCCAAGGAACGAAAGTAAACGAAGGTAAGATAAGGCAGTTAAAATATTCACGAGGGCACGAATCCAATATTCTTGTTATCTAGTTAGCGAGCAGCGGAGCCTTGCACCGAAATAGAACCATATTCTTGTGAATAATGCTGAAAGAATAAGACATACTACGGCTTCATTTTAAGAAATAATAATTAATAATCAGCAGTTCTCCACACTTTTTCGAGTAATACGAGCAAAACTGTACGTACTGAGTGAGCAGTTGTTTTTTTTCGTTTTTAGAGTTCATTTTTGTCGGTACTTAAGACGTGTCTTCTATTACAATCAAATCACTGAGAAAAAAATGGATGGTGATAGAAAATTACGTTATAGTACACAGTAACGCACACATAATTTCATTATTTTATTTATTTATCCAAGTACTTTTCCTCAGTTTCCAAAGGTTTCTAATATTATATGACTCTTACTTCCGAGTACTTTACGGTTGATACTAACCAATCACAGGTGTTAGGAATTTTCCAGTGGATATTGATCGGAGAGTGGAAAACTCTAAATCCGTGACTCCCATAGGAAAGAGGGGTCTAACAGCTTCTGATTATGAGTGACAATGCCATTGTTTGGTTGGAAAAATACCTGGTGAATGTGTTCTTATTTTTACAGCCATATTTTATTCGCTTCTTTTAGAAAATCATATTTAAATCTCATTTATGACGCAGTAGCATTTTGCCGCGGTTACACTCGCGTTTTATATAGATTTTCGCAAAAAGTAGCCTCCAGGGTCTTCTATCCCTGTACAAAAATTTATCAAAATCTGTTTAGTGATTTAAACGTGAAAGCGTAGTAAAAAAACTCGCATTATTAAAATAAGCAAACAGAAGCAAACTTATTTATCTCCCCTTCGTTTAGTAAGTTTTATTAAAACTTACTAAACGAAGGGGAGATAAATAAGTTTTCAGTTATCATGGGTGAACGTTTGTACATAAATGTAAATACATTCACCCATGATAACAACTAGTTATTAAACAGAAAACAACATGAAAAGGGTTCCGCTGTATTTTACCCATGGCCAAAAACCAACACCATTAATGTAAGAGGATCGGGTCGAAACATGATATCGATATGTGGGGTGGATATACAGGGTGAGAAATGCGTGATCATATTTAAGGGTTATTTTGGGTAGCTGATATAAATGAATGAAAAAAAAGCAAAACAAAAAAAAAGTGACTATTTTTCAAAAAATTTGACCACAATAAACGACTGATGACAAGTTCCGAACAAATGACTTTTCAAGCAGTTTGTTACAGTTGATGGCATTTACTTGAGTTCAATAACAGATTTGCTGATACCAACTGCATCAGACTTGCTTGAAAAGTGATCTGTTTGGAACTTTTTAGTCGTCTATTGTGATTTTTTTTTAAAGTCCCTTATTTTGTTATGCTATTTTTCCTAATTGTATATCAGCTACACAACATCACCCTTAAGTATGACCACGCACTTCTTGAACACCCTGTATATAGGACTTAGTAGGTCTATAAGTAAACAAGCACGAAGTGATATAAACCAGCTTGGGCACTAAGGGACTAATGTCCGGGCGCGCGGCGGGTGAGCGGCGGGCACGCGTCGCTCGGCGGGCACGCGTCGCTCGGCGCGTGGTGAAGAAAATGTATGGAGTTTGGCCGCGCGCCCGCGACGCTAAGTATATTTTGTTCCTTTGACGCCATACATTTTATCTTGCCAGCGCTCTGGCCGCACGCCCTGTCTGTTTTTAAGTCCCGTATAAAACAACAGTTGGCAGCTAGGTACACGCCTGAAAACTCCATGGTCACTCTTAAAAAAATATATTATTTTGGAATATTTCCATAATCCGGTCTTTTACTTGTAGATTATATAGAGGCCAGTCTAGACCTGTCAAAAAATTACCAGGTAGGTACTTAACAAAAACCCGACACAAAATTATAAAAGAAATCCCCGGTCAAAGATAACGGGAGGAAAAATATAATAGATCCCGGGTCTAGCCGCCCCAGGGCGAAGGACATGTGCGGGTTCCCACACATTAAAACAAGCACTTACAAAAGTAACAGATTTGAAGTTATGAAGAAAACCTGCTACAAAAGTGAGCACGAGTACGTCTGGCAAGCCGGCAAAGTTACTTTGGAAATGATTCATGATAAATGAACGTTTATCACTTTAAGACGAAGCGTCTGATTTTTATCTTGGTTTTTTTACTACACGGTTATCCTCAATTCCGTTTATTCCTCACAGTATTTTATACAAGTATGATCACTTTCTTAAAAACACTTAAATTTGCTCTTCTTTTATCTATCTAAACACTTTTTCAAAAAAGTTCTCAACTAACATTTTATACCTAGGTAACTTGCTTTCGCATATTAAGAGTCATTAAAATAGGTTCATATTTCCAAGATTAAGGATTTGTAAATTTGTATGAAATACCGTGAGAAATACTGTTTACACAGCACTACAACATGTATCAGTTTTCCTTTACCAAATTCCTTCAAAAAAGTGCCAGTATCCAGTATTACTCGTTTACGACAGCTCCCATTGAAAGATATGCTCTTTTGTAAAGCTAAAGTTGATAGGTATTATAAATAGTCATCTAAAACAATTGTGATGGATGCGAAAAGCAATTTAGTACGACATTTTTTCAGGCGTAGAATAAAAGTACCTACTTTTGTCCGTGACTTTCAGGAATTCATTAAATATAAAGAGAATTAAACCTGACTTCAATGAATTCTTAGAAAGTTTTTCTATTGTTTATGTAAATAAATGTTTACTTAGATATTTTCCCACTATCTTTTATCCTTTATGTCAGTAACCTTTACTATTTTCAGTAAATAAACGGTACCGTTACCTACATCTTTCTTCGCCACATAGTTTTTCACAATAAAGTTCACCTGTCCATCCGTCTGTCAGGCTGTCCGTCCGTCCGTCCTTCCATCTGTACGTAATGAAAACGTCCGAGTCGAATGTTTTCCACACGACCACATACGTGTATATTATGCCGTGGCGAACAGGTGTAAGTCTGTCGAACTCTCGAGTATTTTGCATTACTTTTGGTATTTCCAAAGAATTTTTAAAAAGTATTTCCGAGAGATACTTTAACCGAAAAGCAATTTCCTTTAAAATCCCCTTCACATTATACAAACCCACAAAGATGACCTTGCAAAATTGATAACTAGCTACAGTTCAGAATGATATATGATAGGAACTCCCCGCAAGAGATCAGCGAAGGAATCCGTCTGGTCGGTGAGTCCGCATTTGTATGCTTGAAGATTTACACGGCTTATCTCAGCCCCCTTTGTATCTTGTTCGGCTTTCCGTGAAGCCGCTGGATATACAAGCCATTTGATCGGAAACAAACTGACGTACTGTATTGATATGAAAGATCGTTCTTTAGGATTACGTTGTTTGATCCGCATTGTGAGCCCAAAGCCGTCAGCCTTCTAGTTTATTCTTCATATCAATAATACGAAACTAAATCAGTATTGATATAAAACAAAATGTACCCCGAAATGGATCTTTTGCTAGACAATATGGATTTCGATGTTATGTTGAGAGGAAAGGAAATCCAATATAAGTATGTAAGTAAATGATGGATTATTCACGCTTTTTCCTTTTTCGTCCATGAGATAGACAGACATTGAAAGATTATCTATAAGGAGTGAATGTCGTAGGTGTCAGATATTTTTGTAGCAGGTAACCTAACACTCTTGTTTTACGGATTTCAAATTATTTTACTGGAAGTAGTGCACATTTTAAAGACTGCAGGCCTTTATTTTGGTCAGTAAAATGCCCGGATTAAAAACAAGCATCCTTTTCACCAACTGGAATCAAAAGCTATAGTGAAAAACATCACAAAAAACGCTGGAAACTCTTTTATAATACTGGAAAGTTACGTGCGGAAATATCCCAATCACGGTGAAAACATTGAAATATCATCAATGCTCAGATTACACATTCACAGAATTGAAATAACGACACCGAAACTGGTTGAATAGAGCGGCCAGTATTTCTTGACACGCGGCGGCGTCAAAAGAAACTACATTCGAATGTTTAGTTTTTGACAGCTCCTTGACGTTTGCCTTCACTAGTAGCGCTGTCGTGAGGTGTCAGGAAATACTGGGCATGGTGTTTAATAGTATGTTACTTCAGAGACGTGCGCTCGTAGCAAATAATTGCCACCAGAAAATGGTCGATCTGGGGCAAAGAAAAGGTCGAATGGATTTCGCTGCTTCTCATACAAATATCTCTATTTAATTTGTGATTTTATTCCTGACTGGTTGGTAAGGTTTTCCACTTTTGTGATGTCACTAAGCTGGGAATCGCAACACCTCTTTTGACTCGGATCGGGCTTTGGAATATAAAAATGGCAAAATATGGCTGTACTGTACACCTTTCAGGGAATTCTAGATTTCTATTGAAAAACATTATTTCACATGCTTCTTTGGTTAAGCGATGGCCGCTTTTATCCAATAAAGCGTACCTAAACAGTGCGCAGTATACAAAGTTAGTACTGTCTCGTTACATTGTTCTGTATATAGTGTCACATGTCGCCTATGAGTCGTCTGTATTGTTTCTGAAACATAAAAAAAAATATATTCAATAAATCACAAACATTCAAAATTGTTTTGTTTCACACGTTTATTGAATGTGAACGAAGCGCGCTAGAACAAATAGTGTACGCTTTGCCCAGCGGAACTTAAATTTAACGACAGTTGCCACTGTGTTTTTATGCAAAGCAATGAAAACAAAACATAAACCGTAGTCAAATTATAAAAAAAAACAAATCTGAACTTATTCTAATAAAATTATATCTTTCTCCATAAAGTCACGCAAAAAAAACTCCTACTTCTTGCCTCTTGTAAATCATAATGTATCGGAAAAGTACGGACAAGAAAATCCCGAGAAACACAAACGCCTAACTTCAGAATAAACATTTAATTTGAAATGTACTTTTTCGAATAAACATAAAAACTTTTCGATGTTCCGCTTTGAAAATGGTTGATATTAAGGCAATGTTTTTAATTAAACTTGCTCGATGTTGCGTAAAGGGGAAGAACTGGAAAAGTCGGAAAGTTGTGCCGTCCATCGCATTCAAGGCCCAAGACTTCGAGATAGCTTTCTCTAGTCTGCCTTTCATACGCCAACTCGTCAGGCGTAGCCCGACTTTGTAATAAAACTATCCGCTACTTAGCCGAGCTAAACTTGTTTAAAATAATAATGAGAAAACATTTCCCACAATCTTCAAAAATAACAAGTTCTACCACAGATTAACTTATTTAAATACATGATTTATTAAGTAATAAACAGGACAGAAACATTTTATTTTCGTAATAGAGTGGGTATTTCAGGAATAGAAGTAATGGAAAACTTTTGCGTTATAATTTTCTCAGACAACGTCTTGAGAATCTACCTAAGTAAATTAAAAATATCGTCTCCTGTAATTTCCATGACTAATAAATTAAGTTATTAGACCTATTTCAATAAAGTTAAAAAATAAAGAAGAGATAAAAATACTGAAATATATTTTATACGATCTATAAGAAATCAGTATAAAAATTTAAGGTTATTTTATTATAAGCCCTGTGGATATATTTACTTTGACACAAAAAGATATGGTCCATTTTCCCTCAGTTTCGGTGTTCATATTTTATAGGAAAATAAAAGGCTTAACGCAGATACATTTGATAACAATAGGAGTCGTATAAAAATATGGCTCCATATTATCGATGAGCTGACCTTTCCATGAAATTCTTTCAAACAAAGGGGATCAAATCACTGACCGAGTGAAACGTAGAATAATGTTGATATTGTATCACAGTACTTAACTTAGAGCGGATTTCACCAATGAAACTGAACGCGATCAGTACATCTTAACTGCGTTCAAGAGCTGTCAGCGTCAATATTCCATAGAAAAATAGTGACACTGACAGCTTATAAACGTGCTTTATACGGTGATCGCGATCAGTTTGGCTTGGTGAAAATGGCCCTTAGTCGGCGGTCGCCGTTTATTTAATTTAATCCTTTATTTCAGGCATCTAGGACCAAAATAAAATACATGAACATAAAAAAATAACTATAAATAAATTAGTACATTTTACAATAAATTAGAAATATAAAGTACTGCACAGGAAATGACAGCGTCGTGTTTCGCTGTCTGGACGCGAAAACGTGGATAAAAGAAACCCTTCGACCAAACCTCTGCTTTATAATAATAATATATGTCGGAGACGGTTATCAAATAAAAACTATGGGTAGTTGTCAAATCTTATTAAATACAACTGTGGGTAGTTGTTAAAATGTGCAATTTGAATTGTTTTGTTTGTGTTATTTAATTTAAGTGATTTTAATATCAATTACTGTCTGATAAATCATAACATAATTTATTGAGTACTCGTAGTACACTAGAATTGAGTTTTGGAAACTTAATTCAATAATAGTAATCGTTTGTCTTCTAAAATACAAATGGTGACATGTTATTTTGATTTAAAACGATTTACTTTGTTAAACCACTGTTATTTATTTACGATAATTATTATTGTACAATTTGATTAATTTGCAATGCAAGTCTTATTAGATTATGCTAATTTTAGTGATTCGTATCAAGTAAACACGTGACGCACATCCGTGCGGCATTGGACAGAGTTGTTGTGGAGGGAGAACATGGTATTATAAAAGAGCGTGCACTCTCGTGTGCCAGTACACTTTTTAGTCTTATCTTGGATTCGACTCACTATAGAGCTCCTGCTCCCGACAAAACTGTCGGTTTACCTGGTACAGCACTGCTGTATATTTACATAGCTGTATTGGCTTGCTGATACACTTTGTACTTGGGTGGCTTAGGCCTCTGTACGAACTGTGACTTTAAAGGTCTGTTCGAGTGATCGTATTTCTATCACTTATTGTTTTTATTGTGTGTGTGTATTTTTAAAGTGTAATTAGACTGTTATTGATATACTGTCTTGTTTATCCCAATAAAATGGGGACGCCAATATCCTGACACTATACCATACCCACCGCTCGGAGGAAAACTCATCCATTGTTCCATTGTTCCTACATATATTTATTTATTTATTCAGACAGTGTCCACAAATTGTTAGTTACAAAAGATATCTTACAAACTATGTTAGTGAAGACGTATTACAATTTAGGTTGGTATATGAGTTTAAATAGTAATGAAACCTTTCACTGTTGTTCAGGCCAGACTGCTATGCTATCTGATCAGAATCCGAGCCAAAGCCCCCATGAGAGCCCAGTCATAATTGTCAGCAATTACTTGAAGGATACTGGTAGTGCTTGTTGTGCTTGCTTTGAGGAACATCTCGAGCTGATGAGTTGGTTATTGAGTTTATGCACTACAGATGTATTAAACTCATGTTTACTCATTTTCATTGTACGCGCACCCTGCTAAGCACAGAGAAATTTGAAATAATACTCAGCGAAAAAATCATGGCATATAAATAGCCCACTTAAAAAGTTACGTGTCTCTTCCCTGCTGGCTGCCCATTCTTAACTTTTAGGTTCCATAAAAAACAAATAAAACATTTTATCTAGGAAAAGTAGCTCGCTCCGAAGAAATCAAGAAAGAAAGTCATAACAATTTGCATACAAAACTATGTTCTTTGTAACCTGTGCCTTTTGAACAGTACGAAAAGTATCTACTGCCAAGTTTTATAAGAGCGGCTTGCGTCCGATATACTTAGTACACTCGGGCACTGACAAATATCTGGAACCCAGAGAGAACTTGGCGACGTGCTCCGACTGTCGAACAACACAACACCGCACACACAGACTCATCACAAATCACTCCATTTTCATATTGAGTGATTTATTCATGCGCGCTGTCGGCCTGCGCCAACCTCTGCACTAAAACCGCTGTAAAATATAAAAGAGATTCGCATGCTAAGGAACACTGGGACAGGCGCACAAAGTGCGTGTATCCATTACAACTTTATAACTTTCCGAATACTAGGAGTTGGCGAGCGACGAGCGACGACGTGATCATTTGGAAAAGAGGGAAACGTGACCAACTTTTAATTTACTTATACACAAGTTTGTACTCGTGAACAGAATACAAGTGATTTACATTTATTACCGCGCCGCACAACACCAATTATGTGTCTGTCAGCGTGAGTGGCAGCCATGCAGACTATACGACCAGCGCGTTACGACAGTAATGCGTGTGTATTAGGATTCTTTACCATCTCCGTGATATTAGGTAATTTGACACAAGCACCTTTACGTAATTTCCCTTGCGACTGTGACCTCTCAAATATACCTAAGTATGTAAAAAAATCTGCCAAGTGCGAAACGAACTCGCGCATGAAGGGTTCCGTACCATCGTCATTATTATAATCAACTGTTATGCTTTTACAACCGAACAAAAAACTCCAAAAAACACGTCTCTGATATGAGGACCTCCTTTAATTTTTAAATAAAAGTTTTTTTTTTGCGAATTTAGCAATACAAACTCTGTGAGCATTTCAAGCGTCTACCTGTTAACATTAAAGATCGAACAAAAACGGCAAAAAAACACGTAACTAGTACGAGTCCCCTTTAATTTTTAATTTGTTTTATTATTTTTTATCAAAGCAGAAAATAGAAATACACACTTTGTGAATATTTCAACCGTCTTCCACAGAGTGTGTATTGCGGTTCATGAGATACATACAGCCCGCTGACAGACAGACAGACAGACGGACAGACGGACGGACAGCAGAAGCTTAGTAATAGGGTTCCGTTGGCCTTTGGCACGGAACCCTAATAACGTTATAGAAAAAGGACGGGAAAATACTGTGACAAGTTTGACAAGTGGGGCAAAGAATTCTTTCTCGATGCAGGGCGAATGACACTTGGTTTAACTTTTGCAGGCGTCGGCCGATTCTCCGCTGAAAGTTGAGTACGTGCCCAGCATCAGCGGACGCGACACCCGCTTCACCCGAAAGACGACCCACAGTGATGGCGGATTATTGAAATCCTTTGTTAGTATAACAAAAGACATGCTTGCGTTCAGATTATGTAAATTAGGACGCACATCGATTGAAAACTTAATACGGACCATTGCGAATAAAATGGGTCCCAATAAATGCTGACAAAGGTCGCAGAAATATTCGTATTTCAAGGGAACACGTTAAGTCGCATAATACCCTTGTTAACAAAAAATATGCTGGAGGAAAGGGACCGTATTGTCAACATTTACGTTTATAATGGCAATAATACCAATTTTACTATTATTAACAGAGATTTAAACGACATCATACGAAATAACGAGTGGTTAGCATTTATATCGGGATTCTTTGCGTTTAGAATTGTTGTAAAGTAGGTATGCCTATTACTCGAAAATGTTTCTGGAAACGGTAAAGTTTTTTAATTTCCACTTTCATAGAACAATTTGTTCGTCATTTTAGTATACGCTTTCCTCGTTTAAGTTTTCAACAAAGTATAAAACTGGTGATAATTGCAAAAAATAAAATAAGGTAGGTATGTTTCTCATCGTAAAACAGGATTTGATTAGAAATCCTGCTTGAGTTTTTAATGAGGCGAACAGCTGCGATAATAGGACATAACGTAAGTTCGACTTTTTATAAATATAAGATTGCTAAAATTAAATCGCTGTTTCGACTGGTTCGCTAATTCAAATATTTCGTAAAAGTACAAAACGTTTCGTATCACAGTAAAATCTCTTTTCAACGTAGACAAGATAGTTCCTTAACTTCTAGAACAATCTGAACGGCACTGTTTGTACCATAAATGGGTAATTGTATGTAAATTTGAACAGCAAGTCGTTAGGTTTTGAGGGACAGCACTAATGTCCTAATTACTAGGCAACAAGTACAAAGTAGTCGTGTTACAACCGGGCAGCGCAGCGGTTGTATATCTACCAACTTATCTAATTACCACCAACAGAAGGCGCTAGCTTGTCCTTAAAGCTCAGTTTACATTGGTCGAGTAAGTAATCCAGTAGAGTACTGAACTGAATAACCCAATGTGGGGTCGACTCACAAAAGGGTATTAGGAAACGTACAGAGAACCTAGTTCGTAGAATGTAGTATTGCGTGGAGTGCCGTGGGAAAGTGGAAACTCCAATCATAAAAAGCCTTTTTTCCCTTGTCAAGGGAATATTTCAAAAACCGTTCCATTCGTTACCAATGGCCAGCTTACATCGGGCAAGTTATGAGCTGAACTTACGCTACTATCAAGTACTCTCCGCTCGCTGAGCTACTAACTCGACCAATGTAAACCCGACTTAAGACCAAGTTCTATGTAAGCCAAGCCAAGTTATTACTCTTATTACTACTCAATACTTAACTATTCCTAGCCGCTATTGTGTTATGAAGTAGTACAGTCGCGAACAAAGAAAATTGTGTTGGAAGTTTGTTCAAGCGTATTTCTTGTTTTAGTCGTAGGTCAGTGTAGATTGTTAAATATTATTTTATACCAGGCCAACGATTCTGTGGGTGGTTACGTAATGTCTGTGTCTGTTATAATTCAGCAACTATAAAACCTTTTGTGTTGAGTATGTACATCATATTGTCTGTTGTCGGTATTTGGTATATGACGGGATGCTTAATGGGATGTAATGTAAGGTAATGTAATGTAATGTAAGGTAATGTAATGTAATGTAATGTAATGTAATGTAATGTAATGTAATGCAATGTAATGTAATGTATTGTAATGTAATGTATTTATTTATTATTATTATCGTTTTGTTTTCTTTGTGTATTTAATTTTAAATTTAATGTAGTAATTTAATACAATTTGTATCCTATATGGGTTAAATACCTGAAATAAATGTTTATTATTATTATTTTTAGCTCACAGTGTAAAATATTTACCAACATTAGTATTTTTTTCATAGGGATTCTAGTTAGTTCAAAAACAACACAGTTCTATATTGACTTCATTACTTAGTAGTAAAAATATTACCTAGTAGTAAAAATAGATTAAACATTTTTACCCGACTGCGCCAGAAGGAGGGTTATGTTTTTTTAGTGTTTGTATGTCATGTATGTGTTTATTTCTTTGACACGCTCTGTAACCTAAACGACTAGATGGATTTTAGCTTGAGAGGTGTCGTTAGATTTGTATTGATTGTGAGAGTGGCACTGGATATGTTAAAATGAAAATGACCGATTTTTGGTGCCATATTGAATATTAAAAAAAATACTTCAAAACCTTTCGAGTGGGATTGTACTACATTGAATGTCATCAACTACATCAGAATTCTTGAAAAGCGACTTGTTTGGAACTTTTTAGTCGTCATGTTTTTAGCGGTCGAGTTTTTAGACAAAGTCAATTTATATTATAGAATTAGATTATACAATCATACTCAAATAACTTCTAAATCAATTACATTCTGATTAGAGAGGGGAGTTCGTTGTATGAGGAAAATCTTGAAAGCGAAAAGAGGGAACCGATTCACGGCAATAATCAGAGAAGGGTGGCTAGCAACGACCCTTTCTCTTCCTATCCCACAAGACAAACTCACACCCTTTACTTTGTGCCAAGACACACTGATCAGCTTTCATTATCATATTAGGTCGAATGCTGCGCGCTGACCGCTACGATGAACAGCTAAAGAGGAAATTGCTGTAATCATCACGGTTGGCTATTTGGCATATTGATTTGTAATCGCTGTGGACAAAGCTGCCTAATCTCTTTAAGCTACAGCTGCTTTACAGTATTATAAATTAATGGATGATCACGTAAGGTATATATATACAGGGTTACTGGTAATTCGACGTATATCCGTCAGGGGCTGATAAGGGGGCCAAAATGCAACAAATTGAACCCCCCATATGTATGGCCGAAATTCAATAGTTTTCGAGATATTTGAATTTTAAGGGTTTTTCGAAATTTACCCAAAATTTGACATTTAATTCCAAATAAAAAAACCCACATACCCATTCAAGGGTACCATTAAAAATGATGTTGTAGCTGGCACTTCAATTAAGCTATGGGCATCATTAAAACTACTTAATTTAACAAAATAATTAAAATAATGAGCGAAGTAAGAATTATATCTTACCAATATTTTCATTTTACGCTTTAAAAATGTTGTCTCGTCAAAAAAAAATCTATGACATTAATCGTACAAATAACTAAAACAACTTGCCTATTCTGTAGGCTTTCCAAAAAGGTATAAAAGTCAATTTTAAAATACATAATTCGTGGCATGGCATGTGTTTGAACCGGCGCGGGGAGAGAAATCATCTGTGTTCTTAGTTTATCATCCTCGCTAAAACAACCGATTTTACTGGCGAAATTCTTCCTGATGGGGCGAGGTGTGCGGGTACTCCCCTACACGGCGTTTGCTGCGCTCGCATCGCCTTCCTTAGTACAGTTCGCGTCAAATAACTATGCCCCTCTGAAGTTAGCCATTTGCAAAGATCGCGTAGGTGCAGTCACGTAGACGGGAGCAAGCGGGACGCAAGCATGCATCGAACGTAAACGAGCGACTGAGACATAAAATCGCGCCGTCATAATCCCCGCCCGCGCATGTGCAGTTGCAGTTTGTTCGTTTTTTACAGTTCGTGTCAAATAACTGTGCCCCTCTGAAGTTCGCTACGAGTGGCTGCGTAGTACGATATGCTCTTTTGTAAAGCTAAAGTTGATATTATATATAGGTATTATAAATAGTCATCTAAAACAATTGTGATGGATGCGAAAAGCAATTTAGTACGACATTTTTTCAGGCGTAGAATAAAAGTACCTACTTTTGTCCGTGACTTTCAGGAATTCATTATATATAAAGAGAATTAAACCTGACTTCAATGAATTCTTAGAAAGTTTTTCTATTGTTTATGTAAATAAATGTTTACTTAGATATTTTCCAACTATCTTTTATCCTTTATGTCAGTAACCTTTACTATTTTCAGTAAATAAACGGTACCGTTACCTACATCTTTCTTCGCCACATAGTTTTTCACAATAAAGTTCACCTGTCCATCCGTCTGTCAGGCTGTCCGTCCGTCCGTCCTTCCATCTGTACGTAATGAAAACGTCCGAGTCGAATGTTTTCCACACGACCACATACGTGTATATTATGCCGTGGCGAACAGGTGTAAGTCTGTCGAACTCTCGAGTATTTTGCATTACTTTTGGTATTTCCAAAGAATTTTTAAAAAGTATTTCCGAGAGATACTTTAACCGAAAAGCAATTTCCTTTAAAATCCCCTTCACATTATACAAACCCACAAAGATGACCTTGCAAAATTGATAACTAGCTGTACAGTTCAGAATGATATATGATAGGAACTCCCCGCAAGAGATCAGCGAACGAATCCGTCTGGTCGGTGAGTCCGCATTTGTATGCTTGAAGATTTACACGGCTTATCTCAGCCCCCTTTGTATCTTGTTCGGCTTTCCGTGAAGCCGCTGGATATACAAGCCATTTGATCGGAAACAAACTGACGTACTGTATTGATATGAAAGATCGTTCTTTAGGATTACGTTGTTTGATCCGCATTGTGAGCCCAAAGCCGTCAGCCTTCTAGTTTATTCTTCATATCAATAATACGAAACTAAATCAGTATTGATATAAAACAAAATGTACCCCGAAATGGATCTTTTGCGAGACAATATGGATTTCGATGTTATGTTGAGAGGAAAGGAAATCCAATATACGTATGTGAGTAAATGATGGATTATTCACGCTTTTTCCTTTTTCGTCCATGAGATAGACAGACATTGAAAGATTATCTATAAGGAGTGAATGTCGTAGGTGTCAGATATTTTTGTAGCAGGTAACCTAACACTCTTGTTTTACGGATTTCAAATTATTTTACTGGAAGTAGTGCACAAAGACTACAGACCTTTATTTTGGTCAGTAAAATGCCCGGATTAAAAACAAGCATCCTTTTCACCAACTGGAACCAAAAGCTATAGTGAAAAACATCACAAAAACGCTGGAAACTCTTTTATAATACTGGAAAGTTACGTGCGGAAATATCCCAATCACGGTGAAAACATTGAAATATCATCAATGCTCAGATTACACATTCACAGAATTGAGATAACGACACCGAAACTGGTTGAATAGAGCGGCCAGTATTTCTTGACACGCGGCGGCGTCAAAAGAAACTACATTCGAATGTTTAGTTTTTGACAGCTCCTTGACGTTTGCCTTCACTAGTAGCGCTGTCGTGAGGTGTCAGGAAATACTGGGCATGGTGTTTAATAGTATGTTACTTCAGAGACGTGCGCTCGTAGCAAATAATTGCCACCAGAAAATGGTCGATCTGGGGCAAAGAAAAGGTCGAATGGATTTCGCTGCTTCTCATACAAATATCTCTATTTAATTTGTGATTTTATTCCTGACTGGTTGGTAAGGTTTTCCACTTTTGTGATGTCACTAAGCTGGGAATCGCAACACCTCTTTTGACTCGGATCGGGCTTTGGAATATAAAAATGGCAAAATATGGCTGTACTGTACACCTTTCAGGGAATTCTAGATTTCTATTGAAAAACATTATTTCACATGCTTCTTTGGTTAAGCGATGGCCGCTTTTATCCAATAAAGCGTACCTAAACAGTGCGCAGTATACAAAGTTAGTACTGTCTCGTTACATTGTTCTGTATATAGTGTCACATGTCGCCTATGAGTCGTCTGTATTGTTTCTGAAACATAAAAAAAAATATATTCAATAAATCACAAACATTCAAAATTGTTTTGTTTCACACGTTTATTGAATGTGAACGAAGCGCGCTAGAACAAATAGTGTACGCTTTGCCCAGCGGAACTTAAATTTAACGACAGTTGCCACTGTGTTTTTATGCAAAGCAATGAAAACAAAACATAAACCGTAGTCAAATTATAAAAAAAAACAAATCTGAACTTATTCTAATAAAATTATATCTTTCTCCATAAAGTCACGCAAAAAAAACTCCTACTTCTTGCCTCTTGTAAATCATAATGTATCGGAAAAGTACGGACAAGAAAATCCCGAGAAACACAAACGCCTAACTTCAGAATAAACATTTAATTTGAAATGTACTTTTTCGAATAAACATAAAAACTTTTCGATGTTCCGCTTTGAAAATGGTTGATATTAAGGCAATGTTTTTAATTAAACTTGCTCGATGTTGCGTAAAGGGGAAGAACTGGAAAAGTCGGAAAGTTGTGCCGTCCATCGCATTCAAGGCCCAAGACTTCGAGATAGCTTTCTCTAGTCTGCCTTTCATACGCCAACTCGTCAGGCGTAGCCCGACTTTGTAATAAAACTATCCGCTACTTAGCCGAGCTAAACTTGTTTAAAATAATAATGAGAAAACATTTCCCACAATCTTCAAAAATAACAAGTTCTACCACAGATTAACTTATTTAAATACATGATTTATTAAGTAATAAACAGGACAGAAACATTTTATTTTCGTAATAGAGTGGGTATTTCAGGAATAGAAGTAATGGAAAACTTTTGCGTTATAATTTTCTCAGACAACGTCTTGAGAATCTACCTAAGTAAATTAAAAATATCGTCTCCTGTAATTTCCATGACTAATAAATTAAGTTATTAGACCTATTTCAATAAAGTTAAAAAATAAAGAAGAGATAAAAATACTGAAATATATTTTATACGATCTATAAGAAATCAGTATAAAAATTTAAGGTTATTTTATTATAAGCCCTGTGGATATATTTACTTTGACACAAAAAGATATGGTCCATTTTCCCTCAGTTTCGGTGTTCATATTTTATAGGAAAATAAAAGGCTTAACGCAGATACATTTGATAACAATAGGAGTCGTATAAAAATATGGCTCCATATTATCGATGAGCTGACCTTTCCATGAAATTCTTTCAAACAAAGGGGATCAAATCACTGACCGAGTGAAACGTAGAATAATGTTGATATTGTATCACAGTACTTAACTTAGAGCGGATTTCACCAATGAAACTGAACGCGATCAGTACATCTTAACTGCGTTCAAGAGCTGTCAGCGTCAATATTCCATAGAAAAATAGTGACACTGACAGCTTATAAACGTGCTTTATACGGTGATCGCGATCAGTTTGGCTTGGTGAAAATGGCCCTTAGTCGGCGGTCGCCGTTTATTTAATTTAATCCTTTATTTCAGGCATCTAGGACCAAAATAAAATACATGAACATAAAAAAATAACTATAAATAAATTAGTACATTTTACAATAAATTAGAAATATAAAGTACTGCACAGGAAATGACAGCGTCGTGTTTCGCTGTCTGGACGCGAAAACGTGGATAAAAGAAACCCTTCGACCAAACCTCTGCTTTATAATAATAATATATGTCGGAGACGGTTATCAAATAAAAACTATGGGTAGTTGTCAAATCTTATTAAATACAACTGTGGGTAGTTGTTAAAATGTGCAATTTGAATTGTTTTGTTTGTGTTATTTAATTTAAGTGATTTTAATATCAATTACTGTCTGATAAATCATAACATAATTTATTGAGTACTCGTAGTACACTAGAATTGAGTTTTGGAAACTTAATTCAATAATAGTAATCGTTTGTCTTCTAAAATACAAATGGTGACATGTTATTTTGATTTAAAACGATTTACTTTGTTAAACCACTGTTATTTATTTACGATAATTATTATTGTACAATTTGATTAATTTGCAATGCAAGTCTTATTAGATTATGCTAATTTTAGTGATTCGTATCAAGTAAACACGTGACGCACATCCGTGCGGCATTGGACAGAGTTGTTGTGGAGGGAGAACATGGTATTATAAAAGAGCGTGCACTCTCGTGTGCCAGTACACTTTTTAGTCTTATCTTGGATTCGACTCACTATAGAGCTCCTGCTCCCGACAAAACTGTCGGTTTACCTGGTACAGCACTGCTGTATATTTACATAGCTGTATTGGCTTGCTGATACACTTTGTACTTGGGTGGCTTAGGCCTCTGTACGAACTGTGACTTTAAAGGTCTGTTCGAGTGATCGTATTTCTATCACTTATTGTTTTTATTGTGTGTGTGTATTTTTAAAGTGTAATTAGACTGTTATTGATATACTGTCTTGTTTATCCCAATAAAATGGGGACGCCAATATCCTGACACTATACCATACCCACCGCTCGGAGGAAAACTCATCCATTGTTCCATTGTTCCTACATATATTTATTTATTTATTCAGACAGTGTCCACAAATTGTTAGTTACAAAAGATATCTTACAAACTATGTTAGTGAAGACGTATTACAATTTAGGTTGGTATATGAGTTTAAATAGTAATGAAACCTTTCACTGTTGTTCAGGCCAGACTGCTATGCTATCTGATCAGAATCCGAGCCAAAGCCCCCATGAGAGCCCAGTCATAATTGTCAGCAATTACTTGAAGGATACTGGTAGTGCTTGTTGTGCTTGCTTTGAGGAACATCTCGAGCTGATGAGTTGGTTATTGAGTTTATGCACTACAGATGTATTAAACTCATGTTTACTCATTTTCATTGTACGCGCACCCTGCTAAGCACAGAGAAATTTGAAATAATACTCAGCGAAAAAATCATGGCATATAAATAGCCCACTTAAAAAGTTACGTGTCTCTTCCCTGCTGGCTGCCCATTCTTAACTTTTAGGTTCCATAAAAAACAAATAAAACATTTTATCTAGGAAAAGTAGCTCGCTCCGAAGAAATCAAGAAAGAAAGTCATAACAATTTGCATACAAAACTATGTTCTTTGTAACCTGTGCCTTTTGAACAGTACGAAAAGTATCTACTGCCAAGTTTTATAAGAGCGGCTTGCGTCCGATATACTTAGTACACTCGGGCACTGACAAATATCTGGAACCCAGAGAGAACTTGGCGACGTGCTCCGACTGTCGAACAACACAACACCGCACACACAGACTCATCACAAATCACTCCATTTTCATATTGAGTGATTTATTCATGCGCGCTGTCGGCCTGCGCCAACCTCTGCACTAAAACCGCTGTAAAATATAAAAGAGATTCGCATGCTAAGGAACACTGGGACAGGCGCACAAAGTGCGTGTATCCATTACAACTTTATAACTTTCCGAATACTAGGAGTTGGCGAGCGACGAGCGACGACGTGATCATTTGGAAAAGAGGGAAACGTGACCAACTTTTAATTTACTTATACACAAGTTTGTACTCGTGAACAGAATACAAGTGATTTACATTTATTACCGCGCCGCACAACACCAATTATGTGTCTGTCAGCGTGAGTGGCAGCCATGCAGACTATACGACCAGCGCGTTACGACAGTAATGCGTGTGTATTAGGATTCTTTACCATCTCCGTGATATTAGGTAATTTGACACAAGCACCTTTACGTAATTTCCCTTGCGACTGTGACCTCTCAAATATACCTAAGTATGTAAAAAAATCTGCCAAGTGCGAAACGAACTCGCGCATGAAGGGTTCCGTACCATCGTCATTATTATAATCAACTGTTATGCTTTTACAACCGAACAAAAAACTCCAAAAAACACGTCTCTGATATGAGGACCTCCTTTAATTTTTAAATAAAAGTTTTTTTTTTGCGAATTTAGCAATACAAACTCTGTGAGCATTTCAAGCGTCTACCTGTTAACATTAAAGATCGAACAAAAACGGCAAAAAAACACGTAACTAGTACGAGTCCCCTTTAATTTTTAATTTGTTTTATTATTTTTTATCAAAGCAGAAAATAGAAATACACACTTTGTGAATATTTCAACCGTCTTCCACAGAGTGTGTATTGCGGTTCATGAGATACATACAGCCCGCTGACAGACAGACAGACAGACGGACAGACGGACGGACAGCAGAAGCTTAGTAATAGGGTTCCGTTGGCCTTTGGCACGGAACCCTAATAACGTTATAGAAAAAGGACGGGAAAATACTGTGACAAGTTTGACAAGTGGGGCAAAGAATTCTTTCTCGATGCAGGGCGAATGACACTTGGTTTAACTTTTGCAGGCGTCGGCCGATTCTCCGCTGAAAGTTGAGTACGTGCCCAGCATCAGCGGACGCGACACCCGCTTCACCCGAAAGACGACCCACAGTGATGGCGGATTATTGAAATCCTTTGTTAGTATAACAAAAGACATGCTTGCGTTCAGATTATGTAAATTAGGACGCACATCGATTGAAAACTTAATACGGACCATTGCGAATAAAATGGGTCCCAATAAATGCTGACAAAGGTCGCAGAAATATTCGTATTTCAAGGGAACACGTTAAGTCGCATAATACCCTTGTTAACAAAAAATATGCTGGAGGAAAGGGACCGTATTGTCAACATTTACGTTTATAATGGCAATAATACCAATTTTACTATTATTAACAGAGATTTAAACGACATCATACGAAATAACGAGTGGTTAGCATTTATATCGGGATTCTTTGCGTTTAGAATTGTTGTAAAGTAGGTATGCCTATTACTCGAAAATGTTTCTGGAAACGGTAAAGTTTTTTAATTTCCACTTTCATAGAACAATTTGTTCGTCATTTTAGTATACGCTTTCCTCGTTTAAGTTTTCAACAAAGTATAAAACTGGTGATAATTGCAAAAAATAAAATAAGGTAGGTATGTTTCTCATCGTAAAACAGGATTTGATTAGAAATCCTGCTTGAGTTTTTAATGAGGCGAACAGCTGCGATAATAGGACATAACGTAAGTTCGACTTTTTATAAATATAAGATTGCTAAAATTAAATCGCTGTTTCGACTGGTTCGCTAATTCAAATATTTCGTAAAAGTACAAAACGTTTCGTATCACAGTAAAATCTCTTTTCAACGTAGACAAGATAGTTCCTTAACTTCTAGAACAATCTGAACGGCACTGTTTGTACCATAAATGGGTAATTGTATGTAAATTTGAACAGCAAGTCGTTAGGTTTTGAGGGACAGCACTAATGTCCTAATTACTAGGCAACAAGTACAAAGTAGTCGTGTTACAACCGGGCAGCGCAGCGGTTGTATATCTACCAACTTATCTAATTACCACCAACAGAAGGCGCTAGCTTGTCCTTAAAGCTCAGTTTACATTGGTCGAGTAAGTAATCCAGTAGAGTACTGAACTGAATAACCCAATGTGGGGTCGACTCACAAAAGGGTATTAGGAAACGTACAGAGAACCTAGTTCGTAGAATGTAGTATTGCGTGGAGTGCCGTGGGAAAGTGGAAACTCCAATCATAAAAAGCCTTTTTTCCCTTGTCAAGGGAATATTTCAAAAACCGTTCCATTCGTTACCAATGGCCAGCTTACATCGGGCAAGTTATGAGCTGAACTTACGCTACTATCAAGTACTCTCCGCTCGCTGAGCTACTAACTCGACCAATGTAAACCCGACTTAAGACCAAGTTCTATGTAAGCCAAGCCAAGTTATTACTCTTATTACTACTCAATACTTAACTATTCCTAGCCGCTATTGTGTTATGAAGTAGTACAGTCGCGAACAAAGAAAATTGTGTTGGAAGTTTGTTCAAGCGTATTTCTTGTTTTAGTCGTAGGTCAGTGTAGATTGTTAAATATTATTTTATACCAGGCCAACGATTCTGTGGGTGGTTACGTAATGTCTGTGTCTGTTATAATTCAGCAACTATAAAACCTTTTGTGTTGAGTATGTACATCATATTGTCTGTTGTCGGTATTTGGTATATGACGGGATGCTTAATGGGATGTAATGTAAGGTAATGTAATGTAATGTAAGGTAATGTAATGTAATGTAATGTAATGTAATGTAATGTAATGCAATGTAATGTAATGTATTGTAATGTAATGTATTTATTTATTATTATTATCGTTTTGTTTTCTTTGTGTATTTAATTTTAAATTTAATGTAGTAATTTAATACAATTTGTATCCTATATGGGTTAAATACCTGAAATAAATGTTTATTATTATTATTTTTAGCTCACAGTGTAAAATATTTACCAACATTAGTATTTTTTTCATAGGGATTCTAGTTAGTTCAAAAACAACACAGTTCTATATTGACTTCATTACTTAGTAGTAAAAATATTACCTAGTAGTAAAAATAGATTAAACATTTTTACCCGACTGCGCCAGAAGGAGGGTTATGTTTTTTTAGTGTTTGTATGTCATGTATGTGTTTATTTCTTTGACACGCTCTGTAACCTAAACGACTAGATGGATTTTAGCTTGAGAGGTGTCGTTAGATTTGTATTGATTGTGAGAGTGGCACTGGATATGTTAAAATGAAAATGACCGATTTTTGGTGCCATATTGAATATTAAAAAAAATACTTCAAAACCTTTCGAGTGGGATTGTACTACATTGAATGTCATCAACTACATCAGAATTCTTGAAAAGCGACTTGTTTGGAACTTTTTAGTCGTCATGTTTTTAGCGGTCGAGTTTTTAGACAAAGTCAATTTATATTATAGAATTAGATTATACAATCATACTCAAATAACTTCTAAATCAATTACATTCTGATTAGAGAGGGGAGTTCGTTGTATGAGGAAAATCTTGAAAGCGAAAAGAGGGAACCGATTCACGGCAATAATCAGAGAAGGGTGGCTAGCAACGACCCTTTCTCTTCCTATCCCACAAGACAAACTCACACCCTTTACTTTGTGCCAAGACACACTGATCAGCTTTCATTATCATATTAGGTCGAATGCTGCGCGCTGACCGCTACGATGAACAGCTAAAGAGGAAATTGCTGTAATCATCACGGTTGGCTATTTGGCATATTGATTTGTAATCGCTGTGGACAAAGCTGCCTAATCTCTTTAAGCTACAGCTGCTTTACAGTATTATAAATTAATGGATGATCACGTAAGGTATATATATACAGGGTTACTGGTAATTCGACGTATATCCGTCAGGGGCTGATAAGGGGGCCAAAATGCAACAAATTGAACCCCCCATATGTATGGCCGAAATTCAATAGTTTTCGAGATATTTGAATTTTAAGGGTTTTTCGAAATTTACCCAAAATTTGACATTTAATTCCAAATAAAAAAACCCACATACCCATTCAAGGGTACCATTAAAAATGATGTTGTAGCTGGCACTTCAATTAAGCTATGGGCATCATTAAAACTACTTAATTTAACAAAATAATTAAAATAATGAGCGAAGTAAGAATTATATCTTACCAATATTTTCATTTTACGCTTTAAAAATGTTGTCTCGTCAAAAAAAAATCTATGACATTAATCGTACAAATAACTAAAACAACTTGCCTATTCTGTAGGCTTTCCAAAAAGGTATAAAAGTCAATTTTAAAATACATAATTCGTGGCATGGCATGTGTTTGAACCGGCGCGGGGAGAGAAATCATCTGTGTTCTTAGTTTATCATCCTCGCTAAAACAACCGATTTTACTGGCGAAATTCTTCCTGATGGGGCGAGGTGTGCGGGTACTCCCCTACACGGCGTTTGCTGCGCTCGCATCGCCTTCCTTAGTACAGTTCGCGTCAAATAACTATGCCCCTCTGAAGTTAGCCATTTGCAAAGATCGCGTAGGTGCAGTCACGTAGACGGGAGCAAGCGGGACGCAAGCATGCATCGAACGTAAACGAGCGACTGAGACATAAAATCGCGCCGTCATAATCCCCGCCCGCGCATGTGCAGTTGCAGTTTGTTCGTTTTTTACAGTTCGTGTCAAATAACTGTGCCCCTCTGAAGTTCGCTACGAGTGGCTGCGTAGTACGATATGCTCTTTTGTAAAGCTAAAGTTGATATTATATATAGGTATTATAAATAGTCATCTAAAACAATTGTGATGGATGCGAAAAGCAATTTAGTACGACATTTTTTCAGGCGTAGAATAAAAGTACCTACTTTTGTCCGTGACTTTCAGGAATTCATTATATATAAAGAGAATTAAACCTGACTTCAATGAATTCTTAGAAAGTTTTTCTATTGTTTATGTAAATAAATGTTTACTTAGATATTTTCCAACTATCTTTTATCCTTTATGTCAGTAACCTTTACTATTTTCAGTAAATAAACGGTACCGTTACCTACATCTTTCTTCGCCACATAGTTTTTCACAATAAAGTTCACCTGTCCATCCGTCTGTCAGGCTGTCCGTCCGTCCGTCCTTCCATCTGTACGTAATGAAAACGTCCGAGTCGAATGTTTTCCACACGACCACATACGTGTATATTATGCCGTGGCGAACAGGTGTAAGTCTGTCGAACTCTCGAGTATTTTGCATTACTTTTGGTATTTCCAAAGAATTTTTAAAAAGTATTTCCGAGAGATACTTTAACCGAAAAGCAATTTCCTTTAAAATCCCCTTCACATTATACAAACCCACAAAGATGACCTTGCAAAATTGATAACTAGCTGTACAGTTCAGAATGATATATGATAGGAACTCCCCGCAAGAGATCAGCGAACGAATCCGTCTGGTCGGTGAGTCCGCATTTGTATGCTTGAAGATTTACACGGCTTATCTCAGCCCCCTTTGTATCTTGTTCGGCTTTCCGTGAAGCCGCTGGATATACAAGCCATTTGATCGGAAACAAACTGACGTACTGTATTGATATGAAAGATCGTTCTTTAGGATTACGTTGTTTGATCCGCATTGTGAGCCCAAAGCCGTCAGCCTTCTAGTTTATTCTTCATATCAATAATACGAAACTAAATCAGTATTGATATAAAACAAAATGTACCCCGAAATGGATCTTTTGCGAGACAATATGGATTTCGATGT
Source organism: Melanchra persicariae (assembly GCA_947386135.1). Lineage (NCBI taxonomy): Eukaryota > Metazoa > Arthropoda > Insecta > Lepidoptera > Noctuidae > Melanchra > Melanchra persicariae. The sequence goes on along the minus strand of OX376650.1, from coordinate 7,585,660 downwards.
TATGTTGAGAGGAAAGGAAATCCAATATACGTATGTGAGTAAATGATGGATTATTCACGCTTTTTCCTTTTTCGTCCATGAGATAGACAGACATTGAAAGATTATCTATAAGGAGTGAATGTCGTAGGTGTCAGATATTTTTGTAGCAGGTAACCTAACACTCTTGTTTTACGGATTTCAAATTATTTTACTGGAAGTAGTGCACAAAGACTACAGACCTTTATTTTGGTCAGTAAAATGCCCGGATTAAAAACAAGCATCCTTTTCACCAACTGGAACCAAAAGCTATAGTGAAAAACATCACAAAAACGCTGGAAACTCTTTTATAATACTGGAAAGTTACGTGCGGAAATATCCCAATCACGGTGAAAACATTGAAATATCATCAATGCTCAGATTACACATTCACAGAATTGAGATAACGACACCGAAACTGGTTGAATAGAGCGGCCAGTATTTCTTGACACGCGGCGGCGTCAAAAGAAACTACATTCGAATGTTTAGTTTTTGACAGCTCCTTGACGTTTGCCTTCACTAGTAGCGCTGTCGTGAGGTGTCAGGAAATACTGGGCATGGTGTTTAATAGTATGTTACTTCAGAGACGTGCGCTCGTAGCAAATAATTGCCACCAGAAAATGGTCGATCTGGGGCAAAGAAAAGGTCGAATGGATTTCGCTGCTTCTCATACAAATATCTCTATTTAATTTGTGATTTTATTCCTGACTGGTTGGTAAGGTTTTCCACTTTTGTGATGTCACTAAGCTGGGAATCGCAACACCTCTTTTGACTCGGATCGGGCTTTGGAATATAAAAATGGCAAAATATGGCTGTACTGTACACCTTTCAGGGAATTCTAGATTTCTATTGAAAAACATTATTTCACATGCTTCTTTGGTTAAGCGATGGCCGCTTTTATCCAATAAAGCGTACCTAAACAGTGCGCAGTATACAAAGTTAGTACTGTCTCGTTACATTGTTCTGTATATAGTGTCACATGTCGCCTATGAGTCGTCTGTATTGTTTCTGAAACATAAAAAAAAATATATTCAATAAATCACAAACATTCAAAATTGTTTTGTTTCACACGTTTATTGAATGTGAACGAAGCGCGCTAGAACAAATAGTGTACGCTTTGCCCAGCGGAACTTAAATTTAACGACAGTTGCCACTGTGTTTTTATGCAAAGCAATGAAAACAAAACATAAACCGTAGTCAAATTATAAAAAAAAACAAATCTGAACTTATTCTAATAAAATTATATCTTTCTCCATAAAGTCACGCAAAAAAAACTCCTACTTCTTGCCTCTTGTAAATCATAATGTATCGGAAAAGTACGGACAAGAAAATCCCGAGAAACACAAACGCCTAACTTCAGAATAAACATTTAATTTGAAATGTACTTTTTCGAATAAACATAAAAACTTTTCGATGTTCCGCTTTGAAAATGGTTGATATTAAGGCAATGTTTTTAATTAAACTTGCTCGATGTTGCGTAAAGGGGAAGAACTGGAAAAGTCGGAAAGTTGTGCCGTCCATCGCATTCAAGGCCCAAGACTTCGAGATAGCTTTCTCTAGTCTGCCTTTCATACGCCAACTCGTCAGGCGTAGCCCGACTTTGTAATAAAACTATCCGCTACTTAGCCGAGCTAAACTTGTTTAAAATAATAATGAGAAAACATTTCCCACAATCTTCAAAAATAACAAGTTCTACCACAGATTAACTTATTTAAATACATGATTTATTAAGTAATAAACAGGACAGAAACATTTTATTTTCGTAATAGAGTGGGTATTTCAGGAATAGAAGTAATGGAAAACTTTTGCGTTATAATTTTCTCAGACAACGTCTTGAGAATCTACCTAAGTAAATTAAAAATATCGTCTCCTGTAATTTCCATGACTAATAAATTAAGTTATTAGACCTATTTCAATAAAGTTAAAAAATAAAGAAGAGATAAAAATACTGAAATATATTTTATACGATCTATAAGAAATCAGTATAAAAATTTAAGGTTATTTTATTATAAGCCCTGTGGATATATTTACTTTGACACAAAAAGATATGGTCCATTTTCCCTCAGTTTCGGTGTTCATATTTTATAGGAAAATAAAAGGCTTAACGCAGATACATTTGATAACAATAGGAGTCGTATAAAAATATGGCTCCATATTATCGATGAGCTGACCTTTCCATGAAATTCTTTCAAACAAAGGGGATCAAATCACTGACCGAGTGAAACGTAGAATAATGTTGATATTGTATCACAGTACTTAACTTAGAGCGGATTTCACCAATGAAACTGAACGCGATCAGTACATCTTAACTGCGTTCAAGAGCTGTCAGCGTCAATATTCCATAGAAAAATAGTGACACTGACAGCTTATAAACGTGCTTTATACGGTGATCGCGATCAGTTTGGCTTGGTGAAAATGGCCCTTAGTCGGCGGTCGCCGTTTATTTAATTTAATCCTTTATTTCAGGCATCTAGGACCAAAATAAAATACATGAACATAAAAAAATAACTATAAATAAATTAGTACATTTTACAATAAATTAGAAATATAAAGTACTGCACAGGAAATGACAGCGTCGTGTTTCGCTGTCTGGACGCGAAAACGTGGATAAAAGAAACCCTTCGACCAAACCTCTGCTTTATAATAATAATATATGTCGGAGACGGTTATCAAATAAAAACTATGGGTAGTTGTCAAATCTTATTAAATACAACTGTGGGTAGTTGTTAAAATGTGCAATTTGAATTGTTTTGTTTGTGTTATTTAATTTAAGTGATTTTAATATCAATTACTGTCTGATAAATCATAACATAATTTATTGAGTACTCGTAGTACACTAGAATTGAGTTTTGGAAACTTAATTCAATAATAGTAATCGTTTGTCTTCTAAAATACAAATGGTGACATGTTATTTTGATTTAAAACGATTTACTTTGTTAAACCACTGTTATTTATTTACGATAATTATTATTGTACAATTTGATTAATTTGCAATGCAAGTCTTATTAGATTATGCTAATTTTAGTGATTCGTATCAAGTAAACACGTGACGCACATCCGTGCGGCATTGGACAGAGTTGTTGTGGAGGGAGAACATGGTATTATAAAAGAGCGTGCACTCTCGTGTGCCAGTACACTTTTTAGTCTTATCTTGGATTCGACTCACTATAGAGCTCCTGCTCCCGACAAAACTGTCGGTTTACCTGGTACAGCACTGCTGTATATTTACATAGCTGTATTGGCTTGCTGATACACTTTGTACTTGGGTGGCTTAGGCCTCTGTACGAACTGTGACTTTAAAGGTCTGTTCGAGTGATCGTATTTCTATCACTTATTGTTTTTATTGTGTGTGTGTATTTTTAAAGTGTAATTAGACTGTTATTGATATACTGTCTTGTTTATCCCAATAAAATGGGGACGCCAATATCCTGACACTATACCATACCCACCGCTCGGAGGAAAACTCATCCATTGTTCCATTGTTCCTACATATATTTATTTATTTATTCAGACAGTGTCCACAAATTGTTAGTTACAAAAGATATCTTACAAACTATGTTAGTGAAGACGTATTACAATTTAGGTTGGTATATGAGTTTAAATAGTAATGAAACCTTTCACTGTTGTTCAGGCCAGACTGCTATGCTATCTGATCAGAATCCGAGCCAAAGCCCCCATGAGAGCCCAGTCATAATTGTCAGCAATTACTTGAAGGATACTGGTAGTGCTTGTTGTGCTTGCTTTGAGGAACATCTCGAGCTGATGAGTTGGTTATTGAGTTTATGCACTACAGATGTATTAAACTCATGTTTACTCATTTTCATTGTACGCGCACCCTGCTAAGCACAGAGAAATTTGAAATAATACTCAGCGAAAAAATCATGGCATATAAATAGCCCACTTAAAAAGTTACGTGTCTCTTCCCTGCTGGCTGCCCATTCTTAACTTTTAGGTTCCATAAAAAACAAATAAAACATTTTATCTAGGAAAAGTAGCTCGCTCCGAAGAAATCAAGAAAGAAAGTCATAACAATTTGCATACAAAACTATGTTCTTTGTAACCTGTGCCTTTTGAACAGTACGAAAAGTATCTACTGCCAAGTTTTATAAGAGCGGCTTGCGTCCGATATACTTAGTACACTCGGGCACTGACAAATATCTGGAACCCAGAGAGAACTTGGCGACGTGCTCCGACTGTCGAACAACACAACACCGCACACACAGACTCATCACAAATCACTCCATTTTCATATTGAGTGATTTATTCATGCGCGCTGTCGGCCTGCGCCAACCTCTGCACTAAAACCGCTGTAAAATATAAAAGAGATTCGCATGCTAAGGAACACTGGGACAGGCGCACAAAGTGCGTGTATCCATTACAACTTTATAACTTTCCGAATACTAGGAGTTGGCGAGCGACGAGCGACGACGTGATCATTTGGAAAAGAGGGAAACGTGACCAACTTTTAATTTACTTATACACAAGTTTGTACTCGTGAACAGAATACAAGTGATTTACATTTATTACCGCGCCGCACAACACCAATTATGTGTCTGTCAGCGTGAGTGGCAGCCATGCAGACTATACGACCAGCGCGTTACGACAGTAATGCGTGTGTATTAGGATTCTTTACCATCTCCGTGATATTAGGTAATTTGACACAAGCACCTTTACGTAATTTCCCTTGCGACTGTGACCTCTCAAATATACCTAAGTATGTAAAAAAATCTGCCAAGTGCGAAACGAACTCGCGCATGAAGGGTTCCGTACCATCGTCATTATTATAATCAACTGTTATGCTTTTACAACCGAACAAAAAACTCCAAAAAACACGTCTCTGATATGAGGACCTCCTTTAATTTTTAAATAAAAGTTTTTTTTTTGCGAATTTAGCAATACAAACTCTGTGAGCATTTCAAGCGTCTACCTGTTAACATTAAAGATCGAACAAAAACGGCAAAAAAACACGTAACTAGTACGAGTCCCCTTTAATTTTTAATTTGTTTTATTATTTTTTATCAAAGCAGAAAATAGAAATACACACTTTGTGAATATTTCAACCGTCTTCCACAGAGTGTGTATTGCGGTTCATGAGATACATACAGCCCGCTGACAGACAGACAGACAGACGGACAGACGGACGGACAGCAGAAGCTTAGTAATAGGGTTCCGTTGGCCTTTGGCACGGAACCCTAATAACGTTATAGAAAAAGGACGGGAAAATACTGTGACAAGTTTGACAAGTGGGGCAAAGAATTCTTTCTCGATGCAGGGCGAATGACACTTGGTTTAACTTTTGCAGGCGTCGGCCGATTCTCCGCTGAAAGTTGAGTACGTGCCCAGCATCAGCGGACGCGACACCCGCTTCACCCGAAAGACGACCCACAGTGATGGCGGATTATTGAAATCCTTTGTTAGTATAACAAAAGACATGCTTGCGTTCAGATTATGTAAATTAGGACGCACATCGATTGAAAACTTAATACGGACCATTGCGAATAAAATGGGTCCCAATAAATGCTGACAAAGGTCGCAGAAATATTCGTATTTCAAGGGAACACGTTAAGTCGCATAATACCCTTGTTAACAAAAAATATGCTGGAGGAAAGGGACCGTATTGTCAACATTTACGTTTATAATGGCAATAATACCAATTTTACTATTATTAACAGAGATTTAAACGACATCATACGAAATAACGAGTGGTTAGCATTTATATCGGGATTCTTTGCGTTTAGAATTGTTGTAAAGTAGGTATGCCTATTACTCGAAAATGTTTCTGGAAACGGTAAAGTTTTTTAATTTCCACTTTCATAGAACAATTTGTTCGTCATTTTAGTATACGCTTTCCTCGTTTAAGTTTTCAACAAAGTATAAAACTGGTGATAATTGCAAAAAATAAAATAAGGTAGGTATGTTTCTCATCGTAAAACAGGATTTGATTAGAAATCCTGCTTGAGTTTTTAATGAGGCGAACAGCTGCGATAATAGGACATAACGTAAGTTCGACTTTTTATAAATATAAGATTGCTAAAATTAAATCGCTGTTTCGACTGGTTCGCTAATTCAAATATTTCGTAAAAGTACAAAACGTTTCGTATCACAGTAAAATCTCTTTTCAACGTAGACAAGATAGTTCCTTAACTTCTAGAACAATCTGAACGGCACTGTTTGTACCATAAATGGGTAATTGTATGTAAATTTGAACAGCAAGTCGTTAGGTTTTGAGGGACAGCACTAATGTCCTAATTACTAGGCAACAAGTACAAAGTAGTCGTGTTACAACCGGGCAGCGCAGCGGTTGTATATCTACCAACTTATCTAATTACCACCAACAGAAGGCGCTAGCTTGTCCTTAAAGCTCAGTTTACATTGGTCGAGTAAGTAATCCAGTAGAGTACTGAACTGAATAACCCAATGTGGGGTCGACTCACAAAAGGGTATTAGGAAACGTACAGAGAACCTAGTTCGTAGAATGTAGTATTGCGTGGAGTGCCGTGGGAAAGTGGAAACTCCAATCATAAAAAGCCTTTTTTCCCTTGTCAAGGGAATATTTCAAAAACCGTTCCATTCGTTACCAATGGCCAGCTTACATCGGGCAAGTTATGAGCTGAACTTACGCTACTATCAAGTACTCTCCGCTCGCTGAGCTACTAACTCGACCAATGTAAACCCGACTTAAGACCAAGTTCTATGTAAGCCAAGCCAAGTTATTACTCTTATTACTACTCAATACTTAACTATTCCTAGCCGCTATTGTGTTATGAAGTAGTACAGTCGCGAACAAAGAAAATTGTGTTGGAAGTTTGTTCAAGCGTATTTCTTGTTTTAGTCGTAGGTCAGTGTAGATTGTTAAATATTATTTTATACCAGGCCAACGATTCTGTGGGTGGTTACGTAATGTCTGTGTCTGTTATAATTCAGCAACTATAAAACCTTTTGTGTTGAGTATGTACATCATATTGTCTGTTGTCGGTATTTGGTATATGACGGGATGCTTAATGGGATGTAATGTAAGGTAATGTAATGTAATGTAAGGTAATGTAATGTAATGTAATGTAATGTAATGTAATGTAATGCAATGTAATGTAATGTATTGTAATGTAATGTATTTATTTATTATTATTATCGTTTTGTTTTCTTTGTGTATTTAATTTTAAATTTAATGTAGTAATTTAATACAATTTGTATCCTATATGGGTTAAATACCTGAAATAAATGTTTATTATTATTATTTTTAGCTCACAGTGTAAAATATTTACCAACATTAGTATTTTTTTCATAGGGATTCTAGTTAGTTCAAAAACAACACAGTTCTATATTGACTTCATTACTTAGTAGTAAAAATATTACCTAGTAGTAAAAATAGATTAAACATTTTTACCCGACTGCGCCAGAAGGAGGGTTATGTTTTTTTAGTGTTTGTATGTCATGTATGTGTTTATTTCTTTGACACGCTCTGTAACCTAAACGACTAGATGGATTTTAGCTTGAGAGGTGTCGTTAGATTTGTATTGATTGTGAGAGTGGCACTGGATATGTTAAAATGAAAATGACCGATTTTTGGTGCCATATTGAATATTAAAAAAAATACTTCAAAACCTTTCGAGTGGGATTGTACTACATTGAATGTCATCAACTACATCAGAATTCTTGAAAAGCGACTTGTTTGGAACTTTTTAGTCGTCATGTTTTTAGCGGTCGAGTTTTTAGACAAAGTCAATTTATATTATAGAATTAGATTATACAATCATACTCAAATAACTTCTAAATCAATTACATTCTGATTAGAGAGGGGAGTTCGTTGTATGAGGAAAATCTTGAAAGCGAAAAGAGGGAACCGATTCACGGCAATAATCAGAGAAGGGTGGCTAGCAACGACCCTTTCTCTTCCTATCCCACAAGACAAACTCACACCCTTTACTTTGTGCCAAGACACACTGATCAGCTTTCATTATCATATTAGGTCGAATGCTGCGCGCTGACCGCTACGATGAACAGCTAAAGAGGAAATTGCTGTAATCATCACGGTTGGCTATTTGGCATATTGATTTGTAATCGCTGTGGACAAAGCTGCCTAATCTCTTTAAGCTACAGCTGCTTTACAGTATTATAAATTAATGGATGATCACGTAAGGTATATATATACAGGGTTACTGGTAATTCGACGTATATCCGTCAGGGGCTGATAAGGGGGCCAAAATGCAACAAATTGAACCCCCCATATGTATGGCCGAAATTCAATAGTTTTCGAGATATTTGAATTTTAAGGGTTTTTCGAAATTTACCCAAAATTTGACATTTAATTCCAAATAAAAAAACCCACATACCCATTCAAGGGTACCATTAAAAATGATGTTGTAGCTGGCACTTCAATTAAGCTATGGGCATCATTAAAACTACTTAATTTAACAAAATAATTAAAATAATGAGCGAAGTAAGAATTATATCTTACCAATATTTTCATTTTACGCTTTAAAAATGTTGTCTCGTCAAAAAAAAATCTATGACATTAATCGTACAAATAACTAAAACAACTTGCCTATTCTGTAGGCTTTCCAAAAAGGTATAAAAGTCAATTTTAAAATACATAATTCGTGGCATGGCATGTGTTTGAACCGGCGCGGGGAGAGAAATCATCTGTGTTCTTAGTTTATCATCCTCGCTAAAACAACCGATTTTACTGGCGAAATTCTTCCTGATGGGGCGAGGTGTGCGGGTACTCCCCTACACGGCGTTTGCTGCGCTCGCATCGCCTTCCTTAGTACAGTTCGCGTCAAATAACTATGCCCCTCTGAAGTTAGCCATTTGCAAAGATCGCGTAGGTGCAGTCACGTAGACGGGAGCAAGCGGGACGCAAGCATGCATCGAACGTAAACGAGCGACTGAGACATAAAATCGCGCCGTCATAATCCCCGCCCGCGCATGTGCAGTTGCAGTTTGTTCGTTTTTTACAGTTCGTGTCAAATAACTGTGCCCCTCTGAAGTTCGCTACGAGTGGCTGCGTAGTAGTCAAAATTATGAACAAACTGCAACTGCGCATGCGCGGGGCGGAGATTATGACGGCGCGATTTTATGTCTCAGTCGCTCGTTTACGTTCGATGCATGCTTGCGTCCCGCTTGCTCCCGTCTACGTGACTGCACCTACGCGATCTTTGCAAATGGCTAACTTCAGAGGGGCATAGTTATTTGACGCGAACTGTACTAAGGAAGGCGACGCGAGCGCAGCAAACGCCGTGTAGGGGAGTACCCGCACACCTCGCCCCATCAGGAAGAATTTCGCCAGTAAAATCGGTTGTTTTAGCGAGGATGATAAACTAAGAACACAGATGATTTCTCTCCCCGCGCCGGTTCAAACACATGCCATGCCACGAATTATGTATTTTAAAATTGACTTTTATACCTTTTTGAAAAGCCTACAGAATAGGCAAGTTGTTTTAGTTATTTGTACGATTAATGTCATAGAATTTTTTTTGACGAGACAACATTTTTGAAGCGTAAAATGAAAATATTGGTAAGATATTATTCTTACTTCGGTCATTATTTTAATTGTTTTGTTAAATTAAGTAGTTTTAATTATGCCCATAGCTTAATTGAAGTGCCAGCTACAACATCATTTTTAATGGTACCCTTGAATGGGTATGTGGGTTCTTTTATTTGGAATTAAATGTCAAATTTTGGGTAAATTTCGAAAAACCCTTAAAATTCAAATATCTCGAAAACTATTGAATTTCGGCCATACATATGGGGGGTTCAATTTGTTGCATTTTGGCCCCCTTATCAGCCCTTGACGGATATACGTCGAATTACCAGTAACCCTGTATATAGGTTATCAATTCCAAAAAGTAGTGAAAGCACATCGTTCAAGTTGCTTGATAATGCTAGTAATCAAGCAACTTGAACAATGTGCTTTTATAGAACCAGTATCATTACTCCCAGTTGTATCATCAAAAGTAAATTAACTTTATAACGTTTCCATTCGGATTTCTCGCGTATGCAGCTTTGTTTAATTTCGGTTACTCATGAACACTTCAGCCGCCGACTGTACTCTATTCAAAAAGAAAATTTCAGTCAGGTAACATGCAATGCAGACATTTATGAATGAAGTCGAATTTTTCATAACTCTCAACAAAAACAATGGCTAGATGAAATGAAGCTTGCACTATGATATTACACGTACTTTTGTCCCACAAACAATGGATACGCCGGCGAAATTATGTACGACTTTTATTAAAACGAAAATCTTTTTGTATGAAGATTCGGCTGCGGGAATATTGAAATGTCATTGCAAGGAAAATACGAGTTGGTTGACGCTCTGTAAGGTGTAGATTTAGGATTTAGTTAAGCCACTCTGTCGCATTGGATCATAGATCTGTAATGATAGTGTAGGTAAGATTGTTGTTATAAATAAATAAATAAATAAATAAATAAATAAATAATAAATAATATTATACAGATCGGGTAGGTACCTAGGTATGTAAGCTATCCTGAAATTACTTTACGAACTTTTCATTCCAGACCCTTTATTTATTCAATTTAAACGCTCGCTGTCTATTTTGAGTCAAAGGTTAAGGTATCTTTTTACAGAAAATGGAGACTTATTTATGCTGAAATGTTAAACATTTTTACTGTAACACGAGAATTTTACTCGACAACTTTTATTTTCAAAGATTCGGCTAGTGAATTTTAAAAATATGAAGTAGAGGAATTTAGAGCATTTTATAACATGCCTGCTTAGTGCTGAAATTAAAAAGTCCACCATTTTTAGTTTTTTACAAAATAATTCCTTACGACGAAAGAAATCACTAATAAAAAACATTTATTTCAGACAAAAAAAGTCCATAGGCAAGGCAAAACCAAAAGCTTACCATAAAGCTTATGTTTTCACATGGTTTCGGCACCTCGCGCACTAGACGGCGACGACCACGACCAGTGGCCGCACGCAACGACCAGAAACGTTCTATCTTTAGTTAATCTGGTCGTTACGGCCACTGGTCGTGGTCGTGGCCGTCTAGTGCGCGAAGTGCCTTACCATAATCAGATCTGCAGTCTGATTCTATTAACATTTCTCCGTGAAAACTTGCGTGAAGTCAACTTGAAGTGAGTGGTCAATCCCTAGCTATATAAGTGGAATGACAGTCCACTTCACGCAAGTTTTCACGGTAAAATTGTATCAGCTAATGACCATCAAAACATTTTGCAACAAACCTTCCCAGACGCACCACCAACCCCATAGAATTAGAGTAATTCCTTTTCCAGCCAGTCATTTATCAGAGTAAATGACTTGTACGAATCAGCGCACTATGCTCTATATCTACATCTACATGTTACTTTGTTTCCCATAATGGCAGTCGTTGACCCGTAAATCAAATCGGTGGGTGTACACTCCGGGAAATCGAAAAAATGCCCAATAAAGATACCGTGGCATTAGAATACCGGCGGGAATCATTCCTGTTACTACTGCGTCGCTCGAGTGTGAACCCAGCTTTTTATGGAGCATTAGACTTTATATCAAGTATAAATAAATTGTTGTTGACTGTATTCCGTTTTGTGGGATATGACACTCGTAACGGTAAAAACACTTTTGCATACGACATCAAATGTGTGATTAATTAATTATGTGTATGATAGACCTGAAAATATTACCTTATCTCTTGGCTGATGTATAAAAGGCGTCAGGAATTAATCCAAAGGGGTGACAGAACCAAGATATGGTAATTGAAAACATTCTTTCTCTCACAATTTTTCAATCTTATTGATACATATTTCAATGTTTCACATACATTGAAATACATATCATGGACGTTTTTAATGAATCAAGCCTCAACGAATATGCGGGTTTTAATAAAATTTTGAACATGGGAAGGGCATGGCTTGGATTATGACGTAGGATGCTTTATTGGGGATTCTGTAGTACTTTTTTGTGGGTTTTATTGGTGATATTCACGCCCTTGTAGCCGCTGGTAAAAAGCAGAAATGTATGTATTGCCTATATTCAGCAGAAGTTGACTTTTACCCACTGCGAGCAAGCGAGCTAAATCATAATTTTCACCTCAATAGAGGTGTTTCTTCCATCGATATTTAAACGATACAGACAGGTATTAACTGTGGATAACGAACGATGCGACGAGGAAACATCGGGTGCCAGCCATCCGTCTGGATTCTGGATGACTGACTTTAACGACCACATCCCGGATACTGTGGTTTACGAACTAATGCAATGAAATCGAGGGAGTCCATAACCGTAGGAAAATAAGATTATAATCCATCTCAGTTTTGCATGTAATGAATATAATTAAACATTGGAATAATAAGTCTAATGTCCACCTTTAAACGTAAACTACATAAGTCAAAATAAATATAATCTAGAGACAATAATTATTTATTTTAACACAATGTATATTGTCTAAGTAAATACTCCTCTATGTATTGTCCTAATAGCACACTACTTCCTGGGACACACGAACAAGGATCCGAACCTCTATTGTTACATTACCCATACAAGATACGAGTATTTGACATCGTAATTGAATAAGCTTATTCCTAGAAAGCTATTCAAATCGAAGCAATCGACCATATTAACTTAATGGTCGAACACCAAATCAAATCGTGATCAGGCTGATCACTTAGAAGAATGTTCATTCAAATGAACGTTCGTATTACAATTATTGGAAAAACGAGGGGTCTTATTGATTGAAGAGCGAGGAATCAGGGCATCAACAAAAACAAATGCAAAACGTTGAAATATTGACGTCATCATTCCCAGAAATACGGGGACACCGCAAACAATGAGTTTGAAAAATCTGGAAAAACGTAGTCTCATGTGCCGCCGTGTTGTCGTGACAGAAAAAGCCCTCCATCAATTTGCGGGAACCTATTTCCTAACGCTCCCGTCGGCGTCCTTTCATATCACGCCATAGCTTGGCATTTCAGATATTGGTGAACGTATTACGAGTACATATTCTACACTTTTTAGGGAGTTCGGGTTGCAGAGGCGTTTTTTCTCTAATACGGAGTAATGTGGATCTTACGGCTGTCTTGTATCTGAAGTGGGACATATTTCCAAGAATGATCTGTGTCAGGATTGTTCTGAAAAGTTGGGGTTAGTTTTGTATATCTATCTTAGTCGTTAAGTTTATTTTATCCAAACATAACTCAGAGGACAATATTACATATCACTTATGAGAAACATGTGCTCTGTGGATAGAGCACAAGTTTCTGATATGTAATATTGTGGTATTGTTCGAGGTATTGTTTGTAAGTCCAAAACATACAAACAATACCTCGAGTGTCCAGTCAAATGCCTCGTCACTTCATCATCAAATCAGCCGAAAGAAGTCCTCAAATGGGGGAGTTTGCCATAATCGCCACGCTTGGCAGCGAGTTTTTACATTCGCTTGTACAGAGAATGCTGCTGCCCATTCTCTGGTGAGTCCCTTAGTCGCCTCTTACGACACCCACGGGAAGTGAACACTCGTCACTTAACCTATTGGTAATCGGAATCAATCCCCTTAATGTATGTATGTAAAGGCTCGCTCCAGATTCCACGTCCATGTCCATACATATGTGAGTAATATAGGAATCATTGACATTTGACAACCCTAATGGCGCAGTGTCGACCTTTGGTCAGCAACGTCACGGTCACGGGTCGTAGGTTCGACACCTAGCTATTGTCCTTATTGTTTTGAATCTCCATGCCTGTGTCTGTGAAATTTCAGTTCCTTTAATATGGTATCTATGTACTTTATAATAATAGAAGAGCTAGACTGTTACAATAATATATTGGTATTGGAAATGTGTTCAGCATTGAGATACCACCAGCATTGACCTAATATAAAATTCCCGTATAAGGACGTTCGCAATCTTTTTCAATAGTATGTACATAATATATGTATTTTCACGTAAACTGTAATAAAATAGATCATATCTCCCGTTTTCATTACAATAGGCGCCACAGAATTGTAATACCTGTCTTAATAAACGCGCACTGTTTTGCACTGCTCTACAATACAAAGCATTATATTTAGGTGTCGCCAAGCTAGCGAAAAAAAGCATTTAACACCTCCCTAAAAAATCAATCGCGTCACGGCATTGTCGTAGTATAAAGCACTTCGAACAATCACAATAAATACAAACATCTGTAACAAAATGGAAACTAAAAACAGATCGGCGGCGCGTATCGAAACATCAAAATATTTATTTACAGTAGGAACATGGCGGTTTACGCAAACACAGAGCACGGAACGCCGCAATATCATCGACAAGAGACTGCTCTGCCCCTCTAGACAAAAACCTTTTCTGTAGCGTTAACGTCAGACGCTCACGCCAAAATGTATGGGAATGACATTAGGTGATGACGTTTCCTTTCCACACCTAATGTCATTCCCATACATTTTGTCGTCAGCGTCTGACGTTAACGCTACAGAAAAGTTTTTTGTCTAGGCCCCCTGTGCATACATTTTGGCTGTCATAGCCAACAGTAGAATATATTACATGTATTTGAATGCTATCAAAAATCTACATTTAATTGAATACTTATTTGAAATATTTTACTAAAACAGTACTATTAGTAAAAAAATATGTTATTGGGCGAAAATTAAACGTTTTAAAATTATACTTCTATCCTTGTCACGCAAACGACGTTTGTACTGGTTAGCGTAAATTCATTATGACGTGACTTGTGTTGTTGTTGTTGTTGACCACATACACAGTGTGCCATCTCTAGGTTTGGGAAAAGTAATAAAAAATCCAGTTAGGGAATTGGAAACACTGCACGCAGAGAGCAACAGGGTTCCAATTCTGACTATGGATGTGATAGTCAAAACTCGTGAGTTTTGGCTATCACATCCATAGTCAGAATTGCAATTTGTATGAGTAAATGGTGACACTCTATGACACGCTCGGTTTGTATAGAAAGTTTTGACAACGCCGTGTCTATTGTAAATACCAGATAAATGTGCAATAACGGTCATTCACCCACATGCATTTATTGACATTCCTAATTTCAAAAACAAAAATAAAAACTCATAACTGTCCTGAATCGATTTCTATCGTGATCCTTTACGTTCTCTAGTAATGAAAAACGGTTAATAATTTATTGCTTGTGTACCCACGAAGGGATATTAGGGAAAGGTCAATGTACTTTATTGTAAGTTTGTCTGGCGTCTACCATAGCAGTGGCCGCCGCGGCGTCTTGTTGCTCTGTGGATGTAAATCACGTCCATTTGTCCGTGTGTTACGACACCATGCTTAACTTGTCAACGTGAACGGACACCTAAACTGTTGTTGGAGATAGGATTTATTTTATTGATGACATATTGACATAGGAAACATACTTAAAGCCACTCCTTTGGCTGTGCGGGTAGAAACTATTAAAACGGCGTAATAGAAACGTTTATCATGACGCTAGCTTTGTCCTACTACTTTACTTCCGAGGCATCGGCCACAGTTATCGTAAATTAGGGAAAAAAGAACAGAAGAAGAAGAAACAGTGAAAAATTTTACTCATCGGACCAGTACTTCCAGAGGTTAAAACCTAACCTTGTTGGTTAGTTTTTAATCTGTAGCAAACAACATTATCTCTTCATTATGTAAATATTTTCCCAAGTTTAATAATAATATATACCTACCTGCTTTATTTTATAATCCTCCTGTTACAAGAATAGGTTCTTTTCTAGTCAATATTTATACCCTATTCATACTTACATTTAAAACAAACTCCTATTAAAGAAAAATATGGCGACAAAAATTCCTCCACTTCGCTGTTGAGTTATTGCACTCTCAAACACTCTTGATCAAAGACTAATATATATGACCTCTTGATCTCAATATACCATCAACTATATAATGAAGGGTATTCTTATCACAAACAAGCGAATATAAAACCATGCAAGCCTAAAACACTTTTTTTTGTTATGTTTTTGGAGTTTACTCCTTAAGAAACGATTTTTATATACCTATAGCCCGCGGAATGAAAATTTTATGAGGAGTAAAATCGAACGTTAACTAAAAGTGAGGCGTTACGTTCCTTTGCTCAAGGTACTTTGCGCACCTTTCACTTCAAGATTATGTGTGTTATATATTTCATTGGAATTATGTAAATAATATGAATAAATATTTATATATGCTTTGATTATTGTTAAGACTCTTTCATTAACCCTCTTTTTACAGTCATAATTTACACTAAACTCCAGTCGTGCGTCGGAGCTGACACCCACTCTTTTTTCTGTTTTTGGGCGCTTTTTATAAAGAACAGAGTTTCAATCTGCATCTAGGGCTGCATGTGTCACATTTGCATGACTTTTAACAACCTAACATGCCAAAAACACAGAATTTTTCCACCCAACTCTATCCGCAGTGCCAACCGCATAGACCAAAGGTTACAACTCAGATTGATAACATGTTGTCTATGTGACTTACTTTATGGTCGTATTCGTTTGCCATACCGCGCCGAGGTGTCCGCGCGCGTAATATATGGGGCAAAAATGACGTAATGTATGGCTCGGGAGATCGATGGGGACATAGCAGGGATGTAGTGCGAGTGTCAATGACGTTAGAAGGAAGATAATGGCGGTAAACAAAAACTAAGCGCTTGGCTGTTAACGCCATTTTGGGTCGGGTGTTCGATCTCTTATTTTCCTACTTTTTTTTTAAACTAGCGACCTTCCACGTGTGCAATTTATATACACAAAAACATTTCTTGTTTATTGCTCTTTTCTCTCTTATTACCCGACTGCGCCAGAAGGAGAGTTATGTCTTACTAGTGTATATGTATGTACAGTTCGGGTCAAATACCTGTGCCCCTCTGAAGTTACAGTTATTTGACGCGAATTGTATGTATGTTTATTTCTTTGGCACGCTCTGTAGCCCAAACGGCTAGATGGATTAGCTTGAGAGATGTCGTTAGATTTGTCTTGTGAGTGACACTAGGTACGTAACAATTAAAATGTAGTATTTTTTTTTCTCAAAACTTTTCAAGTAGGATATCAAAATAAAAGGCTCGAAAAGACGATTCCAAAAATGTTACTCACTAAAATATAGGAAATTAAAAATGTACTTTGAACTAAATTAAATTTAAGCTACAGCTGCATCAGAGGTAGACCATGGACTAGTTAGGACATAGGATTGTGTCCCCGTGGGATTATAATCGGTATGCATGCGAGTGAAGCCGCTGCAAAAAAATGTAAAAAGAAAGCAATTATTTGTATAGCCCAGCAGTTGTTAGGGATAGTCATATTTTACACAATGTCTAGCTATCACGGTTCATGAGATATAGCCTGGTGACAGATAGACAGACAGCGGAATCTTAGTAATAGGGTCCGCGCTTTCACCTAATAGATCTGAATTTTTATACTTCACAAGCACAAATGGTCCCATCAAAAATGGTTAAATGCAGGTTTGATTGTTGCGTCTTGTTTTATCATAAGTAAGTGAGTTGTCGCTAGTGAATAATATCGCCAGTCAAGGTTTCAACTTGCAATGTAGACCTATTTATGAGTTTGATTTAAAAATCTCCAATTGATACACGACGGATCCAATTAATTATTTGCGAGCCATACAATAACAATGATTACTGCATCACATATAGATACAGCCAGATATTAAAAAATAAACATTAAATAATTGTTTCGGTTCCTTTTCCTATAAATATTTAACTAAAGATTAATGAATACTGAATGGCGCTAGCGGAGCGTGCTCTGTGGTGTACACAGTTATAAAACAATGTATGATGTTTGTGTGTACGTACCCTGCAAACCGGTAGTGAAGTCACATCCCGGCGCCAATCCCACATTATGATACCGAAGTTTATATGACAGCTTGAATAAAATACGAGCTACAATCGTAATTTACTAGTAGGTATTATAAAATGAACTGAGTTGTATGTAGTGCACTCTACCAATAGCTACTATACCACTTAGATATTAAGCTGAGTTTTTTTACTGTCTAAGTGGCAAAAGACTTGCAAAATTTTAGATGCATATTTTGCAAGTCTTTTGTCACATAAATAATGTTTTATCTCTGCCACTCTATGGTCGACTGATAAAATCGCCTTAGGCATTAAGTTCACCTTTGTATGTACAATACTTGTGCATGAAGTTTTTATTAAATAAAAACATAATTAAAATTTGTTATTAGGTCAATAGTTTACAGACTTACAGTAAACATTTCTAAATTTTACACTGTTTTAGTCTAAAAATCGTACATCCTTCCACAAACCACGCTATGGAAAATAATTTACCCCAAAATTGGTATCGCAGCATAGGGGCACGTATCGACGCAAACGTGACTGACGTGGAACTAGAAATCGTTAACAGGAAAAACTTCGCGGTACATTGAAAAAAAAAGCACTACTGACTGACTGATAAAGTTCAACCATTCGTTTTTTGAATATGTTCACAAACGACCCGTACGAGTAACCATCCGTTATCTGCATTGTACATGATTTTCTGGCTCTGGTACAGCCAATAAAAGAGATTGGTTTGCAGACTAAATAATTATATATTTGCACTACACAGGCTCTATATGAGAACATTTATTACCACGCAGTTAATAGCAATCAGCCCTGTTACCAACTTGCTTACCAGTTTATTTTTACCCGACTGCCCCAGAAGAAATGTAATGGTTTTTACCCTTCATATTAATGCTAATCATAGAATTTGTAAAGTCCGTCGTCTGTCCGTTGTCCGTTTGTGCCTATTGGCCTTTCTCTATTCGTGCTTGATTCGTGCTAATGACGTGTATGTTTATATTTGATACATCTGTTGTGCTTTTCCGATTCTAGACAGTTGAATCGTTTCTCCGGGATTCGTCGAGCTTCATTGCATTGGCGCTTTTCCGGTGTGGTTAGGCAGGAAGATCATCATCACTTCCCATGTACCTTGAGGTCGGTGCAATACGTTTTCTTCTTCTATTCCGTTTTCCCTTTCCTTTCGTATATATCAATTCACATTTATATTCATAATTATTTTAGCCACGTCCTCTGTCTTCATATGTCCATATCAAGACAAACAATTCCCTTTTATCTTTTCTGTCACTGGCGCCTATACGCAGGAAGATATAAGAATAGTCAGGAACATATAACTGACTACCTGTATGACTGTCTGTTTCGTCGACTGTACACAACAGAAGCCTATGAATGACCATGGGCTATTTCCAGAACACGCGCATAGAATAATTTGAGGTCGGACTTTGAATCCCAGTACTGACAAAGTTTAATTGGGTTTCGGTATTGGCAATCGGTTACAGTCTCCCAGTTAGAATTATTCTACTAAATGGGGATATGGTCTCATGGGGTGTACCGTCATCAGTGGGCGGGGTTGAGAGAATTATAATCTCTGCTTAACCTTTCAGGAATTACTGACGTGTAGGTGTCGGTATCATGAGTTAGCAAATTATTGCTTAGCAACAACAGGCACGTTGAATGCTAATGCTGATTCTTTGGCTGAAGATAAGCCTGGCCAAGCAGTTGGTCGTGAAAAGTCAAAAGCTGTATACTGGTCCCGAAAATCTTGAACCCACGGCAAACATATTATAACTTAGTCTAATTGTTTATGACATCAGTAATCCCTGATAATATCAGGGATTATTAATGTGAAGATATCGATATCATGAGTCTACAAATTATTGCTAAACAACAAAAGAGGTTTAATATCCGTATTTAGATTCCAAAGGTCCTTTTCACTATATGGTTTAGCTTTATCTTCCTGTCTAATTAGTTCAATTTCCTATTCATCAATACGATGAATCCACACTTCCACTTCCTCCATGGAACGCTTCATACTGAAATGTATGTATTCAACTACGTACATTTGATTTATACAAAGATGTGTAACAAGATATTCAAAGAGCCATCAGAAACTCGAATATATCTACCCGATGTACCCAAGTATCTAGTATCTATAAAGAAATATTTAGATGAATTATGTTTATACAAAAGGTACAAATATTTAATAACATGTAGGTTCGTAATATAAATTAATTCTCTTTGATTGTAACCCCGTAATATAAGGTAAACATATTTGTTCATATAACCTTCGAGGTTGTTTAAATATCAAATAGAATATTTAAGCTTTGATGTCTACTTCAACAAGGATATTTACTTTTATAACCTTACATTATTACATAGTACGAATTTCTCACGTAACTCTTTTTCCAATAACTTTCTTTGAATGGAACTAAAACTTAAATTATTAATCAGCAGATATTTTTCTATTCAGAACGTTTAACTGTAATGTAACTCATCATACGCTCTAGTAAGCCTTTGAGTTGAATGGAAATAAGTTTTCCTTGAAAACACAGAATATGAAATATTATATTATAAATCAAAGCAAACTTCTCATAGAACTCGAAATTATTTCATATTAAAATCCCAGTTGGAAATATTTAAATCTGCGAATATGTTATGAATTGCTACGTCGTAGGCTCGTAGCGGCTACGTCGTAGCACCATTCTACACGCATGGCTTACGATGCGCGCCTACCGGAACCCGGCTCAAAGGCCATGGCTTCGGGCCCGCCTGCCTTTTGTCGCGGCGACGTGAGATGGCTAATTACAAACGACGTGTGTTTGCTCTCGCACAGATTACCTGCCGTGAGTCGTATTGTCCCAACGAGGCAATATGCACGACCTGTACCACTAACAATACTCCGAGCCAAAATACCTCTGAAATAACAGCCGAACTTTTGCAGCTGTTACTGTAACATACATGTTACACAGTATTCTATCTATGTCGAACAATACAATGATCAGATAAGTTACGAAGAGAAACGAAGCAAATGGCACGTTGAAGACGAATAACATCGATATTTAAGCGTGAAGAACGAAATAAATCGAAATAAACCGAACAATACAGAACTCTGAACAGGTTTCAGTATTGTTCGATTTATGATGATTTTTGGCAGGAAGTTTTTATAAGCATTTAAACGTCGTTTAAATAAGTAATAACGTAACCTCGTTAAAATTTAGGTTATGAATCTCTATATAAAAATTATGGTTTGCTGTATGTATCTACGTATCTACGTTGTGTGTTTATAATAACGTACGATATAAAAATAAACTATTTATATTATCACCGCAAAAAAGCCCGACAATATAATTGCATATTTCACTATAATGGCGGGAACAGTCCTCTCGAATAGGTCACGACTCACGACTCGCTTCTAATGGTTGGCGAGGACGCGCGCGGCCACTGCCTCTCAATACTGAATAAAAGCGAACTTACGCTCAAGAAGTGCCTCGTTATATCTCGATGGTCCTTAACAGCAGCTATATAAGGTTGGTTCTTGCCTGCCATACATTATCTCGTGTTAAGGTGACGTTTGTGACGTATTCACACGCACGCATCACACATTGTGTGCGCGCGAGAAGAATGATTTCTGCTCGAAGCTTTTCTCCGCAATAATGAGTCACTTGACGTATTGTCCCGTGAGCGCCATCTCGTCCAAATTACGAAGCCATTGTTACTGAGATATTGTTCGTCGCCTCGTGAATATGTGCGAAAGGAAATGAAACTGTTCCCTTGTGCCAGTCACCGTTTGTTGGTTCCTCGCGCCGGCACACCCCGCTATATTTCCATTTCAGAGATCCGCTAAATGAGAGCGTCATGTGCGATGATATACCTTTGTATGCTAATACGTAACGCCTAGCGAATACGGGTTACACTACATTATTAATTAGCTTGCTCTTAAGTTTGTGTTATTAAGACTACAGAAATTATGGAGCGAATTATTTTGAAATTAAATTACGTACGGTGGCTTTTGGTAACAGATGTAGTGCGTTATTGGAGTCATCAGGAGCGTGTAATTGTGTACTTACTAGAATAGATACTGGAAAATAAATTCTCATTGCAATATTCAGGAGGCCTACCACAACCTCTTAAAACAATATTATTTTAATATTACTTTGTAATTTCTGTTGTTGCATTTTCAACTCTCGGCGCTGATCCGAGCGTTGAAAATCCAACAGAGCGGAACGCAAAGTAATATTGTTTTAAGAGGTTGTGGTAGGCCCCCAGGTTAAAATTCACATTGTGACTGTTGAAACTTGAAAGACGAAACAAATTTTTGTTTGTTAGGCATTCACGGCTACATCGCTGAACCGATTTTGATGACTATTGATACCCAGATAGATGGAAACTCTAGAGGCTTTTTGGGAAAAACTCGAACACGAGCAAAGCCGATGGAAAAAGCTAGTTATAAATATATTTTCAATTTTCCAAAATGTTTATAGAAAAACATTCTAGGAAAGATGCACAATACTCGTAGCTTTTTATTTGTCGCTCGCAGGTGTGCTGGAAGATATGACTGTATTTAGATATAAGCAATTCCTTGAAACTCATTTTATAATGTAATTTATTATAGGTTCTCTGTGTGTACATAAATAATAAAAAAACAAAATTGAACAAAAAATTTATTAAATTCTGGCAATTCGAAAGGCGCTTCAGAGACAGTAGCCCAGTTTGAATTGATAAAGTATATTTTTAGTTACAGTCACAATTTTGTCATAAAATATTTCAAAACATTTAATGCATGTGTTTCAGCATCACAGAGTAACAAAGCAATAAAAGTGCAAGCTCGCGTGACTGGCAAGAATCCCGTTCTCCCGTCCCTTGAGGTCCGGACTCCGGACTCCAAGACCCCGCGGTAAACACAGCGGGACAATATTGTCCGACGTGACACGGGACAGAACTGCCCTACCTACCACGTGACGTTTATTAAACATTATATTTGCCGTAATAAAGTTTATTTGATGTAGGACACCGTACTGAGTCATGCTAAAATAATATAAAATAAATAGGTAGGCAACAACCTAACCAAAAGGTTATGTAAAAATGTTTAGTACGCACGTTACTCAAAAGTAATTTTTATCAAATCCATGTTATGTTAGGTGCCAAATAACCAGCCTTGTTTTAAATACAAGCAGGCTAATCCGAGGACACTTTCATTTTATATAAACACGTAAAGTAAACAAAATGTTTATAGTAGCTCTAAAAACAATAGGCTAATGGAGTATTTTCAATCTTAAATAAAATGATTTAATATTTTTAACATTGTATTAACTCCCACATAAAATAAATCATTCGTACATTATTAAGTTTATTTAATTATGCATTTTATTTGTAGTTATAATAAAGAGAAACTAACGTTGTGAATGAAAAATCATGAAAAAATCAATTTTTGCCTGCCCAAATTGAAAAATAGAGTTAGTTAAGAAATATTTTATCAAATATCACTCGATTTCTGGTCGATTTTTAAAAAAATGGTTTTTTTATGTTTTGATATTTTTTCCAGCTACCCAACATCATGTTTAAATATGACCACGCACTGCTGGAACACCCCGTATAGCTACACACCCTTACTAATGATTTGGGTTTTAACGCAAATGCCGAGAAAGCTAAGATGCATCCGTTACCGGACCTAAAATATGTACCTGTCTATTCACTCACTTAGTACTTAGCTTGACCACTGAGCTGGATTTCTCTCGCGAGGGATTTGAGGTTTTAGTACCTACCTAGGTACAAAATCTTAAGTTCGCCCTCAATATTACAACACTCGACTTGAAGTCGCTGAACTTATGAAACTGAACTAAACTTTTGAAAGTAGGAACTGAAACTAAGTCCCTGGCTCGAACTAAACATAACTGGCAAAATCCGCACGATGCACTTGGTTCATTTTCCGAAGACCAGCCAAATAAAAAATGCTGTTATCTTTGATTAATACCTGATTCCTAGAAAAACATTGGCTGGTCATTGAAAATAAAATCCCTGTAGGAACCCCTCAGTCTTACTCTTAGTTTATCACAGGCGTAAAGTTACCTTAAATCCATCCATCTAAGTATACTTATCTCGCTCAGCTAAAAATTCTTTTAAAACATCGTGAAACACTCTCTTGATCTGAGACATATGGCAAATTTCATAATTCAATTTACGAGATTTATGTTTTCACATTACCGAAGTTATTTAAATTCGAACTAAAATAGTCATTTTGTGTTTCTATACATGTACGTAGTAAGATCAGCATTGCCATTCAACGCGGCCATGCTGCAAGTGTTCTGTGCACTTTTCCCAATGACAGCAATGTGGATGAATAAAAGATTCCAGATGCCCAATAAAAAAATATTTATTTATGTTCTTTTGTTTTTATTCACGCTTGTACGTAGTTAGGTTTAGTAGTACATGGTTTAGGTTTAGTTACTTATGTACATTAGTACATATTTCGTTAATAAATATTAAAAGTAACACTATCTACTTTTATGTAATAGTACCTAATATAAAAATACATCTGAAAATATACTTTTCTGTTATCTGTTGAAATCAATCATTTTGTATAAGTAAACAAAGCCGAGTTAATAGTTGGTTTATATCTATGTTGCAGTCAAAACTCTTAACCAGTCAAAAGTACTATTGACTAGCAAAATCAGTCAAAAGTTCGACCAATCTTAGCACAGGTGTTAATCAGTCAAAAGTACTTTTGACTGGTTAAGAGTTTTGACTACAACATCTATAACTTTTTAACCGTGGTGTTTGTTTGACATTTTTGAGGCGAAATGTTAGTTCTCCTAACTTCAAACTTAATTCGAACAACAAAACGGGGAAAATCAAAATTAGTATGTGTTGTACTTTCAGCATGTAAAAGTCTAATGACCATATGCTGCAATAGACAAGAATAAGATTATGAGTTACAAAAATGAGATTTCGTAGATGATAGTAATCAGAAAGAGACAAGAGAGAGATAACCGCAACGTGTTGCTGCCAATAGCTACCCCTACTCTACTAGGGTACTTTTATGATACCCATGGGTTACCCCATAAACGTCTTCAAATCGTTTAACAACTTAAATGGGCTTACATTACAATTTTCAAAGCGATAATAAATGTCAAGGTTTATTAATAACGAAGTAATTGTTTCTTTAATGTCATGGGAAGCACGGCAGAAAAGAAACTGCCCCCTCACTATGACGTGACTTGGATTGTACTATTCGTCTTGTATAGCTCCATCTCCCTCTCACAACGGAATCATGATGGCATTAGGACGCCATAGTAGGGGTGTAGGAATACCCAGCAGTGGGTCATTCTAGACTGGTGTATTGATGATGAAATACCACTCTAATTAAATAAGTTACCGTCAAACGGGGTGAATAGGAACAAAAATTTTAAAGGTTTTTTCACTTTAATATCATAATATTGGTTAGCTAAGAAATCAACTTTATTTTATTTATATCAATTTAATAAAATTGGAGACCGCAAATGCTAACAAGATTTAAATAACATAAAAATCCCCTTCAAAGTTTTGTACCGTTTACCCCTGCATTCCTATTCACCCCGTTTGTAGGTATAACTTGTTTCTTTCCTTCTTACTCAAGTAGGTACTCCTCTAAGAAAAACACCTAAAAGGCTATCAATTAAGAAAATAATAGATTAAAATCAAAACTGAACCTTAGTCTTTGCACATTTCTATTTGGCCGACCTACGATTGCAATCTTATTAGAGCGTCGCCGCTATATCTCGCTGTAATTGGATTGTCTTTTGAGTCACAGTCCACAGCCGATAGTGCAACAGAACTGTTCAATACACCTTGATGAAATACCAGTTTCAACCATCACCTCTCTTTCTTTCTTCAAATAGTAGAAGGAGTAAGAAGATGGTGGAATTCGATTCGACTTTGGAGGGAGCGAGCGGTAATAGTCCGCCCTCAATATCGGAGACCAGATGTACAAAACCATTTTATTCTTTAATAGTTCAGGACTTCAGGCTCGCCTTGTTAACTTTTTAAAGTTCTTTTCTTTGGAGTTTACTTAATAGAAGTTCGACTGCTGTTGTTTGTATTTAACAATAAGATTGTTGATTGAGTTTGCTCTGTTTATGTTGATAATAAACGGGCGGCTCATTTCCATTTATTCGGTGAATCATTTCCGTATATTTTGGAAAGGGTATGAAGTTTATCAAAACACTTTGTTTATATTTGGGGGTAATACCATTCCATGACCGCGGAAATACATTAGACATGTATGAATTAATTTATTACAATCGATCATTGCTTATAAAACAAAAACTAATACAATACAAGGCATCTGCGTTGTATTAGTTTTTGTTTTATAAGCAATGATCGAGTCTACCTATCTAGGTAGACTCCATCGAACAAATAGAATTCCTAGAAACTTAACAAAACACTTGAATAATTTAATTTTATGCTCTGTCTAAAGCACCCTTTACCGTGCAACTTCGGATATCTGTTTGGAACAGTTTAAATTATTCCAATTGTTCGATAATGGCGCGGACGCACTTTGCACCGCTATTGCAATACTTTTCTATGCGCCGCCGCACCGCTAAGAGTGTGTTCAGACGAAGCGAGCGCAACCAGGCGCCATTGTTCGACCACTGAGCACCGACTTTTTGATGAATCGAATATTGAAAATTCTAAGGTTTCTTTTGTCGAAAACCTCACTGTTACCTACTGTAGCTACCGGAGGTTTTATTAGTTGTTCGCTGTTATTTTGTTGAGTTGCAATTTGTGAACATGCTGTGTTTATAATGATGACAATGTTCGTATTTAATCGGTTGAAAATCGACATTATTTGTGCGGTTAGGTAGGTTGCCATTGTTTCAAACAAACGCATTTGAACAAACTATGTATGAATATAAGTGGGGATTTAAGTAGAAGGTTAGGCAAAAGACAGATGTGTTGTGTGAGGATATAAGGGAATATAAGGGAAAAGGGAGTTAGTGATAGCGTGACGGTTGACATGACGGAATGGAAAAAGAAAACGTATTGCACTGACTCCAAGTAACTGAAAGATAATAACTTCACTTCATTAAGCTAAATGTTATACGAACTTCCTGAGCCTTTTTATATGCTGAGTGTAAAATTTTGTTTTTGTCCGTGTCGCATCAATCATCGCAAAATTACCCGAGTATGTTAACTTTTTAGTTGTTCCTTGCTATTTTGTGGAGCTGCTCTTTGTGAACGAGCTGTTGTTAGTTATTTCGCTCAGGCTTGCGGGTTATGATTACCCTAGAGGAACAGAAACAGCATGACTGGATGTTACTGAACAAATTACTTCTTTCTCAATGCTGGAGAATGAGAATGATACGTTTTAAATTATTCGGATTTACTGTAGTATTCGGGTTAAAACAGTGTTGCAGTTTGCAGCCGTTACTCGCTGCGAAAACTTAAAAATTACAGTTACAAATGCGTCCACTATAGGACTGATCACCTTGAATACTTTAAGGAAAGTTCTTTGTTTTTTTCCTTAGCAGCCAACCCTCTTTTGGCTAGATAGAATATACTTTTTGATTATCAAAAATAGTAACACAACTCTTTACATACTTTATACTTAAGATTTCACACTTTAAAGTTGCCAATGCTGCAACACAGGCCTCCTATTACCACTCAATTCATTCCACTATCCTCACATGAGAAGTAGCGGTCTGTTATTGGATTTTCAAACGCACCATCACCAAAATTTGAAGGTATGACAATTACCAGCATTGTGTGAACGCAACGTAAAACCTAGCTGCAACATCTCATCACCATTTATTTTATAAAGTTTTCGATCATATCGTTTTCTTCTCAAAGTACTACCCATTCAGTACTTCTACAACAAATCATTTAGCCATCTCAACTTCTCAGAAATAGAGCATTTTACTAAATGGAAAAATTGTAATTCTATTTAGTCCGTCCGTTAGATTATCTAAAAATATTGGACACGTATTTTTTGCCATTTCAAATCGATAAAAAAATGATATAGATACAGCGCAACGAGACATCATCAGCCGCTCTTGAACATTGATATGATCAAGAGCGGAGGCTGATGACGTCTCGTCGCTACAGTAGGCACCAGATAAACTTGCAATAAAGTACAATGACCTTCCCCTAATATCCCTTCGTAGATACACGAACAATAAATTAAGAACCGTTTTTCATTACTAAAGAACGTAAAGGATCACGATAGAAGTCGATTCAGGACAGCTTTATGTCTTTATTTCTGTTTTTGATATTAAAAAGTCAATAAATGTATGAGGGTCAATTTCCGTTATTGCACATTTATCTGGTGTCTACTATAGTAACAATTGTATTATCGTATGACGTCACGTGAGTTTTCAACGCACTGTATCGTCTTTCCTTTTTGTTTATGTCATTACTGATGCGTAGAACGCGAGTCTGTGACAATAGCATCCTGAAAACAGTGGTGGAGAGTCCTTACTCCCCTATTCTGAGGTACTATGTGGAGAGAATGATCATTAGCTAATTCCTGGTTTTATCGTTCTCTGCACATCCTTCTTCAGACATCTTCGTTATTTTTTTTATCCTTGTTTGTGTACTACTAACACTAGATAAAAGGTATTCTACTACTTATAATGTTGTCGGATGTAAATAAATTAATAATAAAAAATATGTGAAAAAAAAGAAACGTGTCCTATATTTTTTAGAAATCTATCTGACGGACTAATTAGATTTGTTCAGTAAAATACCCTATTAAGCAGAATACTTCCACATCCATCAACGAAAGTTATTAATTTTATTTTTAACCCTCCAACTTTGTACCTACCACTAAATTTGCGCAATCATAACAGCAGAGTCAACTTATAAGGAGTGCGCATGTGAGCACTTGAACAATCTCCCGGCTTTGTTCACGAGTCGCGAGTTTAAAGAGACACAGACTGTTTCTTTAATCGTTTCCAGTTCTTACAGGAGTTGTGTCTCTGCAGCTTTGTTGAATCAGATGAAAGATTGATAATACTGTTGCTGTTAGATACGTGAGATTCGAATGTTTAGGAAGACTGTAAAAGCGAGACACGTGCAGCTTCCTTTCAAAGTATAAATAAATAAAGTCTTCTACTTCTTGCAAACTACACAGTACTTATCTATCTCTTTTGTTATATAAATCTGTATCTAATCAGCACTAGTAGTGTTAGTCTCTTTATCTACATAGTTAAAGAATTTTTTTGTAAAAACAATAATTTATTATTCTCATGTTACTTGTTAGTTTTTTTAATATATTTGGTTAGTAGTAGGTCCAAGTTTTCCCATAGAAACTACGATTTAAACCTATTCAAATGACATAAAAGTAATGATTTCACTCATTGTCATATCCTTGCCCGTATCCGATTATTTGGGGACCGCAACATGATTTCTTCAAACGTTCTTTTACATTAGTCATCATCTCAGTGACCTTTTCTTATCAAATTATATCATCTTTTGCACAGTCCATCCATCGCTACGTTAATCTTCCCCTATTCTTGTAGCTATAACACTCCATAAACATCTACGATTCACTCTACTATTCTTTGTGTTTCGTAACTTTTTTCATCAGAAAAAAACTTTCATACAAGATAGGACATCACGCTGGGGTTTCACGCAGTACTGAGGGCCTAGTACGAATGTTTTGACGTAGGTATAGTAACGTGTCGTGGACGTAATTGAATTTTTTAATATTAAACCCCATAGTATTTTGGTTTGATTTTATGCGACATAGACAATTTGTATCATACAAAAATATGAACATAGTATCCAATTCAAATAAATATTAAGTGTGAAATGAGTATTATAATTATAGTACAATTTTACGTTACGTAACTATACTTCAAAAACATTCGTGATAGGCCCTCTGGTGCCAAGCAGTCTTAGAGGCGAATGCTAACAAACCGGTGATAGTTTTATCCCGGGGTCATTACATATTATACTCGTATGTATCGATTTTTTGTTATTCCTCTTGTTAGCATCTGCAAGCGGACCTAAGTTAGTTTAGCTTATGTCACATAGCTGAATTAATTTTACATACTTACACAGCAGTTTACGTAGTTCGTAGGCTACACACAATTTGAAAAAATACCATAACATAGCATAGTTCTGCTTCCACCACCACTACCACCAGCCAAACTAATAAACCAGCCACCCAGCATCAAAAATATGATTCATAATCAGCCAGGTAAGAAAATGAATAGTGTCAGTGCGATAAACCCTGCTCACGTGCTCCGATGGATCATGATTAGTGTACCTAATATATATAGATGGCACTGTCGCCACTGTCGTATGAGCTACGGTATTTTCTTTAATGTATTGTGTCATAAAAGTACATAAGACGCACCTGTCTAGGGACAGTCAACCGAACATTAGTGGTGGTAATTTAATAGTGACAAGTCATTGCTGTAAAGGAGATCGTCATGCACTCTTCTTCTTAGCGTATCGATAGCAAAATAAATGAGTGTTATTAATGTAATCAGTTTAAGTAGGTTTTCAATTTTATGTTTTGCCCAGTACTCAGCAACGCTCAGTAACACCTTTCGCGGATGCAGCCATAAGGTCCTCATATACGTACGTATGGACTGCAGTCGTGCAAGTACCTACTAACTCTGAAAATTGGTTGACTGTACTGCAGATTTTAAGTAGGTATTACAGTATTATAGTATACTTACCATGTAATTCAGAAATTCCTTCGCCCCGATTTTATTAATGTTAATTCAACATTCTTAACATAAGTATTTAAACTTAGTAAACCTTCATGTAAGAAGGATTTCTGGAATCTAGTTATCTTTCTGAGATGTCTAGACCTCACAAAATAATTTTAATGAAAAACATCTTCCATCAAAAAAATATATAAACATAATCCTCGCACGTATATACCTACCTAACCATTTACCGAAACAATAAAACCGGTTAAAAGGCAATCACATCCCTAATACTCTAAAATCAAAACCAAAGGGTCCTTAATGCTTTTATGAAGTAGCATATTGGCAAAATTCTATTTGGCGTAAAATGCACCCGCTTTAGTCCTTACCCTCGCCTTTATTATACGCCACGGTGGGAGGGAAATTTCACACTAACGCGAATTGTATTGCCCCAGCCGTTCTCCCAGTAATATTAGCCTCCAACATTGATAGACTGTGTAATATTAAAATTTCAATATGTATGAAAAGACTGACGAGATTTTTGTTAAAGTTTTTTGAGAAAATGAGCTTAGATTACAGTCTCTAGCGCTTATGGAGAACTTTTACCAGCGTCTTCTTAGCTTTCTAGACATTGTAAGCCATTGTATATTTAAAGCTTGTAAAATCGCCATTATTCTAATAGAAAATAAAATGTTTTCAGGGCAAAGGGTAGCACGTGATCAGGCGCAATGAAGAATGCTTTAAGAACTCGTACGTGCTCATCTCATTTGGCAATACTGGCAATACACAGAACTGAACCGATGAAGATGTCAAAACTAAAGTGGGAACACACCAGTCCCAGATTTTTTAAGTGGAAGTTCTTAGACGGTGATTCGATTTTCAAAATGGGTATTTTCGTGCAAATCAGAAAAAAATCTAATATATTTCCAAAAAATATCGGACACGTACTTTTCTTTTTTCATTGAACTTAACAAAAAATTAAGACGATTCAGTGCGTTGAAAACTCGTGTGACGTCACTTTTTAGTACACTTTTTACGTAAACGTGACGTCACGTCACCAGCCCCGAATTCTTGAATCTCCGAACTCTTTAATTTTTATGCGCTTTTTCTTTATATTTTTTATCGATTTGAAATAGTAAAAACAGGTGTCAAATATTTTTTTTTGCAATCTATCATGCGGACCAAAGTTGTCAAAAAACAAAAGGCCAGTTTTGACAGCAGGATACAACATTACTTTAGGCACATTTCGTTACCTGAGAGAGAAGAAAGAAACACCTAACTCCGTCGTACTCCCACGCTATATCCCTCTTCTTCTATAATTTGAAAGTTTCACTCCGGTCACGAGTACGGCGCTGCACGCACAACTGCAGCTTCGCGTCCACGCTGCAGAATTTAATAAAGACCCATTTAAAAACAAAGCCTAAGTAGGTACACAAGTACATAACTCAGTAACAGCTGTAACTACTCGTGCATCCATTATGCAAATAAGTTATTACAGAGCGTCTCAGGCAAGACTTTATTATGAGAAGACTTTGTTCAAGAACTAAAGACCTCTTGAAGACTGTTAGGCACATGTCTTGCAATTTGTTATTGTGCTTAGCAGGCTGATGTCGTTTGTTTTCTCTTAGTTTATAATAAACATAAGTAATGACTCATATTTCTTGATGTATATAAATAAGTTTAACAAAAAAAGTAGATGGCGTATCTAAAACGACCTACCGATAACATAATTATTATGATCATTAGGGGACTTGATAGTTAAAGCGGATAGGGCGCTGACAAGATAAAATGTATGGCGTCAAAGGAACGAAATATACTTAGCGTCGTGAGCGCGCGGTCAGTCGCCATGCATTTTCGTCGCAAACGCTTTGTATATCGAGTCCATAAGGGTGCGAACAACAAAACCCACTTTAGGTATAGTCTAAAGAATATCAGCGTTGTCATAACTATTTCATTTTATAAAACCCGGTCAAGTGCGAGTCGGACTCGCGCGCTATGGGTTCCGAAGGAATCCTATATTTTTATATGTTATTTTGAAACCATTTTCTTTTAATCTGTGTATAAGCCTGCCTGTGTGATATTATGTTTAAAAAATAATGTATTTTCGAGTTTGTGGGTCACAGAAGTTCATAGGTGTACCCACAGCTAAGATAGACATAGTTAACGCAAGAGTGACTACATCGCGTACCGGTTTCGGTGCCCAGCTTACGATCAAAAATCGTAAGCCGCCACTTTCGCGCTTAATTTGCATTGGTGTACGCTAGTCGGACGTCAGTTAGGTGTCAGTTATGTGATTAGGACAGTTAGGTGCTACACGTGGCGGCGTATTTGAATATCGTTTTAATTATCCCATCACCTAATAGTGCTAGTGTTGACGTTATAGCAGGTAGTCAAAAAATGGCACGCTTGGTTTTCATACAGATCGTGATACTTGCGTTATCTATGTCTATTTATATCTGTGGGTTTACCAAATTTCAACGCAAACAATCAATTGGTTGTGACAGACAGACAGATTGGTCAAACAGACACACCAGTGATCCTATAAGGGTTCCGTTTTCTTATACGGGCCTTATGAACCCTAAAAAACACGCTTAATAAAATTGAACTAATAACTTACGGCATGTAATTAAATCGATATCTGTATTTTCCCTTTTTTCGAACAAAATATTTCAAAGTTAAATCAAAAATACTGACTTGCACACAAATTATGCACACTAAATAAATCATATTAGATATACTGTTTAATGGTATTTGCAGAACTGTTTTACTGAACGAATATTTGGCTAATGATATTTCTGGGTGGTTTAAAAAAAAATAACCACGAAGGGGATGGCGGGGTCTGTTCGCTCGCTTCGCTCGCTCACTTGACCCCGCCATCCCCTTCTAACCTAACCTGTCCGAGTCGGGGTGCCCAATGACCGGCTACTATTGTAACCATGATAACCACTTGCTATTTCAGGGAAGTGCAATTTAGAGTGCAAGTTAGTATTTTTGATAAACAATTCGTATTTTTGTTTTATAAATCATAAATCCGATGTATGAACCACATTTTTGGTGTGAATTCGATAAAAAGGTCATCTTGTTTTGGATGATTTTTTTAGTTTTTTTTGTAAGACATGTTTTCTAATCAATTGGGATTTTTTTGCACAGCATTATTTTTTCTGGTATGCATTAAAATTATACAGATGTGCATTTAAAAATATCCCATAACTTACTAACTGAACACCATTTTAGCATTATTTACAACACAAAGTTAGATGTTCATTAATTAAGATCGACGCAGATACAAAACAATTTATGCCTTCATCGGCGCCTGCTGTGCCCACTGTGCCCAATTTAATTACTAGCGATCGTTATCAATAACAAATAGTTTGTTTACAACACCTATACTAGCTTTAGGGAGGCAATGGAAATATAGCCACGATACCGACCTTGTAAAGTTTAGCGCAAAGATTTTCGTGATAAAGGAATTGGTTTAAGGTATTAAGAATAATGAACAGCGTTTACTCCTCAAGATATCTCAAACAATCTGGAAAGATACCTGGTTTAAAAAGTTATTTGAGTACTTTTTCGTTCACTTTCTATATAAAACTTAAGTTGCTCTCAATGTCTCACTAAACCCTTTTTCCGTTAGTATTTCTCATTTCATTAAAATAGGTGAATTAATTTCCAAGAATACGTATTAACAAATTACCGTGCGCTCTAAATAGACTTTTCAAAAAATTCCTCTCTTGTATTTAGGACAGACGCCATAATATGATTTAGGAAAATCTTACTTTCAATGACGTTTGTATTCGCCATTGCACTAGAAAATACAAAGCAACAGGGTAACAATAATAAGAAAAAATAAGTAAACCATCACGCATAGCTAGCTTTCTTGAAGAAAATTCTTTAATAAAACCACACAATCGGGCACTCGGTCTTATTCCCGATACGACAATAAACAGCGAACAACACTACAACATAAGTGAGTACGTGCCTACCGCCGCCATCTTGTTTCACATAGCTCTTTTATATACAGTTAAAAGGCACTAAGATTTATCGTAAATAAAAACAACTTGGCCGATTTTTTCCCAACACCTATTGTTGCGCAGGAAAATATTCAGTAATAAAGTCACGTTTTTATTTTATGTCACCCTGATGCCTTAGTGACAACTTTATTGATACCGTAAATAAGATTTTTTTTATATTTGGCTAAAACATAGACGTGTTTTTTTTTAGGTTTCTCAACGTTCATAAGTCGTCCGTATGTCTGTCCATCTGTCACAGCTAATTTGCTCCGAATCTACTGGACCAATTAAATTTTGAGTACCTATAGGTTCTCTTTTAAGGGAAAAAATTAAAGAATAACAGAATAAAAAATAAAACAAACTGTGGCGTGTGACATATCTAACGAAACAGCTTATCGTGAAAGTCTCGAATATGTTCGAGACTTTCACGATAAGCTTTTTCGTTATTTTTCATTATTATGTTTTCAGTAATTTTAAAAATACATAATTTTGTAAGTAGGTACTTTTTTAGATGAAAATTTACCGTTGCCCCTTATCTCCCAAGCCATTGAACCTAAAATAAAAAATAAATACATAGAATAATAGTTCTTTGCTTATACATTACAAGAAAACCTGCTTGAAGAAGTTTAAAGGAACATGTTAAAATATTATATGATTTCGTTCGGAACCCATCGCGCGTGACTCTGACTTGCACTTGTTTTAGCTTTACTTCTCTCGGCGTCTCACCAACCACATAAGTAAGTTTCATTATGAGATAGTTTTACAATAATTTCAGTCGAAAAACCTCCCCGACTAGATAAAGTTTTACCCCATTTTGCGAAAGTTCAGCTGTTCTCCAACACGTTAAACGTGTTCTATTAAATAAATAATGTGAGAAGAAAAAAATATGAATAATTTATATGGATGTTTTCCCACTGAAAACTAAGAACTTTTCAGTTAAAAAAATATTCTGTCGATCATGACTAGTCTCCAAGAAGTGTGGATGCTTATTGAGTTAGAGCTTATGGCATATTTAACTTGATAGAAAGTTGAAAACTCAGCTCTGTAGTACCGAAATGTAATGGAAAACTTTTTCAATTTGTTCTGCTGGAGATATTCATATTTACATCTATATTCTCTATAGTACATGTACCGAGGTATATTGGTACAACTTCAAATACTTAAGTACAATATAATTTAATATGTCTACGGTTTTGATAAGCTATTCGAGGTGATTTTTTCAAGTGGGGGTTGATGGATCTAATCCCTATATACTGGATAACTTTTTTTCCAGTGCGCAAACTTTGAGAACCACTTCTGCCCATGTAAATGAACAAGTTGCCCCAAGAAAGCCATAGTCAATTCCTATAAAATAAAAAAAAATTTGAACTTCCCATACAAAATTGTCATCAACTGACCACAATTTGTATGGGAGACTCAATTTTTTTTTTAGGAATTGACTATGGCTTTCTTGGGGAAAGTTGTTCATTTACATGGGCAGAAGTGGTTCTTAAAGTTTGCGCACTGGGAAAAAAATTACCCAGTATAGAACTATGAGGAATTGTGAAAAAGCTCGAAGAAGTCTCGGGCCCAATTTTGATTAGAACTAAAACTGCGGTCATTGGATTATTCTAAAACTAGATTTTAGCGCGGCCAAAATTCATCCAAATCGGTTTGGCGATTAAGGATGAGTTTTGGTACTTTAGGAAAGTTAACATGCATTTTTGACTGTTAATAACTAATATTTTTAAAACAATAGTTATTTATTTGACCATTACTCAAGCTAAATATTGATCGCAAACGCACATGAACGAATTTTAGGTGCCCATCATTTTTAACCAATGGGTATAATTATTACGGATAAAAAAACTACAAATAATAAAACACAAATATACAGGAGTGCGTGGACATATTTAATGGTATTCTGTAGCTACTATAGAGTAAAGAAACAATATTAAAATAAAATAAAAATTGACTTTTTTTAAAAACCCAACTTTAAAAATTGACTAAAATGTTCTAAACTTAACCGTTTTCAAGCAGTCTGATGCAGTTGGTTACATCGAATCTGTGATTGAACTTAAATAAACACCACCAACTGCATCAGAAAGCTTGAAAGTGATTTCTTTTTTCAACTTTTTACGGACAGGTTTTTTTGAAAAGATGACATTTTTTTAATTTTATTTTTTTCTATTTCTATAGCAGATACTGAACAACACCAATATCTACAGGCACTTCTGGAACACCCTGTATATATGTAATATGTAATTTAATTAATAGGATAATATTATATAACATTTTGTTGTAAGTTGTCGTGTACTCGTGTTAATAAGTTTCATCAGATATCATAAGAACAAGAAATTGCGCATCTGCTGCTTGTTAGATGTTGTTGAAAGACGATCCGAGTATACGAGATCCAATAAACGTAGCGTCGTGTTTCTGGAGATATTGAACCGGAAACAGGAAACTGGCAACAGCCGGGTAATTAAAGTAGAACAAGATAATATAAACACACATTAATTAGGAATAGTTTCCACGTCATTTTGTTTTGATTTGTAGGCGACATTAATACCGCCACAAAAAATCAACGTAGCAGAATCAACAAATGAGACTCGGAGCGCCATCTATCTCGACAGCTGCGAACTAACTGAACAAAATCCTAAATCGCGATATCAGAGTTTACCGTGCGATTAAAACATATGCAAAGCCCGAATATCAACTGTCGGGCAGTTGCCCACCGGACAACCAACAACCGTCCGGTCGGAGGAACCTCCCTTTTCAACGGAGGTTTGCGGGACATTATCTACTCTCTGTTCCGCTACCTCCAAAGATTTCTGTTTGCACAAGATTTACACGAAACCATGAAAACAATTTACCTCCTTTTTATTTCAATTTCTTTCAGTCTATCCAAAGCTTGTCTGGCAGATATTGCTTGAGCTTCTCAGTATTTGTTCGAAAGAGTCACCGCGGCCCTGGAACGCAAAGGGATAGACACAGATGGGTTTTACTCAGTAAGAGTCTGACACTCCTTCCGCTCCGCCCAGAACGGAAGGAATCATTTGATGATTTCTCAACCGTAAAATTACCCTTCACTAACTGTTTTATGATAAATTAAGATTTATCATAAAACAGTTAGTGTTACTATTTTAGTGGACAGTAAAAAATAATCTACTTTACAATCTAGAATTGTGTAGTCAACAATGAGTTGACGACTGATAGAACTTCTGAAAAAACTGACGAAGGTGTTGCTGAACTAAAATATATTGGAAAAATGCTAACAGGATGATGTTGCCTCTGAGCAAAATCATCCTTTTAGCATTTTTCCTTTTTTCTTTTTCTAACTTTTACTTATTATGACTAGAGTTTTCCGTTTTAGTATGGCATTGATCCATTTATATTATTTATAGACATTAAAATCAATTATCATTATTTAAATAAATTAATGAATCGAAATCTATCATGTTCTCATTTTGTTTTTATTAATGAAAACCAATAAGAGTTTATTGTTCATAAAAAAAGGGTAAAGGGTTCATGACCGCTATTGATACCGCATACCCTAAAATAATAGATCGTCTTTTGTCTTTCAGTCATAATGAACGCTCCGCATCGGCAGCTGCAGCTCTCATCCCATCAATTCCACATTATTTCCATTCAATAACCAATAACAGAAGTGGGTCATCGAAATAAATTAAACTATCATTATGTTGATCCTGCGAAGGGACGCGATAATTAATCAAGCGTCTGTCCCGCCTCGCTCTCGCTGTGTGCACGCTATCGATAGTTTGTAACAGCGTGACACGCGGCATTACCCCATCCCTAGGTATTAGGCTTGTCATACACCTACTAATATATCGTTACGGTGTCTCGACGATTTTGCAGTCGTCGGCTTTGGTGGTACAGTCAGCGACTAGGTCAACGTTTTCGAAACCACGCGTTTGCTATATTTCTGTATGTATTACATAGGTACAAATAAAACTAGGCTATCCAGGTTATAGTCTACCCGAGTGTCCAAATTTGTTAGTGTTGAGACGTGATTCATGCATAAACATCTAAACGTAAAATATGTTGAGAGAAGAAGATTTTTGGCCTCGCTTGCCATGGGTCTTATTCATTTTTTTTATCTCTATGTCCAGTAGTGATACATAGGTGAATTTAATGCAACAAGATATTAATTGTTAGTTTATTTTCTTGTTTATCCTGTGAAAGTCACAAATTAATCTTTTTATTTTCTTCAAACATTCAGACTTTCACTTTAATAATACCTACTAGATTGAATTAATAAAACTACTAAATTATCAGCAAATTTTGTTGCTAACTGTACGTACGTCTCTAGGTGGAAATCGCTAATGATGTTTTGGACCACGTGTGAGGTTTATCCAGCGATCTGGCAATACGATTAATTGAATGGTTTAATCCGGAACACGATAATTATGTAATTAAATATACCGCTACTACTAAGCACATGACGATTTTCTAATATAGGTAGGTACTACTGGCAATTCAATCAGTCTTATAAACATCAATTAAACACAACTTTTCAAGTTTTTAAGCCACCATTTCTATTCTAAGCTGAACAATACTCAGTACATTTAACTCTATCAATTTTACAACATTTTTAAAGACTATCAATTCCTCGAAGTATTAAAGTCCGGTTCATAAAACGCGGTCTGCGTGCAAAACTTACAATGTTCAAAATGTTTGTAGAAAACGTTCGAAAACATTGTTAACCGTATATCTTCGGAATTGCTGCCATCCCATTTGATGTTATAGAATTTCTACAAAATCTTTCCAGGACAAATATTGAACTCGGGTTTTGCAATTTCATATAAGTATGTAAGGGTACTAACAGATTCTTATAAAAAAAACGTTACGCTCGTGTTACCATTGAAGTTGGCATGGTGGAATTTCAGCTACACGGGTCCATCTTCGAGGCTAAGGAACACTTGCCGAGGTCGGCTCGAGGATGGGTGACCATTAATTACATATCAAGCCTCTCTATTAATCGTTGGGTCCCGGCTGTCATTTGTACATCTTTAACAGTCGTTGTTACTCAAAAGCCAGAAAATCCGAAACAAGTCTTGCCTAGAGATATACCGCGTTACCCAGGTACTGAATTTGGAGATCAGATCGGCAGTCGCTACATGTGAAATATTAGTACTCAGCTGCATCCGGATAGACTGAAAACTGACCCCAACATAGATGAGAAAAGGCTAAACAGCTTGAACATGGTGGACATTCCTCCCACAAGCACGAAGCGTTTTGGTAACTTTATTGTGCGTACAGCTAAGGATTGAAATTCCCTGCCAGAGTCTGTGTTTCCTGATAGCTAAAGCTGGGAGTCTTTAAGTCAAGAGTGAATAGGTTACTCCATCTTCGACCACATCATCACTACCGGATGATAGTGGTCAAACGCGTTCCTACCAATAGTAAAAAAACATGTTGAGTTACAAAAGAACGTATTTTTTCATTTCAAATATCAACAGAAATCGGAACAATAACTAAAGACCAATTTAAATTGACAAAACCAACCATATAACATCCATACGAAAACAGACAAATAAATTAGTATTCTAATAATACAAATTAACTTGGAAACTTAAATTGAATCCTTTAGTTCAATAATGAAAGGATTCGCCTAAATAAACAAAAACTTTTTAAAAGCATTGTTTTGTTCCGTTAACAAAAAGTATAATAAAACAGTAATTTATATACAGGGTGTATAATTGTCACTGAGCCGAACGAGTTGCTTGAGCACTCATAAGTTATGGATGGAGTACCAACTCTGTCTGCCTTATAAAATATTAAAGCCCGTTCCATTCGAGCTTCCTGCTTGGTTATCGCCTATAGATCAATAATCAGCGCTTTTGTTTCGTCGCCACTTAATATTTTAGTTGGTTCCTGTGATTATAGTGGTCAGTTGTTTTATTTCTTTGATGATAGTGGACATACGCATCAATATTTGATTAGAACACGGAAGGTGTTAACAGGATTTGTGGGGTGAACTTTTGGATACATACAAGAATATGATTTTAAAATGAAGTTCCGCTAGTAAGACAGCACTTTGTGAGATCAATTATTTACTGTATCTTGCTGATGTTGATTGAAAGTCGAATTTAAAAAGAACCTTAATAACTTAGTACCTACTAAATCTGTGCTAAAATAATTTATAGGCCGAGTAGGTGAATAATACATTTCTAAAATCAGTAGGAGATGTAAACTACAAGATTAGTACTCAAGGTATAATGTTCCTTCGTTTCAAGTGTCCCAGATTATTTCAAGGGACTATTATACATTTCTGAATAATTATTTCCACTAGACAGAAATCGAGGCCTTAGTTCTAAATGGACACTTAAAATTAAATTATTGTCAATTATATCTTATCGCTAAGCTGAACACTGAAAGCTCTTTATGTTTTGGTTGAAAGCCGTAATACATATACATTTACTTTAGCACCTTTGAAATTAATTTCTAGTCTAGTCAATTATTTTGTCTGTGATAAAGGACAAAGCCAGGAATAATAAGCGCAAGTCTGTGGTAAAGTATCAAGTACGCCGCGCCCTACCGTCACCGAACTGCAAAGAATATTTATGTTATTATTTAAAACTTCGTGCACAAAACTACAATGACAATGGTGATATTGTCGTAGCAGTACGCAGTTGACGGCTACTTGACTACGTGGCTGCGTGACTAGTGACTACACTACGATGCAGATACGCGACTACACGGCTGGCCGACTACGATGCTACGGTTCACTGTGCAGTATAACCCAGAAAGACCTTGGGTCTCGCCTATTTTTAATGATTAAAATCAATAAGAATTCCCCTTAAAAACCCAAACGTTATTTCTCTATGTACCACAAGTAAAAAATGTTAATCAAAAGAAATACACGTGTTTCTGGAAAAATCTTACTTTTTTTATTTATTTGAAAAATACAGAAATAAAGGGAGTGTAGCAGAAATGTCACACTGCCCCTTTCCGATGCAGTGTGACATTTCTTTTTCAATCGTTTCAGACTATTTCACCTAACTTGGGTGAAATAGTCTGAAACAATTGTGGTGTATATTGTAGCACAGAGCAACGCCACATTTGTCGCACATTGTTTGAGACACCAGAGCATTTAGGAAAGCAGCGTATTCTTTTTTCTGTCAAAACAGGCCAGTGTCCGGTCTGTTCTTGCCTGATTGCTACTGGAGGAGCATGTTGTGCTAGAAACACGCTTGACTTAAATATGTAATTTTTTTACCAGCGACGTGACATCACGCGTGTTTTTAACGCACTGAAGTAACACTCGTCTTCCCTTTTAATTCAAGTGAAAAATGAAAAAGAAAATACGTGTCCAATATTTTTTGGAAATCTGTCTAATATAAAGGACTAATTGGATTTTTTGAGTAAAATACCCTATTACCAGCCCTAGGTATAGATATGTGAAGATTCCTGTACAAAAGTCGTTCGTCGTCAGCTCTCCTCCATTCCAGAATCGCAAAGACAAGGAGGTTCATTTATTAAGTGCCCGCCAATGCCCGCCAATGCCCGTTCAACTTGAGCACGGAATTTTAACTAAATTTCACGCCACTGCAAATTGTAAAGTAGCTGAATGTTTTAAATTACACTTGTTTCGCAATTCTCTCTGTATGTAGAGAGATACTGGAAAAATTTAGTGCAGCTATCTGACGGTCTTGTGCTACTTAGATTTCGTAGTGAACATTTTGTTTAATAAGGCTTTTTGTCTGATGCACCGTTTTAGAATTTTTGATTTACACCTAAGTGGGTTATGGCACGAAAAATTTAAATTTACGACTATTTTTTGTTGTCAAAGAAATGGCCTAAGCATCATCAAGTTCACATATAATTCAAGCGTGCACGCAAGCTAAATTCAAGTTTAAGTTTAATTCCGTAAGTAAATTTTTTCATTCTAAATCTTTCCATACGTTACGTAGAAAAAAGCATATTCTAATGTTTAAATTTCTCAAAACAATTTCTCACATAAAAAACAACATCATATAGCAGCAATCCTCTAAAGCACTGACATCTGAAAATTCCAAATTATGTAATATATCTTACGTAATAGTAATAATGTTTGGTTTACGACACTGACCACAACGGGTGCTCCCTGGTGGCTCCAATAGAAGAACCGCGCAACTAGCCCCGCAAAGCAATAAACACAAGTAAAATGCAGTAAGAGTCACAAAAAACAGCACAAAAAATAATTCGTACATATTTCAAGTAACGTAAATGTAAGTGCATTTTTCTTTGGTCAGTGGACATATAAAATTCAACTTAATGTGCACATAATTCGCGCTAACCAGTTTAAATGCGTATTTTCGGCATATTTTCGGAGTCGCTTTTATACTCAGGGGAAAACAGTTGAACGGTGCCAACTTCGTATCACATTATTAAGGTATTTAAGGAAACGCGAATTGTTTTGTTCAAATGGGTAAATAGTAGGGGTATAGAATCAAAGGCAGCTATATCCACCTAGGTATTTTTTTCGTAAAACGGAAAAAACGTTTTATTTTATTTTTACTGTGGCAACACGATGAAAAAAAAAACGAAAAGAAGTATTTAGAATGGTGGTACCATTGAACACACACACATCAGTCAATCCAATGATTAAATTACTTTTTATCGGTAATTTTAAAATCACTTAGCTGCATTTGATACCAACCAAAGGATTTAACCGTTTTTGATTCTGATTGTAGTGGATATAGCTGTTTTTGTTTGCATTTTTTTGGTGATGACGTCACAAGACTAGTGATGTATACTTTAACTTTGTCTAAAGATTTTGTCATATCATAGCTATAGTCAACGTTAAAAAGATGTGTGAATAAAGTATATTCAAATGTATAACATAACCAAAATACGTGCATTTTGAAGTATTTTGAAGACCCACAAGGAAAGAAAATAATATTTATGAAAAAGTATTATTTTTTCCTTT
Source organism: Melanchra persicariae (assembly GCA_947386135.1). Taxonomy (NCBI): domain Eukaryota; kingdom Metazoa; phylum Arthropoda; class Insecta; order Lepidoptera; family Noctuidae; genus Melanchra; species Melanchra persicariae. The sequence goes on along the minus strand of OX376650.1, from coordinate 7,542,340 downwards.
CCCTGGCAATGCTTCTGCTACAGGCACTTCCATTGCAGTTTTTATTTGTCGTTACACTCGTTTTTAATAAGAAAAAGATGCGAAATCCTATTTAATTTCGATAAAAATCACACCCACGCAAACACTGTTTTGTATGAGATCCGCCAACCTGTTATTTCGACAATGTAGACCTGTGATTGGCCAGCCGCAATTTTAGCTGTGTTTGTTTCCAAACTGTGTGGATTTAGCTACCTTTGGTTCTGAACCGTTTCTTTAATGTTAATTTTGGCTGGGATTTAGCTGATTTAGATGCCAAACAATTTTGTAAATTTATTCGAAATAGTATCAAGATTATGATGACATTCACAGTTTAAAAACGACTTGTTCTGGATATAGCTGCCTTTGATTCTATACCCCTTTCGTCTTCAGTATTTGTGGTCGTATGGTAGGCGCCCGATAAACTTGCAATAAAGTACACTCACCTTTCCCTAATATCCTTCCGTAGATACCCGAACATCTGAACCGTTTTTTATTACCAGAGAACGTATAGGATCACGATAGAAGTCGATTCAGCTTTATGTCTTTATTTCTGTTTTTGAAATTAAGAAATTCAATAAATGTATGTGAGTCAACGCCCATATTCAATAATGGAAAAAAAGCCAACAGCTGCTAATTCATCTATCCATAATTAACTTCCCTTTGTGCATCAACACTTTCAAGCGACTCATTACACAAGTTCTTTCAGCTCAACGCCTTAAAAGCGCGATGTATTTATGGTCCATTAGCCAAGCTATCTCGTTCCACACTCGCTCCTAACAAAGTGCATACTCGTGGAGTCGTCGAGCTCTCTATATTAATAGCTAATTAGCCCACCTTGTTCGCAGCCGTGCTGTCTAGGGCACGATCTAGTTCCCTACTAGTACAACCCAGACTTGGTTTCAACCCTGCCAGGGTTGCGGAATTTTCGAAAGAGTTATCGCGGCTCTGGAACGCAAAGAGGAACGCAAGGAGGAACACGTGTGGGTTTTAGTCAGTAAGAGTCTGACACTTCCTTCCTCTCCGTCGCAGAGCGGGAGGAGTCATTTGATGATTTCCCATCCAAACCAGAAAAGATAAAAAATACTTGGTTTCCGTACGTCATATTTTAGGCGATCACTGAAAATCAGCGCCGTGGTGTGGCTCTTCCCATGGCACAGCATCATGCTAACGGGGACCCTTGCTGCCATAGGCAGGACGTGCATCTGCCTCCTTTCTAGTCATTCCTATTTCCTTCTTATTAACTTACCCAGTCATATTTTAATCTTTGTATTTACTAACAAAATAAATTTTAGTTTAGGTTTGCGACATCTCAGTTCTGTAACAATAAATTGTAATACTTTTTTTTTCTATCTACTATTACGAGCCAATGCCATCATGATTTCGTTGTGAGAGAGAAATGGAACTATACAGGACAAATAGCACTATCTCTTTTTCAAAACGGAACCATGTTTGCATTGATGGGATGGGATGAACTCTTGGTATTTGAGTTCGCCTGTTCTTCGACGAAGTCTTATTGACGGTAACTTTAGAAGTGATATACGAGTATGTGAAGGTCACGGAATAGCGTTATCAGAGGACTTGATATGTTGTGTAGAGGTAATGGGAAAGCCCTGGAAGTTTTTGCAACCAAGTCCACCGCTCAGAAGCACACGCAAGGCACTCCTCGAGCGTGTGCTGTGCAGAGTCCAGTTCGCCTCCGCAATGGTGGCCTCGCACAATCCTATACAGGTACTCACCGAAGTAACCGTGCCAGGTCAGCACCTGAGTGGGTCTGTAGGAGATGCGCCTCTTTTCAGCTAGGCTTCGAAATGTGGCAGGACGGCTTCGACAACACGCTTGCGGGAAAACTGTGGCTGCTGTAGCCGCTCGCACCAACTGTAGGGGCACCTAGAGCCGAAAAGTAACGAAATCCATAATCACGGTATGTTATCTCATCACGTCTTTAGGGCTGAACAGATTTGGTTGAAACTTGGCACACGCTCAGACCATGTTCTGAAATAGGAAATAGGATATACCTTTCAACCCGGGAATATGTCCCCTTGGGAGAATTTTCTGGTGAAGCCGGTAACAGATGCTAATAAAATGACAATAACACAACTATCACAGTATCCATAACTTCCAACCTAGCTCCCCAAACCCTCCTATCCTACCAAATCCAAAAACGACTATTCTAAGCCAACAAAAAACAATATAACAATATCTCAACTAAATCCCCATTCCATAACGCTTGGTTAGAAGTTGAATACTTGCAGAAGTAGTTGGAGTGCCGGCTGCTCTGTCACCGGCGGTGACTTACACACCACAGTTGCACGCCGTCATTAGCGTAACCGTGGTTTAACGTTAACGCCGGTTTAACTGCCAGAGAGTTTGCCGCCGCAAAATATAATGTGCGACTTGCGTTAAGAAATGAGAATGTCGCTTAGGTAGCGTTTTTAGTTTAGACTGAATTTATGGGTTGAAGAAAAATGTGGTTTTGGACAGGTTAAATGTTATATTTAAGCTTACGTTAAAAATGCTATTATATGAAGGCTTTTTATGCCGCTAATGTATCTCGAATTGCCTTTGCAATGTTCACAGGGGAGGTCATGTTCATCAGCAGACATTTAAAAAACTACTTAACTTATTTAAAATATCGTGGTTTTTATTTATTTAGCCAAGTTGTTTGTACCTACCTTTTAGGTTCTTTCACAGAAGTTTATTTTCAGTCATTTCATTCATACAATTGATTAGATTAGATTTAGCAACATAACTCCTGAAATTTCATTATGTATTCATAACACAAAATGTCTGAACTCATACTGCAATGTCGAATTTCACGGTCCGATTCCACCAAACACAACAAAATACAATGCTACTATTTAACGCGCCACGTACTCGTATTTTGAGAATGTCAATGGCTTGCGAGACGTTGGATTTCAATCACTGAACAGAATGCTGATTAATTTAAATTTGCTTATCAGTATTAAAACTAATCATGTTCTTAGATTTGTTTTATGAATAGAGTCTGAAAATATTACTACGAAGAATATATCTAAGATTTGGGAATCAAGTTAGGCAACTCTACGCTACGTTACGTTACCTGACTGTAACTGAAAAGATGAAAGTACTTTCAGAATAATAAGGCATTTATATCTACCTACACATACACATTTATTTTCTGAACAGTACCTCAAAGCTTACTTGTCCACGTGTAAAAAACACAATAACTTAGGAACCTAAAACTTTGTGTCCATATCATTCTTAAATGATAGGTTATTTTTATTCAGCCATTTTCTTTGATCCCTTCGTTAATTCTTGACCCCAGATTTTCCTGCCTCTTGAAAATGTGATTGTGGTAAGTACCTACGCAAGAAAAAACAATGGCTGACATAGACACAACGAGCGGTCTTAGGTCAAATAAGTCGACGGGCTGCAAGAACTTTTTTTTTCGTTGATTCATTATCATCATCATCATCATCATTCATCAGCCTCGTAGTCATCATCAGTCCATTGCTGGTCATTTGACATTCCAATCACACACCATTCATCTAGATTGCCATTTGTCGGCCACTCTGAGCCAGCTGCTTCCAACCATTCTAGGAAGATTGTCATTCCACCTAGCCTTAAAGCGTACCATCTTAAGTATGCCGAATAGCCGTCTCCACTCAAGAACACCATCCACCATTCATCCATCCCAACGGTCAAGACTTCTACGGCCAATATGGCCGGCCCATTGCCACTTTAGATTTCTAACCTGTTCCAATTTATTTAGAGTCGACGCAACATGTTTTACCACGTAGATACCTTGACAAGATTTCAAATTCAAATTCAAAAGTCATTTATTCAAACTAGGCTGAAAATCAGCACTTTTTGAACGTCAAAATTTACATGAAGGCAGTCCCCCAAATCGCCCAGCCCGTCACCACTTCCTAGTGTTTTAGCTGGGAAGAAGAAGAGGCGCAACAAACTCCCCAGCAACACAACTGTCTGTTAAGTTTGAAGAACTTGAATTTATACAATGATATAGTAAACATTTTGTGATAGCATTACAAAATTACATTTAATTTAATTTAATTAAATGGCACATGCCAGCATTTTTTTTCCAAAATAGCATTAGCCGCTTTTTTAAAAAGTCTTTTTACATAGGCATGAGAACAGGACATAACGTTGTGTTGCATGCCTCATTAGCCTGACTGTAGTTTAAACGCATGTTTAACTAACTGCCAACATGGCTAACAGCCGCATAATACAATGTTCTAATTATTTTAAATGCACTATTTTTAATACTATCACATAAAACCATTCGTGTGATTATTTCTAACTAGCTTCTGCCAGCTACTTCTCCCGCGTGAAATTCGATAAGTATCCCAAGGGAACATATTATTCCCGGGGTAATAAGCCTTTCTATCCTATGCCCTATTCTTGGACACGTTCTACCCGCGCGCCAAATTTCACACAATCCGTTCAGCCGTTAAGACTTGAAGATGTAACAAACAGATAGACATACAGAGTTACTTTTGCGTTTATAATGTGTATGTACATATATATCACCGGATAATTGCAAACTCCGTAATTTTCTTTAGATTATAATTTTTCAATTCAATGTGAGCGAGCACATCATTTTGAATACAACAAAGCCCATCTAAATTCAATAGTTTCCCATGCCTTATTCAGAAAAATTAGTTTACAATTTCATGCAATATTTTACAATCTTACGGCGTTTGCAATTTTCCAGTGACATATAGTAACATAAGTATGGAATCATTTTTTTAGATCTTGCGTGAATAAAAATACAGAATATTTACCTTAGAATAGCAGAAAAAGATGGACTATCAATAATTTATGGTAGAAACTAGAAATATTAATTAGCCGTTGTAAAAAAGAAAGCGTTTTTATGAATATTAATTAACTTTGAGTGTGAAGTTATCGTTTTTAGTTATCTATACGTGCGGTGCTATGAGAAAGAAATTAATTCGGTAATTTCTAATAAAAACGTTATATGAAGTTTTCAAATAAATTATTTAGATATATTTATTATGTACCTATAGTTTGAGGAACATGGTTAAACGAAAGTTTACTGCTCAACTTTTTGTTAATTAATCGACTTATAAAAACAGGACTTACAAGAAGAGAGTGAGAGAGAGTGATAGGAGTTTTGGTTTTAACCGACTTCTAAAAAAGGAGGAGGTTCTCAATTCTATTTTATATTATTTTTTATTTACCTTATTATTTTTGTTATTTCAAACACAATGTAAATTGTTTGTGAATAAAAAATTGAATTGAATTGAAAAATTGAATTGAATTCGGATAATTGTTTTTTTTTTTTTTTGTTCGGGCATAACTCCGTCGCTTGCCAACCGATTTGAAAAAATATTTTTTTGTTAGAAAGGGTATACTTTTCAAATGGTCCCATTGAAATTTTATCAAAATCGGTTTTGCAGTTGGTTTTTAAATGCAAATAACTGGAAAAAATATGTGGAAAAATCATCCATGTATACGAAATTGCGTATTTTTGCTTTCCTGTGACTTTCCAGTGGTTTTGTTAGGTGTGGGGTACCACTAAAATTTAAAAAATAAAAGTCGGCTTTTTTTTTGTGAAAAAGTTTTTTTTCTCAAAAGCAGCCTAATGTCTGGCTTTTTGTCAGATTGTTGGCAATAGGCTTTTATTTTTTTTAATTTTCAGTCCAAAATATGACAAGTCTGGTGAACCAAGTATACCTCTGCATATCACTTCGTGTAATACTGGCGTGCAGATAAGACAAATAAGTGTATGTTATAAGACGATATACATTCTACATTACATATTTACTACCTATCCACCTATGCTCCTCTTGACATAAATCCTCGGAAACCTTAACAACTCTTGGAGTAACCTAGCCTTCAGTACAGACAAATTTAATATTGACATACTTGATGTGAACGCCAATACGTGTCGGTACTCAGAAAATATATCATCGTGATTTGAAAGTGATTGATATGCTATGACAAAGGGACTTTTTATTTGAGATACAGAGCACAAGCAACTTTTAATAGCAAAATTTTATTGCTATATTATACTATTGTTCTCTTTTTTAGGGTTCCGTACCCAAAGGGTAAAACGGGACCCTATTACTCCGCTGTCCGTCCGTCCGTCTGTCACCAGGCTGTATCTCATGAACCGCGATAGCTAGACAGTTGCAAATTTTACATGTTCTGTTGCCGCTATAACAACAAATACTAAAAACAGAATAAAATAAATATTTAAGTGGGGCTCCCGTACAACAAACGTATTTTTTTTAGCCGCTTTTTATAGATAATGGTACGGAACCCTTCGTGCGCAAGTCCGACTCGCACTTGGGCGGTTTTTTTAATATGTTTTATTGCTGTTGTGTTGTGCCTGTTTCGAACAAATCTTTTATATTCTATTCTATTCTATCCCATCCTATCCTATCCTATCCTATCCTGTCCTATCCTATCCTATCCTATCCTATCCTATCCTATCCTATCCTATCCTGTCCTATCCTATCCTATCCTATCCTGTCCTATCCTATCCTATCCTATCCTATCCTATCCTATCCTATCCTATCCTGTCCTATCCTATCCTATCCTATCCTATCCTGTCCTATCCTATCCTATCCTATCCTATGCTGTCCTATCCTATCCTATCTTGTCCCATTTAATTCTGTTCAATTCTAAATTGAATTTGAAGAAACTGTTTACTACACACGATATTTTAGTACCAACCAACCTACTATGACGTGTCATTGCCATCGTGAATCCTTTGTGAAAAAGAGATCATGAATCCTTTTAGAAAAAGAGAAAACAACCCTATTCGTTCTCTAGAACTCCGTCTGTCTCTCACAACAGAATCATGGAAGCGTGGCACGTCATAGAAGAAGGGGCAGTTTACGATCGTCATTTCGCATAAATATGAAACTATAAACTTCGATTTTGTAGAACGTCGTTTCTATCATTCATATATATCTATAAAATATATGTAACAAAGAATCTCTTTCGATAGCTCGAGTTGTCATATTAACAAGGACCGCCTTTTAAGGCCTTTCTTTGGAGGTCCTGGGCACATTAGGATAATGGAGCTCGTATGACTTGGGCAATATGCAGGCCCCATACGAAACCAAATTTCACGATTTTGTTCTGAGACTGTCGGTTTCTTCACTTCCACCATTTAATTTGAAACTCGGTAAGACTGAAAAGGTACAAATAGGCTAGGCTTTTAATGAAATAGCTGATTAAGCTAGTTGGCTGCGACATATATTCTCGTAACATGTATTTAGATAGATAAACAACGTGTAACAGAACAAACGCAATTAAAATTTATCAGTTATCGGTATCGGTCATCAGGCAGAAATTAGGGGGCCCCATGGATCGCAGGGCCCTGAGCACTTGCCCAGAGTGCAGAGTGAAAAAGAGTGGCCTGCATATTATTTTTCTCGGGTACTGTACTCGTACAACTATTGCAATACCTATTGACATAAACCCACTTTTTATTTAGCACAAATTCAAAGGCCAATAGGTACGACAAACGTCAGGTACCTCTTCACTGGAAAATCTTACAAAAAAACCCTTTCATTGTCAACAAAGTACTCTACCTACCTCCGCAATTCCATCGATACATCGCAGCATCGCCATCAAAGGAGTCTTTACCCCCTACATACGACTCTTCGACTGAATAGCTCATCTTCGTTTTATTTAGGCGTTACTAAATCATTGTGTATTTACTTTGAAGGCCCGAGGTGTTTCTCAGTTTAATTTATGGGGAAAGTTCTCATATAAAAGGGTAGCTCGCCCACTGTTCGCGAACGGGGTCGAATAAACTTTGACGACTATTTTCGTTCCTTATGCATAATGCGGGCATAGGTTTATTGTACTTGTAAGAGTTCGTTGGTATCTTTTGGAGGTACAAAAAAGATTTGAGAATATTTTGATCTTTGATACAAATGGCAATAGCATGGCTAATCAACTGTTTTTCATGTTTTATTTTGAAATCAACTAGCTTGATGTGGCCTGATCAAAAGCGATGAACAGAGTGTACAATAAATTGAACGAGACCATTACATGCCTGTTCACGCTTGCTTTGAAGGCTGCATAATACAGGTTGCAGAGAACCAACCAATACGTTCAAAGTTGAACGATTCCTTACAACGCATTCCTAAGTACTTAATTTCAAAATTATTATCATAAATACAATCAAGACAATCATCTACCCCATCAACCTTCTAATCTCCGTAAAATCATCATCTTTAAAACAAAAAAAAACGCACCTGGTAAGCCCAGCTTCCTTCCATAAAACGGCAGGCAGATGTGTATCAAAAATCCATTAAGAAAACCAAATAACGGGGGCGTAAATCAGGAAGGACCCGCTGTAGATCAGGCGGCGACGACGCCACCCCCGGAGCACGCTTTGTACTTATTTTCCACTCAATATGTTACCTTTTTGAATAAAGAGGTTGAGATTTTCTCCAATTTTCTATGGAAGCGACAACGGGCCTCAATTTCTGCTATCCAGTGTTGAAGAGTTCTGCAACACCAGTCTTCTGACATCCCCATAGATACCCGTTAGGAATGACAGAGTGTTATGTTAGACGTACAAACTCCACAGTTCTTAACGCCATCATGAGCCGCGAATACAATTAAATTCAGGTGCACCCAAGAATGATATCGGCCCACCACGTCACTGCTAGCGGGCCCCATCAGCTAGTGAGGTTAATAAAATGACTGCACACATAAAAGTTCGCATAAATGTATTATACTAATATTACACGTTTTAGTTGTAGTGTTAACTACACTGTCGCATTAGGTTAAGGCCTGTAATGGTGATAGTTGTAAGGAGTTTCGATGGTAAAAGTACCTGCACTTAATTGTAAATCAATATCTGGATGCCATGGGAAAGGTCTTTTACCCAGCAAATTTTAATGTGTTTTTATTTCCTCTCAGTAAAAGAATATTCAATGAGATAGCAATGGGCTGGCATTGATACAAAATTTGGTCTTCTATTATATTGTATTTTATTCTAACAATACATAACTTTACAGAAATTCAAGCAGTCTATAATTTAACATACGTAGCTCTGCCCGACTTGGCTTTCTAGTTCCCCGTCTCAGCCCTAATCTTATAAATACTTCGTTCACGTGTAGCGGGGTGCCTTGTAATTCAATTGGAATGCTTTCGCTACGGAAGTGCGCAGAACAAGCTTCATTCATTAGATCCCTCACGCGGACACTGAGAACGTACTCATTGAAACTTTGCACTAAAACTGGACGGATAATTCGTTTAAAATTTCGAAGGAGCGGATTATGTTGCTGGTTTGAAACTGAAGCGAAGATATTGGCGTCTCCGGAAAAATAAGTGTTATTTGTGTTGAAGTACTTTACTAATTTTTTTATACAAATGAGACCTGCTGGGCCATTTTGTAAATCTCTCACCGTAAAAACTTAGTTGGAGTGAGCTTGTAGTGAACTGGCGGTCTATTCTGTCAACACCTCACTGTGAAAACTTAGTTGGAGTGAGCTTGTAAAGAACTGCCGGTCTATTCTGCCAACACCTCACTGTGTTAACTTAGTTGGAGTGAGCCTGTGGAGAACTGCCGGCCTATTCTGTAAACACCTTACTGTGTAAACTTAGGTGGAGTGAGCTTGTACTGAACTAATATTCCGTCTTTTTAGTATGGACAGCTCATTTTATGTTCACTTCACCCAAACCTGGTATCGGCCCACCACACCACTGCTAGCGAACCCCATCATGAAAAGTCGATCTCCTGATTTCTAAAGGGATGCATTTAATGACAGGGATGGCGGGGACTGCGAGCATACACACATGGAGCGTCTGCCGATTTAATTGCGAAATACTGCTACATGTGAAATACTGGTATTCAGACGCATTTGGTTAGACTGGAAGCTGACCCCAAAATAGTTGGGAATAGACCAAACAGATGATGAATAGACCTATTTCATTTCAGTACTTTCCTGTATGAAATAGAAACCTGCGTTTACTTGCTCCTTATTTATTTTGTGTACAAAACGCCGAAACACCTATAACCAATTCAAGTCAATCTCCACGACTGTTTCCACAGTTTTCTTGTATTCACTTATATCTATTTCAAGCTCGTATCGGTAAACCTAATCGGGTAAAGTGCCATGAGAACAGAGACAGATAGTGTCATCCATCGCTGTGTGGACACCTAGTACTGGTGCTTTGTGAACTCAGCTACTGTTTGGTGTATTATCCTGCTAGAGACGGCAACCCTACCTGGGTTGCCGTTTCTAAGGTCTACCAACCAGGACAACAAGCCTGGACAATCTGGAATTTGGAGATTGAAATGTGGCCATTAGAAATATCCACATTTCAAGCTCCTTACTCTTTTATTTGCCCAATAAAAAACGGTATAATTGGACTTTTTATTTTCAGACTACTAAAAAGCAGTATTTCACACTTGACTACCTTTATCGTCAGTCTTCTAAAAATAGCACAACGAAACTTTAGCTCAACAAACAACGCCTTCCAAATTAGGACAAATCCGAAGCAATCCGGACGGATGGCAAACCCAGCTAGAAGTATCCTTCCAGTTTATTAATTTATTTGAATTCTTAAACATATGAGTGAGTTCCTACTATCGTTAAGAAGTAAGCAAAAATAAGTATATTCATCCAAGTGAAACCATTTTCACAGCATATTTCCTATGATGGAAACTACTTCTATGAAACCATGTTCTTTTCCTGGTTGTACCAAAATTTAATGAGAGTTTCAGGGAAAAGCTGCTTCTGTAGAACCTTACATCTTCTTTCAACTGGAAATAGCTGTGGAAATAAGTCGTGAACATAACTACCGGTAACTAATTCGCGGAAAAAGAAAAACTAAATACAGAAAACCAAATCACTCGATCTCTCCGCTAGCTTCGTTCAGGTATGAATATTAAAGTAACTGGTGAGATACAATACCAGTTACATAAGTTAGAGTTTTAACTGATTAAGGACTGATTTTTCAATTGTCAGATATCTTTTACACGAAGAATATGTTCGTTTTTAATGGTCGTTTAACATGTTTTCCATACAAAAGCTGCCAAACCGCTATATTTATGCTTCAGGATAAAGTTATTGGATACTAATTTAACTATAAACACTTAAAATAAAAATGAAAACTCCTTTATATAATTATTAGTCCCAAACTCCAAAGAGACCTAGAACTAATAAAATAGGAAAACTTGCTGGGCTGCAGTCTTGCAAAATTCACTCGCGGCGAATAATTTGCGCAACTTTAAATTCTTTTTCTTTACAAAGTAATGAAATAACATGAAATATTTTTATTGCCCATAAATAACCATAATATAAGTAATAGGTAGTTATTTTTTTTAAGTTCTTCTAGGTGGATTATGTTAGGTAAATCAAGTGTTAAATACAGCTCTCTCGCGCCCAACATCATTTCGAGTTCTGTTTGGGCGCTCAGTCTATGGCAATGAAGAATTAATTTACAAATCTGTTCAGCGCATAATTAGCTCAATATTCTCGTCTTCAAAATGCGCTGATTAGTTTTTTCTAGTTATGTTTCATTTTCTTAATTCAGAGGTCACACTTTCATCAAAATTCTCTGTTTTCATCTCTTAATAAACGGTTTGTTTCATTATAACTATGCATTGTATGTATGTAATAATTTGATTATTTTAATGCCAAGAGTTCATTAAGCAAATACTTAAAAAAAATAGCACCTAAATCACATTACCCTAACAATAATAATAATCTCAAAAGACCTCCAAAAAACGAGTTCATAAACAAGAATTGAGAGAGAAATTCCTTAGTGGCCGCTGCACGGGCGGAGCGTTCGGACGTGCGGTCCACGACAAATTTTAATTGTTCCCTCTCGCTCTAACATTGCTCCTGCTCTAACGTTGGTTACGCACTGTTATGTATCTAAAGTTGCTCTACTTTATTATTTTTTGTATATAATTTTTCGGGTGTTGTAAATATTTGTGTTTTAGTAATAGTATTGTAAATATTTGATTTCAATATGGATCGTAAACGTAAAAAAAAATATGCATGCACGAAAAAAAAAAAATTGGGCTCAAACGTAGAAGTGATGAAGAGAAATAGAATCCAAAGGTAAGTAGAACTGTTTACAGTATTCATGTTTAGGGCCTAACTAAAAGGTCAAATTCAATTAGCTAGCGAGACTCCACAGACTTGATGGGTGTACGATTTTATCAACTCACACTTCAAGTAACAATACTACCAGCGGTCCCAAACAAATCATCAAATCTTTACTGTTTTTATAAAATTGTTATAATATTGTATACAGGGTCGAATTAAATTAGATAGCGAAAGTCCGCAGAAGTGATGGGTATCAATATATAAGTATGACAAAACAAAAATTAATTAATATGATGTTCATGCATGCTGTCAGAAGGTATAAAAGAGTGTGGTTGGGGAGGGCGTGAGTGCTTGTGTGGGCATGAGTGTGTGGATGGATGTGTTTGTGGGTTGGTCGGTGTATTTAGTGTCTATGTACATACATAAATAATAAATACACACTACTACTAGCGACCAAAATCGGATCGGCTAATCGGCTAATTTGACCAAAGTCGGATATCTTTTAACCGTGGAATAAAATTAATTAATAATATGACTAATTTATTTTCACAGGTCTGCTGCTGGCTCTCGTCAACCATTTTCAGATGTTAGCAACCTGTCAGAAGCGCTAAATATTAATCCTACCTCTTCTACTATTGGAGTACCAGTGATGATTGAAAATATTGACGGAACTGAAAATGTAACAAACTCAAATAAGAAAATGAACCGGAAGCGAACATTTGAGGAGGCTTTTCCTTTTCGCCGAATTTTCGGAAGGAAACGTCAACAACCTGTAATTGTTAGCGACGACCAACAGCTGCAAATTGATAATGAAACAGAAATGACCAATGATGAGGAACTGTTTTGCCTAGAAGGGCGCAGAATCGTATCGATCAAAAATTTTTTAGAAATTTTGGGGAAGATTGCTGATCATAACGAAAAATCTTTTGGATGCAGGTATACAAATTTGAAATGTATCGGTGAACGACGTAAAGGTTTTATATCAAAACTGCATTTCAAGTGCGAACTCTGTAATTCCGAATTTGACATAAGCACTGAAGATCCGTCTAACACTTGTGATGTGAACCACGGTATAGTTGCAGGTATTATTAGTATTGGCTGTGGGTTGGGAAATTTAAATGAATTGGCAGGTAATGCTGATATACCTGGCATGTCAAAAAATTTATATGCTCAGACAAGCAAAAAAGTTTACGAATGGTTCCATAAGACGGCAGTAGAAGAAATGGCCAAGGCAGGCATCGAAGAGGCAGAACATGCGACAGAAATTGGCAGTGTCGATTGTGATGGTACACCAATGATTGATGTAATAGCTGACGGGTGTTGGTCCAAAAGATCTTTCCGTAATAACTATTCAGCATCATCAGGTGCAGCAGCAATAATCGGTGCATACAGTGGTAAAATTTTATATCTTGGTGTAAAAAATAAATACTGCATAGTATGTGCAAAAGCTGAAAATAAAAAAAATAAACCTGCAAATCATATTTGCTACAAGAACTATTCTGGTAGTTCTTCCAGTATGGAGTCAACGTCGCTTGTTGAAGGATTTGGTAACTCTCTTGAATCTCATGGTTTAATATATGCTAGACTAATATCAGATGGTGATTCAAGTACTCATAAAAAAATATTAGAAAGCAATCCATATAAAAACTGCAAGGTTCAGAAGATCGAGTGCAGAAACCATCTGTTAAGAAATCTATGTAACAAACTGAGAGCACTTACTAAAGATACTCATATTCCTATTCAATTAAGGAAACTTTTAACTGACTTCAAAATCATGAAGTTACGCAGATACACAGTGCGGGCTATAAAGTTGAGGAAACACGAAGACATTTCTGACAGTCAAAAAATGGTAAAACTTCGTACAGATATTTTGAATGCATTACACCATTCTTTTGGTAGTCACTCTGATTGCGATGACGCTATATGCCCAGGAACTGATAAAACTGACCGAAATACGGCACTTGATGTAGCTAACACAGTTTTGTGGAGGAAAATGAGTCAAATTGTCTTGTTTTTGGCTGCAAACGCTAAAAGTCTAATTTTTGACGTCGATAGCAATCCTGCTGAGACATTCAATTCAGTGATTGCCAAATATGTGGGGGGGAAAAGAATTAATTACACACTTAAGAATTCATACCAGGAAAGGTGTTCCGCTTCAGTTATTTCCTTTAACACCAAGCGACCAATAAACGCTATCCATAAATGCATATTTGGTAAACCTACTGGCAAATACACAAATGTATATGAGGTACAAAAAGCGAAAAGAAAAGTTTACAAAAGATTATTTAGAAAAAAAATCCGTAGAAATAGGAACGATCCAGATTATGGACAGAAAGCTCAAAGACCAGATATGACCGATGAAGATTTTCAGATAACAAAAAATGAATTTCTTAAACAAACGGAGCTTTCTGACCAGCAAAGAGACGAACTACAGAAACAGACGATAGACCAAAGTTCCAGTCAAGAATGGTTAGAAAACAGAAAAAATAGATTAACCGCGTCTATGTTTGGAAAAATATGTAAAGAAAACGTTAGCTGCGCTCCTTTAGTGAAAGCTATTGTGAAACCACAAAAGTTGTCAAATGTCCCATCGATCACATATGGTAGAGATTATGAACAAATAGCATTAACCCAATTATCTCTGCAGGAAAACGTCACAATTACCCGCTGCGGTCTTTATATTCATAAAACACTCCAATATTTAGGAGCAAGTCCCGATGGTATTTATAAAGACAAAGATGGAAAAACAGGACTGGTAGAAGTAAAATGCCCATTTTCTGCAAAAAATATGCAAGCTGAAGAAGCTATAAAAGCAAAAAAAATAAAATTGTGGAAATGTAACACTAAGAAAAATACGTTTGTGATTGACAAAAACCACGATTATTATTTTCAAATTCAGGGCCAATTAAACATTACGGAGATGGATATGTGCTTATTTGCCGTATGGACTGGAGAGGAGTACTCAATGAAAGTCGATTATATAAAAAGAGACCCTACGTTCTGGCACGAAAAAATGGTAGGCCCATTGTCTAAATTTTATTTGCATTGTCTGCTTCCTGAGTTAATTGATTCCCGCCTTGAACGCTCGATGCCAATAAAAGACCCGCCATATATCATTCAAGCTATTGAGAAAAAAGTAAAAAAAAATAAGAACGCGTCCACGTCTTCTACCGCAGACGCTGTCGTTCAGGATAATTAATTCCTGAAAGAAAAGAAAGAAAGAAAAAGTATTTGTTGTGACTCGTACAGGAAGATCTAAACAAAACAAAGTCAAAAATAAAAAACCGGCCAAGTGCTAGTCGGACTCGCGCACGAAGGGTTCCGTACCATTAACTACAAAAATCACGTCTGTTGTATGGGAATAAAATAAATATTTATTTTATTTTGTTTTTAGTATTTTGTTGTTATAGCGGCAACAGAAATACATAATTTGTGAAAATTTCAACTGTCTAGCTATCGCGGTTCTTGAGATACAGGCTGGTGATAGACAGACGGACAAACAGCGAAGTCTTAGTAATCGGATACCGTATTTGCCCTTTGGGCACGGAACCCTAAAAAGTAACAAAGAAAAAGAGTAATCGGTGCACAGAGTTACGTATAATTTGAAAAATAAGAAACAACAATTTTGTGTTTAATAACTTTTTATTTATTCAGCCATTTTTTTGTCCCACTGCAGGGCAAAGGCCTCCCTTCCCTCCTTCCACTTATCGCCAATCCTTGTGAAAAGGGTCGAGCTCGTCCCGCCATCTCATTCTGGGCCTGCCGCGTTGTCGTTTGCTGCTGTTTGGGACCCATTGTGTGGTTATTTTAGCCCATAGCCCCTCCGGCATGCGACAGATGTGACCAGCCTTCCATTTTAGCTTGGCAGCCGTGTGACCTACATGGGCATTTTGAGTTTTAGAACGCAGTATCGAGTTCCTTATACGATCAGAAAGTTTAACTCCAAGGATACTGCGCTCCATTGCTCGCTGACAGACCCCGAGTGCGGACTTTTGACGATTGGTTAGTGGCCATGTCTGCGCTCCATAGGTGAGGGTAGGAAGAATGCACATGTCCATGAGTTTTCTCTTTAGTGAGAGAGGGAGAGTTCCTTTCAGTATTTGCTTCATCGACCAATAGCTCTTCCAGGCGTTCTCGGTGCGTCGAGCAACTTCTTTATCGTATCTTGCCTGGAAGGAGACTATTTGGCCGAGGTATATAAACTCATGGACATATTCAATACCCGCACCCCCAATTCCTATGTTACCTTGGTCTTCGTCATATTCATCGCGAGTCCAACCTCGAGGCTGGCACTGCTCAGTTGGTCGAGCATTAGGCCTAACTCGGCTGCCGTGGAGGAGAAAAGAACAATATCGTCGGCGAAGCGGTGATTAGTTAATCTTCTATCGCCCACGACGATGCCCTTGTCCCTCCAATTGCTTTTTAGTTTTCTAAAGACTTCTTCAAGCGTGGCTGTAAAGAGCTTTGGAGCAAGCGGGTCGCCCTGTTTAACCCCTTTATGGATAGTGAATGATGGTCTTGTGGTTTTTATTTTTAAAGGCTGCTGTGCTATTTTGGTATACCTATTTTTTGTAGTAGGTTAATTTATGTAGGTTCGATATCTTGGTTTTGAAGAGATTTAAATATGGCGTTGTGCGATAAACTGACAAATGCTTTAGAGTAGTCGACAAATGCGAGGTATAAAGGTAAGTTGAATTCTAAATGTTTTTCTATAACTTGATTAAGGGACTGTAAATGGTCAGTAGTGGATAGGCCATGGCGGAACCCGGCTTGTTCGGGAGTTTGATGTTGATTGAATTGGCCAGAAATGCAATTTTCAAGAATTTTTATGAATATTTTGTAAAGGTGTGAGATGTGGCTGATGGAGCGGTAATTGCCGATGTCGGTCTTATCACCTTTTAATGAAGGATGATAACATTTGAGTGGCAGAAACTACTCGGAAAATCACCTTTTTGTAATATTGAATTAAATAAGTTCCTTATGTATGGCAACAAGATAGGCTCCGCGGCTCGAAGTGATTCGGTTGTAATACCATCTTCGCCGGGACTTTTATTGTACTTCATGCCTCTGAGAGCCCGGTGTACTTCATAGCCAGATATTACCGGGACCTCCTCAGGACATCAGTAAACTTCGGTTGTTTTTTGGGATGTTTGGTCGTTGGAATATAGAGATTTATGCAACTCGGTACTTATCCCAAGAATTTTTGCCCTATCTCCTTGTTTAACACCATTTACCATACCACGCATAGCTGATCTTAGGGATCGGTTGTTTGTCAATGCGGTAGCCAGCAGATTGGTACGTTACATTCTGTCGCTCTTCTATAAGACGTGTTGTGCTGTCAGTAAGTTTTGTTTTCTTTTTCTTGAGGCACACAATTTTTTGACTGGCGATTTTAATAGCTTCCTTTATGTTTTTATACTGTACATGTACGTCCTCTGAATCTGTGTCTAATAAACTGAAAGTGTTTTTAATATTTATGTCAAACTGTTCTTTATTTGCAATTAGTGTACATCTATCTGAACTTTTGATTGTTTTTTGTTGCGATGTAATTTCAAATCAAAATTTGCTGTCCGGTGATCGGAGCTGATAACTACTTCATAAAAAATTATAATAAACTTACTTTACACAAAAATATGGCGTATTCTTTTAACACTCATTGGCTGGCCCCACTATCATTTTTTATGTCTACTACGATACTACGGAACACACAAAAACACTACATCCAGACCCAAAGTACCATTAAAATTTAAATAAATATTGAATAATACTTAGTAGAGCAACTTTCCGACCGTGTCAAATTTTGTTTTAAATTTTACGCTAGGTAGGATGAATGCGGGGACTGCGGGGAGCCCGGGTGCAGACGCTCGGCGCGTGGACTCGCTGCACGCGATTCTTATATTGTGCACTAGAAGACTAAGCCCTTAAAAGAAGGTACCTACGCTTTTTATTTTTTTTTTGAGCATGGGAAATCATCAAATGACCCCTCCCGCTCTGGGTGGAGCGGCAGGGAGTGTCAGACTTTAACTGACTAAAACCCACCCATAGTCCTCCTAGTACCTTTCTTTCCAGGGCCGCGGTAACTCTTTCGAACATATTCCGCAACCCTGGCAGGAAGGTACCTACGCTTGCTATCAACAAATCAATGAAAACAGTAAATAATTATCTAATAGCTATTAGATAATTATTTACTGTTTTCATTGATTTGTGTGTTTATTCAACTAATGCATGCCTACACAAAATATGGATTCAATTAATTTCCAAACGCAAAATAGCATCAAATATTTACCTTCAACTAAATTAACTTTCATTGATAAACCAATATTTGTTAGCTGAAACTGTACCCGATTAATAATCTCGTAATATTAATTTCAGTAAGGCTTTGACAAATACACTGTATACGAGAACGTTAACATGGCAAGAAGCAATAAGCATTCTTTACCCCAAAAACTGACAAACTTAAGTCCAAATTATGTGTGCACGAGAAAGTTAAAGTAACAATACTTACACTGTAAGCCAAAAAAATTAGAGGCTCAGCTTTTAGGCCCTCGTACGAATGATCTCACGAAGTAAACAAATATTTGTAAATAAATAAGGCTTTGTGTGTACTCGGCTGCCGAGCCCGACGCGTCGCTCAGTGCTCCTCAAGACAACACACCCTGATTTATATACAACCATTATTTTTATCAAAGCGGAATAAGCACATGCTATTCGATGGCGGATGCAGCTTATTATCAAGAGTACGCCTTATCCGTCGTTTCGACTCGGCTCGTTCGAACGACGAATTATCTTTCAACCATGTTTCTTTTCTTGAGTTTCTTGTTAAATGATGTCGAACGTCCTTGTAACACAATGTAAACAAGGCGGTATATAAAGCGAAGGATATGAATCATTATCTTGAAGCACATTTTACTGTATTGGATGAGAGCCTGAATTTATTTAACGAGAATTTCTTAACCTATACAAGGAAAATCTATTGTCGTGGGCGGCTTTTTATGTAGGTACTCCTCTTTTGTAGTCCTTTAAATCTTTTTTTCATTTCTTTACCAGTATCTACCTACCCAGGTAAGTGTACCTACGATAGAAAAGTGATTTTCATTTTAAGATAAACCTTTTAGTAAGCACGTCTTAAAAATGAAAATCATTTTCCTTGTGGTGAACGTGGGAGCACTTGAAGTATTTGATGACCCAAAACGTATTCGAGGTTCTCGTGCTCTAGGCGTAGATATGTGTGACAAGAAAGACCCAAATCCTGACCTTGATCGACAGATTTAGTTTTGATGGCTCTGGTGAAAAGACCGATTATTAAAGTCTTAAAAATATGTCTCCTTTTAAAACTACTAACAGAACTCTACACTTCGCTCCACTCTATACTTTTAATATTACTACCGAAAGGATTGGCCAGATGTGGTAAAGGACAGAGAACAGTGGAAGAAAGGAAGGGCGGCCTTTGCCCTGCAGTGGGACAGTACAGGCTCATAATACCAATAATATAGCGACTAACCCCGGCTTCGCCCGGGTAATATTTACTGCCGGTCTGTTCTGTCGACATCTCACCGTGTACTCTTATGCGGAGTGAACGACAAGTGAGCTGTCATTTCATCTTGTTTGTATGGTTTGACAGCTCACTTGTCGTTCACTTCGCCTAAGTTTTTACTTCAACATATTGTTTACAGAATGAAATCGCACTGCTGATGTGCGCCCGAGCTTATTGGAAACTTGGCAAAACATTGACTTTTCTACACTTTTTATAATTTTAAATATAATTTATTATACATTATATATCAACCTTCCGGAAGAAATTCTCTAAAAAATAGTGAAAACCGCGTTAAAATCCGTCGCGCAGTTTAAGATCTAACCGTACAGACGCGGGAAGCGATTTTGTTTTATACAATTTTTTTTTTTGCTTTTCGTACGTAAATTTTTTTCTTTCCTTCTGATACTATGTAAAGATAAATGCGAAAGTTTGGACCTTATGGATGGATGGATGGATGTTTGGTATTCAATCACGTCAGAACGGCTGAACGGAACTTGATGCAACGGCACAGAGGTAGATTATATAGTCTGGAATAACATATAGGATACTTTTTATCACGGATTGGGATAATTTTCGATATTCACGCAGGCGGAGCCGTAGGCGGCAGCTAGTACATAGGTGCATACAACGTGTACTTAACACAATAAACTCAATACCTCTTAAGGGGTCATTGTACTCAGCATTATGAACAAATTTGACTATAGGACCAACCCTGAAATCGCGACAAAAAAAACTGCCCCATACATTTATGTACCTACACATAACTAGACTAAATGTACTGAACAGCTGATTTTTTTTCTGTTACACGTTGTATAATTTTCGCCTAAATCTGCCATAAACGAAAAATACAATCATTAATCACGATTTTCTCTCTTGCATCTCACACAACCTACAATATACCTAGCTAGTGCTACATATGACAGCAACACAACTATTGAATCAGTGTAGCGCGATCCGGAGCAAGTTTCCTTCCGCCCCGCTCGGATAAGGCAAGCGAAAGTACGTAGAAAACTTACCTAGACATACCAACACTAACTTTCCAACAGACTTCTGTATCTAATCCCCATGGCATGTGAGATTTTGTGTCTATTTATTATAAGTATGTTTTCTCGTTAGTGAGCTTTGCTCTGTAGACTATGGCTGCGTTTACACATTCGAACTGCACGATGTTTTAGAGTACCGAACATGTTGCGACCACACGGCATTTATAGGAGCTTTTCATTGTTTTTTTTACTAATGACCAGCGAGATGTTGCCATATTATCCCAATATAAGTAGATATGTACATATAACTTTCTGTAGTAGGTATAATTATCATACATTCGTACCGACAGTTCTACCTTCGTGTGAACGTAGCCTATTTATGTAATACCCGACTAATTTCGAACTCTTGTAGTAATCTGAAATGAGTAGTTAGTTACCTACCTACGCTAAACCGAACTCCTGATTACTCCTAGGCACAAACTTGTAATATAAACACAAAATATTACAAATAATAACATGCCTTTTTAAACTTTTTCACAAATAATCTTGAATGAATGTAATCTTAATAAAAATAGACTAGGTTAAAACAGAACTACAGCTAGGGACTCGCTGTAATTGTTTACACGAACAGAATTACTGTTGTGTAACATTGACACAGCTTTACAAATGGTTGTGTCAGCAAATATGTAGTTACGGTGCAATTGTGACGTAAATCGAGTACATAATGTTGCGTCATTGTCCGGTCCTAATCACTACCTCACTCCCCGCGTGTGTGGTTCTGAATTCGATCCCAACGTCCAAATGTAATGGCGAATTCCTATTACGAAATTCTCAGTATTAGTCCGTGATTAGGACTACGTCCGAGAAAATAGCAATGGACTCCTGTTAGGTACATTGGGTGGGACCTAATGTCGTCATTAGCGAACTACGCGTAGTTACGAGTTTACGAAAGTTCGCCTTCACCCGTTCCACAGAATATGAACGTGATAGGAGTCATTCCACAAATTTTAGCTTTTTTATTCCATCTTCAAGTTCTAGAATGTTTTCAAGTCTTGCGCAAGCACATTTTAAAACACTTCTCGCATTCTTTCAGAGTTTCAGACGGATGTCAGGCATATCTTAGCCTATTTACTTGAATGCGGTAATAAACAAAGCCGCGAACATGCAAGAAGTAGTAATCGTAAATCTAAGTAGACAGCTTCAAAGATTTTATCTTTCAGCCCTTTCTGTGTTCTGCTTCAGGCCGTCACGTTAGTGTTACGTGTTACTTTCAGCAGTTCCGTAGTTTCTTTGCAAAAGCGCAACTGTTGATAAGTTAGCCTACGAAACTGGCTTTTCCACTAGGTGCTTAAGTAGGTATAATAGGCAACTCTACAACTTTTTTCAGAATTCGTTTTGATTTCGGAGAAATGGAAAAAGTCGAACCAAGACAGATCGTCAAAACTCAAGAGACCTGCAATAAACAAATAGTTTTGTGGTATCTATGTAGTTAGGTACCTACTATACCATCTATTGTGCAGGTTTCAAAGCGGCCCACCGTAAAAACTGTCCGGGAAAACTTGCGGCGAATAGCTCCAAGTTTTCCGGGCATTTCATTTTTATTCCAACTGTAGGTATAAAAATTGTTAAAATGCAGATAAATCCTTTACCTGTCCACTAACAAGGCGCGGTTGGTTCGTTAGGCTTCTTCTTCAAATTAACCACAATTCAGGGTGCCAATTAAACGTGGCGGCTCGCGGTGTGGTCAATTATTAATAGAACTACAACACGGATTTCATTTTACTGCAGATTTGTAGATGCGACCCTTTATGGTGTTTTTGTTGTCCAGATTTTGTTAACCTACATCTTGTCTCTTTTTTACCATTTTACTACTGCTTTGAGTATGTTATAGGTACCGAGGACAATGAACTAATCGAATATGCCTTGTTTACCTACCTACTATGACTCGATTCATAAATACTTAAGTACAATATGGAAAAGATTCACATTAGAAACGATATTTTGTAATTTAGACATTTTCTAATAAATTCAAATACTTACTGCTTACAAATTAATAACATGTTTCTCGCGAACCACGCAGGCTTTTAGCACACCATTCAAATAAAAGCTTAGCAAAATTGCAAACGCCAAAATATTTAAAAGTACACACACGGATGAAATTTGAGCGTCCCTAGTTTTCAACGACTAAAATTAATATGAAAGTTTCGCCTTTACGGGACGACAGAAGTGTGGATGAACACACTTGTAAATTATCACGTCATTTAAGCGAGACTCGACGGTGCAATTTCATGGTCGAGCGAACTACGCTCGCTCGGTCCCAGCGGCGAAGCGCAGACTGGTTACTTCCGACATTAAACGACCCCCGAATGTAATCATGCAGAAAGTTACCAAATTCTTTTTGGGATTTCAGAAATAATAGACAAATATGATGGACATGTGGGGTGGTACCTATTGTATGTGAATCGGGAATGAAATAACAATAAACACAAAACACTTAATGTAAAATAATTGTGCTGTCCTAGTGTGTTGAAATGTTGTGCGAACTAATCGATCATCATAACTAAATATGTATTTATAGATCTTCAATATTGACATTTTTCTACCAATTTGAAGGAAAATGAAAATATGTAACATCAACAAAAAACACTACAAAGTACAAAATAAAGGTGGGACCTGGAACATAAATGGATTGATCAAGCACAGGCAAGACATAGAAATACTCCTTGCATTACACGACATTGATGTACTTCTAGTTTCTGAAGCACACCTGACCTCCAATCATTTATGTAATTTCAAAAACTACAATATATACTCCACATTTCATCCTGATGGAACTGCACACGCAGGGACAGCAGTCATAATAAAAAAACCACATCAAACATGACTTTAAAAGAATTTAAAAGTGACCAATGACAGGCTACTACGGTAATGGTTCAGGATAAGCAGAGCTCACTAACGCTGTCCTCTGTATATTGTCCCCCTAAGCACATCCTAAAAGAAGATAGCTTCACTGGTTTCTTCAGTACTCTTGATATGTGGCGGAGACTGGAATACCAAAAATGTCTACTGGGGTTCTCGACTGACATTACCCAGAGGAAGGGTACTGAAAAAAAGCCTTGAAAAAAATAAATTACATATCCTTAGTACGGGTGAACCCTCATACTGGCCAACAGACTCCAATAAACTCCCTGACCTGTTAAACTTCTTTGTGTAGAAGGGACTTTCTAACATGTACCTCAGTGCTAAATATTTCCAAGAAAACAAGGAGTAAGGTTCTGGAGATCCTTTTCTCTCTCGGCTCTGAAGAGTTTGGCATACCATTCGTCATGTTTCTGATTGAAGAGATTTAACAGAGCGTCTACGGACCTGAAACAATATTTGAGGGACATCGAAGACGCGACCTTAAAAAACAGACTGGAAAATCTGGATGCTACAGCTAAATACGAATATTCGCTTTGGAATACTGTAAAGCATAGCAAAAATGCGCCACAAACTGCTGAGCATCCTTTAAAGCCAGGAAATAATGCATGGGCAAGAAAAGACGACAAACGCGCCGAGGCTTTCGAATTTTTCTTGGCCGATGTATTCACTCCCAACTCCGGCGATACATCGCGCGATGAGGAGATCCAAAAGTTTTTGGAGACAGATCTTCAACTAAGTCCTCCATTAAAGTGCTGCTCACCCCGCGAGGTCTGGAGGATTATAAAATGTCTCGAAGTAAATAAAGCTCCTGGATACTGCCTTATTACTGCTGAAATCCTACGTCAACTGCCAAGAAATAACACAGCTCTTTAATGGAATAATGAGAACTGGATATTTTCCAAGAATATGGAAAGCGTCGGAAATCATCATGATCCCAAACCCAGGAAAATCACCGCACCTTGTGTCGTCATACAGGCCAACAAGCCTACTGCCTGTTATGTCTAAACTTTTTGAGAAAGTCGCTGCACGTAAGCTCAACGACATACTTACAGACGGCAACATTATCCAACAACATCAGTTTGGATTCAGAATGGGGCATTCAACTGTAGAGCATGTGCATAGAGTGGTGAATAAGATACGAGAGGGACTGGAATGAAAGGAGTACTGTTCGGCTGTATTCTTGGACGTACAGCAAACGTTCGATAAGGTCTGGCACCAGGGCCTGTTGTTTAAAATAAAGAAACAACTGCCACATAACCTGTACGTGCTACTAAAGTCCTACCTAGAAGACAGAATTTTTCGGGTAAAAGTTACTCGGGCTGGCGTACCCTAGGGCTCCGTATTAGGTCCAACCCTCTACCTTATATACACAGCAGACTTACCAACTTCAGAGGAAATTCTCTCTGCCACTTTCGCTGATGACATGGCTGCTTTGTGTAATAACAAAAACCCTAACATGGCCTCACTCGCACTTCAAAATCACCTCGACAAAGTCTCTAAGTGGATGAGACAATGGAAGATAAAAGCTAGCGCTAACAAATCGACACATGCAACATTTACTTTTAGAAAGGACAACTGCCCGCCTGTTAAGCTCGAAGGTGACACACTTCCACACGGGACAATAGCTAAGCACCTTTTCCAACATCTCGACAGGAAACAAACATGGAGACACCACATAGAAAAAAAAACGGGACAAGCTAAACATCCTGCTCCGAAAACTGAACTGGCTCCTAGGAAGATCATCACACGTATCACTGGAGAACAAAGTACCTACTCATTTACAAGGCAGTTTGAAAGCCTGTCTGGACATGGAGTCGAGCTGTGGGGCTCTGCGAGAGACTCAAATGTGGAGATTCTCCAGCGATTTCAAAACAAGGCTCTCAAAATGATATCAAATGCTCCATGGTTTAGGAAAATCTTAGAAATACATGAGCATCTACAAATAAAAACAATAAAAGAGGAAATAGGACACAAAATACAAACATACATTAAGCAATGAATAACGTCACATACCAACACCTTAGCCATAGCCCTAAGCGAACCAATTACCATGAAAAGACTCAAACGCCACCACATATGGGACTTTATTAAATAAGGTGAAAAAACATTTTGAGAGGCAGATTCTTCGCTGGAAGAATGAACCTCAGCAGTCAACGTCCACACAATAAATCTGCTATAGGTTGATAACCGATTGCAAAATAAACAAGAAAAAAAAAACAAAGTAGGTACAAAATAACTTAATTTTCGGAAGAGGGGTGTTTTTGGTTGTTTCTTCGTAATTTAATACCGACTTCCGAAATTAAAGTTATTTTGCACTTTGTAGTGTTCTTTTTATTCGGAAGACGGTTGTATTTTTTTTTGTAAAAAAGTTTTTATTCACTTTTTAGTGGTACCCCCTCACACCGAACAAGACCACTGGAAAGTCACAGGAAAGCAAAATACGCAATTTCTTTACTTGGATGACATATTTTTTCCAGCTATTTGGATTTAAAAAGCAAACTACTAAACCGATTTAAATTACATTTCAATGTATCGGAGAACCAATTTCTTTTTATTAATTGAGTATTGCTTTCCTGGGGAAAGTTGTTCATATAATGGGCAGAAGTGGTTCTTGAAATTTGCGCACTGGTAAAAAAATTACCCAGTATATATGTAGCACTAGCCAGGTGTTTGAATTAGCTATTTCCGACCACACCGCTCAAATCATAACAATATGTCCATTTAAAATAACTTGGCCATTTCACATTAGTATACTTTCAGACGAGACTTTTGTCAAGAAAATAAACTCTGCAACAATCGTAGACATTACTGAAACTAAGTCGCTGGACACACAGACAAGACGTAAGACGAGGACGGGGTGCGGACAGCGCACAGACGGGGCGCCGCCGCCGTCGCGACTTTTCCGTCCCTCGTCCGCTCGCGTCCGTGCCCCGTCTTTTCTGTATGTTTTACAATAGGGCGCAGACGAGTAAGCGTCGTGTCCCCGCGCCCTGTGCTTCCTATAGATTATATTTTGCATGGCGACGCTTCTATACATTTTATACGAAAGGGACACGGAAGAGACATGTCCGCGTGGTGAAATTTAGGTGAGTTTAACTATAACATGATGATTAGGATGACATTGTTACACATGTGATTAAAAACGTAACTTTTGAAATCTCACAATTTTTTAGTAATAGTTATTGTAAACCTGTATATAGATACTTGAAGATTTAAAAATTTCTATTGTATCTCTTCTGCATAAAAAGGACGATAAACAAAATATGAAAAATTACAGCCCTGTAACGCTTGTCCCAGTTTTCTTCAAAATAATTAAAAATAGTAGATTATGCACCCAGGGGATAAAGCAGTGTCTTGTGTCACGGGCGTCATATTGAATCTCGAACGCAATGAAGGATTCGGGAGGTAACTCCCGAGCGTAGCGAGGGAGTTTGGAGTTTAACTCACGAGCGAAGCGAGGGAGTTAATACAAGAATCCTGAATGCAGCGAGGGATTCAAGCTAGCCCAAGGCAAAGACACCTTTATCCCCGAGGAGGATACTCTACTTTTCACACCTCCTGTGAGAAAATAAGAAGCCATAATACGAAAAACCAAGTATTTTAAATTTACAAACACTAAGTAGAGATATGTATTTAGAACTATAATGTATGTATACCTACTTAAAAAAAGTTAGTTTAATACCATACGGATTTGCAATATCCGCGCCTTTTTTGCGTTCCACTAGGTATACCTACCACATAGCGGCCACGACCAACTCGATTTTCGTTTTTTTTTACTTCTCTGTGGGTAAGTAAATATGTGCAGGCCTATTGTTAGCAACCTAATACAATTTATGTGTACACAAAGCTTTATACAGAGCTTAATATCAGCTGGTAGAATGGGTTCGGACGCTTGGCTGTATACAATTTGAATTTAGAACGTCATAGGAGATGCTCGAGAAAATAGTTTTTAAATGAATAAATCGGGTTTTAAGTGTTATTCTTATCCTTTTATACAATAATCCGTACATAAACAATTATTCTTATAATATTGTCTTCAATCCTGGACCCTGGTCAATCCTTATGATTTTGTAGAAATTCGAGAATATCATCCCTAAGTAGTAAGAGTATCGAGAATATCTTTCATCTTTCTGGAACAGAAAGAGAGAGACAGAGACAGAAGGCGTTGTAAGTACCTAATATACCGCCAATTGAGCAGACAGATGAGGTTCCAAATTTAAATCACATTATTGACCAGCGGGTTATAATGAAATCCATTACAATATTATTGCCCGGCTGTGCCACCGGCCAAAAATGTCTCACTTTAGGTTAGGTTGGCATGACATATAATTTGACGTTTTCGATCAGGTGGTGTGAAAAGTTATTTATAACAGCATGTTCTCCTGTCCTCCAGCCGACGACAACGTTGACCATGTAATTAAAAAACTCAATCAGTATCTACGTGTTACTTAATCTAAGCATCGTAGTACTGCTCTTACCGCTTATTGTGCATATGTCTCCACCGCACTGCGATGCGGCGTAATATTCTGGGGTAATTCTTCGGACAGAGAAATTGCCTTCAAAACCCAAATAAAGTGTCTTCGTGCACAGTATGCATGATCAAAAACACTGATAGTTGCAAACCTTTCTTTATTAATTTGAAAATAGTGGACGTCTTTCGGCTGATATGATGATGATGATGACGAGCACATAGCGAAACACTTACCAACATTTTTACCTATGGGTAACAAATAAATATATTTTGAATTTTAAATGATGTGTGCTTATGAAAAGCCGTCACAAGCTGATGCGCAACGATGAATAACCGCACAAACATGAAGCAACCGACATAGATTTTAATATTGTAACCTAGGTAAAGTATTAAAAATCTACAAGCAGCTCTATAGCAGTACCGGTCGACGCGGATTTATGATAGAATCAGTTTAAAACTATTCGAGCACATAAAATCAACAACAAAAACATATTTTTAATCCAACATATTGGAAGTTTCATACAGTAGATACAGAACCTAGCGGCAAAAGCTTACGTAATCAGGTAATGGATATCGTCAGGTCCGTATCAAATAAATCGAAGTAAAGGGTAACACTACGCAGAAATATTTTATATTGGGCAATCAATAGAAACATCGCAATAAAATCCCTTTGATCGAATAAATTGAGACCATTACAATAATGGGAATTGAGCACTTTGGTAGTTAGCTACCTATAATTTAATAGACATTTCAGCCCGTTGCTGATAGAAAGCCAGAAATAATTATCATTGGGACTCATGGGGAAAAAGAAGTAAAAAAAAAGGTTAATTTGTGCCAAGCATGATTCGTTTTTATGGTGGGCATCATAAGAAATCGAATAAAACAAAAATGAATAACAAGTTTGGGAGGTAGTTGTGCGACACATATATATGTTTACGTACGCTTAAACCGGCCACCGCTCAGCATAATCCTGGGACTCACGTGCGAGACAGAACCACAGTACTGGTTTTCAGAGGCAGCTGGCGTTTAGGTACTGGATGACGTCCTATCTGTTTACAAAGGACCGTGAGGGTACAAGTGTACCTACCATCGGACAAAAGTAGAATAAGACGGTCAATGAGAACTACTGCAGTAATACTGCAATGGCTCTACCTCGTCAACGTCTCCTATGGATATCTAGCCGATTGGCTGCGACATACATAATGTCTCCATAAAATTGTTACAGTTTAGAATAGAAAACTGAGTGAACATTCAATGAAACTCCAAGAACCATCAAAGTTATGGCGCAAGTACCTAGTTAGGACTTAGTTTTAAAGTGGTAAGCTAACTATTTATTAAGAAACAACAAGAATTAGCAGAATAGAGCTTTGAAGTTTCTTTTCAGTTTTTTTTTTTTGTGAAGCATTTTCTCTCCTTAGATAGAGTGAACTGGGATGGTGATTAACCTGTTCTTACACATTACCTACTAAGTATTTACTAAACCTACCATAAAGTTAAAACACAAACAAAATAAACACAAGCTAAACGATCAAAGAAAGTACCTATATAGAACAAACTTGGTCCAAGCTATATAATACGGCCAGTGTTGTTTCGTACATTTGCTAAGTTTTTAAGGAAGCTCTTTAATCAGGACGGAAATTAGCCAGCAACTCCGAACTGTAAAATCCGTTGCTGCAATACAGTCCGACCACGGCCGAGACTACAAAACTGGTTTTGTTCCATGAAAATGCCTGATCTCGGTATCACCGTTCCTCCCCCTATTGTGCCCCTTCGCTTTGTCTATGGAAAAGTTCTGTATTTCACCACAAAGATAAAAAAAGTATGGCCATTTATAGGCTACTCCGCATTTTGCGGAATGCCTGCAGCTGTCAGCATAAAATTTGTAAATCAAATTAGGTAAACGCAATCATCTGTAGGTTACATATGTATATTATGGCTTTTTTTGCGCCCGTTGTGCACAATTTCCATTTTACCTGTGTATAATTCCCTCCTGTTTCAGTTGCACTTGCGGATGAAAAATTCATTAACAGAATACGTGAAAATATGCTTATAGTATTTTTTAACCGACTTCTAAAAAAGGAGGTGGTTCTCAATTCGGATGTTTGTATTTTTTTTTCTTTATGTTTGCTCGCGCATAACTCCGTAGCTTGCCAACCGATTTGAAAAATTCTTTTTATGTTGGAAAGGGTATACTTCCCAAATGGTCCCATTGAAATTTTATCAAAATCGGTATAGTAGTTTGGTTTTTAAAACCAAATAGCTGGAAAAAATATGTGGAAAAATCATCCATGTATACGAAATTGCGTATTTTTGCTTTCTTGTGACTTTCCAGTGGTGTTGTTAGGTGTGGGGTACCACTAAAAAGTAAAAAAATAAAAAACATTTTCACAAAAAAAAGAAACTGACTTCCAAAAAACACTACAAAGTTCAAAATAACTTCAATTTCGGTAGTCGAAAGTTTTTTTTGTAGTTCCGCATCTCCGTGTGATTTTTTAACGCCTTATTGTTCTTGTTGTTTATTTAATTAAGCTTGATTAATCCGGAAAACCAGACTATAGGTACCTACTGTGGTACTATGTTTGCCTGATCGATGCCAGACCATTGTTTTTGCAGATTTTATTTAGCTAGTTACCTAGGTATGTTCGATGGAGAAAAAACTGCCTATACCTATTGTGCATCTCAATGACTGAGGGAATTAACTGCTTTAGTTGTAGAACTCAATGTCAACTTGATTATGTTAATTTGCCTTCTTCAAGCTGCAATGGTGATAATAATCTACGATAGGTATCCTAATTAAAGTTACAGCTACAACTTGGCAGGAAGCTCAGGAAGGTGAGCGCCAATTAATGGGAAATGCACACTTGGGTACGTGTGCATTTCCCAGATTTATCCAGTTTTAGCGATACGTAGAAAAGGAGTGTAAGTAAATAACAGTTCAAAAGTGGCTTTTATGTCCTAATGGTATGTCACTTGTCAACGCATATCCAATGAACCCAAACACGAGGGTGCTCTTGCTTGGTTTTGGAGTTCCTATAACCACCTAGCTGCATCATTAGACCTGCTCCATAGTACCATATTGCACTGTCTCCAAATTTGTACACGTGTTCCAAGTTTAAGCTTAATCAGATGACAGGATTTGGTAAGTATTTACCTACCAATACCAAACAACCGCAGGCAAATATCTACAGTGCAGTCAGTGAGATGAGGGATCAATATTTTCTATTCGCTTATTTACCCTTACAGGTAAGGTTAGCCTTAATTTTCCACAATCAATGTCATATCTGTCCCGTCGCATTTACCAGAATTTCCCTTCGAGGGTGTTCGAGATGGACGTCCCCAGAGAGAAATGGGGTTAACATCGTTGAACGTAATTTCTGAAGAGGGTCATCAGGAAGATATAATGCCATTTCTGTACCCTTGATGTCTTTTTAAGTGCGGACCCACTTAACCCTAACGCGGGGCGGAGTTTGCTGCTATTCGCTGTCAACTCGAAAAAACTAATGGAATTCACGGAGCTTTTAATATTTTCAATTGTGCCTACTATTATATATTTCCACGGACACCGTGTTTCGTGGTATTTAACTGCTAATGAAAACGATTACTGTTCTGTTTTACGGATAGTTAGGTTATTAATTTTTTTTAAGCGACGCGTGTGCTTTGCTCGAATTGCTTTTCAATGACTAAACGTTTATAGCCGTTTACTTAAATTTAGCCGTTAAGTACTCACTTCGCCTCATATTATATGGGATGGGAGGCCATGGGAACTGGCGAAATTTTGGTGTATTTACTATACCTATATAAGTAGGTACACCTCTGCTCTGCATAAGTAATCCTTTCCTTTGGGAATACAGGTTTGATTTTGATTTCGTTCTTACTTAACTACACCTACATAAGTGAAATTAAGTAATAAACACTGATAACAGTTAACAAACAGCAGTGGCTCCATCTCTACAGAGGGAACTGAACTCGGTAAAGACAACACTCCCGGCGAAATTCTTGGAATCAAAATTGAAACATGGCACTGCTCAGTTGCACACGACGCAACAACTTGAGCAAAGCAAAGCAGCAACCACTCTGGGTTTTGGTGAACCATGATGAATCTCATTATAAGACACGATAACTAGGGGGCGTGCATCACACTTTAAAGTGCCCTGAAAAACTTATGTCATTTGGTCGCCAGTTATATATTTCGGCTGTTATACAAGCAAATTGGGTCAGACAGACAATTAAAAATAGAACCCAGGCAAAACTTAAGTTTGCAGTTTGTTTGTAAGAAAAGAAAAAGAGAAAAACTGAGTAAAAATTGTCTTCGCAGACTTACCTACAAAAAAGTCTGCGCACACAAATGTCGGTGTAATAGAATTTTTTTATTCAGAGTTCAAAGTCTGCACAGACATAAGTCGGCGTCGTGTGGACGCACTATTATACTAAAAGTACGAAGAATTATGAATGATCCCAATTAAACCGTAAATCTAATACTGGTGAAAACCGTAACAAAACTAAATAAAGTAATAGTAACTTTCTACATCCTTAATGGTTAATCGACGGAAACAGCTGTGTTGCCATAGTAAAAGCCATCGTAAAAGCAAGCGTCGAATTTGATTTGACAGTTCGGCGCGTCCTAACAGCTGTTTTACCAATTGCCTCGAAAAAGCACGATTTTAAATTCGGTTGAGCTGTTTGCACGTGTCTGAAAGTTAATTTGAAAAAGAATTGTTGTTCATGTTTGAAAAGTGTTAAAAATGGAAGAAGAAGTCGGGATAAAAGGTAAGTCTTAAAGCTGTACAACCAATAATGCGGCATGGAAGCGTGGTGCGCTGGGTTTTGTGATAAGGAGATCACGCTACCGGTAAATCTTAAGCATTCTAGAAGCTCTAATGCTTTGCAGATATAAATGTATTTCATACTTTTTAATTTCTTTTTAATCTAGCCGAGCTGAATGTGTGCCCACATGTTGTAACAGCAATTTTCTAGCTGCCCTTAGTAAGCGACGCAATTCACTATTGCGACGCTATTTCGTAATATTATCAAGTGCTTTTTCAGTTTTCTGGATGCTGTATTATACCTTATTCTTAATATTGTCTTCTAGACTTGTAAAAATCGATTTTCGCATAGCAATAGGCACGCAACGCGCACGATAAGATGGACACAAAGCCTACTTGAACATAGATTTTATAAAAAAGATTTACGACTTCTAGGGATATGTTTACTTCCTCAAGTATTTGCCAGCCTATTCACAATGTTTAAGCTTCATTATCAA
Organism: Melanchra persicariae; assembly: GCA_947386135.1. Classification (NCBI taxonomy): domain Eukaryota; kingdom Metazoa; phylum Arthropoda; class Insecta; order Lepidoptera; family Noctuidae; genus Melanchra; species Melanchra persicariae. The sequence continues at coordinate 7,509,096 of OX376650.1, read as the reverse complement.
AGCATTTTTCCTCAATACTTTAAGCACAATCCAAGATAAATTGGTTGGTAGTAAAAGTACTTTCCATTTACTTAAGTATTTGAAACAAATTTTAATTATTTTATTTGGCATTCTATATAATTAGGTGATTCTTAATTATTAGGTAGGTACCTATACAGAATCACACAAGCAAGTATGCCTTCCTTAGGTATGGATGAAAGAAATCTTAAAACAAAAGGTATATCAAAATGGTTGTTTAACAAATGCTACCAATATCTTCTACAGTAACACGGCTAAGGAGGAGGCTGTCTGTGGAGGCTGATGATGTGAAGTCACCCTCAACACAATCCACACCAACAAAGAAGAGAGGTGGAAGACTTGCAGCTAAGCCACAGCTGGAACTCATTGATGAGAATGGTAAGAAACACAACCTCTTGTTAGCTAATAAGTTCAAATGTTTATTGGTCTAACTGACTGTTTTAATGCATATCAACATGAAGGAAATGCCTTGTAAAGTACACTGTAACATACAACTATTTTGATTAGAAATCCTTCAAGAAAATCTCATCTATTGATAAGACCTCACAAACATAACAGTAAATCACTGTGGGGATGACAAGAACAAAAATAGAAACACATGTGATCTATAAAGTTCTATTCATATCAGAGAGCACAAAAAATAAGTTACCCCACATGGTGGGAATGGTGGGATTATTAGTTCATTGAGATCTTAAACTGTGATATGTAATAGCATTGAGATATCTCTAGTCTGTCCATTAGGTTCTTGAAGCAGTTCAGTCTGAATTGAAATTGTAGTTATGATTTTATTTTTCATTGAACATATGTAATTAGATAACATTAGTATATTAGTTAATGGTTCATTTCCTAATATGTTGATATTGTTTTATTAATGTGATCTTATTAATTTCATTTGAGATAATGATGGTATTTTTTTTCTATTTTTTATTAATTGAATTAGGTTTTTTTTTTCTTTTCTTAACTAGTTTTTAACCGACTTCTAAAAAAGGAGGAGGTTCTCAATTCGGATGTTTGTATTTTTTTTTTTTTTTTTTTATGTTTGTTCGGGCATAACTCCGTCGCTTGCGAACCGATTTGAAAAATTCTTTTTTTGTTGGAAAGGGTATACTTTCCAAATGGTCCCATTTAAACTTTATCAAAATCGGTTCTGCAGTTTCGTTTTTAAATCCAAATATCTGGAAAAAATATGTGGAAAAATCATTCATTTACACGAAATTGTGTACTTTTGCTTTCCTGTGACTATCCAGTGGTGTTGTTAGGTGTGGGGTACCACTAAAAAGTGAAAAATAAAAAACTTTTTCACAAAAAAAAGAAACCGACTTCCAAAAAACACTAAAGTTCAAAATAACTTTAATTTCGGAAGTCGGTGTCAAATAACGAAGAAGCACCAAAAACACCGACTTCCGAAATTAAAGTTATTTTGAACTTTAGTGTTTTTTGGAAGTCGGTTTCTTTTTTTTGTGAAAAAGTTTTTTTGTAAAACATTCAGACACAATGTAGTTGGTTATTGAATAAATTAGATGTTGCAATACTTTCCTTGAGCCTATTCCATGCTGTTGTGTTAGTCAGGAATTGCTTCTTTGAATTATAATGACTTTTAGTAGCCTATCTTATTACTTAAAGTATCAACAAGCTTATGTATGAGCTTATTGCCATTGTATCTACTGTTATTATATGGCTATTGTATTGTCCTTTACATCAAACTAGTTTTTAGAACAGAGTTTGTTTTAAGTTTTTACTCAGGTTTAGTATCAAATGACATATTCAGAAGGTTAAATTAATATGGTTGAGTTTTTGATATCTATTAAGCCTAGAAGTGACTCATACCTCTTTTTTCATATTTAACCAACATTTTTCTGCACAACATTGTGTTAATGCATTTACATACTGCATTGCATTTATAATAAAGCTACTGCATTATAATAAGTTTAATAACGTCGTCTTTACTTGGTTTCTCTGCTGTTTACTTCATAATTGTTATTGTTTATATATATTTTTTTTATATATTTATTGTATATATTAATAGTACATCTAAGACTACCTACAGTACTGTCTTTCCTTCTCTCTTCAAATCTATCCAAAGGTTGTCTTTAAAAGATCGCTTTTAGCGATAAGGCCGCCCATTGTGTCACCCTATGTAATGTTTTCTTCATATATATTTTCTGTAACTTATATGGTGTACATAATAAAGAGTATTCTATTCTATTCTATAACCTTTGGACTTGACTATTTACTCATACACACAGCATCTATACTTACTCAAGCAGTCGCTGCAGTTCTAGCTAACTTTTAAAATAGAAACTCATAACTTAACAGCTTCAGAAGCAGCCGTTAAAAGAACAAGGAAGTCAACAGTCAAAGAGGCAGAGCCTGTTGAAGAGAAAGCTGTCACACCATCCAGACGCAGTACCCGTATCAGGTCCAACACTAGCATCGTATCAGAGACTCCTGATGTGGCTGAAGAAAAGGGCACACCATCAAGACGAAGCACCCGGATCAAGTCTAACACCAGCCTTATAGCAGAACCTGTGAACGTTAACTCGCCTAGAGCAAAGAGAGCTGCTAGGAGAACCTCTCTAGTTGGTAAGTCTTTTTGTTTATTGATTTCAAGGTTATTGAACTATTTTTGTTATGTTGTAAACTTATTATCACCTAAATATTTTAAGACTTAAATTATAATAATTATAGTTATGAACTTATGACCTTGGATATTGGAAACAGAATAAGTGCTAATTAGTTTTCTGACTAATTCGCACTTACACTTAGTGATGGTGAGAACAACAGATTTGGATTAATATTTATCTGTTTGAAATGTTTCAATAAAAGAAACTTACATAATAAATGTATAATGTATACATTGCCACCAAAAATAAAAAATAGATTGATTGACCAATTTAAATGAGTCATCAATAATAATTGTTCCATTCATAGATTTTTAAAGATTTATCTGATATTCTAATCAATCTATAGTATAATGTGCAGCCAGAATAAAAAGCAGTGTTTTATGAAGTTGTTTTGGTTACATTGTGTTGTTGGTTGGATTTTGTACAATTGAGATTGTATGCAAGTAATTACAAAATACACAAGTGAAACACATTAATTCTAAGGGACATTTTAATATGTACAGGAAGTGATAATGAAGCTTCAATCACCCCAGCCAGGCAGACAAGAAGAACTAGAAATAACTCCACTTCGAGTATTGACAAGCCAGGTAAATAAAATACCATGACTCATTATTACCAAAACTAGCCTAGGAATTTATCAACAAGCTGAAAGATTTCATAACTTCTAGTATGGTTATACAAATTTAATAGTCAGATAAAATTATAGTTCTGTAAAAAATGGAAAAAGATAAAAAGAATATTATCTGCTGTGTAGATAATATTCTTTTTATCTTTTTAACTAACAAAATATACAAAAATATAATACTAACAGTGAAAAAGGAATTAAAATTGATCGAGAAACCCGTTGGTTTCTCGGAATCCCCCTCGCGAAAACGCCGTTTTCTATGGCAGCTGGATGCAGTATCGTCGTCAGAATTCGTGTCGGACTTCTCTTACTAATTGTCAACTTTGAAGCTTTATAACTTCACTGCTAATGAAGTTATTTTAAAAATTATTTCATAATTGCTTACTAGTGATAATAAATGTTTCATTTTGCAATTAAAAAAATTGCATGCATATTTATTATTGAAATAAACCTATTTTTGGGTAGTTTTCTTTGTAGATTCTACTTGGACATTACCTATAATAAACGATTTGGTGCTTTATAACAATTATCTAATTATTATTTTCAGTTGAAACTTCTGCTGGGAAATTAGGAGACGAAATTAAAGAAGTCATTGTAGAAGAATCTGAGAATAATGTAAAAGAAACCAATAGTACTGAAAGGTCTCAAAATGACTCACCTTCACTTAGAAAAAGTCCCAGATTAGTTGGAAAATCAGGCAGGAACAGTTCTTCATTAGATAATGATAACAGGGAAAATGAACCCCGGATTGACAAAGAAGCAAGTGAAACAACTGCTGCTGCTGACAAATCCGTGTCAGAGCCTAAACCTGAACAAAATACTGATATTGTAGACAAAGCACCAGAACAAGTCAACCTGTCAGTGACCAGTAAGAATCTCATACAAGAAATAGAGGAAGCACCCAAAAAGGTCAAAAGCATCTTCAATAAAAGCACCACAGCTGCTGAAGAACCACAGATCAAGACTAAGAGAAACAGAACCAAGTCATGGACCACAATCTCTGTAGAATCTCCTCAGGAGAGCAGCTTCTGTAGCGATAGTGAGGCCACAAAGAAAATAAACATAAATAAAAATGATACTCTTAATTTTTCGAACATTTCTGGTTCTGGTGATGGTATTATGAACACAAGCAATAAAAATGACGAAGCTGATAAAGAACAAGATAATGTTTCTCGGAATTCATCAACTCTCTCAAATAAGAAAAAGAAGAAAAGGCATGAAATGTCCACGACAGCAGAGACTGAAACATCTGTGCATGATGTATCAGTATTCAATACATCTGTGAACAAATCAGCAACTAAACTTTCTGAAGCTGAAGAAGTTTCTAAAGATATCAATGACGAATTAAAAAACTCAACAACAAAACATGACACCAGTTTAACTCAAAAATTTTTCGAAAAACCACCAACTGGTGTTGTTCAATCTTTGGTATTTATTGAAGACTCTGATTCTAATAACGAAGTCACTGTAAAGGAGAATAATGATAAAAGTTTTGATAGTGGAGATCAATGTGTTCCAGTTGTAGACCATCCATCAGTAGAAGATGAACCATCTAAAAATCCACAAAATAATCTTAGCTATGAACCAATGGATATTGATGAAACTATGCCTGAAAACGTATCACTTTCGAATTTCATCGACAAAAATGATTCTATAATAGAAAATAGAAAGTCGATCTTAAACTTCTCTCAATTTAAAAATGATAGTTTCAATAAGTCGAAAAGGAAGTCCGGAATATCAAATGTAGTCCCAGAAGAAAATGTTGATGAGACATCCATTACATCTCCAAGGAAATCTTCCATTCCAGAGATGGTTGTGACTGATGCAGAAGAGAATAATAAGTCTAAAAGAAAGTCGTCCATAAATAATGATGTTTCCGAAGATACTACAGATGGAGTTTTAGTCATTGACATGGATAACCATGATGAAAGTATTAATAAAAAAGCAAATAAATCCAAACGGAAGTCTTCCATATCTAATATTGTAACTGAACAAAATATTGATGAAGATTCCAATACATCTACAAGGAAGTCTTTAAACGCAGATATGGATAACCATGATGAGAGTATTAATAAAAAGGCCAATAAATCCAAACGGAAGTCTTCCATATCTAATATTGTACTTGAACAAAATACTGAAGACTCCAATAAATCTACAAGGAAGTCTTTAAACGCAGATATGGATAATCATGATGAGAGTATTAACAAAAAGGCCAATAAATCCGAAAGAAAGTCTTCCATATCAAATATTGTAACTGAACAAAATACAGATGAAGACTCCAATAACTCTACAAGAAAGTCTTTAAACGCAGATAAGTCCAATGACCATAGTTTGAGTAAGGAGGCAAATAAATCAAAGAGAAAGTCTTCACTATCCAATATTGTTTCTGATGAAATTACAAATGATATCTCAAACAAATCTACTAGAAAATCATCAGTAACAGAGCTAGCTAATAATGATAATATGGACAAGAGTTTAAATAAATCCAAAAGAAAATCTTTGACTGCTATGGCTGTTGAGGTTACTATGGATAATATAAACACTTCCATTTTAGATGACATTAATGGTGTAAATAAGAGTTCTAACAAATCCAAGAGAAAGTCATCAATTTCAAATATGCCTAATAATGAAAGCATGGATAAGAATTCAGATAAATCTAAAAATAAATCTGCTCTCTATTTAGATAAGACTGAAAATAACGAAAATAAAAGTACTCTTGTCTTGTCTCAACTAAAAGATGTTTCAGAGAATGAAATAAATGCAGAGTCCACTGTGGCCAAAGATAGCAATGATTCAAATGAACAATTGTCAAAATCAGTAAATGTGCCAAATGTTACCACAGAAAAAGATTCTGACAAGAAGAATCTATCGCTAACTTATTCCACAAGTACGCCTCTTCAACAGAAATCTTTGAAAAAGTTAGGTCTGCAGATAAATACTTCAATTATTGCCCCTAACAGTTCAAATAAAGTTGATAAAAAGAACTCTTCTAATAAGTTTATGAAAGAAGCGCCAGTCACGTCTGAAGAAGATGGTTCTAATTCCTCAGAAGAAGAGGAAGACGATGAAGAAGAAGATGTCGAAGAAGAATCTGAAGAAGAGTTGTCAATGAAAGATAGCAAAATGATCGAAGATGAGGCTGAAGAAGCTAGTGATGATTACGAATCTGGAGACAGTAGGGATGAGGATGAAAGGGAATACGAAGAACAAAACAATATAAGGGAAAAAGGTGAAACACTTAATTCAGATGAAGAGGAATTCTCTGATGACTCAGATTACGAAAAAGACTCGTTTATTGTAAGTTCCGATGCGGAAGATCAAGATTTGCTCAGTGGCTCCGGCGATGACCTTTCCATGAGTGCTGACGAACTCACTATGACTGCAAATTCTAAAAAGAAATTCAACGAACGCAAGATAAAAGAACAGAAAAAAGCATCCAGAGAAATGTATGAGGCAAGACATAAACTGAATGAGTCTGATAAGAGCGTCAAATCGCCCAAGTCGAAGAAAAATAATCGTCAGCGCTTTGACACGTCTTCATCAGAATCGGAAGAAGAAGTTACCGCACAGCCAAAGAAGAATAGACGTCTAAGAATCGATTCCAGTCATGAGACAAGCGTTTTGCAGTCAGACACAGACAAGTCACTGTCTAAGAAGAAGAAGAGCAAGGCTAAACGCTTATCAGAATCAGTGTGTGATGATGATGAAACAAATGAAAAAGAAATCACACTTTGTGATGAAAACCAAACAGACAAATATGATCCTTTGGCATTGCTCAATGTCATCAAAGAAGAGCCAAAGACTCCTCAAAAAGGTCTGAACATTTCGACAGTAGCTCTAACCAACATGGATGAAGTTGAAGAAGTAAATGTTGAAGAAAATGTGTCAATTCTGAAATCAAACCAAACATCTGACCCATTGCAAGCTACTATTGCAGAAAATGATGAAGAGGACGACACTGATGAGGGTTCAATAAGTGAAAACGAAGAAATAACACAAAACTATGAATCAGTTCTCAATAATTTGAACAAATCTGGCTCAAAGAAGATTAAAACCTCCAACATTTCTTTGGATTTGGAGAAAAAGAGTAAACAAAAGTCTAAAGAACCTATTGTGGACCAACTGAATCTTACACAGGTCAAGAAATCTAAGAAAAAGAAAGGAGATGCTGGTGAAAACGCAGTAGAACCTAAGAAACAAGACAAATCTTTGAACAAGAGTGTAGATAAAGTTGCTAAACAAGACATCACAATATGTGAAGGTTCATCCGATTCTATTGACATGAAACTGTTATTCACTGAAGATAGCAATGACAGTGAAGCTGTAAAAGTCGATAAGAAGGAAGCTGTGACGGAAGCTGCTCAAAAAGAAGATGATGAAGAAGCCCCTGGAGATTTCATACCTCTGAAAAGAAGTCAGGGCAAAACAAACATTCTTGAAAATATGGGTATGTATTTTATTCACTTTTGATTAATATTTTATAAGTCTCAGTTTTACGTCATTTAAAACAAACATACCAGTCATCAGTTCATTAGCATCAAAATATAGGAAGCTCTGCAATTTTGAACAGGTCTGACACCTGTTAAAAATTGTTTAATCATCCACAATGTTTTGACATGCTTTGTTTGTTTTATTATGCAACAACTATGCTATCACACTATAAACTTTTCCAAACAGGGTAATAGCTGTTTTATAACACTGCCTTTTTTTATTGAATAAAACACTGATCAAAAATTTTAATGCACTCATAATTCACACAATAGGCTTTATTTCCTGCCAGTGTTGTTGAATTTTTTAGAAAGAGTCATCACAAAGTGCATTTGGTGGAACACGGATGGGTTTTTGTCAGTAAGAGTCTGACACTCCTTTCCGCTCTGCCCAGAGCGGAAGGATTCAATTGACGATTTCCCATACTAAAAAAAAAGAATTAATTTACACAAGTGTTGACATATTTTATGGTAAATCTTTTTCAGATACTGCTAACATGTCAAAGAATGAGTCTATACTGAATGGAAGTGGCAAGAAGAAGAATAAGCGCAAGTCTTTCCAGTCACAAGAGACTTTAGAAATGGGTAAGTTATATTCTAGAATATTTTAGTATAGATGGTACCTAAGGCTTTGCAGATATATACACTATAAATCAAAACTAGATCATTCTGCCTAGCTTTTCCGACCTATGTTGCGATCAGCTTCCAGTCTTGAGCGGATGCAGCTGAATACCAGTATTTTACATGGACCTACAGCCTACCCAATTCGGAAACTTTCATTAAACGGCGCCGTTTAATCAACGGCCTAAGTGACATCCCAGCATTTAATTGAACCAAATATTTTGGTTCAAAGTCGTTGAATGACTTGCCAAGCAGACAATTAAACGGCTGATTAAGCTAGTTGACTCAACAAATACATAACGTAATTTTGTCAATTCCAGGTGCCCTTGAAGACGATAATTTAGGTTTCTTTATAGACACAACTGGCACTCTCACTAGCGAAAATAAGCCTGATACCAATACTTCGATCAAAAGCAGTGCCAAGAAGAATAAACAAAAGAACAAAAATTTGTCTTTCACTGGAAGAGAAGAAATTCCTGTTGATGGTAAGTTGATTTAACCATTTTTAGGGTTCCATAGTCAACAAGGAACCCTTATAATTTCGTCCGTGTCTGTCGGTCCGCGGCTTAGCTCTAAGAATCTTAGCGCTAGAAAGTTCAAATTTTGTATGGGTAGACATATTAATACGGCCGACAAAGTGGTACTTAAAATAAAATCTTGAAAAAAAAATATTTTAGGGTAAACACACACGTAAACTGGCGATGATTTTTTTATCGTCTATCCCATGTGAGGGTGTGCGAAAACCATTATTCCTTACAAGGATCCGTTTGTGAAATATTATGCTGTATAGTGCTAATTTTTGTTAGAGGCAAGTGTCCCATCCTCTGCCAGCTAAACGGCTGTTTTTGGGGACACAATTTAAAAGGAAAAAAACTATCACAGCCAAGTAGGCTTTAAAAATTAACAAGTAATAGTTGTAAATACGGAACCCTACATTGCGCGTGGCCTGACACGCACTTGGCCGGTTTTTTGTTTAATAAATCCACTTTGTTTTTTCGTAGTATCTTTGTCACCGGGTTATTGTAAACGCCGTAAATTTATAAAAAATCGTATGAAATCGTAAACTCTTTCTTTTCAATGATTCACGGATATATTGTAAAAGTTTACAATATATCCGTGAATCATTGATTTTTCGATGCGATTTCTTGTATTTTAAAATTATCTGTAATTGCGATGTATCGAAACCGATGAATGAAGATTTATTACAATCTCTAAATATTTGCATTATTCCAGTGAGATTTTCAATATCTTGCTGCACCTACTAAGCTCGAAGAATATTATCATTTATATTAATTATCAGTTCCGTATGGTGTCGAACGTAAAAGAATAGCACCATCCCATCACTTCCCGTGGGTGTCGTAAGAGGCGACTAAGGGACTCACCAGAGAATGCGCAGCAGCATTCTCTGTAGGTACATAACTACAGCTACACTGCGATCGCCAACCCGCCTGCCAAGCGTGGCGATTATGGCAAACCCTCCCATTTGGGGGAGGCCTATGTCCAGCTGTGGACGTCTTTCGGCTGATATGATGATGATGATTAATTATCGATGTATATCCGATATCAGAAATTATTAATAATTACACTTTTTAGGGTTCTATACCCAAAGGGTAAAAACGGGACCCTATTACCAAGACTCCGCTGTCCGACTGTCTGTCACCAGGCCGTATCTCATGAACCGTGATAGCTAAAAACAGAATAAAAAAATAATTAAGTGGGCTACCATACAACAAACGTGATTTTTTTGCCATTTTTAGGGTTCCGTACCCAAAGGGTTAAACGGGACCCTATTACTAAGACTTCGCTGTCCGTTCGTCTGTCACCAGGCATCTCATGGACCGTGATAGTTAGACAGTTGAAATTTTCACAAATATTTTATTAACCTTCCAGAAAATTCCAACGGCGCACCTCTTGAGGTTTCATATCGCAGTGAGAAAAACAAATCGAAAACGAACTTGAATACAACCCAAAATAATGAGGCAACAACAGAAGATGATGTCGCCGTCGGAACTCCGAGTCAGAGTGCTAAAAAGAAGAAGAACAAGAACAAGAAAGGACTTAACAGCTCTCAAAATGCTGCAGAGATCAGTGTTATTGAAACTACAGGTTTGTTTTCATTTATTTATTTCTTACTTCCATGGTGTATCTGTATTCTAGATTTCATACAAATCTGATCCGAAGGCCGGTTACTTCGTACCTACTTAGCAGTTGGTGGAAAAAGTATGATTACTTTAGATTTAAAAAAGTTAATGTTATTCTAAATGCTCTTTTGCACGATAATTGTAAAATTACACCTTAACGACATCATTAAGGTGTAATTTACATCTTCTTTCGCCTTATGTTGGCTCGTAGACTTGCGCGCCGTTCCAAGGCTTTAAAAATACCCTTGTTTCGAGCGTTTCATCAACACCCAGCTCGTCCAGAATAACAACGCTTTTAGGATGCTGATGCGTCTGCCGCGGCATTTTACGCATCTGCCATGTCTGCTAACGCGCGTATCGATGACTTTCATGCCATTCTCCGTAAGAGAGCCGTATCAATGCTAGTCGTGTCCGCAGCAGTAGCAACGGCATCCATATCGTTGTAGCTAGCGAACAAACTCCCCAATATTGTGTTATTGTATATTATTACATGTTGGAAGTAATTTAATTAAAATTAGTTTTTAATGATCTATACATATAATAAATTTTAAATAAAAATAAAGAATAAGTTTGTTTATTCACTTTTCAATTATTTTCATTGTAAATTTGTAATGAACTTAATTGTTTTATTAATTACTTATGATTTTAATAATTGTAATGAATGGATGTGTTTTATTAAATTTTAATGATTTTAACTATTGGTAATTTTTGAGTTCTCATTTATTTTTGATTTTAACAATACAATGAACTTATCTAATATATCATTTCCAGCTATGTATTACATACTTAATGGTTAAAGTTTCTTATTGTGGCGTGTATTTTTTAGCTAGTTTTAGTTACTAACATAGTATGGATCACTTCTGTATCTGAAATAAACGAATAAAAATAAAGTTTTAAATCATGTTTTGTTTCAGATGATGTCCCAGAAAAATCTATTAACATTTCCGTGACCAATATAGAAGGCAGTGCTAAAAAGAATAAGAAGAGACTATCCGAATCTCAGGCAGCACCGGAAACAGGTAACTATAATATTTTCGTTTTAACTTCCGCAAGTTGTATGATTCAAGGTTGGTCATGATTTGATATCGGAACCTGTCACGTATATACTTACATAAAATAGGCATGTATTTAACGCGGCGACAAACTAACCTGTTATAGGGTTTTAAAAATAATTAAGATGGGTAGCAAAAATAATAGGTTGGCAGCTACAGTGAAGTAGCATTTTAAGTATAAAGTAGCAGCTTTATATAGAGTTGTGAGCTCTGTTTAAATTTAAATTGGCAGTGATTCTAGTATAAATAAATAAATATTTTTGGGTGGTTTAAAAAAAATAACCACGAAGGGGATGGCGGGGTCTGTTCGCTCGCTTCGCTCGCTCACTTGACCCCGCCATTCCCTTCTAACCTAACCTGTCCGAGTCGCGGTGCCCCAAGTCACGAGCTCGCTTCGCTCGCTCTTACACCAATTAAAACACATATACGTATGACATCCCACTGTTAATATTAGCCGCCAAGTCATTATTTTTTGTAACCAATTAGTTAGTCGCCTAATAAGTTGTTATTCGCCTCAAAAATAATTAGCCCATAAAATATCGCCAAAATAATAAATTTGACCTCGTTTAGTAATTGTCAAGACGTAACAAATTATATTTTACTTACAGAAATAGCGACACCCGTAAAACCTATCCTCAATGTTTCTTCGGGCAGTGCTAAGAAACAGAAACATAAGACAAATTCGGAAAGTGCTGCAACGGAGCCATCCGCGGAAACTCTCCTGAATGTTTCTTTAGGCAGTGCTAAAAAACAAAAACAAAAAACCGTTTCAGAAAGTGCAGCAACAGAAATCGAGTATGTAAACAAAGGTAAACAATATTGAAAAACACATACACATCTTTTTAACTGCATGCAAGTTTTGTTTTAGCAAATAGACATGCTTAAATTTTATTAATTACTTACATGAAATTATTCTTTAGCAGAAAATGAAGATGTAATCAACCAAGAGTTGGTCACAAAGAAGCGCAAACGCAAATCGTCTGTCAATCAAACAATTGATGAAATAGTAATCAAAGGTTCGTAGATTAGTTCCATCTTCAATCAAGCAATTATCCCGATAGGGGTTAATTTATGGCACTACAAATCCCTGAGTTTTAGTAATTGTGGTAAAAGGATTAGTCAGCTAGACTCAGATTTGCACCAGGGAGCGCCAGGTGTCCGGAATCTCAGTACAATATTTTTAACGCCGCTAGGGGCTCCCCGAACCTCTACATATATTATATTCGGAACAATAGGCATCTGAATTATTACTAAACGCGGCATTACTTTCTGATATCAACATGGGCGCCGGCTGGGGTGGTTTACTTGCACCCCCCTGGCTTTCAATAAATCATGCGAAAACATGAAGAAATAAAAAAAAAATTAAAAGCTTACTAGTATGTAAAAGAGAACTAAGCAAATCCGAGGCGAAGTAGGTACCTACTTCGAACTCCTGTGTGAATGGGCAAAAGAAAACATATCCTATTCGAGACAGGGCGGGGTTTTTAAGATGTACTCCCTGGCTTTCAATAAATCATGCGAAAACATGAAGAAATAAAAAAAAAATTAAAAGCTTACTAGTATGTAAAAGAGAACTAAGCAAATCCGAGGCGAAGTAGGTACCTACTTCGAACTCCTGTGTGAATGGGCAAAAGAAAACATATCCTATTCGAGACAGGGCGGGGTTTTTAAGATGCACTCCCCTGAAAGTAGTTCTGCCGGCGCGGCGCCCATGGATCTCAAGCATAATCGAAATTTGGCTGTAGTAACTGTTTGTACGTCTGTCTATCCATCTGTACCCTATGTTAACAATTTATTATTTTATTTCAGATGACGTAAAACCTACTAATGACGAGTCTATAATGACTAAAAATCAAAAGAAGAAGAGGAAAATTTCTAATAATGACGAGGACAACAAACCTCAAGTTGAAGGTGAGTACTTACATTGTAGCTCATTAGGATCCTTTTCATGTCGAGCTCCTCGACGACTTAAACTAGATAGGCTTTGTAAGATGGGAATGAATCTCTCCTCAAGACTCAACTATATAATTATTTATTAGTTGTGTGTATTTTATCTATGGGCCTCAGTTGCCTGATAATAAAGTGATTCATCATCATCATATCAGCCGAAAGACGTCCACTGCTCGGCAATATAATATAATAAAGTGATTATTATATTATATTATATAATGTCATTAATTTTAGATCTGGTTGACGAAGCACAGGAGCAAGCAAATACACCTGTTGAAAATTCCAAAATGAGAACTAAAGCACAACAAAAAGTGGATGAAATTAGTGATGGTATGATATTTTTTTTCTAACTGTTCTAAACCCAAAACTTTCAAACTATATAAATCATTTAAATGTAATTATGTTCTGTTAGTGCGATCATTGAACTCATGGTTTGATTTCAGGAGCTACCAAAAAGAACAAAAAGAGGAAAGAGAGAGATGATGACGACTCCAGTAAAATATCAAAGGTCTAGTATTTCTTTAATATTTTTGATATCTTGAGCAAAAATTATAAGGAACAAACATGTATAATTAACGTAATGCATATTAATTATATTTCGTTTTACAGGTTCTTAAACAAAATTCGTTTGACAAGGTCCACGTTCCACGGTTGCCTTCAAATGTTCTAAAACAACTAGATGATAAACCTAAAAATGATGTAGTTGAAGCTAAGAAAGTAAAAGTCGTATCTACATCGGAATTTGTTGTGGAAGAAACCAAAAGGAGAAGAAATAAACCTTCGAACTACTTAGAAGAAAGTGTTTACTGTATCAACGATGATTTGGATGAGAAAAAGCAAAAGCGTTCCATCAAGAACCCCAAAGTTTTGCCTTTCATACCAACTGCCTCAACGTCAGACAGCGGTTTTACCACTAAATTTAGAGTCAATGTAATTCCTCAGCAAACACAATTTGTTGCTCAATCCAGCGATGTATCTAACTTCAAAAACGATTATCTCAATAAGAAAAGAATAAAGAAATTAGGCACGTTTGAAATGTATAAAAGACAGAGGAATATTAAAATAGCCAAATTCTAATATTCTCTCAACAATGTTGCCATGATACCGCCTGATTACTTTCCAGTGTTAATTTAGTTTATAGGCTGTTTATATTTTCTACTCATTAATTTGGCTGTAATGTCTCTTTATTGTTAGATCTTTATAGAAATGTTGCAATTGTTATGAATTGAAAACTGCCAAAAGTAAAGATGGTAGATTTTGAAAAGCATTAATATTTAAAATCTTTCATTGTAGACTGAAAAGTTATAGCTTATTGTTTTGAGCATGGTTGGCATTTTGCTTGTTTTTCGACATATATGTTTTTGTGTTAATTATGTATTTAAAATGCCTGGAATCAAAGCTTTGTATAAATTGCTACTGAAGGCAGAATGGAAAGCTATGATGCGATGCAGTGCATTTAGTTTGATTCTTTTCTGCGCGTTGTCGTGTATAATGTGTTTAATCATATCAATTTATCGCATCCTGATACATTATTTTTTCAAAGTTATAACAGTGCCAAAAAGAAAAACGATTTTTCTCTGATGAATGCAGAATTTATTACCTACTGAATTTATATTTTTAAGATTACCGCCAGAATGTTCAACGTTGTTGTTAGTTGCCACTAGAGAGCGCTGGCGTCAGAAAAAAGTGGTATCGCCCATGTGCCTTCAGTTTCCTATTTTCGTCACTATTATTTGGACATTCTATTATTTACTTCAATAAAAATATTCTTTGAAAAGAAATTGTTATTTTAACATAGACTTTCATCGGTATAAATTTACACACACGGTAGAAGTACTTCCCGCCTTATCATGCCGGTGTAAACAAACCGCCATGTTGTTGTGAATGGAGGAGCCATGTTACCGGTAAGTGTTGTCGTAAGTATAATAAAAGATGCATTTTAACATGAAGATATACTGTAAAAAATTAACTTGAAAATTATCAAATATAAATTTATACTCGGAAGAAGTTTTTTAGAGATTATCCGTAAAAAGTTTGGTAATTGAGTAGTGACGTCAATTCATGTCGAGGTGAACTCCAATAGAAACCATTTAGGGTTAGTCACGTGGGTTGATTCAGCCAATAGAAGAGAAGACCATTCTTTGTGTACCTTTTCACAGTATAGTAAAACAGATTGTGGTTTTTATTGGAGTGAGTGGTGTATATCTGTCAATCTAATGACGTTAAAAGCGTAAATGTGTGAAATTCAGGATTATTCTGTCGAGCTTAAGGATATTTATAACAGTAAATATTCGGTAAGTGATGTTACAATCGTAGAATAAGCTTATTATTCATTCTAGTTCGAAAAACAAGAAATTTGTAATGGGAAAGTCCAATGAGTTAACATGTCCCGCTCTTTTCGATGTCATAAAGCAATTTTGTTGTAATCAGTGAAACAAAGTATGCAAATTCTGTGGTAAAACATTATTCTGCATGTCCGCCTTCGATCTTTCTAATTTGCTTTTAGTTTCGTAGTCAGTTTGTCAAAGTGGCGGGAAATCATTCCACCTCTTTCTCTCATGGACGGTGTAGAATCTTGTACGAAATACCTACCTAATTGATTAGGTAATGTCTGAGATCGTATCGCCTCTATAAATGCTTTTAGCTGGTTTTAAAATATTACTAAAATACCATGTGTTAAATCTTAAAATTGTTTTTGTTTTCAACCTCCTCAATTTCGCTAAACAAACATATAACGGACATTCATTATTTTATATTCCGTCTCTTTTCCTCCCAGTTCTTCAATGTGTTGTTGATAAGAAACTACAGCGGGAATATTATTATTATTTTGTTCGTGTTGTGTTTTTGTTTAAAAATAATGTGTTGATAGATTAGATAATTGTTGTTTATTAAGGAAAATTGATATCTTGACTAAATATAGGAAAGTCCAGTTAAAAACGGCGGCAATTAGTCGTCAATGAACTTACAACAGGCTCACATGAACGGTAGTAAAATTGTAGTAGGTATAGGTCGTACGGTACCAACACCTAGGTATTGTATAGTATGTAGCCCGTAGGTATTCCTGTTCTATTTGCGATGTAGGGTTGCCTCACCTCGTTTTAAAATAAACGTTCTATAAACGAAAAAGTACTACCTACCTTTAATTCCTTCTTTTTGATAACCAAGTAGGTAAGTGACTACTTGTGCCTGTTTTTTGTTTGATAATAATAATGTAATCTTCAAAAAATCTTTTTAGTAGGTATTATACGTACACGGATAGGTACCTACCTACCTATTCCAATGTAGAACCAACTGGAAAGGATTTGTTAGTGTTATTTAAAGTAAATGTGACTGGAAAAGTTAATTTATAAATAATTGCTGTTTTCATTATACAAATCTAGTGCAAACCATTCTAACCGGTCTTCCTAGAAAATAGGTTACACATTTTTACCATCATTTTGAAAAAAACAGCCTACTTTTATATAAGGTTAAAAATATAGAAAATCAATAAATCAGCTCAGAAAACATAATAAGTAAGCACAACTTTTTTGTTATTGTAAAATGGTAATAGGTATAACGTACAGAAATTCACGAAGCGATTTGTTCCCACGGCCGGTTTTGAGCGAGCGAGAATTTCAAAACGTTGAACAATGAGTGCAACGTGCTCTTGTAGTTGTGAATGCACGGACGAATCGGTGTGGCATTGCATTGTGAGCATGTGTGCGTGCAGTAGTGCACTCGGCGAGACGGGCCGGTTGGCGTTTTACTGCAACCTATCAATGCGTCGCGTTTATCAATGTGTTTCTATGAAGGTATATACAACTAGAATGCACCATTTCAAGTAAACTTTCTTGTCACCCCTTAACAATCATTGCTGCATTTTACTAAAGAGTATATAGGCCTCTCACATAGTAGTAGAGATATCATAGCGAACACCGAACTGGTTTTAGAATAAGGTATGAAAACATTAAATTTAATTTACCAGACAAATCACAATTACAAGTTAACAGTAAAATTTAAATTATAATATAAGTCGAGAAAATCGGACCACGGACTAGCTTACGAACGATGGATAGTAATGGGTGGGTACCATTGCATTCCTACAAAGGAGACCTTCACAAAAATAAAAATAAAAAATTATGACTCAACAATATCTTTCGACTTTCGAGTTCTCGTGGGTTGCGGTGGTGACTTTTGCTGAAAAGCTTTAGGAAAAGAATGAGCGAGCAAGCTAGCTCGAAATTTTTTGTCACTGATAAGTTAGATTTTATTTTTAACCGACTTCTAAAAAAGGAGGAGGTTCTCAATTCGGATGTGTTTTTTTATGTTTGTTTGCGCATAACTCCGTCGTTTGCCAACCCATTTGAAAAATTATTTTTTGTTGGAAAGGGTATACTTCCCAAATTTAAACCGATTTTGATAAAATTGCAATGGGACCACCCATTGCAATTTTATCAAAATCGGTTCAGTAGTTTGGTTTTTAAATCAAAATAGCTGGAAAAAATATGTGTAAAAATCATCCATGTATACGAAATTGCGTATTTTTGCTTTCCTGTGACTTTCCGGTGGTGTTTTAGGTGTGGGGTACCACTAAAAAGTAAAAAATGAAAATTTTTAGACGTTTGTCAATTTGACATTACGATTTGGGATTGGGATGGATCCATAATAATATTTTAACATCCCGGGTTGGGAACGCAAAATATTTTTCCTTAATGTATATATATCAGCTACACAACTCATATTTAAATATGACCACGCATTTCTTGTAACACCCTGCATACCTACAAAAGAAAATCTAAAATACCCGAGAGGGAGTTCGTTTGTATTCTCAAGCTTTCCTGCTGAAGTCAACAATTATTATGAAGTTTCTCTCCTACCTATTTAATTTTCTATCCGGGCCCTCGGGGCCACATCCAAGGCTGTAGGCACAACCCTAATTTAGGTTAGGCTGAAGGTCAATTCTTGTACTTCAAAAACAAATCTAAGTGACGACTAGCACTTTGTCCGCGCGGATTTAGTAGGTATTCCACAAACTTCAACGCCCCCTCTCCCCTCTTTTAAAGGTTAGTTTTGGAAAATTAAGCACAACTAGGTAATTTCTATCTGCTTATTCTGTGGTCTCAGGAGGCCCTAGACAATGTACCTACCATTCAATTAGCGAATGCGATAGCATCTGTCAATCCCATACATTTTTGACGTATTGACAATCGCCTTTGCCACGCTACCGTTGACAGAATCTCACTTGTCTCGAGCAACTGTTCATCCCGTCAGGGGTTGATTATGCAAGAATTCTTACATCTGTTTCGATTATCCCACTTTTAGTTTGTTCATAGCCATCCGACGGCATGTGCTAACTGCACAGGTTTTTTTTTACCTGGGTCATGTCATGTCTAATCAATCGTGAGCAAGTCCGTAATCCGACTCAAACTTGACTGGTTTTGGGGCGGTCGTGACCGCAACCTTTTTTGAGAGTTGGATGCGCCCGGGCTAGAAGGTGAAAACATTTTCAATCTCGCTACGCTCGCTAGCTCTTAAATCCTCTATTCTCAAAACTTTAGTTTTTCAGTATGAGTCGACAAAGTACCTAACTATTCTATTTCTGAAAAAAATATACAAAGAAAATTTAACATACCTGAGAAGGTTCCATGTTTTCGTTTCGCTCGCTGTTGCATTCTGCTTATTCATTCTCATAATTCTCAGTCGCTTTTGACCCCCCCCCCCACCTAATAAAAGCTAAAGTTCTCTGTGCCAGAAAGTATTTTGTAATTTTTATTTTAATTAAAGTAAAGCATGTATTTTGCCCAGCTCTGCCCCTCCCCTAAGTGCCTGAGCTCGCTTTGCTTGCTCTTGAGTCCTGCTTGGATTAACCAGTTCAAAAGGTTTTGAAGGGTTGGACCGTGATATCACAGGTTGTTAGGTTGGATTGGTTATCGTGCGTTTATACCCTTATAAGAAAATCATCAAATGACTCCTGCTGCTCTGGGTGGAGCGGGAGTGAGTGGCAGACTCTTACTGACTAAAACCCATCCGTGCTCCTCGTAGTGCCCTTTAATTTCCAGGACCGCGGTAACTCTTTCGAACAAAATCGGCAACCGCGTTTATACCCTTGAACAGCATTCGCAAGGGTGGCTGTGTTTGAAGTAGTTAGACCTACTATGCAGGCACAGTAAAACTAGTTCCTCCAACATCACCGTGGATGGAACCGCAACAAAATCAATAGGCACATCTTGGGATTCGGGACTTTGTAGGACAAAACGATTTTGTTAAAATAAATAATTCTTTTACCCACAAGTTCTTAAGCCGATCAAATAATTAGAAAGTTGAAAAAAGGTCGGCAATTCACTACAACGCACTGCCTGCTTGTTTGACCTGCTTTTTTTATGGATGGGAAATCATCAAATGACTCCTGCCGCTCTGGGTAAGCGGGAGCGAGTGTCAGACTCTTACTGACTAAAACCCATCCGTGCTCCTCGTAGTTCGTTTTGTTTTCCAGGGCCGCGGTAACTCTTTCATCAAAATCCGCAACCCTGGCAGGAAAACCTACCTGCTTACCTAGTACCTACCAGTCATAATTAAAAAATATTTTAATATCATAGCAATTATATTACGAAAACTTCGGAAAATGTGAAATAAAGTAGGTAACTACCTGTTTTATTTCACATTTTCAGATTCCTATTCATAGATCGTTGAGTCAGTAATTTACAGTGAGGCCGTTGACCTCCGCCATCTGTCTTTTCCGACTGCCTCACGTATGTAGGTATGTTGTGCAAACTTGAAATAATTCACAATTTCAAACTTGTAAGGATGATAATTTATGCAGAACTAAAAGATCTATCTCATTTCTACTATGGAGTGAAAACTGGGACTTCATCGACTAATGCAAAATTTGCTATTCGTCAACTAAATCGATGCCATCTCATTTTCCGGTCTAGACTTAGCATGTAGGTACCTACATAAACATCTTCTCACCTAGCTATAAAAGTTGAGCTGAAATATTTCAGTTTCCCTCCCCACGTTTAAAACAGGCAACTTCGAGAAAGCTGAGGTGAGGGGACAAACTCGCGCATGCAATCAATACGGAACCCCACCCAGATGCTTTCGTATCGAGGTTGCGCGCGCAATATTTATCCCAATGCGACTATTTCGCGCCAAACAATTTTGCAAAGCTAAGTAAATTAATATTAATAAGGTAAGGAATAAGAAGATCAGACAATAGTGACGTTGTACGGTTGCATTTTTTACTTTACCAAATGCTAGTTAGTAAGGCATTTAGTAGTGAATAGTTAATTACTTTATTTAATTAATATAGTAGGTATATTACATTTAGCTGCCTCTGCTGCGGTAACAATTACTAATTACCTAAAGAGTAGAAATCATTCAATACATTTTTCCGAGACGTCGAGTTTCCGCGCCTCGTGCACGAGCGCCGACCATCGGCGCAAGAGCCGACCACGATGAGTTCAAGGCGAGCGCGCGCGGTCAGGTTCGAGGACACGGCGGCGGCGGCGGCCCCTTGCGGCGCCTCCACATCTCCCCTCCATAATACTCACCATCTACTCTGCTGAAACTTGTAGGGGCTGAATATTATTATTTTACAAAAATCGCATGAAATCCGGAATTATACTTACTTTTATAGACGCTCTCTTCATCATTAAACAGTTTTTAACAGTCTAAAGACCCAGAACCAGCTGCTAGTGAAAACGTCACCTAGCATCCATACACATGGTAGCAAGATCACTAGCTACCGCATTATTTTGTTATCTGACTTATTTTATTATAATATATATAAGTCTATACATACACAATGTACAAATTGCCCACTGACTGTCCATGTGTTTAGCTTTAGATACACTATCCTTAGCTCATTAGTCATTACCAAATGTACCTACCTATTTCGTAATTTGTATAGGTAGGAAGTGTAGGAACCTATTTGGCAAATTAGTACTAGACAATCTAGACATGAGATTAGCCTATGTAACCACATCGATAGGTTGTAAACTTGTGTGACCTATTTGATACGCTATGTGGAAAAAACTTAAAATATCATAATAGGTATTAATTTAGCTACCTGCTTCATAGGTACATACTCGTACGATACCGTCTACCTGGCTGGTGCAAAAACTATAAAATGTCTACCTACCTATATATTTTTCCAAGTTATATTCATATAGCACGTTGTCGTTCGTTCGTGAGTAAGATGAACTCGAGAAATATTAAATTTTGAGTTCATGGTCCTCAATGACACGACATCAGTGCTCTGTGCTGTCTTATGGTCATGGACATTTTTTTTTTACTACCAACCCAATCGCTAGAATCTTATACCTAGGTTTAAGATTAAAGAGGGGCAAGTAGGGTATTATTATTTTGCAACTGCCCACGTTGCCCGCGAATATTTTTGCCTGCTAAAATGTATACCGACCTCCTAGTAACTGAACAAATACTTGCGTTAACTTCAAAAGGGAGCGGCGCGCGGCTTGGCTGCTATGTATCAGGGGTTGATTCACCCCTCTTTCGATCCCATATAGCTGTCTCTTTTTCTCACCCCATTTGTACCCTTCTCTTTTATGCCTGCGGAATAAGGTGTGTGTCCAATTTTCGATCCCGTTATCCTGCTTGGGCGGGAAAATTAGTACTCGAGCAGGTTCGGGATATGGAATAATGAATAATCTACGACAGTTCGCGTGAGTTTAATTACCATAGACATGTTTTCCTATATAAAGCCTATTTCGAATAGGTAATTTTGTTGATGACCGGAACTTTCCTATCGACATATTTTTAATTTTCATATTACCTAGTTACTGACTGACTGACTGACTGGCTGATAACTTTAACTTGACGAAATTTAATGAATGAACCGAAATTAGTACCTACCTAGGCATACTTTTTTGATATGACTGCTTATCAGTCACTGCACTCGTTCATACGGATTTAGCTGGCACATTGCTCGCATATACTCGCAATACATATCATAATTTATTAAGTGTTTTTCCGTGTTATAAAAATGAGTGTCAAAAAAAAACGACTCAAAAGTTCCAAACAAGTCGCTTTTCAAGCAGTCTGTGGCCTCAGATCTGTGATTGAACTGCATCAGACTGCTGCTTGAAAAGCGACTTCTTTGGAACTTTTTAGTCGTTTTTAGCAGTTGGGTTTTTTGTCATTTTTTTTTATTTCCAACATTTTATTGAGTTTTGTAATTTAAGTAGCCTATGTCACTACCTCAATTCTGACAAATTCAACGACACATCATATGTCAAAATCCGTCCAGCCGTTTGGGCTGTAGGGAAAAGAAATAGACATACATACAATATTATACTTATGCTTCGAAAAACATTAACCTCCTTCTGACGCAGTCGGGTAAAAACAACGAAAAGATCAATTTCTGCACAGGAAATCGCTTTTTAAAATCACTTCGACCCTTCGGGATTTCAAAAAACTTACAGCTAATAATAATTCCTGATACAAAAATGCAATCAAAATCAGTTCATACTACATTTAGATAAAGCAGTAAGACTTGTTTTATCAAGGTCTTTAGTTAGTAAAGTAGGTAGTTGCAGTCCTAGTATTTACTCCATTCACTTATGTAGGTAGGTATTGAAAATAGTAATAGCATTCACTCATTCATTCAGACTTGATCAAAAGAAAATGAAAGTTCTACAGAACAATTAAACACACAACATGTTAATACAATTTAATGGATCGCGGACATAACAGCATACCAGAAGAAGTTATTTATAGAGACGAGTAAAAGCATGGACAAAAAACTTCGTCCCGAATGTTGGAAGCCTTCCGAGTTGTTCCGTTCGTTAGTTTTTATACACGTCAGTTTGTACACGACCCAGTCCGGTCTGCTCGAACCCTCGTCTAAACGATCGTGGGTTGGTGTAGGTCTTCATAAAAAAAGATGGAATTTTTTAGCTCAGTTACCTCAGATACTTAATGGTACGTCAATTTAGGTAATTTTATTTTTCAAATATGCGTAAATAATACAATTACCTTTCCCGTACCTAGTATTAAAAGGAATATTTAAAAAAAAATCCTGTTCCAATATTGTAACATGACGTTGCATTGTACTCCGTTCGCTATTAGGGTAGCGCATACCTAAGACAAAAACAGGTTTCTGTACTACTACGTAGTGGTTTCATTGTACCGCCTCTCCTGTCCCGCTGTCTCGGCTCAGTGGAGCCAAACTGTATTCTGTACAAGAAAATGGCGCGAAATCCAATCTTATGTTTACGAAAAACTTATATCGCCCATTCATAGATAGATCATTATCATGTATAATTTGTTTGTTATTATTGTGGATCCACGAATTGACGATGTATCTGTCGCATGCAATGCTGTTCCGTGCCGCCGTGAATCAGCGTTTCATTAAAAGCCTAGCCTTTTCATTTCAATGCGCCCATTTTTCAGCGACTTTTGTTCAATATCGTTTAATGATTTGCACATGTCACTTAAGTCGCTGATTAATCGGCGCTGTTCAATGAAATGGCTAGGCTTTTAATGGAACGGCTGATTAAGCTAGTTAACTGTGACATATCTACTGTCTACAATGACAAACTATTTTTGTTTCAGTGGTGCTCAGACATGGATTTATATATCACAGATTCACTCCAGGATATGCTGGACATGGATATAAAAAATGAGATAGCAACGGACCTTAGCAGTATGACAGATTTTGGCGTAAGTATATTGCTTTTCAATTATATCAATTTAGTTATTTTTATTAACATCATCAAGCCCATAGTTTTACTATATTTTTTTTTTTTTCAGGACACTTTAGGATCACATTTTTCGGAGTTGCCTCCCTTATTAGACATGGATACCGATAATTCTGCAACTTGGCTTAATAATAGTTCTAGTTTTGTTCATAATCTGGATTTGTATGGATCTGAGGCAAACGCAGTAATGGTTAATCCTAATTCTGTAATGCCTTCTACATTTGTAGAAACTCCAGTAAAAAGCATAGTGAAAGAGGAAGCTTCGAACTTATTGCTAACATCGGCGGCTGCAACTGACGATTTAAGCAATAATAGCATATCTCTTCCGAGTCCCAAAGAAGAAAAGAGTCACTTAACGTTTTCACCCAATCCTATAAAAGTATCAAAAGTTCAGGAACCAGAAGAAACAAAAGTCAAGAAAAGCTCAGAATTAGAAGAAGCCACACAAATGGTGATTTATGTAAGGAAACATGAGAAAAATGTTGTAAAGGACTTGCTAAAAGATTTGGACAAATCCAAAGTATCAAGTTTATCAACTCCAACACTCCGAATAAAAAGTCAGTCAGAAATAATAAAAGTTAACAACAAAAGCTGTTCAATTTTAAATACAAGCCAAAAAGTTGCACACTCATTAGGAACAAAAACTATTATATCCGGTAATATACACATACTGGACCCTCAACAAATTAACAATTCTAGAACAATTTTAACTAACGGTAATAAAAACCAGGCAACAATATTAATTGATAATTCATCATTAAATAACAATAGGCAAATAATAAAAACTTCAGTAAGTGGAGGTTTCACATTAGATACTAGCCATACGAAGTATATAAACGCTTCTAGCAAAAGTAACGTTGGAGAGTTTCCTAAGCCGGCGTATTCTTATTCATGTTTAATAGCAATGGCGCTAAAAAATTCAAGAACAGGTAGCTTACCTGTTTCTGAGATTTACAACTTCATGTGGTAAGTAATATAATATGGATATGAATAATAATGTAGTTGTTTTATTTTTGTACTTTGTTATATTTTTTACTAATTAAATTCCATTTATTTTCAGCCAGCATTTTCCTTATTTTAAAACTGCACCAAATGGTTGGAAAAATTCCGTCAGGCATAATCTTAGTTTGAACAAATGTTTTGAAAAGATTGAAAAACCATCAACAAATGGAAGCCAAAGGAAAGGTAGATATCTCATTTACTTTTTTATTTTTCTTCCCAATAATATAACAATTGCTATTAGAAAGCTTATAATTAAGTGCAAAGCTCCATTCGAACATGCTTTGGAATCAGCCCTCCTACCAAACAAGCCTGGCCACATCTTTTAACCTCTATGTGCCTTTATCGTATAATTATGTCACATTAAAGCCAATAAATAAATAAACTTGTGCTCTACTTTAAAAAAAAATGCGAATTACTATAGTTATATGTATATTTTCTTTCAGGTTGCCTATGGGCTATGAATCCTTCAAAAGTCGGAAAAATGGATGAAGAAGTGCAGAAATGGTCACGGAAAGATCCACAAGCTATCAAAAAGGCGATGGTTTATCCTGGTACAACTTTTTCTCCTTTTGCTGAGCGTCATTGTCAACTGGTTTCGCTCAAATTTTAAACTCAATGATAGTCTCTGCACTGTTTCTAAGTAAGCTATGATGTATGTAGTTACTTAAAAACAGTGGCACAGAGACTTTCTGATGTCGACTGCCAACCAAGCAAATTATGATTATTTATCAATAACAACCCAGCATTTGATTGCTGGACAAAGGCCTCTTAACTTGCGCCACAGTAGCAAGGTCTTCGCCCCAATATGTCCCAGTCTCTTTTTAGGGTTCCGTACCCAAAGGGTAAAAACGGGACCCTATTACTCTAAGACTCCGTTGTCCGTCTGTCTGTCTGTCATCAGGCTGTATCTCATGAACCGTGATAGCTAGACAGTTTAAATTTCATAGATGATATATTCCTGTTGCCGCTATAACAACAAATACTAAAAACAGAATAAAATAAATATTTAAGTGGGGCTCCCATATAAAAAACGTGATTTTTTTGCCGTTTATTATAGATAATGGTACGGAACACTTCGTGCGCGAGTCCGACTCGCACTTACCGGTTTTTTTATAGGTTATCGACACCGCAATTGCATTTTATTTCTAAACTGTTAGTTTACTTGTTTCAAAAATTCGCCGGCTCGACAATGTAAATAACGCAGTGAATGTCGATATGTGGTCTTCATTCAAGAACTCTTCTATTCCAGTTACTGTCGGTCCTTCGTGGAACGTTAATTAATATAACATAACAATTTTACAGAAAACTTAGAGGCTCTAGAAAGAGGTGAAATGAAATACAGCGGTGTGAGCGGGGACAATGAAGCAGATGATGACGCGGATGTTGACGCTGACCCAGAACTGGACGCAGACGTTGAATTAGACCCCGAAGTCAAGGAAGAAGTTGAAGAGGAAGAGGCTATTATTGAACAGGTGAGTTGTCTCACACTTCTGGAACCTATAACTTTTGGGCCGTTGTAAAACTACCACTACCTCGCCAGGGGTGCGTGCGTCAGACGTATCGCCACTTGTGGATGATTTTTTAATGCACCTTTTACTGACATTTTAATTACTAAGGCGTAATGCCGGTGAAACTATTAAACGTATAATTTTTTACTTTTAGATAGTTGGTCTTTGTGTATAAGTTTCACCATACCATAGTCATAGGCTGGTAGGATCACTAATCTAGTAATCTATACTATAATAATAATAATATTATAAAGAGGAAAGATTTGTTTGTTTGAAATGAATAGGCTCCGAAACTAATGGACCGATTTGAAAAATTCTTTCACCAGTAGAATTGTACATTATCGATGATGGACATAGGCTATAGAATATTTTCAAAAAGTTAGGGATCCGTATGAAAACTTCGATAATGTAACCCAAGGTGTGAGAAAAAATCCTTATATCGCGTACGCTGCGGAATCTATTGACAATAGAGCAAAGTGATGTACTACAGTTTTATAGAAGTCATCAATGTCTACAAAAAAGTCCGCGATACCATATGTCTAACTATTATGGTTAAGTCACCATGACCGCTTTTTGTTCAAATTATTCAAGCAAATCCTTGGTGATTTGAAAAAATGGTGATTTCGGTATCATGTTATCAATCCTTATCCATTTAAATGGTTTGATAATTAAGGTTGATTATTTCCGTGTAAATTACACTTTAAATTATTCAAATCGGACGTTTCGTTCAAAAGTTACGACGGTAATAAACATGCTCGGAGTAAGAAAAATGTCGCGGCTTGAGCGAACTGGGAAGAATCATATCAATGCTTGGTCCGATGAAGTTGAAAATGATTTCGATAAAACAATAAGAATAACAAATGTTTGGATTTTTCGCAAATAAACTACATACCTACATAATAAGGGGTAAAGCAGGGGTGATTAAGTTTTTAGGGGAGGACGTTATTGCTTGCTTTAATTTACGTCGGGATGCTATGAACAAACTAAAAATGGGATTATTGAAACAGATGTACCTAACAATTTTTGCATAATCAACTCCTGACGGGGTGAACGGGGTGAACAGTTGCGCTGAACCTGAGACCATAGAATAAGTAGAAATGGCTAAGTAATAAATGTAAATTAATGAAAATCGTTGTGCTTAATTTTTCAAAACTAACCTTTATAAAGGGGTATAGGGGGCGTTGAAGTTTGTGGAGTACCTACTAAATCCGCGCGGACGAAGTCGCGGGCGAAGTGGTAGTCTATTATATTATTATTTCATTATAATAAAAAAAATATTTGTAGGATGCAGAGACTATTCTGCATGCACACAACTTTTTCGTATTTCTTGGAAAGTCAGCCGCAAGACCCAAAATAAATATACTATTCATAGCAGCGTTTTTTTTATTTTTGCGGCCAAAGACCTCACTTACGAATTGTAGAAACAGGTGCTCCAAATGTCAAATCTTAATCGTCTTATTTTATTTTGCCAAAACCTCTGTTTATGTTTGATGTTTTATGTTTGATGTGTTAAAGGTAGAATATTTTATCTTGTTTTCGTGACATTTGAGTAACTTTTAATGATTTTGCGTAGGAGGTGTCTGATCAGGAGTTGGAAGTTGAAGAAGTGGTGGAGGGGACAGGCATGGTCGGTGGCACATATCGATTACTTGCTACAGGACCATCATCACTTACCTCATACATAACCGACGTGGAATCCGGCGAAGAAGTCAGCGATATTGAAGTGAGTGAGAGAAATGTTTACCTTATTTATTTTATTGTAAGAAACTAGTAAATTTTGAATAAGACTAACGGCATTTTTTGTTTTTCAGATCCTAGATCAATCGTATGAAGAAATCGACATTGATGAAACAAAACCTGTGAAATTAGACTTGTCTATGACGGAAAATTATACAAGTAAGTGTAATTTCATGAAACTATTTGATGCTCCATTTGTTAGTTAAAGTTAATTGAATATCATGCTCTTAAAACTACGTATCAAGAGAAACATGGCATGAATAATGAATTAATTACGGGTGTAATAACTTAATCATAATTTTGCGCTGGGTTCCCTCTATCTAGCAGAATCTTGATGCTCCAAAATTTATTAGGCATAACACTCTTGGCATATTCTTCTTCAAACGAATATTCCTAACGCATAAAAAATATTGTATGGCCGAATGTTTATATGTCCGAATTTACAATGGCATACTTTTAAGATGGCAAAATTTTATTTGGCATAGTTAAAATTCTGCATAATTTCGTTTAGCATAACGTTTATTTAGAGCGACAATTATTTGGTAAAATTTCACTTTGCATACTATGAAGATGGCAGAATTTCATTTTGAATAATTTTACTACGCATATTGTTGGTTAAAACAGCATTTTAACCTTAAATTAAAATTTAAATATTGTCTTCAACAGTCAATATGTTGTGCTACAAAAGTTAGTGGCAGAAACGAATCGCTGCAAAAAGTCCACCAGTTATTATAAACACGAAAGTTTGTGAGGATGTCTTTTGATTAAACTTTTTAAAAGTAATGTGGGTTGTATACACATTGGCTATAATTTATAAAAGAGAGAAGTTCTAATTCTTCGCTGGTGGCAGCTAGCACAAAATTAATTCATAGTTACTACAAGCACTCAATAAGACTGATAAGATAACATTTTTTTTTTTGTTTGAGGTGCACTTTTTTTCATAATACTTTAAAAAAATTTCAGTACATCAAACAAAACGGGCCAAGACAAACTTTATCTATCAGCCGGTGACAACTCAGACGCACACCAGTAGAAGAAAAACGCCACTCGTCAACAGAGTCGCACTAATATAAGCGAAATTCCTAAACAACCTAAAAGACTTGTATTCATAGAAAATTGTGATCATAACGTTATGGGGTCAACGATAGTACATAGCGTAGTCTTTCCAGTGATTGTTCCATTGTAACTTAGATTAAGTTTAATAATTCGAATTGTAATGATTAGCTGTGAATGTGTCAGAGTGCTGAATGTTTGTATTATTGTATCAAATTCGATCGTGATAGTCTGTACCAGATAAGTGTATTTACATGTTTTTCACAAAAACGGAACACTTGTTACATATCTTACACTGTAAAATAATTTTATTTGTTAAGTGATAACCTGAAAGAAGATACGCTCCGATTTTGATATGCACTTGCATGTCACCGTTGGTTGCTGAAAATTTGGTTTGATTTGAAGAAGTGACATTGAACATTGCCCAATAGCGTTCAAAAACATGGTTTTGTAGGAAAATTTAGCTTAGCAAGTTACTTAAGGCTGGAGTACGAAATTTCATTTTAACGAACTGACTAATTTTAATTATTTTTCTTTTTTTTATCAAGATGGATTAAGTTTTTTCATCCAGAGACTTGTATGATTTATTTTATTGTTAGTTCGTTTTTATGGACTGAAGTACAAAAGGCTGCCTAAAATAGGAAAGTACACATGAAATGATGTCTCAATGCAGCAGCAAACGCTATAGCGGGTATGTGAAGTTCCCACCGCTGATATATGTAAATATTGTCTGTTACTTGTGTATTTTATTTGCATATTGTTTGTTGTTAGTGGCAGCTTTTTTCCAGAATTTATAGTATCATTTAATTAATGCTGCCGTCAGTCGATTATAGCTAACCAGAGACATGATTACAAGACATTTTTATACTTTTAAATATGATTAGTTGAGACATCAAAATATTACCTACTTTGATGTCTGAACTAATCTGTTCAGACCTAGCTACAAAGTGGCGGAAATATTTTTGTTTATAAAAGAAGTACATAATAAAAACCTTTTGTTTTTATGTCTGTCTGTAAGCCGACTTGAACAACACATGCTCCACAACTTATTTTTAGTTACTTTACGTTGTACCTGTTAAAGATAACCTTGTGTCTACATAATTTTTTTTTTAATTTTGTTTAGTTTCGTAGTAATATACCACTTTCATTTTTTTATGTTACGATTTTACTCGTAAGATGTGCAATTTCAGTGTATAATACAGGTGTCGATGTAATTGGATAATGCTACGTCAATATAAAACCCACAGATTTGTAGTAAAAAATGTGTATAAAACATTAGTTAATGAACTCTTTATGTTCTCTTAACAACAATTTGTCAGAATTTGGAATTTAATAAATTGTGGTTGACGAAACATAACGAATAAGTACATTGCGAAAAATACACACAGCTACTTTGATTAGTGTGATAAGTATGAGATAAAAAAAGATGAATTGGAATGAAATAGACTTGGTCTTTGTAGTATTGGTTGTGTTAGTGGATCTCTCGAATGTAGTAAATGAAATTGTGAGTTTAGAATTAATAAACATTAGTTTTAGGTTTGGAAAACGTCACTAGAGCATGAACCATAAAGTATATTCGTTCAATATAATTCTAAATTAATTTGAATACTATTATTTCATTTTATTTTTTTGTCAGACGAAATATTATACTTATTTAATCATTAAATTGATTTGTAACTTCACGACTGGCATGATTAGCTCGCTAGGCTAGGCCTTAGTTGCCCAGTCTTGCGAATATGATCTACACACAGATAGTTAATAAGCAGATAGATTTACAGACAAACATCATGTTATTACACGGTAGATATGCCTATTTACGATATTAGCGACCATTTATCAAAATATAGTCAAATATAGCCCAATAAATTATCTGTTATATATATTATTATAGATTAGATTATACTGTGATATGAAGCAATATTGAAATCACTACTATTGAAATTAATCATATTTATCACAAGTTATAAAATTACTCAGGTTAAACTGTGTTTGTAGACTTATCTGCTTTGCAGTTAGCATAATGTACGATTTAATAGGCAAAACTATGATCAATTGACATATAAAAGGCACCAAAGTAAACAATACATACAGGGTGTTAGGGACATCGTAACGCAAACTTCACGAAAAGGCTACACTTAATGCCATTAACCAAATTGTAGAAGTCATTAATCTCGCTAATGATCGGTTTACCGACCACACATGAAAAATGTCTTTTCTAGGCGGTATGTTAGACGCTACACACACATGGGTTAGTTTGTGTTTTGCTATTAGGCAGGATGCGTTGACCTTTTGCAACAAAACAGCTGATCAGATGCCTAATTCTAGTTTTATTTACATTGTTTTTTTTTAGTGAAAGTAGTGATTTAACTATTTTTTTATAAAAATTCACATTGGGCTGGGTAAGAATAACGATTATGAACAGTCTAAAGTAAAAAAAACGCCTGAAAAAAATGAAAAAATGAGGAAAAAGCCGACGAAAAATTCCAACGCGGGGGGGTCCAGAATCCATGTCCTGGATTCATGGTATTCGTTTGTGCGTCGATGTCCCTTACACGCTATATATCAAGATATTGTTTTATTAAAATGGAAGATCGATTTTCTATCTGTTCGTTATTACGCGAGACAATGCATGAGGTCCTTATAGGGTTGCTATTTCTGGTGAAAACTGAATGCTTGATTTCGTATATGAGGTAGAAAGTTCATAAAATATATTTGCATGTCTTCATATAAAAGTGTAGGTATGCCAGCAATATAAACTAATGTACAAGATACTGCCTTATATTGTAGTTTAGAAGAATGTGGCATGGTCCCGCGAGGCGTATATGCTTGTGATGTAGATGTTCGCGTTTACTGAAGCTATCCATTTATTAACATTATTATCATCGGTGTTCTTGCCCCGGAACTCGATACCCCGTGCACTTCTTTGGGGTTCGTGCGTATGGGGGGTATTGGCGATGCAAATATTACGCGCGCGTCTCTAGTGGTGAAATTTAGAAGTTGCCTAAGAACGATACTTGCTGCGTTGCCAACACCAATTTGTATGCTCCGTGGTGCTTGGCAACTGGGCTTAACCGAGTTGTATATGTCCCTTGGTGCCTATTTGACCTAGCTCTGTTCTGTCTCTGGCTTAATAAGGAGGGAAGTGGAAATTATGTTTTTTTCCTACTCCGCTGTTATTTTCTGATTAATTTCGTTGCGGGATCCAAGACAGTTGAATCATTTCTCTGGGACTCGTCGAGCTTCATTGACTCTGCGTGTTTTCTGGTGGTCGCCAATGTTGATTCTGGCTAAAATCCCCTCTGGCGCGACTTAGCAAATGACAGAAATGTCTGGAAAAGGGAGAAGAAAGCCCTTGCCCAGCAGTGGGACAAAATAGGCTTGTGTTTATTGAAATCCATAATGTACATAGGTATACAGAGAGAAAAAGGGAGTCATTCGATATCCATGAGTAATTATAAAAAAATAAGACAAATGTAAGTGTGTCGTTCTTAGACAGCTTCACAATTTGACACTAGAGGCGCTAGTTAGAATCGTTGCATAGCCTATACATTACTCTTGTAAGCAATGAAATCAACAAGCCCAACATTTTGCTCGTCTCTAAGTTAAGAGCGGTAGATAAGTCGAGCGCGTTCTTTCAACACTAGTAGCGACACTAAGCTGACTATTGGAATGGTACCTCCATAAAAAAACGAGATCAATAGCGTGCAGGTAGATATAGATTACATTATATACATAGATAAAACTAAATACAAAAACAAACACCATGAAAGAATCCTCAATATATTATGCGTTTATTAGGTGCTCTATGTATACTTAGACACAACAGTGCAATTGTGTATATAATTCTATTATAGTGCATTTTGATATCTCCTGCTATAATTCGATAGTTTAATGATGCGTGTGAATCTAATTAAATAAATCAATCGTGTTTATAAATTGTATTTGTAGATGCCATTTTCCAAAGTTATGTATGAAGATACCTATAGTTGATAGTTATGTTGACTGCAGTCACGCTTTAGGAACTCAATGCAGATGATTAAAAAAAAATAAGGGAAAATTACCCACAGTGTGAGTCTTTCAAAAATTGTCACTAGCCGAAAGATAGCTGTAATTTTGTACAATACAAAATATTTAATGTATTTTTCCACTGCCAGTATTGCAACATCCAAGTAATAAGCATTTAGAATAAGCGTAGCCATTAGTTTAGCTGTTAGTAATACACTTAAGAAAACCTAGATGAAGTGAACGATTTTTCATAACATTTTTGTAATAAAATTCAATGAGTACCTAAATACAGTTGTTTTAATTATATGCCTAGTACCGAGTTGTACCGGTGAAACTGTCATGGCCGAATCTGTCGGTCACTGGTTCAAGTTAAAGCCTTTCTAGGTGGCCGACCTGGGGAAAATCTCCCCAGCTTGACCAGATTTGTGATTATTATGAGATTTAAATTGGGCCAAGCTGGGGAGACTCGCTCCAGATTGGCAACCCAATAGGCAAACTTTTGAACCAGTGACCGACTAATTGTGATATTTGGCGACTATTTTTATGTGTTGTCAAAATTAAATTCCCTGATGGTGGCCAGTGCGAGGGACACGAAATGTAACAAAATAATGAAAATGTGTAATATTCAAGAGCGCTCCTAGGCCTACTGAATCATAAGTTATCTACTACTTAGATGATTGCGGCTTCAGCCACTTGTTCATCGAAACTTAGGGCACGGGAACGATGTAGGTATGTACCACCACGATTAATGAAAAGATAACACTCATTTTTGGGCAGTCGTGTAAATAGTACCTACATTTTTATGCAAGTGGTCAAACTGTCATTCCAGCCAATAAAGATTACGCGCGCGCCTCTAGCGGCAAAATTTAGAAGTTACTACCTAAGAAGAACGACACTTGCAAAGTCAAATTGGGCACAAATATTAATGGTTCCCCACTAAATCCCCTCTGGCCCGACATAGGAAATAACAAGTTGTGTGAAAAAGGGAAAGGGATGCCTTTGCCCAGCAGTGGGACAAAATAGGCCAAAACTGTCAGAGTGTCGTTCTTAGACAGCTTCACAATTTGACACTAGTGGCGCTATTTAGAATCTTTGCATCGGCCAATAGATGCCCGAGCCGAAGGCGAGGCCGTTATGGATGGAGTGGTTTCAACACACTTGAAAACAACCTTACCCGACCGCTTTTAGTTAGCGACGCAATTGAGTACATTTTGCTCTTACTTGAAGTGTGTTGAAAAATTAGTTACAATGTAAATCAATGATATTATAAGTAAAAAGGTGTAGATAGGTTACATAAACAACATTCAATCTTCAAGAACGGCACAATGTCACACTGTAAGATGACACGTAGAAGTAGGACGGCATGACGTAATTATCGGGAGCGGAAAAGAGACAAGACGAGAAAAATGTAGCTAATTAGCCACATTCTCACGTGCCACTTGCTGAGCGCTTATAACCAAAGACTACAATAGTATACTGCTTATAACCAATCTACACCTTTTTACTTATAATATTATTGATGTAAATAGGTAGTAGTACATTATGTTCATACCCATGTCATGGCCTACCTGTGTTCTAAACAGATTTCTTCAGATAATAATGTACAATGTATTAGAGATTTTATCCTTACGGTTTATCATATTTTTCATGTAGGTATCTTTTTTCGCATTTCATTAAGATTGATTCCCGGTTCAGACAAGCGAATTTTTAAGAATAGTGAATGCAGTTTTACTCACTAAAAAAGTTTTTTGAAGTGAAAGAACTCTATCATTACTAAAATAAGGTATTAATATATTATATACAATCCGGGCGGGGCTTGACTACAGCCGGTCGATTCTGTCGACATCTCACGGTGTTCACCTTGGCGGAGTGAACGACAATAGAGCTGTCATTCCATCTTATTTGTATGGTTTGACAACTCACCCGTCGTGCGCCCCGCCCGGGTGTTCACTTCGACATGTTTACAGAATCGCACTGCTGTTCTGTAGTTTCGCGCGCCGATGCCTGACCGGTTAAACTCAGCAACAAGGTTTTAATTCCCCAAAATTATAAAAAAAGTCTGTTTGTTGTCACACGTTTTTCCATAGCATAGGTACCTGATCCTCTGGATTGTCGCGACACCCAATTTAGCTATGACGCCACTTACAGTACTCTTTGCATAGCCAAAGACCTAGAATAATATGGACCAGAAATACCTACAAAATACACGTGCATACCTACTATAAACTGGGTCCTAAAGATGGCAGCCATTGCTAGGGAAGCACATAAGTAATCAAAACCAAAAATTATCGATATCGATACCAGTTTCTTACATTTCTTCTTATACATTGGTAACGTATGTATACTTTTAAACTTGGATCATTATAATTTTGGCATAACTGTAACAAGTAATTTAGTTCTTTCCATGTTTTTATTTCATCAAACATTGCGTTAGCCGGCTACCGCGCGATTTTTGTTTTTCTATTGTGTCTCTAATTATAGACATATGTATATTATTATTAATGAAGTTAAATGTTATAAAAAATAATTTAAATGAATTTTATGTACATAGTATTACATAAAATTATATTATATTATAATATGAAGCTATCACAGAGATCTGTAATCTGTGAACTCTTACCACAGTCCTTCACTTCTATAATTCTTTTGTGAATACGTGGACATTGGTGTGGGTTACATGTTTGTGATTTTAATTTTAAGGATTCATTGTTTTCTTTGAGCATGTAACTGTTTTTTGTCCCCAATAAATAAATAAATAAATAAATACAAGCAGCACGTTTATGGAATGCATTACCCATAGAAGTAAGGCGTGCTCAAACGCTACCAGTATTTAAAAAAATGGTGAAAGAGCATTTCTTTGCACTCTAATTTTTTCACTCCTTTCCCAATTATATATTTGATATTTATTAGTATATTAACTGTTATTGGATTTGTGTATTTTATGTTATTATTTATATTTAGTATATTTAGTATTATTTAGAACTTTTGTACACTGGCAACCCTAAATCTATCTCCTTTCGTTCAGTCCATCCAAAGGTTGTCTGTAAGAGATTGCCTTGTGCGATAAGACCGCCCATTGTACACTTATTTTTATAAATGTTTGTCCTGTTCTTGTAATGAGGTGTACAATAAAGTATAAAATAAATAAATAAATAATAAGGAGTAGAAAATAAGAACTTAAACTATTTACACACAGTTAACATAATGATGAACAATAACGAAAAGGACTGAATATTACAAAAAAAGGTGCCGACCCTAAGCCCTTTATAGTTCTTTTATCTCACGAGTGCGGGCGAGCCATAGTTGTGTAGGTAAATGTACGTGCACATTGTCTTAGTGTACGTGAGCTTGTGTCAGTCGCTCTCAAGGTTACGCACACTAAGACAATGTGCACGTACTTACCTACACAACTATGGCTCGCCCGCACTCGTGAGATAAAACAACTATACGTGGGCGCAATCTGTTATAGGGTCGACCTAGGAGACACTACGCTCAATCAATCACGTTACACTGGTTGTTTAACCTGGCAGGAACAAGACACGAACATATTTTGTTTACATTTGACACTCAATATAGACAACTTCTATTTTTTAATGATACAACGGTTATTTCTTTACAAACTTAGGTTAAGGTATTCCCATAGGTATACAATTTAAAAAATTACATAGGTAAACATAAACAGTTTAATGAGTTTATATATTCAAGATTGTTGTCTATTTGCCAGTGTAGGTGTACTTATGTACTTTCAAGAGTTCGCTAATAATAATAATAATAAAACTAACCTCACTGCGTACCGTGTCAGGATGCTGTCTCTGTTTCAGGACCTGGAACCGGCTGTGAACGTCTCGGCCCAACGATTGTCGGATCAGGTGCGAGTCATCCAACGTAGTCACAAGTTGGACGATGCCGCACTTGATAGGCTGCGCTCAGAGGTACTAAACAACCTTATCATCTCGACCCCGACACAGGCCGTGGTACCGGCGCCAGCTAGTGGCGCAATCATACCGCGGCCCAATATCAATAGTGATGAGGTAGATGATAGGGTTGTCACGGTAAGTAGCCAGTGCAACGATCGACTGAGGAGCGCGCTGGAGGATGCGCTTCGCGAGTATAGATCAACTCCTACCGACCTTAGGCCCCGATTACCACGGTTACCTATGCACAAAAAGAATAGGGCGCTGGTGTGTGCCTTAGACTCGCTGCTGCAGAACATCTTCGAAAGCAGCGAGAACCTCGTTGATACGCACTCAATCCTGTACTGCGGGGCTGTTGCGGCATGTCGTATAGCAAACGTCAAGTTTCCAAGTTGTGACGAGGCTATACGACCAAAATCTGCTGTACCAGCCTGGCAGTGCAGGATCGAGCGGCGTATCGATGAGGCTAGGGCACTCATCGGCAAACTATACTGCTTCAGGGAGGGCAATACAAGACCACGTGTGATGCGCTTTGTGAGGCGGGCGTTTTCGGGGACTGGAATCAGCCCTCGAGAATACACGTCCCGTGTCACAGAGCGTATCGACTTCCTGAAGCAGAAAGTTTGTGCATGGGCAAACCGTATTCGGCGGTATAAGCGGCGGGTTGATCGATACTCGCAGAATCGCATGTTCCAGAGCGATGAAAGGTGGGTATACAGAGCTTGGGAGCGACCTGAACAAAGTGTGACGGACGTGTGCCGCCCGGATGATATCGCCACGAGTACATTCTGGCGAAACATCTGGTCGGTGACCGTCAGTCATGCCGAGGGTGACTGGATGCGCGATGTCGAGCGCGTGTGTGAAGCTATACCACAAATGGAAGCTATTACCATCACACCAATAGATGTAGCCACAGCAGTCCGTCCATTACCGAACTGGAAATCTCCAGGCCCGGACGGACTGCACAACTTCTGGCTTAAGTGGTATAGCAGCTCACACGCGCTCCTGGCATCTCAATTCCAGTCATCCTTGGAGTCTGGGTCGCTACCACAGTTTCTAACAACTGGCGTTACCCACCTGCTCCATAAGACTGGTAGTCCCGCGGAACCCAAGAATTATAGACCGATTACTTGTTTGTCGACGGTCTATAAACTTCTTACATCCATTCTGAGAGTGAAAATTAATGATCACATTGACACTAATTCAATTATGTCCGCCTCTCAGAATGGATGTAGGAAGGGGTCCCGCGGCACTAAGGAGCTACTCCTCATAGACATGGCCATAAGCCAACAGGTTCGTCGATCCCGCAAGGATCTGTCGACATGTTGGATAGATTACAAGAAGGCCTATGATTCTGTGCCACATACATGGCTCATGAGGGTGCTGGAGTTGTACAAAATAGATGCAACTCTACGCACCTTTCTTGAGTCATGTATGAGGCATTGGAAAACGGTCCTTCGCTATCCAGGATGTCGACCGATTCAAGGGAATGATGAGCCTGTATGGATTAAACGGGGAATATTTCAGGGCGACAGTTTGAGTCCACTTTGGTTCTGCTTAGCTCTGAATCCTCTTAGCACACTGCTGGGGGATTCAGGCCTAGGTTATCGGTTGAGAAGAGGTGGTCAAACCATATCTCACCTTCTTTACATGGATGACTTGAAACTCTTTGCCCCCAACAATTTGCGACTGATGGAGCTACTGAAGGTAACTGAAACTTTCAGTAGCGCCATCAGGATGGAATTTGGTGTGGACAAATGTGCAGTCATGCATGTTAAGAAAGGGGAGATTATGGAATCTGAGGGAATTCAACTCTCGGATTCCATACAGGTTAGATCCCTCAGCTCGACCGAAACCTATAAGTATTTGGGTATGTCGGAAGCGTTGGGCATTAACGGTACTGACATGAAACAATCGCTGAAGGAGCGCTTCTTTGGCCGCCTAAAAAAGGTTTTGAATAGCCTTTTGTCGGGCGGAAATAAGGTGCGCGCCTTCAACGGTTGGGTCATGCCAGTATTGATGTACTCTTTCGGCATACTCAAATGGACTCAAACTGAACTTGACGCCCTGGATAGGAGGGTCCGTACACTGCTGACTGCAAACCGGATGCATCACCCACGATCGTCGGTGATGAGACTGTACATCCCGCGGAAATGTGGAGGTCGAGGCTTTTTAAATGCTAAGACTCTCCACAACCGCGAGATGTGCAGTCTCAGAGAATATTTTCTCAAAGTCGATGTGGGTATGCACCGAGATGTGGTCGCAGTAGACAAGGGACTCACCCCGTTGTCCATGGCTAAAGAGAACTGGCGCAAACCTGTGATACTTACTACAGATAACCGCAACGAGGTATGGAAAGGCAAGGAGCTTCACGGGCGCTTCTATCGGGCTCTCTATGGGTCCGATGTAGATTTCTCAGCGTCCGTGGCCTGGCTACGTTTCGGTGATCTCTTCGGAGAAACTGAAGGTTTTGTTTGTGCAATTATGGACGAAGTTATCTTGACGAACAACTACCGGAGGCATATTATGAAGGACGGGACGGTTGACGTGTGTCGGGCATGTCACCGTCCGGGTGAGTCCATCAGACATATTATCTCTGGTTGTTCTCGTTTGGCTAACGGCGAGTACTTGCACCGGCATAACCAAGTGGCTAGGATTATTCACCAGCAACTTGCTTTGAAATACAAACTTGTGGATTCTGAGGTACCGTATTACAAGTATGTGCCCGACCCAGTTCTCGAAAATGACCATGTCACGTTGTATTGGGATCGGTCTATCATCACTGATAGGACTATCATAGCTAACAAGCCCGATATAGTGGTGATAGACCGATTAGCGCGCCGCACAATGATAATCGATGTTACCATTCCGCATGACGAGAACCTCGTGAAAGCTGAAAAAGAGAAACAAATCAAGTATCTTGACTTAGCACACGAGGTTGTCGACATGTGGAATGTGGACTCGGCTGTCATTGTGCCGATAGTCGTTACGGCCAATGGCTTGATAGCCAAAAGCTTCGACGACCACCTGTCGAAGCTGGCGTTACGCAGTTGGGTAAAGGGCCTGATACAGAAGGCAGTACTCCTCGATACGGCTCGTATTGTGAGGAGGTTCCTTTCTCTGGAGCCCTAACCACCGGTAGCTTGGACCCAGCTCCCGACACCGGCGGACTACTATTTTTATATTTTTAAATGTTTTTTTATTGTTTTTTTTTTGTTATTGAAATATTTAAAAATATAAAAAGTATGTAAAAAAGATTAATAAAGAGAATAATAATAATAACAATAAGATTTCTTTATTAAGGCACCAAGTCCCAATATTAAAATTAAAATTATAATTAAAATTACACAAGCTTTAAAAATACAAAACATTTGACAATCACTTACATTAAAATCATAAAAATACTACATTAAAATCATAAAAATACTACATTAAAATCATTAAAATACTACATTAAAATCATTAAAATACTTCATTAAAATCAATAAATAAATAAAAACAACAACATAAAATGACAAAAAAATCTCAAAATTCAATTTAATTTAAAACCTAAACCTACACAACCATTACCTACCGTCTAATGTATTTACAGTTAGAAATAAGTACTTACATATTCTCAAGAGATTGCTGTGCTTCTCAACACGCGCGGTGTCGCGACGCGCAGTTCCGTTGCCGCTAGGTGCGTTATTATACCACATATTTCATACAATTCAACCGGACGTGCATTTTATTTTGTAAAATGAATGAAGTAAATCCAGAGCTGTATGAATTTCAAAATGACCATTATATGAATAGTAAGAGAAAGAACAGTATTTGGCTCTTTTCGGAATAGTGTCCTCTCTTTTACGTACCTATGGTTGCATAATTCGTATGTAACTCGTTATACTGATGCAGCGACATTCTAAAATATGTAGGTATGAAATCTTTTTGAGTCTATTTTAAGCCGTGGCATAAAAGATATTCTTCTCGTACATGATAATTATTCTCCTTCTTCATATAGCGATTTCGGAATGTCATATGAGCCAATATCCTCGGCTTTTTTTATTTCATTAGCCGTTCTTCTGCTTCGTAAAGTAGTGATACTAAGATCACATCTTCAGAAATCACATCCATCGCGTTCAGAGGTTGCCGGTCAACTAAGGGACAAAACTGTAGCGCCGGCGCCCGCCGCTGCAGTTCTAGTGCCATACCGAACTTCATCAATAAGTGTCGCGTCGCTCCTCTGCAGCGTAGTTCCGCCTAGTGCGGTCTTACCTTTAAGATAGTGGCGATTATTTTCAGAAAAAAATATAAAGAAATACATTTTTTTTTTGAGATTTTTAATTATTCCGATCCCACACCACAACACGAATTTATTAAATTTTGTATAATTTATATACATTTATTTATTTTTTCCTTTTTACTTTACTATGCACATGATCATTTTTACTGTTGTCACCTGCTCTTGTAACTACGTATTCTTCAATGCACGTTTCTTTGTTAAAATGTTTTTTCTTTATTTAACTTATTGTTTTGGGTCACTCAACGCTCTGCTATTAATAAAATAAACAAGTTTTATTAGTAACAGTATTTACAATCTAACATTAATTATTCACCTAGGTACTAATAATAAATACTACCAAGATATAGTTTATTGAACACTCATCTAATACGGAAGTAATACGTATTATTAGGTTTTAGTTAAACATCAGTAATATCACTCATCCTCAAATATTAGATAAGATATTATAATAATACTGGACTAATATATTCATATTAGCTAATGCTGATAAATATCGGTACTAACTCATCTCTCTGCCAATGTCAGATTATATGTGCTATGCACTTAGAGTATAGAAATATATAGAGATGCCCTAATGTTCTATATCTACCTTGGTTATAGAAATATCTATTAAATCGATATAGAAATATGAAACTATACTTTGTCCCTTTATAACCAATGAGTAATCTCGTTTGAAGAAAGAGATGTCATGCTGATTGTTTATTCTCTGCCTGGCAACATTTTTACATTTCCGTCAAAGTACCTACCTCGCGTGCCATCCGCCATCTTTTGGCCTACAAAATTTGTAGTACGTCAGCTGTCAAGTGAACAACAACATTGGATTTGGATTGCGATTTTTAGGAATAAAAACACTCCCAACTAAATTATTTTGTGCTGTGAGTGTGTATTGGTGCAAATTAAATATATACGTGTTCAATAATTCAGTGTGGTGCAACGAAAAACACCAATCAATCTCATTTAACCATGCATAGGTTAGTAGCCGTATTTTTATGAAAAACTTTATCATGCTGTTATATTTTTGTTTATGTATCCTTGGTTTATTTATGTAATAATAGCTCCCCCTCCTTAGCTTTAACTCTGTTTACTAAATCTGTAACATGTTTTGTTTAAAATACAAATGACAATTCAAAATAGTGATGTCCATCTATTTAATAAGTTATCGATGTTTTTTGTTTTTAATAGGAAGACAGTCAGGGTCCAAGATCTTAACTAATTGAAATCAAACATTTTACTTGGCCTAGATTTATATGTGAATGTATATGGTAAATAAAAATACATTTAAAAAATTACTTTGTTGTTTTAATCCTTTTATTACTTCAGTTTTAATATCTTTCAACAATACTTATTTTCTTTGTAAATAAATATCTCCATGGGCCGAAACTGCCTAGAGCGGCCGCTCTTAGAGCTGTCAAACTAACTGATCTGTCAAAGATCTACAAATGACAGTTATAGCCTGTGCAGAAGAAGGACTTTTCTCCGCGGCGTAGAAAAAAGTACGCTCCGCGAATAAAAAATCCGCCGCGGATTTACCGCGTACTCAACGCACACGGTGAGCGATTATTTGCACGCTATGGAAGCAAATATTTCGCATACTAAAATCCACCGTGTGCGTTGCTTCACCTAGTCACACGAGTTCTATTTTTTTTCGGGGACTCCCACGTACTTTAGTCCGGTCCGCTCCCTGCATATCCGCGGATATTCGGGGGACTTTTTGTACGGCGTACTTTTAATCCCTCGTTTGCGTTACTCGATACATTTGTAAGCGATCTATTTTCGCGGACGAAAAAGTCCGCGGAGAAAAGTCCGTCGTTTGCGCAGGCTATAAATGTGGTACAAACCCTGAAATCGCAAAAAAAACTGATGTCATTATAGAAAGTCACTCATGAAAAAAAAAATTCAAAGTCAGTCAGTTTCTCGATAAAATGTAGCCCGCTACACCCACGCCCACAATCTCTCGTGTGTTACCTAATATAATTGTTATGCACTATAATTAACCTTTCGTAATTAGAGACACAATAGATGAGAAGAAAATTGCGAAGACGCCTCAGGGAGCCCGCAGAAGCAAACAGTTTACGACTTACTTCCTGCAGTTGCTTAGTCCAGGACATAGTACTGTCGATATAAATCCCCAAGTTTTTCACAACGTGACTTACAGGAATGTTGGTATTATTAAAAGAAACCTGGGGAAGTTTCGACCAGTCAATCTAAGAGACAGTCCGGGAACTACCAACAACAATGAACTGCGTCTTTGTTGGATTAATCTTCAGCCCAAACTCAGCACTCCAGTCACCTATTCGAGCGAGGTCCTTATTTGTATTCTCAATGGCATCAGGGGCCTAACCACCAAATCTTAAAGCAGTATTACTTCAATATTACTTCCAGTGGGTAAGAGACGGAGCTATACGCAAATACGCTGCCGGCGGCCAAACAGGTAACTACGAAACCAGTCAATTACCGAAGGAGATATG
Organism: Melanchra persicariae; assembly: GCA_947386135.1. NCBI lineage: Eukaryota > Metazoa > Arthropoda > Insecta > Lepidoptera > Noctuidae > Melanchra > Melanchra persicariae. Next base: position 7,464,912 of record OX376650.1, on the reverse strand, counting down.
TTAAAAGAGTACATAATGGCAAGCAAAATGTCGAAATCAACCGTATTAAAAGCATTGCTAAAGTCAAGCAGTGCTAGTACCGTTAATTTCCCCATTTCCATGCCAGACCTGATATCGTCCGTAATATGCACGAGTGCCGAGGTATTGCTGTGTCCAGATCGAAAACCAGATTGGAAGGGATTCAGCAGGTTGTGCTTGGAAAGGAATGTGCTGAGTTGTTGGTGAACCAGTTTTTCAAGGACTTTGGATAGGAATGGGAGAATAGAAATAGGACGATAATCGGAGAAAGATGCAGGATGAGATTTTTTAGGTAAAGGGATAACTTGGGCGTCTTTCCAGGCTTGCGGGAAGACACTATTGGAAACAGAGAAGTTAAGGATGTAAAGGATAACAGGAAGAATATTATCAAGGATGGGAATGATCATCTTACGGCTGACACAGTCGCTACCAACGGCGTTGGATGTAATCGATACAATACTCTTTTTAACATCACAAGCAGTGAATTGACTTATGACAAATGGGAGATAATCAGGTATCGGAAGGTTTGAAAGATGACTTAGTGTAGCAGCTTTGGTGGCCCTATACAATACGGGCGAAGTAGAAAAATGAGTATTTAATAAGTTGAAGTCTAAGTCTTTAGGAATCATATCATGAGATTTTTTTCCGATACCTAGTGATTTGAGAAAATTCCAGACCTTAGCTGGATCACAATTTTGAACTGAACTGTGGATATGTTGGCGGTTTGCGTTCCTACACACCTTGCTGCAGTGATTTCTAATTGAGACGTATTTTTCCCTGTTAATTAATATCATTCGGCCGAATTTTAAACTTAAACTTCGCAGCTGCTTTCTTATGTAGTAAAATTTTAATTTCATCAGTCAGCCAAGGCGCTGGGAGATGTTTAACTCTCACAGCTCGAATAGGTGCATGTATGTCATAAAGATGAATTAAAGAAGAAGTTAAAAATTCAACTTGTTCGTCGACGGATGAGGAAGTAACCAGAGGAGTCCAGTCAATGTTGCCGGCATCTTCACGAAGACGATCAATGTTTATTCCATCAAAATTGCGAAGCAGAAGAGTTTTGGACTTATGCTTAGGTGGTCGAATTTTATAAGAAGTGAAAATTAGGTCATGATAGGAAAAGGCGTCAGCTGAACATTGACCATGTTTAGCGACGTGATCGAGAGATGAGACGAAAATAAGATCAAGAAGTGAAGGAACCGAGTTAAGAAAATGATGAGTGGCACCAAGGTCAAGAATAGAGAGATTTGTGGATTCAATAATATGACGAAGAGAAGTAGAGCGGGAGTCATTTTTAAGGAGACATGTATTAAAGTCGCCCATTATGATGCTATGACTGTAAGAGGGAATTAATGCTTCTAAAACTCGTTCAAAAGAAGAAAAGAAATTAATCCGAAGGGAAGGGCAGTAGTAGACCCCGAGGAGAATCTTAGAGTGGTGCAGTTCAACTTCCAGGAATAGATGTTCACCGGCGTTCGGTGGGGGTGGCTGTGTGGACATGTTAACAATAGAAAAAGGAATGTAGTTATGAAGATAAATGGCCACCCCACCACCACCGCCGACCTCTCAATCATTCCTGATGAGTTGAAAACCTGGAAGAGAGTAAGAGGAAGAGGAAAGGCAGGGTTTTAAGCATGATTCAGAAACCAGAATCGCATGAATATTCTTACAGTCAAAACTGGCCCGCATATCGGGGAAATGAGCCGGAATACTCTGGGCATTTATATGGACCAGTTCTTGGAGACATCGGAAAAAAAGGAAACAACAGTGTCGGCTAGAGAAGGAACACTAACAAAGCTTTCATCTTCGCTATTCGCGGAAAAAAAAGTATCAGTATCACTGCTACAGCCAGGGCTGAGCATAAAATAATATTAACTAAAATAAATACAATAAAAATAAATACCTAACACCAAAAACAATAATGTATACGCGGTTTAAAAACGTCCACCTGCCAGTTGTGCTTTACAAACAAATAATAAGCATACATAATAAAAACCATACAATTAATGATTTGTAGTCCGGGCATAAAAATCTAGTACCTTATGCTAACAACATTTATACACATACTACATGCAAACGAATAGTAACATCGCAAAAAACAAAGCAACGAAATCAACAAAAACTTAAAGGTGTACCGTGTAACGGGGCGAAAATTAAAATAATGTTACATTGAGGTAGTCAGTGCAATGGAACGCAAACACGAAGCGACAGATTTGACAACTGACAGAAGTGACAGTGACTTAAGTAAGACATTGAAGAAAAAATAAACATTAGGGTGGGTACCTATACAAACAAAACGGAAATTAAATAAAAGTGTGCCTGGCACTGTCTACCTACTGACTGAAAACAACGAAGAATTATTACCTACTACCCGGACTACCTATATGTAAAAGAGAATAAACAATGCAGATATCATTTCCTGGCTACAGCACGCTTGGTTTTAGCTGCTACCTTTCCCACTACGACCGGTTGAACGACGCCAGACTCCGGCTGTCCTGAGGCCTGCTCCAGCTGCTGCGCGATCTTAATGAGGTCGCCGAGGCAAGTTACACGATGCCGGGATCCTCTCGAATCAAGGACGAACACAGTGCCCTCCGTAGTCCAGCATTGATTCACACCAAATCTATCCCTTGCCGCCATGAAGACGTTGTGTCTGGCCCTCGTAAGAAACTCCGACATAGTGATGCCAGACCCCTTCAGTTTGGTTTTGCTGAACCAGATTTTGTCCCGGAGAGCGACATCATGCAGTTTGAATAGTATAGGTCGGGCTTTGTGAGATGTACTGCGCCCCATCCTGTGACACCGCTTGATGCCAGAGATAGCCAAATCGAGCTTGAGATGTTGTTTGACAACTTGAGCCACCACCTGTGCAGTCTCCTCGTCTTGCTCCTCCGATACTCCATGCAACAACAGGATTTTACGCCTCCCACGCATCTCCATATTATCGAGGCTTTGCGCTAAAACTTCTACCTGCTGCTGCAAAGCAACAAGTGCTTGAACAATAAATGTCCGGAAAGAAGAAAACTCTACTGCCAAACCTGAGGTGGTGATAGATGTAGTGCCCGGATTCTTCTGCAACTCCTTCTCAAAGTCTGACATCCTTTGATTGAACAGATTGCTCATATCAGTGATAGTGCGGTTGATTGCCTCCATTGTGTAGTGATGTTGCAAATTTATGATTGTATGTTGTGTTTTGGAGCTGAAAACACTTGACTGGCAGGTAGAGATGACTAATTAATATTATGTGTCATTTAATTGTAAAATATACTAATACATATACTCCTTATGTTCTGTATTTCTGTGACGGTGTTTTTCTGCAATATATATCGTGTTTTCGCTCCGAATTGTGTTTATTCTTCACGCCATATCCACCCTGCACCTGCTTAGCCAACAGCGGGTCTATTTTGTTTAGTTGCCCATTTTTGTCACGCAGCGCAGTTGCGCTGCCGCGTATTGTATTGCGGTATGTCTTATACGTTTCCTTAGAAACAATATTTTGAAGTGAAGTGTCGCGTCACTCCGCCGCAGCGCAGTTCCGGCCAGTGCGGTCTTACCTTAACTGTTTGACTCGCCCGTAGATATCCGTCTCATTCTTATGTGGGCACTTGTACTTACATACGATACAAATGAGATGGATATACCAATACAATAAGTTAATTTGTTGCCATTCGGCAGTCGTTCGGAAACTTCACGACTTCACGAATGACAGTGTGATTGAGTGAATCTGAACCCGCCGATCCGTGCCAAGTAAATGGATTCCAAGATTATGTACAATGTACCTGCATGTTAGTAATCTGTGGATAATATGAATATTAAATATTAGAATATATCAGTTTGACGGATTACTAATACGTGACTCCATAGAATATTACTAATGCCAATAATTACATTCGTCACACGCCTAGGGTCTCAAAATGTCATTCATGAGTTCATGTCAGGAAATCATGACATTAATTTCATTGATTCATTGTCATTGTCATTCGTTCCGTCAGTGACCGTACATCCAGTTTCTAACTTTCTAGTTTACAAGCACAGCCGTCAGCCGCTATTGCATCTACTTATAAAAACTGTGATTATACTATACTTTTGATACTACGGAATGATATTTTAGTCTATAAGATTCTATCATGTCTACCCGTGAAATACTCACCCTACAATTTGGTCACTACGCTAACTATGTTGGTGCACACTTTTGGAACTTGCAAGAACTTAGTTTTGATTACACAGGAACTGTAAAAACAGAAGTTAACCACGATATTTTATACCGTGAAGGTCAAACCGCGAAGGGTGAAGTCACTTACACACCACGGCTCCTTTTAGCTGACCTCAAAGGTTCTCTTAAAACTTTGCCTGAAAGTGGTGGTTTGTCTAGTGGGGGAGACGAAAATGAAATGCCATGGGATGCCGTTGAAAAAATAGAAGAACCTGCTCCATCGAAAAATGAGTACTTGGCAGATATTGATGGTGAGGCACCAAGTGTTCACACTAAAGAATACAACTTTGAACAAGACGTTAATACTTGGACAGATTACTTATACCCCAGGCTTCATGAAAGAACAATAAATATTGTAAAGGAATATGTACATGGAGATGACACAGTAAGTTCTGTCAAACTCTAACTCTTTATTGCATTCATGTGTACATTTTAGTTGTTACAAATATGTGAGTAAGTTCCAACATGAAACCCGGTTAGGGCACGGCAACATAATAGGTAGAATGGACAAAACAAGCATCCAGTTTGAAGGTATACTGGATTGCAAGTTTGTTAAACAAATATTTTTTATTGAAAATAATATTACTAGTATTGGGTATAAGTAGTTATTTTAATTAATATCATGAGGTTATTTAATTATTTTATTTTTGTGTATTAATTATTTTATTTTATAATTTGTGTCAGTTTCTATTATTATTTATTTATTATATACTTTACTAGCTTCTACCAGCGGCTTCGCCCGCGTGAAAATCGGAAATATCCCGGTTTCTTGATTTGTATTGTAACTACACCTACTCTACACCTACCTACACCTACCTACACCTACTCTACACCTACCCTACACCTATCCTACACCTACCCTACACCTACGCTACACCTACACTACACCTACCCTACACCTACCCTGCACCTACCCTACACCTACCCTACACCTACCCTACACCTATCCTAACCAGCCCAAAAAATACTATGACATGTTTCTGGTTTCCTGGTACTTGATGTTTTTGGTCTCCTGGTACTTGTAAATCTGTAGTACTAAGGCAGCAGCGGCTCTGAATTTCCACTTCCTCCTCAGTCTTCATTGATCCATGCCACTTACCGGGATAAAAAGTAGCATATGTCTCATTCCAGGATATGAACTACATGTGTGCCAAATTTCATCCAAATCCCTTCAGCCGTTTTTGCCTGATTGAAACACAAACATACAAACATTCACATTTATAATATTAGTAGGATTTTTCACTTATTTTGTATGAATTATTATATTTTATTAATTTATATTCTTTAGTCAGTATATTTATATTTTATTTGTATTAAGTAATAATTATATTTTATTAATTTGTTTTGTTATGCTATGTGTAAGTTTATGTATGAACTTATGTGTGTTTTTTTTGTGTGTAAGTAGGTACTATTTCAGTGGTCCTATGTAATTATTTATCTACTAGCTTCTACCAGCTGCGGCTTCGCCCGCGTGAAAATCGGAAATAGCAAGGTTTCCTGATTTGTATTGTTAATTTTTACTCAGGAAACACCCACCCTACACCTACCCTACACCAACCCTACACCTACCTTACACCTACCCTACACCTACCTTACACCTACCTTACACCTACCCTACACCTACCTTACACCTACCCTACACCTACTTTACACCTACCCTACACCTTCCCTACCTACATAATTATATCTACCAGCCCAAAAATACTATGACGTGTTTCTGGTCTCCTAGTACTTGATGTTTCTGGGCTCCTGGTACTTAAAAATCTGAAGTACTAAGGCAGCAGCGGCTCTGAGTTTCTACTTCCTCCTCAGTCTCCATTAATCCATGCCACTTACCGGGATAAAAAGTAGCCTATTTTTTATTCCAGAATATGAACTACATGTGTGCCAAATTTCATCCAAATCCCTTCAGCCGTTTTTGCCTGATTGTTACACAAACATACAAACATACAAACTTTCACCTTTATAATATTAGTAGGATTATATTCACAAAATATTTTATTTTAAGTATTCTGCGACCGAGTAAAAGCATTTTTGTGTTAGATATTCTTTTAATTTTCTGTTAAATGTATTGAATTTGGGTTCTTTTTTAATTTGTTCCGGTAATTTGTTGCAAATTTTTACTGCCATGTAGTATGGGCTATGGTAAAGCATTTTGATCCGAGATGGTGGAAGATATAATCTATTTTTATGGCATGTATTTACGTTATGCATGTCTTTTGTTTTAGGGAAGATGTTGCTATTTTTAAATACAAATATGCAAAAGTCATGTATATGTCGCAGCCAACAAGCAGAATCCGCCGTTTCATTAAAAGTCTAGCCTTTTCATTGAACTGTGCCGTTTAATCAGCGACTTAAGTGACATGGGCAAGTCATTAAACGACATTGAACAAAAGGTGTCACTTAGATCGCTGAAAAATCGGCACATTTAAATGAAAAGGCTAGGCAACCAATTAAACGGCTGATTAAGCTAATTGGCTGCGACATATGTATATAGAAGGTAAAGTTAGGAGTTTTAATTTAACAAAATATGGTTTACAGCTTTCGGTATTGTCAATATGAGCCAGTATTCTAACACATTTTTTTTGGATTATAAATACTTCGCTTGTGTTTACGCTATTCCCTCACTGTATATCTTAGCCACGAGTTTGCGTAGGCGTAGTATGCCGGATAGTGCCGTTTCTGTATTTGTGCTGTACTTAATTTGAAACAAGGCGTACCAAAATTTTGATATACTTGTCATTCTTGAAATAAATAATAGTGTTGAAAAATTACATGTAAACTAAAAATCTGTTTCTTTTGTCTCCAGGAATGTATGGACATTTATCATACTGGTAAATCACTATGGAAGCTTGATTTTGGTGATGCATTTACTGACAATATTCGAAGATATGTAGAAGAATGTGACAGTATTCAAGGTTTTCAAGTCAACTTTGACTGTGTAGATGGATTTGCAGGCCTTGCTCTCAGTTGTGTAGAGCATCTTGCCGACGAATATACCAAATCTATTCTAGCATACCCAATTATACCATCACATTTTCCTGATAATAATCCTACAACACAAGAAGAAAGAGATAAGTCTAATCTAAAAGATTCCACGAGGCTTGTGAACACAGCAGTATCTATTCAAGAGCTGTCAGAACATGCAACATTGTTTGTACCAATTTGCACTGGAGATAAAGGGTGGAGGAAACCAGGGAGCCCTAGAAGATTTGACTATATTAACTATAATCCTGAACTATACTACCATAGTTCAGCTTTATTAGCATCAGCCATGGACACATTGAGTCAAAAATACAGACACAAAAGCAACATTTTCACATTATCAGACATTTGTGCTGATCTCACAGGTTATGGCAGAAAAATGGCCTCAGCTTCATTGGGAATGCCATTACCATTAAATGAATCACAATATTTAATAGATTACTTGAATACTACAACAAAACCTATTTACTCAAGTATCACACCTAGTTGTAAGATTGCTGCAGACAAACTATTCCAATTAGTCACAGTGAGAGGAGTTCCTGAGAGCTACTTGAAAGCTCCAATGAAAGAAGCCAAAGAACAGTTAAATATACCAGCATATAGGTGTAATAATGTGAAAGAGATGTTTGAATTATATTTTCAGGCAAATAACTTCCTTTCTGCAACAAATGTAACAATATGTGAAAAGCCTCTAGAAGTGAAAACACCATACCCAAGATTTTTTTCAAAAGAACTTAATAAATATGGGTTTGTAAGAAGTGACCCTAACCCAGAGAAGGTGGAGAGTTGTGCTGTTGTTGCAGGATATCACAATGGGAACTTCTTATCAGACATGCTTGAGAAACTGCACAGAGAAACCAGTAGAATTAAGTTTTCCAAACTGCACAGGTTTAACCAAGAAGGGTTTGAATCTTCAGAATACAGTGAAAGTTTAGATAAGCTTGCAGAATTCAAAGACAACTATGAAGATGACTTTGAATTGTAATAAATATTCGTCTACTCACTGCCTTACTTAAAGTAACTAATAAAAATCTTTAATAAAACTTTGATGAAATAACAATTAAGAATGTTGTTTACACTTTTTAAGAGGGTGTACGTCGTATGTCATTTCATACAAACTTTCAAGTCCTAATTCTTCAAAAACAATGAACCGATTTTAACGAAACTTGGTATGCATACGCTAGATATCCAGGTCTAAATAGTTATTAGAAAACATTTTTGAAAAAGAGTTCAGGGGGAAGGATATAGTGATTTTTCACTTTCTATAGAAAACTTAAAATCACTCTCTCTCTCCCTCTGAACTCTTTTTCAAAAATGTTTTCTAATAACTATTTAGACCTGGATATCTAGCGTATGCATACCAAGTTTCGTTAAAATCGGTTCATTGTTTTTGAAGAATAAGGATTTGAAAGTTTGTATGAAAAGCCGTACCGCGTAAACGCTCTTAAGTATAATTATTTATCTGCATATTTTAATGTTGTAAGAAAGACCCAGAAGTTAAAAGTAGTCAGTTCTTACTCAATCACGCCAGAACGGAACTGGATGATATTGGGTACAGTCGCACAGAGATAGATTATAGGAATAAGTAGCCTACTTTTTATCCCAGGGGTATACACCCGCGTCACATCGCGTCGGTGTTATTCAGCAGCTTCGCCCGCGTGAATATCGAAAATTATTCCACAAGGGATCATACTCCCGGATTAAAAGATTCCTATTTCCTATCCCAAGGCATGGTCTACATCGTTCAGGGTCAAAATGTCCATATTACTACGCCTTTTAGGCAACTTTAAAGTGTTTTGAAGTTAGGTTCAAAGATTGGACATTTTGACCCTGAACCTTGTCTACATGTGTGTCGAAATTACATCGAAATCCATTCAGCCGTTAACTTCCCACCTGTCTTCAGGCCAGCCTTCAGTGTATCGCTTTTCTCCAAGCTATCAATAAAGTCGTCCAACTCTTGGTCCAGTTTCTGACACAGTGCAATCCTCTCCTCTTCAGTAATCGGCTGTTTAGCTTCTTCCGCCATTGTTCTAATAGCTATCTATTTGCCTTCCTACACTGAGACTGACTAGTGACTAACGGCCGCTTTCTATAACATATCTCAATCCCGATCCTTGTCTACCTTGCCGACCTTTGATTGGTTACAGACAAGGATCGGGATCAAGATTGGGATTTATTATAGAAAGCGGCCGTAAGACGAAACAAACAGACGGACAGTTACTTTTGCTTTTATAATAATAATAATAATAATGGATGTAGGAACGGGTCCCGCGGTACTAAGGAGCTGCTCCTTATTGATATTGCCATTAGCCAACAGGTTCGCCGTTCCCGAAAGGATCTGTCGACATGTTGGATAGATTATAAGAAGGCCTGACTCGGTGCCACATACATGGCTCATGAGGGTGCTGGAGCTGTATAAAGTTGATCCAGTCCTACGCACCTTCCTGATGTCGTGTATGGGGCAGTGGAGGACGGTCCTTCGCTATCCAGGGTGTCGACAGATCCAGGCGAACGGCGACCCGATTAGGATCGAGCGTGGCATATTTCAGGGCGACAGTCTGAGTCCACTGTGGTTTTGCCTGGCCCTCAACCCTCTCAGTACACTGCTGGAGGGTTCGGGGCAAGGCTACCGGTTGAGAAGAGGTGGTCAGGTCATATCGCACCTCCTTTACATGGATGACTTGAAACTATTTGCTCCTAACAACTTGCAACTGATGAAGCTACTGAAGGTAACAGAAACCTTCAGTAGCGCCATCAGGATGGAATTTGGTGTGGACAAATGTGCGGTCATGCATGTAAAGCGAGTGGAGATTATGGAATCCGTGGGAACCCAACTCTCGGATTCCATACACCTTAGGTCCCTCTCCTCAACCGAAACCTACAAGTATTTGGGTATGTCGGAAGCGTTAGGCATTAATGCTGCTGACATGAAACAATCGTTGAAGGAGCGCTTTTTTGGCCGCCTGAACAAAGTTTTTAACAGTCTTTTATCAGGCGGAAACAAGGTGCGCGCCTTCAACGGTTGGGTCATGCCGGTATTGATGTACTCTTTCGGCATACTCAAATGGACTCAGACGGAACTTGACGCCCTGGATAGGAGGGTACGCTCACTGCTTACCGCAAATCGGATGCATCACCCACGGTCATCGGTGATGAGGCTGTATATCCCGCGGAAGTGCGGGGGTCGTGGCTTCTTAAATGCTAAGACCCTGCACAACCGCGAGGTATGCAGCCTTAGGGAATATTTCCTAGAGGCCGACGTGGGTATGCATCAGGATGTGGTAGCGGTGGACAAAGGCCTTACCGCGCTCTCCTTGGCTAACGAGAACTGGCGCAAACCTGTGGTATTAGATACTAATGACCGCATGGAGATATGGCAGAGCAAGGAGCTTCACGGACGTTTTTATCGGGTCCTACATGGGCCCGATGTAGACTTTTTAGCGTCCGTAGCCTGGCTGCGTTTTGGTGACCTCTTTGGGGAAACCGAAGGTTTTGTCTGTGCGATTATGGACGAAGTTATGATGACGAACAACTACCGGAAATACATTGTGAAGGACGGTACGGTTGACATATGTCGGGCATGTCACCGGCCCGGGGAATCCATCCGCCACATTATTTCTGGTTGTTCTAGTCTGGCTAACGGAGACTATTTGCACAGGCACAACCTTGTAGCCAGGATTATCCACCAGCAACTTGCTCTTCAATACAATCTTGTGGAATCGGAAGTACCGTACTATAGGTATGTGCCCGACCCAGTTCTCGAAAATGGCAATTGCACATTGTATTGGGATCGGTCTATCATCACTGACAGGACTATTGTGGCTAATAAGCCTGATATAGTGGTGATAGACCGACTAGAGCGTCGCGCAATGATTGTTGATATAGCAGTCCCTCATGACGAGAACCTCGTGAAGTCTGAGAAAGATAAGCAAGCAAAGTATCTTGACTTGGCTCGCGAGGTTGTCGACATGTGGGATGTGAACACAGCAGTCATTGTGCCAATAATCGTCACGGCCAATGGCGTAATTGCCAAGAGCCTCGACCAACATCTCAAGAGGCTCTCGTTGGGCAGCTGGATCAAGGGCTTGATCCAGAAAGCAGTTCTCTTGGACACGGCGCGTATCGTTAGGAGGTTCCTCTCTCAGGGGCCCTGACCACCGGTAGCTTGGACTCTGTTCCCGATACCGGTGGGCTACTATTTTTTATATTTTTAAATGTTTTTATTTTTTTTATTTTGTAGAAATATTTAAAAATATAATTTATATGTACTATAATGAATAAAGGAAATAATAATAATAATTTATCTACTCATAATATTACTAGCTTTTGCCCGCTAAGCTATGTCCTTCGTATCCCAGGCTATATTTCTGCCAATTTTCAAGACAATCCGTTTAAGTGTGGAAGCGTGACAGACAAACTCACTTTCGCATTTAAAATATTAGTTAGAATTATGGAAAATATGGATAAATTATTGGAACAGGATGACTTCCAGTAGTTCCAGTATCATAAATCAGATCCAATGTGAATAGTGTTTAATGAAAGCTAATTGAATAGATAGGGTCCCAAATATCAGGAACCGGCGACGCAGTAGACCCAAAGATATGGCAAGACGAGCTGGACTCTTGCCTAAAGGATTGGGCTTAGATTGCCAAAGTTAGATAAAAAATTCCCGTGACTACGGCAGGACCACGAACCCCAATCGCTTCCGTATTTGGTAAATAATTAGTACTCACTTGGAACTCGAACAACAAAATTGGTACTTACCTCAGTAGTTTTCGAGAAAATCGACTTTGAAGGTGATCCGGCGGTAGTCACGTTCCTTTCAGCAGGGCCACCATGAGCGCAGAAAAAGGGGGCATTCTACAGCTATTCTAAGTATACAAATAATTAGTACCCTTATATGTGGTTAAAGTCGTAAAAAAAAACAGAACTGAAACATTTGTATTTACCGAGAAATCAACGATGATAACTTTCGTGCGGTGTTTCAGCAGGACCACGACTTTGATTGTCGAGATTCAAAGTTTCAGGAGCTTGTTGCTTTCCTCGAACTTACATAGAAAATTAGTACCCTGCAAGATAGAATTAGTAGCCAATATTAAAAAAAAAACAAGTTCAAAAAACTAAAACCCGACTACAGAAAAGTCATGTTCTAAAAAATATGAAACAAGAAAACATTGCTGTGGTCGTATGCCACTTTGCCCTAAACTTGAGTGCTCAAGTTTGACGTTTCATTACTATAAACATACTGTGGTCCTGCCGTAGTCACGGACATAGATAAAAATAGGAAGGATGGTGCAGTGAGACTCTGGCTTATAATAATAAAGCTTACTGGACACTAATGGGGCTTGTACTGCTACAAAAGTGAAGCGATTTCTAGCAATCAATAAACGCCCCTAATATTTGGAACGAGATGCGACTGCCCATCCTGGTGCTAGCTATAAGCGGAAATATACGAGAATTCGTAAAATTACAATTACTTTCATTTAAATTAGCACAATTGAAATATGTAAATGTTAGATTAGAAATTAAAGAAATATTTAAAATTCATATAACTTTATTTAAGATGATTTAGATAAAATAAATCATATCCCATTCACACTATCGTAACGTACATACACATTTACATCAATTCATTTTATGAGTTAAACCAGCGATCACGATGAACGCTCTAACGCTCTTTCCTTCATTCTTGTAATAAATGCTGCTCCTTTGTTCTTTCTGAAGTTCTCATAGGGATCATTGAGGTTTACGCCTACACCTGAGGAAAAAAGAGAAACATTTGGTTAAATCTGCTGCCTTAAAAAGATGAGGTTGTGAATTTGAAATAGAGAAGAATATACTTGTAAGTTCACGTAAATAGTAACCTAAATATTTAAGTAGGTCAAGCTCCCGACATCTCAAAATTCAAAATCATATAATATACCTTGCGTTATAGTAATAATTGCACTTTTTTCCCAAGAAAACCACTTGACAATTTGCGATAAGTGAGTTTTGTCATGCGATCCGGCTGACCCTAATAGAACAAAACCAAATAGTACCCAACTAAGAAAAAATCTTCGCTCGGGTACTTGGAACGTCCGAGGTGTGTTATAAGCCGGCAAGTTAGAACTTGTGGAACGGGAGATGCAAAGGTGCAAAATCGATACTCTGGGGCTCAGTATAGTGCACAAAAGAGGCAATGGTCATTTTAACACTGATAACGGTAACATCATGTACTACACGGGAGGTGAAGGTCATAGTGGGAATGACGTGGCCTTCATCATACCTAAGAAACTACAGAATAGTGTCAAAAGGTATCAAACTCCAAATAATCGAATTATTGCTATCAAACTTGAAGCTAGCTATGCCAACATGTTATGTTATGTAACATAATATGTTAACAATACAGGGTGTACACGTTACAACTGGCGGTAACTATCGTTGACCTATGAAATCGTTTTTTTTAAATTGATGACCTTAATGTATGCTGTGAAATAACGCTTCGTATTTAACGAACGTTAAACATCTTCCGAAATCGTTGACGTGCCTGATGAACCTGCCCATAATATGTTATGCTATTCAAGACTGACCGTGCCATTAAGACTGCCGACTGACGACTTGTTTGAAACTTATGTGGTTTTTATGGGTTTTTTTATTTCGTACATTTTAGCGAGTTAATTTTTTTTTCATTTGCGGGCGCCATTTTAGATATTTATATAGCAGGTCACTACCACAATTTTGACGAATTCAACGACCTCATATGTCAAAATCCGTCCAGCCGTTTGGGCTGCAGGGCGTGCCAAAGAAATGGACATACATACATACATACGCTCGAAAACATTACCCTCCTTCTGACGCAGTCGGGTAAAGTCTAGTTACATGCTTAGTTTTTCCTAAGGAGAAAGTTTTCTCCTCCGGTCCCGGAGAAGAGAGATACATTACTTTCAAGTTGCCATTTAGCCTCCGATTGGTAAGCTTTTTTTAAATGCATTGAAATTCCGCTGTTACTAGCACCCCAACCCAGCATACCCACGACATGAGCAAACAATTAGTAGACCCGATTTCACAGGTTGTTTACATACATCTATACTAATATTTATTGTCCATTATCAATTCAATGTTTGTTTGAACGCGCTAATCTCTCTGGAACTACCAGTCGGATTTGGAAAACTGTTTTTGAATATGATAGCCACATTCACGAGGAAGGCTATAGAAAGGATATATATACACGGGAACGGGAAAAATAGGATACGCGGGTACGAAATAGCACGAAAGCTAGTTACTTATATTTTGTATTGAGGTACAAAATGGGGCAATCGCGTTTTCTCAGCTTGATTGGTGTTGTCAACTATCCAATCCACGACTGTGCGGCCCGCTGTGATACAGTTCTCGTCAAATAACTTTGCCCCTCTGAAGTTGGCTACGAGTGGCTGCGTAGTAGTCAAAATTACGAACAAACTGCAACTGCGCATGCGCAAGAGACATGGGGGCGGGGATTATGGCGGCACGATTTTATGTCTCAGTCATACGTTTACGTTCGATGCATGCTTGCGTCCCGCTTGCTCCCGTCTACGTGACTGCACGAGCAAGCGATCTTTGCAAATGGCTATCTTCAGAGGGGCAAAGTTATTTGACGAGAACTGTACCTTACACTTTCATTATGTGGCACTTGATCAGAAAAGGTTGACGACCACTGCTCTAGAGTTTCGCACAGAGTCGCCCAGTTTGAACGATCATGGCTTTTAATACGGACTCCAGGTTTGTTTTGTCAAACTTTTGCCTCGCTCTTTGTTCAACTACTATAGATTTTGGATTTCTCATCGGCATCTGTTTCGCGTAATTCTAGTTATCGACTGTTTTTGACTTGAATTGTTTTTCATGTTGATTGAGAGCAAAGAGTGGACATCAATTTGCTCACCATAATTCTGAAGAAGTTGTGATGCAGGGGGACCTAAATGCTTAAGTGGGATACACCAAGGATGATCCTTTACGAGGCACAGTCGCCAGTTCCTTTGGCCTTGGTAGAAAAAATAGTTACCACCGAATAAGCGCCGTCTAGTGATAATAACGGAAAAACTTTTTTTTTCATTCAGTTTGACATAAGCGAACGTTTACGTTAGCGCGATCGAGTACGTTAAAAAAACTCGCACTAAGCCCTTTGGTCAAAGAAGCAGATACAATCAGCTGCATGAGGAAGTAAAACAATCGACTCGGAAGGACAACGATGTGCATATCAACAGCATTTGCGAGGAAATTGAGGGACATGCAGTTAAAGTGCAAATAAATAAATAAATAAAAGATTGTTTCTCGAAGGTTAAACAACTGGCAGGTGCCTTCAAACCGAAATCCTGGATAGTGGAAGACAGTAGAGGTATCACCTTGGTTTTTCTTTCAGAACTGGTTTTTCTTTTTTGGATAAATAGAGAGACTACTGCCACTATCTCCATTATCGGAATGAACATGGATCAGGCACTGAAAGAAGATGGGATGATCACTGGAAAGAGCCACTACTGTCTCAAAATGCTATAAAAACCTAAAGAATAAAGCTCTGGGTCCTGATAGCGGCAGCGTTTCTGCTGCAATGATAAAAAATCTTTGCTCTGACGGGACAAAGACTCAGCATCAGATATGTACCAAAATCTGGAAAACAGGCCAATAACGGGCAGTGGATTGGACACAATCCGCAGTTATGCCTCTGCAAAAGAAAGGTGTAAAGCCTTTCTTTTGCAGAGGCATAAGAAGTGCGAAAACTACAGAACCTTGTCGCTCATATCGCACGCCAGTAAAATAATGGCTAATTATTTTCGAGGCGACTAACAATTTTGTTACACTTCCGGGCTGTGATTTGCAAGCTGCTGTTAAAATTAAAACTGTTACTGTAATAAAGTATTAGGATTTCAGTATTTTTGTTTGTAGAATCATAATGTAATGAAAACTGCAACAAGCGTGCTCGTTGCATAGAAGCAGAGCGCGGCCAGCGCGCTACTGGCGGCGGGACGTCACGGTCAACATAATTATCCTTCACTGTAGCTGCAAACCTATTATTGTGCTACCAGCGTTTTTTTTAAATCCCTTTATCAGATTAATTTGTCGCCGCGTTAAATACATGCCTAAAATAATCTTGCGCATAATTAACACGAGACTATCTGAGTATACTATGCACCCCACTAGATGCCGAGTGAACAGCTGGGAGCGAGCTGGGAGTGCATGACTTTGTTGCCGGCAAGGGAATTCAAGGGCAAATTTTTAATGTTTGCAATCTCATTGAGAAGTGTCATTTGATTTCTCTATTGAATTGTGCATTTGCAAGCTGCAAATGCACAATTATATATATTTTTGTCATTATTTGTAGTCAATTATTTGACCCAAATGAAAATCGCAACCATGTAAGATAAAGTTTTAACTTTGATTTATCCAAATATATCTAAATATGAAATGAAAAAGTATTTTTTTTTTTTAATTGTTGCCCCACACTAGGAATTTCTCCTGTATAGTGGGTTCGTGCGTTTACAAACATACAAAGTCACAACACAAACAGCCAGACCCGGAACAACTATCTGTAGGCCATACAAATATTTGTTCCGTGCAGGAATCGAACCCGCGACACGCAGCGCAGCAGCCGATCGCTCAACCACTGCGCCAACCGTGTCGTCAAAATGGCGTTTGTGTGAAACTTTCGTGAACCCTCAATTTACCTTTATACTGATCTTGCCTGTCTCGGACGATGCCGCCGCTGATGGGCTCCGCGATGCCCTGCCCGGAGGCTCCCAGGCCGCCGGCGCTCCAGCCCATCTTCTGTAAGAGCTGGTGACCTTTGTTGCTGGCGTCCAGGCCTGACGTAGACGTACTCGGGTATGCTCCACCACTGTTTGAAGTGAAATCATTGAGATTATTAGTAATGTGTGGTTGCGCTAACCCAAATACGGGGCAAAGCAGGAGTAATTTTCTAAAAAATTGGTATAATTTATATTTAAAATTTCCTGTTTCGTCTATCGTCTGGGTGGAACCAATATTGGTTCCAGTAAACCGCGAATTGATTTCAACTTTAATTCTATGGTTTGTTACAGTTTAGTTTCGTTATTTTTTATTTTCATTTAATTGGTTCCCCCGGATGATAGAGGTTAAGGCTTCTTTTACCACAAATATTAAACTGAGGACTTCACACAATTGACAGACATACATTTTAATAATTGGCATGAATTAAACTCCAGAGACGTTATATAATTACACTTTTGAAACTGTATTTTGCAAGTTGAAACGACTGACAGAAGCTTGGGCGCTAGTATTAGGATCAACATTACAGAACTATGTAAAAGGGTCTCTGGGAAATAAAGCCATCATGGCATGAATAATAAATATCAATGAAAAAATCTTAACCTGCCCCTTGCTTAAGTCATACTTAGACATAACTCTCTTGAAACTGAATTGCACTCATGTAGAACACCATACTCACAGGAAACTAGGAGGTGTGGGCGATCTAGACCGTTCAACGCGCCGTGACCTCGGCGACTCGCGGTGTCGGTCCCGCTCCCTTGATCTGCTTCGCGACCGCGACCTTGACCTTGATCGGGATCGCCGCCGGCCTATAAACATTAATGTTTTAGTTCTGTTTTTATGAGGTTTAAAAAAAAAAATATATATTTGGCAGACACAATGTAGGAACAAATATATGTAAACATTTTTAAGCTAAACATCGTGTATGACGGTTTTGAGGTCGTATGTTAAAAGTGCTACTGCTGTTATCTAAGCCATCTCTCTCGACTAGAAGTGAGGTCGGCTATTTACAACTAGGCGCCGTCTCCCAAAATCATACACCTCAAATTGACAAACCTAAAAATAGACAAATCACGAATATTTAATACATAACTAACTGGGGCGGAGTCCGGAGTACAAGAATTTTCGAGCTCGCTTCGCTTGCTCTTCTATTCTTCTTAACCGTCGAGGTTTTCCAGATACGTTGACAACATTACTATTTTGTCTGTATCGATAGTAAAAAAGACGATTTTACTTATCCGAGAACATTTCGGCCTCGCTTTTGCATACTATCAAAGTTTTATGATGGATGATTAATAAAAAATTTAACATATCTCATCTACCTACCCATCTATATTCCGAGGTGGGGTGCTAAAATTTTCGAGCTGACACGCTCGCTGTATCCACAGTTCTTTAGCTTACACTTAAGTTGGCAAAGATACATCTGTATGTATGATATAAAGAAAATCTAGCATATCCGAGACAAGGAACTAACATTTTTTGGGCTCACTTCGCTCGCTCAAGCATGCTTAGCTATCTAGTTTGCGCTAAGTCGATAAAAAAAACGGGAGCCTTCCGTATTGCCGAAAAGATTTTGACAAAATTTCACTACCCAAACAAATTTTAGCAACCTTTTTTTATACCAATGCAATATTTGGAATGATTTTAGTACGCACTTTTTCATTTGGTCAAATTTTTACTCGGCAGAATATTACCAAATATAATGTCATTATGGCATAATTATAGTCTTTAATAAAATGATTTATTACAGCAAACAATCTTTAGACAATAAACGTTAGGTCAAATGATTAGGCATGACAAAAAAAGGTTAATTATTAAAAAAAAAAAATGTTTAGGTTAGGTTAGAACTGTGACTTCCTCCTGAAACGACTAGATTATAAAGAAAGAAATATGGAATAAAAAAACCTAAAAAAGGCTACCCGAAACTGAACTAGTTAGACGTTTTGCGTCAAATGTGTTGTTCTAACTGAAATATTTGACTATATAAAATCGGTAAAAGTATTAGTTGGTAAACAAGTTATTGTTTAAACGTTCTCTTGCCAAACATTATGTTTGCGTTACAATTATTTGTAAAGAGATTTTTTGCTAAGCAATAATTTGGCAAATTAAATTATGCGGAAAATTGTATGGGAAGTGATATGCTAAGCAATAATTTGGCAAATTAAATTATGCGGAAAATTGTATGGGAAGTGATAATTTGTCAATTTCTTTTCGATGAAACATAGGTAACCCAAAAAAAACATGTGTATGGATGATAAAAAGAAAATCTAACGTACCCGAGACAAGGTACCTACTGTACTAAAATTTTTCTCCAGCTTTCGATTAATTCTACAAAAAAAAACATCTGTATGTGTGTACGATAAAAATAAAATGTAGTGTTTCCGAGACAAGATAGGTAGGTACTCGTAGGTACTAAAATTTATCGAGCGCGCTTCATTCGCTCATAATTTATGGTTTAAGAACTTTATTTCTCAAAAAGAATTACATTCACTTATATGAGAAAAAACTTATTTCTAATTAGTCATTAGGCGACACGACAGTTACACAACCAAAATAAGCTAGATAGCTTAAGTTTTTAAATCCGCTAAAATGTGTTTCTCAAGAGATTTTATGAAAGTATATATGGACTTTTTGATCTTTTACATTACGAGGCAGCTGTGATCCCTCATACAGAATAGTACTCCTACCGTATGTTTGTTCTAGGCGCCCGCAACGCTATGTCATTTGCTTGTCTGGTTCTGTATCTGTTTTTTATTTGTGATTGTTTTGTAAGAGTTATTTGTGTGTGTATATATTGTTATTTTTTGTTTAAAATTGTATTACAAGTATACAAGTATTATACCTATAAGTATATTTGAAATATTCATGAGCTTTGTGTCATTGTAAAGTTTTAGTGTATGTTAAAAAGAACTTTAATAATTTTATTATGAGCTGTTTGCAAGATTTGCAGGTCGGATTATAAGTACAGCCATACACTTCAATTAGGTAGTCCAAATGAGGTTTCACCATGGAGTTATAAAACATAATATAGCAAACTTGTGGTGGAAGACAACGAACAATGCTGCGCAGTGCGCCAGTTAAGGCAGAGAGCTTTTTATTTTTATTTTCTCGATATGTGCTTTCCACGACAAGTCGCTGTCTAGTAGGTATAAGTCCCAGGTATTTTTCTGCTTTTTTCTGATTTATCTAGAATTTTACCATTAATGTTAAGAGTGTGTTGTGTTTGTAGGTTTTTATTGTTAGCAGCAAATATTGTGTACTTTGTTTTTTTATTTTTTTTTATTTGTATTAACTGTCAGCAGATAGCGCTGGAACCAATTAAACAATCTATGTAAGTCATTTTGTGCCTGTTCCATAAGAGTATCAGTTTTATTACCAAAATAGAACACTCGTGCCATCACCTCGTAGTCCTATATCTGTAATATTATTTATATATATTAAGAACAGCAACGGACCCAGAATAGAGCGTTGCGGAACTCCACATGTGATCAGTTGGGGGCCACTTTGATAATCATCGATTTTTACCACTTGAAATCTATCAATCAGGTATGATTTAAAGATTTTGTATGCCACTTTACTCCAAGTTCCAATAACTCCAATCGCGTTTACATTTTTTAAGAAGCAGTTCATGACTTACTGTATCGAAGGCTTTCTTTAGATCTATAAACAGACCCAAGGCCAGTTGTTTCCAATCTATGCTAGTTTTAATTTTGGTGACTAGATCGACTGTAGCTGATAAGGTGTTCGATTTTGGTCGAAAACCATACTGTTTGTCGGTAAGGAAACTTATAGTGGAATTTCATCCCACGGTTTTGCCTGCGAGAACTCAAAGGTCTTGTTGTAGGAATACACAAACCATTGATCGTGAGCGAGTCCTTAGTCCGAATCACTCTTGGCAAATTTTCGTGTGGCCGTGAAAACAACTTTTTTTAGGGCTAGATCCGTTCCATAGTTGTCTCCCATTGGTTTCAAATAAAAAGTTTGTGGTTTGATATCCTGTTGTGTAAAAAATCGTAATTTGTCTCGACTTACTTTACATAAGTACTATTCATGTAGCCTGACCCCCCAAAGTTTATGGCTGCGACCGCGCCTGTTTATAACATTGAATACCACTGCACAATTTGGCTGTATTCTTTACATTTGTATAACAATTACACAACATGTCAAGGTCCAATATATTGAAAGTTATCAGTATACAATTGGGAGTGTAATGTTTGGTTTAAGTACTTTTTATAATTATAACAACGAATTGTATAATTTTGATTTATATCATTTTTTTCATCATCTATTCACTATAATTGTTATAACAACTTATGACATACATCCAAGAGATATAATTTAAGTAAACACTGAGCCTCCACTGCAGCCACTGCTGGAGACACTAATGGCTAAAGTAGCCTCATCTTTCATGGGGTACTGTTTAAAATTTTATAATAAAATACCTCCCAATATATTAGAACTGAATGAAACGAAATTTAAATCTTGTATTAAACGCACATTGGAAGGACTGGCCCGCAATGGCAGAGGACAGATGTGTGGGGAAAAGTGAGAGGGAAGCCTTTGCCCAGCAATGGGACATAACGGCCTAAATTAGATTAAACGCACACTATGCAAGAAAGCATATTATAAGTTAGGGGATTTTATTGAGATAAAAATACTTGGCGCAATGATGGTCTTGCCCCACAGTTATTAGGGCGCACAAACTAATCTTTTAGCATTTACAAACATTGTGGGACCCACTGAAGACTAAGAACATTATATTTTCATTGTATAGATTAATTTTATTTAGCATTGTATAACTTCATGCATATGTGTGAGTACTGTGAATCTTAAACAACTTTTATTGGATTTTTCTTTTACTTGAATGTACCCCTGGCAATTGGGAATGTCATGTTCACTCAAAAGTCAAGATGATGAAGGCGCATGTGTTGGGATCATTTGGCTCCCTTAAATATGGTTGAGCCGAATGGTACTAGCACGTGCGTCATGTTCGTGAACGGACGCCGTCAGTTGGGACTGGTCATCTCTCAGCTGCCATGGTTTATTTTACTCCGGACACTTTACGTGCATTTCTTTCTACATCATTCTCACATGTATATATAATTTCAACAAGAATGATGTAACCATAAAATTGTAACGAAATAATGATTTAAAAGAGTGTCCGTGGAGTTTCTTGCACATTCTTATCCATACAGATCTACGCTTTGGAACATGCAAATAGCTTCATCTCTTTGACTGACCGACCTGGACAATTCAAAAGTGCCTGTAAATGGTTTAATTGAAATAAATGGCTGGCCTGTTGGTCTAGTGGTTAGTGACCCTGACTGCAAAGCCGGAGGTTGTGGGTTTGATTCCCACCCAGGACAAACTTTGTGTGATGAGCATTATTGTTTGTTCTGTGTCTGGGTGTAATTTATCTATAATATGTATGTATTTATAAATTATATAAGTATGTATATCAGTTGTCTGGTTACCATAACACAAGCTCTGCTTAGCTTGGGATCAGATGGCCGTGTGTGAGTTGTCCCAAGATTATATTATTATTATTATTAAATCATTTGAATTTTGAATGTCAAAACTTTCTACAAAAATCAAACGAGTCAGTGACTTTTGTTTGAAGTCAAAAGCTGACTTTTAACCTAATTTTGAATAAATTTCTTCTGACTATGCTGACATTGACGGTCGGTGAAATTTCTATAGATATGACAACTAAACTTTGTGCTCAAAACGATTCCGTCCTGTAAATCGTCGAATCAATAACCAGTCCTGCAGTCTTCCTACTCTCTCTAACTTACTTTCTCGATTCTCTCTGTCCCTCTCTCTTCTCCACGAAGTTGACGATGATGACGACGGCTTTCTTCTCGGCGATGGTGATCTTGACTTTGATTTTGTTGGTGAAGGTTTCTCTGGCGTTTTACTTTTTGATCTGTGTTCAAAATTAAGAATTTTACATTTCTAAAACACCAAATTGTCTTTGGTGTTTTAGAAATTGAGTTTTGCAATCCTGCTGCATGAAATAATTGTCACCATGTAATATAAAATTGGTGTATGATATGCATGCCATGGAGCAGGCATGATGTGTGCTCACTTACCGTGTTCTTGAGAAGCGTTTTAAGGAAAATAACATCATTAAACATACACAACAGTAGCAGTAAACAGACGATTAGCTCAAACAACAATACTTAATTTACAACAAAATTGCATGGAATGGTGTAAATATCATACCTATATCTTCTGCCGGGAGGTGTAGGTTGTTTCTGCAAGTCTTTTGGTATGGGACTAGGGGATCTTGACTTTTCCCGAAAGCCCTGTGCCACTGCTTCTTCTTTCATTTTTCTAGCAGCATTCTTGGCTTTGTAGTATTCATATAGGCCCAATTTTTCCCAGCCCTCACTGGAAAAGAAGAGTCATTTGAGTTTTCAATTGTTTAATAATTGAAAAAAGTAAAATTTGTCGCGGCCCACCTTATAAAAATTTCCTCTACATCTGACTGATTGTCAAAAATGAAATGAAATATAAAATTGTAATGTACTGACTTGTCTCTCGGCCGTTCGTGATTAGGTGAAGCGTAGAATGCATCGACAGCTGCCAACAGTCTTTCATTCGGCGGCGCGGGAGGGGGAAGACGAATCTTCGCTGGATCCAACGGTCGGTATCTGTCGTCTTCCAACTAAAATATAAATATTTTATCAGAGAAGGAAATTATAAACAGCTACAGAAGGGAATAGAGTGGTTAACAAAAGGAGTGCTAATAAATATTTCCCCTTGTTCATAGATCCATATAATTTGAGAGATAAGCAAGCACAACTATCAATCGCATACACATTTATCATGCTGATGCCAAGTGCACACACCTGCAGATTAATCACTCCCTTTCGTTTGTTACTTTTCATTCAAGAGAATAATTGAATGTACATACCATTATTAGTGGGACCATCAAACCAGCTGGCAGTTCGAAATAGGGTACAGAAGGCATTAGATCTTCATTGTTTACTTCAGGGAATGGTGGGAATCCAGGTGGGGGCTTACTAAGATCTGGAAGACCATTTTGGAATGCTAACAGTGCTGAGTTATCAGGTATGAAGCCAGGAGGTGGTTGTGAGAAATTTATATTTGGAAGATTTGACAAATCTGGCTCCTCAATAATTTCATTTTTCTTCTTCTGACTAGTTATTTGGTCAAATGTCTGACTGTCGTAACTGTTCTCGTTTCCACTAAGACTATTGTTGGAAGCATAGTTATCGCCACTTTCGCTGCCATATTGGTTATTTGAATTAAAATTCGGTTCATAGCCACCCATTGGTGTAGAGCCCATTGGTGGGAAGCTTTGGTCATTGTAACTGTTATTTTGAAAACTATTTTGCATGTTATTTTGCTGTATGTTGTCTTTATTCTGATCGTGGTTGTTCTGTAATTCAATGGCATGTTTCTGCATTTCTAATTGCTGAATCTGCTGCATTGTGTGAGTAACAAATGCTTGGTGTTGAGTTTGATAACTGAAACATTATTAATATGTATGTTATACAAAGTATTTTATGTTTAATTGTAATTTGATATAAACATCACACTTACTTTTCGAAGGTAGATTTAGTTTGTTGTGTTAAATGGGCAATAGCGTTTGAGTGTTGTGCAATCAGATTGTTCTGGTACTCTTGGTAGGAGCTGGTGGGACTCTTCATTTTTTCAATGACTGCAGTCTCGAAATAGTTCGACTTGGATTCCCAGAGTCGAAGTAATTTGTTAAGCTTAGCCTCCTGCTCTTCAGTGACGGCTGAAACAGCAAAATGATTAAAGAGTTGTCATACGAGCCGAGGCTGACACTAAGCAAGTTACCTGACTGGCACAAACCACAGGCGATGATGTACTAAAAAATGCTTTAACTTGAAGATGAGAATACACAATCGAACAAGAGAGACCTACATCTTGAGGGCATTATTATAAATATGTTACCTATACTGGCATTGCAAAACATTGGAACCACCACATTTTCCAAATTTTTCTTGAGATCTTCTGCGTTTTTGCGTGCACTGTAATTAGGAATAATAGCATCATAGACACCGATTTGATAATGACACGAGGTAAAGGGAGGTATATAATATTTGAGGCGATTTTATAAACATTACTTTATAATAACTAAAACATGGTTTATGTATCTTGGTCGCATTTAATAAATAAAAATAGGATTAAATACCTACATGTTATGCTTAGTTTTACAATAAAATAAGTGTGAATTGAAACTTATACTGACTATACAAAGTGATTGTTTCTAAACAAAATATTTATGTATGATTACAACAAGAATACCATTAACTCTATTGCTAAGAAATTCTAACCAATAAGAATCACAAAGTTTTTGAAAGCAAAACAACTAAAGGTAGGTTATCAACAAATAGACAAGATCCTGAATATGAACAAATGAGCTTAGGTATAAATTATTCTAGTTTTGGTACTAACCAATGGTGTAAGACATCATTGACGAGGTATATGATGTGCAGTTTCTGTGTGAATGCTGCGCCCGGCTGAGTCACTTTTCTTAGCAGATGCTGCGATATGACTTTGCCTGCGTCGTGTGATGTGGCATGCTGTAATATCCAGCCTTTGCCTATAGGAAGAATTGACAAGCAGAAATATAAGTAAAAATTTATTGGTATTTTGTAGTCAATTGTTATTTAGGTTAATACAGTTACCGGCACGTAAGTTGGCAAAGATTTTTGTAGTGGGGGAAGTTCGCGCATGTAAAAAATTATGAAATTGTGCGTGCGCGAACTTCTCCCACTACGAAAATCTTTAACTTGGTAACTGTAACAGTTTGTGTCCAACTGGTGTTCGAAATCTGATCAGAAGAAATTTTTAAGAATACGATAGTTGCAAATTATTTAAATACTCAATATTTTATTGCATTCCATACCTATGTATTACAAAGATGGCAAACAAAGGTAAAAGATCAATATGGACCCTGTCGGGCACAGCTAAATAAGGAGAGGAAGAGAGCTAAGTAGCAATTCAAGGATTTAAATATTATAAGGTCTATGTATATAGGTGTGGTATATTATTTATTTTTATTTTTATATAGGGATAAGAATAGTGCAGGTAATTTAAATTAATTATTTGCATTATTATTAAATTATGTTAATTATTATTTGTATATTCATAATTATATTTGATTTTTAATATTCCATATTATATTATACATTTTATAATGTTTGGTAAACAAGAGGGAGAATAATTTTATTTTGCAAACAACTTGTCATCTAAAAACTCATTTACTGAGTAGTATGACTTTTATTCCAGGAATTGTTTCAATTTATTAATAAAAATATATTTGTTTTGCTTATCTCTTGTAATTAGGCAGTTTATTATAAATTTTTATGGACATAATTAAAGGGCTGGTTGAGTGTATTTTGAGTCGGGATTGAGGTTTATTTAATTTGTTTTTGTTGTCGGTAAGTGTATCTGATTTGTGTTTCTTCACAAGTTGTGTAAAAGTCTGGGTGTTTTTTGACAAATTTACATAACATTCTAGAATATATAAGCAGGGAAGTGTGAGTATTTTGTGTTTTTGGAAGTGTGGTTTGCAACTATCTGTTTGGTCTATGTTGGTCATTATTCAAATTAATTTTTTTGTATTATAAAAATGGTTTGTGAGTCTGTACTGATACCCCACAGCATGACCCGATATCTGAGCCATGCCTGGGCATATGCATAGTAAGTGACAAGTGCAGTTTTCAAGTTGGTAGTTTTTTTTATTTCGCGTAGGGCATATGAGAATTTTGAAAGTTTTGCTCTTATTTTCTGTATGTGGGATTTCCAATTTATGTATCTATATATAAACCGAGGAGATTGAATTTGTTTACTTGTTCCCTTTTTACATTTTATTTCTATATTAAACAGGTGTCAAAAGGTCAATTTAATTTAAATCTGATATAGTTCGTAGTTTGAACAGGGTAGGGAATGGTTGCAGAGGATGGAATCGCCTTTGCCAGCAACATTTAGAGATAGCAGAACTAATAACAAATGTGGCACCAATGGTCGAAAGAATGTTGAGCGCACACATTTTGACACAAGTCAGCATTCATTTCTATATAAAATCATAGAAATGTTGATAATCAAATTCGCAGATTAATTTTCACCTGATGATATGCTGTCTTTGGTGCATGTGTCAATGATTGGCTGCAGTATGCTGTCCAGTTCGCTGAGGCTGATATGGTTGTCTTCTGCCATCATCTGAATTGTCTCCACTTGAGCCTTGCTCACCAACTCGTTGATTTTAGCTTGCTGTTGTTGAATCAACACCTAAAATATTTATTAAGCTTTTAAATTGATCCTTTCATAAAAAAAAAAATATTTGATATACAACAGATACTAGAAAGAACTAATACAAACATTCAATTAAAATGTGCTAACTATGAGACAACATAAAATAATATGTAGAATTCAATGTAGAAAGAATGAAAGTACACATAATTGTAGAACCATCTTAAAGTAACACAGCCTGTAAATAAATGTTACATTTTGTAATCCAGCATGTCACACAAGAATATATGAAAACACATGCAATTTAAATCTAACTTGAATCATTTCAAATTGTCTAGTTTACAAAAAGAAACTATTATCTTCAGTTTTTTGTCAAATACATATTATATTTGTACATTATCAAAAAGAACAAAAATCTAGCAAACAGAAACTGACCGTGTGTTGAGCATTAAGATTATTTTCAGATTGAGTAATTTGCTCTTTGAGCATGTTGATCTGTGCGGAGATGTTGTCGAGGTCATGGTGGGCGTGCTGCGGCGTGCCGGGCGGCGCCGAGTTGGCCGCGAGCCACTGCTGGAGCGCCGGCGCCACCGCCATCGACGCCGCTAGGCCCAGCTGAGCGGGAGTCGCTCCGGCCTGTTGGGGCATTACATATTGCCTGTTCTGTGCCATATAAGCCCCGGCGGGAGCAGGAGCCGGCTGGCCACCGGCCGATTGCTTTAGAACTATAAACAGCGGAGGTTCACTTAATCGGTTATAACAACACTCAATCAGCGATCATTGGAATATTCGAAACTCTTCCATCGTCATTTCATTATGCTTACTTGCTTGCTCCGTTGTCACTTTGTACTGGTAATAGTTGAAGTAATCCCCGCCGTAAAGGAAGCTGAATTTCGGATTGTTTTTTTGTTTGTTCTTCGTCATTTTTTCAAATTCAGGTCCATTTCTAGCGACAAACTGGGCGAGTTTGTCGATTATGTTGCGTAGGTCTTGATCTAGAAATATAACTTGATTTTAAGCTACCGCTACATATAGCTACTGAGACAATTATAATACGTGTCCAAAAAAATATATTTGATTGAATTTAAGACGCACCTTGTGGCGGCTGCGGAAGCTCCATTTTAGTAGTTAATTAAGGTTATGTTAGTAGAAAATTATATCTGTAGTCCGTACTGTGTACTTAGTATATAACAATGCATCATTACAAACATCACATCATTAAAACATCACTGTTCGTATGTTATAATCTTACAAGTCACTTGTAATTTTTCAGTTGTGTACGATTATCTCGTCGCAAAAATAACATTTCTTCGACACCGATCCAATTTTTTCGGCCATTTGTAATTTTGAGACTGAGTGAGGTGAAGTTAACGGTGGGTGGATAACCGGTAATCCCGGTAATAGTTTGAAGATGGGCGTGGACGTGGCAAACCAAAATCACATAAAAAGATAGATGATTTGGAGGATCATTTACGAATGAATAAAAAAATCTCTGAATTAAAAATCTCAAAAACTGCAAGGTATTGCCTTGCAGTTTTTGAGATTTTTTAGAAGAATATAGAAAAGTGGAGAAAATCGATACATGCACATCATTAATTGAAAAAAGTATTCAGGGTGGCAACACTGTGAATCCACTAATCTCTGTAGAGTATTGATCGCTGGACCAATAGTTTTTCAGGCAAAATAAATTCAATGCAGTCATTCGTTGTTTAGCGGTGACGGCTCAGCAGGCTGATGTCAAATCAGTCGACGTGAATCATTTGTCAAAATCAGAGAACAACTCAAAATAGTACTCTAAAAAATAAAGGAATACTCTTCAAAATGTCTTCACTGGTAAGTTGCACTATCTCTAATAATAATAAAGACAATATCCCCGTGAGCCGTCATGAAGGTACTAACAAAATTACGACTTTTCTTTTAATTAACTTCGGTAACATAGCAATACCAAATATTAGTTTATCCGTACGAAACACCTGCATAAGGTTGATTTTTGCTAATTGGAACAGAAAACTAGAACAACTTGGATCTGTCATCATCACAGACCATTCTGTCTTATAGTGCAAACTCAAATATTGATTACTTACTAAATTATAACTGGTTATTAAATTGAGCTAGAGTAAAAATAGTATACTAATTATATTTATCATAATGGGTATAATGTTACAATTAAATTACATGTAATATCCTTATCAAAAAGCATAGGAACTACAAACACCCTTATCATGTCAGGAAATCCATCATTTATGAACAAAATTTTTAATGGAATATTCTATTCTTCCCAGCGGATGAAGGCAGCAAAATGTCCTTCGGACGAGCTTGCCATTACAAACTGCGCACTCATCAACCCGGATGACTTCAACAGTGATGTCAAGTAAGTTTTTTTTTTTGTTTATTTCATCAT
Organism: Melanchra persicariae; assembly: GCA_947386135.1. Lineage (NCBI taxonomy): Eukaryota > Metazoa > Arthropoda > Insecta > Lepidoptera > Noctuidae > Melanchra > Melanchra persicariae. The sequence continues at coordinate 7,435,285 of OX376650.1, read as the reverse complement.
CATTCATTATTCACTAAAAACAGGTTTTCTGTTAGAGAACCTAATTCTGGGTCTCTGGTTTGTACACAAGCCTCCTCCTCTAACATAATTATGTTATAACTTTTTTAAAGAATAACATTAGGTTGGAATTTATCAGAACAACTATTTCTTTGTGCCAGTACCTTTTTTATGGTTGGGAAATCATCAACTTCTCCCACTCTGGGAGGAGTGGGAGGGAGTGTCATACTCTTACTGACTAACCCCACAGTGGAAACACTGCAATAACAGTAAATAATGAGTGTTCCTGGGCTATGGTAATTCTTTCAAAAATATTGCAACCCTGACAGGTTTTTGGCAGTACCTTAATCAGAAATTGCTCCGTTGCAAAGATGATACAGTAACAGAAAGTCATTGATGCACCCACCAACTCCGAATATTACAAACCACATTCATATTATTTAATGGGGCAATAAATCATTCATTTTGATTTACTATACAACTGTATTAAAGTGAGAAATTCAACACAACTGGAAGTGGAATGCTTGTATTTTTAATTTACAAGCAAATGGTTGGATCAATTGGATCATAATGACTATTGTACTTTCTAAAAGTAATAATATTGTAACATAAAACTTTGTAGTTTTGCTTACCAAAATAGAACAAAAACCACAATACCTTTTTAGCTGTTATTGCTGTCTTCCTTTGGTGTCCTGCAAAGTTGAAAAGAACTTGAACATTTTTTCAAAAATTTTTAGATTTGAACTATAGGACCCTATTTTCCGACCATTTCCTTTTCCCTAGAACCATCAAACTGAATGAATCGTTTTTTCCAGGCACGTTGAAGTGTCTACAGGACCATCACAGCATTTTGTGTTCAGCATTCGTTTCTACAACGGTGTTGACCGTGGCACTGTTGGATTTTCTGCCCCGCAGAGGAAATGGGCTACTCTTTCTATTGGTCAGGTAAGTTGTAAAGCAATAGCTGTAATAGTCTTATCTAGATTTATAATAGTTTATAATTTATTTATGATGGGTTACAATATACTGTATCATATTACAAGTTATCATGATTTTATACATTTTCTTTTTAAATTTAGTTTTTTACAACCCGTCATGTTAGATACTCTTGAATTGTCCCAAAGCCATATCATCACTAATAGGTGATATTATTTTATCATAAATTAAACCATGTTTCAAAGAGATAGAATTTTTTTTTTTTTTCATTCAGCCAATTGATGTAAAGCCCTTCAAGCCTCAGAATGCAGAATGCCTATGCAGTGTGACCTTAGAGGCAGACTTCATGCTGAAGAAAACGTGAGTATCTATGGTGTAATCCAATTATGTGAGTCATATGCACTACATAGTGATGTCATAGAGGTGAAATGTGTACCTACATAATACAAACTGAACTGTATTGTAAACTTTTCACATTTATCATCTACATTATGTGCCTGCGGCTTCGTTCGCGTTTATAAACCTTTGTAAAAAAAGTAACATAACCGTCTCCAGGGCCCCATCTATCTCTGTAGCAAAATTCATCAATATCGGTTCGGCGATTTAGTAATGAAAACGTCAAACAAACAACATCACTCTCGTTTTATAATATTAGGATTAGGATAAATCATCGCACAAACCTTACTTAGGTCGGTCGACGACGATGCACCCTCACTCGAGAATTATAGAACCCCAGGATATCACTAGGTAAAGGGTAACAAAACACGCACACACAATGAAAGTTCTACCGAAACTATTCTGCGTATAGATGGGAAATCCACCACAGCGGCGGAGCAACGCCGCTGACACCGTACATAGTCCGATAATAAAATCGACTAGGCTGAATTGAGTTGTGCAATTTCAACTCACACTCTCCAAAATGTAACCGATAAAAACAATAGGCTCGCAAGTACTAACAACTCAGCGACGATAAAAGTTTTATAGATTGATTCAACCTAGATGTGCACAACCTATTTGCACGGTGCCTGAAAGATTGGCTTTACCAAAACGGTTGTCGGTTTAATCTTCGTCTCGAAGTCATGATTAAAGTAGAAATCTTATGGTTTCCAAGACGTAAGTGTGTGAATAATAATCTAGTTCTATTGTGGCAAAAATGGAGTTATATTTTTGAACCTAATTCAATAACAATTTTACTGTCAGGATTTTTTTTATATTTCATGACGCATCTACTCGACCTTGCATTCTTCCAACATTATCATACTGATCTGAAGTTACAATAAAAAGCTACATAGCTGTCTTTTTGTTTATTAAACTTTTTTTCAGCACCTCCATGGATCCCTACGATTCGGAGCAAATGGCTCGCGACTTCTTGATCCAGTTCTCCAACCAGATCTTCACTGTTGGTCAGCAGTTGGCTTTCGCTTTCCAAGACAAGAAGGTTTTGTCTCTGATCGTGAAGAATTTGGAAGGTAAGATCTTTGTAACTATATATCCCAATATGTACGTTAGTTTTACTATTCATAAATTAGAGATAATCTTTGTAATAATAATTTATTTGGTAATACCCAAACCTCATTTGAGGAAATATGTACTTACAAGTGAACTGCAATAAGCGCTATTTTCCTTGATTGACTGGTTGGCTTAACAATCAGTGTCTATATTTTCCCATCCAATTTATTAGGAGTCTGTGCAACATGTCACACATTGCTCGCAGAACAGATGGTCGATGGGGCCGAAAAGTTCTGTAGTGGCGCCGCGTACCGAAAGGCATAGCGTTGGAAGGCCTCCCACAAGGTGGACCGATGCATGCGAGACGCACAGGACCGGTTGTTATGGCGACACTTAGGGGAGGCTTATGTCCAGCAGTGGACGTCTTTCGGCTGATATGGTGATGATGAATCTAAAAAAATAAATTTGGAATGTATGCCTTTCAGCCTTCTCACTCTCTCTTCCTCGCAATATTTATTTATTAAGATAGAGAAAAAAATCAAAGGTGCCCGTTTTTTTGCAAAAGGCTTTATTTTGAAGACACAACTCTGAAACACAGATTTTTATAGCTCAGAAGTCAAAGGCTCCAAATGTTTGCTTCCCTTTATTCTTAATAAAATTATTTAATTTTGTTTTGTTATAGCTGTCGACGTCCAAGCCTTGGCAGCCGGCGCTAACGCTGTGCCCCGACGTGTCAGGATGGGCCGACTCCTTCCTGATGGCAACATTCAATTCGACAAAGCTGAAAACTCCTCCCTCAACTTGGTTGGCAAGGCTAAAGGGTAAGCATAATATTTAGAAGAAAACAGTGAGCCTAATTTTTTTAAATTGTTTTTTTTTTAAATTAACCATTTTTTAGCTTACAATAATAAAAAATTGAGATCTAGTCCTTTGAGCATGGGGTTCAAAATTTGGTCCTTCGATCTTTGGTCAATGTCTTTTCTTGTAGGATTTTTGTATGTCTGTTCATAGTACTTCAAAATTCTAATAATACACAGGAAACAACCACGCCAGTCTATCATCAACCCTGATTGGGACTTCGGAAAGATGGGTATCGGCGGTCTGGACAGAGAGTTCAATGCCATCTTCCGACGAGCCTTCGCTTCCCGAGTGTTCCCTCCCGAAGTTGTGGAGCAATTAGGTAAATATACAACACATCCGAATCTGGTTTATTGAGGTAACTGTGTGTGCCACTATTACACTCGATAATTTATCTATGGAGGTAGCCGAACAGAGAGTAAAGTCCCGCAAACCATTGAAAAGAGAGGATCCTCCGACCAGACGGTTGTGTCCGGTGGGCAACTGCCCGATAGTTGTTATTCGGACTGCTGTATGTGTTCAAATCGCACGGTACACTGATACCGCGAAGCAGGATTTCGTTAAATTAGTTCACAGCTGGCGGGATAGATGGCGTCGCGGTTCTTTTTGTTGCGATGTAGAATTTGCTACTTTGGTTTTTTGCGGCATTAATGCCACTACATATCATAACTTGAAGCTTTAAAAATAATTTGATGGACTTCAAAAATGAGATAATTATTATTTACTAACACGCAAACGGACCGAATGGATGTCTCAGTGCGGAAAATGGATCCTCTTATGTTAAACCATTCAAAAATTTAATTCATCATCATCAGATTACTAAATAATTTCGTATTATTTTAGGTTGCAAGCACGTGAAAGGTATCCTATTGTACGGCCCACCCGGTACTGGTAAGACTCTCATGGCCCGTCAGATCGGAAAGATGTTGAATGCACGTGAGCCTAAGATTGTAAACGGTCCGCAAATCTTGGACAAATACGTGGGCGAGAGTGAGGCCAACATTCGACGGCTGTTCGCTGACGCTGAAGAGGAAGAGAAAAGGGTAAGAATTGGCAAAATGTTAGCTACCAAAACTAACTTAAAGGCGGCCAAGTGCGTGTCGGGCTAAGCACAGTGTAGGGTTCCGTAGTTACCCGTCTCCTAAGCCATGACAAGATTAGCATCATCCCATCACTTCCCGTGGGTGTCGTAAGAGGAGACTAAGGGACTCACCAGAGAATGGACAGCATCAATATCTGTACATTGCAACAGCGATCGCAAACCCGCCTGCCGAGTGTGGCGATTATGGCAATCCCCTCCCTTTGGGGGAGGACTATTTCCAGCAGTAGACCTCTTTCGTTTGATATGATTAATATAGTCATAACAAAAAATAGGAGATTTTACTATGACATTACAAAGTTACAAATACACTTAGTTTTAAGTCATTTAAATGGGTCACTATCAAATTTTTACCTAATCAGTTACATTTTATAAGTTGGTCTACTATTACTCGTTAATTTGTAAAGCCTACTTAGCTTATAGTTTTCCTTTTAAATTCGTTATAAATGCTACTACTATGACTTTTTTCACGTCTCCAAAAACAACTGTTTAGCTGGCAGAAGGGAGAAATATTAAGCTTTAAAGCTTAATATTTCGCAAATGGTTGCGCTCCGCGTGAAAATGTTGGTATTCAGCTGAATCCGATTTGGCTGGAAGCCGACCCCAATAAAGTTGGAAAAAGGCTAGGCAGATGGAAATTTCGCAAAACGATCCTTAGTTGGATAAATTGTTTTCGCAGACCCTCAATATGGTTAAACGACTAATCCAACGACACCCCACACCATGGGAAAGACGAAAAAAAAATTCATGGCCAACCCAAAAAAAAAAATTATTCAAAATTTTTTTTACCATTTGATCATTGTGATAAATAACTATGTATACCCATACCAAATTCCAACATTCTAGTGCTAAGCATCTCTGAGCTAAACCGCGGACAGACAGACAGACGGACATGGAGAAACTATTAGGGTTCCTTGTTGACTGAAACCCTGAAATTAACCTCTGATTTAGGTATAAGTTCACTATGATAGTCTTTGAGACCATTTATTATAGGAACAATTAATACATATCATCTTTTACATGCAGTGCGGTCCAAACAGTGGTCTTCACATTATCATCTTTGATGAAATCGACGCCATTTGCAAAGCGAGAGGATCTGTGGGAGGCAACACCGGAGTGCATGATACTGTTGTCAACCAGCTGCTTTCAAAGATTGATGGTAAGCATACATTGGTCTATCTATGTGATAGGAATACCGTTTGTTGGTCTAGTGACCAGCACTCTGGTCCGTAGTTGCGAACACTCCAACTGAGCATGGAATCTTGAGTTTGATCCATGTTTCAGGCAAAGTTTTTCTTCTCAATTAGCTAGCTCCTACTCTGGACTTGTCGACTCTGGACTGGACGTGTCAATGGCAATAAATAGCTGCCCTATTACATCAGACTTAGACATAACTGCCGAAATGAGGATGTGCAAAGGGAGACAGAGAAGCAAACATTAGATGATCACTAGTATCTAGTGAGAAACTATAAAACAAAGTTTTTCTGTCTGTAAGCAATTAACTCAAAAACTATCAAACAGCATTTCATTTGGTTTTTTACCAATGTAAGGAGTAATTCATGAGGAATGTTTAGGTATATAATTTATTAAGGTTTTGTAAAAATTGGTTGAAATATGACGATGCTTTTTGTAAATGTCGGAAGAAGAACTTGGGACTGTCATACTTATTATGCTCAGCTACCCGTGCGAATCCGGGGCGTGTTGCTATTAGAGATGATAAATATGTCTTGTCGCGATTGCAAAAAAACTGTTCTACATTACTACATACCAAGTTTCCTCCAGGTGTCGACCAACTCAACAACATCCTGGTCATCGGTATGACGAATCGTCGAGACATGATTGACGAGGCCCTCATGCGACCCGGTCGTTTGGAGGTTCAGATGGAGATCGGTCTGCCCGACGAGAAGGGCAGAGTTCAGATCTTGAACATCCATACTAAGCGGATGAAGGAGTACAAGAAGATTGCTGAGGATGTTGACTCTAAGGTTTGTAGAACATTGAAATGGGACAAGTCTTACTAACTCACGAGTTTTACTAAGGCTGTATTGAAAAGTGTATGTGGTATAGAGTGTGGTCGTGGTTAGTTTTAAAGTGAAATTCGCTCTACGAAGTCTAATTAAAACTGGTTCATTACTCAATTATCCAAATCAAATGAGCTGACGAGACTTTACTAAAGTGATTGGCATTGAAATCAAATCGCGAAGCTTTTTTGTTTCATAATTTTCAAGAAAGCATTTTGCTTCAATTGGAAAACTGCTGTAATTTTCGTCACCGAGACAAGCTTTTATATGAACATTTAACATTATAAAATTGAAAACACAAGCAAGCGGTTGTAGATGAGGTCACTTTTCTCCAGTAAAAGATTTAAGTATAACCTAAAACATTGTAGTTTTATGTCTTAAATCATATAATAAGTTCATTCAACATTTCCTTAATTAATGTTACATACAGGAACTCGCAACCCTAACAAAGAACTTCTCCGGCGCTGAACTGGAAGGTTTAGTTCGTGCGGCTCAGTCAACTGCCATGAACCGTCTGATAAAGGCCTCAAGCAAGGTCGAGGTAGACCCCGAAGCCATGGAGAAGCTCATGGTAGAACGAGGTGACTTCCTACACGCCCTTGAGAATGATATCAAGCCTGCTTTCGGTACAGCGGCCGAAGCTTTGGAACATTTCTTGAGCCGTGGTATCATCAATTGGGGTAGCCCAGTGTCGTCTCTGCTTGAAGATGGACAGCTTTATATTCAGCAGGCGCGGGCTACTGAAGCTAGCGGTAAGAAAAAAAGTGTTTGTAACGAAATTGGTATTGTTGTAGGTACCTTAAACCCATTGCAGTGGCCTTAGGGGTGGCGAGCAGGGCAACCGCCCGGGGCCTGGCGCAACTCGAGTTAAAAAATCGTTTTAAATGTTTTATATTTTTATCTACTTTCGATTAATACACATTTAAAAAAAAAAGGGACTCGCAAAGGTCTGCCGCCCGGGGCCTCGCAACGGTAAAGGCCGCCACTGATCCATTTTTTTTATTTTTTTTAAATTGGTTAAAAGTTATTTTTATTTGCTCTATCGAATCACAGTACCTACTTACTCGAATCGAAAGTCCCTTAAACCATAATTGTGTCGTATAAGTAGGCTTATACTATGTCTAGCTATTTCTTTTTAATAAAAAGACCATCATCATCATGATCATGTCTCACACGAAAATATGATTTAAAAGTTGGTTCTTTGGTTCGCAATGATTAATTAAAATATTGATCTTCCTGGTCTCCAGCTGCAGTAAATTGTTTCTGTATCCAGAAATGTTAACAGTGTTATTAAAATTCATATTAAAAACCAGATTTAAATACTGATCCTAATAGAGTATACTCGTTAAACAGGCTTAGTATCAGTGCTGTTGGAAGGACCACCAAACAGCGGTAAGACCGCGTTGGCCGCAGAACTGGCGAAGCTATCAGACTTCCCCTTCGTGAAGGTCTGCTCACCAGAAGACATGGTCGGCTTCACGGAGACGTCCAAATGTCTGCAGATCAGGAAGGTAAGTTTACAGTGTGCTACTTGAAACCGATTGGACTATTGTGGATTTGTTTGTGGCTATCACATTAAATAATGTTTGAAGCTATAGAAAAGAGGTTTGACATAAGCAGTTCACAATGGTTTTGCTGTAAAAGCCTAATGGACAAGGTCTACGATCAACACTGCATGACTTTCAGCATCATAAGATAAGAACGTTGACGATGATGTCGTGATACTCACAAGATACGGAAACATTTCGTTCATTACCTAAACGTAGAATCATCATCTTAGATGCAAACAGTTATAATAATAAACTGTCTCTACAGAAATACATGGGGGATCTGATGAATGCCACCAACGCTGCTATTGCCGTGGCCACCTACTGGGCCCAAAAAATCTAAGAAGTGTCAACTCCTTAAATGTTTTGGGCCCAGTAGCTTCTTCTCTCGAGGGGCTTCTTTTCAAGTCGATAGTAATTATATCGACTCGAAAAGAAGAACAGAAATAGTTTCATCTCCAATCATTCTCTTTTTTATAAATCAACTTGAAAAAGCAAAAGGTAGGTCCTCAATACCTTTTTTAAATCTTATGTACCCTAGGTGGGACAGAGAAGCGTCCACACTAGTCTTCCATGGCGAACGGTCTCGAGCTGCACGCTTCATCTCTGTTCTCAATTCGTCTGTTTGTTTTCTTATTCCTTAGTATTTCGACGACGCCTACCGCTCAAGTCTCTCGTGCATCCTGGTGGACAACATCGAGCGTCTCCTGGACTACGGTCCCATCGGACCTCGCTACTCCAACTTGACGTTGCAAGCGTTACTTGTGCTGCTGAAGAAGCAGCCGCCTAAGGGACGGAAGCTGCTTATCCTTTGCACTAGCAGTCGGAGGTAAGAATCTATGAGTACGCCACTTATTTTCCAGGATTGCCTTCTTTTTCATAGACTGTTGATATAAGCCCCTTCAATATTTCAAGTTCTTAAACTCGGTTATGATGGCTTTGCAAGAAGCATTACTAGCTTTGCTCGCAGTTCCAAACGCATGGAGATTCTCATAGGAGCTGTACATTTCTCAGGAATCCAAAATATGTCTTACTTAGGAATGTGTAGCTTATTATTACAATCAGTTAAAGATTTGTTTGCTACTGGATTGGCATTAATTCCAGAAATTCCTGTTTGAAACACACACACACACACACACACACACACAACTTATACAAACAGTATTTTGATCTTGCTTTTAGCATTCCTAGCATGGAAAGTCCATATTCATATTAAGTCACAGTTTTTGGTCCTTAGCGGCGCGACTTTAAAGTAATATAATATATTTTTAACAGACAAGTCTTGGAAGACATGGAGATGCTGTCAGCATTCACTGGCGTCCTGCACGTACCGAACCTGTCCCAACCAGAACACGTCATGGCTGTGCTTGAGGAGAGCGACGCTTTCTCCAAGCAAGACCTGCAGAAGATACAGCATGATATCCGAGGAGCTAGGTATGTTCACCAGAAGTACTGGGAAGTACGATATAAGTTAGGGCGCGGTGCAGACTGAGTGACCAATGAGGCTTCAAAGACAGGTAGGTGAAAGAGTAATAATTCAATTTATAGGCGTCAAGTCAGTGGAGCAGCGGATTCATTCATCAACCTCTTGAAAAATGTGGTCAATGCAGGTAAGGATATGTTGAATATACTATTTACATTTCCTTAAGCGACTGGGGACTCTTACGGACGTTACGAAGTAACAGCAGAATTTTGTTTAGCAACTAAAGGAAAGGAGAAAAACTCCAAAAAAGGAACCTGGAATTGACTGAATGCGTAAAGCGGAGAATAGGAGTATGCAGGTGTACAGCTTGGGAAAGGCCTATCTCCTGCAGTAAACAGCAGTGGACTGAGATTGTATGTGTAGGGTCATATTAGCTGGGTGGCTCGCCTTCTGATAAGTACCAGCCCCGGGGCCACGGCGCGTTGTGTTCCACGCGCGCCTCAAAGAGATGTCAGTGAAATAGACGGCGCTGCCAGAGCCTGCCAGGGTACAGGAATTCGTTCGAAAGAGTCACCGCGGTCCGGAACGCGGCCAAGGGCTTTAGGAGGAACACGGATGGGTTTTAGTCAAGAGTCTGACGCTCCGCCCAGAGCGGAAGGAGTCATTTGATGATATCCCATCCATAAAAAGGGTCATATTCTGATATCAGCCTAAGTACACTGACCCTTACCTCTCTACTTGTATAGAGTATTTGAGTCCGGCTATACGAATGTTAGACGTGATATTTGTCTTGTCTAGACCGTCCCGCATGAAGCAGTTCAAAAATTTCCTGAGCAATGCGCCAAAACCTACTGAAGAAGAAATTGCTTTGGCTAAAGCTAATCCAAGGTTAGATTTAGTTGCTGATTGCCAACCTTTCGATATACTTTTTGTAAAAACTTTGTTCTTTTCTTTCATATTACGTCTGCTTGCTTTTGTTTCAAACTGTGATAGTGTACAACACTGAATAAAATTTAAATATTATCCGAAAAAATCTTAAAGACCTCAAAAGAAATTATTTGTTGGAGTGCGAGCCTGAGTTTTCAGTTCCAAATTACACGATATTCAAAAAATAAGGTATGTAGTTTGTTTTCAAATGTCACTAGTCTATTATTGGAACCAGAGCTTCCAAACCGACACCCACCGAGCTGCTGAAGGCACGACATCTACAAAGCCAGGTATCATGAAAGTCAATTTGTATGCACTCCGAAGGACGCCATTCTTCAAAACTTATTTCAATGAAGTCACTGCCCCATTTTTTTTATTATTACATTTGAGATAAATATTTGTCCTTCTTCAACAGGATCTTCATTGGCATCAAGAAGCTGCTAGCGTTAATCGACATGGTGAAGCAAACAGACGAGCAGTACAGAGTGTTCAAGTTCCTCACGAAGATGCAGGAGGAGGGTGGGCTGGACCTAGGCACCAATGTACAATAAGAATCATTGCAACCTTAGGGACACCATGCGCATACCACTCCTTCGCCCTCACCCGATCACACTAATGCACATATCTGCACATCTAAACCACCAACCGTCAAAGTTACCGAGAGCTCACCTTGCGTTTCCGATCTTAGGAGCTACGAAATCGATTACGACGAAATCAGCGAATGCACCGAGTCGTTACTCGATACTAGTCACCATAAAAAAGGTATGACAGCCAGAGGCAACGAAATGTCACCGTCTAAAATGCCTCTCATGAGGATTAGGAGCGTAGAAATTGTTTTCGAAGATGAAATGTCCACTTGTACCGACACCGGTATCTTGGACAGGAGCCTCGAGTTGATAGTGTCCGACAGTAGTGACGACTCCACCAAATGTGTCGATGACTTAGAACCTCTGAACATCGAGAAGGATACTAACTACGACTCGGTGACGCTAAACGCTGAAGGAGATTTATCAGATGATAATTCAGTTTCACTATCAAAAGATATCGTCGAAGACTTTCCGAAAATTGATATTCCCCTAATAAGTTTCCAAGACGTCGATGAATCTTCTCACGTACAAAGTGAAAGTGTCACATTAGCCATCGATGAGACTTTGTCGCCGAACGTGTCCGAAATCGGCGATTCGGGTCGCTTCACCGAAGAAGCTTGTTCATCTCATTTCGAAACTGTCCCAATCGAAGACGCTATGCTTTCGAGTTCGTTTGACGCGATTAATATTGAGAAAACGTCCACGTTGATGTGCTCGTACGAGCTGTCTGATGTATGTAGCATCGCAGCGGAGACCAGGGAGACCAGCAGACTGTACGAGTACATAGACAGTAACAGCGACAGTTCCGATGACTCGGACAACACGGCAACATGCGACGCGGACGCTCCGATACAACACCTGACTAGCCTCAGTAGCAACGTTTCGTCCGACGACAATACAATCGGCGACAGCTACGATCTACAGTACGATTCTTTCATAGACATGGGCAAATTTTAATATACGATTACCTATATAAACATGTTAAAACTTTTGCATTAACTATTTGTGCTTCTCTATGGATGTTTCAACGCTATAATGGATTCTAACAAGCGTAATGCAGTTTGCTGTTTGACATTGCATATTAGTTATGAATGGTTATTATTTATTGTTTGGACAAACACATTCCAATTGAAGGATTTGATTAAAGTAGGTACTGTTTTAGTATGCCAGCGTGGTGAACTTTTAGTGTGAGCTATTCTGACACCTTATATACCTTCTCAACACAGCTTGTGCACAGAGGGGCTCGGTGGTATGCGGCTCTCGTAACCATGTCATGTCTCTATACACTTGTTTTGTTGAACTACTCGGTAGTCCTTTTGTAAATATTAAGTAAATGTTTCCATAGCGCGTGCAATTTAGTAAGTAAACAGTCGACGTGAACGATGACATGGTTACAGATATCCCTGGGTTGTAAGTCTAGGCAATAGCTCAATTATCTACAATGTATTATATTATTTTTATAGTGATTTTTTTATTTATTTTCAATTTGTTATTGAAATGTGATGCAGCTTGATGCTGTCTATTGTGTTAATACTTAAATAGGAATATTTTGATCAATGTGTAATATCGATAGCTGTAAGGGAATGATATTGATAATGTCAATAAAATATGTAGTATTATGTATGAAACATTTGAGGAATATTGTTGTTATAACTCAGTAGGACTCAAAGCTTTGACTTGAGCGTTAGTACAATTAAAGTTTAAGTACTTATCTGCACACGTAGTAAATTTTATGGTCAATTAACGAACACGAATATTCTACCTAATTGGACTGTTAACGAGATACTTACTTATCAAGAGATGTCTAGAGATTACCTCTACATACATAAATGTTATGTAGGTGGGAAATATTTAATACATGATAAATTACATAGCGCATGCGTAAAAATGAGTATTGATTATATAAATAATTAATATCTCTAATATTTAACGAACCATAGCTATAATATTGTTGCTATACATTTGTAGTTATTTATTGTTACATTCTACAGGTTTAGATGCATTGTTATTGTCTTTGATCAAGGATAAAACATTCCACTCACACATTCAAAACTGATTCAGTGTAGTACTATGTTTTAGAAATACATAATCTCAATTATATGAATAATAAATTTTGTGAAAATTTCTTACGTCTTGATAAAGCTTCTAGGTCATGAATTAGCATTAGAGCTTCTAATATACTAACTGCCATTATATATTTTCTTCTTTATGTAATAAAATATATGAATTATGTGGAATTGTAATCAAGATGTGAGACAGCTCCTGCATAGAATGTTCTGCAAATCATAGTTAATTTATTAGAGGAGTCATTTTTACTGGTTTTCTGTATAGATATCTTGTCAGCATCATTATGGGATGTCAGTCAATCAAGTGGCCCTATCCGAGGATATAGTACAATGTTCTGTACTGTGCCTAATTTTTAAATATTGAATGCAATTGCCTCCAAAATGTATGATAGAATGATAAGATAAAATTGAATATAAGTATTGACTATTATTTAACAAAATGTTTACTGTTTCATTGTTGAATGTTGTAATTTTTCTCAATACTAAATTTTATGAAATGGATTTTATTCTTTACTTTGCTTAGGATCATCAGAATCAGTTGGTTTTTTAAAGAAACAACATGGTTATGCAAATTTTATCAACTTAGCTTTTAGTGTGGTAAATTGCTTAAATGTAAGGAACATTGCTTACAGTGGCTGTGTCACATTATCCTGTAAGCTTTATTGTTGGTAAATAAAGTGAATGACAAAATTAAAATGTTCTTTGAGAATTTATTTCAATAACCTTTACGTCTTGTTATATTATTATAAAACAATCACATTCTCTTCCCAAGATATAAATATCAATACATAGTATATTGATACTAGTCACATTATCATTAAGAACTTCAGCTTGAAATGCGTCATAAGCAGACAAAACATTGGTGAGATTATTAATATAGTATAACTTAAAAGTAACCAATGGCATACTAATTGGCGCTTTCGCATGCATCCACCCAGTCGTTATAAACGTCTATGGGCTCGGATAACACGTTTGTTGTAGTTTGAAAGTCTTCTAAACAAACTCTACACTGTATCCGAGCCGTATTCCGAGCCCGATCCCTGAAAAAAAACACGTTCCATTAACAATGGTTCGCAAAATACGTAGACAAATGTTACCACTCATCAGCTAGTGGATACGTACATTTTCACCTCACAGGACTTCTCGTGATTGCAAAATGGGCAGTTGAACTGCTGATCCAATGGCTCGATAGCCTTTCGCTTTGGTGGAGGCTTTCGTTTTGATTTCCGGCGACCCATGCCTGAAAAATTTTAATGAAGCCATTCAGTATGTTCGATGTCATGTATCGCTTGATTACAGACTTTTGGTACGGACGGAGCGCAATGATGTAACTCATTTTAAGACAGTGAATTAAATAGCTGTATTACTTACTTATTTATTCGTCTACTATTGCGGATTTTATTTGTTGATGAATTCCGCAACCCAAAACACGAACACGTCAAATTTTGACAGACGAAATGACTTCAATCATACTCATAGGAGTGTGACGAATATATTACTATTAGTTAAGAGACTAGTAATATGTTATGGATTCATATATTAGTAATCCGACGTACTGCCAATGCTAATATTTAATACTAGCTTCTACCAGCTGCGGCTTCGCCCGCGTGAATATCGGAAATAGCAAGGTTTCCTGATTTGTATTGTAAATTTTTTACACAGGAAACACCCACCCTACACCAACCCTACACCTACCTTACACCTACCCTACACCTACCTTACACCTACCATACACCTACCCTACACCTACCTTACACCTACCCTACCCCTTCCCTACACCTACCCTACCTACATAATTATACCAGCCCAAAAATACGATGACATGTTTCTGGTCTCCTGGTACTTGAAAATCTGAAGTACTAAGGCAGCAGCGGCTGAGTTTCCACTTCCTCCTCAGTCTCCATTAATCCATGCCACTTACCGGGATAAAAAGTAGCCTATTTTTTATTCCAGGATATGAACTACATGTGTGCCAAATTTCATCCAAATCCCTTCAGCCGTTTTTGCCTGATTGTAACACAAACATACAAACATTCACATTTATAATATTAGTAGGATTCACATAATCCATAGATTACATATCATGTTTGTACAGTTCTCGTCAAATAACTTTGCCCCTCTGAAGTTAGCCATTTGCAAAGATCGCGCAGGTGCAGTCACGTAGACGAGAGCTAGTGGGACGTAAGCATGCATCGAACGTAAACGTGCGACTGAGACATAAAATCGCGCCCCGCCCCCATGTCTCTTGCGCATGCACAGTTGCAATGTGTTCGTAATTTGACTACTACGCAGCCACTCGTAGCCAACTTCAGAGTGGCAAAGTTATTTCACGGGAACTGTACATAATCTATGGATTCACATATTAGTAATCCGACGAACTGTCATATGATATGAACACTAATCTATTACGGAAGTGATACGTAATATTAGGTCTTAGTTAAATATCACTGATCATCAGACTAATACATTCATATTAGTTAATACTGAAACATATCATATGCCCATCTTTATTCAATCAAGTTCAATCAAACATTTTTGAAAATTTGACGAACATTTGAGGCCGCTAGTGTAAAAAAGAATAAATTTTTAAAATCTGCCGT
Source organism: Melanchra persicariae (assembly GCA_947386135.1). Lineage (NCBI taxonomy): Eukaryota > Metazoa > Arthropoda > Insecta > Lepidoptera > Noctuidae > Melanchra > Melanchra persicariae. Next base: position 7,419,775 of record OX376650.1, on the reverse strand, counting down.
TTCGTTATTATAGCAACTGAGCAGGAAGTTTCATAAAGTTTCATCGATTTCACTCTCCTCTTTTTTTTTTCTTTTTTGTACAACATCATCTAAGTTTTTATAACCTTTTTATTCATATTTTCACCATCATATGTGCCTAGCTAATGGCTAGGCACATATGGCATGGCTGGCTGTGCTATGCCTAGTCTTTTTCCTACAAAATTGGAGTCGGCTTTCAGTCAAACCGGATATATCCTAACCGGCCCATTCTAACTGTTTTTTTATGAGTGGCCTCTCGCAGGTCAACCTAGGAGGTTGTCGTCTGCTTAAGAGACTTGCCTGTGGCTGTGGCTGTAAATTAATTAATTAGTAATATTATAATTTTTAAGCCGGCGACTTATAAAAAAAACTTACACACCAAGCGACTACACGCTAAGGGCACCCCCTGTAGGGTACGGTACGGACTACGGCTTTTTAGGGCGTCGCTGGGGGGGGGGGCACAGCTAGAGATGGGCTGGATCGAACTAGGCCTATCCTAACGTGACTGCGACTGTATGGCTGCCATTACACGTTCAATCCAGATCGCGTTCCGTGATCGTGATCAAGATCATTGATCGCGATCTTGGTGTGATTGAAACAACACTAGACGTTCAATCCATCCAATCCAGATCACATCAGTCAATCAACTGTTCGCTTCCGTCAGATGAACACGCATTTAAAACCAAAAAATGGATTTTAATAAGAGGAAAAGCTTGTGTAACAATAATTATTGCTTCTGCTGTGAAGAAACTCGTGAGGAAACGTTGGGTCAAACCATTGTTACTAAAGAGGAACATGAACATCTACACTCATCTGAACTAGTTAGATAAAATTCATAGTACTGAGAAGTCAGACGTGGATTGGATGGTAGTTGCGGCGGCGCGGCGGTATGTCACTGTCATGGCTATATCATAGAATTGGCCATTTCATGATGTGGCCATGGTGTGGGCAGCCCATATTTTCCATTTAATTTCATGAAATTCAACCATTTAATGAAATGGTCGGCCACATCATGAAGTAATCAATTCTATGATTTCACCACCACCACGACATCACCGCTGTTGACGTCCGACTCTATTGCGGCGCGAACGATGACTATGCGCTGACTGACATAAATTGATAAAATTTCGCATTAGACGATCAATCTAGATCGCGATCATGAATTTCAAAAAATCTAGATATTCGATCTTGCTGTCCATCAATCCAACACTTTACAATGATACAATCTGGCTGGATCGCGATCAATGATCACGATCACGGATCGCGATCCAGATTGAACGTATAATGTGGCAGCTTTTGGGCAGCTTATAAATAAATACAGATACACATCTAACACAGCTTTCTTGTAGCGATACCTCCATTCTCCCCGCCTACGGCCACTCGCGCGGCGCTCGCGCAGGCTAAGGCCCCCCTAACCCAGACCAAGCCCCAAGGGCAAAAAACACCTCCCCCCCCAACTCCCCCCAAGGCCGCAACTAAGGCGACGGGAGCTGCCCACGACTGCGTGACGGGTATTGCCTATCTCGCTTTTTACTCTCCAAGAGCCTTGGCAATGATCGAGGCCATAAACAACGGAGGCGACCACGCCCTCGTTTTCAAAGAGTTCGGCGACGTACATCGCCATAATATGGCAATGTACGTCGCCGAACTCTTTGAAAAGTAATATTTCTCTATATTATAGAGAAATATTACTCCCTAATTGATGGATAAGTCCATCAACCGTAGGCTCAAACCGAAAGCCCTCCGGATAGGGCTTTTCAATGCCAATGGCCTTCTGAGCCAACGTGATGAGATCGCCACTTTCCTCCGCGACCATCACATAGACGTCCTTCTGGTCCAAGAGACCTTTCTCAAGCCCCAACACCGAGACCCTAAAGTTGCCAACTACCGAATGGTTCGCAACGATAGGACCCGGTGTCATAAGGGAGGTACCCTCATATATTATAAAAACTCCCTCTACTGCATTCCTGTGGATCCACCCACTCTTAAGCAAATAGAGGTCTCAGTCTGTCGGCTGGGCATGACGGGCCATCAGCCCATCACTGTCATCTCAGCTTATATCCCTCCTCCTAGCGCCAGTAACACGGCAATCAACACCTCCGAAGTCAAAGATGACCTCTCAATACTTCTTGGCATGAGCGACTCCGTCTTACTGGCGGGGGACCTCAATGCCAAACATCCATCATGGAACAGCCTCACTACCAACCCTAGAGGCAGAGTCATCTTTGAACTCTCCAGTCCCTTTAACTTTGATGTCATCGCTCCGATGCATCCTACCCACTTCCCCCATGACCTCAATTGTCGCCCCGATGTACTCGACATCGCTCTCATTAAGAATGTCAGCCTTCGGCTACATTCAATGGAAACAGTGGACGAGCTTAACTCGGACCACCGTCCCGTGATTCTGGAACTAGCTCCCAGATCGGGACCAATGGACCCATCCCAACCCCCTCCTTCCCGAGTGATCACAGACTGGAGAAAAGTAAGCGAAAAGCTGAAAATCACCACGTCTCCTCACTTGGATAAGATTCCAGATCTCATAGAGACTGCCGCCGACACGGCGGCTGCGGTTGACTCGTTCACGGATCACATACAAGCCGTCCTGAGCGAATGCTCCAAAGAGGTTCCAGCGATGAGCGATCACCGCTGGAAACTCCCGGACGAGGTGCGTGCTCTGCTGACCGAGAAGAACATGGCGGTCCGTGCCTACTCATCCTTTCCCTGCCACAGTAACAAAGTTCACATGCGCTACTTACAGCGTAAAGTAAGTCGCGCCATCGCTGAACTGCGTAACAGTCGCTGGGATAAGATGCTTGGCGACCTCGACCCCAACCACCAGGCCTTCCGGGAACTCCAGAGGAAGTTACGCGCCTCTGAGGTTACAACCATGCCTCCTCTCACCCGCCCTGATAACACCATCGCCTTCGATGACGATGAAAAGGCAGAGTGCCTGGCTGACAGCCTAGAGACTCAATGCTCCCCTAGTACCTACCCGGTTGACCCGGTTCACCTAGCCAAGGTGGACGCTGAGGTCGAGCGTAGGACTTCTCTCCCCCCCGTCGAGGACCCCGAGGACCCCCTCCCCCCCATCACTCCAGATGAGGTGAAGGATATAATCGGGAAACTCAAACCCAGGAAAGCCCCTGGGTCAGACGGTATCACCAACAAGGTGTTCCGTTTCCTCCCAGCTTCTCTTATCATGTTGATGACTGCCATTTTCAACGGCGCTCTGTCCAACAACATGTTCCCACAATCGTGGAAAGAGGCTACCGTTATCGGTATTCCTAAACCGGGAAAGCCAAAGTCCTCCCCCACCAGTTACCGTCCCATCAGTCTGCTCAAGGTCCTAGGTAAAATCTATGAGCGACTTATATATAAGAGACTCAGAGGTTATGCCGAGGCAAAGGGCCTCCTACCTAACGAACAGTTTGGCTTTCGAGCTAATCACTCATGTGTCCAACAGGTTTACCGTATCGTTGAACATATCAGCGGCCGCACTCAACGCGGTTTAAAAACGGGAGCCGTGTTCTTTGATATAGCGAAAGCTTTCGACAAAGTCTGGCACAATGACTTAATTTATAAGCTATATAAACTTGGCGTGCCAGATCGTCTCGTGCTCATCATACGAGACTATTTGTCGAACTGCACTTTTCGGTATCGTATCGAAGGTGCGCTTTCCTCCCCCCACCCTATACGAGCCGGCGTCCCTCAAGGCGGCGTGCTCTCCCCTTTATTTTTCACGCTGTTCACTAGCGACATCCCTAAGAATAATAAGACGCAGCTAGCTCTATTTGCCGATGATACGGCCATCTATTGCTCCGGCAATAGTGAAAACTCAATAGCCAAAAATCTCCAAAAGGCGGCCAGCGACCTAGGCGCTTGGTTCCGTCTCTGGAGATTTGAGGTTAATCCCGAAAAAAGCCAGGCGGTTTTGTTCTACAAACCGCGGGCGAAATTCATTCCCAAACCACCGAGTCCGATCACTATGTTTGGTAAGCAGATCCCTTGGGAAAAGCGAGCCAAATATCTAGGTGTGATATTAGACCATAGACTCACCTTTGCCGAGCACATAAGTGCGGTACGTTCGCGTGCTGCATTCGCTCTGGGTAGACTCCATGCAATGCTGAATGCACGCAGCAAGCTATCACTTAAATGTAAACTGCGCATCTACGATACGTGCATACGACCGATTATGACTTATGCGTGTGCTGTGTTCGCACACACAAAGCCAAAGCAAATCCACAGGATGCAAGTAATCCAAAACAGATTTCTCCGAAAAGCCACGGGCGCCCCGTGGTATGTACGGAACGAACGACTTCATGTCGACCTTAAAATCCCGACCCTAAAACAGTTTATGAAACGCCTTACAAAGCGTTTCTTCGAATCCGCTGAAAAGCACCAAAACCCTTTGATTTCAAAGGCAACCCAGTACACTCCCTCTCGCATTAGTAAGATTCGCCGTCCTCGGCATACACTCGTCGAATCCGACGACGAGATCACAAAGATACAGGAAAGCTGTAGGGAAACCAGCACCCTTAGAATAAACAGATACAGACCGCGTTCCGTATACCGACCTCGCCGCCGAGGTCCGTCGCGACGACCCACTCAAAACCCTCCACGACTTTTGCAAACGAGCCAGCCCGCGCCGCTGAGCCTTTATAGCTTTAATAACCCCTAAATAATAAAACGACCCAGCCTGATTGTCCCTTGCTGTCCCAAACTGACGCCGCTAAGCCGAGGTCGTATTCCACAGGGAATGCCCTTAGTGAGCGGTCAGTAGTGTTTTTAGCTTGTAGCTAGTTTTGTTGCCTTGGCTGGGGGCTTTAAATTCATTTGAAGCCACCACAGGTTAGTCCGGTTAAGCAGTTAATATCCCACGTGTGTTAACTTGCTAGTGGTCATACCTAAAAAAAAAAAAAAAAACACAGCTTTCTATTTTTAGAGAAAAGCATACATTACCTAGTTAAACCCCGGGATACCGGGATTGTCGGTTTAAAATAATCGCTACTTATCGATGGCAGAAATATCGGTGGCAGTGGCAGTTGACTTTCTTGCATTGTACGCCCTATCGCCTTGAGGCGCTTTGGTTCATCAGCTTGTCAAAAAGTTTGGTTTGAAACCACTGTTGATAAGTTTGCGTTGAATTTTTATTTATTTTTAATGTATCCGTAAATTAAATACTATCAGAAAGATGGCTCGCAACCTAGCCATTATCACTGTGATATCTTTTCTGTCACTTGGTGGTAAGTTAATTGGAATGTTTTTATAATTTCATTTATCGTTAGTGGTTACGCCCAAACCTAACGTATTTACTGTATTGTTTTAGTTGCTACAGTTGTCGCAGAATGTATGATACCTTTAGTGCTGAGAAACACTTGGTTTTCCTTCGAAAATGGTAAACAAACTATCACTGATATCAATGCCAGTGATATGACTGGGAGGTAATGTATTTCTTATTGGTTTTTATGAGTCATTTCTATCACCTAGGTTTAAGAGATCAAAATAATAATCATATGGAGAAAGAGCCGGCAAATTTATTCACCTTTTATGATAATAAACTAAAGTAGAATTTACTTTTAATTGTTTATTACAAAGTAGTGATCTTCTAGTCTATTTTGTTGCAGAAAAAGTAGTTTCATCAATAATTTAAACATTAGCTCTCTTTTATATTTCTTACAGGGGTGTATGTGTGAACATAAAGGCAGAATACCGAGTAAACTATACAATGGTGTTTTCATACACAAAATGTTATTATTGTGTCAAGCTGATTGTGAGAACTGTGAATGTATTGGAGAAGATCGAGTCTCCTTGTGTGAACTTGGCGCCTGATGAAGAACCAACGGTTGAGAGGGTGTGCAGAGGCCTTAATCCTGATCAGCAGGGACTTATTACTTTATTCTCTGAGAACTATGTACCTGTAAGTTTCATATAAGATTTTTCTCATAATAATTATCTTGAACTATTGATGATTTGAATCTAATTGGGCTTGTGCAAAATGTTTACCTTTTGATTAACTGTTTCTGCATAATATAAAAGAGGCTGATAAGTCAATTCCCAATTTAATGTTAATGTGAAATAATAAGTAAACTTGTGATTAATTTAAAACACTTTATTGAATTGTAGGTAAATTGCCGATCATCTCTGGAAGGTGTATGGCAGTTTGCGTATCAGAACCGTTTCCGGTTCACGGGTGAATGTAACCATCCTGACGCACAAATCAAGTCTTGTCAAACTGCTGGTACTCAGTTCTTGATCACTAACCAGAAGTTCAATATTACATATAGGAAATGCGCAGGAATGTCTAATACATTTGATGGTGTTGTGGAGTACAGTTGTTTGGGTGAGAAAATTGTTTATTTATTATTTTAGCTTTTTTAGACAGAAAGCAAAAGAAATCCTGAGCCTCCTCTAAGGATTTCTTTTGCCATTTTTCTTTCCCTGAGTTAAGGTTTATCTCAGAGTTGTGTTGTTGTTGTGTTGTTTAGTTTCAGGATAAAAGGACTAGTGAAATTGAGTTGTTATAATTCTATTATTTCTTGCTGAAGCCAAACTAATATTGAAATGCAGTAGTATCTCGTATCTGTCTGCCAGTTGGTTTGTTACATTTTTACATATTTAAACCGCTCAACCAATGTTGATCTATTTCTGTAGATTGGACTTTGGTGAAGTACATACGATACTTATAAACCTGGGAGTTAATTTTTGGGATTTGTCTTGTAGAAGTTTAAATTAATTGACATGACAACTTGACAATAATTAATTGTAATCAACTTTATTTTTTAGTCAACTAGACAATGTCTAGTTGACTAAAAAATAAAGTTGATTACACATAATTTTACTTGCATAATAAACTACTTTTTTTTCCAATTTTAAATATGAAAGTTTTGTTTTCTTTCAGGTCATTGGTTTGTCAATAAGAACCATTTCTTTGCTGTTGCAAACACAAAAGAATCTCGTAAAGATGAGAAGTACCGTTGCTTCTTGAAAAACAGAGATGATGATCTGTATATTGGTGCTTCTATAACACCTGAATGTAACACATTGAAGACTGTTGAGAAGTCACCTGAAAGATATCGAGTTACTGCTGTCAAGGTAAGGCAAAGTCTGATATAATATTACGCTAAAGCAAAAAAAAATTAAGCATAATGGTCATTGACGTATTTAGTAAAAAATAGGGCGGAGGACTGCGCGTTTTTCTAACGCCACACTTTGGTTACATTAGAGACTGTCCGAACTCACTACGCAATCTTCCTTCGAAAGCAGTTGTGTGCTTGAGACATTAAAAAAAATGCCATGTTTCTTGTATGGTGAATGCGTATTTTATATAAGCAAACGTTTGGATGGCCCTATGTTTATTTTTAAAATCTAAGGATTTTTATTTTGTAGTAGCTTGTGATAAAAACACATTACCACTCCTTTGCGTCGCGCAGTCGGGTAAAAATAAAATTTTCGAAAAATTCTAACTATACTTTCTTTTGTCATAGGCTGAAGTGGTAGAACCAGGTTGTAGATTACCACAAAACTTCTCTGGTGACTGGATCAACACAGCTAATATTGATGCAGATGTATTCATCAACGAAACACATATCATAGAGACATACTATCCGGATGAGGGTAGATTCAGGAGAACTATTTATGTGTGCAGGTAAAATATCCACATTTATATAGTAAAAGTACATAACAACAAACCTGTATTCCCGAAGGGTTAGGCAGACGCATAACTGTAATACTCCGACGCCCACATTCCACTGGATATGTTTAAGTCCCATGTAAAAGGACGGGACAGTATTGCCATCAAACTGCAATGAAATTCCAGGTGGAAGTACCTAAAATCACTTCGCCGACCAGATAATCGAACTGAAATCGAAATTCGGCAGTAGCGCTTACGAGTAGACCATTTAATGACAAAATAATATCAATATTCTTTTATGCTGCATGACATTGTAAATACATTACAGTCTGTTGAAAATACATAAATATGTGAAAATTTCTTTACAGAGAGCAGCGTGACAGTCGAGTGATGATGGCTCGTCTCACGGTGGACGGCTGCCAAAAGGATTATGTGTGTTTCGATTTTGTACCACAACATCACAATGTTATAAGGTAATCTATTTGTACATTCATATATTTCTTCATAATACGACGTACAATTTTGGGTTTGCGTAAATTGCCATAGGCCATTGAATTCTGGACATCTTTCTAGGAATTTGTATTTGAATTTTGTTTATTTGCGTACCTCAAAATAATATAAAACTCAAATATTTTGAGGTAAGTACGCAAATCAACAAAATTTTTCTTTTCTAAATTTTATTTTTCTTTTCTTTTTTAGGTACCGAAAAGGTTTGGCGATGATCCAGAGCAACTTCCACACAGTGTGTTCATGGGTACAATTCCAAAACAAACAAGAATGGCGTTATGACATATTCTTGAAGAAGGACCCATCACCGATCCGATGCCCTGTCGCCGGAAAATTCAACTTCACTCAAAAAGGCGATGTTAAATTCGAAACAAGGATATTAGGAGGTGTCACTCTTAGTCCTCGGCCAAATCTGTACTGCAAACTGAATTTAAGTGATTTCTCAGTTTGCGACATAGACCAGAAAACCATACAGGTCAAGGAGAATTACTGTCTGTCTGTGGACTACTTGGGTAGACCTGTTGATATCTACAGTGATCCCGATTACAGAATGAAATGCATTGGATTTTGGAAGGAGAATTTGAAATCATACCTGATTACCTATGATGAGTTAGATCCCTTCTCTAAATATAGGTGTTGGGTGTACCAGCGAGCTGATCTGAATCGGTATGTATTGTCAAGTTAGCTAGCAACCAAAAACATAAATTGTTGTAACTTTGCATCTTTTTTTCTCTTTTTATTTTAACTGAAAACTGTTTGATAGTTTGTTAGGTATGTATTGATACATTATTTATCATTCCAGAATACTAATGTCCCAAGCCCTAGGTCCATACTGCGACTTAAAACAAGACGTAACATCATGGAACTACACAGAGGGCGCTGCAGTGGCCATAGAAATGGAAGAATACGAGAGGGAACGCGACCAGTGCCCCATGCATTTCGACGATGGCAGTGATCCCTGGTCCACGAAGGAAAACTTCATCAAAGTATTCAGCTTCTCATTCTGGGGCAGCAATTCTGCTCACACAATGGCAGTTAATACTGTAACGATATTTTTGGTAGCTTTAGTTTCGTTAATACAGTAAATAATAAGTGAATGGCCGAATACTCGAACGAAACTCGATTTTAAGACGCCTTAAGAGATTCTGGTGTATTGACAGACATAAATAATTTTAAGGATGTTGTAAAGTTAAGTGGCGTTTGAGTATTTGCGATTAGACTGATGTAGATTACAAGTAGCTTGTCTTGATCAATGTTGCGTCTGAACCTCACTCTCTGATGTAGAAATGCTACTTACTTAATTTAATTTTAATATTGACTTATTTTTTACCCAGTCCGTTCAGTTATGATTATATCATTCCAGTTTTTTTATACTTACAAGTTTATTTTATTTACATTGTTTTTTGTTATTCCGTACTTATTTGGTACGCTAATAGACTTAATTTGACGAATCTCAACATATGCAAAGTGCCTTTCAACTTAGAATCAAATGTACACTACTTAATATTGTGTAATGTATGTATATTAGATATTGTTAGTATTATCATTAATTGTAATTTTGTAAGATTCTAGTGACTTGAAGAAGATTATGTTGTAAATCATCAAATAATTATTACATTTTAATTTTTACACAAAATATAATGTGCAGTAGGCAGCTTTCTTCAGAATACTAAAATGATTGCATTCTTAGGTACTTATCACATAAAAACCTAAGAATGTAAATGAATGTTCATTTACTTTCTTAGGTTTTTTACATAAATGTTTTTCGTTATCAAAACAACATTTTTGCTTTGTTAAATATATTCAAAGATTTTCCGTATAATATTAAAACTATAGGTAGGTATAGATTTTAAAATTGTGTATGTAACTTTGATGTTAATATGATTTTCACAGTGCTTTTTGTATATTAATGACAGGTAATCTCTATTTTAACCCAGCTATATTAGAAGAAAAAGCCTTTATTGTCGTGCCTTACAAATATTTCAATATATTAAACTTTTAAAGTAGGTATCTATTTACACTTACAGTAACATTGTTACCTTTCAGCAATTAAGTCCGTCCGGAATATGACACTAGAATATTAAACATGTTTTGTATTGTGTTTAGACATCTGAATAAAATGTTAAAACACTAACTCATTGTTTTTTTTTTCAAATCTAACACTAATATAAAAAAAACCGGCCAAGTGCGAGTCGGACTCGCGCATGAAGGGTTCCGTACCATAATGTATAAAAAACGGTAAAATTTAAATTAAACATTTGTTTTATTTTAATGACTTATTTGTAAAGTGAATATATAACTAAATATTCAGTGAATATTTCAAGCGTCTACCTGTTGCGTTATCAATATAGAGCAAAAAAAATCACGTTTGTTGTATGGGAGCCACTGAATGAGAGAAAATTTAAAACATGCATAAAACGCACATTATGTAAACAAGCATATTATAAACTTGAAGATTATATCCACAGTCTCAGCCGGTTGGTTCCACTAGTTAAGATATTTGGAAGAGATGCTCACCTTTCTTTGTGTATACTAATAAAAATTTTCCACTTTTCTTATATTATGTTTTAAATACTACTTTTCTTTTTCTGTTTTTGAAAATTGATATTCATAGTTTTCTATAAAGTAGAAGCATTTTTTATTTTAAAATCCTGTAAATGTGAGGACCATGGAGCCTAATATGTTAATAGATGGTTTCCTTGTTTGACATGAGTGAGCAGGGGCAGTTGAGGGTGTGTCATGCTCGCTCGAATGTCTCGCTGATGGTGGCGCGTGTATTGGATCATTCGGTTCCCTTCAAAATGGTTGAGCTGAATGGTGCTGACGCACGCGTAATGTTCGTGAACGGGCGCCGTCAGTGGAGACTGGTCATCTCTTAGCTATCACTGGCTTATTTCAATATTTAATACATTGGATATTTAGAATTCTTTTTTTTTCTTTCTTTACATTGTTCTCACATATAGATGCAACAAGTAACAATGTAACCAGGATTTTTGTAAAACATAAAATGGTTTAAAAGAGTATCCATGGAGTTTCTTGTACGTTCTTCTCCATAGAGATCTACGCTTTGGAACGTGCAAATAGCTTCATGTTTTTGACTGACTGACTTTGACAATTCAAAAGTACCTGTAAATGGTTTATTTGAAATAAATGCTTTGACTTTAAATGCTTATTTTATTCTGTTTTTTAGTATTATTTAGTATTTGTTGTTATAGGGGCAACAGAAATATATCATCTGTGAAAATTTCAACTGTCTTAACTATCACGGTTCATGAGATACAGCCTGGTGACAGACGGACGGACAGCGGAGCCTTAGTAATAGGGTCCCGTTTTACCCTTTGGGTACGTAACCCTAAAAAGAGGCCGTTGGGAAAAACTCAATTAGGCACCTGTTTTGCGGCGATCAAGGAAGGAACTAGCTGTCGATTATTTTTTCTCTCGATGTTTCTTGAGCGTACGTAAATGTAGATACAAATTGTGAATGCTGCCTAAAATTAAACCAAAATACTATGGGGTTGTATAATTACAGCCGCACGGGTCGACCTTCAAGGTTAAGCAACGCGTGCCGGGGTCGGTCTGTGGATGGGTGACCATCTTAACATACCGAGATTCCTCCGTGCCTGTGAAAGCACGCTAATCCGTTGGTCCCGGCTTATTTGTAGATCTTTGGCAGTCGTTACGGATTGTCAGAAGCCAGAAAATCTGACTCCAGTCTTGCCTAGAAGTATTGTGTTACCCTGTTAATGGGGTTGTGGAGGTCTGGTAGGCAACTGCTCCACATAAAATACTGGTATTCAACTGAATCCAGATCGATTTCGAATGGAACCCCACCTCAATAGAGGTAGGAAAAGGCTAGGCAGATGATGATGACTGGCGTTATAGTTTTTTTATATTCAAAATTAACTTATGTTAACAGTACTGTATAACATTACCTACTATATGTCAAAACATTCGTGCTACGCCCTCAGCAGTGCTCTTTATATAAAAGTACTCTGTGGTAGTGCTATTCTATAAAAATATCACCTTGAAAACTTAGATAAAGCGAACATGAAGTTAACTGTCAATCCATCCAATGAAAGTTGAACCAAGAAGGAATGTCATCAGCTCTATCTATCTATTGGCTATGGTTTCCGCACTTAGTCCTGCTGTGGACCATTATGCGTGAGCCATGGCGCCCGTCAATTCAACCAACCAACCTCCCTCCAGAAGCAGATCAGTTCTCTGTGTCCAGGATATCTGTGAGTGAATTAGGCATCAGGAGGAATGACATCTCACTCCATACAGTTTTTAACGGGTCTCATCTGGGTGGAACCAATTGGTTCCAGTAAACAGCAAATTGATTTAAACTTAATTTCTATGTTTTTTTTTCATTAAATTGGTTCCATAGGATGATTTTTTCAGAAAAATTTGAGATGAAATGTGTGTCAAAACAAATAAACAAGAACAATTTATTAATTTAATAAAATTTATGAATTAAGTACTTAAATCTATTTCTTATAAACAAATTATAACACAAATGATCTGATGACAAGTTAATATTGTATTGAAGTCAAAGTAATGTACCAAGATGGTAGTAGGTACTTAGTTTACTTAGTCCAAGATACTTTGGGAATATCAAAGTGCTCAGTGAGGCTGTCTAGATGCTGGTTGAACTTCTCCACCCTTTGTTTGTGAGTCATTTCTGCTTTCTGCTGTATTCTCTGTTTTTGCTGCAATAATAATAAAGTCTGATAAGTGAATGAGTTACAGAATAATTATAGAACATTCTCCACAGTGATAGGGTTAAAAACCTATGAGAAATATTTGTTTAGAGCAATTTGCTAGTCACAAAATCTTTGATGTGCTTCTTAGAAAAACTCAAACAGGAATTTGTTCATGAATAGTAAGGTACCTAATTTATCTTCCAGAATTCAGTTTTAGGGGGATAGAGACATTGGATTTACTTGTACAAATACTTGCCATAGAGCAGGGAGAGTATTGGAAACATGCATTGATAAGAAGTCAGATAATATTACTGACTTTTGCACAAAAACTACCTTCGTTTGATGAAGCTTACATGCTCCATGTATCTGCAGGTTAGTTTGTAAGACTATCAGTAGGTAATTTTCATTTACAGTTGGTCAACAAAACACTAAAATAGGCAATATTAGAACTAGATCAGTAAACTTATACCATTTTCTCCTGCATCTTTTGGAATGCCATCTCAGCTTTTGTCTTTGTATTAACGACTGTGACGGTTGGTGGCTGCTGTTGTTGTTGTTGCTGCTGAACCTGTTGTTTTACTTCATTCTCCATCAGTTTCTCAGTCTCCTTCTTGGCTTTCTTCTTCTTTTTCTTCTTGATTCCAGATGTGTCCTTGATTTTTAGGTGTGATCTGTTAACGCAAGCGTATTCGTCGTCTTCACCCATATTAGGAGGATGGTTTTATAGTGGTATTTTTGTTTAAAGTATTCACACGCTTCAATATTTTTGTCCGGAAAACAAAATAATAAAATAACCAGCAATGATGCACCCGATTGACAGCATTGTCATTTGTCAGTGTCACTGTCATTCAGACCTTTTTTTTTTAATTTGAGCACCTAGTTTTTTTTTTAAAAAGACACGTTCCGTTATACGATGAAAATGATCAATTTTTTTACTAACTTTGCACATTGAATTAATTGCTTGTTGGATAAGCTGGGACGGGATTCAAGAAATCTAGAGTACTTACTTTTGTGATCCACTGCACGTCTATGGCGACATGTGATTATACTAGTTTGTGAATTTGAAGTCACAGCATCACGCCTGTGTTCCATGAAGCCCAAGACAATGAATGATCATCATCATATCAGCAGTATAAATTGTTTCATAATATATATTTATTTTTTTTATTAAAAAAACGTTGGTTAACCCCACACTAGGTATTTCTCCCGTATCGTGGGTGCGTTTACAAACAGAAAATCACAACCACAAACAGCCAGACCCGGAACAACTGTCTGTAGGTCATATAAATATTTGTTCCGTGACCGTACGGGAATCGAACCCGCGAAACGCAGCGCAGCAGTCAACCGCTCAACCACTGCGCTAACCGTGTCGTCAATTTCAACATGAATGGTTACATCATTAATGTTACTTATATGTGAGGATGATGTAAAAGATGTGCAGGATAAAAGCGCCCGGAGTAAAAAAAAAACAATTCAAAAAATTATTTAAAATAAACCATGGCAGCTGAGAGTTGACCAGTCCCAGCTGACGGCGCCCGTTCACGAACATGGCGCTAGCACCATTCGGCTCAACCATTTTTAATTCAGCACAAATCAGTCTCTGGGGTCTAAACTACAAGAAATTTCTCTGAAAAGCAGAAATACCCAAACAACTCAGCATTGTACTCGCTTCTCTAGATCAATGAGGTAATAAGGCCGGTTTTAATTTTTTTTGGTGGATATCACCGAAAATTAGAACTATAAGTCACATTATCGTGTAAACTTCGATAGCCGATGTTTTAGATCAATTTTCAAGATTTCCTAACAAGGCATAATATTTTTTTTTGTTTTACTAGGTACCTATTACTTATTTTTTAAATAGTTAGTACTAGCAAGCATATACAGCTACGGGTAATGGATTGAAATCTTTGATTCGATAACAGAAGATCGAGCAGTGTTATTTTATTTTTATTTATGAAAAATAAATCAGAAAAAATTGTGAATCAGTGTCGCAAGTCTTATACATAAACGGCAACTATAACACCGCTATAAGGCTGCCTGTCTATTGACGCGGAGCGATGCAGCGGAACGGTGAGCGGGAGTAATGCGGAGCGGACTTGCGGACTGTGTAGCTGTCCATGGATGCGGAGCGGAGTTGCGGACTGACAAGAGCTAGTTAGCGAGTTCATGCAACGAGTAATTTGAGCGGGCTTCCCCGCTCCGCTTTGCCGCTCCGCTGCCTCATTGCGCTTCTCGGTTTTGTATGAATTTTTAAACTCATTCGCAAATCACTGTCCATTGAAGCGGAGCGGAGATTTTATGAATTCCATTTATGTTAATATTGGCACGACTCCGCTCCGCTCCTCTCCACCCCACTCCACAGACAGTCAGCCTTAGACACCCTATCTGACGACGCGGAGCTTTAGCCGAGTTAAGTACACATTAACTCACGAGGGTGGCAGGTTGACTAGTAGCAAATATCATAAATAAATAAGTGATTGTTCACTACAAAAGAGCGGGAATGAATGGCGTTTCTTGGCGTTATCGGGTCGGCGCACGCGCGCTGCCCGCCGACGCGTACGGCCTAGAGATTAGTTTGATTTCGCGCCACGTGGCGCCACGTGCGTTCTGACTACCCACCAAATAAGATTAACGGATTTGCACACTACAGATTGCACACGAATGAACAGGAAGTGTAAAGTGAAACGCCGGTAATGAGATCGCTTTGTGGGAGGACCGATGTAATGAGATAGGAAATAAAATGTTATTGTATTATTGTTTGCCATTAAGCGGTTTTCGGCCTACAACGGTTGGTGTGTGAAAAGTATATCAGATAGCATCTTGGGGAATGTACCCTTTAGTTTAATATAAACTTAGTTTCAAATACTAAAAAAGATGTCGTCGTCGAAATCTACTTAAGTGTAGGTTGTTTTCACCATAATTTTAATCTGTCGTGTTTTGTTTTATTTATCGCTACAACCTAGATAAACAGAATATGCCTTCTGATTTAAAAAAGTCAAGCAAAATCACGGCAGACTCCACGATAGAGCCAGAAGACCATTCTAGAATTTACCTTCGGTACTTAGGTACCAAAGCTTTCATAACAACACCACCATCCCAGCCTAAGAAAACCCCGTTATCAGCTGCCAAGTTCACAATAACAATACTTAACCTGAATGCCATTTTCTGACGTCACAATGACGGGGTGCATTGAGTTAGCTGATGACACGTGCCTCCTGCGATAAGACTCGCCCCTGTAACTCCATAGTTTTATCGCAACTATCGCCTGGCTAGAAGCCGATCGATCTGTGGCATTGGCCTTGTGAAGTTGTTACAAGTTGTATAGGCAATGTTGATTCGACTAGGAACTAGACAAGTTTGTTCGACGTTGGTGATCAGAAGCTTTAAATTGGATTTTAACCTCTATCGTCCTGGGGAACCAATTTTATGAAAATAAATACAAATGAACATAAACCGTAAAAAACGTGGAATATAAATAAAAATCAATTTGCAATATACTGGAACCAATTTGGTTCCAAAATTCCAAAATGTGGAGTTGCCTAAGTGTTTTTGGCTTTATTGGGGACGGATTAAGAAATGGGGGCTCCAATTGCAGCTCTTTATCATCCTGCCTTTAATATAGGTGTGCCTAATTAGACTCTTCCTAGGCCAGTTCGGCTGGAATTTTTGGGATTTGCTGGTCTATTGTGTCAACATCTCACCTTGTAAAGTGGAGTGAGCATGAAGTCAGCTGTCATTTCATCTTGTTTTTATTGTTTGACAGCTCATTTCATCTTTGCAGCATCGCAGAGCTGTCTCTAGCCTAAATATAGGAGAAGGCAAGCTAGGTTAATGACATGACTAGGTAAATTGACTGGGATACGGATGGAGATCTCGATATTAGCTTTTAGGTATAACTAAACATCTAATATGGAATTCAATTGCCCTTTTTTTTTTTTTTTTTTTTTTTTTATAGGATGGGAAATCATCAAATGACCCCTCCCGCTCTGGGTGGAGCGGCAGGGAGTGTCAGACTTTTACTGACTAAAACCCACCCTTAGTCCTCCTAGTGCCTTTCATCCCAGGGCCGCGGTAACTCTTTCGAACAATTCCGCAACCCTGGCAGGCTCTGGCCCTGGCGGGCCCCGTCTCCGTCGCTGACCGCTCGTTGCTGACGGCGCGTTTGGAGTGAACGCGCCGTCGACTCTGGCCTGACCTGATCGGACAGCGAGCTACCCATTGCTCGCTGTCCGCAGGCGTCAGTCACTGCGCCTTGCCCAGGAGCGTCAGTTCCTGAGAGGCGCAGCGACTGATGTTCGTCTGGAGGAGGCGAAATGGGGCCATTACTGGCACTCCATTTCGGCCCCCTCCCGAGCAGTGGCAGCGGCGGCGACGGTGGCGGCGGCTGCGGCGGAAGCGACGGCGGCGGCGGCGGCGGTGGAGGAGGGTTTTCTCCTCGACCCGGCCCTGGCGGGTGGACCGCAGGCTTTGCCCCCAGCCCAGTGATCGGCCGGCTTGCCAGCTGCCGCACATGCGAAGCAGTGCGGCGCGGCGTCACACGAGCCGGCCCTGTGACCGGGCTGACCACAGCGGAAGCAGTGGTCACTGCGGTCCACCTCCGAGGTGCAGCGTACTCCCACGTGGTTGCCAACTTGGCAACGGAAGCACCTCAGAGGTCTGGGCTCCAGCAGTTTTACCTGCGCGGAGACCCAGCCCACCAAAAGCCTTCGGCCCTCCGAGACTTTCTTGGCCGCCGACACGGGGCAGCTCACCATTACGGTTCGCATGCCCGTGTTGTCAGGACGGATGGTGCCCGCCTTCACCTCCTCTGCAGAGCACCCCCCCGTCCTGACGACGGCGGCCAACACCTCCTCCTCCGTGACGGAGTCGTCCAGGCCCAAGATGCGCATATCTATGCACTTCGTGGGCCTGGACACTCGGACGTCATCCGCGCCCAAGGACGCCCTCAGCCTTTCGGCTAGAGCGTCCGCGGCCGGACCGCTGCCTGCTCCAGGGATCTCGAGCATCCTGGCCCCGGTCATGGTGACCCTGAGCCGGAGACCCCCGACGATGCCAAGCTCACCGAGGTTGATGGCCTCCTTGGCCTTGGTGAGCGTATTGGCATACGTCACGCCCCTCTTCACCGCGTCCGGCTGCAGCGTTAAGACTACAGCCGCGGTCTTCGGGGCGCGGAGCGCAGCCGCGACGCCTCGCGCTCGCTGCCGCCGCCTTCTTTCCCGCCTCTTTGCCGCCCTGGCTGCCTTTCCCGCCTTCTTCTTCTCCCCAGCAACTTGCCATTCGGCTTGAGCCGGGGGAGGAGCTGAAGGCGAGGAAGCCGGGGGGAGCTGCTGCTCAGACGGCGCAGGAGCCTTCGCCGTCCGCGCAGCAACCCCACCCTTCCTCTTCCTTCCCGGGGCCGGGTCCGGTTTTCCCGACACCGGCTTCGCGGGTACCGGCCCGGACCCTTTGTCCTGGCCGGACGACCCCGGTGTGGCAGCCACGGCGGCTGCGTACGACGCCGCCTTCCGGCCTGGAGCCTTCCCACTTGCCGCTAACGGGGGGCGCAGGACGATGCCCTCCAGGACGGAGAACCGCGCCTGGAAGGCAGCCATCTCCTGCCGCACAAGGTCCAGCACCTGCCCCTCCTGCGGCACGGGCTGGCTGTCCTCCTTGCGCCCCCCTTGCGGCGCCCCCTGTGGGCCGGCTCCCCGGAGCCTGGCCAGGTCTGCGCGGAGCCCCTCGTTCTCCTTTCGGAGACGCTCCGTGGCGGCAGCTAAGCGGGCGACCTCCGCCCGCAGCTCGGACATCTCGTCCGGCGGAGGCCCACCCCTGGTAACCTCCGCTGCCGCCAGAATGGAGGCCATCGCCTCGCTTATGGCCTTGTTCTTAGAGGAAAGCTTCCTCTTCAAGGCCACATCGCGAAGCGCGGCCTCCACCACCTCCGCAAACCCGGCCCTCCGGTCATACGGCTCGCCGCCGGAGGACTCCGAGCCATGAGCCCCACGACCGCCATCTTCGGGGGGTCGTCCAGCATCCTTGGAGGCAAGGACTCTGCCCTTGCCTCCCTCTCGGCCCTTACCCCGCCTGCTGGTGGGGATCTTACGGGCCGAGGCCACCTCCTCGCTACAAGACGACCCCCGGTCGTCTTCCGGCCTAGGCCGCTTGCGGAAGGACCTCGAGTCCTCCGCTGCAGTCCCTGCCCCCTCGGGTTCAGAGCTCGCCGAGCCAACTGTCACCAGGTCGTCGGAGTCCAACTCGGACTCCGACTCTGCACCCAGGTGACGCTCAGGCGAGCCCCTCCTCCAATACAGCGCGCCTCTTGCCGCGCTCCGCCCGACCGACACTCTGTCGGGCGAGCCAAAACTATAACCGATCGGGTCCTCCTCGGATGGTTCGGATCGGGGGCCTCCTCGGCCCTTGTTGCCATCGGCAAACGGTTGGTGGACAGCCCTGTTGCCCCCCCCAGAATACGAGGGGCTTGACGCACGAGGCGTGGCGGATTCTCGGACCGCTGTGCAGTCCGTACCGCCCTGGGGTAGTTTCTGTTTAGCAGAACTGTCCATTGTTGTCCTTTTAAAGGGTGCGGTCCCTATCTCCCCTCCTCTCTCCCTCTCTCTCACTGCTTGCTCGCTGCCCTCACAGTCACGTCTGATGATCAGACGCGTACCAGAGAGCAGCGAGCAAGCCAATGAGACGCACACCGTCCGAGGACCCGAACACTGCTCAAGTCTCCGAACGGTGTGCCCCTCTTGTGTCTCTCTTGGTCTGGTCTCTCACTTGGGACCTTCCGGCATGAGTGGCTCTACCGGCAAAGCCCCCAAGATCACTGAGACACGCAAGCCCCACCACGACGGCAACGTGGAGACACGGTTGGTGGGGATTCAATTGCCCTTGCCTGTACTTTAGGTCCTTGTTTAAGGTTGGAAGATCAGCATGAAGATAATTCCTAAAACCTGTGGAGTTAGAACGCTTCCTACTAAACACGAAGGGGGTATTTAAATGATAAATGATAAATGATAAATGATAAATGATATTTATTTTGTAAGTAGGTTAAACATAACACTTTTACACGTCAATATTTTTTGGTCATTTTAAGCTAGATGAGGCCGGTGTTTCCTAGCTGACTACCCTGAGAAGAAACACCGAAACAAACTCAGAGGTCACAGTCTCTTTTGAAGTCCATACAAATTGTACTGGTCAAATCATACGAGAACCATGTAGGTTAATGTCTGAGGTGGCCTTTTGAGGAAAGTGCCACACAGATTTGAGTGGACCTGTCCAGACAGTGCAAGCATTTGTCAGTTATTATGGAGCTCAAACTTAGAACTTTAAGGAGCTCAACGATTTGACGAACAATACCAAAGTAAGGACATTTGGGTAGGCCGCATAAAAAAAATCTCAAACTGCCAGACATTGTTGACTAACATGAAATGAACCCCTATCATAGCGATCTGCATGGTCCCCACATTCACAATACGATATGAGGATCATGCAGATCAGTGTCTGAAATGGTCTTTTGAGGAAAGAACCACACAGATTTGAGTGGACCCGTCCAGTCAGTGCAAGCTTTGGTCAGTAGTCGCGTAGCTCAACTTAGAACCCTAAAGGAGCTCAACGAACCGACGAACATGCCAAAGAAAGGACATTTGTGTAGGCCGCATTTAAGTACTCAAACTGCCAGACCTCGTTAAAAATACTTCAAAGAAGAAGTATTTCAAAGAAGAGAAAAATAAGAAGAAAATAACCCACATGGTCCCCATATTCACAAAATGAGTTAAATAATAATAATAATAATAAAAAAAAAATAATACTTTACAAAGTAAGTATTCATGTCAAACATAATAAATTGAAAAAAATAAAAATATAATATATTATTATACTTTACAAAGTAAATATTCCATGTCAAACTTTTACATTTAAAATAACTTCACAGAAGGGTATGGACAGACAACATAGGATTTTCACATTTGTACTACCTTAGTAGTTACCTTTACTAAGTACCTAATTTTTCCATCAAAAACCACTCCATCTGACATTATGCCTACTTGAAATGATCTAGCGTCCCTCTACATACCCTGGGAACGAAAACCCAATAACATTATGCCCTAATCTATAGAAATCACAACAAACGTGCATACTTGACTTCTATTAACGCCTCTCGTGCGAAATTCATCGGCTTAGTCCTCACTGTCGCATTACTAGCACAAATCCAAACAAATAGCTAAGGCTAGGTGCAGAACAATGGCGGCCAGCTAATAGACATTAATACAGCATTAGTTATAAGCGCCGCACGCGCCGGCGACGCCTTGTTTGCCAAACTGCCCTAATCCGCTATTTGTAGGGTAGGGAAGCCATGGGTTTGGTGAACTGTGGGAAGTATAGTGAGGTAGTGAGTTTGATAGGGAGGAGAATATTGTTCTTTAGGAAGGCTTGTTTTTTGGTATTTAAGTATTGACCGGGGTAAAAATGTAGAGACCTACATTTGCAGGATGGACCTCAAAACCTGTAAAGAGGCAAGGTTATAGGTGAGGACCTATGTTAAATGAACAAGATACTTGACACTAGGTACCCACTTGGGTACCTATAAGTATTCACCAGGTATTCACTCAGAGTCACTAACAGCTCACGTGAATATAATATGACGTGGGTGTTAAGTATTTCGGGCATTCAAACCATTTTCTTAACTATTTTCGCTCAGTTGGCCACCCTACATTGTAGCAAAATGCCGCTTTGACTTCTGAGAGGAAATCCTTTTCCCACGAGCTTTATTCAAACATATGTAAAGCGTATGATGGATGACGCGAGACCGCCCTTAAGCGGGGGTTAGCAGTTTAAATCACAATCATGTCACCCCTAATACATTTTTTCCTTGGTCACTGAACGATTAGGTTAAAATTTATAATGTAATTTATACTAGGCGGAGTTCAGTGAAAGAGTTGAAATGGCACACGTCAAAATGATTGCGCTTTTTATTGTAACGCACCCAGGGGTATAGCGTTACATTTTATTTCCCATAACGTTCACGTTTCGTCGGTCGAAAATTAGCGGATAAAGTAATCAAACAATTCTGTGTTCGTAATGTGAGTTGGCGAACTCGCAATCGCTGTTTTGTCATGACTTTGGTAAATATGTCTTGAAAACAATAGAATATGTGATGTAAAAATGTGGAGCGCGTTGGTTGCGCGCGGCGGCGGCGGGGGAACGCGCCAAAGTTTTCCCATTACGCGAGTCGCAGACATTAGCAGCCCTCTTGGGTTCATTAAAATTTGTCAGCTTGTCGTATAGGAGTAACTTCTAAATGGATGTAGAAACTTCTCTAAGTGAAACTCGGTTGACGTAAAAAGTTTGTCGGATTTTGAGTTGGCGTTTTTTCGACGCCATCAATTTCTCAGCCCGTCAAGAAGATTATTCGCACTCGCATTGCGGAAAAAAGAGTAATTTAAGTTTTCCAGAAGAGTCGTTGCGTTGGAGTTATGATCTTTGTTTGAAAGTTTGATTGATTTATGAAATCCTCATTGTCTGCTAGGACGATTAAGGGATCAGCGGGGGTTTGTATTAAAAGTTCATAACATTATTATTGTTATGATAACTCAGCCCAGAGAATTCTATTACTCTTGATATCTTTTAAACAAAAATGTTCATCTATCTAATTGAATTATCTCGATATTGAAAGCTGATTGACACAAACAATAACAAAACATTCAACAAAATAAATTTAAAACACGAACGCCTTTGATTTGATACTGTGCAATCAGTTGCTGGAGCGGACCAGTCAATGTTATTGTTCCTTTTATATCGAGGGGTTAAATGAACCCCAGAGTGGAGGGTGACGCGATAGTTTAGTTAACAGATGTAATTGTGAATGAATGAACGGAATCGAACGAGTGGAAGGAATGTCATCGTAATTAACGCTGTGGGAGACTGGCCATTAACAGTCGGTTTTACTTTTTATTAGCCGCGCTTCGCAATTTTGTTTGTGTCGTTTTTGTATGACATTACAATGTAGAATTGAAAATGCTAAAGTTAATAGACAGATATGTCATCTGTCTATTAACGGGAATTAAAATAATTCAATTATTACAAAATTACATTTTGTTAAGTTAAAGGATCCTGTAATTTAGACGTAAAGGGTTGCAATTTTAGGAGCTCATTATGGAATTAATTTAAATAATTGGGAGGTGTCAATTTCTGACCAATTCGAAAAAAAGAACGACACATGCCACTTAAAAAGAACTTACCAACTTACCAACCAATCAATCGATATTTTATTTTTATTGCATCAATATTAATAAGGTACCTGGTTGGATTTACAGATATCTTGTTAGATCCAATATAAGCCTTTAATTAATTTAGGCAGCTGAATATGGAACTCTCGCCATTGCAGTATTTATATTTTAATTATTCTTTTGTACAAACACAGCCAATCATGAAAAAAAAAACATGTTTATTTTTTGCAAATTAGGCCAAGAGGCCTTTTTAACAAAACAATAAATCTTTAATGAACGATTAACGTAACGCGAGATTAATGAAGCATTCTTTATTGAATAAGTATCAGTGTAGTGCGATATAGATGGTGTAGCCGCATCACGGGTAGCAACAAGGGGTGTAACGGGAGACGGCGGTAAATCAAACCCATTGTGGAGCAACCCGCCCGCCGCACAGTCCCTACTTGCGGTAACTGAGATTTAAGTATTTATTCCGTAGAGAAGATATTCGAGGAATTTGGGGATTTACACTTTAGTAGCTTGTACTGTAGTAAAAAAACTGGCCAAGTGCGAGTCGGATTCGCGTGCAAGGGTTCTGAACGAATTTCATTTTTGTAACATGTTACTTTACCACTAGATATAGACTTCTAATAGGTTTTCCAGTAATCTGTTTTAGGTAAAGAACTACAATCTGAATATCTTTAAAATTTTTAGGTTCTGTAGTTTCGGAGATAAGCCCCCGCTTATCTCACGGGAAGTGATGGGCTGGTGCTATTCTTTAACGTCCGACACTATACAGAACAACAGAAATACAGACTATATAGAAAGGTAACCTAGCTATGGATATTAAGAAAATGTTAAACATATTAAAGCCTGAATGCCGCTCATTGTTTTCATTAGTTTATTAATACAAGACCATATTTTGAATAAGACGTTTATTTACTTTCTAGTATAGAATCTTAAAGAATAATAGCTTAGATAGCCATCAAAGACCAAAAGACCGTCCCTTTGCATCTGCATTTAATTACGAGATAATTTTGATGCGCCCGAGTCTTTTAAAAGAAATTAAGCGAGCATCTGTCACGAACAAGAATTATGAGTAACTATACTGTTTGTCACTTATCTATTTATGAAATTAATTAATTAAATGTAACAGCGTGATTAACTGCAGTTATTTTTGGAATTAAATTTCTTTTAAAAGACGTTTAAGAAATAATGGAACAAGTGGGGATGAAGCATTAGTGAGGTAAGTTATTAGATTAATTCTATAGGTACTTTCTAAAAGTATCTAGATACCTATGTATGTAGGGATTGAAATTGAACATTTGAACATTACATTTAATTGTCAAGGACCTAGGCTGATTTGCTTAAAGAACAAAAACCACTGCACTTGGACACCTACTATTTGTATAATAGAGATTTGCTTTAAACCTAAATTCTTTCAATTAATCCAATTCGATTGCCTTATACGATACCTACATCCTACATCACACAACTCAAGAAGGTAGGTACTCCATTTCCCAAAAAAAAAACACATAAAGTTAAAAAAAAAAACAATCACCACTAACTACGTCCTACAGTGTGACAGCTAGGGGATGTGCACGTCTCCCGCGCAGACGCACGTCAAACAATGGCGTCGCACGCGCCCGGCGCCCGCGCACGCCGCGCTAATTCACGCTTCCTGACCAGATATGGGAAGCTGGAGTGAACTTGTGACCTGTCCTGTGACAGATAGGGCACGGCGTAGTTTGGAGGGCTTGCGATTTGAAGATAATGTGTGTTCATTTTGGTTTGGAGGACCTTTGAGGAGTTTTTTAGGGATTTTTACGAAGGGGATTTATCCTGTCGTTTTGGGAAATAATTTTAGAGAGAAAACCTAAAACAATTGAAACGGTAAAGTTCTTTACGTAGTCCATCTACCTAGCTATTGAATAAATGTTGAGACCCATAGAAGCTGGCAAGAAATCAAGCTAGGTTGATTGTTGCTTCAAATACGAGCTAGAATAATTACAATAATGAAGCTTGAAGTTATGATTGAAGGCCAGCCTGAAGTAGGATGACAAAGACAACCAAAAGAAGAACCAAAGTTAGAATAATTACCCAAGTGGTATTGAATGCTCGTGTCTCTTTGTACGAGAAGTTGGCATTGCTGTCACCCTGTTACAGGCTGGTATAGTTTTTGAGTACTTTCTCAAATATTTGAGTGTTAAAACCGTAGGCAAGTATTACTTAGTCCAGTTACGTAAAGACGTTAGGTGATTATAACTTGAAGGACGAACTAGTAGAATTAAAATAAAACAATAAATTGACCTAAGTGATGTACAGACATCCCTGATTGCTTAGCTTCCTACGCAGACTACAGTTGCGTTTGAATTAGCTTCCATGGAATAGGGTTGAACTTCTGACCTTTAAGATAGCTAGTCAACACATTAAGCCTTGAACTTCAGCCATTTACGTATGTACCCAAGTGAAGTCATATCTATAGAAGTGGGTATCTAGATGATCATTATAAATAGTATCAAATCAATGTTGTTGTTGCTACCTACTGAAAATCTATCTGAACTGAAATACACAGCAAAGCATTTTGTTTTCAAAGCTGTAGTTTTTAAAATTGATCATCTGATACATCTCAGATGTTACACACACTGAAACGTTTTTTAGTGACCCATACTAATCTCTTGAATTCTCAAACGCAACATAACTTTAAGATGTTCTTAAAAGCTATGCTGATATCATTCTGGCAGTTGCTGCTACAGTAAACTTAGTCGTTATGTTAAACACTGTTTTAGTGCTACTGCATCATTAACATGTCACCAACATTTGTCCATCCAATAATCGTTCATGTAGACAAGCATTACATACGGTGCCTCCGTACCTCACCTAATAGTGTCGCGTCTGCGCCCTACAGACCACCCGACAGAGGGTCGGGGTCATTCAGCAAGACCCCCGCTTTGCTCAGGTTGAACAATTCATTTTATCTATCATAAATAACATCTGAAATCACCGTGCCTTAAGCGTGTTTATTAATACTTTGTGCCTTCTAGGTGAGGATGAGGCTGTGGAGAAAGAGGCTAGCGGTTGACCACAATCTCACCTGATGGTAAGATGATGTGGTCGATGATGGAGCACACTTGCCTAGAAGTCTATTCACGAGACGCTCTCGATTCGCACAATGACTGTACCCCAAAACTTTTGTGCGTTTGTGTGGGATGTTCACCATATACCGGTTGCGCATCGCCGTATGACTTGTAGTCCAATGATGGAATGGGCTTGGCGGAATTAAATTGTGCAATTCTGACGCACCGTTGATTTGTACATTTCAGTCGTTAATCCGCCATTTTTATTAGTTCTATCGTGTGTTCTATTGTTGCACATGTCAAATAGCATCTCTTTCGACAAGCAATACAGACTGTGCCTCATCTAATAGTGTCGCGTCTGCGCGCTGCAGACGGACGGACAGAGGATCGAGGTCGGTTGTAACAAGACACTAGCGGCCCAACTCGGTTATGTGCGGGTTGAACAATTACCTGTTTTCTTAAACACGCTTTTAAAACAGGACTCGAAAACACAGTCTCCTACAGGGCATTCTTTAGCTGTACCTCGAACCATGAATTAATTCTGAAAACGTTTTATGCGGTTAGACATTTCAGTATTATGTGTGTTCTATTGTATTTAAATATCCTTTTAGACAAGCATTAAAGACGGTGGCTCATCTAATGGCGTCGCGTCTGCGCCCTACAGCACTGACAGAGGGTCGGGGTCGGTTGTAGCAAGACATTTGTTTGGCTTGTTGCGGCTTGTTCACACTGCGCGTTTGGGCAATAGTGCTGTGTTTAGGGTGGTTTTAATTGGTTCGGTCATATAATGGCGGAATGAATAAACATACGAATTGACTGTCTGTGTTTGGCCAAGTGGATTTCAATTGAAATATACTTAACTAACTCCTGCCAGCGGATTTGCTCGTCTCGTAGTCGAAAATTATCGCAAGGGAACATATTCCTGGGACAAAACCCATCCCATCTGTTTGCCAAGGTTCATCCAAATCTAGCCAAACAGATAGACTTACTTCGCATTTATAATATTAGTAAGGATGTATATATAGTATTACCTATTTTTTAAGGATTATTTTTTCAATTCCGTTTATTTATTTTTTTAAACGTTTCTCTACACTAGGAATTTCTCCTGTATCGTGGGTGCGTTTACAAACATATTATTATAGACTCACATACACAAACAGCCCAGAACAACTATCTGTAGGCCATACAAATATTTGTTCCGTGCGGGAATCGAACCCGCGATACGCAGCGCAACAGTCAATCAATGTTACTTATCAATTCAATCTAGTTGAGATATATTTGAGAAGTAGAAGTAGGAATATCAAATTAATTTAATTGACTTAAGTTAATGAGAAAGATACTTGGTCCAACTCCGGTGAAGTAACCAATTAGCTCGTTTGTTCAGATATTCGTGTTGAACGCAACACAAATCACATAATCTGTTGAATAACATAACTTTAGGTAATACAAAAGCACTAGTTAACAACAATGCTACTTAGAGCGGATTTCACCAATGAAACTGAACGCGATCAGTACATCTAAACTGCGTTCAAGAGCTGTCAGTGGAAATATTCCATAGAAAAATAATGACACTGACAGCTCATAAACGTGGTTTATTCGCTGATCGCGTTCAGTTTCATTGGTGAAATTGGCCCTAAGTATATAACGTGTTTACAGAATAAACGCAATACCTCTTAAGGTATTGCGTTTATTCTGTCTCAACATTATGAACAACTTTTACTGTGGGACTAAAACTGAAATCGCGAAAAAAAAATTCGACTCCTCCATACATTTCTGTGCGCATAACTCGACAAAATGTACTGAACAGCTGATTTTTTTTCGCGAATGCGTGGTTGTTCCCATAGTAAAAGTTGTTCATAATGTTGAGTACAATGACCCCTTAAGAGGTATTGCGTTTATTCTGTTACACGTTGTATAATCATTATAAAATAGGTACGAAGAAAGAAACGGATTAAAAACTTTACAAAACAAAGTTTAATCTCTCAATCTTGGCAGGCCTGCCCAACCTAATTGTGTACCACTTTCCTTAACCAACCACATACCTACCCTACATATACCTACCCTATACATATACCTACTCCGTACATATACCTACGTGGTAGTAATTAGGCGACGCACGAGCTAGGAGGTGGGCGCCGGAACCGGAAGCGCGCCGGAGATGAAGGCGCGATACAATATCCGGTTAGACGCCATTTCCGCCGCGAGACGACGCGCGTGTGTGGATCCGCCTTTACTTACTGATAGATACTACAACGTGATTTTGGATTGGTGATTTGTGAACACCGAGCATGTTACCTATATTTGCTGCCTACTAGCAGTTCACCCGCGACTTCGTCCGCTTTCTGAAAATAAAAAATACATAAATGTTATTCAGTTTTAATAGAGCTTTGTATTGGTTAGTTTTTGTAAATCGGTCCAGTGGTCTTAGAGCCTATTAATTACAAACAAACATACAAATCTTTTCTTTTTATAATATTATATTAGTAACGTTTTCTTCGGTCGACGAGGTTTCTGTTAGAAGTAGGTAAGGCCCATGAGGTCGAGTTTAGAAAATGATATAAGTAGTTAACGAGAACATAACCAACTAATTGTGAGCAGAAAATATTGATGGAAAAAGGATGTTTCGTGAGACTAATAATAACGATGAATTATCAAGTTTTTCTTACTGTTCCTCGTATGTGTTGCGATTGAAGTGTTAAATACTTTAAACCCCAAAAAAACTTACAAGTATTTGCCATACAACGATGACGGAAAAATAACCGTTTAATTAGTGCCTAAATTACTTGAGTTTCTTAAAACCATTTTAGATAGACACTTTTAACTGCAGTGGTCACAACATCTCATTGTCACCCTACACTAATCTTAACAGTACTAAATAGTCCACATAAATCCAGCCACAATATTACCGCATAAACCGATCGATTAGACACATTACCGACTGAAATTAATCGATACTAAGTACCTCACCGATGACGTCGATAAGGCAGACAGGTCCTCAATACCTCACAACCTGAGGACCAGGTCCCTCCTTCCCTCCTTTGTCCCTGAAGAGGGAAACAGGATTGTTCTACAGGGATTATGCTTTTATGTGATTTTTCAGTCTGAGTACGGATCGAGAGGCGCTCAGTGAATGAGTGAAGGTGTCTGAAAGAGAATGCTTAGTGAATGGTTTACGGTGGAGTAATGACGTTCTTGTTAAGGTTAGATGTAGATATATAATATGCATTACTTGGTCTGCGTGTACGGTTTTACTTAGTCGTCAAACCTAGTCATTATTACTTACGTAATGAAGGCAAGTTTATAGCTTTTAGAACTATATAAGGACAGTAATTTAAGTAAAGGGCTGAAATTAAAAAAAAACTAGTTCATGATTCAATCCAAATTTAAAATGAACGCAAATCTCTACCATTAACAGATAGGTAAGGAGCAGAAAAGGGCATGAAGCTGTAAATTTCTATATCTATAAGTGTACCAAAAAATGCATTGGTAATTATTTTGACTTGATGTTTTGCAATTTATCCATATAATTACACGCGCCCAGAAAAAGAGAAACATGGGAACTCAGTATTGCGATGGGACTAGCATTGACGTCGATCTTGCGTTCAACATTAATCATCTTCGAAACTTGACTTGACTTCACTGAAATCAAAATCTAAATAAACTGAACTGTGAACTTAGAATCCAATACATAAATAATTCTAAACTTAAATGACTTAGGTACCATAACCCTTAAAAACTTTGCAGATACGAATCTATGTTGAATAGCCGAGACATTTCATCTTAATGTGTAGTAACTACGTAGGTACAGATGTACAATAGATGTACAGCTATAACAGTACAGTTTATACATGTAGTAATAATTATTCGGCGTGTTGCGATAATACAGATTTAGATAGAGTCGCGGCTGGCGAGATAACCCCTTACATAGCTCAGAGCACATAGCGCCTGCCCACCCCAAGTAGCGTCAGCACAACAAGTGCGTTTTGGTTTAAAATTTTATAGTTCAATAAAGGGAAATCAAGGGAAGTTTTGTAGTATTCATGAAAAATAGACTCATTTTCAATATTCGGCTAGGATATAACAACGTTTGATAACACCATAGGTACCTAGGTACCTACATCATACTACTATGACTTGATGTTTTTTTTTTCATAAAATGAATTCTTGCTGCAAGTTACCACTTTGTAGGTATCTAAGAACCAGTGGTTTACTTTAGTGGAATAGTGAAGTTTGTAACTTGTAAATCATCACCACACACGTTCTTGAGCACCTTTCACTCAACAGTTAAAGCACTTGTAAAAAATTATTTTCGAAGAAAAAGTAAAAGGGCACTTTGCACGTGTAGGCACGAATAAACATACAATCTTGTAATAATAAAAGTAATGGTAAAAGGAAGCTAGAATGATGACTAAGTGTTTCAACATTGATTAAATCCTGTGTGTTACCTTGTTTTATTTATATTTTATTATTTATACTTCTGCTGATGGATTTCGGAAGTTTTTATTCGATATTTTTATCATAGCCCACTTAATTTTAATAACATTATTAGCATAATTTTATAATTTATTTTATGCACTTAAGTAAATGTAGAATGTACAGTTAATAAGATCCATTTCCGCAAACAAATGTCAAGATAAAGTTAACGAAAGTGAAATGAAGCGAAAGTATGATACATTCGCAAAAAAAACAAAAAATTTATGTAATCAAACGATTTGAATTTTACTGTTACATCACGCGTAAAATATTTTAATACTGCGCAGGTGTAATCATTGTGAAAGTACATCATATTTATATTGGAGATATTACTTTATTTTTTCTGCGCTACAGTTTATTCTTTTGTAGCTATCATGTCGTTTTATTTGTTATCCTTAGTCTTGTGTTATTGTTTCGAAATAAACCTTTATTATTATTTTTAATTTTTGAAAACATATACTATACACACACGAAGGAGCATAGGTATAGGTACGTCTGAAATTGATCAAAAGAACGAAGCAGCGTATAACCGAAATAAAGGGCTTTCTTGAACGCAAAAATAAGGATTTCATTTTACCAGGGTTTTGACACCTAAACAATATTTGTAACAAAAACAATGTATTTGAGTGTCATTAGGAATGATTATTTCATACGTATATCTCTGTACTTTATTAGTTGGCAGTTGATAAATCGCAAGTTTTCCGTAAACAGTTGCTGAAGAAAACATTTTTCACGCAAACACCAAATTTTCCTTCTGACGGTACTCGGCGGATTTCTGAAAGGATCTAAGGAGGGTGGCGAGAGGCTTCGAGGATGCGCCGGGGGCGGCTGAGGCGCGGGGGGCACGCGGGCTGCGCTGTGACGTCACGTCCTATCTCGGCGGCCATCTTGGATTATCTCGTCGCACCTGCGGGGCGCGGGGTGCTTTAGTATCGACCCGATGCCGACCCTGCACATTTTTCAGGGTAAACTTGAAAATGTTTGTTCTATTATTTATTTTTAGTTTAAGATTTATAGATAAAGATCTTATCAGATAAAAGTGTTTTGATTTTTATCTTGATTTTAGATTAGCTACAACATTAGATCAAACCGAAGCATTTGAGTTAAAACTGAGAAATAATATTGTGTGTTCGCATCATTTCCTGATTTGTTTTGTTCTATGTTATCTTAGTTTATATAAGGGAAATCAATCAAATATGATAATTCAATTATTGACCAGCAACGCCAAAAAACATAAACAGATTCATCTAGAATCACCGCTGACCCTTAAAGAGAACAAGGCTAAATAAACAGCCTGAAAACTTCTTGATTTCAGACGGCCATCTATCAAAATAAAACTTTGTTCAGACGATCGAGGTATTGTAAAACCATTAGTGATGTAAACAGATCCAGATAATCGAGATACAGCACTAGAACATTTATCTTTATTTTCAGAAAGGAATATGATGACAGAATCTCGTTAAAAGTTAGACCGAAGTAATAACAACATTGAAACGCATCATGCCACTCAGTAATACATAAAACAAAAGCCAAACCACATAAAATAAGTTTCAATTAAGCATTTAGTCCGCAACTAACACAGGGTGTATTAAAATTCAACTCACACACGCACAATTATCTGTCTGTGGCAGTTTGGACACGGCGATAGGATCTGCGGTGCGCCCCCCCCTATCCCCCATCCCTTTGCCCCCCTTACTTCAAACGGCGATCCGCCCTTGCTTATTTACAAAGACATAACGGGAAAATTTTATTTTGAGTTATCAACCTGTTCCTGTGTTGTCATCTGCAGTTTAGGGGTTGTTTGTGAAATAAATCGACCTGTATATGTATAAAGCTAAGTTTAGACTACGTTTGAAATTGCGACACTGACACAAATTGTTGTACTGTTCACACTTGTGTCTGTGCATAAAATCCTCTGATTCAACACTAATTTTTCGTGTCACAACACCAGTGCTCACACATAGACACTCGGTGTATACATTGAGTGTACGGTGTATAGTGTCGTAGTCTATCCTTAGCTTTAGTTTTGAAATTATCAGAGTTATGAAGAATAAGAATACAATACGTGATATAGGATCATTGGTATCATAACAACCAAAGGGTGAGCTATTACCTATCTAGGTTTATGAGGTCAAATAGTTGTTCGATGTAAAATCCTGGTACTCCGCTCCATCCGGTTAGACTAGAAACCGAGCTGAACATAGTTGGGAATAAACTACACAGACAATGATGCAATTTATGTTTTGAAAATTGAAGCATTGACAGTAAATGCGCTTCTTAAATGTTAGAGCGTAGACTTTTAAAATGTTTTCAATGAACCTGACAAATACATAGTACAATACTTTAGTTTAACGATCTATTTCCAGACATGGAACCTAGTTAAGTATACGCGCATAGGCATATTATTCGGGCGCAACTGAATTCCAGCGTCTTTTATTCCAATAGAGAGTAAAATGCACACAAGAACTACTAACAGGATCAAAAATAATAATAAGACACCAATGAGAAACACATTTAAGAAAATATTCTTAATTCCCATAAAGTTTCCCCATCAAATCTAATATGATTTAAAATCTGTAACATTGCCAAATCAGAATAGTGAAGGATGAATGGCAAAATTATCGATCTCTAGGGAGTGAATGTCGCCCGTGAACTGTGGATGACAGTATGCCTCTCGGGAATGTTCGGAATTACTGTTAAGTCACAGTTTTATTGACCGGGTCAAGTGTAATGTATTTTGTTTATTTACGTTAGTGTTTCAGAAAATCAGATGTTCAATACATTTGGTCAAGTCATGCGCACATTTTATGGGGAAGTCGATTTTTTTTCACAATTTCAGGGTTGGTCTCGTCGTAAAAATAGTTCTTTTTAGGTATTGTTTTTAGTCTGTTACACGTTGTATAAGTCCTAACTATGTGCTGGCCACAAACCCAGACTCCTGGTGGCCAATTCTACAAAAATATATGGAAATTGAGGCTTTTTTGACAGATTTCGATTGAGATGCGAATGCGAACGTTGTTCACAAATTAATAGAATTGTCACTCTGCTGTTACTGAGTCATCCAGCTGGAATTATTCTAAATCAGATCAGTATATATCATCATCTGCCTAGCCTTTTCCTAACTATATTGGGGTCGGCTTCCAGTCAAACCGAATTCAGCTGAATACCAGTATTTTACGTGAAGCGGCAGCCTACCAGACCTCCACAACCCATTAACTGGGTAACACGGTTATTCTTGGCAAGACTGGAGTCAGATTTTCTGGCTTCTGAAATTCCGTAACGACAGCCAAAGATCAGTATATATCATACTTGTAAATATGAGTGCTGACTTACATCATTATGTCTTTTCCAAGATGATCTCAGTATACCTGCTAGATAATTTGTTTTAATACATTTTTGCTACGAGCTACGACGTAGCATTTCGTAGCAAAACAGTGATACGCTACATTGTTACAGCTCAACTCAACCACGGAGACTCATTAAGTGGTCATCAATATGTTAATACTTCACAGACCACCATGTGTAATGATGACGACAAATACTTGACACTCAAAACAATGCATGGCATCATTGGGGGCACGTGCAGCTGCAAAGCTTAGCAATGTTTTTGTAAAGAGTATCTATACTGTGGAGTAGTGGTCGAAGTTTGGGGAAGAGAATGTTCTGTATAGCCACATAACACAAATGTAGACTACAGCTGGAGGCTTCCACCTTTTTTATTTTTTTTACGGATGGGAAATGATCAAATGACTCCTGCCGCTCTAGGTGGAGCGGGCGGGAGTGTCGGACTCTTACTGACTAAAACCCATCCGTGCTCCTGCTAGTGCCCTTTGCGTTTCAGAACCGCGGTGACTCTTTCGAACAAAATCCGCAACCCTGGCAGGCTCTGACGGGCCCCGTCTACTAATCTGACATCTCTTTGAGGCGCGCGTAGAACACAAAGCGCCGTCGAAGGCTTCCCCCTAATAGAAGAAGTAATGGCCAGTTTCCCAAAGTTGAATGATGCCAGCTATAGTTAGATCAAAGTGACTCGTATCACCGCTGATGTATCCAATTAATATCTAGTTTTTATTCCGTCAGATTAAGTACAATATTAACGTTGTAGTAACATTATGTAACTCTATTACTAATTACCTGTTAATAGGTCATTAAAGATCCGATACCTAATAATGTCATCAGGGCAACAAAAAACTGACGATCGCGTGTCAAAAGATCTAAAAATAAAAATACGGAGGGAAGAATTCAATTTGTTACAAACGGGGAAATTATTAAGTGGCTATCAATATGGTAACAGTAACAGACCACCACGACAACTACTTGACACTCGAAACAATGATGTTATTGAGAGCGCGTGCGCAGCTGCGAATGCGCTGTACTTTGGTGTAAAGCGCTGTACTTTGGTGTATTGTTGCGGAAGTTCGCTGAAGTGGCTTTGAGTGGGCAAACTGAGGCGCGTGCTACAAGGTGGTAGACCACCGGTGGTGTTTTGAAAATAAAGCAAAAAAATAATAGGACGTTTTAGAAAGAATGTGATACATTTTCGAATAGCAACAAAATCGACCCCTGTTTAATCTGTAAAAAGTTGAGATGTATATCCAGATCCATCGTTCACTAAATGTATCTGCCTTCTGCATTCAACTCTAAATACTTGTCAGTAGAGCCTCTAATATTTGCAGTATTTAGTAAATACTTGTAACAGCTCCTGAAGCACGAGTTAACTGCAATCATGTGGCCTTTCTGAATGCATGTGTGTGGTATTTCAAACGCTTAATGTAAAGGGTGTTTCACTTGTGATCTTCCGGAGTTCCGGAAGTTTTACGGCAGAAGTGGCGTGGAGTGGGCAGTGAGGCACGTGCTGTCACCCGGTGGGCCGACCACCGGTGTGGTGCAGAATTAAGAAGATTAGTAATATTATAAGTCCAATTCATCACGACTCGGATTCACGTCTTTTTAACCCTCGACCAAAAAGTGTGTCTCCTTTCCTTAGTTCCTAAACGTTTGAACCGATTTTGATTCAGTTTTTTAGGGTTCCGTATCCGTAACCGTAAGGGTAAAAACGGGTCTCTATTACTAAGACTCCACTGTCCGTCTGCCTGCCCGTCTGTCACCAGGCTGTATCTCATGAACCATGATAGCTAGACAGTTGAAAATTTCACAGATGATGTATTTCTGTTGCCGCTATAACAAAAAATACTAAAAACAGTTAACATTTAAGTGGGGCTCCCATACAACAAACGTGATTTTTTTGCCGTTTTTTTATAGATAATGTTGCAGAACCCTTCGTGCGCGAGTCGGACTCGCACTTGTCGTTTTTTTTTAAATAAAGGAGTCATACTTATATTATATATACCGGTATTTCCAAATTATCTATGGTACTGACGGCGCTACAACATCTGAACTACTATCCACACAAAATCTATTTTGTTTAATGGATAAACTGAGGCACGTGCCATGGCCTCAGGGGAAGACCACCCGCAATTTGGCGGTGTAACAGTTCAATTACTTAATAGTAGGTGCTTCTTTGATTTTATATATCTACATAATACAGTCTAAAACAAGTTTGAAGCTGGTACGTTGAAGTAAGCAGTTTTAACGGACACAGTTATCTTTGTTCTTAATTTAAAAAACGGTTATACGGGATAATGGTACCTACAACGGGAGGGTGGAAGGGGGGCAGATTAATATTAAATACACAGTGAACTACAGAGTTGATCTTTTCATACTATTTATTTAATACTTTATGCACACAAAAGTACTAAGTCGTCGGACTTAATGCCTTAGACTTTTTCTACCAGTCAACCTTTTGGTGGCCAGAGACAAGTACTGGTAGGTGAAATACATAGAGAAAAAAACCGGTCAAGAGCGAGTCGGACTCGCGCACCGAGGGTTCCGTACCATCATGATTTATGAAAAAGTGTGCTATTTAGAGACATCGTTTTTCTGTAATCTTTAAGTAAACTTCTATCACATAGAATAGTTTCAGATTTTTTTCCAAGCAAATTTCGGAGATAAGGGTCCCTTATCGGTAACGGTATTTTTCTTAAATTATCCATCGAAAGTCGAAAAGAAGGCGGTCTAAAAAAAAAAAACTAGTCAAGTAAAAGTAACAAGTCGTTAGTAAGTCAAGTTGTAAGTAAGCCCTAGTAGCACATCTAGTAGCCCCACTTAGAATTTTAAGACCCTCTTTAAGTGTCTGTTGCAAAATATTTGGGAAAACGTCATCTAAATCTATTCCAAATTTCAAGTTGACAGCATTAGTAGTTATTGAGTTTAGCTATGACAGACGGACAGACAGACACACTGAGTCGCACCATAGGGTCCTTTTTCCATTTTGGAACGGAACCCAAAAAAGGCAATATAATAATGTGACAAAAACAAAGTCGTACCTACGAGTAGCATATCAACTATTATGACGGGTTGCTGCAAATAATGGAGTTAATGAATTGTTTTAATTAAGAATGTCATGTACTACAGTTTTTGTATGTCATCCGCGCAGACATGCGAGACAAATAGATTAATTAATTTATGAATTATTTATTCTCATACTATAAATACGTCTCTTATAACTTAAAAACCGTAAATGTAGCTTTCAGCTGCCTCTCGTACAGGGAAATATTTAATTTAAGATGAGAGGAGTGGTACCAGTACCAAAAAGTGGAATGTGTTACTTTGATCGGATGATAGGAAAATTATGATGGAGCCTTACTGTAGGAGCTACATCCAGCAATGTATATATAAAGCTAATAAAACTTTACATGATATTTTCTAACAAAAGAGCTTCAGTTGAAAACCAGCGTCAGGAAACTTCTGCTTGTCTGTCATTTTGCTGAACTGGACCTATTTGGTGTAGCCGTTAAAATTCTTTATATTTGTTCCTTCCTTGTGTGCGCCAAATAAACATGTTTCAACGAGATGAGTCTCATCTGCCTAGCCTTTTCCCAACTATATTGGGGTCGGCTCCCAGTCAAACCGGATTCAGCAGATAACCAGTATTTTACGTGGAGCGGCTGCCTACCAGACCTCCACAACCCATTACCTGGGTAACACGGTACTGCTTGGCAAGACTGGTGTCATATTTTCTGGCTTCTGACAATCCGTAACGACTGCCAAAGATCTCCAAATGACAGCCAGGACCAACGCCTTAACGTGCTTTCCGAGGCATGGAGGAGTCTCGGTATGTTAATATGGTCACCCATCCACAGACCAACCTCGGCAAGCGTTGCTTATCCTTGAAGATCGGTCCGTGCGGCTGTTATAATTTTGCCACGAGCTTCAAGAAGATGAGTACTACAAGATAATCCATGAAGACCAATTATTACGGGATCTTCCTGTCAGTGTCAGATAACTAATAACAACAAACTGCGCTATCACCAATATGATTACGCGGAGTTGTAGCTATTTCTTCTTAGCAGTTATTGAAACATTCTTGTTGAAGACTGTTTCATTTAACGTTATTTTTTTCAAAAATTAGTTTGATGTTTGAATAGTATGAACATACAGCACAATAACTACAGCACACGTTGCTGGTAGCCGATGGATGCGAGAGAGATGGAGGGAGAGCGGTTGTTGTGGCGACACTTGGGGCCTATGCCTTTGTCCAGCAGTGGACGTCTTTCGGCTGATATGAAGATGATGATGACGTCAATAAAAAAGCAGCAGAATATATATTCCAACAGAAAATTTAGCTTTTCGAAGATTTCACTGAAATATAAAGCCCGAAAAAAAAATCGGTTCAATATTTCCAAGTTCAGTACTAGATCTAGGGTCGTGGGCATCTTTTGTCTAAAATATAACGAGTCTAAGTTAACTGAGCATAACACTAAAGATAACGGGTCTAAATAGACTTTAAAATGTTATTGGCGAGTCGCGGGAATTGTTCGTGAATATTTTTTGTAAAACTGCGGTTGCTTGGACGATATTGTGTTACGATTATTATAAGGAGATAATAGGTATGATTCCTGGTAAAAAAATATATGATTCTATTTATTCCGTTAATTAGATTATCGAAAAATATTGGACAGTACAAATGACGAAGATAAAACGCAAAAAAGATCAGGAGTGGGGGCTGGTGATGTCACGTGTACGTAAAAAGTGTACGTACAAGTGAAGTTACACGAGTTTTCAACGAACTGTATCGTTTTCATTTTTTGTTTACGTGAAAAAAGAAAAAATACGTGTCTAATATTTTTTGGAAATGTATCCGACGAAAAAAAAAATTGCGAAAATGCTTTTCAGAATGAATGAAAAGATTCTTGTAAGAAACGATATTGATGTTGGCAGAAGTGATTCAGTTTTCTTGTTAGTTTAGTCATCTTGTTTTTCTAATTCCCATTTCTGATAAGATTGGGCTGATATAGGGTGGGCTTGGATTCTAATCAGCTATTCATGACAGACAAGCATAATATTATTTAGCATGTAAAGTTAAATGTGTGTGCATATACTGGTAAATAAATAAATAAGAACCATGTCCTATTTCAGCACATGATCTACCCGCGTGCCATGTTTCAACCAAATCCGTTCAGCCGATGAGTCGTGGAGAGCTAACAAACAGACAGACAGACCGACCGACAGACATAGATACTTCCTCATTGACAATATAAAGTACGGATTGCTGTAGGTACTTAAATATTTTTATAGCATACGGTTTTTGGCAATTCGACGATTAAAAGCTCTTAAATTAAGGAAGGATGTTGACTTAATGCAAAAAATTAGACATACAATAAAATAACAGTAATATTTTCAAGGACAAACAGCATATTAAACAGCTATAAACTTCGTAATTTCAATAGACAAAAATAATATATTCAGACAAGCTAATCGGAAAACATAAGGAACCGCTAAGCAAACATTCCCGCATATGAAATTGCTGCAGATACGTATAGGAAAGGCGAATGTATTTTAAAATCAATTTAATGTTAGTATGGACGAAATTAATGATACTATTGAACGGCAGAGACACACCAGCTGCCGGCGAATCGCGGGGGTCCCGCCAAAGAGTAGGGGTTTGTGGCCAGATAGGATAGGAATGTCGTATGGTCTTATTGGTTTATAAAACTTGAGTAAGA
Organism: Melanchra persicariae; assembly: GCA_947386135.1. Taxonomy (NCBI): domain Eukaryota; kingdom Metazoa; phylum Arthropoda; class Insecta; order Lepidoptera; family Noctuidae; genus Melanchra; species Melanchra persicariae. The sequence continues at coordinate 7,380,118 of OX376650.1, read as the reverse complement.
ATTTAAGACAGAATTGTAAAGAATACTAATAGAATATAATAGGGTCAGGATACAGGATTTTCCAACCTCAGTTTTTTTAAAACAAGATTCAAGAAAAGTAGCTCATGCAGTCTCGAATAATTTTAGACTGTTTTGTCTCTTTGCTCTGGATCGAAGACTAAATGAACCTAATACATATTAATCTGGGTAGAGCCAGAGATTTCAACGTAATCATAGAAATCTTCTACGAAAGAATATGACAAAACGAACGAAATGTATGGAAATTGAGGCTTTTGTGACAAATTGCGACTGACATGCGTACGTAAGTTAAAGAATAGTAGAATTGGCATCCTAATTGAATTACCTTCGAGTAGATTATTCACTTACTCGTGGGCAGTTAAATTCAGATTCAGCGTCCTTAAGCTGAAGTCTAACAAAATCGTTCCTAGACAAGAGTATTCACAGCACCACTTGGATTATCACATCTCTTCCATGTATAATCTATGCCCCGAGTCAGGTGAACCGGTGGCAAAGCACGAAGTGACCATTTGTTAAGCGCCACGTGATGGTACTATATTATTTATTGGCCTTCACGACTTCCTATGGGACCGGCAGCGAGCAGGCTTCTACGTCATCGCAACAGCGTCAAGGATACATGAATAAGACTTTAGAGATGCCTAAGTTAGCGTAAGTCTTTCAAGAAGATTCAGATAAAAGATTTGTTCAAGGATTGTTATGTTTTTAGTTAGTAAATGGTGTGTGAGGAATGGACCACCTGCCCTTTTCCCCTTGGGATCGTGGGTTGTTTACCCGTATGATGGTTGAGTACAAAGCATTCATGTAAAATCTTCAACTCCCACTGGACCCAATTGGTGCATTATGGCACATTCCTTCTCATAGGCCTGTGTTTCAGCAGTGGAGACGTTCTAGGCTGATTATACTGAGTGATAGGTGCCTATGGACTTTAGTGGAGCATCAGAGAGTTTAGAGTTATGCGAATGAGTGAGTGTGTGTGTGTTATGGGTAATGTACAATTCAAGCAGTGTTGATACTCGGCAATGCTGTCAGTGTTTCCAAATATCAGCAATGTGGATGATTTGTTTGATGCCCAATAATTTATTAGTCTACTTGTCTTAGTATTTTGTAGGTAATATACCTACATACTATATTGTGTATACTTGCTAACATGAATTCCAGAATAAACGTGTTAGCAGTGTTTATACATGGTTACTTCTAGGCCCTTGCCTAGAAGATATGAAGAGATGATGTGGTCGAAGGTGAAGCACGCTTGTGCTCCACCTTCGACCACATCATCGCTTACCACCAGGTGAGATAGTGGTCAAACGCGTGCCTGGCAATAGTAAAAAAAACTAGAAGTCGAAGATAATAATGTTTCAGCCCTAGGGCTACCCAGGTAATTTTTGTGCGTTATTAGTTGTGACAGCTTACCTATTTAATAATTTAAATTGGGATACTAACAACAGCTGAGCTGTTTCGAAGACGTTTAACAAATGCGCACAGATAAGACTGTCATTGTTCTTTCAGAAGGCAAAGGTTTTGCACCTGCAAACTTGGACGAAATGGGACCTGCAGGTAAGCATTGATTTATTACAATAAATGTGACGTTTATAATGAAGGTTTGTTTTAGGACCAACTGGAGACATTTTTTTTGTTTTAGGACTAACTGGTAACATTTTTTTTGTGCTATTCCAACGATACTGTTCGTATTTGAGTAGTAGACCTTCTGGTTAACTTCAGCTTTTATTAAAATCATAATAGGTCTTGCGTATAATCCATGTCTTTAAAAAAATCTCTTTATGCGAATGAATGCATAAAAGATTGTTAATATTGTCTTCCGATAAGCATTCGCGCTTGAAAAATGAAACCAGACTATTATTTAACAAGAACATTTACATATCAAAATGATGGTACAGACTATAAGTTTTTTTGCGCCATATCTCGCAGGTGTTAACCACATCACAATATCGCATAAAAACACATTTTATCTTATTACTCGTAGGTGGGGGCAAAAAATTTAATTGTGGTCACATACCTACCTGTTCACGTAACAAGATCTCGTGTTCTCGTCTATACAACGAGATAAACAAAATCAACATAATAAAAATATCTTTATAAAAGCACCGAAGGCGTGAAGATACTTGAAGGAGGTAAGCGAATCGTATTTCAAAACAGCGAATTCGATATGACAATTTTTCGCAAGTTTTATGTTTATTGACAGCGCGGGAATGTTTTTTTTTTCGCACTTAATGCTTTGCTATGGCATTATCGATTGGCGCGCTTGCAGTAAAGACTAAAGAAACGGACGTTACTCCTGATTATGGTCATTATTGCAAGCGGATGTTTCGTGATTTTCTCTAATGACTTCTGGGCAACGCAACGTCTGGTTTTACAGGACATATTCCTCTCCCACAATTTATTCTCATGATTGAAGGCTATCAAACTAACATCGAGCACACGCGTCGAAAAAATAAATCAAACATTCTCTTTACGACGCCCACCATTAATAAAACTCTTTAAAATATATTTAATAATGTCCACAAAGGTACGGAGCACAATGCTCGACCCATAAAGGGGCAGCATTTATTATGGCGACAATATATCGAACACAAAAAGATATTGTGACAAAGACGCGTACTTTTTAATAATATTGTCATTTCTCAGCAGCAGTGGACTCTTTCAAAAAGCCATAACGCAATAATTTATCTCTTTATAAGAGTTTTTTATCTGTGGGAGAGCGCGGGTGACGCCAGGTGAGCACGGGTTAACTCCATACAGCCTTCTATACATCCTATTATGTGTCTATGTTATAGTATTACGCATTGGTGGGCCTCATTTTTTATTCGACATAATCCTGGTTTGAGTGCAGGAAAAGGTAGCCCGCGGAAATGTTTAGGGAAGGACCAAACGTTAGCTCATGAAAATTTAAAAGCCTTCATCTGCGTCGCGTATTTATCGCATGCGATGTATTTACTCACAAATTATCTCAAAGTGAGAAAGTTTTGTAAAAATCGAATAAAATATTAGTTACAATGTATAAACGATATGAAAATATTGCAAATTAGAATTTGCAATATTTTTTTATCGTTGCTGTCCGTTCAGTCTACGCGTTATCTACATAGTAAATATAAATCTTACTCAAACTTTGTGATTAACATAAAAATTCGGCGCGAAACACGATTTGCGTTATTGCGCAAAAAAATTAACGACAGTCTTTATAGCCATCGTCGAGACGCGGTTGACATTGGAGCCACAATAAAATCGATGAAATATTTAAGGGGCAGTTGCGATAACTCATAGCGGGCGAGTTAAGGGCGAGCACCTATTGTGACAGTGTTTGCACAGGTAGCCGCGCAGTGGGCAGCCGATAACACAAATCGTGAGATTCATGACGTCCCTATAGTTGTGAAATTTTAATTGTTTAATTAGCATACAAATGTTCGACGAGTATGTGGAGAGTTTTAGAAATTGTCGGGCGGAATTTTAGTTATTTATTATTATTTATTTTTTGTAGGTACTATTATTGCTACTGTTTATTGTTACTTTCTGATTGGCGTGTCAGAACTAGAATTTATTAAGTGCATATTTTTCACAATTCTGAAAGAAATCATTGGATAGAAGTTTTGCATGCTTGAAGTTAGTTCACAAAAGTACAGTACTCAAACTACCATTGGAATCATCGGCAATTGAAGGTCGAAGCCGTGAAGCTATCAAAGTAGAAAAATCGAGCACCAGCTCAAATCCATATGTTGCCAACATATGGATTTGAGCTGGTGTTCGAAGAAAATGGTGAATGAACATATTATTTTATAGCTTCATGTTATTAAAAAACATAACATCAGTAGCTATCGGTAATTTCCTGTAAAGGCGTTTCCCTGGAGAACAATCAATTGGAACGATGTCGTCACGCCATTTTCTGACAACCTGAAAATAATAGATTTACTACATGTAATAAATAAGACAAATCAATTACTTATCAAAGTTATCTTTATTATTAAACTGAACAATTTTTTTCTATTTCCCTTTTAAAACAAAAAAGTTCACGTTAAAACAACCTCTGCAGTTGCAAACACTGCCATTTACCAACCAGACCACTTCAAAAAGCAAACGCTTGCAGTTTACGCCTTCATCCAAACTATCCGGTGCGCTAACCCGCGTCCGTGACATAACTACTCGCATTCGTGTCACGTAGCCAGGTACTAGTTTCACTAAATCCCGTGTCCCGGGATCCCGGGATCCCGGACAGTCCGGGACTGCGCCGCTTCGGGGAAGCCGCATGAAGTCGTCACGGCGCCCCGCCGGGACGGTAGCCGCGCGGGCGGTCTGGCTCCCCCTTAATTAATTTAAATGCATTTACCTGCAGTATGAGGGTATGTGGTCCATGTCATCCGTGTGGATGGTGGCTTATGAGAATTTGATTGAAAAGTCAAAGAGTCGATTCTTCTTGAAATGCAACTGGCACCACGGCTTCGTAAATATTGTAATCACATTAGGCTGGGCCGGGGGTAGCTACTGAAAATTATTTAGTACTTATTTCCACAATCGTTCATCCATTATAGTTGGTTATCATTAGATGAGAAAGTAGTTAAAGACAAGCTTAACTTTTATATAATTTAAAACTAAACAAAAGAGGCTCATGAAATCATGAATCATTTTATCGTTAGTTACGTAAAGTTGGAAGTTGGAACATACCTACACTTTGTAGTCTTTAAATGTAGAATTTGATCGACCTTTATTTATATGACTCAATATCCGATTCAAACCTGTCTAGTATTAAATTTTGCATGTTTACAACTAGTTCACATGATATTATTATTTTATTTAGGTATACCTAGCGACAGCGTGCTAGCTTAAAAGTTGGAAATTATCCCAAGGGAAAGTAATTCCGGGATAATAAGGATCCTACATTAATGTCCCCAAATTAAAATCAATTCCTCAACTGAAAAAAATACAAGCATACAGTCGCAGTTTGGATTGAAGAAGTTTAAGAGCTCTTACTTCTCTTTCTTCATGGATCGATGATTTGAAGAAGGTGGCTTGCAGCGGATGGATGCGGAGAGCTCAAGACAGGGATTGTTGGCGCTCTTTGGCGGAAGCTTACGTTCATCAGTGGACGGCGATTGGCTGAAATGATGAAGAGCTTTCTTGATTAATAAACTTTCATCTTGTAGTTCACGCGACGACACTTTCATAATCATAACAGGTACCTATTCCCAGGGCCCCAAGTCTGCTATTTTTTATAAGTTCGTCATTCCAACACGATCCCATTGTCATTTTGCTACAAGTTCGTAATCTGCTAAATTCATAATGGTCGATCATTGGTCGGTCAATGGTCTCGCAATAGAATCGTGGTTTTAAATATTCAATGTCTTTGAAAAGCAATAACTGCACAATGACGTTCTAATGGTAGGTCAAAATTTCAGCAGATTACTGCATACGTTTGTAATTCATTTGTCATTATGTACGAGATTACCATTCTATGCCATTTCTTTCAATGGAGTGTCAGTGGTTGACCATTGGAAAGTCATAATGACCCTTTTATATTAGTAGATTACCAAACTTGTCAAAATCAACAATTATGAAATCAATGATGGACCATTCTGACACTATTGTAATAGCAGACTTGACCACCAGGTTCCGCCATTGACCTCGTCAGCAAACGATTGACATAAAATTAAACAAAAAAAGGTTGTAGTCCAGCCGTAAATTAGCAAATAATAAATGTCTCGAGTGACTTTTAACCCGCGTGAGAAAAAGCAACGGAAACTCTATATTCCGTTCTAACATTAGCACGGAATTCATAAATAATAAAGAGCTATTAATTTGTAAAACGGCACTAAATTATTATAATATTGCTAAATATGACGAAAACAATGTTTACGATATGTGGAACGTATAAAAATATGTCGTACGTTTGGAGTTACGATGAGGCTGTTCTGTCCAGCCGTTTTCGCATCCGGAGTGTGCACACACGACCTAACCTTGTCATAACGGCTTCCAAATGTGAATTTTATATTGCATTACCCAATCGTTACATTAATTTACAGCCAGCTACCGGCCTTCTCGGACAGAAATATAATTAGACTAATTAGAAGTAATGAAAGAAATCGAGATGCGTTCGGAAGCGATGGTAATCTCAATTGCCTTGTGGCAAGGATTACGTGCCTATAAAATATTAAATTAATAATTCGTATGGAGATGTATGGTGCTTACTGGCCGGGAGACTAATTAGACGATTTTGTCGTAAAATAATAGACACGTAATTGACGTTTATAACCTGTTTTAATAGAGTCGGCGACGGAATTAGGAAATAAAATGGTTATTGCAATACGTTTTTAATGTCACTTCGAACTGTCGTGGTCGTAAGAAGTCTTTGTTATTGGTAATGTTTTCTTATAATCTTGTATTCGATTAGATAATTGACTTGTCTTTATTTAAACAGGATGTGAATGTTTTATTGGGTAAGATCAAAGTGTTCAAGAGTTGGTAAATGCTAACGATTAAGTACAGTTTACAGTGCCTTAAATTAATTATTGGATTTTGAGGTGTATTCAGTAAAAATGTTATTTGTTTCTACGAACGCTTGTACTTAAAACTGTTGATTAGATTGTAAATCAACAAAGAACGACAGTCATTATTTTGCAAGCTTCGGAAAACATATTACTTTATTTTGGATTTCAGGAAGAACACAGAAAAACTCATGAAGTAAATGAAAATGTGCACCTACCGCTCTCCCTACACAGCGACACATTCAGCAATTTAACTCGTATCTAATTTAATGAACCAACCACAATGCCGCGTGGTACCAAGACCAACACACACAAAATAGATAAATAATAAATTTGCTTCCGCACCGCCCCTCCGTTTATCACCATCCTTGGCAAATCTCTGATGAACCGCGTCTAATCACCTACCCTAAACACAGTCGTAATTTGCGTTTTATTGCCGTTACGTATTTTATAACCCGAAATATGGCGTATTATGCAAAATTAAGTTGAGCAAACCGATTTTAAAGTGTGCCGCTAGCTAGTGCGACCTTGTGTGTGCGAAATTGTGGTAATTAGGCGAAATAAACAGTTATAAGTGGCGATTAAGTGGTAGTTATATGCTTTATGGGCCTTTGAGTGTCGGTACTAATGTGTTAGAAATATTCGAACTCATTTCTGAGCCCGGTTCCAAACTAATGGTGGTAAAGGAATAATGCTAACTGATTATTGTGATATAGGAAATCCTAGAAAAAGAGCTAGGGTACAAATATCTTGAACTATTTATGCATAATTTATTATGGTTGTAATATAACGGGTTTAGTGTTAAAAAGGTTAAAGATATGGATGGGAGAAGAAAACAAGATACTGCCTGCTTTCAAGTTACTTCAGAAAGCTTCAAAGCTGATCCTGAGTAACAGACGAAATAAATTAATCATATTTTAATGAACTCAACTACTTAACATGAAAATATAAAGAAAGAAAAGAAAGAAAGAAAAAGCGTTTATTCCGCCAGAAAAGACGCACAAAAATAACTTAAAATAATTAAAACAAAGTTAGCTACAAAACCCGTATCACTGCCACCAGGCTATGTCAGGACCGGGCACGAGTCTTTGGACATGCCATAGACAAAACAGAACATCGTTCTAGCTTTGTCCATGGCATGACGTCCGGCTCTAACTGTCGACTGACAGTGACAAGTTGACACTGGCAAAATATAAACAAGTAAACACAAACAGTATTAGTACAGTTTCTGTGTACAATAAAAAGATACAAATAATTCTCAAAATATAACTAAATTCAAGTTGTGCGTCGCATCCCAGCAAGAATCGGTCGTTGCTCAGCATAATGCCGCGACCCTGGATAAATCCCACAATCAACGGTGCTGATTTTCAGCAACCACCGTTTGAATGATGATGATGATGATGATGATGATGATGATGATGATGATGGAATATGTAGTATACCTCAGCCTCAAGCAAAGAAATTGTAAAAGAAGATGAGTTTGATGCAAACTTAATGAAAATTAAAGATGCCATAAAAATATTTACAAATTGTACTAATAAACGAAATCACCAGAAAACAATAAAAAAGCAATTAGCCGTATGCTAAAATCCTTCCACCACAAAACATAAGAAATTCATGAAATCAACATTTTACGACGGCGAAGACATGGATCCGAGATAAGTGTCATAAAATATTTGATATCAAAGTACCGACGATAATACGCTGCTATGGTGTAAGATATGTTCGTTACGATTGACAATCTAGATTACGAAATAGGTTTGTGGTACATAGATATAATAAAAGAAATAAAAATTAGAAATAGTGTTAGTTGCTACGCCCGCCGTTTGACGGACCTATTTTGTTGGAACTTCAATAAATAAAGCTGTATTGATCGAGCTAGACCATCTTGAGATGTAGACTATCTTGAGATGACACTCAAAATGTCGAGGCGAAGCTTTTTTTTTATTTTTGAGGAATGGGCTAGCTCTCGAGACCTCGATCACGTCTGATCGAAAGCGATGGATGAGGTATATGATGGAGCGAACGTGCCCAGAAGATGCCTTGAGGCACTGGTACTCCCACGCGTCGACGAAACACAGCAGGCTGCTTGACGCCGGCGACTCCGGTGGGATCGCGAACCAGGCGGGTGTTAGCCCTACCACCACAAGGGAAGGATTGGCCAGTCTTATAAGGTGTTAGGTGAGACTGTCCAGGATGCGCCGAGCGCTTGGTTCAGTTGACTGCCTGATGGAACAAATTGCGCTACACGAGGATGCTCTTTCATGCATGACATCCATTTGATTGGCGGAATGGCTTAGGGCTTTAAAAGAACAGAGACATGTCAGTCTTACAAGGTGTTAGAGACTGTCCAGGATGCGCCGAGCGCTCGGTTCAGTTGAGTGCCTGATGGAACAAATTGCGCTACACGAAGAGGCTCCTTCATGCATCCCAACTCCAACTCATTACGAAAATGTACTTACACTCTTGCAGTTTTATGCTTGCCCTCTGAAAGCAACCAATCTACCTAGACTTTTCTATTAGGTATGTTGGGGTGGACTTCCAGTCTAACCGGATTCAGCTGAATACCAGTATTTTGCATGGAGAGCCAAGCTTTGCAGTTCGTCCCGTGCGGCTGTATGCTAGCCCCCTGCAATGCCTGAAAAAGGTCGCTAAGTTGTAGGTAAGTACCCAGTGTTATTATTAGACCAAAACACTAGTAGTCGTATATTGAATTTGGGTGAATAATATCTACAATTTCCTATTTTAATCAGCCGGAACATAAAAACCAGGGACTTGGATCTACTGAATCATTTTTTTCCGATGTTATCATACAATATTTTTTATTACCGCGAGATAGCACCCGTTCTTCCGCAATTAATTTTACAGCAAAATAATTGAACACAACTTTCTCACAATTAAACGACACATAAAATTGAAATCGCAGCTCGAGCAACACGCCCGACCGATTACGAAGTTGAGCGATCTTTGTCAGCGAATTAAAGTCTGACCGAATTATCTTCTTATTTAGGGGTAATGTTGCCATGTTCACATCGTTAATTCTAATATTGCAATAAATATGTCTGTTTGGTAACAAGGCGGGCCATGCCGAATGCTATTAGGTCTAATAGAGCGTGCAATCGTGGGGTTTGGGCCGTACCCGTGAGCTGTGGATGGCTCGAGGCCTCGTCCCGGTGGTCGAGTTTTTTTTCTTCCAGTGTAAATTGTTTCTGGTTTTGCGTTTGTTTTGTGATTTATTGTTCTTCTGTTTGAGTTTCTGTTTGAGATAATGCTTCGTGCAAATATTTGGGATGGCTAACATAGTTGTCACTTCGGCGTTGAGTGTTTTTGTTAAGATTTTGCTTGGTTGCGTAATTTTAATTACTTTGTAACTGTTGTTAGCAGTTTCGAGTTGCAGCTTACTTACTTTAGCAGATACTTTAGTGAAGATATAATAAATTTCTAAAAATCTGTGTAAAATTTATGTTCGTTTTGTTTAATTTATGAATTAATAAGGAATGGTTCCGACATTAATGTATTATACCACAAAATATTTAAGAAACTAGGAAAGGAAAGAATTAATACATTTTATTTAGCACACACATGAAACACGCATGCTACATAAAATAACAAAACAAAAAAATCGTGTGCTAAAAACTAAGTGACTTATGATAATTTTGAAATCAGCCATTTTCTGGTCCACAATGTTATTTTAATCTAACGACACGCCCCGGCTTTGCACAGGTGTAATTTAATTTCCAGTGGATTATCCAAAAACCATTTTTTATACTTTAACCTTATTCTGACAAATTTATACGAAAACACTGAAATAAAATCAGCCAGTTAAAGTCTAGCCATTCCCAAGATGATCTTTCATATATGCGGTAATTGATTTTATTTATACAGATAGAAGAAAACCTATGTATATACGTTTACTTAATTTTAACACCAGTCAACTAACTATGTATCTACTTAAATCACTTTTCACAACTAATCTCACATCACAACATCTTCCAGATTAAAAGCCCGAAATGAAAACTCACTCCAAGCTCCATTATATGTATAAAAACATAGCTATAATCTCCTTGAATCCTTTGTTATGTGATGGTTAACAGAGCATTTAACGGGGCTTGTCTGAGGTGAAGAGACAAAGGCATCAAACCAAGCGACAGATAAAAGCTAGCTGCCTGGCTGTTTGTTTTTTGCACTTTTGCATCTTTAAGAAAAAAAAATGCCGAGCACTCTGGATTGGACAAAATGGCGAAGCGAAATATGACGTGTTGGCGGCAAAAAATGGTAATTAATTTCAGGTACCTACTTAGGTACCTAAGATATTAATTGAACTTCCGTACATAATGATTCGATTTTTTTTAATATTAATTAGGATGGAAGATGAATCGATCCGGATACAGATTTGCAGTAGGTATCTACGATGAGCAATAAAATATTAAAAGATGCTACACGTTACCTTGCAGATATCTTCAGCCGGATATCGACTTATCTATTTTAATGCAATTAGGTAAGTATTTTAATCATCTGCAAAAATATTGTTGATAATTCTTCGATATTGATTTCATGTTATTTCCGGAACTAACTTTATGATAAGATACCTAGGTGTAGTTTTTATCTATCACGAGTTGCTGCTGCTATCAAAATGTCTAAAGATTTATTTTTGTTTGAAGTGCCAGCTACTGGTACTAAAATTTTGAATTTCGAATCAATGCTGCCACAAAAAAGGTTAAGTGTATAGCTCTCAACTTTTTTTAATAACACAACACACTTAAGTGTTTGCTCACTACAGGAGCAATGGAAATCATTTGTACAGCCATTGAACCGACAACAAAACATCAACAGTATACGAACAAAATAAATAAATAATCTCCTCTACACAAATAAATATCGGCATTATCGCTCTGTGTTGCCAACCGCGACCCACTGGGCTGGGTGTTGCCAACAAAAGAAAATAATAAATTCTAATACAATGCTGTGTCACCGCATTCGTTATGCAATTATTTAGAATTGGAAAGTGAATGTGAATAGGCGTGATGAGTAGGTATGTGATTGACTATCTATCGATTGTATTTATCTACTGAATTGTTAACTGAAACATTATTATATTTTATTGTAAGTACTTAGGTATCTATTGAAAAAACAAGCACTTCAGGGTTTTTTGGCGCAACTTCATATCTTATTATTATTTTTATTTTTTTTTCTTGGGACAACTAACACACGGCCATCTGATCCCAAGCTAAGCAGAGCTTGTGTTATGGTAACCAGACAACTGACATACATACTTATATAATTTATAAATACATACATATTATAGATAAATTATACCCAGACACAGAACAAACAATTATGCTCATCACACAAAGATTGTCCTGGGTGGGAATCGAACCCACGACCTCCGACTTTGCAGTCAGGTCACTAACCACTAGACCAACAGGCCTGTTATTATATTACCTATACATAGTCAGTTGCGATAGGTACACAAAGCGTGATAAATGAGGATGGAATTACAACACAGGAAAATAGTGGAGACGTTATTCAAATTCAAATGATTGACTTTTGACGTTGAAAGAAGACAATTAAAATGCGAAAATTATTTATACTGTATACCTACACGAAGAATTTGGTACCTACTGTACCAACTAAAACCTGCCGGGTACATAATCATATTGCATCTTGATTAATAATTACATTTAGAGAAGTAATTACGTTAAAACTAGGGAGTAAATTACTAATTAGCTTCTGACAAACGAATGCATGTCTAAATATGAATCAAAGAAATTCGTGCCTATTAAATTTCTAACAGTCATCCCTTCTGTATCCATTAATATTAATTAATATAAACTTAGGAATTAATAAAACAAGTTTATACGCATTATGAATGTCAAGCACTACTGCCCAGTGTATTGAGACTCACGGCGAGTAAATGAACTAAGTTTTCAGGTACTGATTTTGACAGTTTCTTTGGCAAGCAGCGCTTTGAGTAGGGTTCAGTTTACGTTGGATGTTTCGTAAGAGCGGTGTGTTGAGATTAAAATGCTCGATTTTTAAGATCGTACGAGATGATACGCGCAGGAATTTACTAACGAATGTAGCTGCTGTTATAATACATACGTAATAAGTGAAATAATTAGGTTGTTACTTTTTTGAGTTACCTACATTAAATGTTTTTGACTAAAGGAATTCTGTATTTCTACTTTCTACCGAGTTCAAAAATCTCATCGTCAAAAAGCTCGTGAAAACTATTTAATTCCTAACTAAGGTTTTACCAGATTGAAAGAAAATATAGTAGTAATAAATTGACACAAGCAAAAAGAAGCCTTTGTCTAGGAATGGGTCAAATTGGGATTTAGAATTAGATGACATTCTTAGAGCCAATTTCATCAATGAAACTGAACGCGATCAGCGAATAAACCACGTTTATGAGCTGTCAGTGTCATTCTTTTTCTATGGAATATTTGCACTGGCAGCTCTTGAACGCAGTTTAGATGTACTGATCGCGTTCAGTTCCAATGGTGAAATCCGCTCTTAGAGCAGATTTCACCAATTGCGTCAATTCAATAAAAATAGTGACACTGACAGCTCATAAACGTGGTTTATACGCTGATCGCGATCAGTTTGGCTTGGTGAAAATGGCCCTTAGTCTAAATCAAACTATCCGCCTGGCACAGAAGGTGCCTCATGGACTATACCTGACATCCTAGATATTTATGAGTCAAGTAAGTACCTACAGTTTCCAGAATCCAGCAAAAAAAGAAGACATCATTTCATTTTTCCACGCAACAAACAGTGAAAGTATCGACGAATGATACACAAAAATGCAGAATTTTTTTCTAAAATCACGGAATTTCGTCCACATCTACACGAACTATTAAACGATCATTAGCTAGTCACTCAGCAATACCTGCCCATACATTATGTTGTCAAAATATTTCGTTGAAATTTTGAGAAGGTTGTATTTTTTCTGGTATATTTCGTGAATTCGTTCGTTGGCGTACAAAGCGGCGTGACATCTCAATTCGATACAAAGGGAATCATTTGTCATTGTCCATTAGACGATATTGTTGGGTAACATTATAAAATATTAGCTCAAGTATTGATTTACACTTGGCAATGATGTTGGAGTTTAGTTTGAAGTGCCTTGCGTTGTTGTGTTAACACTACGAGTTGGTTTATACTAATCTAAAAGAGGTAGTTTTCTGTAAAAATGGAGAGTGGATATAGACGAAAGTGTTTTTTTTATAAAGAAAAGGGTTTCTTAGTAAACGAAAATATGTGGCTTATAAGGAAAAACTATATTCCGTATTAACCCTTACCTAAAAACTAACCTTGACTAGAATAGGGTAAGTATTTAACTGATTTTTTTTTAGTAAATTTCTCAAAACCTAGTTATAAGATCAGGCGCAGAAAAAGAATTATTTAAGAAACTCAATATCAAAAAACTCAAATTAAATCACTGAGTTGTGAGTGTTTAAAAGTCTGTGATAAACCAGAGACAGTACTAATTGCGTGTGACGTCACTCACTAGCATCACCCTTGTGAATTTGCGCCATCCAGTACAAACGACATTTTGCATGACAAGGATAGAAGAATAACTTCAAACGCTTGTAACTCCTCTATTTCTTTAAATCAATTTTTTCATGAATCGTACAATTTTTGTGACAGTTTTTGGATAAGCATTCATTCATCTCAATTTTTGATAGTGGTCAATATTTTATTTCTTAACATTTAGTGTTAGCTCAGTAAAAGTAAAACGACGTCTATTTTTTCAAAAAATTGTACCTATGTGTAAATGATTGACATTCTTGCCTTCATTACAATTTAACTAAAAAAGTAGTGGAAGTAACACTGCAGTGCCATGCAACAAAATAACCATACGGAAGAAGCAACTGGTAGCATTCACCACTAACCTGAAAAGTAATGACCAATTTCTGTCAAAAGGGTAATAGACTCTATTGCAGAAACGCCAGCTAAGGTGGACATGAAGTAGAAAATAAGCTACTTATTTCTAAATTCAGCATGAAGTATTGTCGGGTAGGGGAGACTTGATTTTCATCATCATTTTAGCTCAAAGACGTAGAATTGCTCAAAACAGGTCTCCCCCAAGCGCGTTGGTCACATCAACCGGTCCAGTACTTGTAGCTTCCATCTTCAGCAGGTCAGACACTTGATGTAACACCATAATAACAAAATGGACGATTCAGTAACACTAGACAGTATTTGAAAATGGCTCCACGAGTTTGTGCACCATACCTACCTTTAAAGTAAGCACCTACCTACGAACGCCTTGCCCTGGGCAGTTGCCAACCTTGCTAGGTTGTGCTGACACGAGAGAAAACAGAAGAAACTAGTTACTAGCTTACTTCATCATCTTCCCACTGACAAAATATCACTGACCTCAATAGAAACTACCTGAAAAACGTTTTCCGCAACCCCAAACATACAAAAACAAATTCCACATAGGTAACATAAATAACTTAACATAAAGACAGCGTAAGTAGGTTGGAAGTACCAACGAATATAGCATGAAATAAAAATCACATTGTAATCCGGTATTGGCTATAGATAAGGAGAGCTTGTGACAAGGCAAGAATTATGTGCTCCAGAGGGCAATTTTTCTTTCCCGGGATTTATTCCCGTAATTTATAGAGGATCGGTCTGTATCTGGCCTAACCCGCTACCCGCTCCCGCCCCGGCAAGCGGCCCGCAATTAAGACCAGCCTCCTCCCCTAATTAAGATGCTATAATCTATAATATAATAATTTATCAACAGTTTTCGATTGTGAATCAGAAGAATATCAAGTTTGTTTGACGTAGGAGATGATTTTGACGTGTACCGTACGTGTATGTTTCTAAAGGATGGTGTCAAGTTTTTAAACAGCTACTTTATAGCATCAAGATTGTTTATTTAGTACACAGAGTACCAAGCCAGTAAAAAGTTTTGCTTTATGTGCATTCCCCAGACAAGTAGTCTGGTGTCGTTGATCCAAACTGAACAACAAAATTACTTAAGTAAACCTCCATTTATTTGCTACAAAAGAATCTTTTATGCCATCATTTACATAAGTAATAATCGTAAAGTGAAGTACGTTTCATAACGACACTCGTATTGCCTAATCTCGTCATCAATCGACTGTTCGCTGCGTTGTAATTTGACACGCAAAATTTTTGCCGAACGTGCTTCAGCCATGAATTGTTGGTGACAAAAGTGTCTGTCGCAGCGAAGCGACGAGAGTCGGCTTAATACACCCCCACCCCTCGCCGCAGTCGTAAATTTAGGGTTTCATAAAACCAGATCCGAGATAAGACACAGTGTGGAGTGAGTCCCGGATCAAATGCGATCCTCCGAACCCGCAGCTCTCGCGCAGACAATAAAAATAACACGGCCGCATCTGCGGCTACCATTTTACATCACGAAATTTGTCGTGTTTACATAAAATACGCCCCGTAGATAGTGATCGATTCGCTAGAAATCGTGGACGTCACTTTCGCGACGCACTGGCCGGCAACACGAAACCACTGTTGAAAAAACCAAGCTGTCAAGAGCACAACAAAAGCGCATTATGATTTTAACAGTTTCTGAATTGCTACACTATTATGAGGCGTGTATTATGCTTTTCATCCACTGTAAGGGTATTTGGACGCCTTTGTGGCTCCGTATTGACAAATAAGTAAGATTTACTCTTAGAGTAAGAATGAAGGATTAGGACGGCGCAGTTTTTTTCAAGCATTCTCTTAGAAATGCTTGGCGCCATTGCCTGGTCCAATATTGCATTATTCTGCAGTCGGTTCGATGCTTGCAGTGTTACAGCAATACTCTAAACAAATCAAGTGGAAACTTGGATGCAATTGAGAGCCAGGGAAAGCGAAGCTTGCGTAACTATCCACTAGAATAAACATGCTGATACAAAGGAATGAATAGGCTTAATTCAAATGGATATTGTACTTACTTGGCATACATTTGTAGTGTATCCTTTGTTCGACTGTTCGCTTTCTTTTATTTATTTTCACTTTTACTCAAATGTTTTGGTAAAAAGTCATGCAAAAGCAATTCTTTATGTGGAACATCTTATAAAATTTACATCAAAGCATCGTATCCAACGTAGGAACGGGTTGTAGGCATAACTACGTGTCGGGGACATATATTTAAAGCTTCAGTAGATAGGGGTGCAATAATTTTGACAATGACTAGCAGCCTTACCCGGGCGAGGCGTAGGCGCGGGGCGGGCGGAGCGCGGGGGGCAATCTGCGCACTAAATCACGCTACGAATAAAATTTATGGCGCCGAGATAAAAACTCGCAGCTTTTCTCTTTTACGTTCCTTCCCCCCCCGCCGCCGCCCGCCGCCGTCGCCCTCCTCACCCCGCGCGGAAAATCCATAGGGATTTTTCCAAGTGTTCGGGCGACGGCGTGTGTGGGGTCGAAACGATTTTGTTTTATGCTTATTGCCGGTTGCGATGTTTTGTTTGCTAAGTTGCACAGATAAGGGATAGGTACGGAGATTGTCTGCTCGGTGGCGGGGTGCTCGGATGTCGGCCGGACGACGTGTGCCGCCGTATTTTTGTCAACTACCCACTCGTGTTTTTATTTCGGTCCGTCATTGTTTTGTTACGTGCTACGTCGCAGCTTTGTGAGAAATAAAATTAATTATTCATTTACAAACAATCCATCACGAGTAAGTCCGTGCCACGTGAGGAAAGTCATGAAACTGTTTAAATGACCAGCCGTGGAATAGAACCTAGCATTACCTACCAGTCAGACGGTTATCGCACTTTCACTTAGCACTACTTCATGCAATGTTCCTTTTTATTTACGTTCATTTAAATACCGCGACTTATAAACGACCTGGTATTAATTCTAATCCGAATGTCTTACGTTCAAACGTATTAAATGCAACGCGACTAACAAAGAAAAACTAGTTAGTAATGTGAAATATTTCAGATTCAGTCGCATTAAATTCTGCTTCGTATTACCCAAAAATGTCCACAAAACATGAAATAATAAGAAAAGGAGTTTTTAAAAAAAGCACATGATTAACGTGGAATATTTTGCCAAGCTAACGAACTTTGACGTGAAATTTAAACGTTATCAGATTAACACGAAGCGAATTTATAAACAAGGCGTCTCTTACTGCATTCAGTACCTACGTCTTTCGAGCGTATATTAGGTTTTGTTTTCGATTAAACGTGTGTCCTAACGACGTGTTCGTACGCCTTGTGAACTCCTGCGCCCTGTTTGGTACGAGTTGATCACTTAATTCGACAAATCCAACCGTAACTGGAGCGTCGACCGTCAACTGTTTCTTCCGAGCCCATACCCACACGTTTCCATAAAACTCACACTTTATCGAGCTATTGAATAACACTCAGCCTGTCTTTGCCTTGCCTTTGTTGGGCTCAAAATATTTAAATAACGTGTTTAACAAGAGCTGTCGCGTATTCTTAGCGTGGGCTACGCTAAGGATAATTTTATTCATAATCAAGCTAGACATTTTTAATTAAATTTGTGGGAGACCACTTTTGATATATTAGAAATGTTTACGTGATGTTGTCTGCAATTAACTAGCTTGTCTTAAAAACATTATTGTGCATGTTTAAGGTCTACCTACTTGTACGGATAATGATTATAATTTGTTCTGTGCAGTAGCATCATTAAGAATTTTCCACTACAAATTGTATTATAATGACATCTATTTATCTGGATACAAAACTGCTGGTTAACATCATAATATTTCAGCTTAGTGCACACCGGCACATTTATTTTTGAACACGACAAATACAAGGACATCGGACACCTGAACTTGCAAATATTTTGTTTATTTTCCTGTTTGCTTCTGTCCTAAGTTTGACCATATCTCAAAATCGCGGCCTTTCCGCAAAGCTGAGGTTGCCAAACAAATAAAAATATACGTATTCTATTTCGATATTACTGTAGATATTACCTACGTATAATATACTTAACACCGCACTTACTTCAGTGTGTACCGGGGACAGCTGCTCAACATTTCCCGGTAACATCAATACTCAATCTAAGGCTTAAATTCGCGAAATCACAAAAAACGTCACAAGCAAGGACAAAATGTCCGATTGTCTTACTTATCTATTCTCAATCAGTGTTTACAATATTACAGCGGCGTGCTCCACGTCAAAATAATGTCCCTATTAGAGCACAAAGCGAGATTTTCAAAGAATCACAAGCAAAAAATGTCAAAAATATCCACGTCGGGAACAGAGATTACTCCAGAGCAAGGCCATCTGTGGATATTGAGACCGTCTCACACGAGATAGCTTATCGCCCGATCTTGACTCAGATTCTGTGAAGAAAAAGCGAGAGAAAAGGCTCCTATTTATAGGTGAAGAGCAATAGACTCACTCACGCCACAATCGCATTAGTCCGCCGCAGCCCGCTGCAACGATGATTTGAATTTCCATTGTTTATGGTGGCAGACATGTGTCAAAGTTCGATTGGAATTTAAATTCGGCTCCTTTGTTATTACTTTTTTTGTCGAGTTGTAAACACGGCACAGTGATGTTCCAATTTGGTTACCAGCCTCCACTGATGGCTGGTTGGATCTATGACTCCTCGTGTATATCGGATGATGTTTTTGACGTCGGTATGCGGTTTGAATAATTACGAATCATGTTCCGAATGATTCCAAACGTACCGACAACTTACCGAACACACTTCTCAGAAATCGCTTCGTATTTCCTAACTACGCAGTCAAATAAACAAACGCTACGAGTCCATTTTCTTTAGTTGGAAGCTGCAGTCGACTTCAAAGGTAGTCGGGGCTCTCTGAACATCTGCTAAATTACCAAACTCGAGTCAGGAGCGGGGGCACTACACAAAGCGACTACCATTTTGTTCCGACACTTTTCAAAATTGGAACGTGACGGTTGCAAGCGCTCTCGGCCAGAGACAATGACATGAAAAGGAAAAATGTAAACGGACCTATTTTAAATAGGCGTATTGCGACGACTAATATTTTATATCGTACTTTTAGTGCATACGATTATGACGTCTAATATTAGCTAGATGCAGTTGCTAAGGTTGAAAATGGCTTGTAGAATGTGGATGATTTGAGTCGTTTTGGAATTCCTAGCGGTTAATTTAAAAGTGCGTTCTTGAACCCTTTCAGAGGCATTGTATCTTTGTGCTCTTTGTACGGGAGATGGTTTATCTGAGTCGCGGGGTACATAAGTGCTGTTTTTTCATTCCGTAATGCTTTTACATTTCAAAGGGGTTAAATGTTATTCAGACTGGCTGCCCGCTTAGAAAATGTGTGGGTGTCGTGGGGCCTTGGAAGTGGAACCCGCTCCGTACCTACTGTTTTCGATGTACTTAAGTAGGTATTTGTTTTATTCTCATCCCTTTTATTATCCTACATAAACATTAAGAGGGTTTATCTTGTTTTATAAATATTAGGAAAATTGGTCTAGAAGCTATTTGTTTTTACTGAGGCGTTTTCTTGATAAATGTAATGTAAATTCTAAAGGAAGTCATTGAATATGTTAGTTACGAAACTAACGCAATGCGCTGATTTTATCTTGGGGAAATAAAATTTTATTATCATTAAGAACGTCAACGTCGGTGGTCGCACCTCATCATCTGAGTTAAAAATCAAGCGACAGAACTATGAAGACTCCTGTTATGTTGATCTAGATGGGTATCATTATCAACGTAACATCCTGTTTTAATTGAAAACATTTTTCAAATAATTTATTATCAACTGCGTACCTACCTTTTTATGGATGGGAAAGCATCAAATGACTCCTTCCGCTCTGGTCGGAGCGGGAGAAAGTGTCAGATTCTTCTTCTTACCCATCCGTGCTCCTCCTAGTGTCCTTTGCGTTCCAGGGCAGCGGTGACTCTTTCGAACAAAATCCGCAACCCTGGCAGGACCTACCTACTACTCAGTTTCTTTCCCAAACGACTTTGGGTTGGCTTCCAGCCTAACCGGGTGCAGCTGAATAACAGTATTTTACATATACCAACTACCTTTATAAACTCAACAACCGGGTTACTGGGTAACACGATAGATACTCCTTGGTAATACTGGTTGTCTTGACTCTCGCATCCAACGGCTACCGGCGACCCTCACCAGATCATCAGTCCATCTTTTGGGAGGCCTTCCAACGCTGTGTCTTCCGGTAAGCGGTCGCCACTTCAGAACTTTACATTGCCCACTGCCACTTCAGTTTGGCGATCCTCTTGCGGAAATCATCCTTTCTGATTCGATCACGCAAGGAAACTCCGAGCATTGCCCTCTCCATTGCCCTTTGGGTGACTTTAAGCCTTCTGATGAGACTCATTTTCAGCATTTTTTTTTTACAAATCGAAAATTATGAAATTCTAGAATGCCATACAAACATTAATAAAATATATGACTAAGTTAGATCACATTAAAACCTCATAATAAAACGTGACGTAGCTCACAGGTACCTACTTAGGTTATACATTATCTTTAAGTATACCACAGTACCTACTTAGGTATTTGTGTCAAATTAAGGTCGAATTCTCCTCCTCAGTCTTCAGATATTGATTAGCCACCTCAGACAGTAAGCCTCTATCCTGCGCTAACGAGACATGCCTAAATAATAACCTACACGTACCTAATGTACATAGCCTAGAACATATTATACATAGGTGTCTATGAGATATTCCAGGCAGATAATACGTCAGTCTACGATCGGCTTGGCTATGTCATTATTGAGATTGCTAATGTACGAAGAGATGGAAACTCCGGACAATACATAGCTTTGTATGTCTATACACAGTAGGTTCCTACTGTGTTTTGGCATTCGGATTTGCTCGCGTTGATATCGGATAAAAAACTTTTTCGCAAAAAAAAACCGACTTTATAGTGTTTTCTTTGGAAGTCGGTTTTTTTTTGCGAAAAAGTTTTTTATTTTTCACTTTTTAGTAGTACCTACCTCACACCTAACAACACCACTGGAAAGTCACAGGAAAGCAAAAATACGCAATTTCGTATACAAGGATGATTCTTCCTCATATTTTTTCGAGCTATTTGGATTTAAAAATCAAACTGCTGAACTGATTTTGATAAAATTTCAATGGGACCAATCGAGAAGTAGGTATATCCATTCACATAAAATAAGAATTTTTCAAATCGGTTCATAAATGACGAAGATATGAGGTAACAAACACAAAAAAAAAATACAATCGAATTGAGAACCTCCTCCTTTTTTTGAAGTTGGTTAAAAATGACATGAAAATGTCGACCAATTCGGATTTTGGAAAGATTTACTTTGAAGTTTTAAGGACTTTCTATACCTTTCCTTATAGGTATAGAAAATCCTTAAAACTTCAAACGTCGTCCCTATTCATAAAACTTTTTAACCATACTACACCAATAAATAATAAATAAATAAATAAATACACCTTTGTGTTAGGTATATATAGGTGTCTATGAGATATGCTCGGCAGATAGTAGGTACTCTAGCTACGTCATTATTGAGATTGCTAATGCACAAGGTTATTATGGGAAATTTCGGTTATGGATACGAATATTCTAAAAATATTATACCGGTTTCGAATTCAGTTACGTATATGAATTTATTTCGGATTATCACTTAGTATCGGTTATAGATATTAAATTTTTAAGAAATTGTAAAATTAAAACGCAAGTTTGTAATAGTAAAAAACGACCTCTAAAAACGACAAAAACTTCCGAAGAAATGACTTTTCAAACAGTCTGATGAAGTTAGACATCAACATTATGATTGAACTAAATGCTTGAAACGTGTTTCGTTGGAAGTTTTTAGTCGGTTGGATTTCTTTTTTATTGTTGATTTAAAAAAAAAAGTATTTTTTTTCACACCCTATATGTGCCCTGTTAATAGCAATAGACTAAACCCGTATCACATGGAACTAACCTAAATAAAACTGACCTAAACAAAATGCGGGTGGTTACCTACCTTTGCCTAACCCTTCGTGCAATACAGGCGTGATGTAGGTATTTAATATCATCGGCCTAGCCTTTTCCCAATTTTATTGGGGTCGGTTTCCAGGCAAACTGGATTCAGCTGAATACCAGTATTTTACGTGGAGCGGCTGCCTACCAGACCTCCACAACCCATTAACTGGGTAACACGGTACTTTTTGGCAAGACTGGTGTCAGATTTTCTGGCTTCTGACAATCCGTAACGACTGCCAAAGATCTACAAATGGCAGCCAGGAGCCAGGACCAACGGCTTAACGTGCTTTCTGAGGCATGGGGGAATCTCGATATGTTAAGATCCCATCCACAGATCGACCCCGGCAAGTGTTGCTTAACCTTGAAGATCGAGCTGTGCGGATGTTAGTATTTAGCTACGAGCTCCTCCATCTCGATGTAGGTATTTAATATACTAGTTCTATGACATACCTAGATATAGTATTACGCTCCCTTAATCGCTCACTAACTCGGAGACACGGCCTCGCACTGATTAACTGATGCAGAGACACTACATATGTAATACATATATCTATGTTCGTTGGTATATTTGTGTGTGTCGCACCTACATACGTAAGTCTTTAATGCCTATTGATGATGAAGAGCTTATGTATCATTCGTATACATAGGGATTTTGTGCTGTAGGTAATGTTGCTTATCACTGTTAGTAATGCCTTTGATGACGCTCAGAGCGAGCTTTTGGCCAGTTATACAGGGTTATTTGTAAAACACCAGCAACCTTTCAGGGGGTGAAAGTACTTATCATTATAAACAACTTTTGCTATGAGACCAACCCTGAAAAATCGAAAAACATATCTGCTATTTCATACATTTTCATCGGGTGACTATTGCATTTTGTATGGAACAGCTGATTTAATTTTTTATATTTCAGAGTTGGTCTCATAGCAAAAGTTGTTTATAATGATGAGCACTTTCACCCCCTGAAAGGTTATTGGTGTTTTACAAATAACCCTGTATAGGTAATAGGGAATATGCATGCATTTTTTATTTGCAAAATAAAATACTTACTAGCTTTAGTAAACAAGTATGAAGTAATTTTTAAAATACCTTCATCAATAGAAAGCTTCGACGTAGAATATTAGAAAGAGAAGTCCGATACTGACTCTGACATCAAACACCGTGACGCCTATACAACTGTCATTGAAAACGGCGTCTTCGCGAGAGGGGCAGATATATTTGTTTAAAATAGTTATATCTCATTTGTTTTTCGGTCAATTTTGATTCTATTTTCACTGGTAGTATTGTATTTTTGTATTTTAATTACAATTTCATGGGTTCTGAAGATCTGTTTCTTGCAAACGGACAATTCGTTTTTTACCAACTTATATTTAGGTAGATAGGTATGTCCCTACATTTTTGCCATTGTCTAGTTTACGTTCTGAAAAGTAACCCTTCAACCTAGCAAGACACAGTGAAAAAACATTCATATTTATGATCCGATTGCGTCTGAGTCTCATGAAACTTGTGACCGGAGACCTGTTTCATGAGAACATTAAATGAAGTCGATCCACGTCCTTTATTCTGACAAGATATTTAACCAGGAAATCCATCAAACACGCTCACCTAAGAACATCCTTACCTTTACTTGTATCAATAGAATCTGATTAAGAATCTTTGTTTAGCCTGAACTCTGGCAGCCGAGTGCTATGTCATTAGCCATCTCATCTGGTATAACTTATATTTTAACACAGAGTTACTTGCTCAACACGAGGTTAAATAACAAATATTTTATACATATTGGATAAGATATTTAACTAAGAAATCCATCAAACAGCAGCTGCATCTACTTAAATCAGAACACCAAGGCACAAAGCTATCTCCTCCTCATATAACGCGATTAAGAAGCCATTTTTAGCCTGAACTCTGGCAGCCGGGTGTTATGTCATTAGCCATTACGGCGCAGCACTAGCGATAGTGTTGTGCCCGACAGATTTATAGCGCGGGTATACAGAATAAATCACGTTCAAACGGAGGGTAGTCTTAGACATTCTGGGGAGCTCTATTGTCTTTTTTTTTCTTGTGGCCTTTGATAGACGTTAGGGTGTGCCTAGGTTTGGTAATGTACTCATATATAGTTTAGGAATGCTTTTGTTTACCTAAAACATAGGTATTAACTTCCAATGTAGGTCTCATGTGAACATAAAGATCCTTATTTATTAAAATCGATTAGTTATTTATAAACACTTTACGCACACAAATGTACAGAGGTGGACTTAAAGCCATAGGCATTCTCTGCTAGTCAACCTTTGGGTGATGCAGAGCATTTCAAATAATGATTAGCGAATATATATTGTAATTCTGAATGATAGAATCTGAAATGAACTACTACTTTAGTAGATTTTAATATACCTACCTATATGATTAATATAATGTTTTTATAAATAAAATTACATTTTAGAGATAGGAATTAGATATTTTATGAAGAGATCAATTTAATACGGAGTTTAGGTAGGTATATCTAAAGCTACCTTTAGCCGTTGCTCCCGGCTGTCTTTTGGATCTTTGGCAGTCGTTACTAGAAAATGTGACACCAGTCTTGCCAAGAAGCACCGTTTTACCCAGTTAATGGTTTGTGAAGGTCTGGTAGGAGCCGGTCCACGTAAAATACTGGTATTCCGCTGAATCCGGTTTCACAGGAAGCCGACCCCAATATGGTTGGGAAAAGGCTAGGCAGATGATGATCTAAAGCTATCTTTGATAAGGAAGGCTCATATTCAACAGTGCGGGCTACTTACCGTGACTCTTTCAGTATTATATTATGACTCTTTCAGTAAAAACCTTTCAATCTACCTAGCCTTTTACCAAATACCCTAGTTCGGATGCAAAAAGACCCAAACTAAAGTTGTCAAAAAATAAACGCGTTTTGACAGCAGTATACAACATTACTTTACTAGTACCTAAGTATGAAAGAGACATGAAGTAAATCTCTTTGTTTGTTGTATACTGCTGTCAAAACGGGCCTTTTATTTTTTGACAACTATATGTACCTATACTTACTACTAGTTGTAAGTACATTGTCAATTTTAAATTTTTGAAATTATTTTGGTGAATATTTTATTAGTATTACCTCTTTATTCGAATTTACTTACTTACTAATTTACATTTTAAATATTTCTTATAAAAAAACACATAAAAACATTTAAAAATATAAAAAATAGTCCACCGGTGTCAGGAGCAGAGTCCAAGCTACCGGTGGTTAAGGCTCCAGAGAAAGAAACCTCCTCACAATACGAGCCGTATCGAGGAGTACTGCCTTCTGTATCAGGCCCTTTATCCAACTGCGTAACGCCAGCTTCGACAGGTGATCGTCGAAACTTTTGGCTATCAAGCCATTGACCGTAACGACAATCGGCACAATGACAGCCGAGTTCACATTCCACATGTCGACAACCTCGTGTGCTAAGTCGAGATACTTAATTGGTTTCTCTTTCTCAGCTTTCACGAGATTCTCGTCATGTGGGATGGTAATTAATTATTATTATAAATACGTTGTTGTCGGCTTCAAGTCTAACCAGACGTAGCAATGTACCAGTATTTTATACACAGCAATCGCCTGATTGAAGTTCACAAACCAGTATCTAACTGGGTAATACAATTATATAAATTTTCTGGCTCTTTCATTAACGTCAACGCTTATTTTACTTGTTGTCAGTTTCATTCAGATTTTGGGCTCTCAAAATGTATATCAACTACCTACTGGAATTATAGTTCGTTTCAAGAAGCTGCAATAAGAATTAGGTACTAGGGTGAATTGTGTGTTTGTGTAAATATTTTGTAATTTCGACATTTCACTTGAGCTCCTCAAAGTTCTGAGTTGAGCTGCACGATAACTGTCAAATGCTTGCATTGTCTAGATAGGTCCACTCAAATCTGTATGGCTCTTTCCTCAAAAGACCACCTCAGACAGTAACCTATATGGTTCTCTTACGAGTCTTCAAAAGTGCCTTTAAATGGTTTTTTTGAAATAAACGCTTCGACTTTGACACAGGAAATAATAGAAATACTTGACTGGTCACAAATCACTTGCAGTGACAGCTTATTCTACCAAATTTTATATTTGTTTTTAATATAAAAGAAGCTGTCACTCATTCATAATAGTAGTAGTATAGAACCTACTAAACTGATGATTTTTCTTCCTTGCACTAACTTGAACAGAACTAATGGGTAAATTAGATCCTACTGCTAAAAATAACTACGTTAAAACCTAATATAAGCTTACAGTCCTAATCTCTTCAAAGTTAGAGTGAACAGGCTCCTTCTGGGTAAGCTCGCTCCATCGCAGACTTTGTCTCTGTCATATCTGACATTGACTAGAGTCAAGAGCAAACCCATTATTAATAAAAAAAAATAAAAATAATAATTGCGGAACTTATCCTCAGTTGGTAGGTATACTACCTATTTAATCGTTTTAATCTAAAAAACTGTTACTAAAATAGAACAGCTTTTCCTTCTGATCAAAGCATCTATAAATGTCCAGATTATTCTTCTAGGGTTAGTTGTTCCAATGTTTTTCTACTGCTTCGCTATTTTTCACTTTATCTTCTACATCATCATCATCTGCCTAGCCTTTTCCCAACTATATTGGGGTCGGCTCCCAGTCAAACCGGATTCATCTGAATACTAGTATTTTATTTTATCTTCTGCATAATTTTAGAATATCTTTAGGCCTAAATTGGTACATCTATAGGCTATGGTAGGCTATAGACTATAGCCTACCAGTAAATTCTATATCAGTACAAAAACTGTGTACAAATTCATAATAGGTCCTACTTACTCCTTTCATAATACCTTATTACTTATTCAAGTAGCTTCTGTATACATAATGAAGCAATTATGTGCTAACGACTTTCTTTAATCATATGCCTACCTCCTCATTAAATTTCTCTGTTAGGTAAAAACCTTATCTCTTCATATATCACGTTTATCGATATCTATCGAATATCCGAATAAAACCAAAATGTTACGACTTAAATCAATATCAACAACACTTTACTTAAATGCTTAATATTCATACTAACATCGAATTAAGCTTTGTACGTGCAAAAGACATTAATTAAAGTATCTTCTTAATTAATTAATAACTTGGCTATCAAGGATCATGTTACTTGCCCATATCCTAATGTGATATCACAGGAAACGCTAACTCATAATCTAAGTAGCAATTTCCATATTTTTATGAAAATTAACTGAAATGGTGTGAAGAGCTCTGTGTTTTATCCTCGGACTTAATCAAAATAAACTGTTAATGGATACTGGTCGTTTTATCTATCTAGTTACCAGAGTGAATTGTACTTAAAATATCTGTTTTTATCAACATACTCACAAATAAGAGTTAAAATAGACCGGTTCTAAATAAAGTGACCGCTATTGTTTAATGGGGTGTCGTTTTGATTGTGAAAGTACCACTAATTTCGGGCAATTAATCTTGTTAGGGGCCGTCGGCATCATCCGGGAGAAGAGAATACAAACCGAGCTAGCGCGAGTCATCCATCACCCGCGGCGCGCGCGCCTCGACTGACACACACCACCGCACTGCCGCCCAAAAAGAGAAAAAGAAAATTTTAAAAGAAGAACACTCCCATCGCGGTGTAGGCTCCTCCCTCGCCCACCGCCTGGGTGTCGCGTCCACCAATCAGCGTCTGTCTAGAACCGAGCGTCGGTCGTCGGCGGCGAGCGCAGCCGAGGGCGTCCGATTGCGCGCGTTCACAACAAAAAGTCACACGACTGGTTTAGTGTCGGGTTGCGTCCCATCGACGCCGCATCACGCGCCGCACGTCGCTACGTCGCCGCACTTGCGCTTGCGCTCTTAACATGGACTGTTTTTGTAATTTTTAAACAATAAACGCGCTTTAGAAACTATCCTCTACACTATCTACATTAACCATCTGTCGCCGTAGATCCTAGGACCAGTTGTGACCTGTGATATTAAGAATTTTCCGATGAAAATGAACATGCAAACGGAATGGAGCTCATGATTTCAGTGTGTTTATGCATATGCACAGTATTGAAAGTGATAAATAGTGATAGTGAACTAAATTGTGATAAGCATCTGATAAGGACATTCGAGGTATTTAATCATTTTTATTATTTTACTTCTGTTGTAAACGTGTTGAGTCAGATTTTCTTCAGCATAAGAAAATGTAGAGCAAGTATTTTCGTTTTTTCTTTTTAAAACGTGAAGTGAACATGCTTTACTAATGTCTCATATGAAGAAGAACCGTTTTTAAGTGCAGTGTTATGAAAATAACATTACTTTGATTCCATGTTTTGGTTCAAACTAATAAGACAAAATTTGCAAAAAAAGATTATGAAAATGGTACAATATGAACTTACATATTAGATGCAAATACAGAGCCAATTTAAACTAATAGTTCACATATCAAAAAAACTTCATACCTTAGTCTAATAAGTTAGTTTTTCGCGCTACAAAATGTAGAGTCGACTCTATTCCCGACGGAAAGAGCGTGAAAATTAAAAATGTTTATTTTTCATCAATTTATTGTCAAAAAAATATATACAAACATATAGAAAACAAGTACTTAGGTATCTACCAATTTAAAAACACTGAAAGTTTATCTTGACATTTTTATTAGTAACATTTAATATAAATTTGTTTTTATCACTAAATGATTATTATCAGTGTGATGTAAATAACAATTACTATCATTTAAAATGAAATAAATTATCTATTCAATGTAGGATTTACATTTAAGCCGATATTAATTCTAAGATCCAATATTTTGTATGAGATGAGTTTTTCTCTAGTAAAAGACATAAACGGGTTTTCCAAAATAAATATCTTTAAAAAATAAATGTTGGCAACACAATTGCAATTTGGTTATAGTTTGTGTCCGTTAATTTAATATTTATTTAGATGCTTACTTTATTAATCTTTTTGGTTTTATTTTGCAACAAGCTATAAATTTATTTATTTGAACAAATGAAGTAGGTACACCAATGTTCAGATTGAAAGATAATAAAAATCATTAAAATAAATGCATTTCATACAATATTCAAGGACAGCAAATAAATCTATCTTATCTTAGAAAAATATCCTAGATTATATTCTACCATATCTTGAAGGTAGGTGTGCAAGCATACCTATCATTTATTCAGTTCTTACGTCTAATGGTACCTTTTGGTTTCATGATTTATTAAATGATTAGGTACCCATTATCTTGTTACCCTTATTTTTATATTTATACATCACATCTAAGATTTAATTACAATTAATGATTATTTCTGAAAAACACCATTTTATTTTCTATTTAGGTTACTATATGGTGTACATAATAAAGAGTATTCTATTCTATTCTATTTTTAACAAAAAAATATTTTAACGTTTATTGGTAAGCGATCTACAAATAAAAAAAATATATGTAGGTAGGCATATGCGTATCACAAGATAAGTAGATGGTATGTAGAATGTAGATGCCTATAACTTACACTCCCAAGCAAAGATAACAGATTCAAATGTGTGCGTGCCTTATAATCTGAATATATTTATATTACGCCAGTGTGTAGTCAAATAGAAGCTATGTACCCTTTGTTTAAAGTTTCTCATCAACCAATCAATGTCAATGGCACTTCGCTTCGGCTTCATATCGGCTGTTCGGCTGTTTTCGGCCAATCGGGCCGCCATGACAGTTTGCGATCGAAATTTGAATGCGCCCCGAGATGCGCAAACGCAAATCGATTAGCTGCCGATAAGCCTTCACATTTTGTGTATGTGTGAGTGAATGAAGTAAACGTTTCCGTTCGACGTTCTATGTAGTGCCACATCCTGTTGACTTCAGCTATGATTTGTAAAACAATTATAATCCAATATTATTACAAAAAATATATTACAGTTTGCCGTTTCGAAATTATAAGGCGAAGTGACGAGTGATTTCGTATTCGATTAACATAGCCTAAAATATATTAAATTTAGGCATGAGATAACTGTTAAATAGCCAGCAAAATAATTATAATCAAATTATTTATTTACAAAAATGATCTTGCAGTTTGCCTTTGGGAAATGAATGAGGCATTGCGACGAGTGATTTCGTGACACCTTATAATTAAAAAAAATCTTAAATAGGTATTCTATCTTAAATATATATTAGCATTAAATAGACGGCTATATAAAGCCTAGATTACTTAAGTAGATAGATGGATAAAGCCTGTAGATTATAATCTCTGAATAAATCCAAGTAAATAGGTTTTATTGATATTCGCGGATTGTATTATTACATGTTAACAAGGTTTAGACTTACAAATATGTGGTGATAAATTATATCATTTAAATATACATGACATAAATATGGTGTAACATTTTTTTTTCATAATGTCTATGTGGAGAAAATGTGAGGGTATTAATACATACCTACTTAATGCAGCTATTTTTTGATTTGGAGTTACTTTAACGACTGCCTATTTTAGTATCAAAGATATTTGAATTGGTGAGATACTTAGAAGATATAATCAATTTACTTCAATAAAATTTAAAGTAGTATGCTTAATGTTACAAATCTACAGCCTAGATGCCCAGATTTCTTTTTTGATTATTGTATTGCACGTTTTACCCGCCTATGTATTTTTTTTCCTACAGATTTATTTTTAGAAAATTATTCTAAACCAACATGGTTTTGAATGAGTAGGTACTGTTTGCAGTAAAAAGGGTTTAACAAAACTTTGTTAGAAACTTTTAATTTGATAAACCAGACAATTTACTGTATTTTAAACCATCTTGTATGAATTTTTAGAAATAAAAATGTTACGTTATGGATACTAAATTATTTATACAGTTCAACAGAGATTCAGGCAGAACTTGGTGATTAATAAATAACAACATTGGTTATTTATTAATAATCAGATATAATTTTAAATATTATAATTTAGTTTGTGTTGAAATTTTACATAATTTATTTACATATTTATTTATGTACATCAAACATTAAATATAGGTATATTTATTATTTGATGTCAACAAGGTGTAAATATGCAAACTTAGCGTTCAAAGATCGATAATATTAATCGATGCAGCTATTAGTTAATCATTCAATTAACACAATCGTCTACAAATTGTTTAGTTATTAATTCAAACGGTGGAATAAACACCTATCAACAAACGATTATAAGTTTTCAATGAAAATTTGGTAGAATCGATAAATTATTGGATGTTATTTTAAAAGGCATCGATCATCCTGAGTGATCAGCGCAGGTAATCGACTTGACTGCTGTATCGTTTGGGTTTAGTCACAAATTGTTGCCGCAATAAATCGTGGTTTAAGGCACAAATTAAAGGTACAGTGGATGTCGTATTGCCTACAAATTATAGGTACGGCAGCAGCAATTTGAGGGCAAAAGTGCTATTTAGTTTGCATAGAACTAGCAACTTTAGGCTCTTTAAACATTCACCAAACAATCTGATTTATTTGTGGCCTGTTTAAATAGGACAGCAGCTTCTATTTAAGGTTATTCCTAAAGTGTGGAACGAATGGTCTTTTTTCTCTGTAGTATGTTGTTAAGGGTCCTCTCTTAACGCTGGTGTAACCTTCTTTGTTTCGACGCCTTTTGTATGAAGCTATTAGATTCGAAGTGACATGTACCAGTTAATGTGAAACAGTTTTGTTTGTTTTTATCTTTAAGTGGATTGAGTTTGTTAGCTTCCTGTGTGGTTGTTCTTTTTGTGCCCATAGATTAATAATTTCTTCTCTAGACGAAGGTTAATGTGGCTTTATGTGAATCCTGTGTAGATACATTTTTAGGTTAAACAATACATTTTATCTGACTATTGAAAAATCTGCCTTAAGGTTTAGTATGATAATAAATCAAACTTCTAAATTAATTATATGTAAATATCACTAGTAGTATAATAAATATCAAAATCAAACGAGTGTTAAGAACCAGTAGATATTCGTAGTCACTTATCCTACATCTAAAAGCCTAGAGCAACTAAACACACGTGGGAAGAAACTCCAACCCATCGCCATTTTCATCCGAATCTCCGATCATAATAACAATAATAAAATAACTATTAACTTCAACGTTAACACCAAATATTTTTATAGTAAACCTTGATCGATTTAGTATCGAGCCGTCGATAAAGGTTGGAGATAATACAAGTTTTTTTTTGTTAAGATTTAGGCCTCGTTTGCCGGGAGGTCCGGGGGAAATCAATTATCTTAATTGGGAGTTGGTCTAATCTTAATAAGAGTGATAGGAAAGTGTAAACGCGTGTGTAAGCTGAGTTGATGAGTATGAGATTAATTTGTTTATCTTTGTCTTGATTAGGATCTAAGGGTTTAGTGTTAGATATGTTGTGAGCGGACTTTGGCAAATGTTGGCATTTATTTGATTTTTATTTTATTTTCTCAACTTTTGGTTTGACATACTTAGAAGAGAGTAATATTGAAATTAGGTACCTAGACTAGGTAACCCTTACTGACTTTCTTCAAAGAGAGAACCATACTTATAGTAATGAAATTAGTTCTTTATAAACTTATGGTGGTGGACCTATAGGTAGGTAAAATAACAGTTTCGTCAACTACGACAAACTACAACCCTGCGAAAAATAACAAATGATTAGGAGAATACATTTCCAACAGAACGAAACCCTTGATTAGAAGAATACATTTCCATAGAAGGATCTCAAGTATTTTCTCAGTACTTCAACAAGTTTCATTGAAATGATGAATAGTGATTTAAAATACGGAACCAATCATGAATACATTGTCATACTTGAATACGGAGGGCGTCAATTGAAAGTGTCACTATGTAGGTACGAGTGAGTACCTACTGAATACATACAAGCTTTGCCTGCAACACTGTTTGATGCAAATTGGGAAACTCATTGGAAATCGAAGTTTTGTTAAGGGTTCCTTACTCCATAGTATTTTACCTTTCTTGTCAAGGGGTATCGTTTGGGGGTTGTGGCCTGGCCCGGGTCGGCGGCGAAGAGATGTCAGCATAGAAGTCGGGGCCCGCTAGAGCCAGTGCCTGCCAGAGTAGCGGAATTTCTTCGAAAGCCACCGCGGCCCTGGAACGCAAAGGGCAAGGAATGACATCCCATCCATAAAAAAAATGGGGGTTGTAGAGGTCATATAGACAGTCACTCCTTGTAAAATACTGGTATTCATCAGCATCCGGCTAGGCTGGAAGCCGACCCTTGGTTGGGAACAGGCTGAGCAGACTGACTTAGTATTATTTTATTAAGGGTTTCTTATATAGCATTATTTTGGGTGATTCAAAAGGTAAGGGTTGTTCAGTTATTTTTTGTTTGTTGTTCTTGATACAGTTTTCGTTTCTAAGTTATAAACGGTTTAGTAGTGTGTTGAAAAGTGACAAATTTTTTTTTTTTTTTTTTTTTTAAATCTTTTATTTTAGGGACTTTTATTCAAAGAACATGCCAGCCCCGTGACAAAATTTTAAGGCAAGCACGGTAGCGTTCTTGGTATCAGATATCTGTGATAGATCTAACCGCGATAATATATTTAACTAACCTCAGTGACAGTCACAAGGTTATGTTTTTTTAATAACCAGGTTTAGGAAGTACTTTTACATATTAATTTTGGTTCTATTTTTAACCATCGGTTGATTCTTAATTTAAAACCGGTTACACAAAATAAATCAATGAGTTGTCCCGACAGGACAGCAAAGTTTTCAGCATCAACCCACAGAACCCTAATAATATTCATGAAGTTATAATTTAAACCGTTGGACGGGTGTAAAATCACAATGTTTATCATTGGTACCGAGTTATAGGCAATCAGCGATGATTTATAACTCCAATGTGCTACCGCTCGCATCGCTCGATGCCTGCCGCGATAGGCCTACGTACCGTATAGATAAGTAACCTGCGCAGCCGCATCGATCAAGCGATCGCAAGTGCGCTGGATCAATTGTAAGACCAGTTTATGCAGGGCTTGGGCAAATAAAACTACCACATACCCGTCATTCGACATATTTAATTAATATCCATACTATACTATTTTTGGCTTAAACTACATCATTACAATATTTTAATATGTAATTTCGTACCTGTATATAAAATTACTGTTATTAAGGTTTGATTACATAAAAATAATCCTCTGTAATTTATATATGTTGAGCCTAAATATATAATTTATATATCAAAAGTTTTTTTTTTGATAAATGACACTTAAAATGTATGAGAGGCAATTTCACAGCAGGAGCTCCAAAGGCGATTTAGAGCTATTTGTGAAAATATGGTCAAACACAAAATTATGATAATCTATTATTATGATATCTTTATGAATAATGATTCAACAATATTGGGTGTGAATTTATGCATCTGAATTGAAAATTACCTACTTCTGGCCTGGTATGGGAGTGGGCCATGTTTATTCAATTTATTGTGTAATTTGGCAATTTTTACTGACGTCAATGTTGATTTAAGAAGATTAATTAATTAACTTTAACTGATCAAGAAACAATACCTACACAATTAATGCACTCAAAGGTACATGCGAATTTAATTATTGTCAGTTTCAATGTCCAAGATATCAAAAATACTTACCTAGAGTGCGTTAAATCAATTGGTATATAATGATAAAATTTGAAATCGTTGAATTAGTGAAAAATTGTGATTACAGAGCAATGGTGCCGCCCGATAACCAGCCTTATCATCTGACATTACGAAGAAATCACACAAAATCGACGTAATTTGCGATAAAAACGTGAGATTTCTTTTTTTTATCGGCAAATCCATTTTTTCAGTCGATGGTCAGATAGCGCATGTGTTGGTTGTGATAGATCATCACTTATATTATATCTGTTATACTTATATTTCTTGGGAATTATCGAGCAAACTGAAGATTTTCATCTTATCAGTGGTAAGAGATTTAGCTACTTGAATATTTTTATGTTTTCCTCTCATGTTTTGCTGTTTGAACAACCTTGGTATTTTTCTTTGATAGTTGACAAAATGTGTTCACAATTAAATAGTTATTTTAAAATGTCGTAAAACTGAAGGTATTTTAAACTGATCGCGTTGACCGTTATGGTTTTTTATGTTCTACATATAGTACGCTCGTTTGTACTTACGTTAAAGACATAAAACTTCAAGCTCATTTGAATACTTACAAAAGTTGAATTTCGTTGTACTTTGTAACATCGGCAGAAGTGTTGGTATGTAGATTCGATTCCATAGTAACTACGTTTCTCAAGGTTTTTAATAGCCTTGGTCTATCACAGACATAGTAGGTCCTTTGGTCCATTAAAACTCTTTCTTTGTTGAAAGTCTAAATAATTTTACCTTCAATAAAAGTTGATTACTTTTAGACCGACAGCAAAATCTACGTTATGTTGACGCTTTTTAAATCTAGAAAGGTACAAACTAATTCAGGTATAAAAAGCTATTATAAACTGAAAAACGTTGTTCGATATAATGTTGATTTTATGATAATTATTTTTACGATACGCTTACGATAGGTACCTATCACCAAAAAATGAGGATTTTCGAAATAAGAATTTCGAATAGCTAGGACTGATATCCTACTTTCTACTTCCTTCCTACTAATATTATAAATGCGAAAGTTTGTGAGGATGGATGGATGTATGTTTGTTACTCTTTCACGCAAAAACTACTGAATGGCTTTTGATGAAATTTGGCACAGAGGTAGATTATAGTCTGGAATAACACATAGGATACTTTTTATCCCAGGAGTTTGTTCCCTTGGGATAATTATCGACATTCACGCGGGCGGCAGCTAGTACGTTTATATATTCAAACACTTAAATATATTTTTTTATACTCAAAACTTTGTAGTCTTGAATTAATGCTTAAACCTTTGTTTATATATTTTCTTCTTATAAATTAAAATAGTAGCGATAAATCATTTTAGAGGAATCCCATGCAAAATGCGTTTTTTATTTCATGTCCGTTGGCTACTCAGTATTAACGATGGCCTCTTGTATGGACGTAAAGAATGTCCCCCGTGAGCTATGTTCGGTCATTATGGATTAGTAAATGCACATAGCAACGCTATATTTTATATCAGTAGCAAAAACATATTCCCTTGAGTTGCTTATCTCAAGTCTGGCAATCTCTGACAGATGCAAGATTTTGTGACAGTTGCAAGGTTTATCTGTCAAATACCTTGTTTTGTTATTACTACATGTGCAACTACTTCATGTGCAGTGTGTTAATATAACTATTGTTTTACTAAAATAGTTATTTATTGTACTCGAAATATATAATTATAATTGTAAACCCGGATATAAGGCATCATATTCTGAGAGAAAATTCATCCAAACCCGTTTGGCCGTTCAATTGTTCAAATTCAATCAATTAAAAATTCATTCCAAATAAGGAGAATTTATTGAAGCAGTTATACCTTCCTACTTATATTGAAATGAAAAAAAAATCTGGCCAAGTACGAGTCGGACTCGAATGCAAGGGGTACCGAACGAATTTCATTTTTATAACATGTTATTTTAACACTTCATGTAGATTTTTCTGTAATGTATTGGTAAAGAACTATAATCTGCTTTTTATTTTAGGCTCAGTAGTTTCGGAGGTAGGGAGGGGGTAATATAATAATTAATTTAATTTCTTGAATAACTTCAAAACTATTTATTTTAAAATTATGATCAAAATATAAACTACAACTCTCTCACAATAAGCCCTTTGATTTGATACGAGTATATCATACGGTACAGTATGTAAAACTTTTTAAAATTTTCTAGTTTGTGCTCCAAAAGTGACCCCCATACTCAAAATTTATGTATTTACGTACCGCGTCCGTGTTTGGGTTACAGATGTTCATGACACGTGTATCAAATTTCAACAGAATTGGTCAAGTAGGTTCGGAGAAAAGTGGCTGTGACAGACGGACAGACAGACACCCGAGAGATCCTATAAGGGTTCCATTATTTACGGATGTTCTGAACCCTAAAAACCAATTTAAATACCATTTTTTTTAATACTAAGATTCTTATCGCTATCTAAGGGGCAGGAAATTAGGTAAACATAAAAATAATTTTATCAAATAATAAGTTTGATAAGTAAAGCCGAGTGTTCGAATTTGCTTTTAATAAAATAATTCTTTAAGTGATAATATAAATCGATATTATCGCGATTGGGCTATCTGACTTACTTTATCGAAACGATAATTAATTGCTGAAAAATGATTTCGTTAAGTACTAAGTAGGTACTTAGTCCTTGTGACTATTGTGAGTGAATCCTTGGGTTATTGAAAAATGGCGGTAAATATTACTTAGGAAAGATAAGAAATTTTGCTTGAAATTTCTACTTGCATCATTCAACTTATTGTTTTCGTTATTCATGTGAGGTACATTTTTTTACATGGCGTAGATATCTTTATGGATAGATTTGTCAGAAGAAGGCTTTACGGAAGGACTTGATGAAATAGCTTGATATCAAGCCATATAGAGATATAGCTTGATTTCCTAATAGTTACTAAAATATCTACTACATAGCTATTACCCGCGACTTTGTACGCGTATATCCCGTAGTTACTCGTTCCTGTATATCCTTCCTCACGGATGTGGCTATCACAAGAATAATTATCAAAATTGGTTCAGTAGTTCCAGAGATTACCTCCAACAATCTCACAAACTCTACATTGGCTAGGGACTATCCATCATCATCATCATCATATCAGCCGAAAGACGTCCACTGCTGGACATAGGCCTCCCCCAAGTGTCGCCACAACCACCGGTCCTGTGCGTCTCGCATCCATCGGTTCGGATCGGAGGGACCATCCGTTTTCACCAAATTCGGGTTCTACGTTCAAGATGGCATTTTATTCTTGTCAATTGACATAATTCCGCATTCCTCATATACGGAAATAAAGGGAAAACTGTGGAACTGAACGGGTCTTCAGTAGCTGACTGAAACATGTTTCTAGATATGTATTAAAATAATTTCAAAATAAGTAAGGTGTTGAAAAATGTCTTATATTCTGCACAAAAAGCTACAAAATACCTATCTAAATTACTAGTCGTTATGTTGAAATATTATATGTT
This sequence comes from Melanchra persicariae, assembly GCA_947386135.1. Lineage (NCBI taxonomy): Eukaryota > Metazoa > Arthropoda > Insecta > Lepidoptera > Noctuidae > Melanchra > Melanchra persicariae. Next base: position 7,341,655 of record OX376650.1, on the reverse strand, counting down.
TTAGTTTTATTTTTGTAAAATTATATTTTGTTATTTTTTTTTCTATGGGCCTTAGTTGCCTGACAAAAAAGCATTGTAGTGGTGTGCCTGAAGTGTTAAAAACGTGAAAAACTCAGATTTTGGTTACATTGAATGAAATTTAAAATTTCAAAATGGATTTGCCGCCATCTCAATATCTTCTTTCCAGTCTTTCCTACAACCCATCTATTGTTTAATTAGGCTTCCTGTATTCTTAAAAGCATCCACATTTATACTCAAAACTAAAAAAGAAACAATCAAAACGACTAATAGTTACTACAAAAAATTTAAATGCATCTATTTAGTATAATTTGTTTGACATTTATGTGCACACATTTATAGCTAAACACATAATTAATAAAATAAAATAAAATCTTTTTATTTTATTGCAACTACAAATTTGTATCGGTTTAGATACAATTATACTCTCTAATATAATCATTAGAGAGTATAATTATATCTAAACCGATACAAATTTGTAGTTGCAATAAAATAAAAAGATTTTATTTTATTTTATTAATTGGGGAAAACAAAGAAGTACCTACACATTAAGAATTACAAAAAGATAGGATACAGAAATGATACAAATGTGAACTCAAGCACGTTCCCACGCGTCAAGATGTCATCCTAGGCATCTTTCTAAATTCCACTATGTTAATTCTTTCTGTAAGTGTACTTTCATAATTTTGTTCCGAAGTACAGAATGTGTTAACAATATGTTATTTTAGGGTTCCGTACCCAAAGGTTAAAAACGGGACCCTATTACTAAGACTCCGCTGTCCGTCTGTCTGTCTGTCTGCCATTAGGCTGTATCTCATGAACCGTGATAGTTAGACAGTTGACATTTTCGCTGATGATGTATTTCTGTTGCTGCTATGACAAAAAATACTAATACAACAAACGTGATTTTTTTGCTTTTTGTTATAGAACCCTTCGTGCACGAGTCCGACTCACACTTAGCCGGTTTTTTTCTACAAATATAAGAAATGCTAAAGTTTGGATGTATGTTTTGTATGTTTGAGCTTCCAATTGACAGGTAGTCAATCACGATCATTAAGGTTGACATTGACAATTTCGCAAAACATTTTAAATTTGATCCTAAAATGTCAGTGTTTTTGCATAAAATTAAATGTTTTCTTGTAAATCCCGTAGTAGAGATTACCTACGGTGGCTTCAATATATTAGAAATTCAATTTAGTTATCTACCTACTCAAATGACACAAAGAGCCAAAATAATATGTAATTTATATAAATGGTATTGTGTGCACACAATGGCATTAAAATACTTCTATTATGTATATGATACCGTATATATTTTGGCATGCCAATGAAGTTCTGTTATTGTTAGCAAACAGGTCGGAGTTAACTAATATAATTCTCTATGGGTGTGGCGATGGGCTATCAAGTATCATATTTTTACACCTAGAATGAAATGTCAACAATATTGCAACACTTTGTGAGCTTGTGAAATGTCAAACGCGTCATCTCTCACATCTTGTTATGGAATCAGTTCAGAACTCGTGGAAAGAGACACTTTCTACAAGAGAAAAAAGCCCATGAATTCCAAGTTAAAGTTGACACACCCCACCCGAACATAGAATTAGTAACTATGAGCTGGTTTCTGAATTAAGAATTTGGAGTTGAGTACCTATTTGTGTAACTCCAGTTTAGTGAAAAGCTGTCAAGCTTTGGCACTAACACAGGGTTTGATTCATTCTTAAATCCTAATTCTATCTTCAAAATTACACATTGGTGTGTTGTTTAGAGTGTCCTTTTTTTTCATGAGTGTTAAACCAACGTGTCTAAAGCAGATAAAGATATCTCTGGCAGTTTTTCGGTAGTAATAAAAATCACTGCTCGGTTGGCTAACAACGCTTAATACCCGGTTATCGCTTATCGCGGCGGTTCGAGTGTTGTTCGCACCTTATCACTTAATCAAATTGGGAGCGTATCGATATCACAGACGTATTTGATAGCACACCACTATTATCTTAATTGATTGTCTATTTTTTGACAAAACACCGGCTCGGATTTATCGTACGTATTTCTTTGATGTCGACCAAAATGACCTCATGACATCCGTGTGCCTTATGTATAAATGATCTTTTGGTTTTTCCTTGGATTGATTTGTGTAATTCCCTTTTTTTTTGTTCTGAATCATAGATATTAGGATGTAGAAACAACACTAATTATGTTTTATCTTCCACAGATACGTGCAATATGAACTGGTCGTCAACCAGCGCGTCAAGTTGAGGCCTACAAACGATGCAAACACTGAGCCCGACTGTTCTTTAGTTCGGGTTCATCATACACCAGCCGATATTTCAGGAATGTTGATAGGGGAGTGGACTTATTAGTGTGTGTTTATAAAAGCGATGCATGGTGTGTGAGGTCGGATCGGCCATGGACATGAGCGGAGAGGGCGCGGGGGCGGGGGCGAGCGCGCTTCAGCAGCGGTGGTACGAGGGCCGCGTCAACGGCAGCCCGGCCGCCGGCGACGTGAACGCGGACGCCAATGGCGACGGCTTCTTCCACTCGCCGCTCGAGGGCGGCCACCACAGCCGCGCGCGCTACTACCACCAACAGATGCACGGCCCCTACTCCGCCGCGGTCAGCTCGCACGGTGAGTGCAACTATTCATCTGTTCCACCTGTCAGTCTCTTATAGAGCTGTCAATGTTGTACCTGTACACATTGACAGCTCTATACAAAACTGACAGTCCTCTATCAACGGCGATTTTAGCCATTGCCAGTACACAGTATTTAGTAACAAGTTGAACGGCTGCTGTGGTCCCAAGTTCACAGCACCCGCTTAATTGATAACACCGCCTAACCTCTAAATCACTCACATTACATACAATTTACGAACATTGGCTCTCAGAACTGGACGTCGTAACAATTAAGCACGTTAAGCGGACCTCTAATTCCGCGAGCGAAACTGTCAGAATTAAGCAAATTGCTCCCACGGACGGTAGGCAGCTCGTCCATCCGACGTTATCGTGCATCAGACGATATCTCTCCAAAACTCCACAATTAATTCAACGGACCCGACCAGTCAAAATCGCCATTCTGTAAGGTGACAGCTTAGGTAAACACGATCTAAAATGGGCTCCGCTCGTAAACGAAAAAAAAATTAATCCATACTTTTGTTTTTTCTTTTGAGGTTTAAATTTTATGGAGGCTATAAAGATTTTCGTGGAGACAGGTGGCTCTTCTTTATATGCCCCACTCGGCGAGTACAAAAGTTCGTCTATACCGTGGTGTTAGGGACTAGATTGGCATGCGGACGGTATGGGGACGATTAGAATTTATTTAGCGGTCCGTCGGTAGTGATGCGACACTTAAGAAACTGTGTCACTTCTCGGAATCGGAATTGGGAATTGATTTCGTCGCGTTCACAGCAGTTATGTGTGTTAGTTTATGTGTGTCGGGGGCTCGGAGGACGCGGCCCAGGCGGCTCGAGCGCGACCGCCCGCCATCCTCAGGCCTGGGCCTGTTTGTAAAGCCACTCTGTTATTGTGTTAGTGTCGAGGTCCGATGCGGCTTCTTGTCGCTCTGATTATATCTGAATCTGGTAAATTCGTCCGTCGACACACGGCGGCGTTTCGATTAGGTTACTTACATATAAAATTATGTGAAACATTGATTCCGGCCGACAGATAAGTAAATTAAAAAATATTAACCGAATGTCGCTGCTCACTTTTGTTATCTCTCATATTAAAATATCACGGGTTACTCGAATGTTTGTATTTTTAAATTGCGCATAAATAGGCGGTTTTGGAATGTTTCTCTGTGTGGAATCAGTGTTTCATCGCGGGTTTGCTTCATGGAGTTATAAAAAGTGTATTTAACCGTGTTGAGACGGACATAAACTTACTACGATGACAACACGGATCGTTTTCACTTTGGTCACTAACTTTATTACCGGGTTTATGCCTCCCCGCGTCACCAGCATATCTCGTGTTATTATAGCTATTTTATTTACGAATTAAACTGCATGAACGTGTCTGAAGTGCGCTCATGTAAAGCTGCTTGAGATCATTAAGTAGGTATCTAAGAAAGAACAAGAAGTTACCTAGAGGTTAAGACAACAATTTATGTTAATTTGGGTGGAATTCTTTGGACGTGGTGGAGAGCTAATGAAACGTTTTTTTAATGACAGCTCGGTTGCTATGGTGACGGGTGTCCCTGTAATGCGATACGGCGCGCGTTTGACGCGCACTCCCAATTTATGGTTTAGTGAAGCGATTGATGACATAGTGGAAATTATTTATTCCACTGAGAGAGTTTCACTTTTATTGTTGTTTTTATTCGGTTTAACTTCTGAAATGTTACACCTATTGCGCGATACCTAATGGACAGACGGCTTATATTTCATTTGATTTGTGGACTGACGGTAAATGAAAATAAAAATGTCTGATCCTCAGGGCTTGTTCTTTGTTGAATTGAATGGTGCGGACGTCATGAATTTTCCGATGCATTAAACTTGTTTTTACTCCTACCTGAACTTAATTATTTTGTTCTAAGTATTTTCTTAAATCATTTATAACAAATCGTAAAGTTATTATTGAGCATTGCACCTATGTTTTTTTATTTATTTAAGGTTCACCAACAGTTGTTACAGATACGAACATCTGCACAACCAATTACAGGCAAACACCACATGCAAGATAGATGTACTTATCTACTTTAGCATATTTTTAAATCTCTTAGCTTTTGATTCAGCATTGGTGATCCAATGCTGAATCAAAAACTATTCAGTATCCACACTACCTATGAATACCCAGTTGAATACTAAATCAATGAATCTCAGCAATTACCAACCAAACCAACTCACAATCTGTATAAAAATATTGTTCTTATAGCCAAGCTCAAACAAAGTAGCAATATGAAAGGCAAGAAAACAAACAAACAAACAAAACCAGAACATATTCAATCCACCGTCCTGTATCGACTCATCGCCAATTTCACACCTATTGAGCAATGACAAACATCGGGCCACTCGTAATCTCCACGAAGATAACTCAAATACAACCTTATCATACACGTGTAGAGTTGACAATCCCATGTAAAATTTTGTCATGAAAATAGTAATTGTTATGATACGTTGTTTTAAATTATTGGCTTGTGTGCACTTACGCAATTCCACATGTAGATAAGTGGATTGAAATTACTACTGAACTGACCTGTTATAGGCAACAAATTGTAGTTAGTTACAACGTTCCTATGAAAAAAGATAGCCTTCAATGTCTATCTTTGTTTCTATTCCGAAGTTATTTTTTGCAAGTCTATAGACTGGAATGTTCATGCAAATGAAACCCATAAAAATCCCATGCAGTAGGTCCTAACACTTACAGTTTCGCTTGGCTGAATAATGTGGTTGAGTAAAAATGTAGGTAGGTAACCTACGTATAGTACAACATGAGCAAACAAGTAGCCGGCCAGCATGGCATCGCGCATTGGCAGGCGACCGCCAGACCATCATTTGTTTTTTATTATTCCTTTAACACAAGTTTACATCACTAGACGGAGAAAATGAGATTTTTTCAATTACCGCGTTGGTTAAATAAATTAATGTAGTAACGAGTGTGTCAGCGCTCAGCCCCGGCCGCCTGTCTGTCGTCTGCCTCACAGCCTCACCACTACCTCCACCCACCTTCAATTGATTAAACATTCTTTTTGCAAATTGGAGCTGCCTACAGCTCAGCAGATGTGTCATTTCACTGACTTCAATCCCACATACGCACAACAAACCCTTATTATGGCAAGTAATTGTGCGAAACATGGCATAATTAAAAATAATTGAATGGCTGCGACATAAAAAAATAAAACATGAACAATTCCCACTAAAATGATGATCCCACCTTTGTGTGGCTTAGAACGCTCCCGTATAATGACTGCTGTAGTTTCCTCGCGGTGCTCTGTACATTTTCATTTACATACACTGGTACGGTACATACATTTGGCGAGTGCAGCGTTTGTCACCGCGCGCGCGTCGTGTGCGTGCGCGTGCGTGTGTGCGTGCGCCGCGCCCCGCAGATTGGCGCAATTAGCGCGCGGGGAGGGGCCTGCGCCCGCGCACGCCGCGACATCTCCTCCCAGACGCACACCACTGCGTTACCCACAGGCTACAATCATGCCACAAAATAATGTTGCCATCAACGGTTAATTATTTTCCCCCTGCACTTTGCAACCAGAGCCATGGCTGGCGACATGCATAGTTAAACCGCATGAATTAAATATTTGCTAGAAAAAACAAGGGAGTTGAAAACCACACAGGCGTCTAAATTAGCACTTCTTAGCATTCTTTTAACATAAAAGATTTGTTTACCAATTATGCTATTAGCCTTAATAGTTGAACTATGTAGGCAGGCATGTCCTGGAGATATTTTGTTAGGTATCAAACTTTCTTTTAAATCTAAAAATTATTTTAATTTATACAGCGTTTCAATTCAAAAGCTCATAGATTTATATTGTTGATACAGATAAATCGATATCGAATTGTGGAAAGCGTCAAAATAAAACCGTTAATAGGCTTTTTCTAGATTACCCAACGTTAGGCTGGAAATAATTTGCGTATTTTAAATTATTTTGCATTTAGAAACTTAAAAAGAAAGCCTTTAATGGTTTTCTAAAAATATTTTATTGCTTGGTTATCAATAATGCCTGAATATTTTTACATAAATATTTCTCATGAGCCTTTTGTTCGCGGTTGTACTTCTTGCTACATTCAGGGCTACCACACAATCGATACGCGCCGGGCAGTCGACAGCGATCGCCGGAGAATGGAATAGCCATCAGTTAGGAAACATAGCCGCTGTAAAATGGACACAGCTTAGACTTGTGCTACTAGTATTCATAGGTTAGAATAAATGTGGCCATATTTCCTAGATTTGTGCGGTTATTGATAAGGTTAGATAGAGTTTGTTCTTCAATTCCCTTTAACTCTGAAAAGCCTATCTTCTTTTGTTAGCTATGAAGTAGGTAGTACTCATGACTTTTAAGAAATCTTGTTGTGATACAATGTCTCAAGTTGCCGCCTAAACTGATATCAGTTCAGACTATATACTATAGATTCATTATATTGGTCAGGTATGCGTTTGTCTAAGGAAAATACTAATTTAGGTGATGGTGTTCGGAAAATACTCACTGGGACTCCAGGTTTTCAGACTAATTTAATTAAAGACAAAAAGTAATTACTCAAATAATTTTTTACATGACTGTACTTAACTACTCACTGTAGCGTAGGGTTACCACATTGTTTGAAACGCACCGCTGAATTTGACCAAAAATATTTTAAGAGTTCAGATGTAAAGATAGTAATTACCAAATAAAAATCGAAAGTATACGAGTAGGTACCCTGCAGAAGCACTTCACCATTAATTAAGTCAAACTGTCCGTTATACAGGCCACTTATATTATTAGCCGTCACAATACATTTAACGGCAGCCATTTTGACTTACGTTTGAATTAAGAAACGTGGCGCAATCTTCTTTGTGCGCAAGTCAGAGCTAGACAAGCAGAATCTAATGTGGACAGTGTTTCAATTGGCAATGAAAAAGCTAACATCACTTTTGTGCCAGAAAAACTATATAATTATGTACCCTATAGAAATTAACCAAAATTCTAAGGCTGTAGAATTCAGGAACAAAAGTTCAGGTTTAGTTGGATTGTAGGCCGAAACTAGATAGTATTTGAAATGCCGACTGTTAAAATTATGTATAATAAAAATACTTAAGGTGCTGAAAATGTACCGAATGATCACGTGTTTATTTTTCAGAAAAATGAAGGTGTAACTAGCATATTATTTTAAAACATTTATCAAGTGAAGCTCTACTTTGCTCTACCTATTTTAATCTCTCATGTAAATTATTTTACTAAATAATGGAAAATGAAATAGCATCTACACATGGCCATAGACCATTTGCTTAAGTACTCACAGTTTTTACTTAGAAGCAGAACAGCGGTAGTTTTTCTTGAAGCTTTGATCAAACCGTACCTACCTAGAGGAAAAAGTAAATGTGAACAAAAAGTTCTGCTTAACACTATAGTACTTTGGTCTATTGGCATCCATATGTGGAAGCGATGTGTTTAGTTTTTTATCTTTATTGCATAGTTAGTGTTACTTAGTAGAGCTTTTAAGAAAGAAAATGGACTTATTAGCAGAAGCAGTCAGGCTGCAGATTAATCCTCATAAATTGTCTTCGTGCAAATGAAAATTTGTGAGGATAAACCTGTGATGCTTTTGAGCATAAATAAAGCTAAAATTATTTTTATAGCCACAGGCCCACAACACAGCATTATCGTTACTAAAAATGTGGTGCTAAGAAAAATCAGTCCATATTTTAATTTAGATTAACCACAAGCAGCTTAATGTTTACAATAACATCATTCAAATATTACAAACATCATGAACTCTCTAAATCATGTAACTGCAGGAATTACAGTCCCAAAACGAAATAAGTGAGCCTCCAATTTTCAACCTTAAACAATAACATACTGAAAACCAAAACAAAGTCTAAAACAAAACAACTAACAAACAAACACAACACACTAACAACAACGTTTACAAATATCGATTGCTACCAACAAACAACTAGAAAACAGCGTTTTATTGACGTTTGCCGTAGTTCAAAGTTTGGCGTGCTTCCACGGCATCGATCGACGCTGGGAACCGTTGACCTAATTGCTTAAGTTTTTAAATTACTACACATTTGTTCTTCGTCTAGAACTTTAGTTCTTAATGCTCGTTTTATTTTAAGCTTTGTTGTTAGTTAAACAAATAGTGCACTTGGCTGAAGTTTGTAATGTGTTACGAAATTGGTTTAGGAAACTGTGGTGTGGTTTTGTGGGTTTTGAAATTATGCTTTTCGAGTTATTGTAGGCTATTTTCTAGGTTTATTACTTAGACTTTTATTTTAACACCTTTTCATTGGATAAAAACTACAGTGGTCATTCATGAGTCTTTTTTATCCACTTCTTTTCCTTTGACTGCATTCGTTAGAGCATAGTTTTTTAACTAGGTAGTTTAAATGATTTAACGAACAAACCAAAGCAATTAAATAACAAATCAAAGTAACCACAAGACGTTTGACCAACCAATAAACATTATTTTAATTTGTACTTAGCAACCCAACTAATTTACATATAAAGGAGACGGTCAGTTTGAGAACCATTGGCTACATTTGATTACCTCTGGCTTACCATTCTAATCTAAGCTAATTAATATTTAAATGTGCTTACGTCATGACAATGTATTTAATACAATGGGCAACAGAGTTCCCAGCGTATTTTTTTTCCTAATCGGTCATTATTAGGCCCCGTACAAAAAATAATCCCGGTAGAGCTCGCTCGAATGCACCCGACGCCGTTCACTAAAGAACTTAATGTATTCATTTTGCTTTTATATCTTTCGCGTGATTAACTTTGATTGATTGCATCCAAATATTGATATTTGATATTAAAATCTGGCGACTGGCTCGCGACAGGGACGGAAATATACAGCGACATGGACAGGAAAAGGACAGCACACTATTTTCCATGTCTCTCGCATGATAATGAATAATAATCGCGTATGGGACATGTTAGGAAGTGTTTTTCTGAAGCGGCAAAAAATCCCTCTGATGAAAATGATATCTGCCCGTTGAAATTAAAAGTAATTGCGTTTTTTTGTAAATTGTGTTTTGCTATAAAACTTAATGTTGTTTTAAGTTTTACGCTCCTTTTTATCCACGATGAAGTTATTATCAGCTTGACGCTTAATGTGCGCGTGCACGTGAAATAATGTTAGCGCTAAGTTCTCAAAGCTCATATCTAAATGTCATATTTACCTTATCTCATCAAGTTGCGATAGACTGGGCAACTTGCAAAAAAGTACCACATGCTGGGTCGTATAAAGTTGCATTGCGAAAAACGATATTCAAAAAGTAATCCTTCTTTGTTTCTGATGTTTGTTTGTTCGCCGCATGGCTTGGCATTAGGTATAAAGGCTGCTTAATTACGAGTTCTGTCCAAGTTAGAGGCTGGCAGGGTATGTTTCCGGTCGATTGCCGCGCTGAAGGTGATGCGCGCCGAGCTTGATGGATGAAGCAGGCGCAGGCGCAGGCATGCGGCTCAGCCACATGAATTCGTGTACACAAATGCCAACTTTATTTTTCTGCCCACAACGATACACTTCTAGCTTATCACTCTCTTATTTCAACGGAATACGGTCGAGATTTGAGTGGACGAAGGTTTATATAAGTCTGAACTGATAACTAGTGTAGATGAGTCGGTGGTTTTGTCACGATTTGTCATACATCGATATGCGGTTTCGGACGTCCCTAGGAATGGTTACAGCTCAAAATTTAAGCAGAAGTTATGACAAAAATGTCGTGGGAACGGCCAACGAACTGTGCCTGTACTCTTTTTAATTGATTGGGCTTGAATGTCCGACTAATGGCGATCGTGCCACAACAAAATAACTTGTTAACAGAGCGACTACAATAAACTGAGACTTAATTATTAATTCACGATTTATATATACTGTGTTTTATAGACAGTGTATCTAACAATAAAAGATAAGAGGATCGTTAGTTAAACTGATGAGATAACAAATATAAATAAAGTATAAAGCAGTTACCTCAGGAGCAAGTTGTTTTTCTGCTCTTAAAAATGTTCGGAACACAGTTAGCTGTGTGCCCGCTCTTGCTTTTTTGTTTTGGGTGAAGAGAATTACAAGTGTATCAGGTTCGCAACTGAGTATAAATAGTAACCGATTGGTAGCCTGTAATTAAAGTTTACATTAACCTTCGAAAGAAATATACTTTAGATACTGTTCATCAATTTGGTTCACTTAATTTACTGTTGTTCCTTTAACGATCTAGGATCGCTTTCTTTTTGTACTAAGTAATCGAAATCTTAATCTAGATCTAGGAAATTTGTTGTTAATAATTAGAGCATTGGCGTGGGTTGTACACGTTAAAAACTGTTGTAGTGTAAATTGCCGAGAATTTCAGATTTATATTTTCATTAACGTCGTACGTTTTTGTACTTTATAAAACATTTAGGGCGCGGGGCGTGAGCGTTGCGGCGCCGTTCCGAGTGGAAGCCTATTTTCGCAGCACATTACCGAGGATGAATGATTTCCTGGCCAGCCATGATTTATGCTCCACTGTTCTGTACTGGCTACCAAGGGCCAGCGACATAGACTCATTACCGCAACGGGCGTAAAGAATGGACACTCCTTTGTGCAAGGAAAGTGTGGCATTTGTCTTTCTTTGTTACTTTTGAATGTAGATAACCATCGCCTTGGATACTCGAGCTTTATTAACTGATTTTTATCGGCTACTGAAAGTTGGCGCATTGATTACAAGTATGAAATTGATGCTATCATGTTTCAAAATATTTCTATGAAAACAGTTTTCTTTTTGTTATAAATTTTAATAACGTTTAATTAAAACAAACAGTATTTTTTATCTTGTAATTTTATAATGTAGTCGTAATGACGCGTCTGAATTATTCGGTCGTTAATCTTTGTCGGGACGCAAGTACCGCTCGTTTACCACAGATTCATAACAACAGAGGGTTACATTCTAATGGAGATAAGACCCAGTTTAAAATGTATTTTAGTTCTGGAATAAATTAACTTCTTCATTGATTGGCTAGCAAAAAATATCAGCATTTTATAATAATTTTCTCAGTGAGTGCACTTTAAGTAAATCTACATTTCTATTGGCTATGCTCGATAATTAAATAAAAGCGTCGTATATTTATGTGAGAGGAAGCGAATGTTTTTCACTAGTTTACAGCTCATTACATATGTATTCACAATTAATGGACGTTGGTACACTTATTGTAATTTAATTAATTGAAACGGTTAGTTTAATTAATAGGTAACGGCTTTAGTGTTGACTAGCTGGAGTGGCTGTGTAATATACCCTTTAAACGATTGTGTCCTCAGCTTATAGTACCTAAGTACCTAGTACCTACCTAGTACCTTGTGCAGGTAAAACATGTCGTTGCATCATGTATCTATTCTCAAAGGAGGGAGGGAGATGCGTAGTATACTGAAAATATATGTTTGGTTGTTGTAAGGTAGGTATGTTTAATTCCTCTCCTTTTTTGTATGGATGGGAAATCATCAAATGACTTCTTTCGCTCTGGGTGGAGCGGAAGGGAGTGTCAGACTCTTACTGACTAAAATCCATCCGTGTTCCTCCTTATGCCCTTTGCGTTCCAGGGCCGCGGTGACTCTTTCAAACAAATTCCGCAACCCTGGACTCCTACTGAGACTAGTTAAAACCTAACCAAAGTACAGGGCTAGAGTAAATCAGGCTTAACGTTTAGACCAACTGAACATACAGATATACCTTGTGCAATGAAACTTCTGCTACAGTCTAACTATATTAGAAGTTCAACAGTAACACCAAGTTGGTAAGTCTTCTACTGTATGCCCTAGCCTAGCTATTCTTACACTGTGGTCATCAAACCATTGACCCTAGTCACACGGCACCTGACAAGGGACCGATTCGCCTATTCTATCACAGTCTAACCATTTCAGTAGACCAACATAATGTTCAGTCCCTAAAAAAACTATTGCCCTACTGAATGCTCTAGCTAAAAACACTGTGAACATCATACCATTGACCTCAACCATGCGGCACCTGAAAACACATCAATTTGCCTACTCTGTTATAGTCTAACTCACATCAGTAGTCCAATACTGTATCTATTCCTTCAAAAACTATTGCTCTACTGTATACTATACATATACTGTACCTATTCTGTTACAGTCCAAACTAATCAGGTCCCTTTAAAACTATTGCCCTACTGCATACCCGAGATACACTGTGCCCGTCAATCCATTGACCCCAGCCATACGGCACCTGACAAGGCACAATTCGCCAGTCTGTGTACTCTTGAAATAAGAGCACAGTTTGCGGGTAGCGCGCAATAACCGTCATCAGTACGAACTGCGCGGGCGCAGGTGCGCTGTTAGCTGTTACGTGTTTGTAGCGACTTGTTAGCGGTACGGACGGGATTTTACACATTTTTGTTTGGTTTTGTTTTGGAGGTTTATCGAGGAGGAAATGTTTAATGGTTAGGAGAAATGTGGTTTCTGATGGCAAAAATAGCTAATAGAAAGTGCATTCAATCGTAAGGAACAAAGCCAATCCTATATTACTAATAATAGACGTTATGTTAGAGGTTACGTTGCCCTGGAACGCAAAGGGTATTAGGAAGAACACGGATGGATCTTAGTCAGTAAGAGTCTGACACTTCGCCACTTCGCCCAGAGCGAAAGTCATTTGATGATTTCCCATTCATAAAAAGACATGAAAGTCTGTATGATTCGATGTAAGGTTCGCTTCAGTAACTAAATTAATTTTGATGAAGCTTCATGCTAAGCTATACCATGATCTGGATTAGGACATAGAATACTTTTTATCCCAATAGTATGATCCCGTATTATATTTTTTGAGTGCCAATTATCAGTATTTTGGATGAACAGGCTAAAGACACCCATGAAAGTCTATTAACTCTTTCTGACATAGATATGATAAACAAGTCAAAATGACAAACAGTTTCTGGAATATGATAAACAAGTTCTAACACACGTTCATGTTTAAGTAAAGCATGTTAAGAGCAGTTCACCTTTTCCATCTAACTCCATAACCACGAATTTTAGTTCGAAGAAACCTACCTATAAGTAGGAACTGTGACGTCACCGACCTACGTATAACGGACCACGAATTAATATTGTCTATGAGCAACTATGGCCAGTATTCGTGACTTGTAGAGGCTGTATATTGATCACAGTCTATGCCTGATCGCGGCGATCTGTCATCGGAATAACATTGATTAAAATGTCCACTAAGTAAGTAATAATGTTCCTATTGATTTATTATATTTGATTGCAAAGTAACGCCGAACTTGTCTATGGCGCGTTGATGATAATAAATTAGTGTTTCGTGAAATTTGAAGACTGGGATCAGTTTGATCGGGATTGAACTAGGCGTAAGACTGTCTTATAATGAATGAACGTTTCTATTAGTCATGGTTTCTCGTTTATTCTGAAAGCAAAAAGTAACCTTACTTTGAGTAGATTAAAATTAATCTAGATGATCGATTTGTATCGCAAAATAGGTGGAAGATAGTTGGACCGTGATCGATTTACCTAGCATCGACGCTTGAGTTTGCAGAATGTCATTATAGGTACGCAGTCTTTTGTTTTGCAAATTCATTTGATAACATTATTTATAGTATTGCTATCTCGTTCTATCAAGTCTTAAATCACAGCTATGGACAGGCAAAAGGCCTTGTATTGAAAATGAATTTTAAGCAAGTGTTTAGTCTTCTGACCTCAAAGTCAAGGATCAAGCCAGGTGTCTTACTTTGTCTTGTTCAACTCCAAAGACAAATTAATTTAACCATATAGCCAGACAAGAGGAGGTGCTGACAGCTTGTAGCAGAAATATTAATCAACACAATACTCGTTATAAAGTTTACGCCTTGCAGGTTCTAGTTGCCAGTCATTAAAATTATATGCATTCGATCGCAGTCCCATAATCCCATTAGTTTACTCGTTAAGCACTGGGAAGGTTAGAACTTTTATTTGATTTCTTTGTGCAGGACTTTTTCTAGGATTACGAAGTGATATTTAGCTATAATTACGTAAGGAAATTATTGTGTTGATGACTAAAACCATAAACAGTAACAGCGTGATCATGAATCATGCGAAAGGTCGATCGAACTTATCTAGTAGGATTAACTTATTGCTAGTTGACGAGCTGCGAACGAGTTCCAGCGTTCACAGGGGCGGACTGCAAACGTCGATAAATATTAATTAATAAAGAAAGATATTGACTCATTAATACACCAACCAATAAATTAAGAGCTGTTTTAACGTTTTCTTTCTCAATGATCAAAGCATTAACCCGATCGCGTGTTAGAAATGCCTTTTTACATACAGCTGATTCTAATATTATTCTATTGCAATTTATGACTCTATAATTATTTAAGAAATTTATTATTTGTTGTGCGGTTTTAATATAAAAGTTCAGGCGTAATTTAAAATGGTAAATGAAATATAAAAAGCTTTACAAGACGTATCGTTAAAGATCTCACATCGTTATTGAACTGTAGATTTTCCAAAGTATGCGTCTGGCTTCAAAGGGTTCCTACAGTTGTGACGGTGGTAATAATTTATCACTAATTAATTAGTTGATTCGGTTCATTACTTTTCATTAAAACTCACAAGCCAGCTAAGATCTTTATTTCTTTCAAGCCTCTTCTGTGAGACAGTCATTAAGAAAGAGTCGTTGTGAAATATGCCGTCTATCAGTAGACCTTTACGAATAAATGATGGAATATCGATACCGCACGGGCGTTAAATGCGTGCCTGTATGTTGTGGACTCGTATTTTTCTCCCGATACCGTAATGCGCAAGTCACGAACTGTTATGTAAGCATGCTGCTGGCCGGCGCGGGCGCCGTCATTATAGGCATTATTACAGGAACACTCGCTCTCTCGCCCGCCATTGTCAAGATTGTGGGGTCAGACAGACCCCGGACGATGTTAGCCAACTTGTAATTTCGCAATTCCTATAACCCAATAAATCGTAGCTTGTAAAACAATTTGTTCGTGTTCGCTGATGAAAACCCAAGCTGTTGCTTCTTAGATCACGCTCTATGATAGACATCGTGACTAGTACACGGTTATTAATTATGAAAATGATTATGACGACTCATATTGTTCTCATGTCGTGCTAGCGGTACGTTATTGTCATTATTTGCAGTATTTTATCCGAGTTATGAGGTTTATTTGAGTGGTTATGTTGCTAACTTAATTTATTTTATACGTGTTTCAGGATGATCTTTGTGTTTATTTTCCTTCTTTTTTATTGAGGAAGCATGAGTTTCGTACACGATTTTTATTTTTATACGGGTAGTTGGCAATTTGATGATACATTTTGTATCACTCTAGAAGTTTCCCCAAGCAATCACATGATGTTTGGGTTTCCTCCGTTCATTTCTTTGACATTTTATTTGATGTTTATTATATCTAATCAGTTCTTACGTAGATGTGTTCGGATTTACGTACAAGTCTATCATGGATGCGTAGGAGAAGATATTGCTACCGTCAATTGTTATCACAAAGACGTCGAATGGCGTTTATCATTAGAGCTAGATGTACAGTCACGAGCAAATATGTGTGTGTCTGCATCTGTCAAAATTGTGCGATAGTGAACATACAGTATCTACGAAAAAAACACCTTCCTACAAATAATTATTCTGATGAGAATCAACATTTGTTTTTAGAAAAATCTCTTTTTTGAATTTACCTACTTGTTGCATTTACTAAAACAATTTTTGCCGTTGACTGTACTTGCTCTAATATTATGAACGTGCCCTTGCGTTTGCGCAAAGCAAAGCATGTGTTTTGATAGTAGAGCTATAGAAGAGGCTCTTGAGATAAGCTATCATTTTGTTAAGATGAGGATTATCAGCTTATGTTTTGAGTTGTTTGATCGGATAATGCAGATTTATGTGGGTATGGTTATGGGTGATTGTATTGGTAGCTCGATCTCCTAGTTCAATGGTTTATGAGTCGATGACATTAGGGGCAACTAAGGAATTTGTCTAGAAAGATGATGAGCGCCTTGGGCAATAGAAAAGGTGACATTCCATCAGCGAAAATTGTGCAAAGTCTAAAATTGACTGATCGATCAACGCACGGCTGAAACAGCTGCGTCTTCATGAAATTTTGCACAAATGTTCATTGAATGACGGAAGTGTGCACTTAGAAAGGATTTTTGGAAATTCATCCCCTAAGGGGTTAAAGTAAAAAGTAAAAGAAGACAACCCAGGACGTGGCATCTATTTCATGGTGGGCCTACCAACTGTCTATCATAAACGAATGCGTATACAAAATTTCGTGTCCCTGCTATTTACCGCTGAGGAGATCTCTCGTACGGATCCGATCTTGGCAGCAGCATCAGGTCACGTTTATGAGTAACATGCATTGCCATCGGTTCTGGACCAGCATGCAAAATTTCAGCTCAATCGAATACCGGGAAGTGGGTCAAATTAAACTTGCAAGATTTGTAAACATACATACAAGTCAAGTTAAATAAAAGCTTTTAAAAAAACTTTCTTTTACTTTTTAAGTAAAATAAAGTTTGTTTGAAAAATCTTAATCCTTGAGCCTATTCATACGTATATGTACTTCAAACTTGGTACGAATAATGACCTAAGTAAATTATAAAGGTTGTCATTATTCGTTTTCCAGAACCACACACAAAAGTCGATTTTGGACTTTTTGAAAATTTTTATAGCTGGTTGAATGTTCCTTCGTCTATGCTGTCTTATATTTATAAAAAGTATCTTATGCAGGCAGTCATAAATGCCATATTCTATTTCAGTACTTTTTTATTGAGGAATGGGCTTGCTCCTGACCTCGATCTGATGGAAAGCGACAGATGAGGTCTCAGATGGTGCGAGGTTACCAGAAGATGCTGATGAAGAAAATGTACTTGACAAAAACGTAAAAACTTTTGAAATTGTTGACACGATTAGTAACCATATTCAACAGTAACTATTTATAGCCTTACCTAGTAGATATTGTATTTATATAAAATAAAGTAGTAAACTCATACATGATAAATTGCTTTATGTTATAAACGTGTCATTAAGTACCTTCATATTTAATTCATAGCCTGAGGCACGGTAAATCTAACTTGAGTAGGTACTTACATATACTTACCTAGTACTTGACGACTAGAATTTTATTCTAGTCGTCAAGTACTAGGTAAGTATATTCAAGAAATTGCAAACTGTGAAGTGAAGTTCGAGAAAAAGAATCGTAGGTTCCGTACGTTCAAAGTGCTTCAGTTACTTGCATCGTCCTCGTTAATCCACCTGGTCAAGTAATTGCTAGCGCCACCGCCTGTAGTTACTAAGAACACACCTGTCCTTTATGAGAGCCATCATTATGGTCGCTGCTACCCTACGGTGATACGATTACACTGACTATGTCAATTATGAACTACAAGGGTTGTTAGAAGCGTCTTTTCTTTCCCTATCATTTAAACCCTTAAAAGAAAAAAAAATGTTTATTTACTTAATGAAGTTTTTTTGTTTATTCAATTTTTTTATTGTGTTTACCTTTGTCGGTGTGTCACTGCGAGGTCACCATCATCATCATATCAGCCGAAAGACGTCCACTGCTGGACATAGACCTCCCCCAAGTGTCGCCATAACAACCGGTCCTGTGCGTCTCGTATCCATTGGTTACCAGCGATCCTTACAAGGTCATCGGTCCATCTTGTGGGAGGCCTTCCAACGCTGCGTCTTCCGGTACGAGGTCGTCACTCCAGAACTTTTCAGCCATCGACTATCTATTCTGAGAGCCAATTCTAATATTTTTTAAGCAACGTTGGCAATCGTATGTCAGTTGCAATCGGTCAAAAATGCCTTAATTTCCATACATTTTTGACTGATTGCAGCTGACATGAGAATGCGAATGTTGCTTAAAAAAAAATACGAACATCCGAATTGATAACCTCCTCCTTTTTTAGAAGTCGGTTAATTAGTAGAATTTATTGGTCCTCAGTTCTGCGAGCAATGTGACTGCCCACTGCCACTTCAGTTTGGCGATACTTCGTGCTATATCGGTAACTTTGCTATTCTATTTGGGAGTCGCATAAGACAAAAAAGAGTAAAATAAATAAAAACTAACGGTAAAAATGATAAAAGCTAACAACATTAATTTTATCCTTGCGAGGCCAAAAAGGTATCTGTCAGCGTACATGGTCTCTAGTTTTTCACCATTACTGAATATTAGTTTCTTGGTTCTTGAGTAGAAATAACCGTCCAAGTTTTTGGAGGTTTGTAGGTATACGAGTAACATGATTTTATTTTATATATTTATTTTTAGTTACAGCGGCAGTAGAAATGCACGCTATGTGAATATTTCGACTGCATCTATGTACCTATAACGGTTCATGAGATCAGCCCACTGACAGACGGACGGACTACGGTGGCTAGGTTCCTACAACGGAATCCTCACATAAATACTCATAACTCATTAGCCAGCATTTTCCCAAGTTCATTAATTTGGAGTCGGCTTCCAGTCACACAGCCAACTCATAACTCCACCTGCTAAGCAGTCTGTCAAGTGAAGCGTAGCGGAAAGCGGTCAGTATGATCAGTATGGTCAGTACGCGCAGCACGGCGCGTTTGATCAGTTGATGCTGTGCGCCGTGACATACTGGCCACGGAGGCTGCGGTCAGGCGGCTCTTACGGATCTATGCACGCTTTTAAGAATACCGACAATGTATTTGTATGCAGAAGGTTAGGTTACAATGCTTGATACCTGTCGTGGTCTCATGGTTAATAGAATTTCAGTATGAAATCTGTCCATCAGTAGGCTAAGCTTGAATGGTAATGAAGAAATGAACCCCCCTGGCACATTTATGTTGTATTGTTTTTTAAGACATAAATTTCACGATAAGGGAAGTTAACAATCATTTCAATATAGAGACAGTAATTATTTTAATTCTACTGTAGTACCGAGTAAACGAGAACGAGAACAAAAACGTTTATAGCGTTTTACTATTCTTCTACGACAGTCTAGCGCTTCATCTACTACGATACCGTAGCGGCGTAGTCACGCAACTATCGGCTACGAAGAGCGTAGCTGCGTAGTAGCTGAATTATCGTCTACGAAGATCGTAGCGAATCGTCCGAGCTTCGTAGCGTCTGACCTACTACGCCTACGACGGTGTAGCTACGTGCTACGAATGCTACGATGCATGATTCGATTCGATGGCGTATTGCGAAACTTTGGTATTGATTGCAGTTCGACTTCTGTAGTTTTATTTTTATGTGGTAGCCTCACAGTCAGTCGACTTCTTACGGATCCATGAACGCTTTCAAGAGTACCGATGTCTCACTACTGGCATATCGATATCTGTCGGTTAAGAATCGAGTTCGATTGGATTCGGGTTTCGTTTCCAACTCGTGATAGATTGGGTTTACATATTGCAATGTCTTAGCGTAATGCGATTGACTGTAACATCCGTTTTGCGCAGCTTTTGATGTAGAATTAGCTTACGACTAAAATTGTTAAGTCGCTGGAAGAAATTGGATATGTGTCATGGGTACCACTGATTTATATCGATAGCGCGTTCCTATTGATTTGTGTGTCTCATTAAATATTCATATTCAATAAACGCCTTTAAATCTCACCAATAAACAATAACAAAAGGTAGGTTTCCTTCCTAAATACTCGGAAATGTATCGAGAGGGCCATTGACAAGTTGGAACAATGAAAATTTATTAAAATGCAATAACAATAAAATTCGTGTCCGGACATTAGTGATGTTAAGTTATTCTCCAAACGCCACTTAATGAGAAGTGATGGGTTCGTCAGAAAATAAAATAAAAATACAAT
Source organism: Melanchra persicariae (assembly GCA_947386135.1). Lineage (NCBI taxonomy): Eukaryota > Metazoa > Arthropoda > Insecta > Lepidoptera > Noctuidae > Melanchra > Melanchra persicariae. The sequence continues at coordinate 7,321,201 of OX376650.1, read as the reverse complement.
GTACCCTCCCCGGGTTCCGACGAGGCGGGCGCATTGGGTATGCAGCGCGCATGCACTTGAAATTACATGTCCTGTATGCAAGACATTCCTCCCACCGTGTCGCCGCAACCCAGAAGAAATTGTCCTCTCATCTCAGTATCAAACTACCGCATTATGATAAACCCATTGCTGTACTTATGCATGATTAATCGAAGGAATCTCCTTACTTTCAATCTCATTCAAAACCAACCTTAACTCCACCTCATAAAGGCGACAATCGAACAATCCAGTCCTTTCTAATCGATTAACAAGATCAAGAATCGATTGATGCAATACCTAAACGAAGCGTTAAAGTAGCTTTGACCAACTATTATTCGTAGACGTAGATACTATCTCAGAAGATAATGTCTGAATGCTAAAATATTTGTTAAGAATCATATTTTAGATTCCTAAGTGATGTTCTTACAGCCATTTGTTAGTTTGATACGACGAAATTCTAGATAGTTATTTGGCATAATGAGATAAGGAAATTCAAAGCGTTGAAGTTGTTAATATAAGCATAAACGCTATGGAATTTCTTACGTAAAACTTTATTTGGTTCTTTAACTTACCATAAGTTAAAGTTATACTACAAACTACAGTTGCTTACCGTTCGTTAATTAGTTATGTTTACCACGAGACAACAGGATTTTAATGGTATTTATTATATAGAAAGTGTATAACCGTCTCGATGTGAGCTGTCATAAATCAGAGAGACACCCACGATGAGACGACGTTCGACTACTCGGACTCTAATCCGAGTGGGCTTAACCGATCGTGGCGTGTCGAAAATCTAGTAATAGTAGGCGAACAGTGGTCGTGACATTTCGAAAATGTGGGAATATGTGCAGTAATTACTGCAATTTAGTTTAGTGTGATTTATTTTCTCATTTACTGAAGTAAGTAAAATAATTAAAGATTCTGTTGAATTTAATGTCATGTAAACTATGCACAAAACTTATAAAGTAATTCTCAAAACTACATTTCTCATAATTTTAATTGATAAAAAATCTACTACCTGTTGGCTTCCAAAAACACCTAGATTTGAATAAGCAAAATGTCAAGCCTAATATTAAAACGACGATTATGTCGAATCTGTCGAAGTTGGTCGGCGTTCGACAACGTTCGACAAGACAGCTTTTCCGTCCGCCTTCGACACTAGTTGTTATTCCCTGCGTCACTTGTCACACGCCACTCGGTAGCACCCATCCGTAATAATAAGAATTGTAATATAAAAGCATTATAATCCAATCAGGAGGTAAGGTGAGGTGTGACCGCCCGTGAGCACGTTTACCATTCGGGACGCGGCCATGTCGATCATAAAATAATTTTGGGCGAGGAATTAGTAGTAAATGGCCAGTACAACTGTACAAGACACACACGGAGCTGTGGGAGTGAACGCGACCGTGCAGTCGCATCGCATACGATCACTTTCGACTTCAGCTGCGGATCGCGTTCCCCGAATTCTCGACTAAGTTCATTGACGTTTTCGAACGCGAATTCGATCATTATTGCAAATGCGAGCGACATTCACAGTCGGTGCGTTTGATCGATAACGTCTAACTGCTAACTAACGTCTACTTTAAGTAAGCTCTATTCAGTATAGTCCTCGAGGTAGAGAGGCACCACTGCATAAATGCAGAAACAAATAAGCATAAACCAACGACACTTCGCAACTGGTTTTGTTTGGGTTCGCTTTTTAGGTATAAAGTTACCGTGCATCGTAAAATAAAAACATCGACCAAATTTTGAAATAAAGGTAAGTATTTTATTGCTCCAAATATAATTTACATACTTTCATAATAAGGGAAATCCGGCTAATTAGCGTGCGAATATTTTCCATCTGACCGTCATGCCTGGCTCGCAGACGTTCCTGACTCGTTCACAATAAACGATTTTATATTTTTACTGACAATTATAAAGTTAACTGCCGTACACTTTTGTAGGAGAACTTGTATTATGGCAATCATAAAAAGTCTATATTTTGAATTGCATAATTCCCGCGTTAACGGGGAATCCATTTAAATAATGTTAACCTAAATCGGAAATAGCATGTTATGCATCACTTTTATGTGGTGAATGCATAAGAAAGTACGCGTATACTTAACATATTAATGCAAATACTCGGTTAAATGCTACAATTTGGTCGATTTGGTGAGAACAAAAGAATCATGAGAAGTAGCTTAACTTTACCGGCAATATATTATACCAGTAAAAATACAATGTTGTAAATAAATACTTTAAAAGCAAAGCAGCGTTGCGACGTTAGTAGGCACCTAAAATACTCGTCGTCGATACGACGATCAATAAATTAAAATTAATTCGGCGTGCGAACGCTGAGATCCGATACGCGATACCGACGCCTACATTTATCATTCGCTAACACGTCGGACATTTCACAGGGCGCGTCGCCGAGGGAATGTGTCCTTTATGACAACGTACATAGGGATTACCGATGTCGTGATGATCGGGCACGTAATGATCCACCGCGGGAACAAAGGATAACACGTCTAAATACAATAAGTGGAAGGGATAAGATGGCGTGCGTATTGGCGGTTGTAAAGGCGTGAACACACGCGCGGGCACGCCGCTCGCATGCGGATGCGGCTGATGTCACGGCGCGCAAATAAACCGCGGCAGACTGGACGACGCTCACGCTGCGCCTGACCTTGACGCGCCCCGGGAAAGTTCTCACGAGCCTGTCACTTCTTGTTCATGAGTCAATCCCAATCAGCACGTACATGCACAACACACACCGACTGTTTCTGTTCAGGACTAATTACTTATTTTATCGAATTAAATACCTAGATTGTTAACTATTGCGCTATTGTTACAATCATGCCCTTTTCAATAACACGAACTCTCTTTACTTTATGTGTTATTAGTTTATTCTATCAATTCCGCAGAAAACATAATTCGTTTCATTAAAACGCATGTAGATGGGCGCAATAAAATCACCTAACTCGGGGGCTATAATTATTACAAGTTGTAACTGTCACCGGAAGACGTCACGCCGACACAACACACATTATAGTTTATTACGTACATATGCACCAGTTACGAGGCACTTTGAGCCGTAAGGGGCAATTTTCGCCGCAAGCCAGGAGCATAAAGGAGGGAGCTCGGTTTCAGTGTAACCACGCCTTAACGCTTGTGTGGATGCAAGACCAAGGGGCGGGTTAATGGACTCAATGAATTTTTACGGATATCCAATATGAATGCGATAAATTTGGCGTATGCTTTCGTATAAGTGGAATAGAAAGGGAAAACCAGACATTCTGTAGCACCCATGAGAAAGTGTGCAACTGAAACTGAAAAACATGCACAGTGAAAAATTCATAGATGTTTGCAAGTTTTTGTTGTTGTGAAACAATGTTCTTAATCAAGAGAGCTGCTGAGGTCTCATTGTCACGTAAGATGCTAAGTGCAAAAACTTCTTCATAAGAGTACCTATGATTCCATATTCATAATTCTACTCTTACTCCTGTTAACTTAATTTATCATTAAGTTCATAATTTCCACTCAGTATAACGTTGCGAAAGAGTTTTCCAAACCGAGTTTTCCCAAATCTTCTGACTGAAACTATAAAAGTTTTCAATCAAAGAAACCTCTACCACTGGCTTATACAGGATGTTTATAATTTAAGCAGACCAAAGAGTCCCCCTATCAACAACAAAAAAAGTTACCACGCTTGAAAGTGCCACCAGCCAGCTCCTTAATGATTCTGAACCCACAAATGAGTATGTGAAAAATTCGCAAGCCGAAAAAATTCGAAGGGTTAGAAAACCGTTACAGTACATGCATAAGGCGGGTGTACATCGTCAATTTGAACACCAGTGTTAGTGCCCTGTGGCGCGGTGATAAGATCTCTTGCTGCATCTGCCGAGGGTAGGCACATGGCAAGGGCCGGGGTTCAATTCCGGTGTTTTGTTTCGGCGCCGTCTGTGGGAACTAACGGCTTAGCTATGATTGGTTTATGATTTGATTTTCGTATTTACTTAGCTTTAATTACTGTGCGAGAAATGGGGGTTATTACCTAATATTGATTTATTGACCCCTATGAGTGTTAGTTGGGGATTGATTGGTTTGTTAACTATTGTTGGCAATATTTACCGATGATAAAACCACTTGAAAGGGATGTTACACAAACAATAAGAGTAAAACGAACTTGTAGTTTACACAAAGTTTCCGAGAAAATTTTGCTCAATACATTCGTTTTTAAAAATGGAAATAAAACAGAAAAGCTCTAAATATATTGCCGTCGCTAACAATGACATGCTAGTTTTAAAATCCTGAATTAGAACTTCACATTCGCACAGAGATCCAGAGATAATGACAAAAGAGGATCTCCTAATTCAATCTCCACCGTATTTACTATTATGTTTATAGTTTTTGTTTTCTATTAGCCCCGCGTGCTTGTAAAACACGAAATCCCATAACAATCAAGGCTTAGTGGTATACAAACTGCGTATCTAGTACAATGGCCGAAACTTGCAGCCCTCTAATGAATAAAAAGCGCCGGTGGCCACCCGGTACCAAGCTATCGCCGGAAAATCACCTTTGTTGTATTATTGTAGGGGAACGGATTAAACTGTCGCATCGGAACGGCTGTTTTGGAGGAGCTTGGTAGCGGCCAGGTAGGGCATGTGGCGAGATGGTGCGATAACAGGAATTATTCATACGCGCGTTATCGGTCCGCCATCGCTGGGGCTATTGTGAACGCGTCCTAACGCGCGAGGGGTGGCTCCCGGGCGGCGCGGGCGCTGTCACAACGTTGTTGTGTGTACGCGGCCTAATGTGACGCCGTATGGATTGATTATTGTTTTATTCCGTGTTGTTTACCGTAATGACTCCAGCCCGATGTTCGATTATTTCACCAAAGCCCACCGCGATGTTATCGACCGTTTAACTCATCCAACGCAATTCGGTTCAGACAAACTGGCCCTCTAAAATAATTACGATAGCTGCAAGTAGACTGATTGAAATCTATATGTTTCAATTGTCTCATGAATATGTCACGAGTGACTCTTTTGTGACTTTATTTTTGAAACTTTTATCAGATTTACAGTCATTATAATCTGTCAAATGATTTGGGGACACACCGGTCTGATTGAAGGTTTCAGGAGCTGTTCACTTATCTGATTTCACTAATTAAATATGTACTTTCAACATTCAGAAACGTTCACAGTCGGTAAGGTTCATTCGCCCGCTGGTCTAGCCGCACTACGCGACTAGGCCGCAGTGTACGGGTGCCCTTGTGATAACAATCGTTGATAATCTCAAACTGCGATCGACACCTGGATCGACACGATGCGGGCTTGTGTAGATATATCTACAACATTGTTTGCGACGAATTCGTTGACGCAACGATACTTACCATTTTATAATCGGCCAGCTTTGTTTTTGGAAGGTCAAGGTATTAATTTGTATTGTTTTATCTGCATAGGTATTGTGAACGCACTGGGTCGTAGATCAATCGTATCTGGTTGAAATCACATAGTACTGAACATATGTTTGGTAGTTATTTGAGTGTAACTGGTTGTTAAGTACCCGCAGTGCACCGCGGGGATGCCCGGTGTCTGGGCTCCCTGCCATACTACCCTGGGGAATAGCGTGAAGGGATGCGCCCCTAACTGAAATCAACCAATCGCTGAACCGTTCACCAACACAGATATCATTACCGCGCCACCCTCGGCTAACAAATGCACCCGTACGTACATATGTTTGCTTTCACTTCTATAAATAATAATTGTCGGATGTTGCCTCGGAAATTAAAATGGGGAGCCACTCTACATGATGCGTTTTAAATCCCCACGAACTTATATTCTTTGAAAAGTTCCACTAAATCTGAACTAAGCATAATGATCAAAACATTTACGAAGCGCGTATGCAAACTAATGAACACAGTGTATAATCAAAACTAACACTACTACGTATACATAATTAATGAAATTTCCAGCTGGCCTACAATTTTAATTGTCGGTTGTTGTGATACGCCGCTTTTGAAACGTTTCGGAAAAGTAAGGCCTTTTGTTCACGGACGCAGCCATCGAGACCCGCGTAATGCCGCCATTATTTGTTTATCAAATAGCCATTAGAACCCGGAATATCCATGATTACAATTACAATATTTGAGAATGAAGATGTCGTGTGAAAGACCAGTTGTTAGATACAAATGATATTAATTTAGGTGAGCTCGCTGGGGTAACAAAACGCCTCCAAATTGTCTGCTTTAATGACAACAAGTTTCGGACTCGTGTTACAAAGTTACAATGACTGTCTATCGTAGGATCTGAGCGATGATAATGGTTACTTAAACGCTCGTAAACATGAGAGGTTTGAGGAATCAAATAGCGGAGGCGTCATCATTATTAAGGATGATTGTGACGAGTTTGTTTATTGCGCAGGTCGGTCGCTGAGCGGCGGCAGCGGGCAGGTTTGCCGGCCCCACTTCCACACGCCGCTGCACCCCTGGCTGGAGTCCAAGGCGCTGAGCGGCGGCGCCTGGGGCAGCGGCTTCCAGCAGGACGCAGCGCAGGCCGACAAGCCGCTGTCGCCGGCGCAGCACCATCATCCGCACCCGCTGTTCTCCTTCCCCCCCACGCCGCCCAAGGATTCGACGCCGGACTCAGTGGCGGCGGCCGCGCTCGGCCAGCAGGACTACCAGGCTGCCGTCGCGCACGCCACCGCCATGAGCGTCGCCTTCATGCAGCAGCAGCAGGAGCTGCCGCTCTGCGGGGACGTCAAGCCCATGATGGGCGCGCCGCCCTCCAAGCAGCGCGAAGGTGCGCAGCCGGACTCGTGCCCCCAGGAGTCGAGCCAGCCCTCCGGGGAATACAACGCGCAGTACAACGCCGCCGGCGGCGACTACTACAACTACCAGGGCAAGGGGTATAGTGCGCAGCAGCAGAGCAAGCCGCGCCCCAACAAGACGCGCACGAGCGCCGGTGAGTCCGCGCCGCTCCGCTCCGCACCGCTCTCGCGCACCCGCACACGCCGCACGCGCTTATCCGATCACTAATAACAGCCTCACTGTGCAGAGATATCAGTACGCGTTCAGGTGATCCACATCTCTCGCTCACGATACCCACTCACATTACGCCTAGAAAAGCTTTCATTTAAATGGTCTCTAATCAGTTAATAAATCAAATACGCGACCATCCAAGGCCTAATAGAAGCCTTTACAGAATGGCAGCGGAGATATGCCGCGTAATTAGAATCTCTACAGATTGTCTCATCGACAATTGAGATATATTAATTCGATAAACCTAGCAAGATTAATATTTCATTTGGTTTCGAAATGGCATTGTCGAGTGATATCGCGATGTGTTCGGATAAGCGCGGCTCTTGCACCGGGGGTTGTGGCGCCTCACGAGTCTAACACGGGCTAGGGCTTGGGATCATGTCGGTTGTTGGGTACTAACGCTTCTCTCACTAACTGCTCAGCGGTGGAGGTGTTGTACTAATAATTTATAATATTGGCTCTTTGCAGTTACCGAACGTGATAAATTCTCAGAGTTGCGGAAATCGTGGTTAGTTTTTCGTTGGAAAGCGTATAGTTTCAAAGAGAGTTAATTCAATCTCCAGTGGGTAGATGAGAGCAGGAATTCCACAATTAACTTGTCTAATATATTAACGCCGGGCGGTGCACTTCATTGTTGCGCGGTACATGAGAACTGACGCGGCCTCGACTGATGTTGACCAAACAAACTAGACGTTTCTCATTATTTAATTGCAAGCTGCCATTGTTTTCTAAGTAGATAATTAAATAAATTCTCTTAAGTAGATTTCTATTAAGTGTCGTGACAGTCCTCTAAATTAGGAGTGACGACTCTTGTTTACTTTCACATTAGCTGCGATACTTCTCCACTCTGTTTACTGTTGAGGAAGAAGTCTTCTGCCTGCGTAACTGATTGACTTTAGCCTGCTTCTAGATGGATCTGCATTATTATAGTCAAACTCAGGCAATGATGACCTTTAATTGTTAGGTGCGTTTTCGTAACGAGAGCAGTCCGAGCCATCAGCCACGTCATTGCCGACATAACACAAAGAATTACACAACACTAATTGTATTAACACCACATAATGCAGCTTTATTTTATATTTGAAAATGTAATTATATCTCCCGTACTTGTTAAACTTTGACAATGGACGGGAACTAAAATGGCGGCTTATTGTCTCATATTAGAATAATGAATGTGCAGAATTATGTACAATGACTGTTAATATAGACAGACAATTAAATAGTTCCCGTTACAATTATGTTTGTTCAATATTTTGTGAAATTTCAAATGGATTAGCATGCCGCTCACGAGCGCGCCGCATCTAGATTGTTATAATGGATTTCTCATGATATAATTAGAATCGTATTGAAAAAAAATAGGCGCAGCGTTAATTGCGCCGGATAGAGCCATTAACTAAGTACTCACTTATTTATTCTTCCACACTTCCGTGTATTATAAAAAAGGTAAATATCTCCAAAGAATTCGTTTCGCAAATTCTTCTAGAGTTATACAACAAATCTAATTTGTTGTGATTTAAGATGTCGACAGTAATTATGTCTATTGTCTGTTCTAACAATTCATTTTCAATTTTATATTCATAGTAGATTGAATACAATCATTGGCATTGCAAAGAGAGAGAGCCGATTAAAAATGTCATTTGACATTTAGCCCTCGCCCACAGACGAAAAAGACTTCCCACAGACAATTAGCATTCCATTTTCAAATAATGTAGAACAAGCCGTATGTCAGCTCGTTCAAAAAAAAACGTAGCACATAGATTCTTCAGGTTTTAATCCAATTTACACAATGTCACGCGTCGTTAAGTTTTTGTTAAACCGACGTGTTCTTGATAATTGTCGTAAAAAACTCAATACACGCGCTTTATAATGTGGGTTTGTAATTGGAAATAGTTTATTAGCTGACTTATTTAATTGATAGTCATTCGTACACACGCTGCCCGAATAATTTGTTTTTAATATATATTTTTCATAATTAATCTTCGTGAAACAACGGCTTGTGATGTTTTTATAATTGGTATTAACAATAACTAATTAATTTTTATTGCGTATGTGCTGCTCGTGAGATATAAATAAAATATGAAGAATGATTTTCATTTTAAATGTGGGGAAAACTTGCTCTGATAATCATCCTGTCAGTCAATTCAACTAACAATACAAATACACGAGAGATGACATAAACTAGAGGCTATATTAGGTGCTTGTAGGGACATCAAATCTTTTTGAGCTGCTGAGGTATATAGCATGTTGTGTGTATATCGGGCAGTAGGTGGCAGTTCCTTGGTGGAAGCGGTATTATGATAATGCGCGGCGGCCGGATGTGGACCATTCCATTGTGCTAGCGATCGCCTGACCTCGAGCCTCCTGCCTATTACAATATACGCGGACTTTAGGACAAATTAATGCAGCATTTCATAGCAATGTTTGACGACTATACTTCGCTGCTTTTGACATAAAGATAGGAACTACTTCGATTGGTAGCTGAATCCGTTTTATGTTTAAAATTAGTCACTCACCGATTCAAACGCAGAATGCAAAACACAAAACGTTTTTAAAGTTAATAATTGTTAGGTAAACCAAGGCTCGTTAGTACTGCGGCCTTCGGTCCTGAACATCGGATAATGTTATAGTATCAATTCTTTGTACATTACGAATTAATGATACAAGATTAAGTACAACGTAGCATTTAGATCGAACAATCGAAAAATCGTGACCTAAAACGTAGTTTGTATTTGAAGAATGTCATGGAAAGGGCAATTCGAATAATAAACGGTCAGTTCCAATGGTAACCTGTTATTATACAGGCTATTTCTTAAACAGTACCATTCAACACTTTCTAAAACAATGTTGCGTTCACTTAGACCGTATTCAAATTATTCAATGATTTTGTGTTCAATAACAATTCAAATGCAGCCGCTTTGTTCGGCTGATAGAGAACCTTGCGATTATTTTCTTATTGCCGTTGGGTAAAGCCGAGAATTGAGCGTTGAGTAAGACTGCTCAACTTAAAATATATGGTTGCCTTTGTAAATTTGACATAATAATGCGACAGAAAACCTGTATTAAGAGTTCGTTCGCTTGAACGTGTCGAGTAATCCGTGTGAAAATCGATAATTAATTGGAAGACACACGTTGTCAGTGGTAGAGAAATTTTCGCGAGTAACGTTGGGTTGCGAACCCCGCGTCGTGTTGCAGCAACGCGCGCCCGCATCTGTTGCGCAACCAATTAGCGCTGACGTGCGCGCGCGCCACGCACCGCCACGCTACAGGAATGAGGCCCCGCACTACTCTTAATATGTTATTATTTTTGCCCGACGACGCAATACTTTTTGTTATGTCCAGTTTAATACAACACTAAATGCAAATAATAAATCTTTCTCTCACGTTTCGAATACTTAGTAACCGACGAATTTATTTAATCCGAACGTATTTTAAATGAATGTTACCAAGTTGATTATACAAAGTTAGTGTTGGTAGGTATAGTAAATTCGTCACGGTCTGCCGACGCGTATTGTTGCCAGTGTTGCATCAACATGAAATTTGCATTTTACGTTGGACATCCGCGGAGCTATTAATTCAATTATAAAATTAGAGGACAGAGATGTTACGTTATCTTGCTTGGCTTGTAAAACATGCTGCATCCGAGGGTTTAGTTTCATGCAAATCCAACAGTTATAGCAAAAACTCATAGTGTAGACTGGTCGTAATAGGTGCGCGGTAGTCCGACATCACATGACCGGTATAATAATTACATCGGGTTCAGTGCAGGCTACTGAGCGGCATCGCATCGCTCGTCACACGTAATTATCTCGCAGTATGCTAATAACGAATGCAAATACGAGTACAAGCGAGCGACCGCCGACCGGCGCAGCATCGTTCGCGCTGCACTGTGCAAGCGCCGTGAAAAATGGCTTCATTCCTGATCACTATACTCGTTAGGTATATCATACTGTTCCAATTTCAACTATCAAACGACTAATGACTAAACAAAAGTCAAATAGAATTAGCCAGTCAATGACTTGTAACATCCCTTTTTTGCTTTTAACATATTTCCTGGCTACACAATGCTCAATAAAAATAAACCTCGAGCGAGACCATCAGCTTCCATTAAATTTTTCTATTTGCATACAGGCATATAATTAAAGCGTAATAACAGCCTCTGTGGCGCAACAAAGAATAAGTTTTGAGCAATAATTTAATGGTTTGTATGCAAAATAGCTTCACCGTTACGTGTTGATGGGCGCTGCGCCGAGAGAGCGCGTCACGGTACGAGAGAGCGAATTAGTCCTTCATTTAAATTACATTACCCTGTGCACATTAGCGTTGTACGTTATACGTGACTATGTACGAGTTTTTACTTTGTGGTTTCATCGAGTAGCGGGCGCCGTTTGTTTCGAACGCATCGATAGCTCTGAGGTCAACATCGCTCGAGCCGCTAGTGCACTCTCAGCGAAACGCGGCGAGTCAGCGTGTGCAGTGTTTTCCCTGCGCGCGGGAGCGTGTGAAAACTCTGCGAGTGCTTGACGGCCCCGAGTGCCTGGAGACTCTCGAAAAATAAAAACCGCCCACTCGCCTACGTAAATATGGCAGATGAAAATCTTTTATCGCGGTCACGTAGCGCGGCCGCGTCACGAGCGCCGCGCACGTCACTCCGGGCTATAAAGAGCGCGCCGCATTCTAATTTTGAATAAACACTGGAATTTTTCGCTGAGCCCCATACGTTTCGCAGTAGATCAGGATAGGCAGTCTCTGCGGACTCGTACCGTTACGGATAAATAAAATGATATCTTTATGTCGAGTCTAAATCACGTGCCGGGCGGAGACCGACCGACCGGCCGAGATCGTCCGTCAGGGGAAATTAAGAAATAACTCTTCGGTGTGAATGTATTAAAACGTTACCATTGAACCGGATCGAACAATTAAATCGGATAGTAATTAATCAGAACAGTGTTCTCTTTAATAATACGTGTAATGTCGATGTATGAGGGGCAGGCCGCTGTAAATCTTGTGAAACGTTCGCGCCCGCGGCTCTCGGGCTTTCACAAACGTTTGTACCAATAGAGACGTTACTAATGAACTGAATCAGTCTCTAACGCTAGAGACACTCTCATAAACCATCGCGTCTCGTGTAATATCCTGTTATTTTTTCCTAATAATCGTTATTGGTGTTTATTTATTACAAACTTCGATACAAATTACAGGTTTTATCGATGTTACAAAAAAATATAAAGGGTTAGTCCAAAAAGTGAGTCGTTGGCCCGATCGCAATAAGTTTTCGATAAGGTCCGGGCGATTTAATTGCCGGTTTTGATCTGGTTTTACATAAAAAAGATGAATGGCTGCACTGCCTAAAGCTCGTAAAACATTTTCGGTTCGTTTAACGTATTTTTTCTATCCGATATTTGAGCACTTTCACCTTCGTAGTCGTTCCAGCGTCTTATTATTATTTATTCAGCGCACCGCCCTGCGTCTGGGGACTTGGATAATCAGATCTAGATACATAATTATTACGATACGCATTGATACACTTCCGATCGATATGCTCGGCTCAAACCAGTTCTATACAAACACTGATAGATAAGTAGGGGCGGGGTGTTTGTCACGCGTGTTCTGATTTCCCACACTGATAGCAGTTAGTTTGTTATCGAGCGCCTCTGCCTCTCCGAGGATGCGAAGGTGTAACGAGCTTTTAAATTCGATCTCGGTAAATCATCGATCGTGTAATCGAGTTTAGAGAAAGATTGTGGGCGGCGCACGCGCATCCCATATGTGAACACATCCTCTCACTAACCATGTAAGCACTTTGGTAAAATTGCTTATAGTGATCTCAAAAAATCGTTTAAACAAGTTTCCCGGAGGACGGCTCATCCTGGGGTCAGATTTTGCATGAATTTCTAAACTTAACGCATGAGTAATGTATCGAGTTAGCGTTTTATTTCCGTATTTCATCGCTTGACTAGTTTGATGAATTAGGTGTCAAACGTAGAATTTATAAGATCGTTTTTTGTTTCGATTCGTTTACGAAGATTTGCAATTCAAGTCAGTTCATGGATGACGTCCGATGGCTTGCGTTTGAAATTGTTTTAGACGTTGGTGTACAATTACACACAGCGAAAATTAGCATGTAGGTAATAGTTTATAGCTCTGGTTCCGCTCTGTTTAGTGGTAGACGCTCACAAATGTTTTTGCAACAACTATTTATTTTTGTAGCAACTCGCTTTGTTGTTGCAGCCCGAACTATTATTCGTTATTGATCTATTAAGTTTGATGATTAATATTTTAATGTTTCCTTTTTGTTTGCGAATGAGGAGATTTTTAGCTGGTTTTAAAAAATATTGGATCCTTTAAAATACTCTAAGAGCGGATTTCACCAACGAAACTGAACGCGATCAGTACATCTAAACTGCGTTCAAGAGCTGTCAGCGTCAATATTCCATAGAAAAATAGTGACACTGACAGCTCATAAACGTGGTTTATACGCTGATCGCGATCAGTTTGGCTTGGTGAAAATGGCCCTAAGCTACTTACAGTAAGATTTATTGAAAGTTTTGTTTTGTTTAATATGCTAATGATGATGTAAGGGCGTTTCATGTTGTCCGTCTAACTCAACTACCGATGCAAACGTTACTTTCTCTTAGTTTTCCTTCGCGTGTAAAAAATCTTGATATTTTTTCTTCAAAGTGAAACTCGTCGCGCTTTCCCTAGTTAATTGAATATTTTACTATTTTTTCGTAGTAATTGCAATTATGTTGATGTTAAGATAAAAGTGTTGTGAAGGATGATGTAGAACATTTATGTAAGTGCTTGGTGTTAGCATGCTTTCTTAGTTAGTGAAATTCTATTTGTAATGTTTCTGAATGTGATTTTCTCTCATCTTTCCCAGCCTGCCAGGAGACAGGTAATTTCCACCCTTCCATACAATGCTATATTATCTATGGTTTGGTACATAAATTCGTTTTACTTGGCAGTTTTGTCGACTTTGGTTTTGGTGTTACAGTTTTGCTTCTCTATTATTTTCGTCTAGCATAATTTCATCTTGTTTTGAACTGTGAAATAATTCATTACAAAAGCTATTTTCACTAATAACATTCACACTTAATCAATCAAAGTTTAAAAAAATCTCTTTGCAATAAAAAGAATAAACAAAACTTTTTAATACTCAAATTTTCTCTTAAGTAAAGGCCTGAACACACTTATGTCACCCCTTTTCGTGCCACGTCTGACTATGTTGTCTACGCCACAGAGGGGCGAGAGTGCGTGAACTGCGGGGCGACCAGCACACCTCTATGGCGACGCGACGGCACGGGACACTACCTCTGCAACGCCTGCGGGCTCTACTACAAGATGAACGGCCAGAACCGACCCCTGATCAAGCCCAAGCGAAGATTGGTGAGTGTAAGAATCCGACCAATTTTGTTGTTTTTGATTGTTTGGATAAACCGATTTTGGGGCAAAAAGTGGCTTGCGTTATACAATGAAAATTTCAAGACTTAAGTTATTTTTAATTAAATTGTAAATTATTCATTTGGATAAAAGGATTTAAAATGCTTTGTCGAATACAGACCTCGGTAAAAAATGAAGTCAATGTGCGCAAACCATAAAAGTCGGTATAATAAATAATATGATTCCTGACGTTCAGCATGTTATGTTTATAAAGGCATGTTAGATCGGTTTATCTAGACAAGTTCTTAGACACTTTTTGGAATTCTAACAAATTAACAGTTTTATTATCTACTGCTACACAGAAGTATCCGCTATCGTTCGTTTATCATGTGCTAATTTAGTTCCAGACATTTGTTACATTATCCGCTCCGACTCGTTAATCCCAATCAATCCCGTTTAAAACGAATGTATGTGCATTCATTAACAGGCTATTATAATAATTAGATTAACGTGCAACTATGATGTATTGGCTCACTACACTACTTTTTACCACGATGCTTCATTTCCGAGTAGACAGTCGTAACGAAAGCGATTCGCTTTACGATTGTAGATCACATCAAACAGCCGTTTTATTAACATTTGGGCGCATTGTTACCCTCATGCACCTTGTTCCGAGTCGCGTGTTTTGGAGATAACATTCCTTCATCTACAAATAGCAACTCGAGACAATCTCAGAGAATGGGTGTTGTGTACAGTTAAGGGGCAGCAATAAAAAGGCGGAGCATGCACGCCCGTCGCGCGTCGCCCGAGCACGACACCGCATTAAGCGCTCCCACAAATTGGGCTCTTATGAAAGTTGAACGTTTCGACGAAAGAGCTCAGCGTCCACTAAACTAGCCTCCGCATGACCGCCATAAATCTCCGAGTTAACATTTAATCTAAGGTCGGGTACGCATAAAACTGAAACAATGCGACATACGGCCGCCGCCGCGTCACGTCAGCCCAGTCGGCTAACGAGTGGCCCGTGCGCGCAATTGTACCTACAATTTACCTTAATACCCGTCTCGCAGACATAAACTAGCGGAATGGCTCGGAATATTTGCCTTTTGTTGGCCAAATTACGTAATGCCAGCGTTATGATTTCATTGCAACGTACAGCCGCGCAGCGTTATGGCTGCGCTGCGGGCCACATGCGTATAATAGCGTTCCTGTTTGACGATTATTTAAATTGATAAAGTAAGTTAAAGTAACGTTTTTTGTTTGTACAATAGCATAATAGGAGCGATTTTGTAAAACAACTTATACCTACGAGAGCGAAGTCATGGTTTTTAAGCCCGGATGTTCGTAACGCGGTTTTAATATTTAGATTCACTGTAGTGTGGAGAGATACCGTTAATGTGCGGCGGGGAAAGATTGAATTCTCACTTTTATTTTCGTTGTGGGAAATGCGAGACAATGCGCGCCTCTCGCCGCTGCCCGCTCTTGGCTAATCCTGAGGAGCGTCTTGTGGCACAATGACTCTAATAACGTTATTTAGAAATCAAGATTACGCTTATTTTTATGGCGATACAATAGTGCTAACTGCGGCTAAGTACACCACGTTTCCTCTACTACTTAAATAGGTCTAAGAGCAGCTGATATTGTTTCTCTAAGCCCACTTTTGAAGCATGATATCGCAATATGAATGTATCAGGTCGAGTACCTCATTGGCAATACAAACCTAACGATTGCAAAACAAAGGCCCAACCTAGTCCTTTAACTTCGTGTCCTAGACAATAGTATTCAGAGTTAACTAAACATCAATCTGCAAACATTCTTATTAGAATTAATTAAAACTAAATTGTTACACGGCAAAATGGCGGCAATTAAGGTATTAAGAAACAACGGCCTTGTTCTAACTAATTGGACAATACGTTGAATATTTAATGCAAGCACAACAATGAATTAAAACAATAATTTCTATTCATAATAATTGGACTAGCCCAATTATAAACTGCACTTGACATGAATTTGAATTAAGTGAGAAACTTAGGACAATACGCGTCTAATGTGTGGACTAAATACAATTATTTTTCTTAATAATGTCGGTAACCTTGTATATTAAGACAATAGTGTTACAGAAATACGACCTTTGCGTAATCACTGCGGAATATTGCACACATTAATTAGTGAAATAGGATTATTCTTGAACAATCATGATTCTTTAAGTGCAAAAAAAACATGTTCAAAAATTAACGCCTTCTTTAAGAATTGGCTAGAAGTGGTACAAAACCGGGAACAATTGAAGGAATAGACATAGGCCCTATGCCCAACAGTGGGACAGTTCAGGCTGGACATAATAATTATTAAAAAGAACACTCAGTAAAAATAACACCTTTTTCTTTTCTCGTTAAAGGTGAAAAGTCAAGGGGAAGTGCCCTCGACGATTTTTCCTCAAGCCCCCAAGCGATTTGTACGGTTTGAACGATATTTAATTTTCTCGCCAGTTATGTAAGAAGATCTATTAAAAATAAATATGTTTAATTAAAACCTTATCTGCGATTTTAAGACACACTTTCTCTATCCATGTTGTTTTTTTGAAGGTAAATCCAAAAAGTTTAAAATTTTAATCCAGATAATGCAGCCTAATAAATTAAGCTAAATTACGAGAACCATTGAGACAAGGATTAATTAGCTTACACAACTTCCGTCACTTTGCTAAATTAAAAATGCAAATAGAGTAACAACTATTTGCTACCATATCCAACACATATTATTATTACTAAAACTAAGATAGTCGGCGATAAAGATTTTATTACCAAAATAAAGCAATTTTAGTGAAATTTATAATAGATAGAAATATTTTTAATTAAAACTCTTGAGTTTATAGTTTTACCAAGAATAAGAGCAATTTTCAAGCTATGCAAACTGAGGAATTTAAATATAGGATTAAAAGTGCTTAAAGAGGGTTATTATCTTGTCTTATTTTGTTAATTACTGAATATTATTTTTATGTATTTTTAATTGTTTATGTAAATAGAATTACAGTTTTATATCATGGTCGAAAAGTTTTTATTTGTTATGCATCTTAACAGGACTAAATTATACACACGCAAATAAACATGTAGGTATGTAAAGTTTATATACTTAAGGTAGATTTGACTTTCAAGTAGGTTTGTATTGCATATTCTTTAAAAGTCTCATAATTAATTCATTCGTCTCAAAATAAATAAAATTAAAAGTAATTTTTGACATTCACATTTAAAATCCCAAGCATTTAAAAGAAAAATACTAACTTGATATGTCTTTGCGGTATAATTCAAAAAATTATTTACTTTGCGCAAACCCGTAATGTCGGCAAGCTTTGTTTGTCAGTACTGACAACGTGAACAATAAATTGTATAAGTATAAAATAGAATTATGGAAAATAAAAGACTATGCGCGTGCACCTGTATTTCTGAACACATAAGAGACCATACCCATTTGACACAAACACGTGTTTGAACTCCAACTTTGATGTTTGACAAGTGTGTTTTTGAAACATGTTAAACATGCCTACAAATTTATGACATGTTCAATGTTTTTTTTTTTAACATTATGGTTATTTTCTCCTCAAATGGTAATCAATGACTGTCAAGTTATGTCCTAGGATAAAGTTAAGTCTAGAAATAACTTTCCAGATCTATGGAAAAAAATTACGACATGGTGTAGCATGTTGTATTATTATTCAATGTCAATAAATTATAGGGACAGTTGTACGAGTCCATCTATCACGTTATAATTATACACGAAGAGACGTGTAATGAAGTTCTTATTGATGGGGAAATTAGTAAAGTTATTTGTTGGAGTTCTTAGTTTTTGTGTCACGTAGGACATTTAACATGTAGTTAGTATTCTTCTTTCCTATTTTTTTTTTTTAAAAAACGAACAACTACATGTTTAATGGAGTGTTTTACTTCTCATCAATGTTATTTATTTAAAATTACGTAAAAAAAATGACGTAACATGTGCGTTAGAGTGATGCATTGAATTACCCAATTATTGAATAATATTTTTTTTATTAATTTTCGATGGTTATACAACATCATTGCTTTTCTCAACTCGGAAACACGTTACACATTTAAATACATTCTACTTTTTAAACAATTCTAGTCAGTGTACCACCACCTTAAGTTCAAAAAGCAATAAAGCTGCGCAGGCGACTATAAAGAGCCTCATACATTACGAGGGGTATCTCGCAATATATCGCCGGTACCGAGTCGGGAGCCGACAGAAATATAAGTGGACACTAGCGTTTTTATTTGCATGTGCTATATGGACTTTTCCTCTAGGACGATCTTTAAAGATTTTTTGAATAGTTACAATTTTACCCAGTTATTAGTAACTGCAGAGGAAACTCACAACCCGTTTAAGCATTCAATTTTGAGCATAACTGTGGCATAACTTTTCTCTGCGGTAAAGGTGTAAATAAATTGCGGTCAATCTCTGTCGACCAGTCGATACTGAATTTAATCTATGATCGATCGATGAACGTTATCCGACTGCCATAGATCGATCTGAACGGCTGATGCCGTCGATAGACTGCAGCTGTGTTTCTGGATTTAGAACCTAGGCATAGCTTTTGATTGTGATGGTACTTTTTCATTTACTTTGTATCATGTTGTTGATGGCCATTAAAATGGTTTCACCTATGATTATTTTATGCTTCAAGGAAAAGGGTTTATAAGTAGGTATTATAACGGTGCTGCTGTTTGCGTGTTTTCATGATCTGAATGAACTGAATTGGACAGGACAACAGTTGATTAGATTTTCCTCAAAGGAAAAACTTTGTGAAATCCAGTTGCTTCATTTAAGTATGATCAAATTGTTGCTGTCAGTTCCATGATGATGATTGATTGTCATTCTTTTAAAGGAAGGCTCCTCCTTCCTTTTTGTTTGATTTAGGTACTACATATTTTGTTATAAGATTTCCCTTTGAAATATTTCCTTTATTACCTACTACTTCTATATTTTTGTAATACCTATTGTTTGCCATTATCATCATCAGGCTATAGCAGTCGACTTGTCTTCACTTTTTAGGCTCTAAGGGTCATCCACAACGTAAACTCAAACTCAACTCGAACTCAAACTCCAACATGAGCACGAAAACGTCAATGAAAGCTTGTCTAATTGACGTTTTCGTACTCGAGAGATGATCAAGCAAATGCGTAAATGCGCTTGCTCAGCTGAAACTCATCTCTCGAGCACGAAAACTTCAATTTATAACAAGCTCCAATGGAGTCAGAGTTCGAGTTGAGTTGGAGTTTACGTTTTGGAACATGGGCCTATGTATTCAATAATCATTATCAAATAAGGAATCATCATAGAACTATCATACAGCCCCATTTATCTCAACCAACCAGTTTCTACGAGTCCAATCCTCATCAATATGTTTATATGTAACTACAAAATAATACAAGCGAATTGAGAACCTTCTAAAAGAAACAAGAAATGTACCGCAGTTTCTCTGGCAATGCACAAGAGTAAAATAAAGAGCGTTTCTACGTATGGCAATATATTGGCCATCGCGGGAGCTAACACAAATATTGCTGGCCGGTAGTGTGGACACGAATCCTACGCGATAATGTTACATGTGTAACTTCACTATTTATTTACTTACAGCAATATAAAGCTTAACAAGCCAAGTAATGTATTTATTACTACTGACCTTTTTGAGTAAAATTATACGCGAAAACGTAAAAATAGACTTCAAAGTTTAAGGTTTTATTTCGTTAGTGTAGACAGCGGCTACAAAGTGCTGCCTACGTACGATTTTAAATTATAGTTTAGTCAAAATGGGGTCTGAAAATCTATGGTATCTGCATTTTTATTGTTTGCATTTCATTTCTCAGAATTTTGTATTTAACTTAATTCATGAATTGGAAGTTTGGTAGACAGAATTGTGACTAAAATTAAGTAATGTTGATCTCATTTCCATATATAATTACAGTAAGTACCACAACATTTATGATAGGTATTGCATTAAAATGCATGCACTAGGGATTATGCACGGGTAATAAACTAAATACCAGGGATTATGTTAATTATAATTCAAATAATGTAATTTACCTAGTATTGCGATATCCGTAGGCAGAAGCTTCATACTACATATTTTATAGCATAATGCTACATTTACGGGGCGTGACGAGAGAGAACTTTCTTCTTAATATTTTAATACCTACGTTTCTACTTATAATACATGTGTTAGTAGGTACACGGATTCCAGTGTTAACTGACTGTTGTTGCTGATTCGAGCGAGATTGCTGACAATTTCTTTTAATTCCCAAGCAAAGGGGTGATTTTTGAAGAAGATATATTAATGTTCTATTTTCTTAAAACGTCTCCTTTAACAAATAAAAAAAAAACAATGGGTTGCACTGGGGATGGGGAGTGCCGGCAGAAGTGAAAACTTGAACATTAACGTGCATTTTTGAATATTTGGGAATAGTTAGGGAATAATTTCGCACGAAATGCTTTATTTAACAGTATAAAAGCACTATCATCTATGTGGTGTGGAATTACATATTACATTATCCGTTTTACGAATTTTCGATCAGGTCACGTGTCCTGACGCGAGTTTAACATTTTTTACCCATCCCGAAAAGTGCACAACACCGATTTCAAGTTTTCACTTCAAAAGTCAACGGATCACGGAACCAATTACTTGAACACAAACTTTAAAAATAAATGAAACTAAAATTCTACTTCAATTAATTTTTATTGCTCAACATCTGTACTTGGAATACATAATGTACCAGAATACACGTAGTACATACATATTTAAATATAAACTAAAATGCCGGTCATAGAACTTTCCTGTTTGGCATTCAGCAGTCGGTCTTATGCCAAATGAACGATTACAATAAGAATTTTGTGCCTTATAAGTTGAGGCAGGAATCGGTCCCACACTGTCTGCCTATGCCTGATCTATTAATCGGCGTGATGTCATAAATTACGAATAATTTATTGTGATAGCTGCCAAGTTTTCCGATTGTCTCAATGATTCTGGTTGATGAATGAGGAGTAGGTACAATATGGACAAGTGACGCTTAAGTGTTGTTGATGTCCTTTTGATTTTTAAAAGTGACCCACAGTTACATATTCCATATTAAAATAACTGTGTAATATAATAAGTACCTATTAGCACTTTTTATGTTTGTCATACAGACTGATTTACAAATGCCATGCTCCTTACTCTATTTTAGTAAAATGGCAGAGTACTTACTGCCTGTAAAATAAAAACTCTATAAAAAGGTGACGTTCTATCATTCTTCCTATAATAGAGATCGATACACTTACGTACAAAATTATTAGTCCACTCTCAAAACCAACAAAACTCTTACTCCCACCAAAATCTTAACAAGCAGTGTAAATAAAATAAAGAAATAATTAAAATTTTCGTATTTGGATCATGGTAAAATATTTTTTGTAACATTAGGAACGGTAGTGGCCGTTGTCCGTGTCTCGGTGGCCGGACAAGTCGCGGCGGCCATCGATCACCGCGCGCCGTCGAATAAATTGTGGCCCTAAGCGTGGCCCAAGGTAGGGGTTACAAGCGAACTTAATATTTTAACCTTTTTTGGTGACCAATTTTTTTTCTTAAATTCGTACTATTGTATATCGCTAAATCTAGTTAAGAAATAACTGGAAGCAATTTGAATTACTATTTTTCTTAAACAAACATTCTCTACTTATTTAGTTTTCTACACTTTTAGTATAGTAATAGTAGGCAAAGTTTTCATGACAACTAGCTTTGAAACACGTTTTGCAAAACAAAACATCTTCAAATCAAAAAACAAACAAACAACAAAGTACAAAAATAAAGTCTGTTGACCTATACTTCAGTTTCATAATAAATTTTAACCACGAGTACCATTATGAATATGAACAGTATCAGTTTCTAAGACAAATGTCTGACTCATATCACGTCACTGGCAACTGATTGTGCACACTCGCTCACGTTTGCGGTCACCCGCTATTACGGATTACCTACTCTATGATATGTTGATTTGTATTATTGTTTATGATTGAAATTATAACGGGCTGTTGAGTTAATATTGCAGTTTAAGATCCGTATCGTAATCCTTGCAGACGTGTATGCACGTTCGTTTGTTTGTACAAGCCTTAATTGAAATTCATTTTGACAGTTTACACTAATTGTTTTAGAAAAGTTGAAAGAATAGTTTCAACTTATTGTTATTTAAATAGTGGAGACGTTACGTAAGTTTCGTGTAACCTAATAATGTATCTACTTGCATGCTAGTATAGATATTTGATCTAGAAAGTAATGCTCAATTTAAAAGAGTAGTCGCTGGAAAGTTGCAGTATGCTAAAATAAAATGATAGCTTACCTTAGGCCGTTTTGGTGCTGTACAAAGTATAAGCTGGTAGCGATTTAAACAAAAAAATACTGATTTTATTAGGATTTATTTCAGACTGTCTTACTTCAATACATTTGTTTTTAATTTACGTTAGATACCTAAAAGTTCTTTTTTTAAATGCTTCAGTGGATTACTTGAATATTTAGTCGTTTTTTCTTCCCGTCACTGTAAATGTCATATTGCTTAAAATCCTTTTGATACGATGTGAAGGCTTTAACAAAACTCCATCAAATACCTTAATAATGACACGATGAATGCCAAAACATGAGTCCGGCAAAAAATGCTCGGTCGAAGGCTCCGTGGGACCATGAGTGACATACAGGACTATGCTCGCCGCGGGGGTCGCATCGCACTAACATTTTTAATGTTCTCGCACTCCATCCAACCTACCTGACCGTGTGTCAGACAGGTGGAATTGTTATAGCTTCGGAAGGACGGGGTTCGATTCTTGAGGTGAATTTTAGAAAGTTCGTGTTGACCAATGTTGGGCCTGATATGGACATATGGATAGATAAGAGTTTAAACTTCATTCAAGTTGAAATCGAAAAGCTTATGAAAAAAATCCTACCAATAGTCTTCCTACGATAAAAGATCGATTATTTTTTTGCCTTACTCACTTTCCCTATAAATAAGATTATACCCGCGGGCTACTATCAATCAAAAACTTACTGAAAAACCTTCACAAAAACATTAGAAAACTTAAACAAATATCCACTTAAAGCAAGTGACGCTACGGAGGGGTAGAGCGGGCCAGCAGCGCCCGCGCACCGCTCGCTTCTCTTTTATTGCATTTCCATAAACACGGACCCTTTTTTCATCCCACGGTCTCTACCAGGAAAAAAATACACTTTTGTCAACGCCTTGATTGATATGGTAACCCTCCCTTGTTTTAGCAATAACCCAAAGACTTTAGTTTTGTTTTTTTCTACATCGCTTCGTACATTTTTATTTGCTACGTCGAACAGGTTTGACATATCACTAAATTTTGTAAGAAAAATTACTATTCTCAGGATTTTATACCGGTGGCCGGGGTGTTATAAATTTTGGAGTTTTTTTTTCACCTGACTCACCGTTCATTGTGTTTGTTGGAATTGAACGTTTTTGTACGTACTTTTATAGTTTTTTTGTACCTGTTCTAGGCGCCAGTGGCCATGACATTTATGGTCAGGATATTGGGACACAATTAATGTTGATATTAATAACGAGGAAACAGACATTGTGGGGGCCATAAATTCTAATGATGGAGTGCATCAGAGAAACATGCTCATTTCTTGTCAAAATATCGTTTGACATTTTTTGTTGGCCATTATTTTGTTTGTTTTGTCTTTATTCAGGCTAACTTTGAGTTTGACTGAAACTGCTGAAGAAAATGAATTATCGTCACCCTTCGTGGATGTTCCATCAATATCTTAAAGCTACTTACATTACCCCACTCCACCTGCAACAAAAGTCAACGATACAGTTTCATTAGCGTAACCAATATCATGTTTAGTCGGCATCGACTATCGATTTATCGAATAAGGGTTTGTGTAATCGAATCAGGCAGTCGAGTAAATGGCGATCGATTGTAAACGAGAGTGCGCGCCCGATTTCACGCGGCGAAGCGGGGAGAATCGATTCCTCGGTCTGAACGTGCCTCCATTCACGAGCAGGGCCGGTAACTAGGCCTGCACATGTCAAGCTAAAAGAATACACACTAATACCTACCGCCTTTTTAATTAAAACGATATAATTTATAAACAGAACGTCCAGCTCCGTAATTAATGGCCATTGACTAGAGAATTTCACTGCAGTTTTTTTGCAAGTGACTCATTCTAATTCAAAACGGAATGTGTCTGCAAATGAAATGATAATGTTTATACGTCTTTAAAGCTTTCAGTAAAACCTATCTAAAAAGCTCAAAGAGCACAGCACCTTCTCTTAATGTTCTCCAGCTTGACATTCGGCATTATTAATGTTCAGTGGCATAATAGCTTAATAAAAGCTGTATTGCAGTTAAAAATGAATGATTCTCTTGTTACACTAATCGTCTCGCGGCTTCGCTGTTATTTATCAGTAGCTGCTGGCTGCCGGCAGACGCGAGACGTCCCCAATGATTTAGAGCCTCAAATTGCACGGCGCGGGATTACCGGGGCAATCATCTCGATTTAACATCATGTGCAATCAACACTTCTATACCTTTTGTAAGCGAAGCAGGTAGGTGTCTTGTTTGTAGGATGCAGAACTTTAATTAAAAATAGTACTCAGAATTAAATTAAATTCCTCTGAAAAATATTAAACAAATCAATCCGCTTAGAACATTAAAATCTAACATGTATTTAGATGTTATCTCACACTCTAATAATAAAAAACACGCCTGTGAACAAGTGCTTAATCGTTCGCGATTAATCGTTGAAAAAAATCTTATCCGTGAGTGTCAAAAATTCGTCACTAGCTTTTTGTTAGTCGTCCAGCAATTAAATGCATTAAGCAATCGCTTGAATGGCACAACGGACAAGCAAACTACCGTATTACGTTATAATCTGGACTAAGCCTCGGGTGGACTGACAGACGGGTAAGTGCTGCTACCGAACGTGACGCAAGAAAACAAAACCAAAACTCGATGTAATAAATAATGCGATGCGCCCGGGCCTATTGACTTCCTCTCCACAATTAACATAGCAGGAAGCGCGGGCTGTCATTAACCCGTCAGCGCGCACCACCAACAACTGTTCCAAAAAGCATTACTCGAATCACAGTTTACGTTCACCGCCAATATAATTAGGATCCGAATGCTTTATAAATACAAATAAATAAAAGTAGCGGTGCGAGGTGGCAACCCGCAATTTACTGTGCGTTCGGCGAGTGCGGCGCGCTCAAATTGTCGGGTGGCGCACTGGCGCGATGGCGGTGTGCCGGTGTCTCCCTGACTAATGACGCCACTCCCGAACAATGCCAACACCGTGTTATAAGCATATTTAATAAGTTCGCTTTTCAATTATTGATATCTGCAACATATGCCGCGGGACACGAAAACCTCTGTTTTGATTTTATTCATCCACTTTAATTGTACGTTTTATAATGTTATTTATCAATGTGAAAAATCGCTACAAATTAATCTTGGTGTGCATTCGAGTTTGCGTTGTATCTCGAAGCGCGTATAATTCCATTTAACTGTATTCGCGAAACGTTAATGCTGGGTTAGGCGAGTGTTTTGTCAACGTTGTAATGTCGTCCCACGCGGCCGGGGTACAAGCCACCGGGACCTACTTGGGGTCTCCGGTCACTTCCGTGTCTCGCTACTGCTCCGCTAAATGGAACAAACGACACTCCCGCCGCCGGTCAAATTAGAATCTGATAGTTCGCTCCCGCTCTTATTGGTGACAGTTATATGTCGAATAAATTATAATAAGGTCCTTAACCTGGTCCCAACCATTTTTAGACAATGCATCTATTCTGAAGCAAGTGCTTCAATAGAAACAAACATTCTAATGGAGCAAGTCTCATCAATCAGGATGATATGAAAAGTTAACGCTACTATTCTAACGGTTAATCTTAATAAAATGAGAGCAGCGCGGTAGTGGCAGGGTTAATACTGGCATTTATTATGGAGAACATTGCGCGCCTAGATGGTTTTATTATGTAAGAAAACCTAACTGTAGAATTCTGTAGATGATTCATGCGGTAGGTACATAAGTATAATAAATCTATAATTTACCAGTATACATGTTTATAAATACGATTCAAGTTTCTGTGAAGAACGCTAAATCCTCGATAACTATTAGTGGGATTGCTGTGCCTTTTATTTTATGATTCGTATTGTGAAGCGGTTGTACACTGGCTTTCAGTCGTCCGCTAAATAAAGGTCGTTGCATACAATACATTTGTATGTATCGCGCGATCGCGGCGGATCGCGTAATTGACGCAATACGATATTATCCGCGATGTAAGATCACGCATCGCGATGCGATAGCCTTATCGACTGTGACAGTATTTACCCGGGAATTGTTTAATGAGCTTCGGATTAGCATAATTGTTTTTATTACTGGTTCTACTGTATTTTGGGTAACAGTATGCATATATATGTCATATTTAAATGCACGATAGTTGGTGTCGTTTAAATTTGGTTTACAATGAAAATAACTCTCTAAATCATACATGAAGCCGTCAAAACCACGCCCCTGAACACGTTAAAATAAACGCCAAGAAATAGGCTCTACAATTAAAACAGGTCGGTGAGCTAATATCTCTAATACGCGTATGTTCCACCGCGTGGAAGATGGACGGCTACTATGTATAGAGTGATCATTGTCCGAGCGTGTTAAAGACCGGTTGGACGGCGTCGTAACGAGCGTTTCGTATACAATAGACCTTTTAGCGTCATGTGCTCGGACGTCAATCGCGCAAGACGCGGCGTGTCGCGTCGCGTCCGCGGCCGAGCCAGAGCCTTATTGTCTTTCCCCGATGTTCTATCTCACCTACAGTTACCTTTAATCAGTCTCGTGAAGTTTCTTGTGCTCTGATACTAAATGACGAATAGCCGACCTATGCCATGAACGTAAAACTTATAGACGTTTCTAAACTTGTTTCGTTGCGCATTTCTTGCGTTTCATAATCTAGGCTGCGCTGGATAGAAATAACTTATGAATATTAATTTTGCTATCTAGACTCATCTGTAAAATATTTCTTGAAATTATGTATCGGTTATAGTAATAAACAAAGCTTATGATGTGATTCCAAAAACATTATTTTGAAATGTCATTGGAATGTTAGCGACGACTAAACGAATAAATTTTAAATCAAAAGCTCACAAATAAAATTAAAAGCCCAACAAAGGATCACACGATAAACAATTATAAAAATATCCGTATTAGGTACGAGACTCGGTTACAACAACTATGATAACAAAAAACAAGTCGAGTCAGTCCGATTCGTATGAAAATAAAACACATCGGGGACTGACGTGCGTCCGGCGTCACTTAGCAGCGCTGGAATGATGTGACAGCCCTTGCCGAACCGAATACCTTTTTTATATTTAAAATTAAAAATAAAACGAGAAAATCAACAAACTTTCTGAATCTGTTCCATTGTGTTCACGTTTTGGAAAAATTTAAATGACCGAGCGCTGGCCGCTTTTTTGAGAATCGGAATCTCGAATTCGGCGTTTAAATACATACGGATTCGCGGTTTAGCGCCATGTTTTTTCCATTTTCTGCACATTTTGGCGCGCTGAATGCGACGCGATGCGGTAGATTTTGCGCGATTAAACGCGGGAGGTCGATAGAATAAGTTGTTAGTGTTAACGATCTAAATCGTTCGCAAACACCTCAGCTGATGTGATTTTATGTGGATTATAGCGGTTACATGCTGTTAAAACTGTCGCAGGGATGAAATAGATAGTTTTTATAAGCGCTGTCGTAGTTGCTGTTCAGTGGTCACTTGTCGGTGCTTAAGCTGAGAATTAAAGAGTTGAGCCATATTGAATTCTGGAACAAATAAAACGTAATAATGTGTTGTTTAATGGATGATCGTTTTTTCGTGGTGCGTCGGCATTTGAGAGGCGTACGGAGCATCGATCGCAGATATTTAGAGTGGCAATATGAATGTATTTATTCAGAGCTGAGGGCGGCCTCCGCCTAACAATGCTACGCTTGTCGCTGCCGCCACGCCGCTCTCTCAGGGCTGGCTCAACAAGTTTCACAACATGCGGGCTTGTTGTTGCGAATAATGGGGCTGAAGTACCAAACAAACTGACTGAAATAGGCTTTCAACACCCTACTTTTACAGTCAACTTATTCTCATTTACTAAACAAGTCAGCCCATGTTCATTACTTAGTAATCATACTGCCGTAGAATTTCTTATAAATGCGATAATTTAACATAATTGCCAAAGCAAATTCCAATTAACACCATTAACCAACCTGACCACACAATTACATACGTTCTGACAACTGCATTTTTTCCCTTAAATACGTCTGGCAACCCTAAGTTATACGTCAGTGAATCAAGGGCTGACACCGCAGCTTGGTGGTCCGCGCGTCACTGAGCGCGCGTGCGCCGAGACTTCGCGTGTATTTCAACCCTAAACATTTACATACAGAGCCCCACATGTAGACCAACAATTGTTTTCATACCAATCATTAGCCGTAAGTATCTAGAAAGATGTTACTGAAACATAATTTTAAGACTAAAAAAGTTCATGTTCAAATGTATGGAAAACTGAAGTCATTTGCTTGTTCGTAAGCTGTGTATGGTAGTAACAAGGTCTATTAAAGTAATTAATCG
The DNA here is from genome assembly GCA_947386135.1 of Melanchra persicariae. NCBI lineage: Eukaryota > Metazoa > Arthropoda > Insecta > Lepidoptera > Noctuidae > Melanchra > Melanchra persicariae. The sequence goes on along the minus strand of OX376650.1, from coordinate 7,292,116 downwards.
TTTGGTACATTTCTGCAGCAGTCCGCATGTGTACGAGCATATCTCGCGGCGCGGGCGCTCCACTTTTGCTCATTTTGCACCCGTTTCCCATTGTGTTTACCGCTTTTACCATTGTTCGGGGGCCCGGGGCCCATATAAATTGGACCGCGACGTTCTACACTCGTGACAGGTATATTTGAGTCGTCGATTTCGGCCGATAATTAATCCGTATTGTTAACTGAAACAGGCCACCCTTGTTTACCAATCGAACATCCCGACCCTTTGTCCTGTTACCATACTTTTAATTTGTGCATCCTTTTTGTTTCTCCTTCTGAATTCATAATGCCTCTATATAAATCTAAGGAATTTAATACGCCAATAAAACGCCAATAGGCGTACGTGAAATAAAGAATACGATTGCAATTAGAGTTTAATTAAAACTGATGTATTCCGCTATTCGCACAGAATCAAATTTTATGAATAGGATGAGCATGCGATGGTATGGTATAAACTACAACATAAATTGAATAACACCCCTTCTTTTAAAGTTCTGTGCGAAAAAATGTTGGAGTAAACGAAGTCTAATGTTTCGCTCATTAATTGGATAGTGAGGTATGTGTGCGAGCGAGCTCACGTGTTGTGCCGCAAAAACTGAAAATGTGTTCGTTTTTTTTGAAACAAATAAACATTATGTTATTCGAATGTCATTTCACGGTCATTTGGGGCACGCGGAGGTTGATTTAATTAATTATTATTGTATTAGCGAACGAACAACGAATACTGGCACGAGTATCCTTTTTTAATGAAGTTTAAAGGGCCTCGAATTAATTGCAATTCAGGAATAAGCAGTTGAGTAATTGTTGCGCGGACGCATTAATTTGCTCTATTTGTCTTCACATTGTTGTCTGATAGTGTAATAATTTATTGGGTAATTTACAGTGACCTTTGTAATAAGTCCGGTGTTACATTTGTTATATAAATACCATTATGGTAATCGGGAGTTAACTAAGTCACGGGAGCACGTTTGGCCTCGGGAAAGTTAACATTTTAATAAACTGTTATTATCGAGTACCGCATATTTTTCCTATTTGGAAACTGCATTTTCGAAAACAAAATTGTTACTTTAAAAGTTTACGTGTCTATGAGGCTCATGAATTTATTCCTTCAGCAATCTGATAGTAAATCTTTTCCAAAAAAAGTATTTAATATCCTTAGATTATATTTTTTATAATATTTATGTTGGGTATCATAACTTTTATAGTTATAGAGACATTACAAGCTTTTTTCATGTTTATAAATCAATTAAGTAGTAATTATTAAAAAAAAATCCACCATGTAGGTCACCAGTTAACTTTGCAATTATTATAGCAATTATCTTGTACTTACCGTAATTGGGGTGTTATTTGCGTGTATGTTTTCTTAATAAAAGTGCATTGGTTTTACTAGATAATGTTGACAAGATAAATATTTAATTAATTGAATGTCCTTGTCCATGTATTTTTTCCTGAATTGCTTCGTAGTGCGACATAAATGTTATCTGAAATTATATTAGTTAAACAGTGAATATATTGAAAATCTTGAAAAATAAAAACTATTCAACAATTTTACATTTTGTCTTACATCTAAGTATACAATAAAGTAGGTCAACGTACAATCAACAACGTTTCCACATATTACTAAGTATTATTTATTTACATACCTACAGTATGGGCGAAAGGTAAGGCTAATTTTAATATTATACTAAATTATTAAAAACTTAATATTTATATAAATATTATAAGATAAGCAACAACAACACCGGACATCCTGTACATTTTCTAGATCATACAATTCCCATAGTTACAAGGCAGTTGTAATATATTATAGGCCTTTTCCTTGAGGCTATAAGTCAGTAACTAACTTATTTAAATTATAATTTATTATTGTGCTACTGCATGGCTAGTTTTTTGAACACAAATTGAAAACCTGTTAGGAATCGAATTTTTAATTTTGGTCAAGAAATATCTAGGAAAGGTACCTAGTTATACTGCACTAAAAATGATAGCAGTTCAAAATTGTTTATATTATAGTAAATATACAACCAAAAGCTTTATGCACATATGTATAAGTTAGTTATAATAAAAAAATAAGAAAGAAAGCAAAAGAGTGAGTGAGAACAAAAGAGATCTTCGGTTTAGGTACTAAAAAAACAACAACACAACAACACTTTTAAATAAACATTTTCAAGAAATAACAAAAAAATATATATTCGATATGCACCCCACACGATTTTATGACTAAAACAGAACCGTTCACGATATTCGCTTACCAACATTAACTACAGATTAATTCGAAGGCACCTGTCCAAAACAAATACGCGTGCCGATCGTCACCGCTAGCCAGTATTAATATTGGATGTAAGCCGCACTAAATGGGAGCGATAAACCAAAATGCCATCCACCTTGGCCGACCTCCGGCACCCACCTGCCCTTGTACCCTGCCTACCTTTCTACAACTTACGACGGCACTAAATCAGCCGAGGAGCCTATGTACTATTGTGACGACATTTAAAAAACAAATGAATATCGAAAGAATTGGATTGGAATATTTTTGAAATAAATTCTTGTCTCTGGCCAGTTACACGTCACCTCTTTGGTTCTATGCGACAGAGTATCGCAAAGTATTGATAGTAGAAAATGAGTCTAAATAAGAGACCAAACGTTTCTCATAACGAAAATTGCAATATCCTATTTATTTAACAAAAATTGTCTGCATCCAAATTTCGACACTGCAAATTGCATTTTGTAGTCCTTTCAAATAGAAAAAAAAAATGAGCCGAAGCGACTGAAAGAAAGAATGATGATACTGATCATTAGACATATGTCCATTCTCCGTTAGGATGCAACACATACATACGTGTATAATTATATGCTAACGACTAATTCCACACTATCTTTACGACTTTCTAGGATTTTCTTCGTAGAAAAACAGCTGCTTCGTTTAATTTACTCACAAGTTAAATAAAACCACGTTACAACAGAAATACTAGGACATCAAAATCCTGTTCATTCATCATATTTAACGAAACATGCAGTAGCTTTAAAACATTAACATAAAGCCGGGTCGGATCAATAAATTCAATACAAATGTGTTTATTAACTACTATATTTTATCGTTATGTTGGCAACGTTTTGTTGCACTCCAAATAAAGCGGTTTATTGAATTATTTATCAATTAACACTACCGCGGTTTTGATATTTAATCGATTAATAGATAAAAGCTTATCGTGTTGATAAGAATGCTAAATTACTTGTGTGTACTTCGCCCACTAAGATTGATGTAGTAGATTTTAATAGGAATATGGCAATCTTAATAGGCCTAGTGATATTTCATTGAACACAATATTATGTAAGACTGTATTGCAGAAGAAGCTGACCATTTTTTTAGGATTATATAGGAAAGAGTGAATATGATTTATTGATACAGTAAATCGTATTCTTATTTACCTAGCTGAGATACTCGTGTATTGACCACTTTTGTAGTTGCTCAAAGTCATTAGATCAAATACAAATACGTACTTAATACACACTGTGTGTGTATTGTGATCTTTCTCAATCACTTAAAATTATGCTGGGAGAAAACTAGACTCAACAATTCAACCTAGCCTTTACACTGCTAAATATTTTGTTTACCTATTATGATGTTTGTTGTACAATAAAGTATTAACAATACCTAACTAAATAAGTCCTACTTTCAAAAGAAACTTAAACTCACTGCCTAGCTAACCAAACCAAAAAAAAACAAACAAACCAAAAAAAGGAACCTCACTTACGCACTGCTCACCGTCGGCAAAGAGAATGATTAAAAAAGTACACTTATCAACATTATGTCTACCCGATGAGCTGTCAGGAGTGTCAGGAGTGAAGGCTACCAACCGACAGCAGCTCACGTGGAAACCATGACCTTGGGGTTAAGCCGCAATGGTGGGGTTAACTTTTGATATGGGTGAATTAGTGGTGGGTGCTGATTTTGAGGTTATGGGTCCAGAAAATTTTGAAGGTACTCGGAAAATACTGATTTGGACACTGGGAGAGTACGAAAATATAGTAATTTGGGTATACTACTGTAAGCTTTATTTTTAGGTTAGGTAGTTAAGAAAGCTTGGTCACTGTTGTTAGATGATGATTGTAGCCGAATGACATAAGGTCAATAAACGTTGCCAACTTTTTTTTGTGGAGACTTCTTTGATATAAGACTAGCCTAGCATAAACACTGACTGCTTATTTGGTTATGATTTGACTGGAAGCGAATTCCAACTATTTCCAACATAGTTGGGAAAAGACTAGGCCGCTGATGGAGGCTCTCTTTTTACGGTCTACGTAGTAAACACGTTTATCGTAGAACTTTTTTCTATTTTCAACGAGTCGTATCCTCATCAACCAACCTCAATTATGTTAACAAAAACATTAAATTATTACCATTCTTACCCAATTACAATAAGTTTATTAGAAGACATGAGTGGAACTAAAATTTGACACGACGTAGCAGTGTGGGACCGAGTTTAATGCTTGTCTACTTTGATCGCCTCACATGTTACGTGTGACGTTTGTGTTCACATTCCAGCTGTGAGAACCGATTACAAAGAGTCAAAAGGCCTCCCGTAGACTCTCCGAGCCTTCACCGTAAACCCCTGAGAAAACCTTTTGTATCAAAATACAGGCTCAACAACATTCTGCAATAAATTTAGCGAGATCGATTGAAGCACGTAATGATCTCGTCTCACCCGAGATCGAATGTTATCATTTCTCGTTAAAAAATGATCCAATTAAAAGGTCCCGCAGCTTCAATAAGTTACCGAAAGCGAGTTTAAAATCTCTCGCACACCCATTGTAATAACGCATGCGCCCTCAATATTAAATTTTAACAAGGTATTAATTAAAAAAACTAAAGCGAAATATCTTTAAATTTTCTCAGGACGCGCTCGCCCCCTCGTGTTATTTTATTTTTAATTCATTTTATTCGGCGCTGGTCGAGCGGTTCGGTACGCCCACCGGTGATTTAAAATTTTGATTTATCGGCGCGGGCGCAGCGCGGGAGAGTGCCTAGCGCGCATGCGCCCGCCTGCCGTAATTATAAATATGACGCGGTGCTAAACTGTGCGAACTGACCCGCCGACCCTGCGAGCCGCGTTCGCACTCCTGCGCAGTGCAACGTGCGTACTCACATCTAGCTTGTGTTTTATCAAAACGACCCTTAACATAAAGTGTTAAATCAGATAAACCGACGATTCAATCTAAGAACGCCTTTACAAGCTTTTGTTTTAAGCATTGCAGTTTAGTTTATTTTTGTTTTACAACATGTTAACGCACTTTGTTGTTCGAATTGGATGTTCATTTGCACATTTTCAAATACTGCGTACAATTTCTATACAAATGTCAAATCATCAAGAAGGTGAACCTGTATATTGAGGGGATTGCGAGGGGCAGCTGCCATCGTATTTACGACTTCCACAGGCGCTGGCGCAGCTTTACTACACAACCCGGGGCATTCGCTCACTTGCACTGTTTTATGCACCTGTTTCACTTGATTAATTGCTACAACCAATCGGCCTGTCATATAATTGTATCATTATCTACACGTTAAGAAAGAACACTTTGATGTGAAATGGTTTTTTGAAGAACCACTGCTGCTGTATTACTATTTTTTACGATGACAGCTTGAATTTATTCTCGGTATAATTCAAAAGCTTAATGAAAGATACATATTTATTGCAAATCCTAGGCAACAGGTGACCTTAAACTCATTTAATAAAAATAGAAGCCATTTCAAGTCATTTATTACTGTTTCGTAAATTGTTCTAATGACCCAGCAGTATCAACGACTTTGTCTGCAGCAACTCTTTACCTAACAATGGGCTATTACCGACAACTGTTTTTCTATTGTAATATCACGTCTAAGCCGTATTACTTCGTTAAAATATTCATCTCATTTCATATTCAACAAATATGAATTACGTCATTTCGAATAAGTGTTTGCTGAGCTAAATCAAAGCTCGAACGACAGTCGTGAAGCCTACATTCGGGTATTACATTCCCGAACAGTTTTCCAGCTGGGTGTATAAGAAACACGGTGTTCGAGGATGAGATGTGAGATGCGCGGCACGGTGGTACACGGAATTCTGTGTGTGTCAGTTTTGAAAACGCCCGCAGTGTCCTTTGCCATTCAATGCAAATTCGTACGTTATAAGAAGCGTTTCGAGGTAGAATTACTAGCGTTTAGTCGCCTCCAGGACATAATTCCCGAGTTACTTTGTAATTTCACAGGACTGACGCCTTGTTCATGTAATTTAGAAGTTGCCTGTAATTTTTTTTAAGTGTTACACCTGTCTTTTTATATGAGGTAACGTTTAACTTGTGGCGTGCTAACTGAATTATTAGATTATGTAAATGTGGTGTGTTTTCTGCGGTTTTTAATGAGTATTTTATGATGAATGGGAAGTGTGATCATGTGTGAGAGAATTGTGTGAGCTAGTTAGCTACCGAACGTGCTAATGAAAGGGGTATAAACAAATGAGTGCTGCCTTCTGTGGTGAAACGACCTAATAACAAAGATACTTATAACCTGAAATTAGTAATTTATCGCTTTGAGAACTGCCTACTAATTTATGAAACAAGGCTGCAAGTAGCTCATCACAATAGTTTATTGAGAACGGATCTTAAAGCTCACGACCTATCGATTGGAAGTTTAAAACCTTGCCGCTGGGCTTCTACATCACGTAATAGGTTCCCTGAGATAAACTGGTATCTATAAATTACTAACAATAGTACCTATTAATATAGTAGCAGATGTAAATAGATATCATGTTAATTTTATGCAACTCAAAAAAGAAAAAATAACATCCGATCCTAAACTGCTTTGTTTCATAGAAAAACTCATTAGGACTTAAACTCTTGCTTTTTTTTATAAAATTATCATAGTTATGTGCCAAAAAATGCCACTTATAATGTCAATGTTTAGCCAAATATGCTGATTGTTAGTGATATACGATTATATCTCTGAATTACTGACATTCTCATTCAATTTATGAACGCAGTTTTCTGACACACACTCACACATAAAACACGTGTCTATGAGTTTGTGTGTGCAAATCCTACGAAATTCAAACACACACACTCACAAACCTACCTACCTACTTAGCTCTTATATTGTGTGCAACATGTAGGCAGTTAAGACAATTTGTAATAGAACACAACTAAAATTACTTATGTTAGATCTTTATCAGCATTGTTTTGTTAGGTTCAGGCTATAAATTTAACCAGCTATTAACATGTATATCTATCAAGTATCAAGATTAGGCCTTCACCCGGTGACACTGTAGGTACGAGTGCATATGATGCACCGACGCCTGCGCAGCTGTCATCCATCTTGGACGCTCCCGCGCACATCCTTCATTCATGTTTAGTAGAAGATAGCGAATAGGTTATTTTGTTTGACGTTTGTCATTATCGTGTATGGAATGGATGGGCTCGTGGATGAGGGATTGAGTTTATTAATAGTTTTAGCGTAATAAAGTAGCGAATTATGCAATAGTGGTATAGGCACATTTGAACCTAACCTCCTTATTTATTCTCGCGAGTAGAGTTATGCCCCAAAAATATATGGTTAAACCGAAGTTACAGTTTTATAGGATTTACTCTGGGTTTTCTTGTCGTAAATAGTACATTTTCTACAGTTTGATTCAAATCACAGCATTTGAACTGTCTTTTAAACACACAGCTTCTAAAGGAAAACAGGTCACTCGGGTCAACCAGAGAGGAAAACATTATGGGTTAGTTACCTTTCTAGCTGGGCTTAAATTAGGCAAGAGGTCGGTCGGTGGAGAGGTATGTGCCGTTGTAATTTCTAAATCTAATCATTTACTGCTCATTATTATAATACTTTGTCGGTAAAGTAAATTATGTGTAGGTGAAATTTTATTGGAGCTCCACCTCCATGTAGATTTTTATAAATATAAGGTGTTTAAATAAAAATTTCATACTTATCTAATTAATTTATTCCACACGTTGAATTGATTTTAAATAGTTTACCTGCTGTGCTAATGGGACGTGGTGTGGTGTGACTCAATAGCAGTGGCATAATGTAAAGTATCGATCAATGTTGAAACAAGATAATTATTGCGTTTGATACTGCCCATCTAATTGTAAATGACATAATCTTCGCATTGCGACTTTACGCCTTCATTATATTCATGATGCTGTCCGTTCTAGGTGTCAGACATATAAAATACCTATTTATCTTGAAATCTTAACTAGGATGTTTCTATTATTGAGCTCAAATAAGGATGCACGAGATTTGGCAGCATCAATGAGGCGGAGCGTGATGTCGGCGTGTCGATTACGAGGCGAATGTATCTCGATGGTAATCTCAACGAGCGACTGGCGGTTTGATGTGTCAATCCGAGCGAGCGTCGATCGCTATCAGCCGATAGCTCCTATTGGGCAACCGCCACGCTTTGTTATCCTAACGGACTTATAAAATTCGACGGCCCATGAACAGATACCGGGCGGACAATACCGGCCGCCTTTCCAATAAATATTTCCGTGAAGCCTCAATTTACATAGACAGCCGAGCGCGACAATTAAAGGTCTCGAATGAGTTTCACGCGTCCTATTTCTGCTTGTAGCACGGCAATCGAGTACGCGGCCGGCCGGCGCTACGATCCGCACACAAATAAATCGTTAAGCGAATTTCCCAACATGGCTTCCGCGGATACGGCCAATGGGAGGCAGGGGGCGGCGCGGGGCGGGGGCGGCGCGGTGCTGCATCTTCGTGTGAAAATTTAAAAAATTACGAGCATCGCTTTTATTTTTATGACCGCTTCGACGATGCTCGCAGACGCCCGCCACCGACGTGATAAACTTCCACTGAGACACGATCGACAACTTGTAAATTACTTTATAGCTGTACACACTATATTCCTTCACTGAAATTACTTGTCTGCCGAGTACAATCAACGTTGACTTTCTATTGCAGACTGTACTTACATGAATCAATCATCAGCAAACACATTTACGTCACAGTCTACGCTTTCAGTCTAGCCTTTTATGTATATTAGATACTTCAAAAGATATTTAATCATCCAACGCCACCAAGAATGTTTGTAGTTTATGAATAAATAGGTACGATAGCAGCCTCAAAGAACCTACACAACATCAAAGTTGTGTCGACCCCCGCTCTATTCCGAGAGCCCTTCCGTCTGTACGTGGGCTCCTATGTGACCGACGCACACCACCGCACTGCTATTACATTTACATTACTACACGGCTGAAACTATCGTGGTGTGAGTGAACACGATGAAAATCTTTATTTTCACGCTCTATCTCTCTTTATCTAATCGCCCCGGTCAGATAAGGACGGAGCGCCGGAAAAACTGGCGCGGGGCGAGGGGTAAAGGCTACATCGATTCCGCGCTTTCACTGCTAGGGGCCGTGTAAACCTTTAAAAACATTGCTTTTGCCGCGCGATTGTCATCTCTAACTTTATATGTTTAAGAGGAAATTTTCAGTGCGGTGTCGGGCCCGGTAAATGGATTGCCTCCCCCTTGGGGGTTCTCATAGTGGGATCTAGATGGTGTAGATATGCTGATAGGCGGTGGAGTGTGCGCGCGATGTGACTGCGTCTGTCTGTGTGTGTGTGTGTGTGTAGCGCATAGCTTTGTGTTTTCCGGCTACAAAATCGTGTAGGTATGTACTGTAAGAGGGCTGCTTCCGGGCTGGATAAATTTTGCTTGTGTTAGCAAATATATGAGGGGACGTAGTATCCCTTTTTGCAATATAATTTTACGTTGTAGCGTAGATAGGTAGATAGATTAGGCAAGACGGAGGCTGTGATTTGATTTGATTAGGAGGTGTTTGCAGTAGGCAGGGGGAGATAACGCTGATTGGATCGCTCGGGGGCACGGCTTTATGGAAATATGTTTTTAATGTGGGTGGTTTATTGAATTAGCGGGAGTTAGTGTGAAGCGACGCGGGAGTAATCCGTTTGATGTGTCGTTGTTGATAATTAGCTTGATGTTCAATGGCTCCGTAATATAATTTAGATATTTAATACGTGCCCTAATCACGTAATCACTTTCTAACCACAGGTATTTTGTTTGGAATGTTGTTTTAATAAAGCAGCTGGTGCCTATGTAAAGTTTAGAAGCACGAGAAATTGTTCAAATTGGGTACTATTGTGCAGTGTCCACTTAACACGGTCAGCTTACATCTTTATGCTATAATTCCGCTTGTAAAAGCACAAAAGCGATGTTTTTGTTCGCGTCACATTCACAATAGAGTCCTCTGTTGTCACAGCTCTTAAGTTTACACTACAGTGGAAATTAAAGTGGCCAACAATATGTACTGTCTGTTCGTGATGCTTTTTATCTTTGTCGGCATTTGTTTGGTATTTTTTTGGCGTGTATGTAAGATATCGATCCAAGAGGAATGTCGTTGACAGTGAAATGGGTTTAACAATTAATAAACCTCTCTGATGTAGAGGACAAGTGTTCGAATACTCCGCATTCTTTGTATTTTATTTAGCCGTATCGTTTTCAAGTGGCCGAGCTATGTAATCATGGAGGTAGCTATGATTAATCACTGCAGTGTACGCATTCAGATTCAGATGAAGATTTTCTATCAGAAAAACAATACATTTTATCGTCTATAATAAACAAACCTTTATTTTATTCTGGGTCATCCAAATACGGCGTTTTCACTGGCAAGGTCCGCGCAATAAAAAATGACCCAAATAAAAAATAATCCGACTCGTAAAATTTACGACTTTTTCCAGCCATTTCAGCGTTTGAGGAGAGAAAGTAATTCGTCCATAAAATTACGAGTAAACAGCCGTTTTTCCACTGAAATAAAGCGGGGGGTGACTGGTGGGGCCTGTTATGGCTTGACTCCTGTAATCGGCTTATTTGAACCCCTCTGATTTGACCCCCTTATCCCCTGGGATCATGCGTGATGCACCAACAGTTATAACTTGATGGGAACTCTTATCTCGCTTCACATAATCGGATTCTGGTAATTGAGTTGTAAACTAGTGCAGTTAATTTTGATATTAAGCTGATTTGAGTTACGTAGTTATATTTGCATAGGTTGGATGGACATACTACACTGTTCTGTGTAGTTGATTTAAGCTAAACCTACTCGTGGAAGGCCCGGATATCTCTTCCAACAGAAATCTCATACTGATTAGGTACAATCAGAATACAATGGTATACCTACTGTAGTAAACAGTTTGAAAAGGCTGACCAGTAGAATTGTAACATACTCACACAATTTATTTCTTCAAGGTTCTTAAAGGTACCACCACCTACAGAGCACTTTGTACCACAGAATTGACAAACCTAGGTCTTATTTTAGCCTTTCCGTTTTTATTAAGACCAACATCCATCTTACGACATCACATCTGTCACATTGCAACATATATTTATATTTACTCAAAGCTTCTCTCAATATACCAAGCAAACAAGCAAAATAAACAAAAAAGTAAGCTCGTATGTCACAAATGGAACTTTAAGTTTACAGTGAGAAGAAAAAGTGTGTGTTATAGGCTCGGCTAATATGGCCAGTCTAATCTTATGCGGGCACAAAGGAGCTGCCATGACACGGCAGATATTGACGCAAACCATTTAATATTTAGGTATTCCAATATGCAAGTACTGACGCGTGGAACGGTGGTTACTGGAAATATTTTTCATTTTTCGTTTATTTAAAATGAAAAAGAAACGAAACTAATCACGAATGATTAATAAAAAAATTGAATAGGAAAAAATATCCTAATTCAGGGAAAAATTATGAGAAACCTACAATATTTATGACGTCTAAAAATTTAAAATATAAAATAAACTGTTAAAATTATTGTGAGGTAGTACCTTATCTATAACACTGCAATAAAAGTGCCAAGGGCATTAAGATTAGGGGGAAATTTTCACTAACATTCTCAGAAAAGTTTGTTAAATGAAAATGTATGTTGTATTAATGGATGTCTATCTTAAAGATAAAAATTGTAATCAATTACATTACATTAGTTGCATGAACACGATTTACAAATCAGTTCTTTTATTTTACAAGATTAAATATTATTAACGGTTCAGCAAAGGCCATGAAAAAGATAATGATATCATAAAATCAAAATTGTGTTGGGAATTGATAAAATGATTGAATGTCACATTATCTCAGAGATAATGCTTATAGTGGATTAAAAATGGTCTATATAGCTTCACTGATTTGGTATTGCGCAGTAGGTACAATACCTACATGTTTGGTCGTTGAATATTCGGTGTGTGAAGCCTTCTGTGCCCGGCTGTACCGATGGCTGAGGCCGACACAGTCACTTACGATATTAAACCGGACAATACAGCGCGGTGCGGTCACGATAATCTCTGGTAGTATACGATTCTAGTTACCGAGAACCTCAGCCGTCCCGAATAGTTCCTCTCGTAATGTTTTACGACCTCAATACTTTTTATTCGATAAATGACATGACAAATTAATGGATTTATTATGAGTCGGATTGCGCCGGCTCTTTTTATTTTGGTGTCGGTTTAGGACGAATGCATTTTTAATTGAGTGAGGCACTTTTGTGGACTGTATAAAACGGCCACCGCATGCCGTGGATATTTTTTGTCTGATTGACGGGTAGTAATGGGCAGGTGCGTAAGAGACCCGCCGATAGCTACCTCGCTTTTTCGTTTCGATATTCGAATATTCACTTTTTGTCGGTCGCGTCGTTTTGCGACTCAACGCCGAGTATTTTATGTTGATTGTTTTAATGTACCTACCCACATTAATAGGGTACTAAATTTTCGCTCTATAATGTTTTCGGTGATAATATTTGGACGCACGTTTTGTTTTAATCGGTTTTGTCTTCGAAAATGACTGCTCTGCAGGTTTGATAATTCATTAATTTGTATGTGGACCTACATTCAAGTTTTTAGTATCGTCATTCAGTTGTCAGTTTGTGCCTCTTATGTCCTTTTATGAAATCAACATAACCATAAATTGTCTACATCTGTGGAACTTTAAACGTTCGTATTCAACAATTTCAGTCGCGTATACTTATTTTATATTTATTATACGATTGCCCTTTAAAAAAATTGTACTTAATATAATAAACGCATTACTGTCACTTTACTGCATAATAACTTCTTCACCGGGTACAATTAATAACAAAAGTGTTGTAATACAATAAAATTAAAATACAATATCGTTACCATTTAGGTACCTACGTGCTCGCATTGAACGACTGTTTTATATACCGCACACGTAAAATTTACGTAAAAATTATCATTGTTCTCAAAACTTATGGTCTTATGACATTCATCAATTTTTTCATTTACTAGCTGCCTTTTTTGCCAGCCAAGCCTATTTTTGATGACTCCCAAATAAATAGTCATGCTAAATTAATTTCCCATGATTCTTTGAAACAAGCAGCTGTAAACTAGCAAACCCTTCTGAAAACAAAAACCCTTTAGAATCTCTTGTTATCTAAATGGTGGTAGTTTTCAAAAATGTTTCCTTTGGAACTTCTTTACATGAGATAGAATAGTTTTTATTGCAAAAATGCAACGCTTGATTAGAAATGGAATCATCAAATTTAACTGCAATTTTTGATTTCATCTCTAGTCTATCAATCATAGAAAATGCAAGGGGCATCGGTGAATGATTCATCATCATCATCATCACCGTAATTTTACCATTTTCTGACTAGTTTAGTGACTGTTGATAAACCATGCGTTTTTTTCAACAATCACCCTGCTTATCCTCAATAATGCAATGTACTTTAACTATGGTAGAAACCAGATAAATGTGCAATAACGGTCAATGATCCACATACTTATTACAAAAACAGAAATAAAGAATGCCCTGAATCTACTTCTATCGTGATCAAAATGAAAAATGGTTCATAATAAATTTATTGTTGTACTTTTTTGCAAGTTTATCTGGTGCCTCCCATAGATCCATTATACAACCATTATAACCTCTTCCAATCCTTGTTCCAGTCGCTACAAAGCGCGGCCCGACGGGCAGGGACATCGTGCGCGAACTGCAAGACGACGACGACGACGCTGTGGCGACGCAACCAGAACGGGGAGCCTGTCTGCAACGCCTGTGGCCTTTACTACAAACTACATAATGTGAGTACTTACTTACTTCTTTAAATTATGACACTGCTAGAAATACTAAAACAAAAAACCGGCCAAGTGCGAGTCAGAATCGCGCACGAAGGGTTCCGTACCAAGTATAGAAAAGCATATCACGTTTCATAGAATAGAAAAATAAATACAATTTTAAATCATAATGACCTCAAAACAGGATACAAAATTTTTGTCTTGAAGTACAGTGAGTAATTTAATTTTTTTGTCGCAACAGTACAATACAACTACTACGTACCCCAAAAGTCCAAATATTGTTATGTAGTACACAGTATGTCAAATTTTGCAAAATAGTTAAATCGTAGCGTTTTCGTAGCAAACAACAAATTAAAACTAAGAATTATTTAACTTTTAAAACAAGGATGTAAAACTTGACACTGATTTATTGAATGCACACAGTTTATAATTCGGTCACACGAGTCTAGAATTCACTTCCAGTTTCTAATGAGCATAACTGACTAAGCTTAAATAAACGACTGGTTCCCAAATGGCAGAAATATCGAATATCTTAAGAAGAAAAGTAATTAAAAACAATATCATTAAATGCCAAATTTTCGTACTGTAATGGATATGTGTAGTGGATAAAACGACTGTTTTATTATTGGGGTAAGCAGTGCCTAAAAATCGTCACAAGTTTTAATCCTCACACCAACAATTTTTGCTTCTTACTGATAAGATCCATTTACCCATTTAAGCTATAATTACACTCTAACTGGTGGCAACACCCTCTAATAACCCTAAATATCTAACCCTACTTCTTCAAGTATAAATAACACCCCAACCCCAAAATTCAAATTAAAAATCAAATCGTCTATAACCAGAATAAAATATCTCTAATAACGTTCCAAATCTAAATCGGTCCCTCGCCGGTTAATCCCGGGGTGTCCCGGAGTGTCCTGGGGTGTCCCGCGATCCCCCCGGGACAGTTGACAGTATCTTGGTGACAGATAACTGGGGGTAATCTGGGCTTGTAATGTGTCATAAAAGGCAATGCGATTGTCTCAGATGAGTTACGATTGTGATAGTGTATCTAAACGGTCAAGTAACGTAATGTTCGTATGGGGATGATTAATTTATGAATTACAGGTTGTGTGTCTGATTTTCTGTACCTAGATTTGTGCATACAGCAACACAGGGGATCGCTAATGTCTGGCTTTTGATTAGGGTTGTTTCTCACAATCATAATATAAATAACAATGGTTTATAAAGCTAGGATAGATGGTTTTCTTTTTATGTTTTTAAACGTACTTACTTACTACTGTATCAGTGAAATGAACCTAAATGTATGTACCTATGTATTGCTGATCCTAAGATGTTTCCATTGCAATTAAGCCATTAATAAACTTATAGCTATCGTATGATCTACTTAAGAACCTAAGATGTACGTGCATTGTTAATTAGAGTTAAGCACCGAATAAGGTGTGTGGGATTGTGGATGTTCTAGTATTTTGTAGATTTAAAGAAATACCAGTTTTTGCTGAAGAAACTATCGCCATTTTTAGATAACCGCATAAGGAAATTAGGTACCCATTTAGTAGAGTACCAGTCTACGTTGTTGCCAGTTATGTAGCTACACCTATTTGTAATAAGGGAATTGTAAGACCAGAGGGAAAGGTATTAGATAAAACAACAAAAGACTAGTTACATTGTAAGGTTATTCAATTAGCTCCTATTACATAAGGTGAGGTAGACAGTGGCACAAAAATTAATGAACAAAGATTTCGTCTCAAGATAGTTCAAAGATAAAGCGTTACCGAACACTTTAAACAATAGTAGCGATTCCAATATCCGGCGGCGGACTCAAAAATACAATCCGTTTTATCGCAGATTTAACAAGACGTTAAGTTTAAATGTCAAGCAGTACTTAGTAACAATTCTCACGACTCTCACAGCCGTCGAAACAAACATAAACCCTCACGCGATCCCGGTACAGTCGTACGGGAAAAGTACAGCACAGGGCTCAACAATGACAAAAATTAACTGTCAAAGCGACCCTTCGCTAAGGACTCTCCAGATTTTTTACATTGAAATGTATACTTTATTGCCGACTCCAAGCATCGGAGCAACAATGTTGTTTGCTCTAATTATTCGGAAGGAGCGACAAAGGAGCGAATGGGAGTGCCTGCTACTTCAGACGTTGAAGGCATAATGACGGGGGCACAATACGGGAATGACGGTAGCATTGTCAAGGGCCTGTGCCCGCCTCTTCATACATATTTATACACGGCTCACTTACACATTCGCTACAGATTCCATGCCCTTTAAGACACAGATTCGAAATGCAATAAATAATTAATCTAATACACTCGCCAAAACCATGTTTTAGTGAATACATGAATAGTAAACGAGACAGATATTCAAATCTTGACATTAGTTGTTGACACAAAAATTGATACCCGGATTGTAAAGTCGCAAGTTTAAATACTATAGTTTATTCAACAACATAGAATAATTTAGCAATTATTATATGCGTACGCATAATCATATGTATCTCATGTGTGTATAACGTAATTTAATAGCACAATAAATTTAGTGTGATGTCGTGTGAACGAGGCTTAAAAAATGCCTTGGTCTTAATTTGAGATGATCTGCATTCGTGGATATTTATTACGGTATCAAGTTCTAATAAACTTGCTTCAAGTAAGTAGGTATACCTTAAGACAACATTATTTTAACTTTTTATTTTAATAATATGTAAGTATGTAGTCAAATTATGCGAAAAAATTTGGATCGTGGCTAAGTATCACACATAAATCCAATTTTTACCACTATATGCGGTTTCGGAAGCCGATTGCTTATGTATAGGGATTTCAAAAGCAATTTTAAAGTAACAATGTGTAAATTAATACAGTATAATATTAGCCAGCCCCCGAGGCGGACACGTCGTGATCGATTTCACTCAAAAAACGCAATTCATATAACAAAGCACGAGCGCATTGTGATTTTGAGACAACGTCACCCCACGTGGGACTTAAGCGTTTTGATACTTTGTGAAATATTTGTGGTAGCTCAGCAAAATTGTTTGGAAAGTTTTAAAACTTACTAACAACCACCGACTAGTTAACATATTTAATAAAATGTTTTAACTAGTCGATGGTAAGTAAGTCGCGAATTTGAGACTACATGCACAATGTAGTATTTCGGACAATTTTATTCCACTCTGAAAAAAATAAATATCATATCATAATCGTTTTTATGTAAATTAGGAGGCTTGAATGACGTCGAGACCATTTTGAACAACGG
This sequence comes from Melanchra persicariae, assembly GCA_947386135.1. NCBI lineage: Eukaryota > Metazoa > Arthropoda > Insecta > Lepidoptera > Noctuidae > Melanchra > Melanchra persicariae. The sequence goes on along the minus strand of OX376650.1, from coordinate 7,274,712 downwards.
CGCTATCTAGGCGTATAATCCAAAGTGTGATATTTTATGTTTAATTTGTTATGTTTAACATTTTTTAGATTTTCTCACGGTTCTAGAAATTCGATATGTGTGATATTTTTATCAGAATTTCGATACCTGCCTAAAAAAAATAAGTTCAATAAAATATAGCTTAAATCAGTTGATAAGTTATTCTTTCAACATGAATAGACCTAAGAAATTATGAGCAAGCAATTAAGGATAACACATGATTCAACTTTAGTTTATCCGGTTATGCTAAACGGTAAAATGAAACTAATTTTCCTTTTATTTTTTATATATAAAGCCTTAAAGTCGTTCTGTTTCTCTTACCATATAAAGATATTATTCTTTCATGCTAAAATTACCAAAAAGGTCAAATATCAACATCGTTGGGGCGGCGTATTGTTCAAACAATGCTCAAGTATGTTTACTCAAAATATATCCTTTAGTGGCCCTATTTGGTTGTGTAACTTAACTATAAATGCCCATAAGCGCTCAAATTGCCCTCATACAGGCCATATAGCCCCGAGAAGCCGACAAGGGTCTTGTTATTTTGGCCTGAGAGGCCATAACGCTTTGTGTTATTGTTTTTAATAAGAACATTTATTGGATTGTGATACTGTTATGTTTGATTGATGTGGGAAACTAATTGAATGGTTTTAGAAATAGTTAATTTTATAAACTTTGGTACATTTATAGATATAAAAGTTTTAGTGTAGTCTACTTAATGTATGTTATAGAGTCAATACACAGTTCTGAATCTCAAAAAAAAACTCAGGATTAAAATAGAATTTCACCCCAAAAAATATGACAATGAATTGCCATATTTGCTAACATGGATGAGTTGACAAACTGTGACAACTCCCAAGGGCCCTCAACTTAACTCAGTAGGTACCAATAAATACGTGATTGAAAATAAATTATTTATTTGGCCATCCACAATGGCCGGTTAATAGGATTACAGAGCGTGGGCTCCACCGCTCCACCGCTCCAGTCTCATACCTGCCTACCGCAACCAAACGATCCATCGGTATGTTCGACGAGCACTTTTTATAAATTTGTTTATTTAATTTATCACGCTCGTTTATACGTTACTTCCTTCGTGTTATAGCCGATTAGCTTTTTGTGGTTTGTATTCAATTTTTTTTTTCGACCAACCTTTTGCTCCCAATGAATTGGTATTAAGTTTTTGCGGTAACATTCGACTGTTGTCGATTTCTTGCTTCGTTACCCGACGGCGTGGTAAAGGGAAGTTTAGTTCCGACCAAAGCTCTCGTAGGTAGGCAATAATCAAAGATATTTTTTCTATGTAAATTGCTTGTCATACTTCATAGAGCTAATAAAGAAGACGAGCCTTGTAATATCGCTAATAACTATCATCCTGTACACTCTAAAATATTTGTAACGACGTGTAATACAACTTTAATACAATAAGTTTCTTAAGCGCAAGCCAATAAAACACTAAACAAATTAATACCTTATTACACTTCAGACGTTTCGTTCCTAAGGCACCGCGTTAAGTGCCTGCCATACAAAAGTATTGGATTACCAGTTTGTATGGAGCTAGAGAGAGAGGGACCATAATAACAGCTCAAATGATACATTTGGAATACAATGGGGCGATCAATTCAATTTTTGAATCGAGAACGCTCTTCTAGTTTTCTTTTTTTTATCGTCTAAAGTGCTGTTTTGTTCAGCCAACATCCGAGGGAATTTGACAGTCACTGTTTTTTCACCCGTTTTTCTCTGACATTAGATTTTAATGCTAGGCTATAGATACAATGTGTTTGAGATAAGGATATCTTCACGAATTTGTCCGCTACTCTTTTTGTTGGCGAGATGTTTATTTGTCTAGACTCAATACTGTAAAGCTGAGTAACAAAACGCTCACGAGAGCACAATCCTTGTCTATTCGTAGAGAAATCTTGGTAAGCAGTTTGCATTTGAGACGCGTAATCTATGATTTAGTTCCTAACTGCGCTACAAGTCTGGCAAAATGAAGTTTGCATTTGCAAGCTGACTTAAGTTAATCGCAGGGAACATGCGAAACTTAGGCTTGTTAAAATTCTGTTCGCAACCGCCAAACATTGTGGAGCATGGCCACCGGTGGTTGTGAGGCAGGCTTTAACTCGCGTGTGAGATAAAAAAACGAGGTACGTTTAATTTACTCATTACGTTACATTACATATTCGTCGGTGCGGCTGGCTGCCAGCCAAACGGCCGACGCGTTTGGCCGAATGTTATAATGACATCAATTTGAATATTCAACATTGAACAGCTATCCCATTTACATAAGTTCGACCGTTGAATTTTGTGGCGATGCAAATGCTATTCGCTACACTAATTGTGATGTTCATTGTTCCAGTTAACATTTTCAGTGTTAGTTCATTATGCTTACAGTTTTTAAATTGTTAAGGGCTTTTTTTGTTGGCATAATATTGGGCAATTTTTAAATTGGTGATTCCTCACTGTACTCTTTACTTCTTTCTATTTAAATGTGACTCGCTGAAGTTCTAAGAATAAAGCTCGAATACCTAGTGGGTAGCTTAAGCTCTTATAATATACTGAAGTGTTTAACACTTCAGTATAATTATAATAATACCTTAAGTTCTAACCTAACAGTTGTAGACGTGCAAAATAGAAATCAATAAACCAACTGAGTTTCCTTTTTCAATAAACAGAACGTTTCTTTTTTTAACAAATGTGTATAATTTTGCCAAAAAGTGATCACATAAAATAAAAGGAATAAAAGCGGGCGTTCGCGCAGTAGGCCGGAAAGATTTTATCTGTTGGCAATACAGAAAAAATGGCGCCCACCGGAAGTGTCCGAGCGGCGCGCGGCGCGTTACTATTTTTTTCTTTTTTTGTTTTAAATGGCTTTTTCCCGGCAGCGTTCGGCCGGAAATGCGTTTGCGTAGAACTACCTTACATTGCCGAAAAGCGTTATGTCCGATAAAGTTTATAAGCAATTTTGATTCTTGCGACTGATATATTTAGGGTAAGGTATCGCGTATCAGGCTTCTGGTCAGATGTTTCGGTACACTTGAGGACGTGGTGAGTGTAGCGCTAAATAGGATGTTTTTATTCATGAGCCTTAAGCTCCCATTTTGTTTAGTGAGCGGGCCCCAGCTGATTTACTGTCTTGGATATAAATTTTGTGAAAATGTGAGAATTATTCACAAACTGCGCAAAAGCAATTAAATTCTATTTTAAGTACATACATAATAAACGAATATGTTTTGGAAACTAGCTGCTGTTCCCAGGCTTTTAATTTAATCTTATTTGAGTGTTAATGAAATTAAAATCTAGAATAAGCGATTTAATTAAATTCTTTGGAATTTGAACTGAAACAATAACAATTCTGGGCCTCCAGACAGTTACATCATAATTATGTATTTTAGATATCTAAAATACATAATTATGATGTAAGTAAAACCATTCTCAGATGACTGAAATCTTTTTTGGCAAGTCCAATAGGCTGGCCAGCTTAAACTTCTCGTAACTTAAAAAAGAAATCACCAGTATCAACGTAACGGTCAAACCAATTTCCATTTTCACTGTATGCATGGGGATATTTAAAAAAGGAACCAAAATAGCAGCTGCACGTCACCCGGCGTCACTCGGCGATCGTTCGCGCGATAACTCGGGTGTCCTTCTACAAAACAATTACTTGGGCTTGCACCGAGAGTTTCGCAATTCTCATTGTACGCTAGCTTTTGTCGCGATACAAGTAACTAACGATATTTCGAGTGTTATTTTGTTCAGCAGTTTTTACGTGATCTTGTATCGATAACCTTTTTTTTTCTTTTGAATATTTTTGGCCAGTTATCTTAAATTTAGAATAATATGCATTTTAGTAAGGTAGGTCAAGATTACCTATTTGCATCACTAAGATTGCATTATAATATCTATGGAAATAATCAAAATCATTGGGCAAAACCTTGACTTCATTGTAAATCTAACGTCTCATTTTGAAAAACTTAAATAACATTATTAGAAGGACGTCATTTTGAATGTAAGATGGCAATCGCAGCGGCCTACATGACATATTGCAAAACTGTCACTTGCCACTCCATAAAAATAGAAAAACTATTAGAGGAAAGATGTATTCTCTGATTAGTGAGGTTAGTCTGGTAATTAGGCGATGAAACGCCAGGATGAGATGATCGCAGATCTGGCGCTGCGCCACACAATCAGCGCCATCTAGCGTGATCTACGAGCACAAGAATAATCCGCACGTTCCTTTGCATTAGAATTTTATTTCTGAAGCGATAATTCTACAAAAAAAATAATACAAACGTATGCATATACTACTAGAATCATAACCATTCCTTTTGTCTTAGGCGTAGGCGCATAAAATAAGAGTGGCGAATGATAGCGATACCTAGGTAAAACAAAGCACATAATTAACGGACAGTCTATCAAGAGTATTAGTGTTGTACGGTTGATTGCTTCCATGAGATGTTCGGGCCGTTACCCCTCCAGTACATCTGTAAACATCTTCCCGATAAGCATCTGACGTTTGACACAAAGCGCGGTTGCGGGAGATACTATCTCAAAACTATCGTGCCCTCTCCCCGCGCGTCTCGCCGCGCCCCCGACTTCCTCTCCACCGTCTAATTATTTATTTATGTCCTCCTATCACACCATCGATGCGCTTGAGTGCAAAACTGTGCGGGCATTACACGAACTCATATTTAGAACTCCGTTTCGTTATCATATAGGTAATCTCGGTGTCTCGGTGACAGTTCCAACTGAAATTAGCGCAATGTCTTCGTTTTTTTGGGTCGTTTTATAAATCCGGGATTTTCTCTCGACTCGAGTGCTACTGTTTGTGACAAACGTTGAGTTAATCTGTTTCTATTGTCCCGTATGTTAATACAAAGAAACGTCTTTGTCAGTATTCTGTATTTGACAATGCATTATCTTAATCCTTAAGTACTTGCTTTCTTGAGTTTTTGTTTGAGATTAAGTTTTTAAGTTACTGAAAAGTATTGACACAAGAAATGCTTGAATACATTACGTACCTGTGAGGAGCGCTTACTTTAGTTGCCCCAAATATACTTTAAAATTAATAATAATTGATAATACTTCGTTTTACACCGGCACGCAACCGTCGTACTATAATTGTACTTAAAAAAACTTTTATGACATCTCACTCGTACAAAGTGGCCTGGCCAAGGTGTAATTTGATTGAAAGCACCAAAAAAGTCTCGTAATCATATAATAAGTGGTGGAATAATTAGTGGGGGTTTAGGAGCAGGTGCCGTGCGCACGCGCCGGTCCTCGCCGCTTTTACTGCTGACCGACCGAAAGACAAATGACTATTACATGATATAAGATAGAAGTTTTTGTTCTTTAGTTCGTTATTTGACGGTTTATTATACGGCTGTATAAAATGTGGTGGATAACTATTGTTAAGTTGTAAAAGCAATGGCAGCTTTCGTAGTTTTAATAAGTAGGTTATTTCATTACTGTGAGCATTTATAACTTATTATAATCTACTATTCAAAAGTAATTTAACCGCAAATAAGTTCAAAATAACTGTACTCAAAACTTCCGTGTTCAATAGCAACTTATTCAGCTGTATGCAACATTAGTGTTGGGACGCAGAAGTTATCGATAATCGAGAAGCTGTTAAACTTTGTGTCGACGTGGACAGTTACGGGGTCTCGTTGGCGGGCTGCGGGCTCGTATGAATTAGTGTAGCATGGTAGCATCGTGAGATTTAGTGCGGACGCCGCCAGACTCTAATTGGACCGGGTTCACTGCCACAGGCGCGAAACATTTAAATTTATTGGTTTCCATAATTGTTTTTGAGATGTGAAGTTGGTGCTCCTGCCACATATACTATCTTCATTGCAAATATCGTTTTTAAGTGAAAGTGCCGTTACGTCTATGCCTTAATCGAAGAGCTTGACTATTGTTAAATAAAATTACCTTATTAAAATAATACCATTCTCATTTGAAAGGGATCGTGTCAATTCAATGCGGTACTTAATGTCTTGCACAACTGTCTGACTTATTTCTTAATCCTTATCTAGAGTGTTAATAAAACGACAAACATAACTTCATTATCAACTTACTAAATTGGAAATGTCAGTATTTTTATCGATATCTGATAATTGACTTTATAATAATTTGTTAAATCCGTGCCACAAATATATTAGTACTTACTAAGATAAGGATTAATCATAATGATACTTTTGTAAAGAAAAGATTTAATTTCACTAGATATCAACGGTAACTAATCTACTACAATAATTGCATTTCACTGATTGTCTTGTTCAGATGATAATTACTAAGTGACATTTTAATTGCGTTGTTTAATTACATAAGGTTATTGAGGAACCGTATACTTCACGAATTTATCTTTATTTGAATCGCGTTATTCGTGAAATGATCGAGGGCATGGCAAAAATGAAACGTTACAATAATAACCGATGCATAAGGCCTCGCTCACACTATAAATCGTGGATGTCGATAAATTTGGCGGGTGTATAAATCGTCGTTTCAATTATCCCCCGGAGTAGCAGCTGTCGGCGCACTCCCGACTACTGCCCGGAGTATTTATTTTAATCACGTGCACATATCAAACACGACCGTGTTTTATCGACATGTCTTGCAACACATCCTTAATTATGAAATTTACTTATTTTATTCTTGAGTTTCTATTTTACTAAATTGCATACATGTGAAGTGAAGTGCATGCTGTGTGTAGCTATAAAAGGAGAAATTGCATAAATGGCAGTAATTTCAATAGTGTGCAACGTTACGGTATTTATTTTTCCTAATTAAATTAGTTGCGTGATCTGGCTGGCGTTAGGTGGTGTTAAATAGTTGAGGCGCCACTTGATTAGAGGCAGTCGCCCTATTTGATTCGTGGCCCCGCGCGCATATAAAGTGCCAGAACCCACTCTGTCCTTTGCGAGGAATACATAAAAGGTGTTTAGTTAACTGAGAACGTTTAGTGCACCATGTATGTGAATCCTACTTAAAAAGTGGAATTCGTGTAGAAAAAGGCTGGTATTTTCTAATGACTTACTCTTGCGTTGAAAGGGAGTAAAAAGTGATGGATACCTCGGTTATTTTCGAAAGAATGTGGATGAACGATGATCTGGAGTACTTCTTGTTAAATTGAAGATGTAATCAGTTTAGCGAGTCAAGAAATGTTAAGCTCACATATATTCAGACTGAAGAAGAAAAAATCAAGCCAAGTTGGCTGTAGAAAACCTTGATCATAGTAAGATCTTTGTCATAATCATGTGATACAAATGGCTACGTCTAGAAATACGAATCTTATAACTTTTATGAATCAAAAAAGAAGTAAGTAACTAGTTTTTGTGACCTAATCTAAAAATCCAAGGCTGATAAGCATTTTCGAAGATCTCAACCGTGTTTTTTATTCAGTGATTTAAAATACAGGGATCTTTTTATTTCTGCCTCTGTGGCTCCATACCGCGGGCTTTTCAGTAGATTGCGCAGGCGCCGGGCACGGTTGATTGCAGCGGGGACTAACTATGCGGAACTAATTCTGCCGAGACATTACCGCAGCCGCTTTTTGTCATTAGTTCATTGCACACGTCAACGAAAATATAACTTTTGAGTTATGAGCACAAAAAAATATCTATTTCTAGGTTCAAAAACCCTTTAAGTTACAGTAGGTTGGGGTTTTCTGAAGCGTTTAGCTGAAATCAGCCGAAAACCGATGTAACTTTATAAAGAGCTATCTACTAAAAATAAATTTACAAAGCATCCATCTATCGTATGGTATCTTTCCAAGAATTAAAAATCACAGTCTCGCAATACCAAGTGAAATCCTCAATTCGACTATCAATACACCTTGCAAAATGTCAGCTGTCAAAAGCCACTGGATAAAACAATTCTAGTAAAATCACGTACAGTGTCGTCCGAAAAAAATAAGCCCACGATTATTTTTAATAACATTTCATCAGAGCACATGATTCCCCGTAGTATCTGTGTGGCCTCCGCTGGCGTCCGCCGCGGCCAATTGACAACGGCTTGTTTGTTTGTCCTCCACGCTACGTCTGCACTGGTCTTAATTGCAACTTTCGACACGATTGTCGGGACTACGTTTTTTTGGTTGGATGTGTATTTCTCGTTATTGTTTTGAAATGTAACTCGATGTTAGAAGAAATTGTTCTGATAGGATCATTTTAATAAGTTTTTAATGAAAATTTTTCTTTTCATTTCTTTAAAGTCGAACTTTAATGAGCCTAAAGTTTGGCAGGTTTGATATGTTTACAGAAATCGATGTTTAGAATTACTTTTGATGGTTTGTTCCTGCCTCGTTGTAATCTGAATAATATTTCACAAACGGCACTGTCTTTTCATATCCTAATCTAATCAGTTACGAGCCAGCTTTCCAATTTGTGGAATTTCTATTACTATTTTCAAAATATCCATCTAAATTTTAAACTGCTTTCCATTTCCAAAGCTGAGAGCGATTACACAATCATTATCAAGATTCGAGCAGCGAGTTATGGCCAACTTGTTAATATCCTATTGCGAGATAGAAGCTTCCTAGAAATTATCAGTTTAGCGAGGAGTTACTGAATATGTCGGTGTTTAGGTTGATGCCATCGGTGAGATTAGTTCGTAACGATGGGAGATTTGAGTCAATTGGTAGAGAAATGGGCTGATTTCATGTCTTGCACCAGATCTATGGCTATACTATTGATGTAGAGCTGTGCTGAGAACCGCCCCTACTAAAATAAATAGTTAAAGAATCTTATAGTATATCTCACATTGACTGTGCTTGCACCTGTTCCGCTAAAACATAATATGTGTTTGACGCTTTAATTCTTGTGACTTTTGCCTATACTTAGATCAGAGAAAGTACTGCGTTCATAGATTTTGGAGCTCAGGAGACTCCAAATACTCGGTTAATGGTCAACAAACAAGTTCGTAAATAGTAGGTTGGCAGTCAGCGATCGATGACACTGTTAGAAATCGATACTGGAATATAATAAAATAAATAAATTAACTGTTTATCACAGTCACCCGAGCTCTCAATTTACAGAAGCAACTGGGCCTCGTAAAACTAGGTGCGCAAACGCATCATTTATTTCGTTACCAGCCAGTTTTATGCGTAAGAATGTGCAAAAATCCAACGCCAGGCACGCGACACGTAATGCAAGATGCCAATTAAATTATCCCTGACCGCAGGTTAACGATTATAAATTCTTGCCACTTATGCAGTATATTAAATTAATTCTTTCTTGCATTTTTTCATTAGGGACATATCGTATGGTGAATTTAATTATAGAAAAAAAAAACTTTTTGATACCGCACTAATTGCAAAAAAAAAAAAAATAATTTACAGTTTTCCGTCACGATAACTTTAGTATAATTGAGTGTATGGTTAAAATTAATCGAAAATAGTTCCAATCGAGATAACGAAATCTTCCCCAGCAATCTATGAAAGAAAATAAAATCCAATCACATTTCTTTTGACCGGCGAAAACATATTTATTACTCTCTCCTTTTATCGTTATCTTTGCTCCTACACGTCCATATTCCCCGCGATTTATTTAAAGCTGCCGCCACATTTCTGATCGTGAATTTGTATGAAATACTTTCTCTCCTACTTTGGAGCTGTCAAACGTTGCTCTCACAATTCACACGTCTCGTGAAAATGCACGCCGAACTGTATTTCTTACCATAATGAGTTGAAACATAAAACGCGCTTGAAAAACTCGCACGCGATGCTTAAGGTGTCGCCAGCTCACGGCAAATTAATTAGACAATGCATCGGAATGGCATACAATTATTTATAGTTTCACGTATAACGACGTGTCAATAGCTTTTATATCAAGAACTTTTTGTTCAACTTATCACAATCGCGAGCTAAATACCTGACGTTTTGAAAGAGTGTGTTAAATTTCGAAGTTGAAAGCCCTTTTTAATATAGCGATTTTGGCTGCAAGAGTGAGTGGTGTGATTTAAAAGGAAAGAAATCAAGCGCTTTATTCCAGCGCCGTGGACGTTGTCGCCTTAACGATCTTAAGTGAAGTGTCACTAATAACTCCACTAAATGATACGGACAGACAGAGCTCATAACTACTGAAAACTGTTTTTTTATCACTGATATTGGATTGACACCTGTCTGTTTTTTTCTTAATTGAAAACTTTCTTGATGCGAACGTCGAATAATCAATATGCCTAATCATATTATAAATCTTTAACTTAATTCAATTACTTAAACATTGTTACAGTTGATAAATATGTACTTAAAGTTTTGTTACGATAATATCTTTATTAACAGTAGGTTATAAATATCTCGTACTTTTTCAGGCACACTCGTCCAAAAGCAGAGTTGCTCAACATTTCTAAACCACAATAACTCGTGCAACTGCAAGAAAAACGGCTAATTAGATTGTACCGCTGTCAAAACCCATAGCATTTACGTTTTTTAACACCAATTCATCATTCGATACACTCTTTGGCTATAAATCACTCGTCAAGTAAGTAGGTGTGTTACAATCGAAAAAAGTCGGTTAAAACAGGCCACTTATCATCCGAACATGAAAAAGTTAATCGTGTTACAATTACTAACAAATGACTGCAGGTTACTGTTTCCAACTGAGACTTGTTATTTAGGTAAACATTGACAAAGCGTGTTTGAGATAAAAACTAAAGTCCCACAGGCTACTAGCGGCATCGGTTTCAATGCAGCAGTTTACTAGTTTTTGCCCGTTAATCGGTGTGTAATGTTTTTGCTGTGTAATTGGTGATAATTCTTAAAGTATGTGGTGTAGGTTACTTTAATTTTTATTGGATCTTTATCTATTGATTTACGTGTACTGTGCACTCTAGCTTTTCATAGCCTTGCTGTTTGCTAACTGAAAATTCAGACTTGAAATGCAAAAGGTATGTGTACGGCTGGGAAAAGACTTAATGTTCCATAAATTCATAAATAAGCTGATTTTACAATTAGTTTCAGTCAAACTAAATCAAGATTGTAACCTTAAAACGCTTCATAAAAAGAAGTCACTTAAAGATGCATTTGTTAAAGTGCTACCCGCGTTTATATTACCTTCATGATTGATATCAATATAATCGCTATCTCGGCTACTTCAACCCATCTAGATATCAGGTAAAGGTGGCTACATCTCGTTTACAGCGCTTTGTTTCGCAACAATAACGTGTCAACTCTGTTTTATCGAAAATTACGCCACAATTTTACTGCTCTGCGATTGGTTCGAACGTCCCTGTTCCGTTTCATTACAATATTTATGTCCAATAAAAGGCATGTTCGCTGTTTTCCAACAATTAACGACATAATAAAGCTTTCTAGCGGTTGGAAAAAATTACAGCGAGGGGCCGTGAGCAACATTTTCCATGGCATTGTGGTATGAGCCTGTTATTTTCCCATTTGAACGGTTTTATGGCTGTGTTTGTGCAGATGAGCGCAGATAGCGTAATAAGCGCACTCTCCGTCCTAGAAACATAACGCAATTATTCGCACGCACAACGAGACGCAATACGCGTTTGTTAATCGCGAATATTTCGCTTTGTCACGCCACCATTGCACTGTTTTTTTCTAATGTTTTACACCCTATCCTATGTTAGCAGGCGATGTAATGCGTGCAATAGTGCAAAAACGGTACAGTCTCACAGTTTGATTGCGTAAATTGGTCCAACATGCGTTAAATGCACGCTAGCAGTCGCGTATACTTTTATGTTTGTTATATTCTACTGACTCGTTCATAATTTTATAAAATAATGAGTGTTTTCTAAACAGTTTTCTAATTCGTGTAGTAAAGTTTTAAACGACGGTTAATAACATAGAGAGAAATCAATAAATAAAAAAGAAAACGAGTCTAAATTGGTACTCTTGGAACTTTGTGAAGGCTGTAGTGAGCGTAGGTACCTACAGTTCATAGTTTATTCAGGATGGCGTGTTCAGGCGATATTACATTGACAACTACGAGGTAGATGCATGTTGTGCATGCCGACTGTACCTACCCGCTGTTTTACTAACCCTGAACTGTATTGCACGAAACTTTATCGAACGACAAAAGTGGAATTTTAAATCGAAATTACTAGTTTCGTTTTTCATTTTTGTTTTTAGTTTTGCCACTGGTATTCTGTTTAACTTTACGGACTGTAAATAGAACCCTACTCTTGACTACAATTTGTTCTGTATATTTTATTTGATATTATCATTCTGATTGCAAAACTCATCTTGCCTCCGTGCCCGTGAGAAAACCTATACCCGATAACTTTTACGAACCTTCATGAGATATAAGTAATATAATATACTCTAAAGTAGATTAAAGTCATCATCATCATATCAGCCGAAAGACGTGCACTGTTGGACATAGGCATCCCCCCAAATGGGGTGGGGGTGGGTTGGGTTGCCATATTCGCCACGCTTGGCAGGCGGGTTGGCGATCGCAGTGTAGCTGTAGCAATGAGAGACAGAGTGCTGCTGCCCATTCTCTGGTGAGACCCTCAGTCGCCTCTTTCCACAACCACGGGAAGTTATGGGATCCGTATGGTGTCGGACGAAAAAGAAAAAGAATAGATAAAAGTCTACAAACATAAATGCATCTCGCTCCTTTAAAAATAAATAAAGTTGTTCCAAATTGGTTCACCAGGTTTCAGTACCACATTTTTCAGTAGCTACAACTCATAACAAACCTCCTCTGAAACTCAAACAAACTACCCACATCATATTTTGATTTCTACAAATCAAATTCATGTTAGCTTCTACTGCTTGTAAGTATGTATGTTTGGTACAATTTACAAGAATGAGCGCATACAGTAATGAGTTTGGCGCACGCTACTGCTTGCTTGTAGATTGCTGCCATTTGTTCACTATTCCAAACGTTCTGAAACTAGGTTTTCTTGTAGTTTGTTTGATATGGATTTTAGAAAGACTTTGGTTAAGGTTGATTAATAGAAGTAAATTTTCTACTGAAGATACGTAACATTGAGCTTAGTCTGCATCGTAGCGGTATAACAGATCTAAGAAGGGACAAATTCAAATCCAATTTTGAGTAAACTTTGCCGTTATAAAACACAATCAAGCCATTATATTACAAGTTCACATGTTAGAACTTTTTGTTACGGTATTCGTAGACAAACTTCCTATGCACTAAATTTAAATCATTCTTTTATTTAGCAAAAAAGGTCCTTTTAATGACACATGTTAATACTACCAAACAGAAATCATTGTCACCCAAACGGTCCCTTTTATACCCGACCCATATTCGTTTGATTACGTCTCTGACCCGTATCGTTGCATGCAAAGTCCGTGTTTGGTCAGATTCATAGGCGTATGACCGCCGTACTTCTGACCGTAATTATGAGTCCGTGGAAACTTTGCGCTGATAACGTAAAGCGCATACTAAGTAGCTCTACGAGGAACATGGAACGCAAAAATTAGATGAGGAAGTTCTTGTGGTAAAGGGATAACGTAACGCTTTGAATACGTCCGATATTTAAGTGGTAAGAATCTACCTATTGTTATGCCGTGGATCCGTGAATTTACGAGTCGATGGTGGAGTTGCAAAGAGAGGCTTAGGCGGTATTTAGCTGGAATTAAATTTATAGTTCTAGCTTGTTATTTGTTGACTTTAATTGAGAGATCGAAGAGTCCTTCAAATCCACTTGGAATATAGGCCTTAATATCGTGACATAGGTATTACAATAAATTGCAATTAAGACGGAGACCACCGTTTTAATTTAATCTTAAAATATTATTGGAAATGCTATGTCTTGAAAGTGATGATCATGGTTTACACGACCTCTTTGTATGTATGTATAGTCCACTGGCTACACGTACAGTATATAATAAATACCTCACATTTACCCATCTAACAACAGCACGGACAGTGGGAACAGGCAGACGTAATTACCTGGCATAAAGGCTAGTTATTAAATAATTCCGCGCGGATGTCTTGTAGGCTATGTACCCCACTACTTCTGCCCTCTTCCGCTACCCAATGGACGAACCATTGTCTCGCATAGGTACCTACATTAAATCCGATACTCGACTACGAATATAGACATCCACAGGTATGATTCGCGAATTCTTCAACATCAAATGCTGATTCATTATAAACTTATTAATTTATTCCTGAAATGGAATTCATTAGCAGATCGTGTTACAAATTGCTTGGCATTCAATATTTATTCGTCTTTATATTGCGTGCGATAAAAAAAACTAAAAACACATAATCAGGACGACGAGGTGATACTTATCTTGCAGTCATCTTGTTTACGCAACTATTTGCGTTTGCATCTCCGTCGTATATTATTTCTTCTACACACATTTTTATTACGAGCAATAAAGAGCAGGTACCTACTTTCTAACAAGGAACTAATTTGCAATAATTGATACGGAAAAATAAAAGCTACCAGACCGTTTTACGTGTGCGCGCTCGAGTGGGCAATTAAGAAAAAATATAGCTAGCAAAGGCTTCGCAATGACCTAATTTGGTTGCAGTCTAAATCTGCCGGCATGCAGTGATGTTAATGCATTTTATATTGGTTCAATTGGGAGGAGAGACGCGCGACGGCGCGGTATGCGCGATGTGTGGGCGATTCGCGGGAACGCATTAGGGACGCCGGGTTCTGGCACGCACCGAGCTACGCAGTACTTTAGCTGCCGATTAATGAAGCTTTATCATTGTCCGTCTGGAGAAATTGCACTTTGTACTGCGATTGAGGATTTGTTTATCTTTTAGTGCAGTCATACTCTCAAGACGTGTCTAGACTAGATAAGATAAAACTAACGCCCTATCTTCGAAAAGACAGCTCAGCAATGCCTTCCTCCTTCGTTCTGCAGATACGAAGCCATTCTACCCCACCATTCAGCACGTATTTAGCTACAAAACCACAAGATACAAGTAAACTCAACTGTTTTGCACATCGCCAAAAACAAACACCAACAAGGGCAGGTCATGCGCTTGTCTGCGTCCGCGCAGGCGCAATGCAATCGTGCGTTTAGGGCCCACATGATGCCGCCGCCAAGTTCCCTGGAAGGCGATGAATAACTCATTGTCCGTCCGTCCGCCCGTCGTGACGCACGCTTCTAAGAACAACACGATGCAAAGCAGAAGTGACCGATATACTTGACCCAAGAATTTGGCAGAGAAATTACACAATTATGGAAATGTATATCGGGTTATCTGATGGGGAAAGCACGTTGCAGCTTAATCTTTGCATGATCATGTAAGAAAATGAGATGGTCCTTGTATTCTGTACATGTAGATTAAACAGCCTCCTTGTTGCATATCCCTTCATCGTTAAGCGGAAAATCTTTGAGCATCACGAATCAGCGCATAGGGGTCATGTTGAATGACGTTTTCACCTATCCTCATACAGGAAATTCGCGCTCCATATAGTGCGAGGACCTTAACCCCTTACCGCACGTCACCGCAGTTTCCCACCAAACGGACGCGTCCAGCAGTGCATCGCTGCACTAATTAGGATGCACAGTGTGACGCCGACGTCGGCGGCATCGGACACCAAACAGCTAAATATTCGCACACAACTATTGTGATACCATTTTATGGTTTCGGCCTGCCTTTATACTCCGTAGTTAGCATTCTAAATTGGTACCGCAGACGTTTTTTCATACCGCTAAATGTCGTGTCAGAGTAATAAAATGGAATACTGGCGGTTAACAAAATTGTGTGATTCAACAAGGGACAATTACGAGTTATTAGTCTCGTACGGAGTATAGTGATGGTTCAATTAAGCGAAATATTATATTCAGAGTGAATAATTTGGCCGATACGTGATTTGCTTGTTCAAGTGAAACCTAGTTGCTTTGTTGTATTTATGTAAATGGTGGCTGCACGTCATAATGTCATTCTCATTCAGGACAAAGATAGTTGGCGTGCGTCTTTTGTTTTGCTATTTATGATAATCTTTTTCCCTATTGTGGTACTTTAACATCATTCACTTCGGCTGAAATCTGTACCCGCTTTGCATATGCTTATTGTCATTCTACCTCAAATCTGTAACATAATCTAAGTCATTGACAACAAATACCATTACCAACAAAACTGTTCTTTATAACTATGTCACTTATCACCAAATTCCCTTGTCAACAGGTAAACCGACCTCTTACAATGAAGAAAGAAGGTATTCAAACAAGAAATCGCAAGCTTAGTAGTAAGAGTAAGAAGAAGAAGGGTGGAATGGGCATGGGCGGAGGCGGCGCGTGCGCACTCGCCCTGGGGGGAGTCATGGGTGACATGATCAAGCCTCTCGGAGACGGCAGCAAGGGCTTCGGCGGGTCTGCCTTCCCCTCTGCTATGGACTTCGGTAAGTACTGTAAGTTATTAAGCGAGGTTATGTAAGTTAGTTTGAAAAGTTTTTCAAGTAAGGAAAACCGTAGTAACACTTGTATATGTCACCGGAAAGCCTCCGTAAGATAGTTATAAATCTTGATTAGATTATAATTTCTCGATGAAAAATCGTTTTGTAAACAATAAATCTCATCCAAATTCAATAGTTTCCAATATAGCCGTATATATTTCAGGATGGTGTTCTGTAGGTATATCTGTTGTAGGTACTAATAGGAAAAATATTAAAAAAAATATTTTCTTTACAAAAAAACCCTATTGTAGAAAACTAAAAATTAGGGTGATTGTTTTAGTTCAATCACAGATTTGATGCCACCAACTGCATCAGCCTGCTGTACAAGGGATTTTTTTGAACATTCTAATCGATTTTTTTGGAAAAGTATTTTTTTATTATTTTGACATTGTTTCTTTTACTCTATATGAGTAGTAGCTACAGAACGCCACCCTTAATTTCCCTTTCTGACAGGATTCTGAATGAAGGCATGAGTTAGTAGATGTTGATTGTAAGAACAGGGGGTCTACTCTCTAAGCTGAAGTCTACTCGTAAGTCCGTAGGTGATACGGAGTAGAATACGCCCGACACTAAGGTCGAAACTACGGACTTCGGGCTTAGAGAGTAGACCCCCTGGATCTACTATTGGTTCAGGCTCAAATAATAGGAGGCGAGGCTAATGCACATTACCTAGAGACAGCTCCAACTGAAAATTTCCTGAATAAAACCCAATAAAACTCTTCGACCCAGTGATTGAATCTGGGACTTATGCTCAGCAGTAGTTCTTGTTATCACTAGGCAATGAATCAGTGAGATGTTATAGCGTCACACACAGACACAAAAGATTCATTACCAAAGTACACAGACACAAAAGATTCATTACCAAAGTACACAGACACAAAAGATTCATTAGTAATGTGACACTACCCTCTAAGGACGATGATGTTTATTTATGTTATTTTATTAATACGGTTCAATAACCACACGTGTTAAACTTTATTTTTAGCCCTAATTTGCCTACTAATACATATTTATGTTGAGCCTTTAAAAATGTTTAGTCTCAGCTGTTTATGGTAACTGTATATCAATTTTTATTAGATGTAAAATTATTGATTTTTTACTCGATGTCGGAACAAAAACATAATCACGCTGTTTTATGACATTTTTGCAATAAACTTCGTCATTATTTAAATTTATATCAATTTTCAAAGTCGACAGACAATTTAGAGTTTACGACTACCCTATTATTTATGTGTTTATTAAAATATTGATGGTAATCTGCCTGTATATTTGTCTATGCAATTAACAGATTTAAAATGTTACAATTTGCATGAGCCGTTCGACCGGCGGCGGGCCAATTAATTTTAACTGAATATCTCACCTCACTTAAGTCTAATTATCTTGAGAACTGTGCATAATGGGATGCAAAGCAGTTGGAATTGTATACCTAGTTATCGTTGACGCAAGAATAATAATTAGTTAATGCAGTAGCTATCTAAACTACTGTGACGTCTCTTTCTTACTCCTATGCTGTTTTTCTGATTAATTTCGTTGCGGGATCCAAAACAGTTAAATTGTTTCTCCAAGACTAGCAGAGCTTAAGGAAGCTCTACTAGCTCTACTCGCATTCGCAAAGTGTCGACTGTCAATTCTCGTTACCTCCATAGGATGCAGATGCTCCAAAACCGTTTCCTCCGTAATTACGGGTGCCACCTACTACGTGCGGACGTAAGACTTCACGTAGACCTCAAATTGCCCACCATCCAGTAGTTCATGAAACGCATTACCAAGCGTTTCCTCGACACTGCTGTCAAACATCACAACCCCCTTATCGCATCGACCGCATCTACCAGATTCGCCGACCGAGGCTTACCCTTTTCACTCCCGATGACTCCACCACCCTTCTCCAAGAGAGCCGTAGAGAGACAAGCACACTGCGCAAACCACGACCGCCGTCCTTCCGCCCTCGCCAACGAGGTCCGTCACCATGTCCCCGTCAATGTTTGCCCCGATCCTTGCTCATGCCTGCCCGCGCCGCTTAGCCTGTAGACTTAAAATTCCGCTCTAAATAATAATCCTTGTTCGATCCAGCACGTCCCTAGCTATCCTCCCTCCAGCAAGGCCCAAGCCGAGGTCCGTACCCCACAATGGATGCCCTTAGCGTGTAGTCGCTTAATTTGCATTTTTTATATGCTGTGGCTGGGCTTTAATATTTATATTAAGGCCGCCACAGGCCAGTCCGGCTAAGCAGTCGACAACCTCTTAGTATGACCTGAGAACTCTAAAAAAAAATAGTCGAGCTTCATTGGCTCGGCGTTTTTCTGGTGGTCGCCCCCGTTAACTCTGGCTCTCAAAAGTTGCAGTGGTTGGAAAAAGTGTGGCGGGCTTGTCCCAAATAAGACCTGTTTGTTTTTAAACGTGGGTAGCATCATCTATTACTTCACCCACTGCTGGGCATAAGCCTCTCTTTGTTTGTGCCGATCTCTAAATTGTATAAAAAAAAATATCCAGAAGAGACCTTCCAATTACTTTTATAATCCACCCATCTATTCCAACTAAGCCAAACAGTTCTCCGATCTTTAACTTCCAAGTAAAAAAACCATCCAGTTTAACTTAATTAAGACTTAACTAAGTAATGAGTTAATGAAGGGAAAATATTAAGCGTATCAGCAAGTTATCTGCGAGTGCATAGAGATGAATAGGTTCTAAGTTCCAGACTGGTTTGCAGTCCATTACTTGTAATCTGTAAATAAATTCTACTGAGACTTTATATTTTATACGAGTTAAATACCGCTGGGAAATCAGGAGCATTAACTTAAGTAATATTGGAGTTGTAAACTTTAGGGAAGTTTACGGTTTTACACAACTGTTACGGACATAGTTCTATGATTATGGAACTATTCGAAGTGAGTTAGACGGAAAAATAATGCCCTTGCCTCTTGGTTGTTTTCTTGTTTTCTACAATAATTGACAATATGTTGACAATAGTTGTTAGAAGGCAAATTATAAAACAATTTCACACCTTCAGTTTCGGTAGAACAAGCCCTCTTACTCGTATTATTGTAGTTTTAGTTTTAACAAATTGTGCCCTTGTTCTATGAAGGTGCGATTTATAGCAATTATTTGCATGTCAGTAGAGGCTTAGGCACTCCAAGACCCTCGAGCGACGGCACGAAGACAGATATCAAGTCTATTTTTGCTACAACTTTGAAACAATTTATTGGTTTAAAAGAGTCCGTGGAGTTTCATGCACGTTCTTCTTCATAGAGATCTAGGGTTTGGAACGTGCCAAAAACCTTCATCTCTTTGACTGACCGACCTTGACAATTCAAAAGTGCCTGTAAATGGTTTAATTGAAATAAATGCTTTTGAGTTTAAGTTTGACAACATAATAAATTTTCTGGTGGCGGTTGTCGTCACTCTTGTCTCTGATAACCAACTCCTACGCTAGATACCTAGAGTTTGGAAGTTGTGACACCTC
Source organism: Melanchra persicariae (assembly GCA_947386135.1). Taxonomy (NCBI): domain Eukaryota; kingdom Metazoa; phylum Arthropoda; class Insecta; order Lepidoptera; family Noctuidae; genus Melanchra; species Melanchra persicariae. The sequence goes on along the minus strand of OX376650.1, from coordinate 7,254,881 downwards.
GGCTGTGCTGAGATAAAATCATTGATCCTGCGTGTGATCTCTCCCTGATCAGCAAAATCGATCATCAAATTAATTAACGTTGTTTTTGTCCACCAGGTCAGCACCAGGTGGGTCTGGTGCACCCGGCGGCGGCGCACATGTCGCACTGGTACGGGGCGCCGCACCAAGGCTTCGCCCCCCCGCCTGCCTCGCACAACCCCTACCATCATCATCACCTCGCGCAGCTCAATTCTATGGTAAGTTACACCACTTTAAAAAGTCTGTTGTCTTAGAAAGAAAGAACGAAGTATTCATAAATGTCTTTTCTTTCTTCTGCGCAAATGTCACTGTGAAAACTGAGGTGAAATGAGTTGTCAATCTGTAGCTTTAGATGAAATCACTTCACGCTCACTTCAGCCGGTCGTTTCTGTCGAGATTTCACGGTGTTCACCTAGGCGGAGTGAACGACAATAGAGCTGTCATTCTATCTTATTTGTATGGTTTGACAACTCACCCGTCGTGCGCCCCGCCCGGGTGTTCACTTCGACATGTTTACAGAATCGCACTGCTGGTCACATTGTCATGGTACCTACAGTGATTTTTAAAGAATATAACTGGATCTGGTTGAGGAGCTCGTGGCTTAATAATAACAGCCGCACGGGTTGATTTCCAAGGTTAAGCAACGCTTGCCGGGGTCTGTGGATGGGTGACCATCATAACACACCGAGTTTCCTCCGTGCCTAAGAAAGCACGTTAAGCCGTTGGTCCCGGCTGTTATTTGTAGATCTTTGACAGGCGTTACGGATTATCAGAAGCCAGAAAATCTGACTCCAGTCTTGCCAAGAAGTACCGTGTTACCCAATTAATGGGTTGTGGAGGTCTGGTAGGCAGCCGCTCCACGTAAAATATTGGTATTCAACTGAATCTGGTTTGACTGGAAGCTGACCCCAATATAGTTGGGAAAAGGCTAGGCAGATGATGAGTGCTGGATCTTGTTGATATCGATCAAATCGAATTAAATTTGTGGGGTAAATTCTTCATGTACATGTTTTACCAATTATGATAAACAATTATGATAAAAATAGGTTAAGTAATGATTTTGAATACGAAAGTGAGTACTTTAATTATCTTGAGGTCTTGAATCGACGGACTGTTATGTCTAACTGATTTTTCATTTATATTCAGCAATAGTAAAAGCCTGCGCCAGCAAACATAGGCGTTCTAGAAACGGTTGGAGAAAATTAATGCCTACTTAAATAAATTATTAAATATTTTATAATCTAGTTTTTTTGTAGCTTAAGAACTAGTATTACTAGAATTCAATAGTATTGCGTGAGAATTTCAAGAATTAAACGTGGGAAGCGCCACAAATAATAAACGTTTTTATTTCGTCCAATAAACATAGAGTAGGCAGGTATTTATTATGCAGATTATGTAGATTAACGAAGTATTTAAATTATACAAATAATATCCATTTAGTTAAAATTTTCCCGTCTAGATTTTGAGAGCAATGGAAAATATTAATTAATTCGTGCAGAAAAACATCATCAATGCTGATTTTATTAGTATTATTTCCAGTGATTAATTCGCCTTCGTTTCAAGCAAATGTTATAAAGATCTGTTATCAATGTTAAAATTATGCAATATTTTCAGTCAGATCACTAACTATTACTTATTAAAAAAATGTCATCAAATTCTGTTATCAAAATTTATTATCATCTATAAATATTTATGATGACGAACCTCGTAAATAATGTGATGCGTATATGTGCGGTTTCGTAAGAATATGTAGGATGTAATGTAAAATGATCCGGTATAATTATTGCTATTAGTTATGCCCGATTCCAATGTTTTAACGCCGGTTATTGGTTGAAACTAACACTGGCGTATGTTCGCTAATATCGAGGCGTATGTTACATAGCTTAGCACAGGATATCTTTTTAATAGTATGTAGGAACGAATACTAGATTTGAGAGTGTTTTAGCATCTCTAGCTGTATCTCTCATCTCATTTGTGTAGGTATATCTGTTTAAAACAACAGACATACACAAATGTGTACAAAGTTACACAGTTAGTTAAACTCAATTAAAGTCACGATAGTTAAAAATGACAGCTGCTGTCATAGTGATTTTCAGCTGTTTTAGATGCTAAAGAAATTCAGGATATCTACTTAATGAAAGATTTTCAAGTAAGGCATAATTATTTAAGTTATACTTAATCGTAGTATGACGAAAAATTACATAACTAATAATATTCTCTTCTTTACAGACTGGCTGGAGGAGTGAGTACACGTGATAAGTCAACCAAACACAGGAGAATGCAGTTATTAAAATAATGTCTTTCGTAAACAAGAGTCTGTCCCAACGGACAGATACGTGACCTTACAAAGAGATCAGAGGCAACAAAACACGCTGTGATTTCGTAATCATGAGTATTCACTCATAAGTAATAAACTCGACACATCACATTAATACATAAGACTGTTGAACAGAATTGAGGTTTACATCTATACAAACTGGGCTGAGGTGGCAACGAGAGCGGAAAGCGACGCCGAACACTGTGATTGACGAGGCTTTTGAATGCAAGAAAAGAGCAGCGAATGAATCGATTCTTGAGGCTTCCCTGTAGAGGCAAGGCCGCACACTCGCTTACAGTCGCACCTCGCCTTATAGTTTGAATTGAACTGAACATATCCTGATTTTGAACACAATGAAACTTTGTCCCAGTTTATCGTTCCCCAATGAAAGACTTTGATATACCACGATCAGTTTCCTACAAGTATTAAATTAAGAGTGTTTTACATGAAGTAACTAGCGAAATTGTACAGTATTATAATATTAGATAAGGTCGGTTACGAAGTCTTTATCGTATAAGTATAGTTCAAAAAAGAAGAAATAATTTTGTGTATTTGTACATATCTGTATAAGTTATATTCCGTTCCTGTGTACATTGATTTTATTTTTTTATATTTAATTCGAACTTTTGTTTCGCTATAGGAATTGTGATGTGTTCAGAAAGATAAGCGAAGATGTTTTTTTGTACATTTTATTATTTGTGTAGATGTTATGTGAATGAAATGCAATAGTAATTTATGTAATAGTTATACATGCAATTTGTAAATAAATAACAGTTTTGAATAGTGACATTTCGCAGAACTGATTGTGTTAGCGCATCAAGCATGATTTCGTTAAATAAATTATTCAAGTGGTCACTAAATCGAATTAGCTATTGAATATTTATGTATAAAAATAAATTTGTTTGTCACAAGGTGTATTATAAAGTTTTGTATCACATTACCGTTGTAAAATTAAGAATATTGAGTGGCCATAAATTTAAAAATTACGGGGCTGTGTATGTGGTTGTAATATATAGCGCGAACTAAAGAAAGTTATTTGTGCAAGGTGGTAGTACCACAATGTTACAATATTACATGCACCTTGTATAAACATGGTGCGCTGCCTCATTATATTTTTAATCCATGGGTTATTATTATTACACTCCAATAAAATTAACCTGCATTAGCTGACTCATGATATATGACCATTGAACATACACACGTTACAGCCACAAACATATTCCCACACCCCAAAATATGTAAATATGAAATGTAAATGAAACATGTAGAAAATAAATGAAATCATTATAAGACTATCAGATTTAAAAAGATGTAAATTAGAGATCACTGCAAAACAGCCTATATCGATATCCCGTACCTAAAGTTTTTAGTTTTTAAAACAAAACATTGTGAAGTTGTGTATTTTAAAATGAAATTGTGAATAAATTATCAATATTGATATTACACGTTTATTTTATTTGCCTTCCCTACAAAAGTTGAGCTCATTGAATTGATAAACATGCACGTAATTCCCGCTGTCCCTTTGCAAGTAGAGAAGGTCCCTTTAAATTGGAAAGCAGATCAATTGACCATCCAATTACGTCGTCTTATACGTCGTCCGCCATAAGTCACAGGATCAATTCCGTTATTCTGCAGAAAAAGTCGTCCAAAAGTCGCGCTTATCTCGCGGCAAATTGAAAATGCAGCCGGCCGTGTGATTGTGACGCAACGGGCCCGCTGCCGGCGACATATGGACCTATTCAATTTTAATCGCATTTCAGAAGAATGGACATTGGATAAAAGTACGTATAAAATGGTTCCCGGTCCACGATAGGCCTTACTTAATAACTTGGTTTTATTTGCGGTTCATTCCGACGGATTTTAAGGGTGCCATTGTTGGTACACAATTATTGTTTGCTTTTGATCTTTTTAAGTTGCACGGTTATTTCGCGGACGCTTAGCGTTCATGCATGGATGGCTCTGTGATCGTACGACTTGACATTTGTAAAGATTTTTGTGGCAGACTTCCTTATGAATTTTGATACATTCTTTGTCGATGTTAAATAGTGGGACCGTGAAACCATGTTGTGGTTGGGTACCTGCATGTCACAAGGTAAACAGTATTGTGTGTAACTTTATGTAGGAAGGACACATTGGAGTTTAGTGGAAGACATTCCAAAATAAACGTAGTAAGACGCTTACTATTGCTCTGGTGTCGATATTATTCTTACTAGTTTGCTCTCACTCAATGCTTGCCAAGAGATGGTATGAGTAGCGTTGGGAGAAGGTTGCTGAGGAGACCGCAAATACCAAGGAAGCATAAATATGGTACAACAGGGAGGAAAGTATACTCAGCAGCGGGTAGAATACGGCTGTCAATGATGGTGATGATGATTTGTCAAGAAATGTGTGAGACACTGGAAGAAAAAAATAACTCAATAAAAAGCATCTCACTGAAACATACAAAATTCGTAGTAGACCAACAGACAGGAGTTATTCAAACAAAAACAAGACAATCTTCCTTTACCCCTGTAGTTATATCCTTTACCAAAAACAAAACGAGAAGTGGCTTGTTTGTTAGTTTTAAAAATGAAACGGCATTTTGCTCGGGAGTGGAGCGGGCATAAGTCACCGGGCGGCGCGGCCAGTCCAGCGTGGTGATAAATGCATCGCTAGCGCGGGAAAAAATGTCGCCAGGCAAAAACCGCGGCATCACTCCATGCGATTTATTGCACTGGCAACACCGCGGAATATTCGAGAGCCGACACTTGGACGAATATTCTTACACCTTAAGCGGTATGCGACGTACCCCCTGATGTGACGGAACTTCGCACTTGGCAAAATTACGAGCGGTAACGTACGTACGGTATGTTCGCACCGCACGATTTATTTGTTTAATTTTATTGAATGACGCGTAATATATCGTGTAATTGTCGAATGGGCACGCGTAGCGGTTGGTGTCAATAAAGTTGAAAAATCATTCCGCGAAATAAACGTTTCAATGGGATTGGCTTCGTTTGCTTTTTAAAACTGGCAACTTACCTACTGACTAAGTTATGAAAACTATAATATATTTTTATTGACATAAGAAGGTGTTAACATTTTCACTTGAAGCCTGTATTATAGGAGTCAGTGTCTTCAACAAAAACTGTTTCACATTCATCACCGAGATGCTCTCATCTTGTTAACTCCTAACAATAAAAGCAACAAAACATGCGTAAGCCTGATAATTATTGCAATTATAAAGCAGGCTCACATTCACACGACTAAGGAGCAACATTAACCAAATAGGTTACAAACGCGAACACAATTCATTTTAGACAAATTGCAAGAGCCTGTGAGAGATAAAATTGAAATGGCCCATTGTATCATTTCTGGTTTCCACAGCACTAGGAAGACGGTAGGCAGCGTCGTGGGGTAACCGTCTGAAAAAGCTTTTGACAATAGCGACGCAGCTCCCAAACTATCGCGATGGTAATAATTGGTTGGTTTATTAAATATGTATCGTATAAATACGATTTTGATTGTTTTGATTTGTAGATTAGAAAGTTTAGGTACTTTTATAGTTATAAATTAGAGATTTAGAAAGAGTTAATATTTTTAAAGTTATTAAAGCCTAATGTGATATAAAAAATCCTGCCAACTTTCACTATTATTTAGGATACAAATACCTGAATATCTCGAGTGAACCTCATTTACCAAGAAATACGTATTTTGTGGTGTGGTTACCTATCCCAAAGAAACAGTGAACCTTTGATTGATGTACAGTCAATAAAGCTGTTTGGTATTTAGGCCAACATATAAATTTTTCCACTGCACTGCCAATACTTATTTCTAATGTAGTTATGCATTATAACTTTTTAAGCTTATGACATACTTACGAGTGGTGTACAATAATTGTCTACGCAGCACACTCATAACATTGTTTATAGAAGTAGTTGCAAATTAGCAGCTTGTATATCTACCAAATAGTTTTGTTGATAGTACGTCAGATTTGCTATGACTAGTCCCGAACCCGAACTAAGAACAACTGTCAAATCGTGTTGTCATTCATTCTTAGTTCAGGTTCGGGACTAATCGTAAGTCCGTAGGTGATAAACGCCCGACACTAAGGCCGAAACTACGGACTTCGGGCTTAAAGAGTAGGCCTGTAGCGGCATTCATGCCGCCACAAAAACCAACGTAGCAGAATCAACATCACAACAAATGAGACTCGCAGCGCCATCTATCTCCACAGCTGCGAACACTAACAACAAAATCCTAAATCGCGATATCAGAGTTTACCGTGCGATTAGAACATATGCAAAGCCCGAATATCAACTCTCGGGCAGTTGCCCACCAGACAAACCAACCGTCTGGTCGGAGGATCCTCCCTTTTCAATGGAGGTTTGCGGGACTTTACTCTCTGTTCCGCTACCTCCAAACTGGTGACCCTCGACATTGGACGTCAGCGCAGCCTTCGTGCAGCAACCATCATGACGTCATCATCATCATCAGCACTTCTCCTCATCCAGACCTCAAGCTCTCGAGCAGCGAGTCATACAGCCAGCCAGAACCCTCGGCTTCTACAGGTATCCTGACCACCAGCATGCAGCGGACGCGCATTCCTGGTCAGCATCCTCAGCCTCTATCATCAGCGACCTTGGTAAGCACACTGCACTTTCGGCCAGTCACATGAAGAGCTTTGAAAAACCTCTCCTGGTCGACGCCAGCAGTCACGTCAGCACCCTGATACAGTCGGAAGAGCTGACGAGCTCTATTGAGAAGATAATGTAGGTAGGCTTTGGACTGAGTCTTCAGCCATCTGAGGCTTGAGACAAAGTGACATTCCATCAGCGATACCTAACGACTATCAAAAGTCCGAAATATTTGGGATTGTCATTGTGACATATCGGTAGCACATGTCTACATCAAACATTTTAGACTCTTTGACAGTCATTATCGCTCTGACAGCTCTGACATTGTCTGGAGACCAGAATTTTTAAGCAACGTTCGCATTCGCATCTCAATAGCAATCTGTCAAAAATGTAGGGAAATGGAAACTTTTTTGACAGATTGCGACTGACATGCGAATTCGAACGTTAGTAGAATTGGTTGACAGACATTGGAGGACATTTGACAATACTTGAACAACCAACAAGATAAAACCTTGTAACAATAGTACAACATAAACTCAAGCCTCTGAATTTAAAGAAGTAAAAGTAACTCCACAAATCCTTAGGGACGCCTCATAGTCACCGAGTCGTGAGTAAAGGATCGCACACACTTGAGCGCGCGCGACTATCCGGCAATCCGGCTGATCCAGGAATCAATCCGGGACTTAGACGGCGTTATCTCGCTGACCCCGCGCCGTGTCACGACGCGTTTGATTTGCTTTTCAATTTTGTACTGGCTATTCTTTCTGTCGCTTCATTGGGCCCGAATTAGAGGTACGCAAAGTGATTTTTAGTATCGGGGTGACCATTGTAGGGTTGGTGTTGACCATTTATGTTTCATTTTGGATAGAAAAAAGAACCGTAGGTAGGGTATATAATGCCAAAATTTTACAATTTATTTAGGAAGAGGGATCACCAACATGTTTTTGTGAGTAAAAATAAATAAAAAAGAAATGGACTCGGAGATAAATTATAAGTTATGAACTTATGACAGAATGACTCAATGAATGACTAAAAAAAGATATGTATGTAATTAAAATAATTTTTCAAAATCCTTTATTCGAATATGCCAGTGAAACCAAGTTAGAAACCTGCATAAGCATACCGACCTATACCTAGGTGTGGTGCCTAATCAGTAACTATATCAAACACTTTGCAATGTACCTAGTAGCTAAATGAGCTATTAATCTTTATGGCGGAGCCGTAACTACCGTTTCTATTTTCTGCATCTAATTATGAAAGCAACGTTTTCATAAAACGATATGAATCTAATAAGCATTTCCTCTTAGGCACTAAAATGAACAAACATTACTCTGCGAGGAATCAATGAGGAAAACATTATTTTAATTGAACTTTAAAATCCAAATCGTCACTTTTGCATCGAAATGCATAGTTGCAAATATAGTCAAGTGTAAAAGCTTCTTTATGATAATCGCAAAATCCTAAAGCAATGTTCTAAACAGCTTTAAAAACTTATTTTCACAACTGATGTTAGAAACTTGAGATGTAACTTTGATATCGTTTTACAGTTACTTAAAAATACTAAACATAAAAATGTTTAATATTGTAAACTCGATCATTAAAGTGTGTAACAAATGATGACGGAACCAGTTCCACGACACGCTGGAATCAGAACATTCAGTTCCTGGAACTACTCCTATTAGATAACAGATCAAAGATCATTTAAATTAAACAGAAACGATTAACTCCCAAACGGAATTCAACTGCGAGGCGGAGGCGACATTACGAATAAAGTACCTATTTGAAATGACGCGGCGGCGAAGACTCGTCGACAACGGAACGTAGAGCATACGTAAGTTATTACATCTTATAATATGTTATTTACGTATGCGGCTCATAATAATAAACAAAGTGTGTGGGTATTGAGTATCTGTAACTTAATAACGTTGGATGCACCTGCCCGCCCTCCCTCGCACATTAATATTATAATATATACAAGGAAAACGACCCTTTAATGCATTCGGCAGACGAACTGCTGTAATTATTATTTGGTGTAAACGTATTGAATATTAACTCCAGTATTGGGGGCGAGTAATAATCTTTTTTTGAGGCCAAAGTATGCTAATCGCAGCGGTAGTAACGGACGTTGTACAAGGGTCTTAAGACAGGTGACACGGACGACAAAAACTGACGGAATTTTGATGAAATGACGCAGTCATATTTCTGAATTGTTTATTGCAATATGAATGAACAAAAACGGTTGGTACCGAATTTTGTACTGATGTGAATGAGAGCCTCTCACCGACCGCTTTGAACACTGTATCGTAGGAATTTAAAAAACAGTGGAAGAAACATATTTATAGTAATTTAGAATCAGTATCGTTGCAAGTTAATGATGACAATCAGGTTTATTTTATCCGGTTAAATATTTGTGAGAGCTTGTACTATGGTAAGGTTTGAGCTTGATGAAATTGAGAAAATCCAATTAGAGTTTGAAGACTTTTTTTAATTTTGGACAGAAAATTCGGCATTTTAGGCAATTTTAAAAATAAATATTTTCCTGTAAAATGTCATATCATAGCTACAATTTAATGAAAACCTACTTTTAATCAATAATTTTTCCCAATAGAGAACGCCATTTTCCTACAAGACTGCGCATTTTGAGGTTTATTGGGAGTTACGTCAGTACAATATTATTCAAATTTTTATGTGAGTCCGATAAGGGACACTTTCGTTAATCTGAAAGTTCCTTAACTTTGAAAAATTTAATTGAGGCATCAAACTGCGTTAAAAGTGATTGTTTTTTGATTCTACAGAAAAAATACAATTTGAGGGAAAAATACAATCTCTCTTTCAACTTACAAATCTTTCAGAAATATTCAAACTGTAAATTGAGGATACTATTTATTTGAAAAGTACCTAATTTAAAGTTCCTACAGCCTCTTTTCAGGAACGTCACGTACTTATTTACTATTCTAATTAGGTATGTTGTCAGAATGTCATTAAGCCATGCCATGCGGGTTTGCTTACAGGAATGTCACAATGTATGAACAATCGGGGCTCTGAAAGGTAAACTGAGCCTTTGTGTTTGTAACCTCATTTTATTATTAAGCTTCTTACTTAAAGGATGTTTGTTATAAAAGCAATATAGCAAAAATAAATACTTTTAAAAGTCAAGTTTTTTTTTGTATTTTTGTAATTATATCAGATACTTCACACATTTCTGAAACATATTGTTTAAGTATTTGCTGTCATATAGGGAGTGATTTTACATACAAATTTTAATCTCGGTTTAATTTCGGTTCAGCGCAGTGGATCATTCTCGTAATTAGTTTATTTGCGGGAACGTACCAACGGAATAAAAAGTAGATATCCTATGTCCGAATCCAGACTAGCCGTGTTCAAAATTTCATCAAAATTCGTTCTGCCGGATCGAAGGTTGCACTAATTGGGAGAAAAAAAAACAGAAAATAACAACCATGTTTTTTCTAAGTAGGTAGGTACCTATTGTATTTACTTATTTTTAAATGCACGTGAAATAACTTATCACCCTTCAATTTGTTTATACATCAATTAAAGGTCAGTGGATCATCTTCTATTAAATATTTTTCATTATCAAAAACGTTATTTTCATATCAGTAAGTAAGTACATTTGATATGAAAATAATATTTTTTCTGATGCAGATCTAATTAGCCAGAGCGTACACGAACTTAGGGCACCCCGGTATGAATAGGTTGGGTTGTATCATTCATGTTAGGTTATTGTGCGTTTGTGTATTATTATTATTATTATTAAACCATGCAGACAGAAATAAGAGCCCAGTGCAGCGGGGCTCCGTTGCCCAATTTAGGTTTGAAGTTGTCATTTCATGATGTGGCCGGGCATTTCATGATATGACCAAACGTGGATTGACATATCATCAAACGTTGACGTTTAAACGATATTGTCAGTTTTCGCTGACCATGTCATGAAATATAACCATTTTATGAAATGCCTTACAAAGCTTTTTTTGCGCTAGTTATTCTAAAATATGCGTTCACAAAAAAGCTCCGCTTTTCAATTATTTAGCGATGCGTCACGAACTCAAATTATTTCTAAAATAATAATATTTTGAGGTAACTATTTTGCTGTGCAAATCAGTATTTTTGATTAGGATTGGGTTTTTTTTGTAAAAAAGTAAGATTTTTTATTTACAGTTAAATACTGCCCTTTTTTTGGATGGGAAATCATTAAATGACTCCTTCTGCTCTGGGCGGACCGGAGGGGAGTGTCAGAGTCGTACCAGACTAAAACCTTGTTCCTCCAAATGGAGGAATTTTGCTTTCTATGGACGAGGTGACTCTTTCGAACAAATTACGCATGTCACTTACTTCGTTTTTAACATTTTTTGTTTTGGCACTACGATAAAATTATTGTAACTATTTTGATATTTGTAATCGTTTTCTTTAATTTAATTGTTTAATAACTTTTTTCCAACTTTACTGTGCGTTTGTGTATTGTATTTGTTATTGTTGTGTTAAAAATCCTGAGGGCCAATTCTACTGCAGCTTTCATTTATTTATATATCTCAGTTGACATCTGTCAAAAAAACCTCTATTTCCATACGTTTTTGATAGATTGCAACTGACATGAATGAAACGTTGTTTAAAAATGAGTAGAATACCAATTCTGCTGATAGTTTTATCGAGTTGTGCGTTCCATTTCGGTAAATTCACTGCTACATTATAATAAACCATTCCGATTTTTATGACTATCAAATAGCAAGCAGCTGAAACTTGAAACGTTCCAATTTGCTTTTGTTCCGAATTCAAATTAAAACAAAAGAAATACATCATGTTTTAACTGTTACAAATGTATACGTTTTTTGAAATTCAAGTAAAGGTAGACTACCCATACTATAATCGAAGGTGAAGACTGTAAGCCCATTGAAGGAATTTTTCCTCGCGCACCATCTAGCAACCTTCCTCAGGTGGAAATGCAACTTGACCCACTAAATTCATTTAGCACTAAACTAATTTAAAACATCATTAACAGATGTCAAAGACCTTGGGGCTTTCAATATTTTTGACATTACTTAAATGCATTTTGTGATTTGTGGTGCTTCATAATTGTATTATTTTTTAAAGCTATATTCCTTGTGAACCTCAGGCACATATTCTAATATAATTAGCAAAGGCGCAAAGTCTGAAGTAAAATAATTTTAATGGTTTTTAATCTAAAAAAATCCTTGTTATGAATGAGGCACAGGTATAATCTTAGCACCTGTGCCAGGTACGTTGCTGGCCGGTTTATGAGCCGATCGAAAGCACCCTCACTTCCGACCCTCTAGCGGAAGTGCCTACGCACCTTTTAGTGCCTCCTATACAGTCCGGACCTGGTTACATTACAGCGGCATGTAAGGTGGTAAAGCTTTTTGTTTTCATTGTGGTTTGAGGCGGTTTGTAAATATAGAATAAAGTTTGAAGTGGATTAATAGCAGAATATCCTTTTTTTTATGTAGGTATGGGAAATTATCAAATGACCCCTTTCGCTCTGGGCGGAGCGGAGTGTCAGACTCTTACTGACTAAAACCCATCCGTGCTCCTCCTAGTGCCTTTTGCGTTCCAGGGCCGCGGTGACTCTTTCGATCAAAATCCGCAACCCTGGCATAGCAGAATATCCTGCCAAAACTAGGTATATATTTTAATTCTGAGTGCAGTCCTATCCTCTTCATAGTTTCCGGTGACTTCGTGGTTTCCGACCTCTGTACAATTTTTTCCATTTAATATCTCTCTGATGTCTTGCAAAGCCAAACTAGCAAAAGCCAGTATTTTGACTAGCAGCGTCTAGGAAGTGGAAATTATTTTTTTTTTCCTACCGCTCCGCTGTTATTTTCTGATCCATTTCGTTGCGAGATCCAAGACAGTTGAATCGTTTCTCCGGAACTCGTCGAGCTTCATTGACTCGGCGTTTTTCTGGTGGTCGCCACTGTTGATTCTGGCTTTCAGGAGTTGCAGTGGTTGGGAAAAGTGTGACGGGCTTGTAGCAGCTTATAGGGATCCACATACTTTCATCGATAGGTTAATCCTGACTCGGATGCTCGTGAATATCTGGTCCAGTTAGAACTATAGTATCTTTTAAAATTTTATAGGCTCCCGTTTGACCAAAATTTCTCCACCGGAAGTCGATGATGTGGTCGTTGGAGCATGCTTGCCTAGAAGTAACCTGTTCACTCTTGACATAAACATATACACCAAATATAACCCGTTAAGTAGGTACATTGGTTCCATATTCATGTTATCCCAACTCGCTATTAGAATTAGTACCTTAAAGCGTTGAACGTTGAAGCGTCCCATTGCATAAAATGTCTTGAATTCCATTGAAGATTCTGTAAAACATGTAAGTATAATTTGATACACAATATACCACAGAAATATAATCTTTCAGAAAGCCAAATAATTATACAAACTGCAACACGTAATACAAGAAACTTTATACTTAATAGTAATAAGCGGTGGCCAGCCACGTGATAAGGGCTATGAGATAACAGCCAATATCTTCACAGTTTTAGCACCATCGGAAAATTACTAAATTTAAATATGCACTTTTAATGGCGGCTATATTTTCATTTTATATTTATGTAGATATGAAGCTACTTTCATCTGATGATGGATAGAAGAGGGTAAAGACGATGACAAAAAAAATGACTTAAAAAACCCGACCGCTAAAAACGACTAAAAGTTCCAAACAAGTCGCTTTTCAAGCAGTCTGATGCAGTTTGTGGCCTCAGATTAGTGATTGAACTGCATCAGACTGCTTGAAAAGCGACTTGTTTGGAACTTTTTAGTCGTTTTTAGCGGTCGAGTTTTTTAAGTTTTTTTTTTATTTCCTTCATTTTAGTGAGTTACATTTTTTTTCATTTGCGGGCGCCATTTCAAAAATTTATATAACCTATGTCACTACCACAATTCTGACGAATTCAACGACACCTCATATGTCCAGCCGTTTGGGCTGTAGGGCGTGCCAAAGAAATGGACATACATACATACGCTCGAAAAATATTACCCTCCTTCTGACGCAGTCGGGTAAATAGTTTTTAAATGTTGGATAGGTATTGTGTTTGGCCCAGTGTTCAGCTACAGCAACACCATTCGCCGACTCAGCAAGAAGGTCTTGGAATGTACCTACAGGTGATACATGCGGCACAAGTTGTAAGGTGGGTCACGGTAAACACTGCAGAATGAACCGAGATAATCTCTACAACTGGAGGTTTATTTTTTCTTCGGCCGACCTGAGTGAAAATTCTACAAATTTTTAAGCAACGTTCGCATTCGTATGTCAGTTGCAATCTGTCAAAAATGTGTGGAAATGGTGGAAATTAAGGCTTTTTTGTCAGATTGCAACTAACATTGGATGCGAACGTTGCTTAAAAAATAGTAGAATTGGCCCTCTGAGTGCCGAATTGGTTTTAAGTTTCCAGGTCGGTCATGGTTTCGCATGCCCAGATCGAAGACTGCAATGGCTCGACGAAATATCGCCAAAAGTAGCATTTTTCCTAAGTTGTGTTTCCATCATGTGGTTTTAGTAGATTAAGTATTTTATTGAGAATTACATAATATTCTCATAAGAATCCATAGTTCAATCAATTTTGAATGATGCTAATAAGTAATGAGGTATGAGCTAAATCCTGCAAAAGATATGAGTGTACATGAGAAATTAGAAGAAAATAATAGAATATTGAACCTCAGTATGTAATGTAGATTTTAAGCTTCAAATAATTCATCAGGTGACACTGGTCAAGGTAAACCTTTCCTTAACAAAAAAAATTGATGAACGACATTTTAAATGACGGTTTTAAAATGTATTGCATTTTATACGTATTAGCTGGTATTTAACTGCATATTTTATTCCATTTCTTCGACACAAAAAAATTATTCCATTTCAATAATTTAGGTCAAAAAAATAAACAGGACCTCCGCTTATCGCTGTCAGCCTAGTATTTTAATTGCATGTTCGTACAACTAATGCCAATATAATCTCCAGTAATTAATAACAGTGGTGTCCTCGTGTTTAGCATGGCGACAACGTGAGCACCTGCCCTTTAACACCTTTGTATCTATGGCGGATCTATTGCTTGTAATTAGGTAAATGTAGCATTGATGCTTTCTCCATTTTAGAAGTTTCAAGGGAAAAATTAAATGTCTATTAAACTACGTACTTACCTATTTTCGTAAGGACTATGGGAAGGTAATGTTAAGGTTGCCTGCTTAGGGGAACCAGTATCCAGTACCAGTAAGCAGAAACAATAGTCTGGCATTTTGAAGTATTTATGAGACAGACAGTTGGTGGCAATTTAATCCTGGTATTTGATTTAAGATTTTGACGTCGAGCTGTGGTCAAACTCTACTTAAGCTTGAAAACCCGTAAAATTTTGGCACAAAATTAGAGTTCCCAATTCAGAAAACGTCCGTTAGAGTTGGGCATGATCTTAGGCGTCGTCAAAATTTGGTACTGACTAGACGGGCAGAAATTAGAAACACTTGCAGGTAGCTAACGGGAATGAAAAAGTGACAGAAGTCTTAAAGTTAATCTTAACTATTAATAACTAATAATAACTAATCTGTAAATAATGTAATAATTTAAAAAATGATCCTCCTTTCTCCACAAATTAGTGAGTATAATGTAAGGTAACGCGAGACGAGCTGCGCCTGCGCCATCACCCGGAGCAGATTACACGCGGATCAATGCTCTCCGGACGCGTGCGACGCACCTGCTTGAATTACGATAGGAATTCGGCGATGGGCTTATGATTCCAACCTAACCAACAAATAAACAATACTTTAGCTGGCGTATACTTTAGAAATTAATACGTGAAAGAAAAGATATTTAGATTCTTTATTTTTACAATACACCTCAGTACTACTGCCTTAAAAACTAGGTCAATCCACTCACACCTTAGTTTCACTTGAAAATAATATAAAGTATTTTTCGGAAAATTCGAAAAAAAAACGGAAAATTTACCTTCAAAAGCAAAATAAACTTTTACAGCCGCTAACCTTGCGCTATGTCAAGGAATAAATTACTTTAGGATTTATCAACACATAATTACTAGAAACACTTTAGGTAGGTTAAGTAAATACTTGCATGTAACACTGTAAAATAATGACAAATAGCATTACCTATCTACTTTACCAATAACCATAACCACAGAACACCCACAAATTACTGATATAGAGGAAAGTGGAACGGTGTGCAAAGTTCCACAACCTCGATTGGAAAGGGAAGATTCTCGGATCAGACGGCCAATGGTTGTTGTCGGGTTGTAAAAGCGTGCGGAGAATTTTGCAGCACGCACACTGTAGGATTTTTGTGACGCCCTCTGACGGTCACAAACATCCTACATCGTGCGTTCTACTCTTCTACTATTTTTTAAGCAGTCTGCCATAATCGCCACTCTTGGAAGGCGGGATGGCGATCGCAGTGCAGCTGTAGCAATGTACCCACAGAGAATGCTGCTGCCCATTCTCTGGTGAGTCCCTTAGTCGCCTCTTACGACACCCATAGGAAGTGATGGGATGATGCTATTCTTTTACGTCCGGCACCATACGAAACCCCCATTTGGGGGAGGCCTATGTCCAACAGTGGACGTCTATCGGCTGATATGATGACGATGATGTTCGCATTCACATCTCATTCGTAATCTGTCAAAAAAACATCAATTTCTATATATTATTGACAGATTGTTACTGACATGCGAATGTGAACGAAATTAAAAAATTATAAGAATTGGCACTCCGGTCTATTTGTTAATTTAAGGTGACATACATGCCAATAAACTCTAGTAGCAAGTTAGGGCCACAGGGTTGCGGATTTTGTTCGTAAGAGTCACCGCGGCCCTGGAACACAAAGGGCACTAGGAGGAACACGGATGGATTTTAGTCAGTAAGAGTTTGACACTTCTTCCCGCTCCACCCAGAGCGGAAGGAGTCATTTGAAGTTAGGGCCACAGGGTTGTGGATTTTGTTCGTAAGAGTAACCGCGGCCCTGGAACACAAAGGGCACTAGGAGGAACACGGATGGATTTTAGTCAGTAAGAGTTTGACACTTCTTCCCGCTCCACCCAGAGCGGAAGGAGTCATTTGAAGTTAGGACCACAGGGTTGCGGATTTTGTTCGTAAGAGTAACCGCGGCCCTGGAACACAAAGGGCACTAGGAGGAACACGGATGGGTTTTAGTCAGTAAGAGTTTAACACTTCTTCCCGCTCCACCCCGAGCGGAAGGAGTCATTTGAAGTTAGGACCACAGGGTTGTGGATTTTGTTCGTAAGAGTAACCGCAGCCCTGGAACACAAAGGGCACTAGGAGGAACACGGATGGATTTTAGTCAGTAAGAGTTTGACACTTCTTCCCGCTCCACCCAGAGCGGAAGGAGTCATTTGAAGTTAGGACCACAGGGTTGTGGATTTTGTTCGTAAGAGTAACCGCGGCCCTGGAACACAAAGGGCACTAGGAGGAACACGGATGGATTTTAGTCACTAAGAGTTTGACACTTCTTCCCGCTCCACCCAGAGCGGAAGGAGTCATTTGAAGTTAGGACCACAGGGTTGCGGATTTTGTTCGTAAGAGTAACCGCGGCCCTGGAACATGAAGGGCACTAGGAGGAACACGGATGGGTTTTAGTCAGTAAGAGTGTGACACTTCTTCCCGCTCCACCCAGAGGAGTCATTTGATTAGAAAAAAGACTAGTGGCATGTATGTTAAAAATATTAATAAAATAGATATTATGTTCTAAAACACATTTTTTTTAATGTAATGTTACCCGTAATGTTATTTAATTCCGTACTAGTATTACCCCTTACGATTGAAGTACCAAAATTATATTATGACATCATTAATAATTAATTCCACGAAACATCAGAACAGGGTATTTTATGAATTAACTTCTTTGGGTTTGGGTGCACCTTGTGTAAACAAATACACCTGATCGATGGTGCTCGGTGCACCTTGCTCCAAATTTTAACTGTTGCCATATTAAAAATGTAGGGCAGAAGTTCAAATCGGAATCCACTTTTTAAAATGAGTGATAATAAGAATCGAATTTGAAGATTTGACTAGCCAGCCTAAATAATACCTACTGGACATAAAAACAAAAGTGGGATATATCCATTTAGCTTTTGCACAAAGGCTCCCCCCATTTCTTCTATTTAAGTCTTTGCCGTTGTTCTTCACGCTAATTCCCCAGAAAAAAATACGAGCAGAGTATTACCTAATAAAAAATAAGATTTGCGCCTATATTTAAGTGATAAGAAGTAGCCAAACTCTCATCTAAATCTGAAAAAAAAATATGAAGGATCTTTAATCGCTGTCATCTTCTTTCTCTCAGACTCTACAGAATTCAGAAGTATGACTTTGAAGTGATACTTTTGAATTCTGCATGCATTGTGAAAGATACATCTATTTCACTCATATACATGATTACTATCTCTTTCTTACTTCAGTTCTATGTACCTATAGGATGATATAAACATAGAAACCCCTTGCAAAGGCAGTAGTGTTGGTAAAATAATAGTAGGTACTAAGTCTTTTATAAGTTCTATAATGGGTTACGCTTCGGACGCTGGAGATTTTCCCATAATCCAAATAGCATCTTACAAGATGATGGTATTTTATAGTCGTAAAGAATTATTTTGTGCAGTGTACTATGACGTGTCAATGCCACTCTGATTCCGTCGAGAGAGGGAGACGGAGCTATACAGAATGAATAGCACTAGCCCTTTCTCCCAATGGAATAATAATTTTTAAAAAAATCTTATATTTCAGACAGAGTCCATTGTTGCTACCGGGAAAAAAACAATTATTAGGGTTTACCCATAGGGTAAAACGGGACCCTATTACTCAGACTCCGCTGTCCATCTGTCTGTCACCAGGCTGTATCTCATGAACCGTGATAGTATAAAAATTCACAGATGACGTACGAGTATTTGATGCCGCTCAACAAATACTAAAAACAGAATTTAATAAATATTTAAGTGGGGCTCCCATACAACAAACGTGATTTTTCTGCCGTTTTTTTTATAGGTAAATGGTACGGAACCCTACGTGCGCGAGTCCGACTCGCACTTGGCCGGGTTTTCCTGTACAACGTGTAACAGAATAAACGCAATACCTTTTAAGGGGTCATTGTACTCATCATTATGAACAACTTTTAATATGGGGCCAACACTGAAATCGCGAAAAAAAAAATCGACTGTCGTTCGTCCATACATGTCTGCACGCGTAACTCGACAAAATGTACTGAACAGGGTTGGTCCCATAGTAAAAGTTATTCATAATGATGAGTACAATGACCCCTTAAAAGTTATTGCGTTTTGAAAAGTCATAGTGAGGGGGGTATACCTTCTAAGGCTTTTACCACAATACATTAATGTACCTAACCTACAAGGCGTCTAGTTTATGGAACAGATCTTGAGATCATCATGAACTCTCTAGCCACTGCGATATGCTAATGAAGAAAATATAAAATGCAATCTTTCTTGCCATAAATAAGTAGAAAAGATTAATAGGGTGTTGAGGACGATAAAACTCTACATGCCACAACCCAACTTTTTCTAATACACTGAAAGCTACCCACTTATTGGAATATTTTGAGAAAAGAAATGGAAAAACTTACACAGTAACAAGCTTCGGGAATGTAGCGAATTTAATTTCATTTATTTAAAAATAAAAACTCCATAAGTCTTTGTCCATTCGTACTTTGAATTGTTTCACCTCATTACGTGCACGAATATCACCAACATTTCTTGGATCTCATGCTTGTTTATCAATCAAAATTCGACCATGCTACCCTGGATATAGAGTATAATTTTCAAACACTAAGCATACATGTTGGCTTCCGTTGAAGTCGGTAACTATACGAAATTCGACTCAAAAGTTCGGGCTAGAAATTTCTGAATTGCCTGATTTTATATCTGCCCTGATTATGAGGATTATCCCAATCGAATTTGCACTTTAAACCTAAGGATGTAAAGTCTACAATTGTTCGAATGTTGTAAAACTTCTTAGGTGTGAAAACACAAGCTGGCCGTTTGTTCGGACGTAGGGTGAATGCGACAATTTTGCTCATTCGAATACAGAAGTGGGACTAATGGTTCGCTATTTTTATGTTACCAATTAAATCGTTTCCAGTTATCGGACTATACCGGTTTTGAATTTTTTAATGGTGAGCTATATGATACAGGTATATTTGAAGTACTTGTACATTTTTATTTTCATTGAGAGGCCTAGGGATCTGAATTCAGCAACTGCCAGGTCTAACTTTATTACGTAGTTCTATGAATTACCTACTAACACAGCTTATCATAATTTCGTGTCCCCAACAAATTACCACTCAGACGCAAACTCCATGACTTAATTATCGCCCAATATTATGACAAAAACTAAAACTGTCACACGATTTAATTAATTGAGAAGTTTCAGTAGATGCGTGTAAAATTTGCATATACACAGCGTTCGCTATCGCAAAACAAAAACACGATTTTGAACTCGAGGCTCACATGAAATAAATCGAATAAAAAAATCGTTTTTAAACGTTCGATCTGCGCCGGAGTGGGTGCAATTAAAGGGTTCCGAGAATCGTTGCTCCGGGACTGCACGGCTCCGCACGAATATAGTTACGCCATTCGTATGAGCAGGGGATACAAATAATTGTATTTATATGTAACGGAATGCACATTATGTGCTTCAGTCGTATGTCGTTCGTTGCTGAATTAAGATTTTTTTTCAGAGGCAATGCTCATGGATTCAGAGACAAAGTGACACTTCAACGGCGATAACTATTTTTGAAATGTCAAAATGGTTGTTATTGATCACGTAACATTTCGGTCATCATCATCATCATCATATCAGCCGAAAGGCGTCTACGGCTGGACATAGGCCTCCCCCAAGTGTCGCCACAACAACCGTCTCGCATCCATCGGCTACCAGCGACCCTCACCAGGTCATCGGTCCATCTTGTGGGAGGCCTTCCAACGCTTCGTCTTCCGGTATTTTGGTAGCACATGTCAATCCAGTGCATTTTTGACTTTTCGATGATCATTATAAAATTTATTAAATGAATAGATATACAGTTGTTTTTTAATAACTACTGAACTAAATACATGCACTAAAAATAAAACTCAAATATCCTAACTAAGTTGACCCTAAAATATGGCGTCAAAAATTTCATCCGCATCGCTGTCGACTGGAAGTCTGCCCAAAAGACTGGCGGCGTTGCCACGTTGTATGGCAATGCTTATCCTGTGTCCAAGGTAAGAGTCAGCCCTTTTTGATAATTGATAGAAAGTATTTTTTTCTAGAGGTTCTTGTTGTGGCTGCTACGGCAATAATTATGTGAGTAATGTATTATATTATTCTACTATTATGTGTGTTTAATAAGCCTGCAGATTTGAATCTTGGTGTCCAAAGGTGTTCCGAGTTTGGTTTCAGTGTTTCTTTTCAGAGCATGGGAAAACCAGTCTCTTCTAGAACTGGCTTAAAAAGATTTATTTTGTAAAAAGATTAAAAGTAACGCTATAGACGTCACTATAGCGTTACTTTTAATCTTTTTACAAAATAAATATAATTTATCGAAGAGACTAGAGAGTTATTAATCAACAGCAATACTTTTTTGATCAGCTTGCCAATTCTACTAATTTTTAAGCAACAGGATTGGCACTCTGGTTGTCGTACGCCAAGAAAAAATTGTGATGACGCATGTTGTGGCAGTTGTGGACGCTCAAGTTAAAGAAAATAATATCGATATAAACTGCTCATAAAGGCTCCGATTGAATTAATATTCCATAATTTAAATTACAACAATCTAACGACATCCGAATGCATTATAATAAAAAATAAAAACCCAATAAAAAAAATAAACAAAAAAAAGATCACATCTAATTTCCAACATTTATCTCAAAAACGCTACAATAAAAATCATCATAACCGAAACCTAATGAAACCCGATATCGATTACAATCGATATGACATTACAAAACCTTATCGATAACAAAAGAGCTAAACAAGGTGTTTACGATTCCGATTTCGATCTTGAAAAACGTGCCACAAGACAAAATCCTCAGCGAATAAATTATATAGAGAGTCGGCTGGACGTTGTCGAGCCCTTAATTGGGCCATGTACAGACCCAAGGAAAAAACGTAACATTTGTTAGGTATTCCAGGAATTATACACTTGTTGGACTTCGGACCGGGCCGGTTTATTTTCAGTGTCCCGTAATGAATGGTCTAACGAGATAGATAGATGATATCGTATTGCTTCTCCGTATTTCGTTGGAGTTTAGTTTCGATAAATAGTCATGAAAAATGTAGGCCTAGCCTTATTAGTTTTATGTATCGACCTTTTTGTTTCTGGATTAAGTATATTATTCCAAGTAGACATATTGTAATGTGCGTGTCAATCAATTTCATAAAAGAAAAAAAACATTAATGAGACGATGATTATAGAAACAAGTTGTTTAATTGTGGTATAATTTCAAATATGAGTCCTGTTAAATAGCTAACCGTTCCTAGAAACACAGACTCGTAAACTTTCCTTGCCTTCGAGGTCGACATAACCAAATTACAAACACCTTCAACGTATTGCAAAAAAAAACTCTATCGTACAAACAAGGCCACTAGACGTCATACAAGCCCAGTCCACCTGCATTACTAATGACGACCGCTGGCGACTGTGCCATAATCCCGGGATTACACGCGGGATTGGCCCATCGAGCGCCGTTCAATGTGCCCCGGACATATTAATTTGTAAAAACTATGTGGCTTAGATGTGGGGGAAAGAATATGTGTCATGGTGCTGAGAATGCATTGAGCTGATTTTAAGGAGGGAGATAAAGACTTACGCCCTTATTTTTTACTGTTACGCCTTAGGGCATTTCATACAAACTTTCAAGTTCTTATTTTTCGAAACGAATGAACCGATTTTAATTAAACTTGGCATACGCTAGATATCCTGGTCTAAATAGTAGAGAATGTTTTTGAAAAATAGTTTAGAGGGATCGATTTTAAGTTTTCTATAGAAAGTGAAAAATCACTCTATCTCTCCCTCCGAACTCTTTTTCGAAAATGTTCTCTAATAACTATTTAGACCTGGATATCTAGCGTATGCATACCAAGTTTCAGTTCATCATTTGGTGATTTCCCATCCATAAAAAAGACACTTAGCAAGCTGCCTGTCAGTGCCTTTTCGGGATAAGGGCAGTTTTCTGATTTGAATTTTGCCAAATTTTGCTAAAATTTGACTCGGTTTCAGGCTTAAGTATAGTTTGACAAATATTCAAACTCAAAATTCTTAATTCAGAAATCAGGTGTAAATCAAGTGTCCCTACCTCATCTTCAAAATCGATCTACTTGTGAAACAAACTTCTCGGATGCTTTACTCGATTTTCATCACGAGCGTCGTCTTCTTTACTAACATCAACTCAAAAGAGTTGCCCATCGCAATTATTTTTTATATCCCGCCCGCATTATATAGAAGGGGAAGCAGATTTCTTTAAAAAAATAGCGTTGTAAAGTTCTCAGCTAATACGAAAGGTGAGGCGACAGACTCGGAGCGTGTCGGCGAACGTAAATTGTTTATTATTTTTTATGGGATTTTCATGAGAACGATCGTCCCGCACTCGTTAAAGGTGGTTTGGAGGAATGAGGATGGAGTACATGGAGTGTTAAGTCGGAAGAGTTTTTAAATGTGCGTATACTCTTGCGCCATCCCATCTTCTTAGCACTTCGTGCTGTGCTGGTGCTACCGCTGCGGTTGCGGAGAACATCAAGCGGCGGAAATATAACAACCTCCTTGGCAGTTACATTTTCGAGCCGTTTGGGGTTGAAATTCTCAAGTCGTGGGGTCCGAGTGCTCATAACTTGTTTAAAAATCTCTCAAGTCGCTTAGTTAACAATTCGCGTGACCCAAGGGCTGGCTTTTACCTTGGACAATGGATAAGCATTGCCATACAACGTGGCAATGCTGCCAGTCTTTTGGGCACACTTCCAGGCGACAGCGATGCGGATGAATTTTTTGATGCAATATTTAAGGGTTAACTTAGTAAGGATTTTTTATTTTTTATTAAATTTTTAATAAAACAGCTGTTAATATCTACTTATAATTAAATGCTTTTAGAATGTGCGCTGAACGTGCATTGTGGTGCTGTTCCAAACAATGTGTACACACGATAAGACATTGCCTGTTATTTTGTCTGTAGCACTGATGGACGCTACTGAAGGCGCCAAGCTCGTAGCCAAATTCAACGATGGCTTAGATTGACATCGACTCGATATGAAGATGAATTACGATTATTATGAATGAAACGTCAAACTTCTTTTGTCACTCTAAGAGCGTTAAGAGCGCCGTACGGCATTTCATACAAACTTTCAAGTCCTTATTTTTCGAAATGAATGAACCAATTTAAATGAAAATTCCTACGCATAAGAAGAATACATAGATCTCAAAAGGTATACGAAAACATTTTTGAAAAATTGTGTTACAGCTGAATTCAACGGGTATTAAATTTTCCATTGAAACAAATATCCAATTAGGTTTCTTTTTTAAAAAGACATCTCAAAAATGTTCTCTGATAACTTTGCTTTTGAAATTATTGATAAATAACTTAATTAGTAGAAACGTATTACGTACTCTACGTATTCTTAGTCGAAGTGTTTTGTCTACATTACGTACACATGCCATTTTATAATATTGATATTTCTGTAAAACCCGTAATATTATCACGTTTTCATCACTTGTTTCGGAGCAATTCTTAGCACTCCATTTATTTTTTATCTGTGGTAGCCACAAAGGTATTGCATGTAGCTTGAATTTTTGTTTAAGATTTTTTGGCATTTTTCAAGTAATACCTCACAGTTCAAACTACTTCACTCGGTAAAGTGCAGGTACCTACAAACGTATTTTATTTTTGAAGCGTGACTAATAGTCGAAGTCATGAAAAAATAGAGTGCATCTTTTGTTACTGACAAGGGACTTATATTCTTCGTTTTGTTTATAATCTTAAAG
Source organism: Melanchra persicariae (assembly GCA_947386135.1). Lineage (NCBI taxonomy): Eukaryota > Metazoa > Arthropoda > Insecta > Lepidoptera > Noctuidae > Melanchra > Melanchra persicariae. The sequence continues at coordinate 7,229,917 of OX376650.1, read as the reverse complement.
GCATGGACATAACATACACTACACACCACACTACACTATTGTACATAAAGTTTTAATAAATAAAATGTAGCACCATTAGAAAATTTTACTGTGCATACGTGTCTATTGGACAACCAATTTCACTTCGTCCTCACATTGACATGCGGACCTAAAAATTACAATAACGAAATTATACTAGTAAAAATTAAATCAAGAAGGAAGCTTACAGCTCTCAATGCCACGAAAAGAAAGTTACCTACTAGAGGTAGATCCTTCCAGTAGGTAAGGTTGTAACATCTCATACACCGTGTAATTCTACCTATGTTTACAGGAAAAGATTCTGATTCTGATTCTGACAACAACACCAGCAGTTGACAGCAATCCATCCACAAACACTACCAATACTATCCAACGAAAGATCATCACAATAACACTTCTACCATTAGGTACACGCACAACAATCCGACCTACTTGTACTCAATTCAAACCCAACTTAGCCAGCTCGTTGGCACACAAAAGGAAGCCCGAACACCGCGAACATTTACCTATCGGCGCGTCTCTCATAACAGCGCATTTTCCACTTTCCCCAGATTTCCCGAGGTGAAATCGCTAAGCGTTGCCGCGTTGCCTTGATGTTTGAGGATGAGAAATGAGCGGAAAGGGGGTAGAAGCCAAGGGGGATGTATTGTAAACACAATTACCACCCTGCGTCGCTCCCAGGGCAACAAATGGTGGCTAAACGACCCATTCGCCAGTGATTTGTTAGCAATATGCTTGAGATTTGGAACAGAAACGACTTTAAAATTCGTTTTGCGTACTTGTGTTATATGTTTTTGCTGGCTCTTGTGCCGTGGGTGTTCATTTAGATTGTTATATTGTATGAGTTCTTTGTGTTATAATATTTATAGTGGTAATGTTTGTTGCCTAGACTATACAAGCTTAACTTTAGCGATAACCTAGGCCATGTTATTAAGCTCAAATCTTAAAAACTTAACTTAGATAATTGAGTATTTTAAACACATTTTAAGCCCTGAAAATATTTTAAAACAAATCGTATCTACTGCGGCAGCGTCATAGCGTGGTACCGGGTGGCGAAAAATAAATGGCGAATTTTGAACGACACTATCGATAAATAAAACTTGTGTTTGACACAACAATATATCTTGAAGAACTAGCTATTGCTTAAAATGTATTAAATTAATAGTAATGAAAAGCAAAGGTACTGCCTTTTTTGTCGTTTCCTGTCGATTTAAACACCAAAATTTAATGAAAATGTGTTGTAAATTAATTCAACCCCGCGAATATATACCTAGTGTGTGAAATGTAGCAACTTGCTAAAGTTTAATAATTTTGCGACATAATTTACTGATAGGCTAGTATGTCATCACTCATCATCAGGCACTAGGCACTACATCAAATTACAGGGAATTTTAAAAACTAGATTAAAAATAAAACTCACACGTTGATCGCACTCTTAGAGCGGATTTCACCAATGAAACTGAACGCGATCAGTACATCTAAACTGCGTTCAAGAGCTGTCAGCGTCAATATGCCATAGAAAAATAATGACACTGACAGCTCATAAACTTGGTTTATTCGCTGATCGCGTTCAGTTTCATTGGTGAAATTGGCCCTTAGAGTTTTAATTTTGCCGATTATAATAAGACGATCACATGATACATGGCATACACAGGCTCTATTTTCAACTTATCCAATCAATATTAAAGGGATTTGTGCAGAAATGATTTTATTTTCAGCCTTTGGAGATCAAAACGATATAAACTGATACTTGCCTAAAGCAATATATTATGGCGAATTTAAAGTCAGATCTTTACTTTTCTTAATTATTTTTTGTACACCAGACATAAAAAATTATACACAGTTATAAGATAATTCATGTACAAAGGCGAGCTTAACTCAAAGTTAAGGTTTCTCCCAGCAAATCTAAGTGATAGAAAGAGATCACATTAGAAGATTTAACTTCTTACGTCGAAAAGTAATCAAAATGTAAGGAATTGAATAAGAATAATAATTGAATAAGAAGAACAAGAAGTATTTTAAATTCATGCAAATAAAATATTCTTATTTTAATTCTTGACCACGGTACATTTCGGTAGCGGTCATCATACCCATTTTGCCTTCAGAAACTTCGCAATCGCCATGTTAACGCTGAGAAATTGAAATTTTGTCTAGAGCTCATTCCCAAAGTAGACCTGGCCCGACCTGACCTGCAAGGGGTCTATGACAAATAATAATAAAATTAAGAATGCATGTGAAGTATAGTGAACAGAGAATAAGTAGCAACAACGAATCTACCCGCTATAGAATAATTCGCCAAGGAGTCCACGTGATCAAAAAGTTTGGGAACCTCTCTCTACAGCCTAAGGACACCGTACTGTAAAAGTAATGTTGCCTAAACCGCCATTAAGTGTAGAATCACTATTAATTTTCATAAAGATGAAGAAACTCCCATCAAAACCGAATCCAACACTCCACCTTTATAAGTGTAACATACAACAATACAAGATCCTCGTTAATCCCTTACGGTCGTAACGAGGCGGGCGCTGAGGGCGGAGCCCCGGCCTCCTCCGGCGTCCCGGAGCATGCGGCATAAACAACTCAAGTTACAACATTTAATTATCGCTGTTTATTAAACCAGGCTCACCTCGCGAGATATGAATCATTGTTAAATGATAACACGGGTGAGGTTGAAAGAAATTACCATTCACACCTACTGGAGATTGGATGGCGGGCACCTACCTACGTCTTGGAGTTCGGGCTTGTGAGGTTTGAGGAATGGGGTGCCAAAAACGTGGTATGTCTTGTTGTTTAGGTGCACCCACGACATGCATTGAGCAAATATATATTTTTATGATCATTTGTTTTTGCTTGCCGAGGTTGGTCTGTGGATGGGTGACCATCTTAACATACCGAGACTCCTCCGTGCCTCGGAAAGCACATTAAGCCGTTGGTCCCGATGTTATTTGGAGATCTTTGGCATTCTTTACGGATTGTCAGAAGCCAGAAGATATGACATCAGTGTTGACAAGAAGTACCGTGTTACCCAGTTAATGGGTTGTGGAGGTCTGGTAGGCAGCCGCTCCAAGTAAAATACTGATATTCAGCTGCATCCGGTTTGATTGGGAGCCGACCCGAATATAGTTGGGAAAACGCTAGCCAGATGATGATATTATTATTATCATTGATAGGATCGCGTTTGGCCGCTATCTCGTCTGATGGTAAGCAATGATGTGGTCGACGATAGAGCACGCTAGCCTAGAAGTAGCTCATTCAAAGTCCATTCCTGCCAGGCTTGCGGATTTTTGGCGAAAGAGTCACCGCGATCCTGGAACGCAAAGGGCATAAGGAGAAACACGGATGGGTTTTAGTCAGTAAGAGGCTGACACTCACTTTCGCTGCACCCAGAGCGGAAGAAGTCATTTGCTGATTTCCCATCCATAAAAAAAGCGTTAATTGTATGCTTACTGTACATATTGGTCTTACTTTATGTTAGTATACTTATGACCAAGCAGCTTTTTCCAGCATTACCTACTATTTAACAGAAATTCACTCAATTGTATGCTGAACTTGTCTAACGATCACAAAGTTTCTTTTCTTTTCTTTTTTTTTTTCTTTTTTTTTTTTTTTTTTTTTACACGGCCATCTGATCCCAAGCTAAGCAGAGCTTGTGTTATGGTAACCAGACAACTGATATACATACTTATATAATTTATAAATACATACATATTATAGATAAATTACACCCAGACACAGAACAAACAATTATGTTCATCACACAAAGTTTGTCCTGGGTGGGAATCGAACCCACGACCTTCGGCTTTGCAGTCAGGGTCACTAACCACTAGACCAACAGGCCTGTCAGTTAGACAGTTCCCAAATAAGATTTAGCCAGCAAGGAAGCTGTAAAGTGTCCAAAGCCACATTATCATTATACACCTAGTTTGCTGTAAGGAAAGTGGGCCCGTACGTCCGTACATACCTGTCGAGATTTTAACAACCGACATTGTAATACTAGAATAATATATGCAGTACTTGGGTACTGAATTGCATAAGATAAGGACACAAAGTTTTTTAATTAACTTTTGTTAATAGGTACCTAGTTTGTATCAGAGCTTTCTAACTTTGCTAGTATAGAAAGCCACGAAAATTACTATGTACGAAAAAGATGCAGATTCCTCATCATCAATTGATGTCCGCTAAAAATATCACCGTGGGCGTCTCGCAACCAGCGGTTTCCCGCGGCCTTCATCAGGCCATCGGTACACCTCGTGGGAGGCCTTCCAACGCTGCGTTTTTCCAGTACGCGGGAGCCACTTCAGGGGGTTAACGTCAGACGCTGACGACAAAATATATGGGAATGACATTACGTGATGAATCGATTAGCTGTAATGCGAGCAAAACGAAAGATGTTAAGATGTAAAGATATACTCTTTACTAACAATAGTATTGGAAGAGTGGACATAAGTAAGCAACCATATTCCCTGTTTACAACAATAACATTGAGTCTTTTGTACTGCCAAACCATGTAGGAACATTCTACTTCCGAACTGTACAACACTGAAAGATTAATCCAATCGCGGCCGCATACGGATATTACTCCTCGCAAATATATTAGAAGTGCAAAGTTTATTCTGATTTACGATCTTCCAACAGCCTTGTGAGTTGTAGATGTAATTTAACAAGCTTTCTATTGTTACCATTATTCACACGCCCCCTATATTTACGACCTAGGTTATATTATGTATTTAAAACTTTGATATTTATGCTGTAGTTTGCAATAAGCATGTATATCCATATCGAGCTATTTCGAGACAAATATCCACCATTGCTCAAAGGCTTGTGATAAAAAGCAAATCAGGTATCGACTTATAGTTAAGGGTGGGTTTTACTAAACGAGCCTAGCTGTAGCTTACCTATCCATAGTTTCGAGAAATAATAGTTATAAATGAAGTGACAATATTCTTCACAAGATATATAAGGTGAAGGTACCTATGTTGCACTTATGCCGGATAATAATTTGATTAGTCATAATATGTATGTGTTCCTATGGTTTTAAGTTTTCATATCTTATACCTTTATTAGTGTTTATATCATACACTGGTAAAGGTACTGATCATTAAATAAACTGTTGGCCAGAAAAGGGAGTTTCTCTTTCTAGCGACTACAGCACAGTTGTATAGTTAAGCATAGAATACACCAGGAAAAACTTTTTGACGCCATATTTTAGGGTTAACTTAGTTAGGATTTTTTTATTTTTAGTTTATATCGTTGGTTAAGTATTTATTAAAACAACTTTTAATATCTTTTCCTAAAGGGCACTAGGAGGAGCACGGATAGGTACACAATTTTATATTTTAAAGAATATGTTCCGTCGCATTAACCTTTGGCATTTGCCAAACCAATATTATTTAAGGAAAACTCATCCCCAAAAAATTTAATCCGCTCTGCCAGCGAAACGCTCGCAGCACTCACAGCAAAAGTGCGCAAAGCAGAGCATGCGCCGCCGGCTCCGGTTCGGACGGCCATTTATCGCACGCGCTCGCCCCGCGACGCCCCTCGCCCGCGGTGCCAGCACGACTACCACGCCCTGCGCAGGAGCGGACCTGGTCATTTGGGCTGGTGAGAAGGCTCCGAGGTTCATCTGAGGTAAGAAAAATAAGTTCAGGCGTAGAGCAGGATATAGAGATAGAGATAGGTGAGCTCCTATCTCTCTCTACGAATAGTGAACAGTACTAGAAGATGATATTTTTGGCTTTATTTTTGACATTTATCTGTTGAAATATTTCTTTAATTTCTTTCTTTCTTTCTTTCTGTCTTTTGCGTCTTCTGTGAATACTGAGAAGTTCGTTTTCCAATAACGCTCCAAAAAAGTGAATTTTCGATGTAAAAACTACTTATAACCCCAATTGCATCATACAAAAATGTGATAATTATAGTATCCAATTTAAATAAATATTATGTGCGAAACGAGTTTTATAGCTAAAGTAACATTTTACGTTACGTTACTATACGTCAAAAACATTTTAGCTAGCATTTTAATTTTCATTTTTGCTAGGCCCTCAGAACATCAGCACTAAAACAAAGTAAAAAACCGCTTTTAAAGCTACTGAATCTAACCGCTATCTCCACATAAACTCACGCACGGATTTATCCTTTCCTATGGGGGTATAAACATGATAACTTAGTTCGAAAATTAACCTCCAGCGCAAGTTCTAACTGCGGCCCTGCGCTTGCGCCCCAAAGCGCGAGGGCGCGCGAAATACCGGCCGATATGTTGCGCAGCCGCCATTATAATGAGACGTTATTTATTGGACAATCCCACCACTAATCACCTTGGATAGCGTATTCATATTATGTTATGAAATGTACGAGGGTAATGGCTGGAAATACCTAAGGAGGAGTCTAATTTTTGTATCGTCTCTCCAGTATCTCAATATGAATTTTGCTGGAGTCAGGTTATAAACTTTCTTCTGCTGGGATACAGGGCATAGTGCAGGATGTAAATGCTTTTAGTAAAAAAGTAACAAACTCGTCAAACCAGCCATCCAGTCCTATTTAAATTCAGAAGAAAGATTTTTTCAAATATGGCGGCGCGGCAATGATACTAGGTGTGAAAATTGAAAAGAGCACATGGAAATCTATAAAATGACCAATTTTCAAAACTGTATGAAATCTTTTCCAGGTATAACTACTAATGCTTTCACATTTTTCTTAGAGCCACTATATACCTACGTTTTGTTCTGCAAGCATTACTTACTTAGGTATTTCGTTTAAATACTATATGAAACTCGTATAAGAAAACTGCACCTTCCAGGTACAAAGAATTATAATTAGGACACTTAAAACCCCAATAACAGTTACTTAATTTTATACTCCTTACATTTTTATCATCAACTAGGTATCGACAACCCATCACATTAGCCTACATATAAACAGATGTTTAATTTCAACGCCGATTAAATATTTATCGGTAATGGATAATACAATATTTTCCAGTTCATAACATACAGTGTAAAGGGCTTTTTACATTTACTTAGATGTTAAAGCCGAGTATACCAAACCAACTCGTATAACAATGTCCGTACGCAAACTTTGGTACCTACCAACTTTTATAATAACAAACGATGGTCCAAAGGTTTGGCCTACCTTGAACTGCTACAGCTACTGCTATATTCTAATTAGGCTGAGAATCAGCACTTTTTGAACGTCAAAATATAAGTACAAAAAGACAAACGTCACCACTTCGATTGAAGTATGTGGTTAGAATAATATTGTAGTCAGAAAAAGAGGTCGCAGTATTTTATCCTACTCGTACTAATAATAATAATCTCTAAGTACTTCGACGACCATCTGTCGAAGCTGGCGTTGCGCAGCTGGATAAAGGGCCTGATACAGAAGGCAGTACTCCTCCATACGGCTCGTATAGTGAGGAGGTTCCTGTCTCTGAAGCCCTAACCACCGGTAGCTTGGACTCTGCTCCCGACACCGGCGGACTACTATTTTTTATATTTTTAAATGTTTTTTTTTTATAGTTTATTATAGAAATATTTAAAAATGTAAACGATAGGGATTTAAATGAATATACGAAATAATCTCTAAGTACTTGCATAGACACAACCTTTTAGCCAGGATTATCCATCAGCAACTTGCTCTGAAAGTGGAGTCTTGTGGAATCGGAAGTGCCGTACTACAGGTATGTGCCCGACCCAGTTCTCGATAATGGCAGTATCACATTGTACTGAGATCGGTCCATCATCACTGACAGGACTATTGTTGCAAATAAGCCTGATATAGTGGTGGTGGACCGAATCGAGAGGCGTGCAATGATTGTAGATATAACCGTTCCGCATGACGAGAACCTCGTGAAAGCCGAGAAAGATAAACAAATAAAATATCTTGACTTGGCTCGCGAGGTTGTCGACATGTGGGATGTGAATTCGGCAATCATTGTACCGATAGTCGTGTCAGCCAACGGCTTAATAGCCGCGAGCCTCGACCAACACCTCAGGAGGCTCTCGTTAGGCAGCTGGATCAAGGGCTTGATTCAGAAAGCAGTACATCTGGACACGGCTCGCATTGTTAGGAGGTTCCTCTCTCTGGAGCCCTGACCGCCGGTAGCTTGGACCCTGTTCCCGATACCGGTGGGCTACTATTTTTTATATTTTTAAATATTTTTATAACTTTGTATTTAATATTTAAAAATGTAATTTATATGTATTGTACAATGAATAAAGGAGATAATCTCTATATTTCAGGCTGCTTTGGCTCATAGACATATAGGTACCTTATTGACTTACATAAATATATTATTCTAAACCAGTTTGTGTAAGTATATATAAACTTAAGCCTATGTTCATATAGTAATGTTGTAGTAGTACATGTTGTGTTGCCTTTGCATGTTGGCAAAACCTTTAATTTGTAAAAATATCATGAAATCACGGTGAGTATAAAAGTAACATTATTTTACAACGTACCACCTACTGATGTAAGAAAAATGTCTGGAAAGACTTGGGGCAGGCCTTTGCCCAAAAGAAATTGGTGCAATATTCACTTTAATCATTACAAAATTACCCTGAAAGTTGCCACGTAAGTTTCAGACTAACTCGTACAAATGTATCGAGCCCCTAACACCGATACAGATAGTTGTAACAAGCCCCACAATCGATGATCAGTTGATCACACTCGACCATTAACTGTGAACCATTACGAGTTTCTGACTTATTAACATCACAGCTTCGTCTGACAGCCGATTAAGAAAATTAATCCTCGAATGAAAAATGATAAAATTGCTAGTCTGACCTACCTTACTTGAATGTTTATTATTTTCGTATCGCTCACGTTTCCTTTAGGTATTATGTTTAATAAGGTATATGGAGAGTGGGTAGTGTCTAGTGATGCGATATTTTAAAATGTATAACTATAATTTTTGAAGCTGTACAAGATGCTAAAGACAAAACTCCGTAGTGATGGGTTATGAAGTCAGTTAATTTATAAATATTGTGCTCAGATATTTAAAGACCTAAATCTAATTCCAGTTCAATCATTATATAACTTGTCTTTCTCCTTGTTTTCATAGGAATTTTCACGTTTCTAATTGAAGTAATCGACCAGGGAGACTCATTCCAATTCTATCGAAGAACTGAAAACAAATAATGAACAATAACTGAATAAGTACCAGAAACAAACAGGCACATTGGTAACTTTCTGTACCACCACAACACCTGACTGCTGACTTCCGCAATCCTCTGTATGTGATCCTAATTCCCGTCACGTTTGCACACAACACACTTAGCTGTCATCAATCCCGCTATTCTTTGAACTTTAGGACACCAGGATTTCTCAGTAGAGTTCGGTGAAACAGGTCAAACTGACGCATACTGAGTGAGCTGAGTGAAATATTTAACCACTCGCTTTTCCCCGTCGTCTCGTTCCTGTTGCTTCTGCCACTTGAAACGTCTAGATTTCTATCAGTGAAAAAATTTTCGTTAGCTGATCAGCCCCCCTAGACAAAAAACTTTTCTGTAGCGTTAACGTCAGACGCTCACGACAAAATGTATGGGAATAAAATTAGGTGATGACGTTTCATTTCCACACCTAATGTCATTCCCATACATTTTGTCGTCAGCGTCTGACGTTAACGCTACAGAAAAGTTTTTTGTCTAGGCCCCCTGTACTTTCAGAGATTATTGCCTAGAAACAAACAGTAAGTTACCTTAAAAAGGTAGGTAACTTACTGTTTGAAGTTAGCAAGCGACGCACACATTTTCTAGAAAATGTGTTGTCTAACGAGAGCTTATCGACAGAAGAAAATGTGTTGCAATAAAATAGTAGTAGTACATGGGCAGACTTAATGCAATAAGGCATTCTCTACCAGTCAACCTTTGGGTTAAAAAGGATACACAGTGTTAGGTGTACAACAAAAAAATTAAAATAAAATGGAATTTGGTTTCGGAAAGAATTAACAAAAATTATATATAAAACTAATAAAATACATATTAAATATGCTAAAATAATAAACTAATAAAAATGATGTTTTATAACAATCCTGTTTTATAACCTTTATTAACTTGGCTCGAAGGAGTGACGGTACGGAGGACACGGTGAAGCATACGGTGGAGGTCTACCCTGCTTGAGCGAAGCACCGCCGAGTCCTCGTCGAGGCGATCGGCGGCAGCGACCTCTCGCGTCCGTCCCTAGTTCAATCCATGGTCCAAAGCGGCATGGAAAGCCGTCACCTCCTTCTGCGAAGCAGTAATGCTGGTAAAGGTCACACCCCAGCCGCCGCAACATAGGGCCACCGTAGGCATGGGTCTGCGGACGGCAAGTGTTGGGTGGCTCGCTGTCCGATCAAAGCCAGGCCCGGTGTTTATTTAGCCATGAACCAAATAGTAGCAGTAGGTTAAATGAAATCCGGTTTTTTAAATAAAATTCTACGAGTGTGATTACTTAAACCACTTTTCCATCTAAAATCCCAACAGAAACAAATACTGTTAAGTAATTGTGTTCAGCTTAATCATATTTACGACGATCACTTCCCGTCATTCTGCGGCTCCTAATAAGGTCATCGACGCGGATGTACAGCTTTCCTAGAAGAGATACCTTTTATTGTTGTCGGATCTAGGCCTAAGATCTATGAACGAGATAGCATTGATGCAGTGTTTTTATGTTTTTTTTTAGTTGTTGGTAAATCGTTAATTAAATTAGGTATCTAATTGTTTATTTTTTTAATTATAACGTGGGTCTAGCAGTGCCAGTCTTCAATTACCTTTACGGTTTGAATGATTTGGCCAGCGCAATAAAAATCTAGTTTTTGGTCCAGAAAAGCTGGAGTATGGAAAGCATGTCAGAATTCGTAATTAATAGGTAAAAGGCATAAGATAATTTCAAGCTAGATTTTTCTCAAAGGCTTAGGCAAAAATGTCACAATTTATGTTAAAAGCTTTATGTAAGTAATACTTAGATGTCCAGCCTTTTAACGGGTAAGTAAACACACTATAATAAAGCAATAAAAAACAACACATTCAAACAGACCCAAACATTAAATGCATCTAAACCGCAGCCTGACATTTACAAGTATTGCGAATCCCTGCGGCTATTCCAAGAGTTGTCTCTTCCAGTAATTCTATGACCACGTCAAACAATTCGGCTACATCACTTCGACCAACAAAAAGTTACAAGGATTACAGGGGATTAAATGGAGCTAATTAAAATTGATCCACAGGACTGTTTAGCAAGCTGCATTGTATTGTTACCATACAGGATGTGAGGAAAAAATTAATCGATGGTGAACTCGGAAACCGTGATAAATGAGGTCGTTTTAGGCTTTCATTGTTTGTTTCGGAGACAAAATACTGAATGAAGTTTTTGGTTTTATAAGTATTGTGGTTCCCTAACTTAACCATTTTCTCCATAAGTTTCATTAAATTCATAAGTACTTAAAGATTCCAATAAAATTATGAGGTACGTTTAAGTTTTTGGAAAGCATTATCACGGTGTCGAACGTGTGTGGAACGAATAAAATCTGGTTTTCTCGATCTCACGACACGGAGCAACAAGAAATGGCAGATGCAACTGCAAAACATCCAGATATAACGTACATCTAACCACTGAGTTGCAGCTTCCAAAGAACTTATATGTCCCAAATACATTCAAGAGCTTCAACAAATCCCCAAAAGTTCACATAGGACTGGTCCTGAGATGATAGGCCATCGGATGAGTCAGCACCAGCAGGCATACGTTTCTCATGTTCGCCGCTAGCTCTCGCTCCATACATACTAATTCGATGTTTCGTTGTACCGCATCGGGCATTCAACTCTTTGTTTTTTTGCCGATGACACATTACAATCAGAAACATGTAAGTAGGCTATATGTGAGTACAAAGAGGTAGAAAACGGATGTACACCGCATTAGGTTTGTTGCGACTCTTTGATTTTTTGCGCTGCATTATGTGTTAGGCCCACTACGTCACATTTTTGGCGGGAGGGAATACAATTTGCTTCTATGCCTAGGTAGTCCTATGCATAGGTACCTAACTAGCTGTCATGCTGGATACTGCTAAACTCATAATACCTAATGACTACATATTTAAAGACAAAATGGGTTTCTTTTTTTGGGTTTTTCTTGTCGTTTCGTAGGGTTTTATTGATACGTAGCAGATATCTAGGCACTCTTATTGTTACAGACAATAACTCAATTTTTATTTGTCCTTCATCAAACATTTAAATACAATATCGTGCCAGATGAATGCGATAAGTTCTCTCTTTAGGAGTTAACACTTTCATCTACAAAATGTGGGTGTACGTACAAACGTAACGCACGCCTACTCCATACACCTAGCGTTTATGTCAGCATATAGCCAGGGGCATATGATTGTAAATATCTAGTACTAAAACAGAACTAATCGTTTGTTATGTTTTACGATTAATCATGTAATAATTTGTGTCCTCTTCTGATGTTATAGGGGGTATTTTTCCATGAGTTGATTTTCAGACAAGAATGTTTTTGGACCAGTACGGTGGTTCGTATCAATAAGTTAGACTTGACTCCGTTTTATTAAAGTTCTGTCAAAAAAATTTGAAACCTCAGTTAGTGTGTTACACTTGAATTTGAGTGTCTTATCAATATTTACTTATTTGTAAGTATTTTATTTTCCACTTGTTCTGTTCCATTGCAAAACAAAAGGCCTTTCTAATTTCCATTCTTTTGGCAAGTGTGGACCAATCCCATTGACAGGCATCAAGCTCGTTCCGCCATCTTTGCATGGTTCTGCCACAATGTCACTGGACATTTTTAAGAATCTTTGAAATTGAACGCGTCTCTATCACAACTGATTTTGAAATAAGAAGCTGTAGGTATAACACACGAGCCCGTCAGGCTCACCTAAACCCTTAAACGTTCCCATAGGCCTACAGTCACAACAAACACAAATGCAATATCCATTCACAAAACCTATTATGTTAATTTAAAACACATCAGAGGTAGATAAGATCGGCTCGTTCACACCACACCTCCAAAACAATAGTTAATAAGATGATTTATATTGATCTCAGATATGCGTTCGACACGTCTCGACATCGCCTTAGCATAATCTGTGGCTCGATCGAGTACTATATCGATTGGTACAGATGTTTGCGGCGCCTGGTTATGAGGTCCCGTGCGGGGTATTGGTGTGAACTAGGGATGGGATATAATATCTTGTGGGTTGTGGCTGATATCCTTGCTGAGATGTGTAGTGATGTTCTTTTTGGTTTGGTACTGACGCTGTGATTGGTTTCGATACAATAGTAGGTACCTACAGTAACTATGGATGTGCTTGTATTAAGTGGATTTGTGAATCTATCTTTTACGTTTTGATGCTATTCAATAGTTTAATGGCGATGGTTATTTAGGAACGCTTTTCCTCCATACACAATAATATCAAGAGACTTTGTCCTCTGAGTTTGTTTTGGTGTTTCTTCTCAGGGTAGTCAGCTTGAAAAGCCCGTCTTAACGAACGAACATTGACATGTAAAAAAGTGTCATTTATTTGTAAACACTTCGCAAAATAAATATCAAGTAGCATTCTTTAACCACTTTACTAAATGACTTCGTAAAACATCTGCAAGATTAAAATATGTCATCGTGTTGATCCACTTTCATAATGTGAAACAGGAAAAAGTCGTGTAATTCGTTTGCATGCAATTGAATTGAAATCGAATTTAAATAAAAATGCGTCATGTTAATGGAAATCCCCGGGTACTTACTTTGTGACATGAAACATGGAGTTCTGTGAAAAGTATTGCTCATTGTGACCACTAATCATATCAAAATCCTAAAAAAAAGGATCTAAGAATAGTACGTCACAAAGTTTTGCCCGCGGCTTCGCTCGTGTTATAAAGTAACCGTTAACCGTCTCCAGGGTGACCTGCTATCATAGGGAGACGCACCGAGCGTCGGTAGTCCGTGGGCGATTCCCGGCCACCGTAGGTGCGGGTCTGCGGACGGCGAGCGTTGGGTGTCTCGCCGTCCGATCAAAGCCAGGCCCAGGCCGACGGCGCGTTGTGTTCCACGCGCGCCTCAAAGAGATGTCAGCATAGGAGTAGAGGCCCGTTAGGGCCAGTGCCTGCCAGAGCTGCGGATTTTGTTCGAAAGAGTTACCGCGGCCCTGGAACGCAAAAGGCACTAGGAGGAGCATGGATGGGTTTTAGTCAGTAAGAGTATGACCATGGTCATTTAATGATTTCCCATCCTTAAAAAAAAAGGGTACCCGTATCACTACACCACTATGGTATGGTATCACTGTACCACTTTCGCATGTATAATTTAAGTTAGGATTAGGAAAATTAGGATGATGTTCCCGTTCAAGACAAAATTACAATTAGGAATATCGAATTGTTTTAACAACTGCCTTAATGAGAAAGCTTTCTCTGTGAATTGATGAGCCATTCTTCTTTTAGTGCCTAAAAGTAGAGTGTAAAAGTGTGAAAGTAACACTTTTACAAAATTTCAGATGTCTTGAAATATTTTCCTAGCAGAGTTACGTTAGTTCTCCACCGGGCCTCAATGGTTATTATGAATTTCTTCAGTATTCTGTTTTTTATTAAAAAAAAGTGTCATTAGTTTCTAAAACTACCACTGCATGACCAGTCCTCATGTCCCCCTCATATAAAATGTCCGCTGCATTGTTTTTTTCACAGTTTTTTTTAATATTTATTCTTAGCCCACATATTTTAATAAAAGTTATCATTGAGATGAGCGTATGCAATTCTAAATAAAAATATCCAAGAGACGTTTTATAGGCATCGAAAAGTAGAATGGCCTGATACAGCTAGGCTTCAGATGTAATCCAGGGCTCCTAACAATAAGTAGCGGATCTAACATTTCTGCGAAGCGACAAAGCGTCGATTGACTCGGTCCAGATTGACGTTACCGCCCAGAATGGGGCAATTAATTCGGTAAGAGTTGCTTATTTGCCGTGGGCCGGAGCATGACTCGGAGGTTTAGCTCGCCCTCTATACGAGTTATTATAAAATAATGAAAGGCGAACCGCCCGCTGGGTTCTACAATTGGCCTGCTTAGCCGCCTCACCACCGGCCGTTTAGCTATTTTAATTTTTAGTTTGTCTACTAACGGTGTATTTCGTAACTGGTGAGACGTATCAGAAAGTAATCATCGGATTCTGCGCTTCAAGTCCGCCTACATATTGCTGACCGTTTGTTACAATATTAATTTAATTTGAGATGGTAAGCCTCGTATGTACGAGTAACACTCCTCAGTCCGCGATGTTTGATTGCCCCCTTGTTCTCAGATTCATTATGTGATGTAAAACAGCACCTCCCATCATTGTTACGGGGAACTGGTGATATGGCCGTGTTGTTGGGAGTTATTTAGTTGAGAATCATGTAGCGAAATGATGAGAAGGAAGATTGCAGCGCTGCTGATGGCCTAGATTATAGCGAATGTTCAAGACTAAAGAGTACACATAGAAAGTACACACTAGAGTGAATTTTGCACAAAGCTTAGCTAACTGACGTTGGGTTCTGCAAGATGTCAGTCAAGAAGCTCACCTTGTAGGATCTAATAAGAATGAACGTCACGTAAAATCATAGTTTCAAACAAGGCAGCGACTAGACAGACTAAATATTATGCTAATTCTGTGTTATTGCGTAAGTACGAACGTAGCTCGTCGTACGTGCGTGATTTGTTTCTAGAATATATGGATCTTAGTCCGGGTCTAAATGAAGAAACATTAAAATATGTTATGGAATATTCCATCCAGGTGCTCCGGGAACTCAAAAGTTCCGTTTAATAAGAAAAGAGTTTTCTAAGAAATCTGCAATGTAAGCAAATGCCTTAACCTTGCGGTGCATTCTTGTAAAAGGGCTTAGAAGAGCTCATCTGTAGTATCTAACCCATACTAATAAAATCAAGCAACTACTTAACATTGTTTAGGATTGGTAGTAGGTAGACAGAACGAGCTTTTTGACTAATCGACTCGATATTGTCAATCTAGAAGCAATAGCATATGATATATGCTATTGCTTCTAGGTGTCGCCCATCAGAAGGCATAATATATCATTACGTTCATTCATAATTATGGCACAAAACAAACTATGAAGAAATACTACTGGATGATTAAAAAAAAATACGCAATCTTTATTTAAATTAACACAAACGATCTATGTACAAGCAGTACATATAAAACAAATAAAAGCAACAGAAAGCCAAATAAAACTTAAACATAGTTCCCCAGAAAGTTGGTGGTAGTGGTAATTTCGCAAGTGTGACACGCAAGCGCGGCGAGGTGCGACCGCGCCAACCGCACGCCTGCGCCGGCGCAGCGTCATGTGGCTGGCGGTTGCTACCACCTCAGCAGGAAGGCGCAGAAGGATTACAGAGTATAAACCATGAACAACAGGAAAAACAAACAAAAAAGGCAAGAAAAGCAGTATGCACTTGCTCACGTTGAAAGTTGAAAAAAACATTACCCTCCTTCTGGGGTAATTGGGTAAAAATAAATCAAGGAATTAAATGAATTAATAAGGTCTAGTCGAAGGTGAAGTTGGTAGGAATGTGAGAAAGAGAGAGATAGAGAGCCAGCAGATGTGGCGACGCTTGGTGGAAGGCTGTGTCAAACAGTGGACATATGTCACCACAGATGACGTCGGTGATCTCTGAAGGAGTAAAACGAACACTTTCTGTGCGGCAAATCATGATATTCCAGTCTTGAAAGGATACTAGGTCATTGTTTAAAAAAAATTGAAAAATTTTGAAAGTGAAAATGGAATGGAAAATCTTTCGTTGCGGAAAGAGCTGGGTGTTCTCGTGTAGCTGAAAAACACGAGGAAGGCAGCCTTTTCCAAACAAAATGCTCAATAAATCTTCAGCCGCCATAATAGCAGACACAATAGTAAAACAATAACGCATCGACTCCATGAGTCGACGTTACGGCAGAGGATAACTATGACTGCAATGTTTCAATTTTTCTATAGCCATTGTGTAGAAGAAATTAAACAAATACTCACATAGCCATTAGGTGTTATCCGAGTTCTATCTACATATAATGTAAACTGTAACAAGCTAATGTGCCTTCTGCGCCTCCCTACGTCATGTCCACGTCGCCTCGGCGGTTGCTATCGCGGCATCTTCACGCCGCGTGCGCCGCGCCGTGCGTGCGGACCGCGGGCCCCTTCTACACCACGGCTAAGTTGATTAGTTAGAACGCTGCAATACGTTATTAAGTATTGAAAGGGGTCGTTTTTGGCCAGTGTGCAGTGGTGAAATTAATTATAAAGTCGTTTTCGGAAATCAATTTTTTTTTTTTGAAAAATCGTTGATTGAAATTTTTATTGTTTTAAAGTTGATTATTTTTGGAGGCTTCCTTAATCATTAAAGTTTGACGAAAATCCTGCAAATGATGATATTTTATATATTCCGTTGATGAATTAATCTTAATTACATAACTGTATACAACAGCTAGCATATTGATGTGTCGAAACTTTCAGCAAGCCATTTGAATCAAGCAACTTTTTCATTTTGTTAGCATTTTGTTTGCAAACAGGAACCGGCACGCGGTAGGCCCAGGAGGAGATAGCGTGATGAACTAGACTCCTACCAAAAGGATTGGCCAGATTTGGCGAAGGACAGAGAACAGTGGAAGAAAGGAAGGTAGGCCTTTGCCCTGCAGTGGGACAGTACAGGCTCATAATAATAATAGCAACAAACAATGCTGAAGATTTCAGGATGTTCAGTCATCCTTTGTTAATTTCAGTATTCAATTCAGTTCTTAGACTCCGAATCCACATCAGGGTTCCCCAAGATTCCAGAACAAAGTAAATTCTAAGAAGGAATACCTATATGTACCTTCATATCTACAATACAACATACGATGCTCTACAGCTACACAAACGAACAAACAATCCAAGTTTCTTCCTCAGAAACAAATTCACAAATCAGAGAGAACGTGCGGCTAACATGAACTTTAATCAATGAAGTTATGTCGGCGTCTTTACGGGTTAACCAACCGAAGTTAACCGAACACATTGAGAGGTATCGAGAATGGATGTGGTATGCACCGGTGGGTAGACACGGTTTGAGGATTTAGTATCTGGTGTATGTAGGTTTGAACAGCTTGTAGGGCGCTTTAGATTTGTGTTGTAATGTCTTTTATGGAAAATATATTTGCTTCGGATTATAGAATTGTATGTAAGGTAAATCTTGATCCTGAAAAGAATCTGTAACGAAAATGTCTGCCCTTTGTTATGCCCGTAGTGTCCCACCGCAGGGCAAAGGCCTGGGTCGTGAATTTTGTTCGAAAGAGTTACCGCGGCCCTGGAACGTAAAAGGCACTAGGAGGAGCATGGGTGGGTTTTAGTCAGTAGAAGTCTGACACTCCCTGCCGTTCCACCCAGAGCGGAAGGGGTCATTTGATGATGTCTTTTGTGTTGACTACGGAATCCTAAAAACTAGGATTTTTTAGCAGTTTCTTAAACAACAGAAAACGAGGGACATTCCCACATTAATTGGCACATTCCTAAGAATACCGATACGATTTATAAAGTCAACACAATACTTCTAAAAAGCGCAGGACATTGTTGCAGAGAAGTCTACATAGAAGGCAATTTACGTACCAACGGTCACCTTACTGGAAAAGCCAGAGGTTAGAAATATATTAAAGCTTCCTAAAAAGAGAAACAATTAAATAAAATTACGGCTACAAGTTAGACACTTAAGTGTTTTAGTCCTTCCTATGTAGTTCTCGAAAGTCTCTAAAATGTATATTCTCTTATCTTTGTTATAAAAGAGACTGTACTGAACTTAGCTAATTTAGAAAGTTTTTTTTCAAGTTTGCTCTTGAAACTAATTTAAAAGTTTCGGTCTGAGTGGATCTGAAAAAATATTTGGTAGGGTTTTAGTGACGATAAATTAATTTAGGTAATGGATATTATAAAAAGAAGCTGAGAAGTTTGCGATTTTGAAATACCCTGTAAAAGTTACTCGATCATACAATAAATTTAATTTTAAATAGTTATATCAGTTGGGACGTTACATAATTTGATAAAAGATGACAATTAAAACATTAACGAAAATAAAATAGAGAAATATTTATATTGAGCTCAAAAGCTTTTTCTTATATTTAATTTAAATAGGTAAGCAAAATAATTGGCTCGCCACGAAATTCGTGATCAGGTAAGTAGATTCAACTATTTTCCTGCTCCTCATTTCTAAGAAACATCGGTAGGTATACAAGCTAATTTCTAAACAAAACTAATTTCTTAGTTCGCCGGCGCTCGCGTCTAGTTACTGCCGATACTTGCTGACTCAGCATCTACTCTTCAACTCTTCCCACTGATTGTTCCATTCGGCATTGTCTGACAATATACCTCCCCCACTACCCGCGCTATGGTAGGCAGTTAATTACTTTTCATTAGACAATAAGCTTAATGTTTGGTTGAAGGCGTTGTGAAATCTTCTTGAAAACGTGTCTATCTCTAGTATAATCAATTGTATGATGTGAAAAAATATTTTAGGTGTCCTTAAGCGTCTTATTTGTTATGTTTGGGATATCACCAAGTTATTATGTAGACTAATTATTGATTTACATCATTGCTCTGTGGCATAAAATTGACATCGTCGCGTGGGCTCGTTTCTCGCCGA
Source organism: Melanchra persicariae (assembly GCA_947386135.1). Lineage (NCBI taxonomy): Eukaryota > Metazoa > Arthropoda > Insecta > Lepidoptera > Noctuidae > Melanchra > Melanchra persicariae. The sequence goes on along the minus strand of OX376650.1, from coordinate 7,210,282 downwards.
TCTATTGCTCATAGAATGCTAACAACAATTTCCAAAGTAGAAAATATAGTTAAAAGTGTGAAATAAAAAGCAATTGCAGATTTTAGCAGCAGCTTGTGGTCATACGACGACGACGACGACGCGAGCTTATCAATAATATTAAAAAAATAAGTATACCTAATAATAGTTTTACCTAGGTACAGAAGGTCGGTAGGTTTTGTTTTTATACGAGTTTATACATAATTTCGCGTTTTTTTAGTCTAGTTATTTAATAGTATTTTGTATTTTAGGTTATCTGTAAGTACATAATATTGTGTGAAGAAGGTTCATAAAATATAATATGTGAGCATTATTTATTTAACTTGGCTCAAGTTTATCAAGATGTAGAAGAATTTTACCAAGATCCACAAACATTGTTATTACGAAATTATCCTCAGCAATTTCATAATTGCCTCTGCATTCAAATTACCTTTGTAATACAAATTAACAATAGAATTCGCCAGCTTTTCCTAATCAGGTGACTTAATAACCAATCACCGGTCAGTCAGGTCAGCAGTCCCCTGCTGATTTGTGTTCCACTACTCTGTGCATCACCTTGGAGTCATAGGTTGAAGGTAATCATTAGTGAAAGGGAAACATCATTGTATTACCAAGTCATCAATGACTGACTGGCTTTGTGAAGTTGTAACACAGAAGGTGTGTTTGGTGACGTTGTGAGTTGAACTGTGGTGTGGTATGCGAGAATGGTTCAGAAGTTAGTTTACGTTACGTAGTTAGTTTACTTATAGTTTGAAACTACTCGCTTATTAGCAGGGAATTGCAATCAATTTCAAAAGTCTGTGTAAAAAATCGATATTATATGAAAGTTTTTTTGCCCACATTCGAGCAGACGCCATAATTATTTTAAGTATAGGCATAAAGAAAACGAGATCTTTTCCTAATCAGGTCTTTTAATAACCAAACACCGGTCAGTCAGGTCAGCAGTCCCCTGCTGACTTGTGTTCCACTACTTTGTGCTTCACCAAGGGAAAGGGAAACATCATTGTATTACAAAGTCATCAATGACCCTACTGGCTTTGTGAAGTTGTAATGCAGAAGGTGTGTTTGGTGACGTTGCACGTTAAGCTTAGCTCGGATTGATGTGTGTCGTCGGTCCATATTTTTTTTTTTAACTCTGATTTTAAGTACGAACAATACTTTAAAAGGAGAAAAGCCCTTTACAAATTACGTTGTGGTCAACTTCCAGTCTAACCGGGTGCAGCTGAGTACGAGTATTGTATATAGAACGACTGCGTATCTGAAAGTAACTACAATCCTTTGATTTCATAGGCCTCACAATACACATCTCGTATTAGTAAGATTCGCCGTCCTCGGCATACACTCGTCGAGTCCGATGACGAAATCACAAAGATTCAGGACAGCTGTAGGGAAACCAGCACTCTTAGAAAAAACAAACACAGACCGCGTTCCGTATACCGACCTCGCCGCCGAGGTCCGTCGCGACGTCCCATTCAAAACCCTCCCCGACTTTTGCCAACGAGCCAGCCCGCGCCACTATTAGCTTTAATAACCCCTAAATAATAAAACGACCCAGCCTGTTGTCCCTTGCTGTCCCAAACTGACGCCGCTAAACCGAGGTCGTATTCCACAGGGAATGCCCTTAGCGAGCGGTCAGCCAGTTTTAGCTTGAAGCTAGCTTTGTTGCCTTGGCAGGGTGTCTTAAATTCATTTGAGGCCACCACAGGATAGTCCGGTTAAGCAGTTGATAGCCCCTGCGTGTTAACTTGCTAGTGGTCATACCGAAAAAAAAAAAAGTAACTACAAATCCCAGTAACTGGGTTATACGGCCCTTGAAAAGACCGGTATCAGATTTTCTGGTTTCTGACTATCATATCGTAACCAGTGTCAAAGATCTACAAAAGACAGCCGGTAACAACGATCTAATGTGCTTTCCGAGCACGGAGGAGTGTCAGTATTTTGTGAATGGTCACCCGTCCATCTGGTTCAGGCACCTTCGAGCAGTAGCAGCCATATTTGAAGTATTGATTTGAAGAAGACCGTTGCACCTAGTATCTAACTACATATATAAAAAAAACACCTGGTAGACACCAGATAAACGTGCGATAACGGTCATTGATCCACAAACATTTATTGATTTTCTTAATATCAAAAACAGAAACAAAGACATAAAGCTGTCCTGAACCGACTTCTATTGTGATCCTTACGTTCTCCAGTAATGAAAAACGGTTCCTAATTTTATTGTTCGGTTTTCTACGAAGGGATTTTAGGGAAAGGTCAGTGTACTCTTTTACAAGTTTATCTGGCGCCTACCATAATTTATAATAACTCACCACTTAGGATGCATTGAAATAAACTATTGCTACAGCTTCAGTATGAAATCAAGCTTCATTTTTTACAAAATTTCACTCAAGTTCCACTAAGGGCCATTTTCACCAAGCCAAACTGATCGCGATCAGCGTATAAACCACGTTTATGAGCTGTCAGTGTCACTATTTTTCTATGGAATATTGACGCTGACAGCTCTTGAACGCAGTTTAGATGTACTGATCGCGTTCAGTTTCATTGGTGAAATCCGCTCTTATTCAATCAAATCCCAATTACTGTAGATACTAAGTTTTTACTAATTGTAGTGGTCGGGATGTGATTGATTTAAAAAGCAGTAAGTAGATTATGCTTCTGCTCTATACCTACATGGTGTAAGCGATAACTTTAATGTTCCATTCGCACATAACATTGCCATGGGCGAAACGTTTAATTGCTCTATCCATTTTTGATTTCACCAACACGTAGTTATGTTAATGTTAGTAACTTTTCACTAGAGTATCAAACTGCCGTTGTTGGTTGTACCTAATACTGGCAAAAAGTACTAAGACTACTACTATTAAAGAATTACTACTACTACTAATACTATACTAGTACTATTAGTAACTAATACTAGTACTATTTAAGAATGCATTTTAAAATTTATATTGGGCTCAATTTAAACCTTCAAATGCATTCTGAAATATACCTTAGCAGCAGTTTAGATATGCGACCATAAAAAATCTCCATTTTCTATCTCTAGATTATGTTCGGAAAAGTCAATTTATCCTTATTTGATACATAACTATCAGTTTGCAATTTATTTGATCAACAAATTCCGCAACCGACATCATTGCTTACAACTCTCGTATCATCACTCTCAATCTTCAATCCTCTTATAACCCAATAACATAAAACCAAACTGCCTCTCATTCCACCTATTAAAAACAAACCAGATGAAGTGGCAAGCAAACATCGTCGATCACCGAAACCTTATCTCGAAATCGTGTAGACACACATACTATCACGACCACTAAACTCGGGGGTACAGCAGTCGTGTTGCTGCGACATTACGTTCTTGTATTTGCATAGTAATCGTTCGGCTAGCTTTTAATTATGCGGGGTAGAAGACAGCTCGGCTTGAAAGAAAGATAAAAAGGTCCATTCTAAACGACCAATGAAGGAGAAAGTGGCTTCTGTTAAACACGATGCACGAATGTGTAGGATATTCGTACATTGTGTTTAATAGAAGTCATTTTATGCTTCATGTAAGAATTGAATGACTTACCTACAACAAAACGGCGACAGAGTTTTGACTTAAACCGTAGACATAGGTTGACAATGGTTCGTTTCAGTATAATTGTAACTCATCATCATTTCATTTCCTAATCTCAATTTATTGGGGGTCAAAAACCCTACTTTAATCCAAAAGCATAAGGTTTTTGTGAAAGCTCTTGCAAACTAGAAACTTCGTTGTATTGCTATGATTTGACAACGGCGTAGCAATAAATAGGAGCTTCAGGCTGAGTCATATTGATTTTCATTAATTTGATGTGATCTACGTATTTTTTTTTAAATGGGAAATCATCAAATAACTTCTTCCGCTCTGTGTGCAGCGGAAAGGAATATCAGACTCTTATTGACCTAAACCTATCCGTGTTCGTCCAAATGCCCTTTGCCCTCCAGGGCCATGGTGACTCTTTCGAACAAATTCCGCAAGCCCGGTTTGCTCTCTGTGTATGTGTGCATGATATTGTAACTTCCTTGACTGAAACCTCTGGCAACCAAGTTAGTCATTCAAACTTTGGAAGAGTCCAGTAGAAAAATAAATAATATTTTAAATTAGGAATGAATGTAAGAATGTGTTTGCTTTATAAGGACTGATGTAGTGACTCGCGGTTGGGCCGGATTGCTTGAATATGATTATATATAACTTCAAATCGAGTTTCATTCCTAATATTTTATAAGTAGCACACAGGCCGTAGCCCTGTGGTGCTACAATATACAGACGTTCGTTATATAGAATAGACCTTTTGTCTACTAACCTGTCTAGTCGGTGAGTAACCGCTCGGACCTGTACTCGGACCCAATACAACCGGGCTTCGTTTTTGGTCGTATAAGTAGTTTTATTGTTTTCCTACACATAAAATAAACTTTTAATACGCTGCTGTAATTGCTGGATAATTATTTGGGTTGCGTGTGTTTTTTTTTATTTATTGGTAGAAAGGGTTTGAAGAGTAATTTAGTAGGTTTGTTGTCTAGTGCGTTGTGGTTGAAGAAAATAATTATTTACTAATTACAGCCGTGATTTATATTAAAACTTTGTTTTTCGAGAGATTTTTATAGTTTTTCGTAGCATATGCTACGAACTTCGTAGCAACAAGAGGGCCAATTCTACTAATTTTTAAACAACTTTTGCATTTGCATGTCAGTGTCCAACTATCAAAAAAGCCTGAATTTCCATATTTTTTACAGATTGCGTCTGAAATGCGAATGCGTACGTTGCTTGAAAATTAGTAGAATTGGCACTTAGATCATAGTGCACAATTTATTGCACGTAGGCACCACTGCACCGTTGTCAGACACGAAAGTGATGGCAATGATTGCTTGAATGAATATTTTACAACCGTCACTTTACTTTATTACTTTTCAGAAAACGGTAACTCTGTTAATTAGCAAGTGGGAATTGTAGACTGCTTTAACTATATAACCTGGGAGTCTTTAAGTCAAGAGTGAATAAGTTACTTCTAGGCAAGCGTGCTCCATCTTCGACCACATCATCGCTTACCATCAGGTGAGATAGTGGTCAAGCGCGTAGCTATCAACAATAATAAAAAAAAACTATGCAGTGAACTGGAAAATCCCGAAAAAATCAGCATAGCTATGATAGGCTTCAAGTATTAAACCTGGAGTTCTGTTTAATGTAGGGGAAGCCCGGGCAAGAAGCATAGTGCGGGTAAGAAGAATAACTGTTTTTTCCATAAATCTATAATAGATGGCGTTTTGACACATTCTCAAGTCGTGACACGTGCGACCGGCAACGCCATGACAGTTCAACCAAAACAATACGCGAGTGCATTTGATGTGAAAAGAGAAAAAAAGGATTATCGTTGTTTTGTTACGATTTTTGTGAAAACTTAGAACACTAACTTTTTGTATTAGTCATTAGTTATCTACGAAGCGTTTTATTTATCCAATTGCACGTTTATTTAAATTTTATTTTTGATCGTTACTTTTTGTTTACCTACTAAAAACGTTTCAAGCCTTGACTTGTTTCTAATATGAGCGTGTTGGGCAAAATGGATATGGGCAAAACGGATAGGTATCCAATTTGCCCGTTTAGTTATTTCAGTATCTCCTTCTTATGTAAGAAATATTTAAATTAAAGATCTTTTACAACTTTAACTAAAAGGAGATCTGATCTTTTAGAGAAGAAGATTACTCTCTCAGCTCATTTCATCATCATCATCATAATCATATCAGCCGAAAGACATCCACTGCTGGACATAGGCCTCCCCAAAGTGTCGCCACAACAACTGGTCCTGTGCGTCTCGCATCCATCGGTTACCCGCGACCCTCACCAGGTCATCGGTCTACCTTGTGGGAGGCCTTCCAACGCTGCGTCTTCCGGTACGCGGTCGCCACTCCAAAACTTTTCGGCCCCATCGACCATCTGTTCTGCGAGCAATGTGCCCTGCCCACTGCCACTTCAATTTGGCAATCCTTCGGGCTTTGTCGGTAACCCTGGTTCTCTTGCGAATATCGTCATTCCTGATTCGATCACGCAAGGAAACTCCGAGCATTGCCCTCTCCATTGCCCTTTGGGTGACTTCAAGCCTTTTGATGAGGCAACTCATTTACTAAGAGATAATTATCCAGTAGGTACTCTGCAGCGAGCCTTACGCCATTTCAAATTAGACCTGTTCCAACCATGGCTGCTCCTAAAACAGGCCGCAAACACAAGAGGCAAAAATCAGAGGTGTTGACGTCTACTCACGTCAAAGCTGAGCAAGCATTAAAATTTCAGAAAGCAAATATTAAGAAGCCCAAGATTTCAAAGTTAGCAGGCCCCAGCAAAACTAAAACTAAAATATCCTCAGTCAAACAACATAGCAGAAACCTAAAACCAAATGTTTACTGTTTAGTGTGCGTTGACAAATATACTGAACCACCAGCCGAAGATTGGATTGAGTGTAATCAGTGCAAAAGTTGGGCGCATGAAGACTGCAGTTCTTATGTAGGAGTTGGCAGCTACTTCTGTGATGAATGCGATGACTGATCTTAACTAATTCAACATTATCCTTTTTGCCCTTGGGGCATATCCATTTTGCCCGATCCCTTCGGGCAAAACGGATAATTGATACTTTTTGTTAATGCTCATAATAAATATAGAAATCGTTTAAGTTTTTTAATTTATATGATTATTTTCCAAAGATGATTAATCATAGTACAAATTAAAAGTACAAAGAGTTCTATTGATTATCAGGTTGTGGTTTTATTTACACTATCCCTTAACATATGCGTCTTGCCCGGGCTTCCCCTATGCTCCCACATCTAAAGCAATAAAAACAGTAATTACAAATACCTAACAAAAAATTCCAAAACCACCCCCAAATATTCGAAACAACAAAATAAAAAAGCCTTTACTAACGTCAGCTTTAAAGTGATTAAGCCGAAAATTTATCTTCAGTTCCTTCGTGACAATGCCTGCTGTAAGTAGGTGACTTTAAGGCTTTCATGCCGGCTGGCCATTGAGGTACATAGTGGGGGCTATAACAATTAATTAGAACAATGTATGGGCGCCTTATGGGCACTTGGAACCAGCCGGCTCAATGTCAAAAGGTGGTAAAATACTAGTTCTAAGAATTTTCCACTGACGTATGTATAGTGGTGTGGATTTTGTGGTTTTATGATTTGGTTTATTGAATGTTGTTGTTGCTCACTTGTTTTTATTTGGTATGCCTTAGGCGCTGGACACAGAGAAAAGACGTTAGACGAGGATGGGGCGCGGACATATTATATTATGTCTCCTCCGCGTCCCTTTCATACAAACTGGTCATTATTTAGTAGGAATAGCTTTGTCCCAACAGACAATTTAAACTAGCTTATAATATATATACTCGTAAGTAACTCACGTAATCATCTCTTTAAACGCCAGCACCAACAGCATCCTGAAAACTTTAGCGGACAGGTGGGACAGCCCCATACTGGGACATGTCTACTATGGATTGCAATCCAGCTCTCCCGCAGTACCTAAAACTATGCTGGATTAAAGTAGGGTATTTGACAGGATTTTTTTTTGTAAATTTCTTAAAATCTAGAGACATAGTCAGGCGATTTCAGTGTTGGTCCCATAGTAAAACTTGTTCATAATGATGAGTACGATGACCCTTTAGGAGGTATTGCGTTTATTCTGTTACACGTTGTATATCACAAAGCAACGATATTCACAGACGATATCGATAGTCAAATCAATCAAAATAAAATAAATGCTATGACATCCATACATATATATAGACTAATTGATGGGCTTTGTCTGAAAATTTTATTCAATTTATTTTATATATTAAGCTCTGGGAAAATTTAACGGTTTAAAAGTAATGACAATTAATTGAAGAGGTAAGTAATAAGTATATCAGTCACAAACATCCCTCTGATGAAAGGGTCACGTGATCCTTTCATCAGAGGCCGATTTACAATGCTGGTAACCATCACGGTGTAAACTGACGATAAATGGAACACTATGATTCAGTGTTTAAAATACTTATTTATATTGGTCCTTTGATGCTGAATAATATTTGTGATACAAAATTATCTCCTTTTTGTTTCTGAATAATATTTGTGGAACAAAATCATTACCGTTATATTTTGTCTATCATCTTCAGAAAATAAACCAGCAGTTTTACTAGATTGGTGCTAGGTTTAAACCGACGGCGACGTATGCTACTTTTTTTTAAGTATTGGAAATCATCAAATGACTCTTTTCGCTCTGGGCGGAGCGGGAGGAAGTGTCAGACTCTTACTGACTAAAACCCATCCGTGTTCCTCCAAATGCCCTTTGCGTTCCTGGGCCAGGCCAGGAACAAATTTCGCAACCCTGGCCGGCACCGTACGCTACTTAGAGCCGAAAAAAAATTCGCTAGCCGGAAAATTTAAGACAATTATATGGAAATATTAGACTTTACACTTAGATTAAAGGTTTTTGGTATGTTATTGTGTAGAAATTGATAGAAATCTACATAAATTATTACAAACAGGCACAAAAATTCAAATCATTATCACGGAGAGCCATACATTACCGATAGAGCTACTAAAGTAGATTTTTAAGATTTTACTACGTACGTTTTGTGGAAAAACAGTTACAACGTCGCCATTTTTTGAGAGTTGAAAAAATCTGTGTTGTCTTTTCTCCAGGCTGTGACTAACATTTTGTAATGAAAAAACCCAGTCAAAAATTCTATTGAGTAGAAAACCGATAAGAATGTAAAGAAAAACTTCCGACAAAAAAAAAAGTAACAATAGTATGACAATCCCAGTGAAATGTCTTATTAGCTAGAAAAATAAAATTAAAATGGCCGTGCCACAAATCACAAGCAAGTCAGTCATCACGATACACAGCTAGTAGAGCTTCACGCCGTACGCAAATACGGTACGGTGCGGGTCGGTCGCCTCTCTATGTGAAAAATGTGAATTACTTATTTCAGAAGATTTTGAAGATGTTACTATGGTAGGTGCCAGATAAACTTGCAATAAAGTACATTGACCTTTCCCTAATATCCCTTCGTAGATACCCGAACAATAAATACATTATGAACCATTTTACATTACTAGAGAACATAAAGGATCACGATAGAAATAGATTCAGGACAGCTCTAAGTCTTCATTTCTGTTTTTGATTTTAAGAAAGTCAATAAATGTATGTGGGTCAATGACCGTTATTGCACATTTATCTGGATCTACCATTAGATAATAAAACGATTTATAAAAATCGGTAGAACAATCCAGAAGGTACAAGCTGTGACACAAAATTTCGTTCGTCTGTTCTACATAACGCGAAGTTGTAATATGGCGTTATTTGCATGTAACGTCAGATGGAGGTACTGCTTGCTTTTTTACCATTGATTTAAAACGGTTACAACTTCGCCATTTTCTAAAAGTTACAAATTAATAATCTTTATCTTGTTTTTTTCAAGCAGTGAGGAATATTGTAATGAAAATATAAGTATCATTTTGGTAGAAAAACAAAATTAAAATTCCCGTGCCAAAAATTACAATCACAGAGCCATACATCACGATACACAGCTACACGTACCTACATAAGTACACAAGGTACACAAGTACGGTACGGGTCGGTCCCGCCTCTCTACGTGAAAAATGCGAATTACTTTTGAAGATGGCCAGCCAGTCAGAAACTCATTGTTGTGCCGATAACGATATTCAACGATGCGATGCCAGTTGCCACTCGTGTCGGTCGGCTCGTGAAATTATTATGGCTGGAAAAGTGGCTTGTGTACGAAAATATCGGTCGTTATGTACTTTTGTTATGATATTATGGGTCTGGACGGATTATTGTTATATTGCCTTGATGGTATGATGGGGTTCGCTTTGTTGTACCTACGCGTGTAGCAGACTTACAGTCTGCAACGAGCAAAACAACACACAAAATTTAAGTGAATTAATTTATTTTGAGACTATAAGACAAGAGTGAATAGGTTACTTCTAGGCAAGCGTGCTTCATCGCCGACCAAATCATCGCTAACGAACAAGTGAGATTGTGGCTAAACGTGAGCCCACCAATATTCAAAATAAATCTACACCAAAACAGCATCGGTAACATCGGTTCAAGCAATATTCAAAAATTGCTTAGAACTCGTCTTTTTATCCAAAAATTTGAAACTTTGTTACAAAAGAAACTTACATTAGTTCTGACTGACTCTTTATTCCACACTGACATTTTTATTAAACGACGCTGCCCTAAAAGTGCAGGAATAAAATATTATAAACAATAATTGAACTGTGATCTTTGACGATTACCTGCTTCTAGATTGTATTTCAACTAAAATAAAACATCTAACAGGCTAACATCTAAAAACCATATTTCCAACAGTTATCAAATCCAGCATAGATTGGCATGCGTGCACTCTAAACAGAATTGCAGAAATTCGGATGAACGATATCGGGCAGCGGACACGAGCCTGCCAACTGGGACCTGGGATACTACAAAATTCTATGCGGTATATGTTAGAGTTACCGATAAACTTGAAATAGTTAAAAGTTGCAGTTTATATACGCTTGATTTTTATTGTTATCTTATTGAGAAAAAATATATTTGTTGTGTTGTTAAATAACATCATGTTATTTAAAGCTTGCTAGCTAGAGTTGACGTCAATTTTGAGGCTTATGAAATGATTGTTTGTTTCGTGTGTAAATATTGTTTTGCCTCATCCTGTATACCTAATCATATATTTGTCAACGTTTTTCAATAGTAAACATATTAAAATTGATATAAAGAGCTGATAAAAGAACTATCGAAATATCCAATGTCTTAAATAAGCATTCATATTTCTCACATTTAGGCAGGTATTATAACTAATGGCATAAAGTATTTCGGGCTCAAATGACATCACAAAATATGGTAAAAATTCAATCCTGTAGGTATTTGATTTTTTGAACCGCTTGTCCTGGTATGGTCAAGTGAAGAGGACGGATGAAACGCATGTAACTAAAAGGGTTATGAATATAAATGTGGATGGATGGAGAGGAAGAGGAAGGCCAAATAAAAGATGGATGGATTGTGTGAGGAGCAATATGAAAGAAAAGGGAGTTAGTCATAGTGTGACGGCTGATAGGACAGAATGGAAGAAAAAAACGTGTTGCGCCGATCTAGGGCAGGAAGATGATGAAGTATTTGATTGTCTGTATAAATAAACTAAATCTAATTCCATCATCGTACATAAATGAGTTTTTTAACCATATGTACCTACTTTCATAGATTGCCAAGTATTTGAAACCACACTTTAAAACAACATTCGGCACATTTGCTCTGAACATTTAGAGTATACTGCGTTATCAGTGGGTTCTGTTCCACGTGCCCGGCCGATCGTTAATTGACTTTCGGCTCCAAGTGTTTCGGCCAGTCATCGTTCTAGTTTTGTATTTTTGGCGCCTATTCCATTCCTAGCAGCCCTCTATATTTTTTTACATGGCAGATCAATTATGATTCCGAATTGGTTTGATGAATCTGAATAAAATCCCATTGCTGTTGTTTAATTGCCTTGTTGGTTGTTTGAAAAATGGTTTAATCAATATAAACGTTTTGTATAGGCTATAAATAGAGGTGGGCTCTGCTTCACAAACAATAGCGGACGTTTTTGCTCCTTTTGTGTTCTAGAATTAACTTGTACGTATTCGATTTTTAGAGCGAAATTAAATAGAAATGAATTAAGGTTAAATAGAGGTTTCAAGAGAAACTAATGACATTGGTTCCTTTGTTTATGTAAAAGGCATTTGTTTTAAATTCTATTTGTATTGTAGAAAAAACTAAATTAAGAATTTGTTTACCTAAAATGGTTAAGCGTAGAGATGTTTATCGGCACGCACTTTCTTTAATGCTCGTCAAAGTAACGACTTACAAGTTCAGTGCCGAAGGTTACGACGTTTTAAAATACAAGTATCGAGAATAAAACATTTTTTTTTATATTCTCACGCGAAACTTTCGAACATATGAAGCGTCGAACAAAAATATTTTAACATAATGAAGTACTATTGCGCATTTTAATTGGATATGCGCATTGAACATGCGTGTACGCGCCACCCGAACGGACGCGGTGCAGCCGTAAAAAAAATTCAATTTCAATGCAAATAACTACGAAAATTACTTTAAAATGAACATTTTCGCTTTCGAATTCGCGATTCCATCGGATAATTGTCGCGTATCTGCGTATCGGTGTTTGTAAAAACGTAACGGTGCATCCCTACGTGCGGGCCTTTGATATTACTTGCGATAAATTATAACAAACTTCCTTCTTACAACTAATAAGCTTGCAAGTGTGGGGAAACAAGTTTCTTTAAATCCTGGGGAGTGGAAATACATTATAAGAATAATGTTTCTGATGATTATTTTAGAGCCCAATCGTTCGCCCGTTTTAGAGACCACTTCATGAAACAAAAAGTACTTTTTTTTTAAATCGTGCTTCAAAATGTACATTGGTTTTCTCCCGGCGAGTGTGTGCACATACGTTACTGTTATATTAATTTGAACGGGGGATGAGAAAAATAAGGTTTTTTATTGGAAACCTGTGTAGCCTATACTACGAATACTAATTGATAAGGCTACCGGTTTGAGTCTACCAATCAGTGTAGTGTAGGACCTCTATCTGAATCTGAATAAAATGTAAAAATTCCCTAGGTCACACAAAAAGTATTTACCTAACTTCAAAACTAGTCCTATGAAGTCATTAAGGTCTCTTTGTCCACCTATAAACTTAACAAATTGACAATCAAGATTAAGAAGTTCCTCGGCTAATTAGTCAAAGGTTAGGCATTGATACCCTCAGATGGTGTGATAGATACCCTGGCCAGTCGATAGATCTAGCTGGAGAAAGTTAATGAAAATCTAAACGTGAAGGAAGAAAGCTATTAATATTGAGTCTGTAAAAGGGATGAAAGACGTTGGAGTTTATGAAAGGATGTTGCGTAAGTTCAAATCGGTCTCTTTTAATGGTGGACTGAGAAATAAACCTGTGTAAGTAAATACACATGTTTCCACTTTATTCAATATTATGTTTTCCTTAAGGCACTGTGATCAGCAAAAACGGTCTCTCTCTTACTGTATAGAAAAGAAAGAAAAGCACGACGACGCAATGCTTGCAATTTATTGCCAAATATGAAGCATTTTATCGATTTACTCAAAACTAAGTTGAGCATAAAAATAAACATCTAAAACAACAAAGTTTTGCATTAAGATTCGATTCATTATTTGGTATAAATTTTACATAAGGCATAAGTAGGCTAGTAATACGGGATTTTTTTTCTAAGGACAAAGTTAGAGGTAACTTTGACGATAATTTCTATAGAGGAGTTTATTTTTAAACATGTTTTGGAAACAACAGAGTTCTTTGAAATATAATTAAAATTAACATATATTTTTTCTGCAGCTTGAATTTTTTTCAGTTTTTGCTGATCACAGCGCCTTAAATTATTCCCTTTGGAGAACACGAATATGAAAACTCAAAATAAAGCCTTCGCCTTTACGTAAAGAGTAGTAGATTTATAAATTTTGACGAGTTAATATTCGTATTGTTTGATTGATTTTCTATTTAAGAAATAATAGATATAAAAGATAATTAGCAATATTAGATTGTTACTATGGGTAGGACATAATGAGTAGTTATGTAGACAACGTATTCGATTGCAAAAAGTTTTACAGAACAATTTTTAATCTATTTTCTCTAATTAAGTTCATACAAGTAACAGTGCGTGTTTTCACAAAATAACTCGAACACTTCACACATACTCGTATCAGCAAAAACCAATAACAACGTGTCTACACTTTCATTATAACTCAATTATCTAGCATTAGTTATTAATATCATAATTATTGCATTACACAAGTGTATTGTTAATGTGAGTATTGTTAATGCAAGTATTGTATGTGTGTTGCGTGCGTGTGAATTGTGCGAGCGTAACAGTTGAGTTGGAACGTCGCCTGCCGTCGCGCAGGGATCTGGCAGACGATGCAATCGCTCACGTGTAGCGACAGCAATGTAGGGTTGGGAAATGTTTCACAAAAAAATAAAATTTAATTTGTTTTTGTATGGAAATGGAGCTCGCACATGGAAAGGTGTAATGAACCTGCGAGAAAAATAAATCTTATAATTTGGATTTGAATATCGTTCCTGATAATCCATAAACAGAACCAGTAATATGTAGGTTAGGTGTTATTTTACTTATGGGTTCCTTTAACAATAATGGTTATTTTGCCAGTCAGTTAACTTAGGTAAAGAAGATACACAAAATGCTCACACTTATCTCACAGAACTCCAGATACATTGTGAAATAAGTTGTACCTACTTTAATATAGAATCAATTTCATCAACACCGAATTTTGGAAGCTTCACTGAAACTGTTCTGTAGAGGTCGTAAAGAAAAGAAAAAAAACAAAAGGGTGTTTGATCGTGTGTGTAGGTAGGCCATATTTGATATTGGACACAGTTGTAGAAATGGCAACAGGCTTGTAAAAACAGATCTTGGTTTTTTAGATCACTATTTGGAGGATACGTAGGTAATTATAATTACCTACGTATATATTATGTCTATCCCCGATAAAATTTCGGAGAGCTTTTAAAACATTTATTGGATTAACCTGTAGGTATACCTACTAGTAGGTACAAAAACTAAATAAGTAGTATTACTATTGGACTACCTTGTAATACTTATTTACAGTCCCTCGTCAGTTGCACCTACCTACGTTGCTGTCCCTACTCGCGCAAAAAGCTTGGCAAGTTCCGATATTATCAACAGCACACGTAACTACGTATGATTAATTTAAAACAATAATAATTTTAATCAGCCAGCGACGACCACTCCACTTTGCTCTATATATCTCTTAATAGAGCCTATTGGGCTGTGAAAAATGCATTACCAACATACATTTACCACCGCTCCAACTGGATTTCTACCTTAAAACTGGGTCGGTAAGGTTCAAACTCGATTGGGAATACTTTTGGTGCTGGAAGGTGCAAGTTTTGTAAATTGATAATTAGTAGATACGTCATACTAGACGAGCAGGTGTTGGCACCTTCCATTCTTCAAGGATATTATCACAATAATTGTACAATATAATTGCATATCTGACTGTCATTTTGAGATTAATTGATTAACGAGCTGCAACGTTTATGACATAATCTTCGTGTTATTTGCACTCCAGTGTATTGAATATGAGTTAATTTATTGGTTTATCTATGGTCATTCTTTTTGTATTGACTTTTGGCGGTTCATTAAGCCATGAAGGCAGTGGACTATGACTTAATACATTGAGGCATTTAACTAGTAGGTAAATATTATAATTACTGAGTTTATGAGATACCTTCTTATACAAATGATGTGTTTGATAATGAAACACACTCGTATAGAGAATTTCTGAATTAAGCCAGAAACGTACCATCATCATCATCATATCAGCCGAAAGACCTCCACTGCTGGCCAAGTGTCGCCACGACAACCGGTTCTGCAGTGCGATTCTGTAAACATGTCGAAGTGAATACTTGGGCGGGGTGCACGACGGGTGAGTTGTCAAACCATACAAATAAGATGGAATGACAACTCACTTGTCGTTCAATCCGCCTAGGTGAACACCGTAAGATGTCGACAGAATCGACTGACTGTATACGTCTCGCAATCATCGGCTACCAGCGACCCTCACCAGGGCATCGGTCCATCTTTTGGGAGAGCTATGAAACGCTGCGTCTTTCGGTACGCGGTCGCCACTTGAAACGTGCTATACTTTTCTTTAATACCGAAGTTTGATACTAAGGCAGCTTCAAATCCTTTACTAAGAAACCGAGATAGTCTCCCACAAAATATTGTTTACTCTTTATATAGAGCGCATAACTAAAACATTGTTTATGCAACGATACGATTAGCCAAATTGTATCACTTATACAAACTTTTGAACTGGCTTTTGAAAACAGTCCATTTTATTTATTTTTGATTAAATAGATTTAACAATTCTAACCACCGTTTTAAAAAAAATATGTCATTAAAGTAGCAACACGGATAGGAAATGATCGATCAGCGATAGATTAGCGAGTATATTGAACATCGGTTGTTCGACCGCAGTGAAGACTTGATGACGGCTCGCGTGATCAACATGATCAGTGTGATCAACGCGATCAAAACGATCAACACGAGCTCTGACCGCAAGGGCTGATCAGACCTGTCGGCGAATCAATTATGTCGAATTTATTGAAAAAAAGTTGGGTTGATTTTTGTGGCCAGTTGTTGAAAGACTGTGGTCGGTTTTTGGGAATGTGGATGAGAAAGTGTTTTAACTTAAAGATAATAATATAGAAATTGAAGTAGAATGTATTAGTATAACGCATCTTCCTATTATAAGGTTTTTGGGGATTAGAAAACCAGTTCACCACCAGTTGGGTACTAGTGCCGTGATTGTGGAGCATACTTACCTCTATATTCCAAGTCGTGCCCTCCAACTCGATTCCACCTGAAATCATCAAATTTCCTGTTCTATCTCGTTATTTATTGACAGTAAGTACCTAATTGAGGGTGGTTCTCGTTGTCATGATGAGGTCCTTCAGACTGACTAAGAAGATGGGCCTTATTGTCAAACATACCGAAACAAAAAGTAGAAGAATAGAACAGACTTTGAAGTAGCAAGAACTTAGAATATCAATATGGATTTGAGTTATTTCAAAAACCATTTTCAACCAAACTCATTTTGTCGCAACGCAGAACTACCAACGCATAAATTACAAGCCAGAAAGGTATGCCCTTTCTAAGTACCCAATAAGTCACCCAACAAATCCAGGAACACAAAAGCACAATGCTAATAATACTATCAAGGAATGCAATTAGACATAACATGCGTGTATCCAACTGAACATAATACACATAATTCATGCAGTTCTACGTCGCTCATAAATTATCCAACTATTTCGATAACAACGGCAAATTTAAATTTATGCCAAGTATGCATTTTATACGTGTAAAGGCAGGCTTCGACTAAAAACATCGCAAGTCGAATAATCTCACGTGATCTTGGACTCGTTTGGTCTTCCTTAGCTACATCCACTTTTTACCGCTGATTGGTTTGTGCAAGTTTTATTCTGTATCGATGTGGTTCAAGCGTGTGATAGTGGGAAAGAATGGAAAGAATGTAGACTGAAACTCTTCCATTTTCTTTCTTTCGTTTTGTTAAAAGAATGTCTGTAAATTTTTCCTGCCCATGCATGTTTAACGGGCTTTGAATGAACACTAGGCAGCTTCAAATCTCACGAGATCTTGGTCTGAGTTTCTTCTGGTTTTCTCAGATATCTGTCGTGTGCAAGTGCCGCCATTTTCTCCTGATGGTGTCGTCAGGCCATGAGTAGAGCATATGTTGGCAGTTTCCACGTGAAAGTGTGAAAAAAATTTAACTGTTAATATAAAAATCAATTGCCGTGTGTTAGTCCCGCAAAAACTCAAAAATGGCTCGACCGATTTGATTTCTATTTCGTTTTGTATGTGGACTACAATTCTGTAGTGTTTAGGAACAAAAAGTGTTAAAATCAAATATATTTTAGGACATAGTACGAAGTTCACCGGGTCGTCTAGAAATTTAATTAGTAGAAGATATGACATTAGTTGATATTTATTTCAACTACGATATTCATTGATGATTTTGTGAACTGAGAAAAGGTTTAGGTTTAGGGCGGCACTTAATAACTATCTGTAATAATAACCCATTTATTTTGCATATTTTTGATCTTAGTTGGTAAAAAAACCATTTTGTTCTCATTTCCAGTGATAAATACCTCGCTTTATTATGGTTTTCAAGAAGGCATAGATAGACTCCGATCTATGCAACATTGTAAGCCGTGCTAATAGCTCTGACCTTTTTGCTTCAATACCTTCAAATTAATCAATTAGGTATAGGTACAATTCAAATAAGAATTCTAACCAGACATACAAACAAACAACATAAATAAACAATGTTTCGATAGAAATTGATGCATCGTTTTCCATAGAGAAATTAATTGAGCCCTATCTATGTAGGTGCCTATAATTTATTCGTACAATGACGAATATGAGCCCAGTTCAGTTTGCAGCTAATATTTTTAATGTAGTCGCTTCATTATCGATATGATGGCGATCTGTGACGAAACACGCGGCAAATATGATGCATTGGCACGATCAACGATAACAGACGAACCGTTTAAAGTATATCGGGTGGAGATACCAAAGTTCATGTCCAAGCGATACTCAACCTTATTGTAAACGACATAAGAGGTTTTAAACTACCAAGGGAGGTTTCAAAAGTGCATGTTTTGTGTGGTAGTAGTTTCGCTTTCGCAATTAGTAATGTAGGAAAATCAATGAGGGCTCATTTTGTAGATTACTCGGCTGCGCGAAATGAATGATCGGACCTTTGTGTTGATGTACGACTATCTTTTTCAAAAGTTTTTACGTAATATTTATCCTGATAGGTGGTTAAATGTTACTTGCAAAATTGCAGACATGGTGGTAGTTTTAATTACGCAATAAATCATAGTTATGGCACAAAGTAGCTCCTCTTCTATTTATGATTTAACAATACCATAACTCACAAATCGGAGACATAATGACTACAAATTAAATACTACAATAACATTAAGATCTTAATCTTATTTCATCACAGCCATATACTCAAAGAGACCACATAAACCACCACAAAACAGATTTGTCACACGACCTCCCAGTTAGAATATAAATGCGTAATTAAAAACAGAATGAGTTAGGCCTAGGACAGACTGATGAAATATTCTAATCAGTCACTAGTCATTGTAAAAAGTGTGGTGGTTTGCCGAGCGATGGGCGATAAGGCCGTGTCACACGGGCGCGGGGCACAAACGAGCGATTGTGCGCCCGCACACGGCGCCTGCGCGCTTTGCATAACAAAGGGCGCAATTTGGAGGAAAAATGGCCACGATCTCGGGACATCTCGGATGAATTCGGGTTAGTTCGGATGGTGGGCTCGTGTCTATGGGTTTGAGCTTCCGAGATGTTATGGTGTTCTCACGATATTTGTAAGTCGTTAATGACGAGCTTTCATGAAGAGACACAGATATTTTGTGATTGTGCTCCCAATTATGTTGGTGTTTCTTGTTTATGTGGCTACAAAAAAGTCCACTGAGAAAAATCTAAAAGTAGGTATTCAAAAAACATTTCATACTTAGCTTGTCATCCATAATGGAAAATCTCTGTAAAGTAATACATTCCTCTGGAAACTTTAAAAACAATATCTTTACCAAAATG